>JAUMIR010000006.1:77186032-78669365 GCA_030847615.1 Gambelia wislizenii | reverse complement strand
CCAAGTTGGTTTATAACATGTTCTGCTGCTGCTGCTTTTTCTAGCTAGCCCAGTCTGCAGTGTCTCTCATGTCCCTTGATTTGTGTTTGCACACTGCGTTTAGTGGTCCCTATGTAAACTTGTCCACAGCTGCATGGTATGCGGTAAACTCCTGTGGCTGTGAGAGGGTCTCTTTTATCCTTCGCTGATCATAGCATTTCTTGAATTTTCTTGGTTGGTCTGTAGATCGTTAAAGTAAACTAAAGTAAAGTAAAATAAATAAAATAAAGTAAAGTAAAGTAAAGTAGATTGTTAAAGTAAAGTACAGTAAAGTAAGTAAAGGTACAAGTACAGGATGGGAGAAACCTGGCATAGCCAACAGTACTTGTGAGAAGAGTCTAGGTGTCTTAGTGGATCACAAGCTGAACATGAGCCAGTAATGTTATATGACAGCTTAAAAAATTAATGTAATCTTAAACTGCTTTAACAGAGCACTATGTCCAGGCCAAAGAAAGTAAAACTTTTACTTTGTTCTGCATTGGTAGAGAAACATTTCAACTACTGTGCCCAGTTCTGGACCCACATTTTAAGAACAACAGTTTAAGAATTTACAAACCGGAGCAAATTCAGAGAAGGACAACCATGATCTGAGAGATCTGTAAACGATTCTGTGAGGAACAGCTTGAATGAACTTGGTCTCTTTAACCTGGAAAAGATTAAGGAAAGACTGTCTTGAAGAAAATGAAGCTGAGTTCAATGTGAAGTCGAAAGCTTTCATGGCTGGCATTCATCCCCAACAGGGGTTCACAATATATAAATCCCACACACACTCCTACCCATCCATTCACTGAAGATGCCAGCCACAGATGCAGGCAAAATGTCAGAAGCAAACTCTTCCAGAACACGGCCTCACAGCCCGGAAAAAACCTAAGGAAAATCTATGAAGCTGAGGAGTTGTCTGTTAACTCCAGAAAGTAATTCTAGAACCAATGGATGGAAACCACCGGAAAACATATTTTGATTAAGTATTGAGAGAAATTTTAAACTGTTATACTTACTGAATAATGGAACAGACTGCTTTCTGCTCTTTTGATGGAGACAGTTAATCAGAGGCTGAGAAGAGGACAGATGACAATAACTGCATCCTGTATTGCAAATCCTGCACTGAACATGATTCCATGTTCCAGCTGGCCACTATAGCAAACAGGATGCTGTATTAGATGGTGATTTTTTTTTTCATCCAGCAGGGCTCTTTTTGTACTTTTTTGTTATGTTGGTTTCCAGATCCATCACCAACCTGGCTGCCTTTCTGCTGCTCATCAATGGGCTCAGAAATGGACATCCTCCCTTTTCTCTTTATAACTCTTCTATACTATACTCTTTATAACTCTTAATGTCAGTTTAAGATGAGCACTTACCCCAGCTACTGAGTCAATGTATTTTAAGGGCTGGCATGTGAAACAGCCTGGCAGCCAAAAAGCTGACAGGCTAGACCTGGGCAAATCTACCTCCTACCCTGTCAGAATGATATTGTAAGGAGCGAGAGCAATAAGTTATACTGTAGACCACATTGGGGCTTGCAAACATTGCTTTTTGGGGCTACAACTCCCAGAGTCCCCCAGGCATAGCCATGCTGGCTAGGGTGTTCTGGGAGTAATAGTACCCCCAAAGTAACTTCCAAACTCTGAACATATCCGGTCTCAATAAATATTGATAATTAGTGAACGTTTATATGAATCTGTTTTCTTTCTTTCTTTCTTTCTTTCTTTCTTTCTTTCTTTCTTTTTTTGCTGTTTTCACATATATTTAAGATATAAATACTACTTTGTTTTCACAGTACATCTTTTTAAAAAAACACAGTCTGAGAAACTCAGGAATGGGACAGTAGTGTTATGTAAGGTTTTGGTTCTGACCATTAGGACAAAGTGAAATGCTTTGAGGAGGGTTTTATTTTTATTTTTTTAAGGGGAAGGGGTGCTAGTTATGAGTTGGATCTATCAGTTGAATGAGAAGTCAAATAACTTTGCAGCATGGTTTTATGTGTTATCGTGGGGCCCATGTGAAGAAAGAAATGAGTAATATGGGGGGATTACACAACCCACCCCCCTCCTACAAGCTGTTTTGTTTCCAACAGGCCCCAACTGAACGATACCCATCTAGTTCACTTGACCTGAAAATACAAGTGGCAGCTGTTTAGTTGACCAGGTAGAAATGTTAGGTTAGGTTTGGCCTAACACTAGAAGATTGTACACACACATTGAACACATTACCTCACACATTAACAATGTCACTAGATGGCGATATTGCTGTATTCTGATGAAAAAAACACTTCAATATGTGCTGCCAGGATGTGGGGAAGAAAGAATTTCCAGTGACTTAAAAATAGTAGCCAATGTTTTCTCCATCCATGTGTAGCCACCCAAAGCCAGAGATCTGCCAATTGAAGTGGACTGATATGCATGCCTCCCGCCCTCATTCCCTGTTCTTTTACTGAAAGTAGCATTTGCAGAAAAACAGGGCTTTCCCCCTGAGGCTTATTTGCTGTGGGCTGTGTATTCATTGCCTGATGTCACTTTCTGGAATCCTACATATTTTGTGCCTGCAAAAAATTCAGTTGAAAAAGGCTTGAATATGTAGGATAGGAAGGTTAGTCTGTGCTACACCAGGGATGCTTCTACCAGATGATTTAAAGGGCTGTGTTGTCATCAGTTCTCAAATGGAGGAGAAATGTTTTATGGCCTTATGTCAGAATGTTTTGATTTCAGGTCCATCACTCCAAGTCTTTCTAGCATCTGGTCCCCTGTGTTATATGTAATGATTTCTGAACTTTAGACCGAGCCTCATTCTATACACCAGTCCTAAGATCTACATTATCTGTATTTAGAGGGGAGAGGGGGAGAAGAGGTTAAGGGTTTATCCAAGGAAATTAAAATATGTGAAAAGCAAGAGTTATCATTGGACTGATTCTCTATGAAGGTTAAAGGAGGGGCTAAATTAAGAGGTTGTGTACCTCTAAATGTATTGCCAACTCTTGAAATAGAGTTGTATCTGAGCTAGACCTGCAGGCAAAGGGCCAAGCTCCACATTACACTGCAGCTGTCTGTCACACTAGTCCAATAGTAAAAGGCTTCTGGGAGGGACCATTTTGCAATGAAGACTGAGTGGAAGAGTAAAGAAGAATGTCTAACTCTTTTCTCACCAGTCATCCTCCTCCAATCCTTCCCTCAGCTGCTTTCTTCCCTACAGGGGGTCCATTACAGAATTGATAGAAATAAATGTACATGAATAAAATAAATACTGTTTGCTGGGTAAATAGGTAATGACAATACTAGCAGGGTGAAACCAGATTGGTAAAGAAGGGTTTTGGGGAAAACCAGCTGGCATGGGAAATGTTAAGCCCTCCCTTCCTCCTGCCCCTTCTGTGCTATGAAGCACTCTTTGGTCTTTTCCCCCACTGAGTTAAAGAGCCTGTTGGCTGTTGTGAGATACAGCTGCAGCTCTGTGTGTAGTTTGGCTCTCAAACTGCCTGCCAGAAAGCTGCTTTGATATTTAGGCAAAGAAGGAAAAATATTATCTAAAGCATTGAAATTTAAATATGGTTTGTCCTTTGTTTTGTTTTGTTTAATGTGAGTTGTAAGTCACTTTTTTCAGAAAAGTTATTAACAAAACTCTTGAGGTTACTTATACTGTTAGATTAGAATGGGTAATTTAACTCTTCTTTCTGTTTAAAAGGACAATTCTATTCAGCTCCCAGTGTGTCTGTGTACAAGTGACTTAAACACATTGTTTCTGTGCTTGTTTACATTTGATTTGGTTTTTTGTTCAAAGTTCTTAACATAAACTAACCACTGACATACAGTACCTCAACATCTCCTATTTGAAACGTTTTGATGACTCTGCTAAATAGCATACTGTCAACTGATTACACAGCTGATACTGAAATAACTTAGCATAACCAAGAGGACTTTGTCTATTTTAAAAGGACATATACAGTAGGGAGATTTTCACACCTGGGCCCAAAGCCCCAGTTCTGTCCCACCACCTCCTATCCCATTTCTGCAATGGAATGGAGGTAAATGTACGCACACTTACCTCCATTCTGCTCCAGGAATGGGCTCCCTGCCTCCTTGCCCGGCCAGCTGTAAATGCAGCCGTTGTAAGGCTGCCTTTATGACTGGCCCGGGGGAAATCCTGCTCGTTCTCGCGAGAGAATGAGTGGGAGGGGAATTTAAAACACACACACACCCCAGCTGTCAAATCAAGAAATAAAAAGGAAAAAAATAAAAAATTACAAAGAACCCATGGGGAAGGGTCCCACTTACCTAACTGTCCAGATCGTGGCAGGACGTGCCTGCCATGGAGCTCCGCCCTTGTCATTCCAGAACAGGGACAGGGGTCCTAATCGCACACACGCGTTCCGTTACAGAAACGGAACCAGGTGCTTAATAACGGCTTCTCCCTGTAAATAATATATCACAGGGAGAAAACAGAACAGCCACGCTGTAGGAATGGAACAGGGTGGATGTCATCTGAAAGAAAAATCTTTCAGTGACCCTGTTCCATTCCTGCAACAGGACAAATAGCCTGTGTGAAAATATCCTAGATTACTATTTCTGTTGCCATGCTAGTCTGTTGCAATACACACAACAAAGTATTTGAAGATACCTTAAAAACTAATCTGTATCTGCCAAATGGATTTCAGCTAGGAAATAAATTTGTTTGGCTCATGTGGTTTGTGTGTGTGTGTGTGTGTGTATGCCTTCAAGTCACCTATCAACTTAGGTGGCCCTGTTAGTGGCCCTACTACTTCCCATGGTATCTCATAACCGGAAATATTGGAGACTTTTCAGGGTCAAGTTGGTTTAGGCAGACTAGAGGTCAGTTGGGGATCACGATGACCTGAAACATGTCTAGAGCTATGATGGTAAGAAAACCCACAGGACTGAGCAGGAAGCCCCCGTGATCTGTTTATGCTAACAACCCAGTCATTAGACAGGTATATGCTAATCCTTTCTTCCAGCCTTGGGCGTTCCCAGCAATAATTCAATCAAGCAATTATGTGACCATTCCTTAATCTATACCCTATGGAAACCTCTCCTCATACCCCCTCCTGTACACATTGCAAGGTTATCGCAAAACCATCAATGTTCTATCTCTCTGCAATTAAAGCAATCAGTTGAGTTTCGGTTTTCTTTGTCTGTTCTGTGAGAGAGTCATCCAAACTTTGTTATTACCAAATTTGCTCCTCCTCCAAGGCATGGAATAGGACATAAATATTAGATCCCTAACATCAGTAAAGTGTGCCACATTGAACAGACCTGGCCACTCTCTTTCTCAGTGCACCCCGGATCAGAACCACCTGTGCCACCCTCAGACGCCTGTCTGAGTATCTTTGATGCACAAAACTCTCCTCTTCAAGACTGGTAACTATCACCCTATCTTCCCAGACCTCTCTCTATCCAACCTTTCTGTCTTACTCTGCTATAGCCTTGTATGGTTCTTATGAATGTGTGTTGTGTATGTTAGTTCACTTTTGTGGTATTTCAATAAAATACTTTATTTGGTGTTCTCTATGGTTAGTACAGGTATACATAGGTGAAAAGATCATTGGTTACCCTCCTCTCACAGGCCTTCTGTTTCAGTTAATAATTCCCTCCGATATTACAAGAGATTTTGGCATAATGGGTGTGACTCTAAAGCACCCCTCCCCATCTCTGAGGGTAACAACTCCATGCATTTCATAGGGTTTACTTAGGAAAGGAATACTCAGAGGTGAGTTTGCCAGTTCCTTCCTCTAAAATATAGCCTACAACACGTGGTATTTGTTGGTGGTCTCCCATCCAAGTACTAACTAAAGTTGACCTTGCTTAGCTTCCAAAATCAGACAGGATCTGGTACCTTCAGGGTATTTAGGCCTCCTTGTGTTTATATAAAGGAACCTAATTTGTACTTCTAAAACTAAATCTCAGTCCAGACCCTCCTTCTTGGTGACTAGCAGTACAAATCTCAAATGAATTAGTTGGTTTTTGCATTTCTCCAAATTTAGTGATGCAGTTCCATTTTTAAAAAAATTATTTATTTTGGGTTTCACATATAAATATACATGTAATCAAAGTATTATTACACAGGTATATCACATCCAGTTTCAAAACTTAACCTCCATTGACTTCCACCATTATGTTTGTCCAATCTGGTTGTAATAAACTATTAACCTATTCCTTATCCTTCTATTTCAACATTTTATCATTTACACATCATTCCAATTTTAACTCGTTCTTACCAAAATAACTCTAACTCACATTTCCATTATTTTTAAAACCATATCCTTTCTTCTAAATTCGCATTTTGCCACTTTCCAATATTACTTTTTTTTGTTGTTGTTGTTATCCTAAAGTTTCCTGGTACACCAATTGTCTCATTAATCTAAGCATTCATCATTTGAATATTCCATCGTGTGTTTAAATATTCTACTATTGAAAGGCTATTTGCCTCCCAAGTCGCCTCGTTAGGAGGTCAGACCTGTCTGGAACTCCGTGTCAGGTCGACCGATACCTCCACCCCCAGAACCGGAAGTCCGCAGTTCAAATTTTAAAATGCATACAAAAATGTATATATTAGTGGAAACTGCATCCAAACAAATATATTACAAGAGAGTGCTTGCAAAAATGTATATATTCAGTGAAATTCTGTATAAAAATGCACATGAATTTTCATGCACACAAGAAGCATCATATTTTGGTCCAGACTTTTTAAAAATGCAGACTGATATGAAATGCTTTTGTTTCTTGATAAAATGTGAAAATGAAACAGACAGGTTCATCTGTACCTAGTTGTTTCTTATCATTTCACCAACTACTATACCACTCCCTATATCTAATTAGATTCTGCCACCTAGTTACATTAGTTAAGATACCAATTGAGAATTATGCTGTTATTTACTAATATCATTTTAAATCATTGCCTGAAGATTCTTTCCTGTCATCCCTTTTGGGATATCCTATCTCCTTTGCACTTCATGGGAAATGCATAAATTAAGACACCACATCTAAAACTATCTAGAAGTTTAAAGATGTTAATAATGTCAGAGCAGACTAAAATTATCTACCAACCCAATTCAAACTTGCAGCTTCCAAATTCCCTAAATAATTTCCTACAAATTTAATTAAAAGTAGTCTGGCAAGCCCCCCAGGAGGGAGCATTCCAGTAAGTCAGCTCTATCTACTAGTCTCCTAGAGGCCAGCAGGAGTGGCATGTGTACCATAAGTGTACCATAAAGGTAAATTTGTTTTCTTCTCCCTGCAATCAAAAATTAAGTATGTATATGGAACAGACACCCCCACGGATCCTGAAGAATGGTGGATCCGAGGGAGGTGTTTTAATGATGGGCAGAGAGGCGAACCTATGGGCTGGCCTGGGCGTGGACACGCCCCGGCCAGGAGGAGTCAGGGGAGGCACCAAAGCAGGGGCTATTTCAACCACTGCCTCCCCTGGTCTCCTCCTCTTTTCCTGATTTTCGAAAGGAAGAGCTGCTGCGCTGGACTCGGATAAGTTTCTTTGTTCCTTTGTTTGGGCTTCTCTCTCCTTTTGGCCTTCTGTACCTTGGCCGTTTTTAGCTTATTTCAGTCCTTACTTTCTTAAGCGAG
Organism: Gambelia wislizenii; assembly: GCA_030847615.1. Classification (NCBI taxonomy): domain Eukaryota; kingdom Metazoa; phylum Chordata; class Lepidosauria; order Squamata; family Crotaphytidae; genus Gambelia; species Gambelia wislizenii. The sequence continues at coordinate 78,661,743 of JAUMIR010000006.1, read as the reverse complement.
TTGATTAAGCTTTTAATTTCTTGGGGTTATATGTATTTGATTTGTATTTGATTTGTACTTCTATTTGATTTGGTTCTTATTTTGATTTATCTTATATTTGGATTTGAATTTCCTTCCTTCTCCGTCCCTTCCCCCCCCCCCTTGGTTACTTTCCCCTCTGGGTTATTTACATTGAGCCACGTGCGCCTGCCTTCGTTCCTGGTTCTCTCCCCCTTTCATTTGCTTTCTGTTTGTTTTGCTCTCTCTTCCCCCTTTTTATTTGCTTTTCGTGTGTGTTTTGTTTGCTTCTCGCCGCCCGCTCGTTCCGCCCGCGCTCCCTGCCCTCCCGCGCTCTCCAGCCCGCCGCCCGCCCGTGCTTTCCGCGTCTGTGCTCCGGCCTGCCCGCCCGTTCCGCCCGCGCTCCCTGCCCGCCTGTGCTCTCCCTGCCCGTTCCGCCCGCGCTCCCTGCCCGCCTGTGCTCTCCCTGCCCACCTGTGCTCTCCAGCCCGCCGCCCGCCGCCCGCCGCCCGTGCTCCGGCCGGCCCGCCCGTTCTGTGTGGCCCGTTCCACCCGCGCTCCCTGCCCGCCCGAGCTCTCCAGCCCGCCGCCCGTGCTCCGGCCTACCCGCCCGTTCCGACCGCGCTCCCTGCCCACACGTGCGCTCCCTGCCCGCCGCAGCCAGTGCTCCGGCCTGCCCGTGCTCTCCAGCCCGCCGCTCTCCAGCCCGCAGCCCGTGCTCCGGCCTGCCCGCCGACCGCACTCCCTGCCCTCCGGCCTACCCGCCCGTTCCGACCGCGCTCCCTGCCCACACGTGCGCTCCCTGCCCGCCGCAGCCAGTGCTCCGGCCTGCCCGTGCTCTCCAGCCCGCCGCTCTCCACTCCCTGCCCTCCCCTCGCCCGTGCCGGCTCTCCAGCCCGCCGCCTCTCCGTGCTCTCCGCCTCTCCGTGCTCTCCCCGCCCGCCGCTCTCCAGCCCGCAGCCCGTGCTCCGGCCTGCCCGCCGGCGCCACGTGCTCCCTGCCCGCCCGGCCTGCGGCCTGCGCTCTCCCCGTCCTTACCCGGCCTAGCGCCACGTGCTCTCTGGTACGGGTCTGCTCTCCCCCCCCCTGCTGGTCTGCTCTCCCCCCAGTTTTAATCCAATTAAACTGTGATTTAATTTTATTCAATTTTATCAATTTTGGATTTCTAATTAATTAGATTTAATTCAATTTTACTTCATATTTTACAGGGATTAATTGATTTACTTTCTAGTTTTAATTCATTTAAATAATTTGATTCAATTTAATAGTTTTAATCCAATTAACCTGTGATTTAATTTTATTCAATCTTATCAATTTTGGATTTCTAATTAATTAGTTTTAATTTAATTTTACTTCATATTTTAAAAAGTGATTACTTGATTTACTAATTCCACCTTATTCCACGCGAGCGCCCCCTGCTGTCTGCTGTGTTTCTAGTTTTAATTCATTTAAATAATTTAATTCAATTCAATAGTTTTAATTCAATTTTATTCAATTAATTCAATTTACTCAATTGATTCAATTAATTCTGGGTTTCTAATTAAATCGTTTTAATTCAATTTCACTTCATATCTTACATTGATTAATTGATTAATTTAAATTTATTCATTTAATTCGATTTTGGGTTTCTAATTAAATTGAATAGTTTTGGTTCATTTTAATTCATATTTTGCATTGCTTAATTAAGTTAGGAATCGTTTTACGGATTTATTTCAATTTTAATTCAATTTTCGATTGATTGCGTTGTTCGATTGATTACGTTTTTTAGTGAACTTTATTTGTTATTCCATTTGCCTTATTCGGCTGTTCCGATCCTTAGGTCTTTATTTGGATATCACGATTGTTGTCACAATTTCTGTCACAATTTCTAGGCCATTTGCCTTATTCTGCTGTTCCAATCTTTAGGTCATTGTTTTGCTACTATAATTGCCTGTAATTTTAGGCCTTGAATTTGGGCCTCCACTAATACTTTCTGTGCTTGTCGTTAGGTACAGCTTCATGGCCCCTAAAGCCAGGAAAGGTGGTAAAGGCAAGGTGCCAGCGGAACCAGCCCACCCTCGTGAACCGAGCGAACCAGTTGTGCCTGCCCCCCCTAATGACCCAGTTGAGCCTGCGGGTCCTGTCCCGCGGGACAGGATTGAGAACGTGTTACAACAAATCTTGGATCGCTTGCAGGCCTTGGAGGATGTTCGTCTCCCTAGGCCTCCGAAACGTCCTGCCAGGGACAATGAAGGGGGCCTTTCTAGTGAAGTAGCTAACCAACTTCTTGCTCGCATACAGGCTTTGGAAGACCAAGGGGACGCGGCGCCTCGCGACACTCAGGATGAGGACGAGTCTCCAGGCGAAGGTCCTAGCACTCAGCTGGCGTCGCTGCCTCAGAGTGAGTCTAATCACGACACGAATCACGGTTACACTTCCCAGTCGTGGCCTTGGAGCCAGCCAGAACCCCAAACCGAACCTGGTGCTCAGGCTTTTACTGCTTTCCCAGGAAGCCCGCCTGGCACTATGTACGGTTGGTACCCACCTATGCCATTGGGGTCCCCCTACACTGGTAACCCTCTGGCTTCGCCTCCACCGGGTGGCCAGGCTACCATGGGCCTTCCCCACATTCCTGTAGGATTGGAGCAGGCCCCTGCTTTGGGCGAGCATTTAGCCCCTGCTACCAAAGAAAAAATCCTGAAGGGGGAGTATGTGGATATCTTTTCCCTACTTTTCCGAGAGCTGGAGAAAAAGGAGAAGGATGAATTGGATGACAGGGAAAAAGAAAAAATTAAGAAGAGGCGGGTCGACAGGAATTGGGCTAACTGGTTAGCTGGTTTCCTCATTTACGCTGGAGTGGTCTCTCACAGCCAGCCACACAAATCCTATGCCCTTTTCCGATACCTAGATATTGTTTACAGGGCTTATGTTGATTTCGCAGGCCCGGCTTGGCTTCAATACGACGAAGCCTTCCGGCAGATGGCTGCCTCTTCCCCTACCTTGCGGTGGGACATTATCAATTCGCACCTGTGGTTACAAATCATGTCCCCTAGCCGGCCCATATTGGGTGATCGAGCACAGAGCGGCCACCTGCTGCAAAATGCTCGTCCTGGCAGTTCTTCCCGCCAGACTTCGCAGCCTAATCAGTCGGTGACGCCCAATCGCCGTTTGTTATGCTGGGAGTTTGGTTACAGAGGCTCGTGCTCCCGCCGCCCGTGTGCCTTTCGCCACGAATGTTCCATCTGCGGGGGCCCCCATTCATTCCGCAATTGCCCTAAAGGGAGGGGACAATTCGGTAGAGACCAACCAGGAGGTAGGAAGGGCCCCAACAACCCCACCAACAACCTCACACATCAGGGAAAAGGGGCCCAGTCCAATTAGGCTGGAGGTTCTGGCTGCCTGGCTGTATGTGTATCCAGACCGGTCGGCAGCCCAGTACCTCCGCGATGGGTTCCACGAGGGCTTTCGAATTCCTTATCAGGGTATTCGCAAGCCTTACTTGGCGCCCAACCTTAAATCTGTTCACGGATTAGAACACGTTGTTAGACAAAAAATACAGAAGGAAGTCACTGAGGGTCGTGTCCTGGGCCCCTTCGAACACCCACCCTCACCATGCTTAAGGGTCTCTCCTTTGGGCATTGTCCCAAAGAAGACACCGGGCGAATTTCGACTTATACATCATCTGTCTTATCCGAGGGGGCATTCCATAAATGATTCCATTCCACAAGAACTGTGCACGGTTCACTACACCTCCTTTGACGCAGCGGTCAGGGTTGTCAAGCGACACGGCCTCGGCGCTGAACTTGCCAAATGTGATATTAAATCTGCTTTCCGCCTGTTGCCGGTTCATCCGGACGATTTCGAGCTCCTGGGCTTCTCATTTGATGGCCTCTATTATATGGATCGTGCTATGCCTATGGGCTGTTCTGTCTCCTGTGCCGCATTTGAGAAGTTCAGTACCTTTTTGGAATGGGCAATTAAGCATCACACTGGGTATCGTGGGGTGGTACACTACCTCGACGACTTCCTCTTTGTTGGGCGTTTCGGCACGGGGGTCTGTCGCTACCTTATGACTCAATTCCAAGACCTCATGGCGATCTTTGGGGTTCCTCTAGCTCAAGAAAAGACTGAGGGACCAAGTCAGCGATTGGCTTTTCTGGGTATCGAAATTGACACAGTTAACCAGTTTTGCCGCCTGCCCTCGGATAAGATAGATGATCTCCTGCTCAGGGTCATTTCCTTCCTTCAACGCAACAAGGCCACCCTTAAAGAATTCCAGGAACTTATAGGTCACCTCAATTTCGCATGCAAGGTTATAGCCCCGGGCAGGGCCTTTCTCCGGCGCCTATGTGATGCTACCAGGGGTGTTGTTTTACCACATCACAGAATCCGGATCACCCGCGAGATTAAGCTGGACCTGGATGTATGGTATAACTTCCTGGAACAGTTTAATGGGATTTCCTTCTGGCGGGATGAATTACGTTTAGGCGATGCCCTTAAGGTGTCTTCAGATGCCTCCGGATCTCTGGGATTTGGTGTCTACTTTTCGGGGAGGTGGTGCGCTGAGCGTTGGCCCAGCTCATGGGTTGGGTCGGACATTACGGCTGACCTCACCTTCCTGGAATTCTTCCCGATCTTAGTGGCCGTCAAATTGTGGCCGAGGGAGTTTGCAAACTCCACAGTGCGCTTCTGGTGCGACAACATGGCCACTGTTCAGGTGGTGAATTCCCTCACTTCCAAGTCCAAAAGGGTGATGAATTTGGTCAGGGCATTCACCCTGCAATGCCTCCAGTATAACATTCTGTTTACTGCATCTCATGTAGCGGGAGTGGACAACGGCATTGCCGATGCTCTCTCCCGTTCGCAGATGGACCGCTTCAGGCGATTAGCTCCGGGCGCCGCCGAGATGCCGGACCCGATGCCGCAGGATTTGTGGGAGCTTGGACTGGTGAGATAGTTAAGGCCATTAGCCTCTCCATCGCTCCAAGCACCAGGAAGGTGTACAAACGGTCTATACAGGAATTTTTCGAGTTTAGAGACTCCGCGCATCTCCCGAATTCCTGGCCTATTCCGGTCCCTCACCTCTTACACTTCTGTGTATCCCTTAAACAGAAAGGCCTTGCCCCCCAATCTATTCGGTCCAGGCTGGCCGCCTTGGCCTTCTGGAGTAAGGCACAGGGACTACAGGACAACACCTCCGACTTTAGGATCCGGAAGGCGCTGGAGGGTTGGGCCAGGCAGCGGGGCAGGGCGAACGATGATAGGCAACCCCTCTCACCGGCCATCCTTAAAGGCCTTTACCAGATATGGCCCAGCCTGTGTTCTACCCCATTTGAGGCTGCCTTGCTCCACGCTGCCTCCTTGACGGCGAGCTGGTGGTGGCGTCCAAGAAGGACTTGGCTGGACTTGCACTGGGCCTGGGTGACATTGCAGTTGGCCCTAAACACGTCACGCTGACGATTAGGCGATCCAAAACTGACCAGTTGGGCAAGGGTAGTAGTATTACCCTACGTGAGTGCTACGACCCAACTCTCTGTCCAGTTGTGGCCCTTAGGGAGTATTTGAAGTTGCGCCCTTCTGGCCCCGGCCCCCTTTTCTGTCACGCGGACGGCTCCCCATTGACTAAGTATCAATTTTGGTCCCTTACCACCAAAGCCTTATCGCGTCTGGGCTTGGGAGGTGTGCGTTTTTGTTCGCACTCCTTTCGGATCGGGGAGGCTTCGACCGCCGCGGCTATGGGGATGCAACCTGAGGCTATCAAGCGCTTGGGGTGCTGGAAATCTGCTGCCTACAAGGGTTACGTTCGTCCGCTATGCAATTGAGTGTCTGTGCTTTTCGATTGTCTTTGCCGATTGTCTCTGCTTTCTTTCCAGATATGAGATACCGGGTACTGATTTGTGGCCACAGCTTTGTGTATTGGGCAGCGAGATATGCCAAGAGGAGCCCGTTGGGTCCGCAGCTGGGTCTGGGAGACATTGCCTCTATCGAATGGCTCGGCAAACGGGGCTTGAGGTGGAATGGTTTAATCTCTTTCCTATTGCAGGAGCGTCGTGGACCTCCTCCACATGTCCTGGTCATCCACCTCGGCGGCAATGATTTAGGCCTGTTGAAGGGCAGAGCATTGGCATTGCAGGCTTTGGCCGACTTGCGACGGATTAAGGCGGCTTGGCCTCAAACATCTTTGGTATGGTCTGACATCATCCCGCGACTTTCTTACCCAGGCGACGGGCCGCCCAAGCTGTTAGATATTGCTCGCAAGAAAGTGAACAAGGCTGTTCACAGGGCTCTGGCCGAAGGCCTTGGCCATTTTATACAATACCCGGGCATTTCATACAAACGCCCCGAACTTTATCGGGTGGATGGGGTACACTTGTCGGATTTGGGGATCCAGCTCTTTCTTGAGGGTATGCAGCAGGGGGTGAGGGCTGTGTTAGCCTCCTCTTGGGGGGATAGGGGCTAAGTTGACACTTGCCCCTATCTATGGCGGGGAGCGGGGAGATTATAACTTGGCGTTCACCTATGGCAACCTCAAATTGAGTGGTAGGATATCTTCCACTGAACTGTACCGGCGTCCCTAATGGATAGGGTACAGGGATGTAGGATATCCTTGGGGTCAGCCTCGGGTGGGAGATCCTTCCCAGAAGCCATATGGCTTAGGGATTTCCTTCCCGACGCGGGGCCCTCCAACAGTTGGCGCCCAAGGGGAACCCCTTACATCGGGATCCCCCTTGGGGCTCAGGTGAGTCGCCCAGGGACGCTGGGGGTTAGGTCGGTTGTGACCAACTGCCCATGTGCGTGCCCCCCCATGAGGGATCTCCCCCCTTTTAGCACATTCGGCATACCTCAAGAAACTACAATAAATAGGAAATCTATCAATAAAGTGGCCCATATTTCAACCCAAACTTCTGTGTGTGGTCTCGTCATTTCTGCGTCAATCATTAAAACAGTTAATTAAGAGAGTCAGTCCAGGTCAGTCACAGGGTATCCGGCAGGATGAAGGGAGAAGCAACAGAGTGGTCCTCAGTTGGTCCAGAAGTTGTTCAGCAAGCCAGTACAACAGAGAAAACAAAGCCAGGAAAAAATAAAACAGTTGTAAATCATAGCCAGTTGAAGGTCAGGAAAAACACAAACACCCAAAAAGTACTGCTAGTCACCAAGAAGGAGGGTCAAAAGCAACAGAGCTGCCAGGGAGCGGCTGAGAGATCTATGGGCAGCTCTTTCAAAACACCAGGTACCTAATCAGGTCAGCATCTCTTACTTAACAAGCATTGGGTATGATGCAATTTCTCTTCATCTTTTCATTGTTCGAGAAATGATGGCAATAGATGTTCAGTGCCTCAATCCCTGGTTCCTCTGACTCAGAAAGAGGACCAGCTTCAGGAGCTGCAGATTCCTGTCAATCTGCCTCCTCTTCTTCATCTGAATTTTCCAACTCCAGAAGGTGAGGGTGAGTTATGACGCTTGACAGCTATCAATCTAACCTTTTAAAACTGAGGTATCCTGAACGTGACTAAAGGCAGTGGGAAGATTATTTAATATAAATCTGTATGATAAATTAGAAATGGATTGTGAAAGCTCTGGAAATTCTGTTGTGACACTACTACGCAGTTTATTAAGTGTACACTAATCTGTATTGTACTACTGTGCACTACAGCAGTGCCTCTTAAACTATCTGATATTGGGCACTAGCAGTTATTTTCCCAGCATGCTAAAGAACAGCGCCATTGGCTGCTATAGTTTATTTCTGTCTTCAAAACTCTTCAGGGAATGGCAGCAGATGGCTCAGGGACCAGCATCACTACAAAGACCATCATTTCAAGTAGCACTGCACTACAGTGTACCCTGCAGTGTTTGCTTGTTTAGAACAAATGCAAAATATAGGGGAAATCATATGAAGCACATCATTCAAAACCAGTAACTATATTAGAAGAAGCCATAACAGACACAAGAAGCCAACAGTTGCTTGTGACAGGTTAATCGAGGGGTGTAGCTCAGAGTGAAAAACACATACTTGCACACATGTCCCAGGTAAAAACAATCTTAATCCTCTTCTCAATCTCCTCTCCTTCCAGCGGCACCAGCCCATTACTCCCTCTCCAGCCTTACCACAATGATGCCTCAGCCAGATTTTAAATTGCTTCCCACCCCACCTCTCTTCCCCTCAATCCTCCTCTCAATCTCCGCTCCATCCAACGGCAGCAGCCCAGCATGTCCTCGCCCACCTTGCCACCATGATGCCTCAGCCAGATTTCAAGCCCTTCCCAGCCCTTTGACCTCCCCGCCCCACTCTTCCTCCCATTCTCTTGGAAAGGGAGTGATGAACTGGCACTAAGGAAAGAAGGATTGAGAGGAAGAGAAGTGGGCGGGGAAGGGGTTTAAAATCTGGCTAAGGCATTGTAGTGGCAATGTGGGTAAGGGAGTGGCAGGCTGGCACTGTTGAAAGGAGAGAAGATTGAAAGGAGAAGTGGGAGAAAGAGGAGTGAGACGAGGAGGTTGAGCTAGTTAAGCAGCAGCTACAAACCCATGAATAATCAAATCCATGAAAAAGAAACCCAGGGCCACCTGTATACATCTTGAAAAATATGAAATAAGATTGACTAAAAAATACCCCAGAGGCTACTGAGCACATTGAAAGCAAATCTAAGGGTCCACCCCACTTTGATGCTCTTAACCAATATAAGACAAAAGTAGAATTAATCATTTGTTATGGATAAATATCAGAATTGTACCCCTCTTACATCCCTCCCTTCATAGAGCTGAGAAACAACTAAGTTAGCTCAGAAATATCTCATCCTCTTATAGCAAAACCAACCCACTCAGCTGTCTCCACAAACCCTGAGAAAACAGATCAGCTATGGAGTATGACCCCAAAAGGTCAACAAACTGGCTATTTCAGCACAGGGTTATTTTGAAGTCACATGTGGGAGATAAACGTGGAACCTTATAGGTTCCATTTTTCAAGCAAAGACTGTATCTAGACTGTAGCCATAAAAAAAGCTGCAGAGTTCCAGACACTAGCATTGCCTCTTTAACAATGTTTCCTAATTGCCATTCTACTTGATGGCAAGCAGGATGGAATTTCTGCAATCCCTGCCCTGGCTGTTTTTGCAGGCTTCCTTTATCTGCATAAACATTTCCTGTCCTGCTTTCTCAGCCTTCCCCAGAGCCCTATAAGGCTTTCCTATCCTCATTTTTCTCCCATTTCTTTGACTGAAACCCAAGTTGTTCCTGCGCTGTAACAAGTCTGGCTATGACTTTTGTTTATGAAGCATGTCCCTCTTTAATTACTACAGACACATTTCCGCCCATTACCCTTGAGTTAATATCCTCTGGCTGGCTTCCTCCATATAACAAATGATATACCAGAAGATATGGCATTCTTGTGAGCTCCTTTACTAAGGAATTTAGATGTGTTGTGGAACTGTAACTAGAGGCCAGATCCAATCTCTTTCCTTCAGCTGTTGTAGTGTGCACAGCAGCAGTAGGGAGTAAGCAAGGCAGAAGAACAGGTTGCTTACCTGTAACTGTAGTTCTTTGAGTGAATCCACACAATTGGGTTATCTACGTCTGTTTGGAACCTTCCAGAAAGTTACGTATGTAAGCGTTTTGGTGGTAGTCCCGCCTACTCCTCTCCTGCCCTATATAAAGGCCCTTCCTGCCTAAACACCTCCGTTCCTTTCCCCCCGCCACTGTAGCAGCACTGTGACACAACCTTGTGTTTCTTTGGCTGAGATCTACTCTTTTTGCTTCTTTTCTTCTGCGTTTTGGCTCTCTAATGGATTTTTTACCTCGGACTCACTAGATTCTTCTATCTTCTTCACGATTTGGACTGGTTTTTGACTGTTTTCTCTGGCTTTGACTCAGACTGGTTTTTGACTATGGCTTCCACAACTTTCTTTCAACATTGTTTGCAGTGGAAAGGGAAGATTCCTGACACTGACGGCCATGATTTGTGCCACAAAGAAGAACTAGACAATACTACTATACTTGCCCCTAAATTTAAGAGGGAAATTACCTTGCTAATGTTAGCCATTACAGTAATTGTAAAGAGAGCATGAGACTTACAGGCTATCGCAAGGATGTGACTCCCGTGTTACAAGAATTTAACTACTAGTGACTTGTGAGCTTTGCATTTAGAGCACGGATAGCAGAGGTGATGCACCCACTGTGTGGAATGCTTCTCCTTCTGATATTAGACATGCTGTTATTTTTAGTGCTTAATGAAGACTCACTTGTTTTTTTTTCAAAACTTTCCAGTGTAGTTCAGCCTTGCTTGTCTATTTTATGAATAATATACATACTGTGTCTTAATTTTCTGTCATTTATTTATTTATTTTGTGTGTTTGTTTGTTTGTATTCTGCCCTATAGCCAAAGACCTCAGGGTGGCATACAATAGACTCAATTTAAAACAGATTTTTAAAATAAGAACAATTTGATAGACTAAACGTGTACAAGCGTAACTGAGCTCCAGGTGGCATATGCAACTCTGCTCTCCAATGGAGGAAAATGCCTAGGGAGCACAGAAGGATTACCCAGAGGCCTGCTACTGTTCCTCATGGCATCTGCCAGCTGAGGCTATGCCTAGCAGCTAATCCTGGAAGGTGACAAGATGCCATCAAGGACCTTATTAACTTATCTCAACAGCTGGGTCAGTTCATATCCAAACTTGGACATGACCCCATATTTAATTAGCCAGAGTCTTTCAGACTCTGCCCCAGCTCACCAGTTTTGCCTGTCCACCCCTACACTATGGTTTTATTGACTGGAGAAACTTATAGAATTTCTTTCTGTGAAGTGCTTCTTAACCTGGATTCTGAGAGGATTGCAGGCAGTTTGCTAAATGTGCAAATCCCACAACACTGCTACTAGAGAGATCTATGCTATGCCCCATAGAAATGATAGAGGTCACAACCAAACAACAGGCCATTTGGTGACCTTCAGGACCTTTATTTCAAATTGCCAAGCTCATCTTGAAGTGGCAGATGTAGAGAGGGCTTATCTTGAGCTCCTTTCAAGGCTTAGAAGAAGCTGAAGATAAGCCCGAGCTCTACCTCAAAGTGTGGTGAAGGGTCATGTTGTAGTATGTTAATAGAAAGAGGGAGAGTCTGTCACCACAGCAGTGATTAATTTATTATTTTTATTTTGTTAGTGTTGAAGGAAATTTCCACCTTTCCTCCTGTAGTTTTACAATTTAAAATCCCTACAGGCAGGGGTATTTCCAGATGGATAGCTCAGTTCTACCTTTCTGAATGTAAAATATATCTTTCCCTCCTTCTCATAAGAAAAAAAAAAGAAAGAAGTAAAGGAGAAACATGAGAGGACTGCAAATGAATGAGGAAAATATCTAGACTCCCTGGGGGGAAAATGTTTGAACAAGGTGCAAGCACTTTCCAGTTTCAGTTGATGAGAAATCTACCAACAGTACAAATGAAAGACAAATCTACAAGCCTTGGAAAGTTACATTTTGGACCATAATTCCATGCTGGGTGGGACATTCTGGAAGCTGTAGTCCAAAAGGTCATTCCCCTACCAAAGCTCTGCAGATTTGCAGCTGCTCCCCATGTTGCCTAGTTCAATAAGGATCTCTTCCTTTAATTGTGGAAGAATCTGTACTGCAGCAATATAGAAGATGAAGGGTGTAATCCAATTATTAGAGGGGGGGTCAATTTGTGATTCCTGATGAATCACCACTCCCATCATTCCTTATCATCAGCCAGGTTGGGTGGGGCTGATGGGAACAGGAGTCCATCATCATCTGGAGGGCCACATGTTCTTTTGATTGTTGAGTGCCCTCAAGTCGTTTCCAGTTTATGGAGACCCTATTGGGGTTTGCCATTGGCTTCCTCTGAGGGCAAGAGAGTTGATTTGCCCAAAGTAACCCAGTGGGTTTCCAGGCCGAGTGGTGATTTGAAACCTGGTCTCCAGAATAATTTTCCAACACTCAAACCAGTAGACCAGAGTGGCTCTCACAGGTCTCCTGCCTCTGTGTTAGGGAGTCACACTCCCTACTTGCAGTGACTCTACAAAATAAATAATGCAGAGAGTTGTGCTGCAGCTACACGCAAACATGTTTTTAAATTGGCAAATGTCAGTAATAAACAAATCTGTCAAATGAGGAACAAGTATCAAAAGGATGGTATCTTTTAACTAAGGAGATTTTCAGACCTGCCAAAATGCCGTTTTGCCGCGCGAGCAGCCTCCCGAAACTGCTGCGTGGCAAGGGTCTACTTCGGACGACGCTGTGCCTCTCGCGAAACCGTCCGTGTCACTTCCGTGAAGCTTGGGGCGGCTCAGCGCCATATTTCAATCACGGGCAACCTCCGTGATTGAAATATGGCGCTGAGCCGTCCCAAGCTTCACGGAAGTGACACGGACGGTTTCGCGAGAGGCACAGCGTCGTCCGAAGTAGACCCTTGCCACGCAGCAGTTTCGGGAGGCTGCTCGCGCGGCAAAACGGCATTTTGGCAGGTCTGAAAATCTCATAAGTGTGATTCATTTATTATTGGGATAAAAAAATAGAATCATTAATACTATTTCCCATTTGTTTCACTACTGCAATATTTAAAATTTTATGTATGCTTAACCAACTGGATTGATGTATTTATTAGAAGGAAGAAATTATCTCTTTCTTAATATGGGGGCATAAATTTCCCTACACATAGCTACTTTATACAAGCATACCTATTCCATCTGCACATGCTCTGTCTCACTCTTACAGATTACCAGCTGCTCAAAACTAGACATATTAGAGTCTATTAACAGAACAATCAACCTGTGCACAGGATATATGGTTTTCTGTATCCTGCAAATGTTGCAGTATATGAAGAAAGACAGACTGCTCTGGGGAAGAGCAAATTTAAAATAGAGATATGGGGTGACTGATTCTTGGAGGTGTTGTTGGAGTTCAGTTCCCATCAGATCTAGCCAGCTTATCCAATACAGGGGAAATTATGGGAGTTCCAACAACATCTGGAGGGTTATATGTTCCCCATCCCTGGTTTAATGTGAGAGTGACAAGGACTTTTGTATGGAAGGTGCATGTTTTAATTGTCAGAAGCTGGTCAATCTAAATCTAAGGCTAATCTAAATCTTGCAGGCTTTTGATCTGTATAAAGCTAGAGAGTGGGATCCTAAATGCACCAAGCAATATATCCCCCAGTTTTCTATTGTAATTCTATTTCACAAGCCCCTCCTATCTGATTGAAGTGATAGCTTTTCTAGTCTTTTTCCTACCACCATTCAAATCAGCATGATCCATACACAGATTCAATGAAAAACCACCTGCACCGTCAGCATTTTCAATGTTGCTGAGCAAAAGCAGAGAGAATATAAAGGAGGAAAATGAAATATGCATTAAGCTTAGAAGAAAGAGAACAAGGGAGTTAGTGTGACACATGCAGAGAGAGGAGCCAAATAATACATCAGAAGTATAACCCAAGGAAAGCAAACATGACCTTAATATAATCAGAAGACTCATTGGAAAGTGAACAAACTAGGCAAACAAACAAACTAGGTGCTCTAGTCCCATGACAAATCTCCCTCTTCAGAGCCCTGAAAATGGCTATCAATCGTCAGTTAGAAACGCATCCAAAATATAATGAAAATCCATCAGCCTAAAAACAAAGGAAAGTGAACAAACAAGTTTAAACTAACATAAAAAAACAACCCCAAATCCCATACATACAGTGAAAAATACCAACATTCTCATACACACACACAATCTTAAGCAAATCTGTTGTAGAACACTTCTTTAACTGATTTTTTCTTTAAAAATGCTTATATTAAACATATATTAAAAAATAAATATAGCATCTTTAGCCAGACAAATTCTTTTTGTGTTTTTGTTGTATTGTTCTTTTGAAAGGAAACATACCCAAAATTGCTAATTGGGTGGAATATTGTAAACCATAAAACTGTCTTGTAAATAGCTTTGTCAGATTTTATTATACCCAACAAATAAAAGTGGAAATATGTCTGTATTTTCCACTCCTAGGGGAAAAAACAAGAATTCATCAAAAGAAAATACTGTAAAATAAAAATATTCAGCCATGCTGTAATTAATATAGCAAACAAATTAGCCAGGATCACACCTTTAAGGATTTAATCTTATAGTAATTTATAGTAGTGATAGTATGCACTTTGGTTGCTGGAAATAGACATCTCGGCCTGTGTCGTGTAGTGGTTAGAGTACTGGACTGAGGCTAGAGTGACTACGTATCTCAACTCTTTACCAATCTTTCTGGTGACCTTGTGCCAATCAGCCAGTCACTATCTCTTTGTCTAATCTACTTTAGAGGTTTGTTGCAAGGATAAAGTGGGAGAGGGTGTGAGTTAATATATCCTGTCTTGTGAAAAGAAGGGTGGGATTAAAATATCACTTGGTAAATTACCCATTGTGTATCTCTCTCTCTCTCTCTCTGGCTTTTCTTCGCAAACAAAGATTCAGGAAGGACTCATCCCGCACTTTCTGCAAGCACACTGATGACTAAAAAGGCCAATCTGGGATAAACAAGCCCGGTGGCAGAAAGCACAGCAGAAGGTCTCCTTGGCTGATGTTTCCAGGTTGTGATTCTTTCTGTGTTGTCATTTCTCTTCAAGACTTGTTCGGTGTGAGCTCTCAAATAAGGCTGCAGCATTGTGGATAGTGCATCTCCATGCCTCCCGATGTGAGGCCAGGGCGGACCATTGTTGGTGATCAGTTTGGCCGAGCCTGAGATGTTGTTTCAGGGAGTCCTTGTATTGCTTTTTTGGAGCGCCCCTCTTACGCTGACCCATGGTGAGTTCACCGTAGAGAACTATTTTTGGGAGGTGATGGTCCTCCATCCTAGAAATGTGCCCTGCCCAGTGCAGCTGTGTTCTCAATAACATGGCCTCAATGCTGGTGATCTCTGCTTGCTCAAGGACAGCAACATTCGTCACATAGTCAGTCCAGTGTATATTTAGGATTGTGCGTAGACAGCCTTGATTAAAGCGTTCGAGGAGTCATAAGTGTTGGCGATAGGTGACCCATGTTTCAGACCTGTAAAGGAGACTAGACAGTACAATGGCTCTATACGCACTGATTTTTGTGCTTTGCCTCAGGTGTTTATTAGTCCAGACGCTTTTGTAAAGTCTTCCAAATGCACTATATACCTTTGCTAATCTGTGATCGATCTCTTTGTCAATCTTGGCATCTGAGGAGATGATGGTTCCCAGGTAGGTGAACTGCTGAATGGACTTAAGCACAGATTAGCTGACGGCAATGTGGGAATGATGGTGTTCGTCCTGTGGTGCAGGCTGGTAGAGAACTTCGGTTTTCTTCAGGTTGACTTCCAGGCCAAACAGCTCTGCAGCTGTTGCGAAGCAGGATGTTAGGCGCTGCAGAGCTGCTTCTGTGTGGGCAACAAGGGCAGCATCATCAGCGAAGAGCAGCTCACGGACTAGATAGTTTAGAGTCTTAGTGTGACCCTTCAGACGGATTAAGTTAAACAAGCTGCCATCAGTACGGTAACTTATATAGATGCTGTCTTCTTCTTCAAGGAGCTTTGGACCTGATAAGTAGGTCCAAACACTGCTTTAAGAGCTTCGTAAAATCCTCTAAGATCACCCAGATCTGCACAGCGTTGTGTCTTTTCTGCTATATTGATCCACCACTTGTTCTGGGTGTCTTGGAGTTTTTGTTGAAGTATACTACCTCTCCATTGACACCTCCTTGTCATGGGAGAGAGGCTTGTGTACCCTAATGATGTTTTGAGCTATGCTGGCAGTGGTATAATAGCCACCGGGAGGGTCTCCCATGCCAGACAGGTCAAAACCGAAGGGTCTGACGAAGAGTGTCAAAGGGCAGGATGGGCTCTCTAGCCTTATGGCAACCATCCTAGGAGAAGGAAAACTCTAATCCCCCCCCCATTGTGTATAGTGTATACATTATACTTTGTTATGTGCATTCAAGTTGTCTCTCACTTATGGCAGCAGTATCATAGGATTTTCTTGGTAAGATTTATTCAGAGGAGCTTTGCCATTGCCCCCTCTTAGGCTGAGAGAGTGTGACTGGCTTGCTCAAGGTCACCCAGTGGGTTTCCCTGGCTGAATTTGAATTCATACCATGGTCTTCCAGAGCCTTAGGCCAACACTCAAACCCCCACACCATGCTGGCTCTATATTTCTATACATGTTTCTGTGTTACCTATATGCACATCTGTATCATAGCCTGCAATGTTAGGTTTTAAAATTAATTTGATAATGTTAAATGTTAGAAACTGGGGAATTAATTGATCATGATTAATACTATTGAAATTATTTAATTTGTCCAGTTTTTGTTGGTTAACTTGCTATTAAACCAGGACATACCATGGTATTTTCAGAGAATGGCATACAGGTTGTCCCTGTTAACCCTAGGGGCACATTTTGTAATAGCTCCTTCAAAACTGCTCTTTTTCTCATTTTATAGTTCATAGAATCATAGAATCATAGAATTGCAGAGTTGGAAGAGACCACGAGGGCCATCCAGTCCAACCCCCCTGCCACGCAGGAAATCTTGATCAAAGCATCCCCGACAGATGGCAATCCAGCCTCTGTTTAAAGACCTCCAAGGAAGGAGACCCCACCACGCTCCGAGGGAGTGTGTTCCACTGCCAAACAGCTCTTACTGTCAAAAAGTTCCTCCTCATGTTGAGGTGGAATCTCTGTTCCTGGAGCTTGCACCCATTGCTCTGTGTTCCAGTCTCTGGAGCAGCAGAAAACAAGCCTGCTCCATCCTCAGCGTGACATCCCTTCAAATACTTAAACAGGGCTATCGTATCGCCTCTTAACCGTCTTTTTTCCAGGCTAAACATACCCAGCTCCCTAAGTCTTTCCTCATAAGGCATCGTTTCCAGACCTTTCACCATTTTAGTTGCCCTTCTCTGGACACGCTCCAATTTGTCAATATCCTTTTTGAATTGTGGCGCCCAGAACTGGACACAGTATTCCAAGTGAGGTCTGACCAAGGCAGAATAGAGTGGCACTATTACTTCCCTTGATCTAGACACTATACTTCTATTAATACAGCCCAAAATCGCATTGGCCTTTTTAGCTGCCGCATCACACTGTTGGCTCATGTTCAACTTGTGGTCTACTAGGACTCCTAGATCCCTTTCGCACGTAGTCTCATTCAGCCAGGTCTCTCCCATCCTATATCTATGTTGTTCTCCTCCAACCTTTTTGTTCCCCCCATAGGTGGACTACAAATTTCATAATATGGTTGTTGACTGGGAATGGTAGGAGTGCAAAATAGCTGGTAACTGTCAGGTTGGGAAAAGCATTGGCTCTCATCTTACAGCCTGTTCAGTTGTCACTGATCTGCATCTCTTATCTTCCCAACCCTCACCAACATGAACTTCTCTTACTCATCAGATGTCTTGTTTGTTAACAGTTAATAAGGCGTGATGGATTTCATTTAAAGGTTACTGATCTGCTGCAGGTGCAGCAATAAGTGGATAGCTATAAAGATCACACAACAACAACAACAAAAATAATGATCACTTGGGGCTTGTCTACACTGGCAGTAAACCCCACACCTGCCTTGTAGCTGCACTGGATTTCTTTGATCCTCAGTGGCCCCGTAAATGTCACATGCACGGGGCTTGTCTGATTGTAGATCAGAATATCCTGCCACAGTGTAATTCCCATCAGACTAAAAGGGTGGTCCTATGCAGATTACATGTCCTGTACATCATACTATTTCTGGCCATATGGCTGGAACTGCTCCAGTTTTTTGTTGTTGCTGTTGTTTGTTCATGCATGTGAATAAGTGAATATACATGGTCCCGTAGCACTGTGTTACTGGATAAGTGAAAATATGCTTATCCAGCTATGTGCACAATTGAAAACTTTTAAAAATTAAATGAAAAAAAAAGCCATGAAAGGAGTCCCTTCCACCAGACATCCTGCTCCAGCTTTATTCCAAAGCCAATCCTTGGCTGCCACACAGCCCAAAATCTGGATTTCCCCCTCAAACACAGAACAAACTGAGACTCTTACAAATCCAGAGTTTCCTGCAGAAACCCCAGTGAAAATGTGCATCATCAAAAATGTTGTGTGTCAACTGTGACACAAATATGGGGTGAGTATGGGTTTTTTTCTTTCCCATGTAGACAAGTCCTCAGTTAATCAAGGGTGGATGATTCTAAATCAGAAATGTTTAGAGAGCCTCTGAGCATATGCAGAACGTTTTTCTGCACAAAGTTTTGCCTGCAGGAACCAGGGATCCCAGATTTAATTTATGACATCTCTAATTTAAAAGGCTGCGTATCTAACAACCCCCCCTATTCTGGATACCCATCTTACCTTATTACTTATTTCTTTACATCACTGTACTCTGAGGCTAATGAAATAAAGCACTGCCCAAGATCTTGCATGGGATGATGGAAGGTAAAGTTTCACCCAGGTAGAACTCTATCTGAATGGCAGCCATTCTTTCTGTTGTTTGCTTCTGTTTCATGTGACACAGCAAAGGTTCAGGAAGGAATCAAAGCAGCCCAGGAAATGGAGCATAGGGATGGAAAGAATATTCGTAATCATTCACTCCCAGGTCAGAAAACAGTCAGGAAGTCACATTGACCATCAATCAATCAATCAATTGATGTGTAATTTTATTCTGGTATTGGATGTTTCAAATTAATTATTCTACAAAGAAAAACATGTGGGAAAATCCATGCAACATAAATAAACCAGTTTGAAACTGGATTATTTTCATAGCTCCTTCCTATGGAATCCTGGGGCTTGGTTACACAGTGAAAAAAAAACCGTGAAGAATTCGCCAAGATTCCTAATTGTTTACATGCATTGCGGCACAAAGTCGCCTCTTTCAGAAGGAGGGGGCACAAAAACCCATTAGTAACACAATAAAGGATTTTGGGACTTTCCCCGGCTTTTTAGCAAAGTAGCGCATTTTCGATAGTCTGAACAAGCATCACAGTACATGCTGTGTGAATTACCAGCAATCCTTCAGATACATTCACAGCAGAGCTTTGCCATGATTGGTTGAACTCACCAGGGAGGGGTTTGGACAAGGAGGGGATGGAGGAAAGATCCATGTTGTTTCCAGCCATGAAAAAGACTGTGAGTGCTAGCCTTGTGTGTGTGTGTCTTTCCTTCTCTCCCTCCCACCTTGCTACTTTCAGTCTCAGTGTGTGTGGATGATCTAGTCTCCCTTTCTGAGATCGCGTCCCTTCTCTTCTCCTTGTGCTTAGCCACGAAAAAAACTGGAGTGCTAGCCTTGTGTGTGTGCGTCTTTCCTTCTCTCCCTTCCGCCTTGCTACTTTCAGACTCTGTGTGTGTGAATGATCTAGTCTCCCCTTCTGAGATCGCATCCCTTCCATTCTCTCTATCTTGTGCTTAGCCACGAAAAAGACTGGAGTGCTAGCCTTGTGTGTGTGTGTGTCTTTCCTTCTCTTCCTCCCTCCTTGCTATCTTGTGCCCAGCTGTTACGATCTGAAGAATTAAGCAAGCCTTTTCCAGTCTCTCTTTTGTGTGTGTGTGTGAATGTTAATCTCAGGCATTCCTGTGGTAATCAGAGGATGTGCTTGGGAGGCCACACCCCCATCTCAGTCTGTGTGTGAATATCAAAGCAGAACACAGCTGAAAACTAAACCGATAGATCAATTAAGCAATATATCTTCTGAACGATGCACTACAACTGCGAAACAGCGATAAAGCGCAAATTACCGCAATAAAAACTGTCATGTAACTGAAGCCCTGGGAATTGTTGTTTTACAAGGTCTTTAGTCTTCTCTGACAAAGAGTGCTGGTGCCTCACCAAACTACAAATCCAAGGATTCCATAGGAAGAAGCCATGCAAATAATCCAGTTTCAACTTGGATTATTTCTCTAGTGTGGATGCCCACCCGTTTCTATGCAGAGAATGGGTTTCCTGCACAGAAAACACTGTTTTGGGTCACAGATTTACAATGCAGTCTTAAATATACTTACTCAGAAACAAAGATTATACCCTGGGAAGTGTGCATCTAAATGAATTGCACATAGGTGGCATAAAAAAATCTGTGAGACAAGTAATTCATGACTTAGGTCCCATTAGTTTCATTGGGAAGTGCATTTCAGGGTGCAATCACATGTCTGTCTACCCAGAAGAAAATCTCATTGGGTTCAGATTTACTTGAGATTTACTTCCAAGTAAATAAGGTTGTAGTATAGGTTGTAGTTTAAAACAGTTGTGATCCAACTCAGTATAAGTATATGGAGAACAGGCCACTCAAACCAGTTAGTGCCTTTTTCTTTTTCTTTTTACAATGTTGCACTTTGTTAGCAAAACTCCATTGGAAATTAGAAAACCATCAGTGAGATATTGTATTTTCTTTTGTTTAAAATGGGTGGCTCCAAGTGCTGTCAATCACTGCTAGGAGCTTAATGCAGAATTCCCACTGAATGACCATGTTTTGGAGGGTCTACTACAGGGATGAGTAAAGTGCAACCGGTGGACAACATACAGCCCCCCAAGAGCATCTGCACAACAAGACAGATACACAGGCAGATATAATCAGGTGATTCCTGCCTCCCAAATTGCTAAGAGACAACAATTGCCACTTTTGGGATAGTGGCTTACCCTTACACAAATGTGCACACCACATCCCCAAGCACCACAAAAATTGCACTGTGTGAGCCTGGAAATCACAACCAAAAGTATGTTCTAGAATTGTGTTTGGTTCTCACACCTGGTGTGGTTGCACCTTTACCGCTCTACTGTTTTTTTGATGTGTACATCTCACTCTTACCACTCAGTGGGTGCAGCAGGGCTGACTGGGCAATGTTGGGCCTCCTGATCCCACACGTAACTACATATACCCTGGCCACACACTCATCACCAAACAGTGAGACCTGAGGGCTCCTAATGGCCAGGGTTGTCTTGACGCTCATATTGGGACGTGTACTATAATCTGAGCCAGCTCTGTCCAGCACCCAGCCATGTGAAGAGGCAAAATTAACCTTGTATCTGTTACACCACATTTCTATATGTTTGTTGGATAAGGAGAAATCCATTTCATTGCACAGTAGATGCTACAGCAAGCTTCCCCAGCCTGATGCCCTTGAGATGGTACCAGGTTATGTTGACTGAGGGTGATAGGAGTTGTTGTCCAACATATATGAAAGGCACTGAATTAGGGAAGGCTCTGCTACAGATTAGAGCCCCATAGGCCATTATCCAGTAGTGTGGAAAGCTGCTGTAGCAGCAACCTGTCCTTGCCTTTCTGCTTTCATGTCAGAAGGTATATGTCGGGATTAAGGAATGAGTGGCCTTACAGATGTTCTTAGACTGCAGTTCCCATCAATCTAGTCAGTGTGGTCAGCGGTGAGGAATGATGGAAGTAGGAATCCAGCAATATCTGGATGTCACAGTGTTCCCTAACTCTGCTTTACATTCATGTGCAGGAGCCAGTGATGCCTTTCCTTCCCAAATCAAACAGCATTTATCCCAGGAGCTAAAGAAATACTTTTGTAAGAAGAAGCCATGTTGTGATTAGGAGCTTTTGGCATCAACAATGTAGGAAGGAGATTTACTACAGTTGCTCCTGTGTCAAAACAGGCTACAAGATTCTTCAGGGATCCAGAAAAAGCCAGAGGAAGTGTACAGGGCAAAATATGGTTTCATTAAACTGGTGTTTGTAGAAGCAGGTAAATCAAGAGGCTTATCATAATCTTTCATGATTTCATAACTAGTCTGGTATTCACTACTTCAGATTGGATCTACTAGAAGAACATGGAGTTAGCTTCCAAATATTACAGAACATCTATGGTTTCACCACATCAGATGTGTTAGTGGTGTGGTAAGTTTATGATGTGGGAAACAGTATTCTGCATCAACTACCTCTTGTGCCATGGCTACTCATGGTAGAATGAAATGTAGCAATTTCTGTTTCTGCCAAACATATAACCAACTTGAGCCAGGAATCAACATTAAAAACTCCACACTACCAAGTGTCCATAAGCACCTTTGAATGGGGTGGGTAAGGGACCAGAGAGGAGTACCATGTAATTTTCAATAAACATGGAAGCTATTTGAGAAAATGGAATGCATAATATAATTTTTTAGACAACGTCCCACACGTCTGAGAGTCTGCCTATCTGATCACCTTCTGTTTCTATAAAGTTTGTCCCATACCCTCCAAATATCCTGAAAATTGTTGCAACATCCCTGAGACCCAGGGGAGCCACTAGGGGGTGCAGGGGGTGCAGACCACATCAGGTGACACCTTTTGAGGGGTGTCACTGGCCCCCCTGCCCCCCTCTGTGCTTACTTCACTGTGCTGCTTACTCGGGTGTTACCCCCTCTAGGCAGAGACAATTCTTCATAGCAGTTCATGCCTGCCTAGAGGAGGTGATCCCCAGGTAAGTTGCACAGTGAGTAAGCACAGCAGGGGTGGGTGCTGCAACGGTGGCAGATCCTTTGTCTCCCCGACCCAGGCCCAACCACCACCACACAGCAGAAGTCTTCGGCCAATAATGGCCATCGATTTTGCCTGCTTGCCTGATCATGCAATGTCTCATGGTATTTTCAGTCCTGTGAGACTTCAAATGAAATCTGGCAGGCAGGTATATAAGGGCCTGCCCACATCAAAAGTAAGTGTTGCAGCAGTGGGCAAGGATTTTACTGGGAGGTGGACTACCGAGTTGGCCTTGCTGGCTGGTTGGCCATAGTTATTGATTGTTTCAGTTCATGATTACTGCTAAAAATAGTTTTCTTGTAGAGAGAAGAGGGTGTTAAAAAATCATCTTAATAGGGTGTCAGATATACTAGGTATACCACTGCTGGGAACCTATAAGGGTCCTGGTATACTGCCTATCCCGGCAGAATTCCCAAATTCAGACCTCCAGAGTGAGCTCTCCTCACCACCAGCATTTTAGCCACTGGTTGTTTTCCCTCAGGTGATAACCAATTAATCAAAAAGTGATTGAGAGGCAGTTTTGGAGGGGGGGGAACCCTAATAACCAATCAGAAGTGGGGGTGGAGCAGACACACTCTCATTTCCTGTTGTAGAAGAAACATGAAATAAGGAAGAGAGGAGAGGCAGAGGAGGCAAGGAGCAGTTAAGTTTTTCCTCCAGCCTGTGTGTGTCTTATGAAAATATAGGAATGTTTATCTATGTGCGACTGTGACAGCTGAGGAAACGTGTATGCATTTGTGGGTACAGTATTTGTGTGTGTGGTATAGTTTATTTGTCTGTATGTGGAAGGGCGGGGAGGAGAGCTTCCTCTCTAAAGCAGTTCATTTGCATTAACAATACAATCATACACAGACCTATTCCGAAATTCATGGAATTTACTCTGAATAAAAGTCTACAAGATTGTAAGCCATGTAACACCCTAAAAGGCTGTTGGAATGCTATTATTATTATTATTATTATTATTATTATTATTTAATCATGTTTTCCCACAACTCTATCTATTTGAACAAATTCTATTCCCTTCGCCTCTGGGAGCTGAAAGTGTTGTACATGATTTCCCTGCACACCCACTTTTATCGTAACAATCCTATGAAGTAGGTTAGACTGAGAGGCTGTAATTACCTCAAGGTGATGCATGAGCTTTATGGGGAAGCTGGGATATATATGAATCTGATATATAATGTGTGTTGAGCAGATGGAGTGGGTGTGAATATAGAGCTCATGCATGCAGCGATTATGAGTCTTGAGTGGTAGCTGTCATTCTGAAAAGGGTCTGGTTGATTTTACATTAATGCATAGTATAATATTTATAACCATGTAGCACACACATACACACACAATATTATGGTCCCATCTATATGAGGGGGAAAATACAAACACATTTGTAAAAGCAGGCATTTGCAACGATGCAACCTGTCTTCACGGTCAAAAGGACCCCCCCTAAACTCCACATAACCCCCTAGCCAAGATGGTGGCTGCGAGTGATTTACTCACAATTTTAAATCTGCTGCTGCAGTTTTTTTTAAAAAGGAACAGTTTCCCCATGGTGCGCACATGTGATATTTCTTATTTTAACAAAAAGAAAAAAAGAGAGAGTATAACAGCACCATTTGATCAATTTACCGGACCCTTGCTTAGCTGAAAATCCAACATGGCACCAGCAGCTGCTTTCCTTGTTTGCTAGCCTCAACCCCCATGCTCATCCAGCCAGTCCTATTGGGCTGCCCATTTATATCTGCGCGAATGCGACTGTCCAAACAATCACACATTCGCATATCATACAGAGCTTTTTAGAAAATCTGGATGAAGCCCCGGACACTACGCACATGGACTTTGTGGTGGATTTGGCTACCCCCACTTCCTAATGACACATATTTGTGTGAATGTCCGTATGAACGGATTGCCTTCTGTTCACATCCTGTTCGCATTATTTTCACCATTTAGACAGGCCCTATATTTATTGATTTAGTGTTTTTTCTTTTTTCCTAAATTCAGTATATAAATTCAAAGGTTTCTGTGCTTAAAATACTACAATTTTATTTTCCTCCTCATTAATAACTTTTGCACTTTGCCACACCATTTTGATCACATCCTCTACATACCTCACAAATTCATGCGTCCCTATTTTCATCTGTGAAATGTTAGAAAGATAGCATTTCATTTGTGAAATTTTATCCTATGGAAGTGATATGCACAATCACTCCTGTGATTTACATTTAATCAAGTATCTTCCCCATCTGTCACTGGACACTAGCCTCACCTGGTGTTCCTGACAGCAACAAAAAGAAACTATAAGGTAAGAAGCTCTTTATAAGCCTGACACTTGCCCCGGGGCCTATGAAAATTGTAGTTCTGAGAGGAACAGCTAGGAATAGCATAAGACAAAATTCTCAGCAATGCCCCAAATGATAATTCCCAGGATTCTTTGAGGAGAATCAGGAGACTTAAAGTGGTATGAAAATGATATGCTTGCATAGAGTAAGAGTAATTCAGTTATAGGGCTGTATTGGTCTTATTTTTATTGACGATACAGCAATGTAGTCTACCCGCAGTTACATTACTCCAGGCTATTGGATAAACCTGCAGCTCAAATTTCTCATTGTGGATGACAATATATGCTGCTGATAATAGAACATCAGAAACCAGACTGGTAAATTTATATTGAAAGTCTTGCAAACCAAAATTCTTGCTTTTGTATTCCAATGTCTGTCCATTCTGGCATACCTGAAACATTCCACTATTATCATCGCATTGTCGGATCCATGCTTTATTTGGCCAAGAAATATGATCCTCCTTGAGGTCACAGGGGTTTTTGTACTGTAAATAGCTGTTTTGCAGCTTTCTGTTGTCTATCAGACCAGAGTATAGCCTGGCAATACAGAGAGTGTCAGCTGCCAATCCCACCCCACAGACCCCAAGCTCAGGGGACTTATGTATTCCAGCAATAAGGCCATGCAGACAGGTAGAACAGAGTTGTACTTTGTAGGCTTTTTAGGCTTGGGCAATGATCTTCACCCATGGACTGCCTGGGGGAAGTGCTAGTTTCAAATCATGAGTTCTTTGAGGTTGCTGAGATGTTGGCCACATGACTGTGGATGGTTGCACACACATTCATGGGATTGTTTGCTGCTTAGTCATGAAAGAGAAATTGTAGTAGGTCATGATTGACTGCATCCATTTGGGATCTTTCCTGCAGGAAGTTGCAGCACTGTCTTCTCTCTCTCTCTCTTGCCTTCTGTTCAATGAATATGTGGCACTGGTAAAACATCACAGAAATATTGGGATCAAGGCGATACCACTATGCTGAAACCTGGTCGTGTACTAATATAATAACTGCTTTTATAGACAAGACCAAGCTCTGTCTTGTCTTGCTTTCTGAATTGTGAGTGACTGTGCCTGCTTACTCCCAGCTTCTCACACTAGCATGGAGGCTTCTCTTTCCAGCTATTCCGTACCCTGCACCCTGCTGAGTTACTAAAGCCAGAATTAAATATCATGAGGCAGCTACCATGGCCCCTTTACAGTACACAATTACAGCTTTATGATTCCACTTTGACTGCCATGGAATACTACTATGGAATCCAGGGTTTGTAGTTTGGTGAGGCACTAGAGCTCTCTGGCAGAGAATTCTAAATACCCTGTACCTAAACTGCAAATCCCAGGATTCTATAGGATGCAGTCATGGCACTTAGGTAGAATCATAGAGCTATAATAATGTTGTATCAAAGGGTCCCAAGTTGCTAAACCAATATTCTCATAATGCTGAGGAGGAGGAGCCTTGAAGAGAAGAATTAAAAAGAAGAGAGGCCATGTGTCTTTCCCCACCTGCCAATTCTCCCATGTTATCTTTTCTTTTAAACCTATCTTGGTAGTTCCCCAGTCAGGCGCATTAACACATGCACATTAGCACATGTTTGTTTGAGAACACTGGACAAGGACAGGTTGCTTACCTGTAACCATAAATCTTCGAGTGGTCTTCTGTGAATTCACATAGTTGGGTTACTCCTGCGCCTGCGCAGAGCTTCAGAAACTTCTAGAATCGCTAGGCAGAATGTGCTTTGATACATTTTTGGCGGTAACTCCGCCCATCCTAACGGTCCCTTATAAGGGCTTCCCACCTAAAATCCCCTCAGTTCCTTGAATGACGCTGCAATATGCAGCATCAGGAACATTAAGCATGTTTATATGATGTAGTAGGACATAGAGGGGAGGATGGGCGGGTCTGTGTGAATTCACAGAAGACCACTCAAAGATTTATGGTTACAGGTAAGCAACCTGTCCATCTTCTTCGTGGTGTCTGTGAATCACACAGTTGGGTGTAGACTGGTAAGCTTCCATTCAGGAGGTGAGTATGTCCTACACCTATGTACCAGACACATCAACCATTGAGATTAAAGTACTAAAAGCACATTAGCAAGTAACTGATCAAACAAATAATAGCAATGACTTGGCAATATAAACAGACACTCATTGTATAGAAGATAACAACACAGCCTTCCCAAAGGCCGCCTCATTCCTAGAACGAGAATCAAGTCTATAATGAGATATAAAAGTCAAAGGTGACGACCAAGTTGCAGCTCTGCAAATGTCCTCTAGAGGCACCCCAGAGAGAAAAGCCATCGAGGTGGAGACAGCTCTCGTAGAGTGTCCTCGAATCCGAGATGGCAGAGGTTTCTTGGCCAGTTCGTAACAAAGAGCGATCGTCAAGGTCACCCACTTCGACAGTCTCTGCGAAGAAATGGGCTCTCCCAGTTTCGATTCAGCATAAGACACAAACAGTTTGGGTGACTTTCTGTGGGACGCAGTCCGTTGAATGTAGAAAGCCAGAGCCCTTCTGACGTCCATCAGATGAAGGGTGCGTTCAAAGTCGTCTTTCGGGTCCTGCATCAAAGCGGGGAGAGTGATGGTTTATTGAGGTGAAAACTGGAGACCACCTTTGGTAAGAAGGAGATGTTGGGACGGAGGACCACTTTGTGCTTGTGGAAAGCAGTGTAAGGAGGGTCCGATCTCAAGGCACAGAGCTCACTAGCCCTACGCGCCGAAGTGATGGCCACAAGGAATGCAGTTTTCCAGGAAAGCAGTCGGAGGTCGGTGGAAGCCATTGGCTCAAATGGTCGGCAGACTAGCTGTGAGAGGACCAGTTCGAGGCTCCAAGACGGTGTTGGTTCAGTCACCGGGGGATGGAAGTTCGCAAAGCCCTTCAGGAACTTCTTCACCGTGGCATCCACAAAGGGGGAAGGGAAACCCCTTGTCTGGAACTCAGTAGAGATGGCCGCCAAGTAGCACCGGATTGAAGACAGCGACAAACCAGCAGAAGACAGGTGGAGGAGAAATTCCAGGACTGTCGGGATGGAGAATTGGCCAAGGGTTCGATCCCGGGATGCCAGGAAGTTTTCATACTTCTTCCACTTATAGTGGTAGGATCTCCTGGTGGAATGCCTCCTTGCCGCATCGATGATGGCTTGGACATCTGGGTGTAGAGGTGCAGGTTGCCTTGGTACCGAGGATGAACCCGAAAGGGTCGAACCCGAAGGGAGAGTCACAGGGTCAACCTCCAGGCAGTCAGGTTTAGAGTGTCCAGGTCGGGATGTCTGACCTTGCCCTCCTGAATGGTGAGTAGATCTGCATGGGACGGAAGGCGGATGAAGCGGCGGTTCAACAACCGAAGCAAAGTTGCAAACCACGGTTGTCGAGGCCACCATGGTGTGACCAGGATGGCGTTTGCTCTGTCCCGACGAAGCTTGGTGATCACTCTTGTCAGCAACGGGAATGGAGGGAACAGGTATAGCAACGGGCCCGACCATCGAAACAGGAACGCGTCTCCTCTCGAGCCCAGAGCTGGACGCCTCGAGCAGAACTGGGGACACTGGGCATTTTCGGGAGACGCAAAAAAGTCCACTTGAGAAAATCCCCAGGTTCAAAACAGGTCCAGAGTGACCGATCTGTGGAGCTGCCACTCGTGGATGGAGAGACTCGAACGGCTGAGTTCGTTGGCAAGAGTGTTTTCTTCCCCTGGTAGATGGATGGATTGGAGAAACACGTTCTTCATCACACACCATTCCCATATGTCCAACGTGAGTTGGAGAAGTTGCGGGGATTTCGTGCCTCCCTGCTTGTTTATGTAGTACATGCCCGACGTGTTGTCCGTCAGTACCAGTATAGTTTTGCCCCTCACCAGGGTCTCGAAGGCCCTCAACGCTTTCTGAACCGCAAGTTGCTCCAGGACGTTGATATGGAGAGCTTGCTCCTCTGTGCTCCAGGAACCTCGGATCTCGTAGGAGTCGAGATGCGCTCCCCATTCTTGCATCGAAGCGTCCGTTGTCAGAGAGACGTCCGGTTGGGGGAGCTCGAAGGGCATGCCCAACAAGACATTGTCCGGTACCAGCCACCAGTCCAGTGACCGCTGAACCACTCTCGGCATAGTGAGAATCTTGTTTGGGGAGTCGTGAAGAGGATCGAATACTTGCAGAAACCAATGCTGGAGAGGGCGGAACCGAAGCCTGGCGAGCCGGGTCACATAAGTCGTAGCTGCCATATGGCCCAGGAGCACTTGGATAGAATGTGCCGGGAGCCTTCTGGACCGACGGCAGGCATAGATCAGGGAACGGAGGTTGTCGAAACGGTCCCGAGGCAGATAAGCTGTCGCGGTTAAAGAGTTCAAACGTGCACCAATGAAGTGAATCACCTGTGTCGGCAGGAGTTGGGATTTCTCGATGTTGACAACAAGCCCCAGGTAGCCTAAGACATCTAAGGAGAGGCCAATATCGAGTTCGAGCTGATGACGAGTCTGCGCAACAATCAGCCAGTCGTCGATGTAACGGAAGACTTCTACACCCTGCTGCTGAAGAAAAGCCGCCACCACAGCCATGCACTTTGTGAAGACACGAGAAGCGGTGGAGAGGCCGAATGGGAGAACTCTGAACTGGAAGACATCGGTCCCGACCTGATATGCCATGAAACACCTGTGAGCCGGGTGGGTCCCGATGTGAAAATAGGCATCCTTCAGGTCTATGGACGCAAACCAGTTGTCCTGCCTCAGAAGTGGAAGGATCGAAGCCAAGGTGACCATCCTGAACTTTTTTGGAGTTATGTACTTGTTCACCCCGCGAAGGTCGAGAATCGGACGCAGCCCGCCATCTTTCTTGTTGACCAGAAAGTACCTCGAGAAGAAGCAGAGGTGATGGAGATCGGGGTCGACGGGTTCGATGGCCCCCTTCTGCAGCAAAGTTTCCACCTCCTCGAGGAGGGGAGGGGAGGGCGGTGTTGAACGAACCCGTCCCGTCGGAGGCAGAGTGTCGAACTCTATCCAATAGCCTGTTCAGATGATTTGGAGCACCCATCGATCTGAAGTCACTGAAAACCAGGAGTCTTGGTAGTTGGACATTTGATCCCCGAAGAGAGGAGTCTAGGGAGAAACAAAGAGATCATCAAACAGGAGGGTTAGAACTTCTTTCGACCCTGGTCCCTGGGTCGTTGCCTGGGCTGCTGTCGGTGTCTGGAGCCCGAGCCCTGGCTCCTCACCGAAGAGGCCGGAGATGTGGAAGGAGCATAACGGGAACGCCGGTAGGTCTGACCGGAGTATTCCCGATGGGATTGTTGGCCATAAGGTGGAGCCTGCCATGGATACCTCCCTCTGGGCCGGTATTGGTAGGTAGAGGTGGAGCCCATACCGTACTTTCTGGCCATATTCCTCATCTTTTGGGCGAATTCGAGCTTGTTGTCTGTAGAACCGTTAAACAAGCCTGACTCGTCAAAAGGAAGGTCTTCAATTGTGGCTGCCGCTTGGGGCGTGAGGCCAGAGGAACGTAGCCAAGCATGTCGTCTCAGGGCTACAGAGCCAGTGATGGCTTTTGCTGCGCAATCTGCCACATGTCTGGCCGAATTCATTTGAAGGCCCGCAAGAGCTTGTGCCTCAGCTTGGATAGCCTTTTCCATTCTGCGCCGTTCTTCAGGAAGATCTTTGATCAAGAGGTTCATTCTTTCCCACAACACCTGCTGGTATGCTCCCATGCACGCCGAGTAATTAGCGACACGGAAGCTCAACCCAGCTGCCGAATATATCTTCTTGCCCACGATGTCGAGCTTCCTACCCTCAGGGTCTGGAGGGGAAGACAAGGGCCGGCGTTGTTTCCTGTTCTGGGCTACTTCCACAACTACCGAGTTCGGCTTCGGATGGTTTTGCAACCAGTCGACATGATCTCTGCCAACTCTGTACAGCCTGTCAATCTTTTTGGACGTGGATTGTATCGAAGAAGGGTTCTCCCAAGACCCTTGCGCCAGTTTCAGTAATGAAGGTAGTACCGGGATGGTAGCAGACGGTGGTGCTTTGGATTGTATTCTCTGAAAGATGGGATCTACAGGGTCAACAGGCCGATCCTCAACTTTCAAGTCCAGGGCGTGTGACATCCTCACCATCTGTTCCCCGAAGGCTCGGACGTCGTCAGTCGGAGAAGTGGAATCGTCGTCCATGAGCTCTGACTTTGGAGACGGCAGATAGGGTCTGTAGAAGTCTGAAGAAACAACTGAGTCAGATGAGGATGCGTCAGGTGAACGACTTCTAGGCCGGGTTGGCGTGGGAGAACGGGGCTGTGGGGTTGGTGGAGTTCGTGGCAGAGGTCGGTGTTCAAGCGGCGAGACCTGTACAGTAGCATCCCATTGTGAAGCAACATCCAAAATCACAGGTGAGCGAGAATGTGGTCTCGGAAGTGAAGGTTGTGATACGTCAACAATATTCCCTCTGGGGTTGAAGATCTGCGACCCCGACGGAGAGCCCAGATGGGTTCTGCAAATGGAGCAGGCCAAATCATAAGCTGAATAAGCTGGCACATCTTCTCTGATAGAAGGAATGAGAGGTCGAGACAGGTCCTCGGATTCGACAATTTCCACTTCGACATCTGAAGAGTGACGTCGGAGGAGTTGGTCCCGTGACACAACCAGAGCTGGTGATGATTCCACACGCTTCGCAACATCCACGGCAGGGGAAAGCTCAACAGTCACAACATCCAAAGATCGAGGTGGGGTCCATAGATCACGGGTTGCCACATCTGGAGTGGACGGTGGTGGAGGGCGGAGGAATGTATCATCAGAGCCCTTTGGATTTCTAGGAGGGACGTGTGGAACATCGCGCTCTGCCGGCTTGACCTTTTTATCTTTATCTTTTTTGCCCTCTGAATGTTTGGAGAGATGTTTTTCCTTTCTCTTCTTCTTAGCTGGCTCCGAGGACAAGGCAGCAACAGTGCAAGAGGGCTCCTTTACCCCCATAGCCTGTTTAGAGGTCGATGGGGTTGGTTCTTTAGCCGTCTCCGACAGGTCTCGAGTTGAATCCGAGGATACACGTCGATGGGCAGAGTTTAGGGCCTCGAGATCCGATGCAGTGGAGCGACGCCTCGAAGGGCTTCGAGATCGACGGCGTTTCTGACCAGAAGACGGTGGGGACCAAGAGCATTCTCGGCCTCGTGACTCTGATGGAGGAGCAGAAACAGAAGTTGGTGGTTCGGTCGGGAGCAAGGCCTTTTCATATAGGAAAGATTTAAGGCGTGAGAGCCTATGTTTCCTGGCCTGCGGGGTGAAAGCTTTACAATGGACGCAAGCGTCTACATTGTGGGATTCTCCCAAACAGATCAAACAGCGGGAATGCCCATCCGCGCTTGGGAGTTTCGCTTGGCAGATCACGCACCACTTAAATGTCCCTTTAGTCGACATCCTAAATCACAATACCGCAGAGTCGTCAAGGATAGAATCGTCGTCAAGTCAGTCCAAGGTCAGTAACAAAGAACAGAGGTAGCGACAAGCCGAGGGAGTGAGCAGAAATCGTAGTCAAAGCCAGAAGAAGTGATCGAAAGCCAAAATACCAGAGTCAGACACCAAAACCATAGGGAATAGCAAAAACCGTCATCGAAAGAGAAAGCCAAGTCCAAAACCAGTAAAATCTCAAAAACACCTAGCGCACAGAAGTCCCTTAAGTTGCTAACGTGGCAGAAAGAAAGGAACTGAGGGGATTTTAGGCGGGAAGCCCTTATAAGGGACCGTTAGGATGGGCGGAGTTACCGCCAAAAATGTATCAAAGCACATTCTGCCTAGCGATTCTAGAAGTTTCCGAAGCTCTGCGCAGGCGCAGGAGTAACCCAACTGTGTGATTCACAGAGACCACGAAGAAGATCTATGAGATTTCCTCACTTTGGAGATTTTCAGATGCCAAAAATTAGCTTCTTGCTGCGCAAGCAGCCTCCAGAACAGTACCGAGGCTGCTGTGCAGCAAGGGTCAATTTTGGACAATGCCGTTTCTCTCTCGGCGTCATCCGTGACTGTTGCGGCCAGCACTGGAGGCGGCCGCGCTGTTTTTTACTCACGGACAACTTCCTCGGTATTGTTCTGGAGGCTGCTTGCACGGCAAGAAGCTAATTTTTGGCATCTGAAAATCTCCTAAATGTCTGACAAGGGAAAGAGGCTGGATGTAGCTAAGCCAATTAACACTGAATCAAAAAATATCTAAAGCAGGGCGGTCAGATACAAAAGAGAGCAAGGTTCCTGAAGGATATTTGAAGGCTGTGTTGGCATAGCAGTTTCTCCTGCTTCCAGGTTATTTCTTTTGTATCCAACTGAACCCCATCTATGCAAGAAAACACAATGAGACATGGGACAACACCATATTGCAACCTCAATGGAGATTTTGTGGGCAGCCATGTTGGTTTTGCTGTTCTCCAAGCTGAATCAGGATGTGTGATGTTAACATGTGCTCTAACATGGCTTAAGAGGTAGACAGGCCCCAAATATTTTACTGTTTGAAGCAAAGGACAAGGTGGACCCCTTGTTCAGGTGTATAGAAGCTGATCAGTGTGTGTGTGTGTGTGTGTGTGTGTTTTGTTTTTGTTTGTTTGTTTTTTGTGAACTTTCCTAGAACATTGACAATGGGGTGGCATTCTTCACTATATGTGAGGGCAACACCTGGTTTTGGCAGCAGAAGGCGGGCACAGATTTCTGTCCTTCAAGTGAAGACAAAGATTGGGAAGCTCAGGAGTAACAGTTGGGAAAGTGATGCTGTTGTATCCCAGCATCTGTACCCTGTGGCTGTATCTTCACTCTCCTTATTAGTCACACTAGCCCTACTAAGAGGCACTAAGTGGAAATTTAAAATGCAGGACTGATTGTGCACATCACTTTCCTTTCAGATGGTTTTTGCACGTCCAATCATCTAGCTATTTTTAGTCACATGAAGTCACATGTGACTAAAATTTTGTGACTAAGCTATTTTTAGTCACATTTCTTTCAATTGTTGTGGCTAAAGCAACCAGAGGCAGATTTGAAGGAAGAAAACTGACAGAGTACAAAGGGCAAATATGTCTTTTTCTTTCCATTTCTGTGACACTAGTCTTCTCCTCAGAGCTGAGGTAGGGAACTTGTAGCACCCCAGATGTTTTTCCCCACAAGTCCCATCAGCCTAGCATAAATGATGGTGAAGGACTATAGTAATTGCAGTCCAAAAACATCTGAAAAAAACAGGTTGCTTCCCTGTAACTATAGCTCTTCGAGTGGTCTTCTGTGAATTCACACAATTGGGTATTTGCACCTGTGCAAAGTACTGTTCGGAACCTTCTGGAATAGTTACATAAAGCTTTTGGGCTGTAGCCTTGCCCACCCTCTCTTCTGACCTAAATAAGGTCCCTTCCCAAATGCCTCAGCAGCATCCAACGGACCCAAGGTAGGCAGGACAACAGGGGCAGATGGGCAGGTTTGTGTGAATTCGCAGAAGACCACTTGAAGAACTACATTTTAGGTAAGCAACCTGTTCTTCTTTGTGGTCTCTGTGAATCCACACAATTGGAAACTAGCAAGCTACAAGAGCAGGTGGCAGGTGTCCTGCAACATGTAATAAAAGCCCCCAATAAAGGGATGTGGACCAGAGTCAAATAAAGACCAGACAGCAATTCAAGTTCAAACAAACATGTGTATTGTAACAGAACCAAAAAAAGAATCTGTGAGATGTCAGGAGTTAGAGACTGAACTCCATTACAAAATGGCTGAACAACTGCAGAACCATGTTGAGTCATAATGGCTGACTGCATGAACTACCAAGTCATGCCTAGTCAGGCCACTAGGGGGCAACGTCCTGTAGATGTATATATGGGATTGCTCAGAACAGAGCTCACTTCCTCCTCTCTTATCTTCCTGTGAATGCTGAGGCCTGGTGAAGCAGTTTCTCCTTCAGTTATAAATATTTGTATGTATATATTGCAACTGTTTGACTTTGAAGATAAAAGTGCCTCCTGCTTATTTGGACATCACTCTGTGTGTGAGTATTCTTGGGAATGGGTTGCTACTGAGTCTACTGTGACAATTTTTGGCTTCTGCTGGGGATTAAATGTCCTATCATCCCCTGGCAGTGGTTATGGGCCCAGATGATTGATCTCAGATTAGATAAGATGCACCCAGAAAAATTCCCAGAAACTCTTTTGTTTTGAGTGTTTTTGGCTAGCCAGCTGAGAAACAGTTAAGTTTCAGCCAGGCCCTATAATATCTTCAAGTAACCTTGAAGTGCTGCCAACTGCCAGCTGTTTGTGTTTTAATAGCTGGAGAATGGTTGACTCAATCAGCAGAATGGCAGATAATAGTCTCGTCCACTTGAAAAGCTGGCTGATGGAAATTATTCAGCATGGAGTTTATACATGGAGGCTTTATTAATTAAAGACAATTTGTGGCATGTTTTGGAGAAAGAAAGTGAAATAGCACTTTCAGGAGATGAAATAGCACTTTCAGGAGATGAAATAGCAGCATTCAAACTAGCAGCCCAGAAGACTAGAGCTGCAATTCTCTTATCACTCAACACCTCCCAGTTAATACACGTGGCCCCAGCAAAGACAGCCTTTCAGATCTGGACAGCTTTGAAAACGGTTCATCAGAATTCATCCTGCCTCTCAAAGATGGTGAGACTCTATAACACAAAGAGACTTTATAACACAAAGCTGTCTACTGGAGGCTGCATGAAAGCCCATTTGGAGGAAATGAGGCAGCTTTTTCAAGAGGTTGCCAATAGAGGGGTGGACATTACAGAAGCCCATAAGTGTTTTATTTTATTGGGCAGTTTGCCAAAGAAATGGGATTTCCTAATGTACAGTCTGCAGAGCACTAGGGAGCGTGATTTGTCTGTAGGCCTGGTAGCTGGGCATATTCTGAAAGAGGTCCAACACAAGCAATTTGATTCCTGGATGGAGGGGAATAAACAGCCACAAATTACCAGACGCAATCAGGAGAGCACTGAAACAGAGGCACCTGTGGAGGAGGGAGCCTGCAGCTATGTGAAATGCAGTTTCAGATGCAAAAAGCCTGGACATTATCAGAAGGACTGTAAGATGCCTGCACCGGATAGGAGGAGTGCATCCTCTCAGGCTGCAATCCATGCCTTCATAACACAGCACCATCCTGACGGTACTGAGGAAAGAATTTGGTTACTTGATACTGGGGCCACACACAATATGGTTAATGATTTACAGTTGTTAAGCAATGTTAAAAATGCTTCCATAACCAATATTACCCTTGCAGATGGTGCTCCCAGCAAGGTGCAGAAAACGGGCACTGCATATGTGCCCTCTTTTGGTAAAGATTTTGAAAATATGTTATGTGTTAACAAACTAGAGAATTGTATATTAAATGTGTCCCAAATGACTACTGATGGTTATAAAGTGACATTTGAGGGGGAACACTGTACAGTAACAGCAAGGCATAACATGAGTAATGTCTGTGGAAAAGGGATAAAGAAACATGGGTTGTATTACATGATGCCTAAAGGGAAGGTGGCAAATGTGAACCCTGCAGACAATGTGCCCCTACATGATAAGTGTTCATTACTACCACAGGCTAATGGGCCATGCTAGTTACAAAGGGTTAAAGGAGGTAGCAAAAGTGTGCCCTGGTTTAAGCATGAAACACTGCCCAAGGTTCTTAGAATGTGCAGTGTGCAGAAAAGTTAAGGTGAAGGCTTTCCCTATTGCCAAAAAGACCCAATGTGTCACCAACAGACCCTTTAAGGTTGTCCATGATGATTTAGCAGACCCCTATAAGCCCACTGAAGGGGGTAACTGCTATTTGTGATAATGGACAGACACACTGGGTACACCTATGTATACTTACTGAAGGAGAAAAATCAGGCTGCAGACAGGTTCCGTGAGTGGGTGAACATGGTGGAACACGGATTTCCTTCTCATAAGGTTTCCAGTCTAGTGACTCATGGGGGAGGGGAATTCTTATCCAACAGTCTGCAGACCTGGATGCCTAGGAGGGGCATTAGATGCAATACCACAAACCCAGCATCTCCAGGGGAGGATGGATTGCAGAAAAGAAAAATGGAATGTTGCAGTGCATAATGGAATGCATGATGGAAGATGCACAAGCCCCAGCTGGGCTGTGAGGGGAGGCAGTGAAGATTGCTGCTTACAATTTAAATAAACTGTGGACGTCTAGTGTCAACCAGACCCCATATTGTCTATTGTATGGTAGAGCACCAAACTTCAAGCACTTGAGGATTTTTGAACAGTATGCAAATGTACTGATTCATCCAAGCCTAAGGAAGCCTGGGCAGCCTAAAACAAGGAGGCTGCATTTCCTAGGCTATGAGGGTAATAAGTATGTGTTTTCTCTCCATCCTGGAAAGGTGATGTTCTCCAGGAGTGCAAACTTTGAAATGCACTCAGGGTGGGACAGACTGCATTGCAATCAGAAGGTGTTCGTTCCCTTGGGGAGGGGTGTGCCAACAACTCCCAAAAGTCCCACAAATGGAGGGGTGGTGATGCCTGGTGATGAAGGGGGGTACAGAAAAGAAACTCACTCAACACCATTGGATAACATTACTTTATTCAATAGCAGCTGCAAGATTGATAATAGCAGCCAACTGGGAGAAAAAAGAAATTCCTCTAATAGATGATTGGCTGCTTAAACTCCATGATATGCAAGAGAACGATAGATTAAAGTTTATTATAAATTAAAAAAGATAACAAAAATGGAGGAAGAATGGTTTCTGATTCGAGGATATTGGGGGAAAAAGATGGACTATAAAATGAGCTTTATAGATCAGAATAAAAGGACAGTGAAAATGGACACAGTAGGGTTAGGAGGAAGATACATTATGGAGGGTTTAGATGGTATTGAGAAAAGGGAGGAAAATCTACAGTGTAGTCTGTAAACAGCCAAATATTTGAAATGGAAGGTTTAAAAATGGTGAAAAATGGTATAAATAACAAGATTAGTTGTTAAGAGAGGATAAGGAGACAAGATGATGTTTAAAACAATTCTGTCGGGAAGAGAGACGTGTGGAGTCAGAAGGATGGATGAGTGCTTAGGAGGGGAAAGCTGTTGAAGGGAGAGATTACGTGAAGGTTGAGAATTCATAAATGAAGGACAGAGAAGAGAAAATGAAGGAGGAAATGAAGGGAGGTGAATGGAAGGGATACGGGAAGCAGAAAATGATGGATAGTATATGATTGTAAAATGTGGTAGGATATTGTATGATGTTGTATGACATGTTGCATGATAGGATTTATGTTAAATTGTATAATGTATGTTTAAAATAAGTGTATAACAATTGTTTGAATTAATATTAAGTGTTATTGTATTGTATGTGAGGAATTTGAAGTAATTACTAAATAACTATATTTTGTTAAAAAAAGAAAATGTGCATCTTTGAGATCCAGGGTAGCAAATCAGTCTCCTACTTGCATGAGTGGGAAAATAGAAGGATGGGTCACCATCCTGAAGCGATCCAGGTGGATGTAGGTGTTCACATCCCACAGGTCGAGTATGGGACGCATACCTCTGTCCTTTTTGGCACCAAAAAGTAGCAGGAGAAGAATCCCTGATGACAGTGAGGAGACACTCATTCTATGGCACCTTTTTCAAAAGAGTATACAGTTGTCCCTTCACATTCGCAGGGGTTAGGTTCCATAGACCCCCGCGAATGTGAAAATTCCACGAATAATGACAGCCCTCCACCTGCACTCCCCAAGCGACCCCAAGGCCTCCGGAGGCCTCGCGGTCAGTCTTCCCGGCCACCCCGCCCTCCCCAAGCGACCCCCGAGGCCTCCGGAGGCCTCGCGGTCGCTTTTCCCGGCCGCCCCTTGCCCTCCCCAAGTGACCCCCGAGGCCTCCGGAGGTCTCGCGGTCGCTTTTCCCGGCTGCCCCCCACCCTCCCCAAGCGACCCCCGAGGCCTCCGGAGGCCTCACGGTCGCTTTTCCAGCCGCCCCCCGCCCTCCCCAAGCGACCCCCGAGGCCTCCGGAGGCCTCGCGGTCGCTTTTCCCGGCCTCCCCCCACCCTCCCCAAGCGACCCCCGAGGCCTCCGGAGGCCTCACGGTCGCTTTTCCCGGCCGCCGGCCGCCCTCCCCAAGCGACCCCCGAGGCCTCCAGAGGCCTCGCGGTCGCTTTTCCCGGCCACTGGCCGCCCTCCCCAAGCACCCCCGAGGCCTCCCAAGGCCTCACGGTCGCTTTTCCCTGCCGCCCCCTGCCCTCCCCAAGCGACCCCGAGGCCTCCGGAGGCCTTGCGGTCGCTTTTCCCGGCCGCCCCCCGCCCTCTCCAAGCGACCCCCGAGGCCTCTGGAGGCCTCACGGTCACTTTTCCCGGCCGCCCCCACCCTCCCCAAGCGACCCCCAAAGCCTCCGGAGGCCTCGCAGTCGCTTTTCCCGGCTGCCCCCCACCCTCCCCAAGCGACCCCCGAGGCCTCCGGAGGCCTCACGGTCGCTTTTCCAGCCGCCCCCCGCCCTCCCCAAGCGACCCCCGAGGCCTCCGGAGGCCTCGCGGTCGCTTTTCCCGGCCGCCTCCCACCCTCCCCAAGCGACCCCCGAGGCCTCCGGAGGCCTCGCGGTCGCTTTTCCCGGCCGCCGGCCGCCCTCCCCAAGCGACCCCCGAGGCCTCCAGAGGCCTCGCGGTCACTTTTTCCGGCCACTGGCCGCCCTCCCCAAGCACCCCCGAGGCCTCCCAAGGCCTCACGGTCGCTTTTCCCTGCTGCCCCCCACCCTCTCCAAGCGACCCCCGAGGCCTCTGGAGGCCTCGCGGTCACTTTTCCCGGCCGCCCCCACCCTCCCCAAGCGACCCCCAAAGCCTCCGGAGGCCTCGCAGTCGCTTTTCCCGGCTGCCCCCCGACCTCCCCAAGCGACCCCCGAGGCCTCCGGAGGCCTCGCGGTCGCTTTTCCCGGCCGCACCCCGCCCTCCCCAAGCGACCCCGAGGCCTCTGGAGGCCCTGTTGTCGCTCCCCTTGCCACTTTCCCTGGTCTCCCCTTGCCTCCCCAGCCCTCCCCACCCCCTCCTCAGGCCTTCATGGGGCCTCCGGAGCGCTTCTGGGGCCCCCGTGAAGGCCTCCCCAGCCCTCCCCACCCCGTCCCCAGGCCTTCATGGGGCCTCCGGAGCGCTTCCGGGGGCCCCGTTAAGGCCTCCAGAGCCCTCCAACCCCGTCCCCAGGCCTTCATGGGGCCTCCGGAGTGCTTCCGGGGGCCCCGTTAAGGGCTCCACAGCCCTCCCCACCCCGTCCCCAGGCCTTCATGGGGCCTCCGGAGCATCTCCGGGGGCCCCGTGAAGGCCTCCCCAGCCCCTCCCAGGGCTTTCACGAGGCCTCCGGAGGCCCCGTGTCGTGGTTTTGGGGGGGGCGGGGGGGCCCTCCCAAAACCGCGAATAATCAAAACCGCGAATGTCAAGTTCGCGAAAGTGGAGGGACAACTGTAGCCCTCCCCTAGTAATGGTGGAGATGGAGGAGTGGAGCGGAATACACCCACAAGTGATTGATGGGTAAATTCTATAGCATAGCCCCTGTAGACAATGGCCAGAACCCATTTGTCCGTGGTGACAGCAGAGCACGCAGCATAGAAATGATGAAGCCTGTCGTGGAAAGGAAGGGTATGGGTAGTAGTGGCATGGACGGCAATGGGGATGCGGAGAGAGCAGTCAAAAGTGTTGCTTAGGCTAGTTGGGCTGTTTTTTCTTGTATTGAGGCCTAAATTTTGCGAAGGAAGATTTCTTAGATGCCAAAGGAAATGGCAAGGCTGTAGCATGCTGGGATCACACTTGATGAGGGCTGTAGTGGCACCTATATGGTTGGAACTGACACCAAGCAGGATGGGAGTGGCTGTACAATTGAGATGGGAACCTGAACCTGTGAGAAGTGTTCCTCATCTTCTGCATGTGCTCCAGGCAAGTGTCAGTTTCAGCATGAAACAAACCCTTCTTGTCAAAGGGGAGATCCTCGATGACTGAATGGGTGGTGGAGGAGAGCCCAGACAAGTGAAGCCATGCATGCCTCCAAAGTGTGATAGTGCTGGCGATGACCTTGCCCGTGCATTCAGCCACATGCTTCAATGACTGTACCTGCTATGAAGCCAGAGAATGTGCCTCCTTCTTTAAGACTGTGAGGATCCATCTGTCTTGATCTGGCATACATTCAAAGTATGGGGCGACCTTTTCCCATAAAAATGTTTGGTTACCCCCCCCCCCAGCAGGTAGTGTAATTTGCAATTTTACCCAATAAGCAAGCAGTAGAGTAAAATTTCTTCCCCATCACATCCAATTTCTTACCCTCCTTATCCACAGGAGTGGCGTGGATCTTTTGTGATCATCTCGACTAAGCTGAATCCACTATGATGAAATTTCACTTGGGGCGGATCAAGGTCCAGTCCATGTCAGTTTGGTCGACGTGGTACAGGTTGTCAAGCCATCGGGATGTAGGCAGTACCATGGATAGGTTTGGCTAAGAACTCTTCACCTCATTCTGTAAGTACAGCAGGAAGGGCAAGGAGGGCAATGATGGGGCTTGTCTCTGGATATTGCCAAAAATTAGAACCTCTATGTCAACATTAAGGTGAGAATACTGAAGGCCTTACAAAGAACTGCAAGCACAAAGAAAGAGAAAATAAAAAAACCCCAGATACATACTTCAGCCCCTGCCCCCCCTTCCAGCAACACAGAGGCCAGAACAGAGCACAAAGAACTCCAGCATGCATGCACACACAACTCAGCTCCTCTGGCCTCCCTCCTCCTGGAAACAACACAAGGCTGAAACAGGACACAGAGAAACTGCAACACAGAGAAACTTCCAAAAGCTCCCAGACTACTGCAAAACCTACAATCTCCCCACCCCCGTGGCAGAGAGAGCTGCTTCACTGTTATTCCCAACCCTGAGGGTTCAAAAACCATGCCACCATGTTGTGGCCGACCCTAGAGTTTCTGCTGCCTGAAGTCCAGGGTTAGCCCTTTTTCCAATCCCAAACCCAAGGGATTCCTCTTCATTTTGCCACCACTCACTGACTCTATAATTTCCTTTTTCCTTGTCTAAGCAGTGAGATTTAGATAGGCTGTATTAAAGGAACAATGATGTACTTTCCTCTTTCCCAGAGAAGTTTAGATAGCTGACCAGAAGCAGGCAATTTGAGGCACTTTAGAAAATAACAGAAAGCTTTTATTCAATTCTAGGAGTCTATGTTACTTGAGAATAATAATAATAATAATAATAATGATAAAATTTTATTTTTATCCCGCCCCTCTGCAACGCAATCCGGGCGGCTTACAATATAAAAACTCCAGAATCACAATACCCTATCCCACCCACCCCTTAAAATAATATTAAATTATGAAAGATTGAAAACATGCAATAATATATATATATATATAAATTAGAAGAAAAAAATTAAATTAAATAAATTAAATTAAATTAAATTAAATTAAATTAAAACATGCAATCATAGCCTAGAAAGGACAGCTGAGTCTTGGGCCAGGATAATTATTCAGGAAAGGCCTGCCGGAAAAGATCCGTCTTGACAGCTTTTTTAAAGCTGTCTATGGTGGTAATAAGATGGATCTCGTCCGGCAGGCCATTCCATAATCTTGGAGCAGCAGCGGAGAAGGCCCTCTGGGAGGTCACCGACAGCCTTGTTTTCATAGGCTGTAACAGATTCCTCCCAGAGGACCGAAGTGTGCGGGGAGGGTCGTACGGAAGGAGGCGGTCCTGGAGGTAAGTTGGACAAAGGCCCAGGTTCAACTTAAGACTTACACAGTATGCGTTCATGCAGAGCACTTACAAATAAAACATAATCTTAACGCAATCTAACTAAAAAGTTCCCTATTCTACTAATGTAAAGTAACTTACAGTCTCTGTGATGGAATTTCAGAGTCCTTTTGGGATCCTTTTGAGGCC
Source organism: Gambelia wislizenii (assembly GCA_030847615.1). Lineage (NCBI taxonomy): Eukaryota > Metazoa > Chordata > Lepidosauria > Squamata > Crotaphytidae > Gambelia > Gambelia wislizenii. The sequence continues at coordinate 78,619,187 of JAUMIR010000006.1, read as the reverse complement.
TTGGGTAAAGTTGGCTTCCCCCAACTTTCTTGTTATCACAGTTTGTATCTTGTTGGTTATTCCATGACTTTGTTGGCCATTCCCTGGCCTGTCTGCCATGGAGCTCAGCCAAGAGGCCCCTAGGCCATCTTTAGCTCAGCTACTAGGCCATGTGCTCCACCAGTGTGTCTCAAAACAAAAGGAAGATCAGAACTTTTAAAAGTCCTTTGTGTTGATCTCTCATTGGCTCTGCCTTTTGCCAATCAGAGAAAGGTATCTTAATCAAGTGATGTGACGTCATGTTTATTCAATGAGGTTCTCCTACCCCCTTCCCATTTCCAAATAAGGAGTGGAAGTTTCCATTAGCTGTTCCAGTGAGTTTGTGATGAGATTCCATGATGATTGCAGGTCATCATAACAGGCTGTCATGCGGAACATCCAATCTGCAAAGGACAAAACATCATTCGTCAGGGATGGAGCATCTGTCCCAACCTTGTGTAGGTTCAGGGATGTCTGTCCATCAGAACTTGTGGAATCACTCGAATCCGACTTGGTTGAGGATGAGTGATGCCGCTGTCATGGGGTCTTAGCCTCTCTTCCACTGGTACAGGAACCTTCATTGGCTCTTGCAGCATGCCACACAGTCCTCCGCCTGTCCTTAATGAACTTCCATACCAGCACCTTGCCCCAGACATGGTCTTGGTTGAGATGGAAGGGGCACTGTCCTGGCAACCACTGATGGAGACCATGGTTGACACCGATCCCATCGCGGAGACTCATCGGGGTACAGAGCACAGTCACAACTAGGTAAGGAGCCACAGGCTTGATGGTACAAGCCCCAATAGAATTCCGTCTCCTCACAAGATTGAAACAGGCACCCCACCTCGTCATAGTTCCACCATGGGAGACATGGACAGGGCGATCTGTCGAAGTCGGAGGAACGACAGCGGCAGTGCCCACACATATCAGGGGACTGAGAGCAGCATCTACCGTTACCTCTGGACCCATCTTGAGCTTGACTATGTGAGTGATGATGCCCCCTGTCGCAGGATCACAACCGAAACCGGTGCCTATCCTAACTATGAGAATACAATCTTGATGACCAATACAATGTGGCCAACCAGGGTAAACATGTGCGGTGGGACCTCGAACATGACCTGGGTGGAAGAGTTGGTAGTGGAGGCAATGGCTAGAGTGGGTGGCCTGGAGGAACATCAAGACAACTAGCTGCACCAGGTGGCCAGTGAGCAGACAGTATCGTCACATCCACATCTTGAGAAGTGTCCAGTATTTCATCATTCGAGACCATGATGGGAAGTGGCGCTGGCAAAAGTTGTTGCAGTGATGGCACCGATACTGGAGAAGCAGCACCCGAAGGAGCAGGAGCAGAGCCATGCACCAGGGATGTTGCTCTCACGGGCTCAAGAGGACAAGGGGGACTGGTCTCGATCAGCATGTCCTCCGACAGAACCATGGTCGAAGCCAGGATGACTGGGTGCAGGGAGTGCTCACACACTCGCTTCTTCTTTTTATGCTTCTTCTGGAGAGGATTGGCCCCGGAACCCGAGGACATCAATTGCGCTGGGGCACCCTCTGTTGAATCCAAGAGGTGTGCCGAGGTTGAGGTCAACAGGTTAGCATGCTTGGCTCCCGAGGTCGATGATGAATGCGACAGCTTCAAGTGTGAGGGCTTCGAGACCAAGGATGGGCCTGAGGGTCTTCAGCCTTTGGCACTCAGGGTCAAAAGTGAGCTCGGGGGCTTCAGTGTCGACGGGACTGAGGTCAAAGGAGGCGAGGAGGAGCGGGGCAGCCTACCGGTTTGAGAATGAGCTGATCCCTCCCGAGTCGCAGCTGGCAAGACATGCTCATATAGCAAAGCCTTGAGCTGAACTTCGTGGTTTCATCACTTGTGGGGTAAAGGCCGTACAATGATGACAAGTACAGACATTATGCCCTTCTCCCTGACACAAGAGCTACTCTGAGTGTCCATCTGCATTGGACATCTTACCCCCACATTCAGAGCACTTCTTAAAGAAGGCCGTGGATGCCATACTGATGGATAGAGAGAGAGAGAAATCCAAAGTAACAAGCCGGTCCAAGTCAAGCCGTAAAAATCAGTTCAAAGGGGAAGCAGAAGAACCGTCAAACAGTCCAGGTCTCAAAAATCCATTGAGGTAAAAGAGATTACACAGAACGTTCCTAGAAATTGCTAGCGCAGAGGAACAAAAGGAACTGAGGTGTTTGGGAGGGAAGGGACCTTATATAGGTCAGAGGAGAGGGTGGGCAGGGCTACCACTCAAAAGCTTTATGTAACTACTCCAGAAGGTTTTGAACAGTGCTTTCCGCAAGCACAAAAAACCAATTGTGTGGATTCACAGAGACCACGAACAAGAACCATAGCTGCCCACTCCTGCCTTAGATATTAGATCATTTTAAATGGAGATTTGGCAGATTCATGAAGGATAACACTAATTATTAGGATGGTTCTATGTATTTTCTCAATGCAGGTTGCTGGGCCACATGAACAATAAAGTGCAATTGTATTCATGCCCAACTTGTGGGCAATTGGGCATTACCTAAGTAGGAGCAGGGGGATGCTGGGCTTGGGCACAAATCTTCTCATATTTTTAGACTAGTAGTGGGACACATGGGGGTATCCAGATGCTACACTGCATCATGCCTCACCATTGGTTATGCTGGCTAATCCTGATGGGAGTTGCAATCTGATAATGAGAGAGCCACACGTTCCTCATCCCTGTCTTACATGATTAAAGCCTGGGAAAATTTAAAGGTTTAAAACCAAAAAATCAATGTGTGTAGGACACTAATGTGATTAACATCCTAGTTGCATTCACTCAGCCAGGAAGTGTTGTTGAATCAACACACAGAGAAGAGAGTGCACTAGCTCTACCTTCTCTGTCTCCAGTTGCATTGGTCTCCTCCTGTGCAGAGCAATGAGTTTGCCCAGGAGTGCTTCCCCTACACATGGACAACATCTGTGTATAGAACTGTGACAGAAACTTGCTTGTGTGGACTTAACAATGAGAAGAGGAACGGACACAAAGCTAGAAGACATGGAACTAGCACATTCCATTCTTTATGTGTTGATCCAACAACAATTTCCAAATGAGTGAATAGGACTCAAAAGCTTTTAGGAAGCAATACCACAATGCCACCTTAGATTACACATCCAGTATGTAGCCTTTTTTATTATTTATTAATAAATATGGATCAGCATTTCTGTTTTTTCCCCTCTCCTTGTATCTGTACCTGAATGATGGCAAAGACAGAAAAGCCATGCACTCATTTTATTTCTCATTAGTGCTGTTGTTGGATTTGTGATACTTCATGAATATGCATGGAAATAGTTGACAACAATATAGTAAAAGGATGGAGTCTTCCCTCTGCCACTGTAGTCACCAAATGGCTTTTGTCTTGAAATGAATCCACGGTAGCAGAATAGCCCTGACATCACATCTTATCTTAGAACAGTGATGATGAAGAGAACATGTGGTCTTTGACTTAAATTCCCAGTAGATATAACCAGTATAGCCAGTAGTGAGGGAATACCGAACTTGCAGTCCAAAAACATCTGGAAGGCCATGCCTCTTCCACTCCCCACTCCTGTCTTTCAAAAGGATCCTCTTCAAATGAATAACCTTTTAAGAATACTAGTAGCAAATTATATCCCTCAATTACTCATCCTCAAAATAGAATCCTTATGGATGAAGATTAAACTCATCATTGCTGATCTGAGATAAGACATGACTTTTATAATCCAACTTCAAACAAATACATACAATGCTGTCTGTCTATGGTATGTGGATCAGGATTTCTGTGCTTTAGAATAGCCATTTCTGTATCCAAAAAGCTCATTCTTAAAACATTTTTGAATTATTCATCAACATTCGTATTTTCATATGTGACTCCTAATCCAGCAAGGAATTTGCCCTGACCTTTCAGTTTCTAATTTACCCACACAATTTATCTGCAATGGCAAGGGCTAGTAACCTGATATTTCCCTAAACAACTAAACAGCTTACAGCAGTGTTTCTCAATCATGGTTCCCGGGTTCCTCAAGAGGTTGCTAGGGGTTTCTCAAGAGATTGTGATTATGGGGGGAAAGCAATAGCAGTATATAGGACAATGTTTATGCAGGGGTTCCTTGAGACCTGAAAATTATTTCAAGGGTTCCTCCAGGATAAAAAGGCTGAGAAAGGTTGGCTTACAGTGTAAAAACATGCAAAAAAAAAAATTGAAAAGGGGATGAAGATAAAAGAGGAAAAAGTTCTACAGTGATCTCTGACACTAGACCAGCCATTCACGTGTTTACCTAATCATATTGATCTTGTTACAAATGAGTTTCCTGTAAGAATGATTATCCAGTGATAAAGCTTACAACCAGGGAGAGAAATTATCTAGCACACTAAAAAATATTTTAAAAAATATTTAAAGTCATATGACAGGGATAGAGAACTTTTGATCTTTCAGGTGCTTTCCACTGTGATTCTTATACCCCCTTACCTTCGACAATGCTGGGTGGGACTGGTTAGAATTATAGGCTGAAATATATGGACAGTCATTGATTCCCCATTATGAGGCAGTGGTGGCTGGTGGCATCCATATCAGTGACAATGGTGAATCTGCCCCAGATTTTAGTCCAAAATTTAAAGGCCCTGTCCAAGGTGCTGAACCTATATGCAGGGTAGCATTCAGCATCTTGAATAGCTCCATTAAAGTTTCTGAAGTTTATCAAACAGAAAGAAAGATGAGTGGAAAAATTTCTTTAAAGTTAATACTTGTGGGAATGCTCCCTGTTGTAACTCAGGCAGGTCATTTTTGCAACCCCACTTGACATCCCTGTCAAATGCAGCACAGTTTGCCCTGGCAAGGAGGATGGTGGGGAGGGCACAAAGAGGAAAGGAAGTCCCAAGGCAGGTGGGCAGGTGGTGGCTCTTGTGTACACGCGCGCGCACACACACACACACACACATGGCCCCATGCTTTGGGAATAAAAAATGGAAGCATGAGTAGTGGCTATCATGGGGTGGGGTGATAACCCTCCTGGCCCTGGGTGCTCTTTTATTTAACAAAATGGGGCACCTTGAGATGACAGCTTTGGGTGGGTGCAGATTTGCATGAATTTGCTACAGCGGAATAGCAGCAGAAACTGAAACAAACTCTTTTTAGCACTTTCCTTCTCACGGTGATCCTCCCGTGTCTGCCCTTCCTTCTTTCTTAAAAGCTGTACATTTCTGAAAATGGGGTAAGAAGGTGTTCAATTCTTCTGGGCAAGGGAACCCAGCGAGGGAGCCATCCAATGGGAGTGCAGGTGGATGGTAAGGGTAACAGGGAAACAAGAAAGACTATTGATTGGTATCAATATGCATATTGGGAAGGAAAAAAACTATGCAGCGCTGCCATCGTGTGACTTAAAAGAATCTGATTCATTGAACACATGGACAGGTAGAAACACCCTTTTGTACCTATGTGACCTCAGGGTGAGGGAACTGTGTGGCTTCCAAAACCAGTTTTGAGTTCAGATTAAAATGGCTCAATTAATGGGGTCAAACCAGGGCAGGATACTGTGCACTGGAGCCGAATTATTTTGCAGATGTGGATTCAGCCTAAGAAAGGAAATCAGCCAGGAATTGCAAAGGAGAAGGAGAACAAGGACAAAAGAGAGACAGAGGTGAAATCAGGAATTAAAGGAATCAAGTGCCTAGGCAGAGATGATGAAGAAAGACATCTGTGCTACAATGTGCCATCTTTTGCTTACAGTGGTGCAACCCACATGTGCCTCTGAACAAGGAAAGAAACTGCACTGTGGCCTCAACCATTTAGGGTATGGTAAGGAAGGAAGGGACAGAACTAGGAAAATGAACAAGATAAGAAAAGCCACAAAACATCAGTCCTGAAGTATCATATAATGCAACTCCTGAGGCAGCAAATTCTGAGATAGCTCAGTCTTTTCCGCTGCTGACTATGTCTTTCCCCTGAGCCATAGTGCCAGCTATGGTTTGAGAAATGTTGAGAGGGAGGGGAAAGGAGAGAGGGAAGAGGTCAAACAGATTCCCCTGAAGAGTCTACACCAGGCACTCCAAAACAGCCTCCATCAGCAGGGGGCAACCTCGCACAGGTTTTTTTTTTAAAAAAAAAATCATGCAGCACTCTCACCCAGATATTCATCCTCTGGCCTCATGGCACAAGCAAGAGGGCTTAGGCCCTGACATCTGGGAACCTTCAATTCTGCCCGTTCATTAACAAAACATGAAGGTGTCTTATTCCCTTCAATGGGAATGTTTTCACTTTAGATTTGGGGCAAAAGCAAGCAGGAGCAGCTGAGGCTTGCATCAGAGGTCAAGACAATCTTAAGATTATTTTACTTAGAGTTTAAGTTTCTTTAAAGTCAGATGTTCCAGGAAGTATTAAGAAATAATGTTAATTGAAGACATTTGTATGTAGTGGCTGTTTCTTGTATTCAAAAGATATGTGTATGTGTATATATTTCCCTGATCAGACAATGTACAGGAGGCTTCCTGCTCCTGCTTCAGGCCTTCCCTGAAAGGTTTGGACTATGGGAGGGGAGCATTAAGGATGCAATAGCCAGGGCAATGAATATAGCCTTACTATCCTCCTCAGAATGTGGTAACTGCATGAGGGGAGAATAACCCAAGTTAGACATGAATGGGGAAGACATGTGAATAAAGAAATAGGTCTGCCCACCTGTCATATCTAATTGGCCCTGAGGAAAATATAGCTGAAGAATTTAAAACCACTATGTAGAAATTATAAGGGTTTTTTCCCCAGCTGTTTAGATTTCTTTTTTACATGGCCAATGACAGCACAGTTTTGATGGAGTTCTACTATAGGCTCTGGGCAAAAAGAATGAATATAATTAATGGTAAAGAGCAAATCTGGGACACATTAAGGAAGACATTCAAATCTAGTGTAGCCTACAGTTCTATTTCTTTTTCTATCTGGAGTCAGTTATATTCCAAAGGTCATTCCTATGAGTCTTATCTCTCTGGTTTCTGAAAAGATACAAGAGGAATTTAGCAAAAGCCATAAAAACTCTCCTAGAGCTCAGAAATATCCCAGGATTTTGTCAATGTACAAACAAAAGCCCAAAGTAGTCTCTAAATGTAGCCTGAGATTTTCATGGGCACACCCAGAAAGCACTACCACCAACAACACCAAAATCCCAAACATGCCACTATTACTAAGTAGAGCTTGGGGAAGTTAACTTTTGGGCTACATACCCAGAATCTGCAGAAGAGTTGAAGTCCAAAGAAGGAACTTCTTTCCACACAATCATTTTTTCTTACAGTAAATATAAAAGCGAATATGCACTAGGAACACAATCCTACTTGCTGTATATGGTGAGAACAGGGCACAATATATCTTCATTAAAAGGCAATATAGCCCCCCCCCCAGTATATCTACACTACAAAGTTCTGTCAATTTCATACTAATTTAACTGTCACAGCTCCACCCTATAAAATCCTAGGATTTGTAGTTTGGTAAGACACTAGTTTTCTGTAGCCAGATACTAGAGGTCTCTAGAATGGAATTCTAACCAAACTACAAATCCCATGATTCCATAGGATGAAACTATGACAGTAGATGTATAATGGAACTATGTAGCTACACCTACAGACTACGCATGGCAAATAGTGCCAGCTGGATGCTGAGAGGAAGGTTATGGCCCTCCAGTAGCTGTTCTAAAACATACGCAGCAGAAAAAGGGTCACATATGTGCAGTAAATGTCAGTTGTGAGATTTTAACTTACACTCAAACACAGTTTCCCCCTCATGGAAACCATTGCTATTGCAGCCACTGTATGGCCAGTGTATCACTCACTGATGGCTAAAAAAAGATGTCACAAACATTTTCTGGACAGAATCTCTGTTATGTCAATGATTGCAAGCAACTGGACCCACAATTTTTATTTTTATTTTTAACCCCACCACCACCATTTAAAAGCTTTTTAGGCTGTGTGTTTCCCTAATTCTGCTTTGAATTTTCTAGTCAGAAATGCCAGCAATGCTGTTGCTCTGCAATTTAACTACATTGATGGAATTCTTTGAGTCTCTTGTTTGAAAAATGTTGATGTAGCTGAAGTTATATTGGTCCCAATCCATCTGAAGTCTATGATTAAGGACACATATGTAGGTTGGTCACATGGGCATCACCAAAAAAGAGGACAAATGAAGGCACAAAGTAGCTAGTGGATTGGAATGGTGGGGAATTAAGTCCAGCAATATTGGTAAGGCCACATAGTTCCCACTGCTGGGTCTTAAACCACTGCTTCTGCCTCATACTTCTACTGAGTAGATGTAGTAGTACATTTTGAAGTATAAGTACCCATCATGACAGTGCCTATAGCCCTGTCCCAAGGAGAGTCCAAAAATGCAGGCATCTGTGTTGAGTCACATTAACAAACCAGTTCTAGCCATTTTCATCTCCACAAGGTCTTCTGTTAAACTGATGGGTCTGAATTATCCATTCAATAACCAAGCTGTCACCCCCCCTCCTTTGTATTACAACAGTAACAACTCAAATATGCCCTACCAATGTGTGGATTGGAGAGCAGGGGAACTTGAAAGTTTGTCTGATAACATCATTACTGACCCAGGGAATCAAAAAGCCCTAGTTTCCAAACCTGCAAGGCCTTACTGCAATACATCACTGGTTAGGATATGTCTGGGCTAATTTTAAATTAGTCCCTCGGACTGGTTCATATGAGAAAAATGTGAATTTTGACCTCTTGTCCAAGTCATTCATATTCTCTCCCTCCCTCCCTCCCTCCCTCCCTCCCTCTCTCTCTCTCTCTCACACACACACACATACACACAATCACACACATGTATATATGGTAAATCACACACACACACACACACACACACACACATGTATGGTAATCTCAAACAATAATCTTTGAGAATTCTTGGAGAACAGGAGAGGTCCCAGCAGACTGGAAGAGGGCAAATGTTGTTCCCATCTTTAAAAAGAGGGGGAGAGGGGGAAGAACACCCAAATAATTACCGCCCAGTCAGCCTGACATCAATACTAGGAAAGATTCTAGAGTAGATCATTAAACAAACAGTCTGTAACCACTTAGAAAGGAATGTCATGATCACAAAAAAGTCAACATGGATTTCTCAAAAACAAGTCATGCCACACTAATCTTATCTCTTTTTTTTTGATAGAGTTTCAAACTTGATAGATGAAGGGAATGCAGTGGATGTAGTGTATCTTGATTTCAGTAAGGCTTTTGACAAGGTCCCCCATGATATTCTTGCAAAAAAGTTAGTAACCTGTGGGCTAGACAATGCAACTGTTAGGTGGATTTGTAATTGGTTGACTGACCGAACCCAAGGGGTAGTCACCAATGGCTCCTCTTAATCCTCGAGAGATGTGATTAGTGGGGTGCCACAGGGTTCTGTCCTGGGCCCAGTGTTATTCAACATCTTTATCAATTACTTGGATGAGTGAATAGAGGGTATCCTTATCAAGTTTGCAACACCAAATTAGGAGAGGTAGCTAATACCTCAGAGGACAGGATCAGAATCCAAAATGACCTCAACAGATTAGAAAGCTGGGGCAATACTAACAAAATGAATTTCAACAGAAATGTAGGATACTACACTTGGGCAGTAAAAATGAAATGCACAGATACAGGATGGGTGACACCTGGTTTGATGGCAGGACATGCGAAAGTGATCTAGGAGTGTCATGATGACTTGCCCAGTCATCATGGGAGTCCATCTCAAAAACCTACAGTCACAGCAGTGGAATATTCCATTCCCTGGATTCCATACCATCAGGCTGGCAAGGGAGTGGGAACCTCATTTCCTAAACATGACGTCACATCACCTGACTAGAGAGCCAATCTGATTTGACAAAGGCAGACCCAATCAGAGACAATCATAAAGACTTTAAAAGTTCTGACCTTTCCTTTGTTCTGAGAGGCCACATGCTCAGGACTCTGGCTTAGCCATCTGCCTGGGGGCAGATGGAGAGAGCCACATGAAATCGCCAACAAAATGCAAACTGTGATATCAGAGGTTGGGGAAGCCAATCTCTCTCAAGGGCTGATAACATCAAAAAGCCCCAAGATGATATCAGAGTTTCAAGAGGAAGTTCCTATCCAAAAACAGGACTCCTAATTCCATCTCCAGAGACTAATGGGCCGGCTAGGATGCCCTGGCCAGCTGCCCCTTTTGGGGACAGAACTGATGATGATGGACATCCTAAATTGTAAGTTACCATTCTTCTTAGCTTAGAAATAGTCTAGCTAGTTTGTGTTCGTTTTATGCTTTATTTTGTGTGTACTCTGACTGAATGTATCTTTACCCTAAGTTAAAATCCTGGAGGACACCTTAAGTTGTGGAACTAACATAAAGCTTTTCTGTTATTTCTTGACCTCCATGAATTGCCTGCCTCTTGGTCAGCTATCAGAAACTTCTCTAGGATAGAGAAAAGGGTTATTATTGTTTCTTTAACACAGCCTGTCTGGTTTCTCACTGCACCAGACGTGAAAAGGGGCAAACTCAGTGAGTGGTGGTGGCCTGCCTTAAAAAAGGGATTTCTAGACTAGAGAAACCCTTGAGTGTGTTTTGCTGTTGGACAAAGTAAGCTAGAAACCTTCTCTTTGCAATTGAAGAAAAGGGGAACAGCTTCATGTGGAATTTCTTACAAAATTATGGGGAAATCTTGCAACAATCTCTAATAAAGAAATGTATAAATAAATAAATAAATACACAATCATACATAAGTCAGCATAGGTAAAAGGTACATCTGCAGAGGAATCCTATGCATGACAAAATATATATACATATAGATAGATAGATAGATAGATAGATATTACATATGGAAATTCATTGAAAGGGGAATAAGTAGATACATATTAGCATGACTCTTTTCATTCAGAAAGAAAAACAGAAATTGAGTTCACTGTGGAGAAAACGAAGATATATTAGGAACAGCAGATTACTAAAAGCCAATAAATAAGATAACAGAGGAATAACAGTAATAATCATGTGAAGATCAGAAAGGAGGTCAATCCGTGTGTATGAGAGTATGGTAGAAGGATGTAGGGAGTGATGCGGGAGGTGGGAGGTGGGAAGAGAAGTTTGTTAAAGAGTGGAGGGTTGTATTAAAGTAATGTGATGTAACGTAATGATGTAATGTGAAGTGATGCTATTTTATATGTGTAAAATTTTAATAAAAATTTAAAAAAAGAGAGAAGGGGAACAGCTTTACAAGGAGTCTTAGCGGACCACAAGCTGAACATGAGTCAGCAGTGTGATGCAGCAGTTAAAAAAGCCAATGTGATTCTAGGCTCATTAATAGGAGTATAGTGTCTAGATCAAGGGAAGTAATATTGCAACTCTATTCTGCTTTGGTCAGACCTCATCTGGAATACTGTGTCAAGTTCTGGGCACCACAATTCAAGAAGGATATGGACAAGCTGGAACGTGCCCAGGGGAGGGCAACCAAAATGGTGGGAGGTCTGGAAGCCATGCCCCATGAGGAGCGGCTTAGGGAGCTGGGCATGTTTAAGTCTGGTGAAGAGAAAGTTGAGAGGGGACATGATAGCCATGTTTAAATATTTGAAGGGCTTTCATACTGAGGATGGAGCAAACTTGATTTCTGCTGCTCCAGAGACTAGGACATGGAGCAATGGGTTCAAGCTACAGGAAAAGAGATTCCGCCTAAACATTAGGAAGAACTTCCTGACAGTAAGAGCTGTTCGGAAGTGGAATACACTGCCTCGTATTGGGGTGGAATCTCCTCCTTTGGAGGTTTTTAAACAGAGGCTGGATGGCCATCCGTTGGGAATGCTTTGATTGTGTATTCCTACATGGCAGGGGGTTGGGCTGGATGTTACACTAAACAAAAGGAGGGTTCCTGACTATAATGCACCACAAAAAGGAGAAATTCAAAACTAGATGTATGTTGTAAATGAAATGCTACTAGCTGGACCCGGCGCAGCATACACCATTAAAAAACTCCCCCCAAAATGCCCAGGAGACCTCATGACAACCCTTTGAAGTAGGCTGGTGAGTTTAACTCACCCACCCGCCATTCATTCTGCCCCTATCCCCCCACCGCTCGTTCTGCCCCCACCACTCATTCTGCCCCCCTTGTTCTGCCTTTCGCCCCACTCGTTCTGCCCTTCCCCCACTCGTTCTGCTCCTCCCACCCCACCCCTGCACTCCAGAACACACACGCACACACCATATCCACCCCTGTGTTATTCACTGTCGCTCTCCAGTGGCCATGTTTGAGATCTACATGGTCCCGCCCCCAGTGTGCTGACTGGTTTCCCAACAGACCTGTGATTGGATTATCAGTTCCCTAAGCAGCCAATCAGCACACTGGAAACGGCAACATACCCAAGAGAATTATAGATGGTCAATGAAAATAAGTTTTTTTTAATTGTTGCATATCAAACATATACATAATCATGATGTATAACAACAAATTCTCATGAAATTATGACCAATAAATAAGTCTACAAATTATAATAGTCCCCTCTGAATAAGTAACTATATCCACAATGTATGGTATTTCCAATTCGATGAATATCAGACTGACTGCTCAATGAAATGTTCAAGGTGCCAGACGAGGTAATATAATAATCCAAATATGATAATCCTTTTCTTATTCTCCCGATGTGCCATCTTATATAAGGGACACCATTTTGCTATGCCACTGCATATAACAGGACTTGAGTATTCATGAATTTGATATCCACGGGGGGTCCTGGAACCAAACCCCAGCAAATATGAAGGGACAACTGTACCACATTTAATTTTCTTTGATAATTTAATGTTAAATGTCTAACATTAAAATCCCCATGCTCTGAAAGCTGAATGGGCTGGCAGCTGAATCTACCACAATGCTTGACCCAGCAGGTCAGCTGAGGAAGGAAACTGCTGTGTCATAAATGATGCCAGTACTGTATGTACAATAAATGGCATGCTACAACTCTCCTCTGAAAGTTAATGTTCAACACAAAGACAGGAGCTTACTGCACTCCGAAGAAAAGCAGCAAGGCAGCAGGAATGTTCTGTCTTCCCTGCTGCCTTACTGCATCATGTCATCATTTTTTTCCTTCCGGTCCCATGGAGGAATAAGGTAAAACCATGTCTTTTTGCAAATCAGAAAAACCCATTAGCAAAAAGATGCTATTTTACCTCAGTCCCCCATGGGACCGGAACAAAAGAACACTGGAAGAACGCAGATGTAATGTGGTAAGGCAACAGGGAAGATGGAACCTTCCTGCTGTCTTGCTGCTTTTCTTCAGAGTGTGGTAAGCCCCTGCTGTGGGCTGAATTCACACCAGCAAAATAATTTTGCTCTAGTGTGCAGTTTTCTGCCCTGGTTCAACCCCTATTAGTGTCACATGTACCCATCATAGTCTGAACCCAATGTTTATTGACAGCCACACATTTCCCCCACCCGAAGTCACATCAGGATAAAAGGGAGTGCCTTACCATATCCACATGTTCATTGCATCAGATTATTTTTGGTCACATGACTACTGTAGCTGCTGGTTTATTTTTCTTTCTAGCATCCCTAAACCTATCAAGTAATAGGCTTTCCTGTTTTCCTGTCAATTGTTTCACCCACCTTGCACTCCCACTGGATGGCTCCCTTGTTCAATCCCCTCTTCCCTCCGCCCCAGTCGAGTCAGTGAGCACAAGAACTTTAAATGTTGTCACCGACTGGAGGTATTTTGATTTTTTAAAAAATTATTTTAATTTATTTAGAGAGGGGACAAGCCCCTTTCATCTTTCCTCCTTCTCTTCCATGCACAGCCTGCTTGTCCAAACCTGAAATCACACACACACAATTCACACCCTGTCTAGCAGCTGCAGGCACCATATTCCTCTCTTTCTACCTCCCCCCGTCCATCAAGGATCACCCCTATATTGCCTCATTTTCAACACGGAATGTAAATACAGTAGTACCCCCATATCTGTGGGGGATTGGTTCCAGGTCCCACCATGGATAATGAAATCCGTGAATAATAGCGAACACCATTGAAAATAATGGGACTTGTGGTTTAAAATACCATAGAGTTGCCATGGAGGATTTACAAAATGGCTAGAGAGGACACATTTTCTAGGAAGACTGTATGGTAGCTATGCTGAAAACTGAAACTGCGGATAATTGAATCAATGGATATGGGGGTCCTACTGTAGGTGCCAAACATTGATTTATATGATTTTGATCAAAGTGTGTACTATGGGGCACATGTATCCCCAGGGGTCCCAGTGCAGCCTAACCCTTACACCCCATTTTTAAAAACCCCATGAGCTCTAGGAAAAGAGAAGAGCAATTTCATCAAGGTTTTTTTTTTTAGAGGGGGTCATGGGGTTGCCATAAGTCTACAGGCAACTTGAAGACACACAGAGACAGTTGTTTTAGGATCAGGGGAGCCTTTTTTTTTCTTTCAAAACTGAAAGTGACTTCTGGTCCCTTCTGGTTAAAAAAAAAGAGGCTCCACCTGGGCCTAAAACAGGCCAGAGGACCCCAAAAGTTTGTGAAATTACCTTCCCACACAGCTTCCATAGGGCAAGAGCAGGCTTTTTCAGCAGCAGCAACAACAAAACCAATTTAAGGATAGACACAGAGGGAAGTGAGGCAAATCACAATTTTCAATAAACTGTTAAAGTATGCTAAGTTTTGCAATATTTTGGACTCATGTGAAAGACATGCTTATGGTTGAATGAGAAGGGACAGAAAGGGCAGTTAGACAAGACTAATCAACACTTTATTATGATGCTCTTCCACCATAGCATTGCCCTGAAGCCAGTACTTGGCCTCTGCAGCTCTCAGCATACATGAAAAATACAAGCCATGCCCTGAGGATTGAGCATCCAAAGGAGCACTTAAGGATTAGAATCTCGTGATGAGCTCTGCATGAATAGCTCTTCATGGCTGCATGGATTTCAAAATACAACCAGGAACATTAACACTGAACTGAGGGCAAACTATATTGACAAGTAGCAAAATCATTGCGCTGAATGACTCGGAAGCTTTTGAAGCGTGTTGCATTTGCCAGTAGTAAAGTCAGTGCAGCTATGCTGTTGAATGAAAATTAAAAACAACAAAACCCCACATGCCTTTCTGGAAAATATTATTATTTAACCAAGAAAGAAAGGGAAAGAAGGAAAAGGAATTAAACCAATTAAATTAAGAAATGCAATGTTAGAATTACAAAGATAGGACTGATGAGATTCAGCAGAAGAGGAAAATTTGTCCTTGTTCCAGCACTGCTCAAACCCACTTCTACCCACTGACCGCACCACTCAGTGCAGCAGTACACAAACTGGAACCAATGGAGGTGGCATTCTGTTATTTCTTCTAAGGGCTTGTCTATATGAGGCAATAAAATTTGGATTCATGCACACTAATGCCAATTCACAGCAGCTTTCACTTGTCTTAACATTTTTTTTTGTTTTTATTCTCACCAGATGCTGCTGCCGAACAGTATTTTTTAAAAAAGCATACCCAGGTGCAGAAATGCGTTATTTTGCTTAATAAATAGGGGGGGAAAGGGGGGGAGGCTGTTTCATCACCTAAGTGCACAATCACTACAGTGAAAATCCAACATGGCAGTTTCAGGCACTTGTCTTGTTAGCAAGCCCCACCCCTTGCGTACGTCTGACCAATCAGCTTTCCACTTCTGCTCTTATCAGGAATGCACACCAAAGAGAATCAATTGTCCCAACAAGCAGGAATGTGCATTCCCCGTGGAGCTTTTTTAAAAATATGGGGAAAGCCGTAAGGCTTTTCCTTCCATGTTTTTGGTGTTTTTGGCCCCCCTCCTTCCAAATATGGTGGATTGATGTGGGATCTTATTAAGACAAATTGTATTTTCCTCAACTTCTATGAGTAGTATTTTCGCTGTATAGATAACCATTTCAGTCCTTGTATAATGCAATTTTGCCATAACCACAGAAAGAGTGAAGGGCTAGGAGCAGAAACCGGAAAGCAGCTCTTTGTACCAGCATTTCAAAGCCTGTAAAAATGAAGTAGTAGTAGCATTAGTAGCGGAAGCAGCCAAGAACTGCCCAGCAAATTCCCCCATTCAGATCATCTACCACTTTGCTCTTTTTGTCTGGATTCATCTTTTATCTATCTATGTTATAAATTTCTAAATGTATGTTTTAATTTGTACTAAATGTATGTTTTAATTACCTTTATATCTATTTACACACAGGGACACTATATTTATAATCACGTTTCTTTCATTTTTGTGTAAGAAATGAACTTACTTCCATGAGTAAAAAATGGCGTGGTTGCTGTAGATGGGACCCAGAACTGTCACAGACGATGCCATGAGAGGAACGGCGGCCTCCGAAAAGGAGCCCCTGCCACGGGATAGCCGCGTACCTCTCCCAGAGTCTTCTTGCATGGTAAGACGTGTCTGAAAATGTCCTACATCTGTTCCAGGTTTCAGCCTTCCTAGGATAGGTGGAAGTACTGAATATAGCTCAATACTGTGCAGTTAGGTGCACCTAAGCACGCTGACTTCAGTTAACTTAGGAACATCTAATTCACAATAGGGTTGGGCTGCTGTCTCCCCCTCCCGGTCTGAGAAAAAAGATGTATAAGGCCACAATCTACAATGTTGGCACCACTGAAAACATTATGGCTGACCTCTGAGTAAACATGCATAAGATTCCTTTGCAAATACATAGTTCCCTGACATTTCTAGTAATCAGCATATCTTTGCTTATATCTGAATTAATTTCAGCTTTGATCAACATTTGTATTCATGCAGAAATATGACTCATCCTGTCAGTCAGTGTGCAATACTCAAGTCTCTCTCTCTTTGTCCCAAGAGGGAGAAGGGAGGATGGAAGGTGACCATCAAAGCATCAAACAGTACTTCAGACAAGTTTATTCTGGATTCCAGAAGGATGCAGTTAATCACATATTAGAATGACTAACAAAAGAAAAATATTAAAATGTTATTGCCAATGTTTTAGCTTCTTTTGTTGTCTGTGTGTGGCACGTGTGTGTATGAGTAGGATCCAAATTTAGATGCATGCAACTGGACTGGTGGAAAGGAGCCTCCTTGCCCACTCCTCCCCATGGCAGCTGCTCCACCCCACAGAAAATTCTACACAGATGGGGCAGGGGGGACTGCTGAAGGGAGTGGGCTGTGGTGCTGCAGGGAATCGGGGGGGGGGAGATCCCCATATGGTGGGTGGTGGATTCACCCTCCATGGTAGAAGAGAGGTCCTGGGTTCAATCCAGGGGTGGGAATTATCTGGCCCTCCAGATTTTGTTGGGACTGTAACTCCTATCAACCTTAGCACAACCAGTGCTGTGGACATCTGCAGAGGAATCCTATGCATGCCAGTAACAGTTTTCAGTGAGGAACGCTTGGAGCTGCAATAAAATAATGTCTGAAGCACCATATGATTCCCACCCTGTCTCTCCCCCCCCCATATATGTGTATGTCTGTGTGAGAGAGAGGGGAGAGAATAAAAATAAATCCTTATTTTTTTAACCGGACAGTTAAATAAGTAAGCTGAAAACGGCTGTGAACTGAGATGAATTCTCATGAGAGCCATGGCACTAAAGAATGCAGCTGGGAAATGTAAAGAGTGGGAAGGGAAGGAGTTCAAAAGGAAATGGCTTGGGCGGTGCCAGAGTGTGTGTGAACAGGGACACATAAGATGCCAGACTGGAATCCACAGTGGGTGTTGTCTTAAGCAAAAGTGCTCAGTGAGGTAATAAATGTTTCATCAGAGAAATATGATACAGTGGGGTGTTGTCTTACCAGGTACTCTGTGTTCAATGTTCTGCTCTGTTGCTGGATGCTGGATGGAGATCTGTTTTTTGAATGGCTCTACAAGCTGTATAAGATGCTACCATCCCATTGCAAGAGATTAAGCTCCAGCGTGTTAAACTGTGCCAATGCTGCAGAATCACACATTTATGCAACATGACATCATGAGCAAACGATTTTGCACAAGACAGTAAACTGAACAGACATCTTTTTTGGCAGCCTGGCAATTTTGAATACCAGTAAAGTAATCCAAACCTCTTGCAGGTCTGTAGACCCAAAACAGCACTGTCTTGGAAATGACAATTGTGATTTATCAGTAGGCACTAAATTGTGAAGTTCTGTCATTTTTGTTTCTGTGTTAACTGATCACATAATTATTTTACATAGATAAATTAGCTCCTTTGTAGGTTCCTTTTATGAGCCACCTATTTAAGTCACACTAAGGCAGGCAGAACATAGCTTAGATTTTTTACAAAAGTCATTGGCAAACATCTTCACCTTTATCTAAAAGGCCCTGGTCAATAGTGATCTTTAAAGATCACTTTGAAAAGCAAAGCCAAGTAAACCACAGGAAAAGTTTCAGTCTCCATAGTCCAATTTCACAGTGATTTTTCACTGTGGTTAACAAATGATAATGACAAAAAAGAACAATTCAATGTTTAACATTGTTATACTTAATCTTGGTTATTTTTTTTTAAAAAACTACAACAAATAATTTACTTAAATTACTTTTAAAATACAGTATCGGTTATTTTCTACTCCAGTAGCCCTTTGGTGGCCAAGCTTAATCTTGAATTTTTAAGAACTACTGGAGCCTGAATTTACTTCCATGATAGCTCCAGTAGGACTAGGACTTTATCACACTACACTGTTATAGTGCTATGATTCCACTTTAACTGCTATGGCTGCCTCCTGTGGAATTCTGGGGTTTGTAGTTTAGTGAGGCCTAAGAGCTCTCTGGCTGAGAATTCTAAATGCCCCTCCCTCAACTGCAGATCCTAGGATTCCACAGGAGGCAGCCACAGCAGTTAAAGTGGAATAATAGCGCTATAACAGTGTAGTGTGATAACTGCATGGCTAGGTTCCTGTGAGTGTAGAAAGAAACAGCAGCTGCCTTCCCAAGGATGTTTTCTGGTTTTCTGGTTATGGGCCTGAATGCGCAACCTATAATGCAGAGTGTTTCCAGTAAGGATGTCCTTGATATCCTTGCTATCCAAAGCTGAGATAGCAAACCTCTGAGCAAGGGCCATGTTACTTCTGTGTTGTGTTGTGAAAATAGCATTATTGGGTTGTCTAAATGGTCAAAATAACCCTCATGGAATTTGCTGGGAATATAACCTGTCTAAATGGGATTCCGCAACAATCCACTGTATTTGGAAGGAGGGGGGCCCAAAACAGCAAAAATACCACAGGAAAAGCCTTCATAGCTTTTCCTGTAGTTTTTAAAAAACAGCGAGGGGTATGTGCATTCCTGCCCATTGGGGCAAATGATTTGATAGGAATGGCTTTTCCATAGGAGAGGAAGCGCAAAGCTGATTGGCCAAGTGAGCACGGGGGAAGGTTTTGCTAATAGGGCAGGCACCTGCTGCCACCATGTTGGATTTTTCCTTAGTGAGCGATTGATAAGGCAATAATATGAGGGATGGGTTTTTTGTTGTTGTTTGTTTGTTTGTTTGTTTGCTTTCCTGTTAAATTGAAAAATCACTCTTATGCACCTTAGACATTGTTTAAAAAAGGTTTGGCGGTGGCAAATTTGAGGTAAGTACAAATACGAGTAAATCACTTGTGGCTGCCATCTTGCATGCAAAGGTTATGGGGGCAAAAACACCATTAAAATGAGTCGCTGCTGTTGCAATATGAACAATTAAAACAATTGTCAGAGGACTTTGAATTTCACCTTTCATTAATAGCAATGTATGAAGCCCACTTGGCCCAAACTGAGAAGGACTAGTTACAAAATAGATAGGGAGCTACATCACACTCTAATTTCTTGTACTGCACAGTTCCCAACACCAAGAACCCACAAAGAGTACTTAGGCGCAGGTGTTATCAACCTACCATTTTGACATCTCTGGATTTACTAGTTTTAGAATTTCACAACAAAGGATCTAGCATATTTGTGTGTTTGTCTTAAATTCTTGAAAGTATCTTGCACACTACAGAAAGTAATTGTTCTTCTTTGTCCATAGTATAAGGCCAGAATGCATGATTCTCTAGATGTTGTTTGATTGGAACTCGTATCAGCTCTAGCCTGCATAATTAGTGGTGAGGAATTATGGAAACTGCAGTCCAACAACATCTGGAAAGCCACAGATTGCCTATACCTTCCTGAGATCTTGGTATGTTCACTCATTACCAGCAGGTCTTGATCAGAAATGGGCCATGTTTTGCTTATTTGATTCTTTGTTCTTGTGCTCTGCATAATGGTGTGTTCCACCCTCTGTTAACTCTACCCCCCCCCCAAAAAAAACCTTCTGAATTTGGGAGTATGATGGCTCTAAAATAATTAATATGCTGGAGTGTAAAAAAGTATTTGTTGGCTCAGTGCTCTTTTAAACATGTTTGTGTATATTTACATAACAAGTTTAAAGGGGGTGGACAGTGTTAAGTAATATCATAAACCTGTGGCAATTCCAAGAGTGTACTAATTAGTCCTTGGACCTAAAGCAAGAGATGTTCAATTGACCAGCAAAGCCTGAGTGCAATCACAATCTACAGAAGTCTATGGGATGAGAGGAAAATGGAAACAAATGCATATATAGGACCTAAGCCATAGGATTTACATGCATTCTAACTGGGATTTTAATTATATATGATATAGGCATAGATATGTAGGCTACATTTCAGAGGAAGGAACTGGCAGGACCACCTCTGAGTATTCTTTGCCTAAGAAAACTCTATGAAATTAATGTGGTTGCCATAAGTCGACAGGCAACTTGAAGGCAGATGCACACACACACATAAACTCCAACCAAGCGCTGCATGCCCCCGAAGAATCCCAAATACAGAGCTCCTTTTATATAAAGGAAAAGATGATGTAATTAATGTAATTGATCTTAGTCTAGCTAAATTCATAGTCACTAGCTATACTCTGCATAACATACACTGTTATCTACATATATAAAACACTTGAGTATGTTTCTGTTCCCACTCTGCTGATTGGCCACTTAGGAAACGTGTCAAAGAGTACGATCATTTGACACATTAATATATAACCTTTCAAATCAACTAAAATGGGGCATGTTACACTGGGTACAACTAGTGTCATATTGAGAGCCCCTCACCACCGCCATGCAACCGCACACACACACACATACACACACCACACACCACACAAACACAACACTTGACAGACAGACAGACAGACAGACAGACACACACACACACACAACACGTGCCAGGACACGAGAGCTGCCACGGAACTGCATGTACACACACACACACACACCATGCTATATACACACACATACACACCACACTACACACACACCACACGTGGCAGGATGCGAGAGCCGCTCTGCCACCATGGAACCATGCATAAACACACACCACAGTACACATACACACACACCACTCTATACACATATGCACACCACGTGGGCCAGGAGGTGAGAGCATCTCTGCCACCACCATGCGACTGCACGTACACACACACACCACACTGCACCAGGACATGAGATTCCCTCCACCGCCACCATCCAACTGCACATACACACACACCGCACTACACACACACACACACACTGCCATGACATGAGAGACCCTGTGCCACCACCATGCAACCGTGCATACACACACCACACTACACACACAGCATGGCAGGACATGAGAGCCCCTCCACCACCACCATACAACCATGCATGCATACACACACTCACACCATGCTACACACACACATATACCATGGTACACACATGGACACACACCACGGTACACTCCCCCACACTACACCCCCACGCCACACACACACCATTCGCACTAGGTTGCAAGACCCCCACCACCAACACCATGCAACTGCACAAACACAACATGCACGCTACACACCCACCCATGCTACACACCCACACGCCACGCTACAGACAAACACACTATACACACATTCATCCTACACACACACAACCCACGCTACAGGCACACCCACCCCATGGTACACCCACTCATGCTACATACACCCCCCATGCTATATCCCCACACTACACACACACACACCCATCGTAAACCTCCCACACTACACGCACAAACCCCATGGTACAACCTCCACACTACACTACACACTCACTCACTCCACCCTACACCCCCATGCCAAACCACCAATGCTACACACACACACCACTACATCCCTCTACGCTACACCCCCACACCCATGGTATACACCCACCCCACACTACAGACACACCCACCCCATGATACACCCCCACTAGACACACACACACACACACAACGCTACCCCCACGCTACCTCCCCACCCCCACGCTAGACTCATCCACCCACTCCACGCTACACCCCCCATGCTAAACACACACACACACACACCTCTCACTCAAGACCCTCTCTGCCACCCCCATGTTTAGAAAGGCCTTGAAGCTTTCCACATGTTTCCACCCTCAGTGTGCTGATTGGCTGCCCAAGGGAGAGCTTTGATTTGTTGGTAAGTTTTCTAAGCAGCCAATCAGCACACTGAAAATGGCAATATACCCAAGACAATTAAATATATAGATGTGTTAGTGTACAGTTAAATGTATACCACCACTCACATCAGAACACTCATCCTATCCAACCAATAGAACCAGAGGTTGTAAAGTTACTTGAAAAATAGTCAGTTACAGCTCAGCGGGCCAGCGAGTTACCATTGGAGACACACAGTTTTCTTTAGAAGTAACTCTGTTTTCCCATTTATTAGAAGTAATTGAAGCCATTTGAATGCTAAAACCACTGGCCTATGTATGGTACAAAGTACCGTACTCCATCTGTCTACGTACTCATTGTCACCTCAACAGAAATAAGAGGCAGTCGAAAGACCTAGTACTTGAACTATGTGATATTCCTCTGCCACCACTTAGTGAAACTTGAAGCTACATGCAAAACTGAGAGTTCTTCCCCATTGAAATATTTGTAGTGTAATATAACTATACATTTGTAACTAGAAAAAGGTATGAAAATCTTTATTTTAGCTAGTTAATTCAAAGCTCTGAATAGATCTCTGATTAATATCCAAAGTGTGTATCTTTGCAATGTAAACTGAGCTACTTAACATGCCCAGAATTCTCTTACTAAATTAGGGTAAATGTTTCTCCAGCGTTATCTGTGATATGTATAATTTTCTGCTTCAGGAATTCTGAAGCTAAGATTTTTGGCCTCTGTCCTGTTTTTGAGAGTTCAGTCAATGGAATATGAACACAGTGAGGGCTACAACACTTTTCTAAATCACGAGAACCAGAAATCTGCAAATCTGCTTTATGTATATAGTCTCATTTTTGCTGTTCACACTTGAAGGGAAATAAAAGATGATGGCCCTTCTATTACTGAACTGCACTGCAGCAAGAGAGATTGGAGGAAAACAGTCTGACCTCATTAAAATCTGATGACGGAAGGACTGCTTCATGGTAAAGGCATGTGGGTTGTAAAGGCATGTGGGTTGCAAAGTCATAGAATCATACAGTTGGAAGAGACTGTGAGGGCCATTAGTTCAACTCCCTGCCTTGAAGGAATACACAATCAAAGCATCAAAGTCACCATCAGTCCTGCACTAATCATGTTGCACAGACAGAAATAATCTAATGTATCTAGACTGCAAAGTTCAGAAAGTCTGAAATAAAGTCTTCCTCATGCCCACTGGTTCAAATCAGTGAGACATCCTTGTAATCTACAGATAAGAGAATCTCTGTGAGCTGAGATATCCTAAAGGCACCACATCATGTCTAATCTTGGCAGCTAAATAAGGTCAGCCCTGGTTAGTAGTTGAATGGGAGACTGCCAATAAATAAAAGACAGTGTAGGCTATATTTCAGAGGACAGAACTGACAAAACCACCTCTGAGTATTACTTGCCTAAAAAAAACCCTATGAAATTCATGGGGTCGCCATAAGTCAACAGGAGACTTGAAGGCACACACACACACACAACTTGAAGACACATATCAACAGCAAACATTCTCCATTCTGCCTCCATTCCCAAATGTTTGGGAACCACTATTGTGAATCAGTGATTTATAGCTGATTTTGTGTTTATAGCTTAATATCGCTACAGGTACGGTAAGTTTGATGTTACTGGTGAAAAACTCTCATAGAATGCGGGGAGACTACCTTTTGTCCCAATGGGATCCTGCAGCAATTCAATGTATTGGGAAGGAGGGGGGCCAAAAACTCCAAATATTCTGCAGGAAAAGTCTTTGCAGGTTTTCTTGTATTTTTTAAAAAACACCATGGAGACAAAAGAATGCTGCTGCAAATTGCTTATAATGTGCAGGTATGTGCATTATTTCTTCTCATATAGACAACCCCACTGTATTATCCATGTTGTATACTGTATGCCACAAAGTAATTTCAAGTATGTTATTTTATCTCTAAACTTTGTTTAATCACATCATCACTAAGTCTAGGAATTCAAAACCAAGGGATTACATAGTCTATTTCATTTTATTGAGAGTTAGAGAGAGAGATGCACCACTACTGTTCCACTAGAGCTCCAACAAAATGCCCTTTTTTCACTTCAGACAATAAGTGTATGTGTGTGCCTCTCCCGAAGATCGCATCATTGGGTCATAATCTGTCAAAGCCTCTTTCTTTAACTAATTGAAGCATTGGATATATACCAATTCAGTGCAGTAAACACACTACAGAACAAGAGAGGCTGGATTTTTCCATTACAATTGTTCAGCACACATTGTGTTGATATTTGCATGGGGTGACATTTAACAACCACAATCTTTCTGAAATTGGTTTTGGTCTATACTATGTTTTGAGTTGATAACCAGACTAATGCATTTCAAAGAACAACCCATAGCCTAATTGTAAAAATGTCAGGAAAATATATATTAGGTCTTGACAACTAATGTAACTCCTAAGAGAATCTCTCAGGCTTCTCTTCGCAAACAAAGATTCAGGAAGGACTCATCCCGCACTTTCTGCAAGCACGCTGATGACTAAAAAGGCCAATCCGAGATAGACAAGTCTGGTTGCAGAAAGCACAGCAGAAGGTTTCCTTGGGTGATGTTTCCAGGTTGTGATTTTTTCTGCGTTGTGGTTTCTCTTCAAGACTTGTCAAATAAGGCTGCAGCATTGTGGATAGTGTGTCTCCATGCCTCCCGATGTGAGGCCAGGGCAGACCATTGTTGGTGATCAATTTGGCTGAGCCTGAGGTGTTGTTTCAGGGAGTCCTTATATCGCTTTTTTGGAGCGCCCCTCTTACGCTGACCTTACGTGGCGAGTTTACCATAGAATATTATTTTGGGGAGGCGATGGTCCTCCATCCCAGAAACATGCCCTGCCCAGCGCAGCTGTGTTTCCTTCGAGCCTGTGCAATGGATTCATCTGGTGGAGCACAGTGTGCACAGAACTGGCCTCACCCTTTAAACCAAAGGTTCATCTGCTGGCCTTGCAAGCATGGACGGTAGCAGTGAGGTCCTTGGGCCATAGGTTTGATTAGAGTTTCCTTCTCTTAGATGGTTGACCTTACAGGGTTGGACGAGCACCATCTGCCCGGGTTTGGGATTAGAGTTTTCCTTCTCCTAGGACGGTTGCCACAAGGCTAGAGAGCCCATCCTGCCCTTTGACGCTCTTTGTCAGACCCTTCAGTTTTGACCTGTCTGGCATGGGAGACTCTACCGGTGGCTATTATGCCACTGCCAGCATAGCTCAAAACATCATTAGGGTACGCAAGCCTCTCTCCCACGACAAGGGGGTGTCAATGGAGAGGTCTAAGAGAATAATGTCATGGGTAACAGTTAATGCCAGGAGCCTGCAGTAGTTATAATGCCAATAGCACTAAGAATTCTGCATACTTAATAAGACCATCAGATGTACTGTTTTGATGTTGTACTGAACTGGTGTGATTTTAATATATGTATATTATTACATTCTGATCGTATCCATGCTTATTCCAATGTAAATCCCATAGAATGCAGTAGTTTATACCCAATGTTTACATTAGTTCATTTTTACAACATTACTAATCTGACCCTTTGTGAAATGATTGGAAATATACCTATAATATAAAGAAAATGTGACAACATTTGAGAGAGATGGGGATGCCTATTTATTGTTATTTTATGACAATGTTACTGACAACAGTAACAAAAAACAAAAAGGAAGCATCACTCATTTGAGATCAATGTCCTGTTTTTCAGAGCACCAACTGCACCTCTCTAAGGCTGCTGGACTTTTCACTATGATTTAGGAAATATGCTTAATAGTGCTTATCTGTATTTACAGCTATCCCTCTGTATCCATGGATTTGATATCCATGGATTTAAGTATTCACGGCTTGAAAATATTCTTTAAAAAATAATAATCCAAAAAGCAAACCTTGATTTTGCCATCTTATATAAGGGACCCCATTTTGCTATGCCATTGCATATCATGGGACTTGAGTATTCACGGATTTTGGTATCCACGTGTGTGTGTGTGTGTGTCTGTGGTCCTGGAACCAAACCCCAGCAAATATGAAGCGACAACTGTGCATCAGTTACAGAAGTAACTTACTTTTTTTCTCTTCAGTTCTGAGTGAAGTTTGCTCCTAGCTTTCAGTATAGTATACTATCAACCAACTCATTTTTGGAAGGGCTACAGTACTATGTTCCTGGTCCTTGGTCTAATTCTTATACAAACAATTCACTCTGAGCAAACAAACAAATATTCTAATTTTCCAAATTTGTTTTTAAAAGTTTTAAAAGAGTATGTTTACAAAAGCTTATTTGAACAACAACAAAAAATCCATGTATATATTATGTGATACATGACGTTCAGTTGGCTCCTTCTGTGCTCTCCTCCTGGCACACAAAGACCTCTTTATTTAGGCAGGTTAAAGTGATGTGCTATGCTTTTTAAAATTATGTTTTACAGGCATACCTCAATCATACAGTGGGTTAGGTTCCAGACCCCCGCCATAGAGCTAATATCAACAAAGGGAATCACAGCCTTCTTTTCACTTTGAAGAGCATATAAAAGCCTAAAAACGTAATTACACTAACATTTATTAAATGCACAATAGTGCTAGGCCGTAAAAATGCAAAAGTAAAACTAATAAATTTTTAAAATTTCAAAATACATTACTGAGGCAAGAAGTACAGAAATGTTGTAAGCTGACTGAGCACAGGTACCAAAATGGTGCTGTACTGTATACTGTAATTGAAAAATGCTGTATTAGTGAAGTGCTCTAAAGCAAAGACTTAAACCGAGATATGCCTGTAATTATATTTTAAACTGTTTTAACTTTCTGCTTTTAATAGAATTGCTTATTTAATTGGGTTTTAACATCTGTATAGTGAGATTTTAGTTGTACTTTGGAGACATCTAAACAGTCAAAATAATCCAGATGGAATTCGCTGGGGATACGATCTGTCTTAATGGCCACCTTGTCAGGAGTTAGAGACTGAATTCCATAGAAAATGGCCAAAGAACTGCTGAGTCATAATGGTTGAGGCCAAGGAACTGCCAAGTCATGCTAGCCTTTGTCCACAGCTGCAGAAGAGAGTTACTGGAGGCATAGCTTTTGGAGTGCAAGATCTGATGAAATGCACTCATGTGGTTGAGTAAGCCAATGCCTGTAAATGTGTATAAAAGAAGGCTCGGTCCAGAGCATTCTTTCTCTTGAGATTCTGTGATGTCTGGTGAAGCAGTTTGTCTGCCAAGTGTACATATCTGTAAATATTGCAACTGCTTGAACTTGAAGATAAAAGTGCCTCCTGTTTATTCGGACATCAAAACACTCTGTGTGAGTGTTCTTGGGAATGGGTGGCTGCTAAGTCTGCTGAGATATTTTTTGGCTTCTGCTGGGGATTGCATGTACTATCATCCCCTGACAAACCTGCATCGATGTGTCATATTTGGAAGTGAGGGTAACAAAAAACTCCAAAAACTATGCCAAGAGAGCCTTTGTAGTTTTTCCCGGAGTTTTTAAAACACTCCAAAGGAATATGCATTCCCGCTTGTTGGGAAAAGCAATTTGATTTGAATTGCTTTCCCATAGGAGAGGAAGTGCAAACTTATTGGCTGGATGAGCATTGGGGCCAGGGATGCTAACAGAGCAAGTGCCCACTACTGCCATGTTGGATTTTCGCCATAGCGATCGCTCACTAAGGCGATAAAGCAGCAATTGGTATTCTCTCTCTCTCTTTTTGGTGAAGGTGAGATATCGCATGGGCACACCATGGAAAAAAATCGGAGGTGGCAGATTTACAAAAGCAGGTTATTCATTTGCAGCCGCCATGTTGGCTAGAGGGCATGCAAAGTTTATGGGGGCTGTAAAAATGTTAAGACATGTTGCAGCTGCTATGAATTGCTATTACTGCAGAGCAATCCATTTTTTTCAAGGTCATAAAGGAGACCTTAGTTTTGTTTGAAAGTTGCCATGGGTCCCATGTTGGTAGAAAGGCAGAATACAAATTTAATAAATAAATAAATAAGAAAAGACTATTAAAAACAAAATGCCTTACGCTAACAGGATCCCTCCAGGTACAAAGGTTACATTCCATGCATGAATTTGTTTATTTACATCCAGGGGCCCAACACAGTTGTAGGCCTATGATTCAACTTTTACTGCCATGGCTGCATCCTTTGGAATCCCATGGCTTGTAATATGGTGAGGCACTACAGCTCTTTGGTTGAAAATTCGAAATACCCTTTCTCTAAGCTGCAAATCCCAGCAGTCCATAGGATGGAGCCATGGCAGTTAAAGTGAAATCACAGAGCTATAATTCTCATTGCACTGTAATTATGTAGTGCGAAAGGGTCTCAATTAAATTAGATTTATGCAAATTGTAGACCAGTGGTTCTCGACCTTTGGTCTTCCAGATATTTTGAACTTCAGCTCCCTGAAGCCCAAGCCAACGTAACTGATGGGCAAATATTCTGGGAGGCCAAGTCCAAACCATCTGGAGGACCAAAGGCTGAAAACCACTGCCAGTTCAGACTAGTGGCAAAAGATACTCCACTGAACCACACAGGGCCAGATGTTCATATTGCATTCATTAAAAAGGCACTATAGCTTAAATAGGCCAGATCTGAAATGTTATTACTGTGTATTTATTAAGTGATATAGTGTGCGTGCGTGTGTGTGTGAGAGAGAGCTCACTATGCTGGCTATAGCTGTTTGGAATTGCAGTTCAGTAACCTCTGGAAGGAGAAAGCGCCCACCTCTGTGGCAGAGGAAGCTCAGGTTGAACTAAGGTTGAAACATTATTTATTGAGGCTGCTGAGTCCTATACATACAGAAGTTTAGTGTTCAGACTTAATTTGAGGTGAACCTTTAGAATCGCGCGCGTGTCTTGGAAGATGGGAACAATCTGAGTCGAGTGCATTTAGTGACAAGGGGGGATTTAGTGGCTTGTGTTAAGAACCAATCACGTTACATCCCAGATAGAAGAAAAGGCAAATGAAGAGCAGCCATCAACGTCCCACCATTTGAACAAGCCTTGCTCCAGGGCAGGGTTTCTCAATCAGGGTTCCCTAGGGTTCCACAAGAGGTTGCTAGGGGTTCCTCGTGGGAAAAAAAATATATACATTTTAATTTTTTTTGGGGGGGGGGGAACTGTAGATATAATAATTTTTAGGCATGGTTTCCCTGAGACCTGAAAAGTGTTTCAAGGGGTACACAAAGGGTAAAAGGGTTAAGAAAGGCTGCTCCAGGGCCTCCCCATCTGGCAGCCACTGTGCTCCCTCCCATTACGGTCGCCAGCCTTTCCCTCCACTGCCTCCTTCATCATAGAAACTGCCTGCAACTTTCATACTCCAGCATCTCAGGAAGTACAAGGTGTTGGTTATAACCTTTAAAGCTCAATATGGCCTGGGTCCAGGTTACTTGAGGGAGTGTCTTCCTCCATATAATCCACCCCACACACTTAGATCCTCTGGGAAGAACCTGGTGCAGCCAAAGAAGACCAGATTGGCTGTGGTGACCCAGAGGACCATTTCATCTGCCGCTCCCAGGCTATGAAATGACCTGCCGGATGAGATCCGCCATACTACCACTCTTGAAGTCGTTAAAAAGGCTGTTAAGATGGATCTCTTCGGGCAGGCCTTTCCAGATTAGCCTTCCAGATCACCTCCCGAATCTACCTGTAATTTATTGAATTTGTATTTGTAAATTTTAATATATTCTGCTGTTTAATGTCTATTTTATTTTTTATGATTGGGGGGAGAGATGGGATATTGGACTGCTCTTTAACTTTGAGCTTTTATTGTTGTAATATCTTATTGTTATAATTATGTTGTACTTCGCCTTGATTCCCTAGGGAAAAGGCAGAATATAAATAAATAAATGATGATGATGATGATGAAAGCTTAGGCTACAATTTTCTCTTATAAATTTTCCTGTTTTTTTTTCCTGGGCTGTGAGGCCATGTTCTGGAAGAGTTTATTCCTGGCATTTCGCCTGCATCTGTGGCTGGCATCTTCAAAGAATGGTTGGGTAGGGGTGTGTCTGGGGTTTATATACTGTGAGTCCCTGTTGGAGAAGATATGTAAATTTTTGTATTTGAATGTGTATTGACTAACATAGCCGCATCTTTCCATTTAAATCTGTTTCTTACTCCCCCCACCCCGCTCTTCCTTGCGCTGTTTGCGTCAGCTAAGGGTCCTAACGATGAAAGTCCTCTCTACCAGAATAGCTCCTCTGCCGTAAACTTGCGCAGTAACCTCGTCGGCCATCTTTGATACGGGCAAAATCTCCGTTTCTTCCTCCGCCAGCTTTCTTCGCCGCAAGACACCCCCCCCATTAAAGTAGGCACGTTGTTGACACCCACAAGCACCTCACGGCCTACTTTTTCCTCTCAGGCTAATTATATACATTCCACAGTGGAGGAGGTTACCCGGAATAAAAATGGCGGAAACGGTGTCTCCGAACAAAGTGCGGGCAGAGAAAGGCGGCCGCGCCACCCGCAGCCAGCAAGGGCGGAGTGGAAAAGGGAGTAGGATGTATTCTCGCGACATTTCACGCGAGGCCGGAAGCGGGCGCGGAGGGGGGGAATCGGCGGAGCGGACCCGCCCGCTCAGTCGCTCATTTAGTGCGTGTGCGTAGGTGTCTCGATACGCCTGGGCGGTTACGCTGCGAAGTGAGCGTAAGGGGCTTTGGAGAATCTCTAGGGCCGTAGCAGCAGCAGCAGCAAAAGCACCGCCACCCTCAGAAGAAGGAAGGAAGGAGGGAGGGAAAGAGGGAGGGGGTATTTCGCTCCGTGCCGCCACGGCTGAGGGGGAGGAACGTCAGCAATAACTGCCGCCGCCGCCGCCAGCGCCATGGGTGAGTCTCTATCCCGGGCTGCTGTTCCGCGGGAGGAGGGAGCGGGAGCGCCGGCTGGGGCGGGGGCCGTGACAGTTGGGGAGCGAGCGGGGTCCCTCGTCCGCCCTGAGGCGCCTTCCGCCTCTTTCTTCCCCGGCGCTGGTTTCCGTGGCGGCGGGAGAGGCTCCGGCGAGCGAGCGAGTGGGGACCGTGAGGCCACCCACCCACTCCGCCGCCCTGGCAGGCGGTTAAATCACTGAAAGCGAGGCGACACCCGTCCCCTCTGTCAGCCCATTTTTTATTTTGGGGAGGCTGCTCGAGGCGACCCTCCACTCACACCATCTCCAACCTCCTCCCTTCCATCTGCCTTGAACGCCTCATAAATTCCCGCTTGGAGCTCCAGAAAATACTTAATGCAGTGTAGATGTGTAAAATGCTATTGCTTAATAATTTGTAAGCCGCTCTGATAGCCTTTGTGGCTGAAGAGCGGGGTATAAATACCTAATTAATTAAATTAATTAATTCCGCACCAGCGAGCTAGAGAACAGTTTCCTCTGAGCTCTCTAAATAAAACCTCACAGTTTCCTTTCAGCTTCATCTTTCTCTCTCCTCCTCCCATCTCTTCTCCCCCCCCCCCATTACGCTTTTGGCGTTGGCCAAAGACAGTTTTCTCGTCCTCCTCTTTGCTCCCCATTTCCTGCGTCTTCTTTTTACAGCGAGCTTCTTTCTGCCGCTCCCCCGACACCGACTCAAGCTACCTCCCCGCCTTACTTTTTTTTTTTTAATGCAGTAAAACCAAAACGCTCGAAACTGGAAGCCCTCCATGCTGTCTCTTTCCCTTTCTCACAACCCTATCCCGTTTTAAGCGCCTCCCCCCCTTTTTTTTAAAAATACAGTTGTCTCTCCCTATCCACGGATTTATGTATTCATGGCTTGAAAATATTCTTTAAAAATTAATAATCTTAAAATATTCTTTAAAAATAATAATTAAAAAAAAAGCAAACCTTGATTTGGCCATCTTATATAAGGGACACCATTTTGCTATGCCATTGCATATCATAGGACTTGAGTATTCACGGATTTTGGTATCCACGGGGGTCCTGGAACCAAACCCCGCAAATATGAAGGGACAGCTGTATATGGGATAGATGGAATTTGCTAGAGGGATTGAAGGAGCCTTGAAAATATGCAGGAGACAAGCAGAAGGGAAGAAGAAATCCCAGAACAGGAAAGAGGAAGGGCAGAGATGGAGGTAGATTTGGAAGTATCAGGGGGTTGGATAATAATAATAATATAATAAATTATTTATTTGTAGCCTGTCCAATCACAAGGAATCCAGGCGGGTTACAATAATAAAAACACATGAGAACACAATAAGGACTTTTTCGGACAAAGTAAAAATAATGCTAGCAGCCTCGCCAGGTTGCGAGGCTGCAGTGCTAGAGAACATCAGTTTCGCATGATGCCTCTTCCCAGCGGTACTGTTGCAGTACCGCTGGGAGATTTGACCGTCAGTTGACCGTCATATTTAGAAGATTTTTACTCACGATCGATTTTTACTTTGTCCGAAAATGTCCTAAAATTCAAAATTAGTTCCTTCCCAACCCCCCCAACCCAATACTAAAATTACAATTAAATACACATAATTTAAAAAGAAGAAATACAAAAGTTTAAAAAGGGAGATAATTGGTGGACAGAGCAACGTAGATCACCTTGTGCAGGGAGAGGAGTTAAGTTGGGAAGGCCTGCCGGAAGAGATCCGTCTTAAGAGCCTTTTTAAAGGTTGTAAGAGTAGAGATGTGATGGGCAGGTCATTCCACAGTTTTGGAGCAGCAATGGAGAAGCCCCCCTGGTTCACCAATGTTTGCCTAGATTTTTTTGGCTAATATAGGTTCTTCCCCAAGGACCTTAGTGTGCAGGATGGACAATACGGAAGAAGGCGATCCTTTAAGTATTCTGGTCCCAAGCCATGTAGGGCTTTAAAGCTAGTAACCAACACCTTGTACCTTGCCTGAAAACTAATTGACAGCCAGTGAAGGGACTTCAAGACCAGTGTAATATGGTCATTACGAGAAGTACCAGTATCCAACCTGGCTGCCTTATTTTGTACAAGCTGAAGTTTCCAAACTTGGCACAAGGGTAGCCTCATGTAGAGCGCATTACAGAAATCTAATTGAGAGGTTACCAGTGCATGTACTACAGTTTCATTGCAGTTTGTACAGTACTCTCCCTTCTAGGGACTCCTGGGGTTCTGTAAATGAAAGCTGTTAAAATCTGGAAGAGCTTTAATTGCGAGGGAGGCTCTTACTTCCTAAATGTATTTAAGATTTTGAATATGATTTCAATCTTACTGTTTGGTCACACCCTGAAACCACTCTAAATGTATTATTGTATGTGTGGGTGTAGCCATGTCATCTATTTGAATCTACTGGAAGGATGGTAAATTTAAGTTCAGCTACTTCAGCTCACCATCCTAGAGGTGATTGTTCTATATACTGGTTTTTATGCAAATGCCTTTATAAAAATGTTTTCAAAAGGAAGCCTGTCTATACTACTTGGGTGTGTGTATTTATGTGACTTCAAGTTGTCTTTCGACTTATGGCAACCCTATGAATTTCATAGGGTTTGTTTAGGCAAGGAATAGAGGTGGTGCTGTCAGCTCCTTCCTCTGGAATATAGCCTACAGCACCTGGTATTCTTTGGCAGTCTCTCATCCAAGAACTAACCAGGGCTGACCCTGTTTAGTTTCCAAGATCAGAGAGGATCTGGTGTCTTTAGTTCCACATTCAGAATAGTGCAGAGTTGTTGTTTCATGATAATTAAGTGCTTGTTTTTCAGATCGTAGGATAATGCATATTTAATACCTTTATATGATTCAAGCATCATTTTAGACACAGTTCTTAAGGGAAATACATGATTGTAATGTAATTGACTCAACTGTATCTTAGACATGTTGTTGGAAAAACTGTACCAATTTTTCACAACTTCTGCTATGCACAGAGTGCAAAGCCTGATCCTGTATCAGTATATTTGAAGCTGACTCTTGAGTCTCATTCTGGTGGATCTATAGTATTTTAAGTATGTTCTGGATCCAGCCCTACCTCTTTAAGCCAGTATTTTCCAGTGTTATATTTTGGGAATACAGTGTGCTGGTGGGGATAGTGGACTGCATTGACAGCTAAGTACTCATGATCCTGTAAAGTGAATCATGATTTCTAACTGTTGGGTATGTAGCTGCTGTATATGAATGTGGCTATTAAAATGTAAGTTGTATAGAAAGGTATTCTCCATGAATGATTTCAGAACATTCTTACACCAGGCTCTTCTGTTGCTTGGAACCCCTTTTCCTACAACCCATATTAATAAAGCCATTAATACAAGTCCTAAATTAGATCCAATCTTGCTTGGATTTGACCCATTGAAATCTGTGGGGCTATAATCATGACTAAGTCTGCATCCTGTCCATCCATTTATATCTTCTTGATATGTATTACAGGGAATGTGATCTGTTCAGAATCTGCTATTCAGCTTGATTTCTGCTTACAGTTCAACGATGTAGGCATAAAATTGATTAGAAAGCGTCTAACTAGCCAAACAGCTTTTAATAAAACAAGTTTTGCCACTAGATGTCCAGTTTTAGTCCTATCTAATTTTAGGCCTATCTAATCACAACTAACAAGTCCCATTGATTTCATTAGGTCTGCTTTAGGTCAATTAACATTGGATATTGCCCATACTCATAAAAGAAATAAAACACAAATATTACTTTTTCTCATTTTTTTTGTAAAATAGCATTGAAAATATTTACTTGGAAATACGTAGGAAGTCTTGGGCAGTATATGGGTATTATGAACATTTGGTCATTAATGGCATAGTATTACATTTGCTTTCAAAAGACAGCTTTTCAATTTACACGTTCATTTATTTTCCACTGTTCAGTTTGTGTACATCATCATCATCATAATTATTATTATTATTTATTTATACCCCACCCCTTTGTTAAAAACAATCAGGGCAGCTTTCTATTGATCTGTGAGGGGTAGCAAAATCAGCCAATATCCAGACTGTAAGATTGTATAAAGATTGCACCAGTGTTGGCCGGTTACTGTAGTATTTAAATAAGAGCAGCCCTCAGATATTTTGCTGATCTTCTAAATGCTACTACGCCTGGTTAAACTTGTTTTTCATAATGTATACTGTACAGTGCCTTGCAGAAGTATTCACCTCCTTTGACTTTTCCACCTTTTTTGTGTTGCAACTTGGAATTGAAATGGATTTAACTGGCATTGTTACCCCTTGACCCTAAAAAGTTTAGGGACAGTGACCCAAAACACACAGTGAGAGTAACACTGGAGTGTTTTAATAACAAGAACTTGAATGTCTTAGAATGGCCCAGTCAAAGCCCAGACCACTGTCCAAGGAAGAATCTGTGGCAAGCCTTGAAAGTGGCTGTTTGCCAAGTGATTCCCATCTAGCCAGACAGGAGCTGGATTAATTTTGCCAAGAAGAATGAACAAAAATTGCAGTATCTAGATGAGAAAAGCTGATAGGGACCAATCCGAGAATATTTGCAACTGTAATTGCTGCCAGAGGTACTTATGCCAAGCATTGGCTCAGGGGCAGTGAGTATAGGTCAACCCCCATATTCACGGGACCAGTATCTACGGTTTCACTTACCCATGTCTGGAAAAAAATGTCCTCTAGGCATTTTCTAGGTCTTCCAGCATGATTCTGTGGTATCCTTCCACCAGAATTTGGGCTGGAAGTAATTCATTTCACTAGGGTTTGTGGTTTCACATATCCAAGGTAATTTGAGGAACATATTCTTGGCAGATACAGGGGATAACCTGTACTTCTTCAGCCAACAAGTGTCAGTTTGGAGGAGGTGACTGCCTCAGGTGAGAAGCCTATCCCCATTTTGCTGTTTGCCTCTGATGGATAGAGTGGTATCTTCCCCGCCCCCATTCTGCTACCTAGCCTGCTACTTTAGGGGTGCTGGAAAATTATTTTCCTTTTGCTACTGTTGAAGTAAGAGACAATTGCCAGTTGGCTTCTGTATCTGGACCAGGGAGGGGGTGACCTCTTGTCCTTTGCCTTAGGCAGCTTGGGCAAACCTTGATTTTTCTTTTACACAGCTTGGCAGAATCAATCAATTTTCTGTTGTCCTTAAGTGGGATCAGTGTAGGTTAGTGACACTTCGAAATAGTAGTTGAATTTTCCACACTTTGTGATTGCCAAGTGATAAATTTATCCTTCTGTAGTAGCGAAGTAGGATTTTCATTAGCATCCTATGTATGCAAATCCATATTCTACCAATAAAGATTGTTGTGAAGTAGAGTAAGGAATGACCTCTATAGACTTTTGATATTTATGTAGTTTTTTGATGTCTCATGATCTTAGGGAGCAGAAATGTAGTGAGCAGTCCCAGGTGATTTAGCCAGTCGCTTTTCCTGTTCACAAAGGTTCTGTCCTTACTATAGAATTGGCAAGAATGATAAATATTTCTGGCTAAAGATTTAGTTCAGTTAAGCATGAATAAAATGTGAAAAGCCTATGATGATTCAACTGTGCTAGAAGATGGCCAAACTTTTTACATGTTATACATGTCTGTCTTAACATGGGAATCCACACTCATGTGTTATAGTATTGGTGCTGGGCAAAGAGGTATGTTATAGATTGGCTCATCTGTTTTTGCTTAGAGACAGGAGATCCTCAGGTGGAGTGGGCTAGAAAGCTCTGTGTGTTTTTTTTCTAGCCAAAGCAGTTGCTTTTCAGAGCACTATGCTGCTGGTAATAGCAAATCATGGAAACATATTTATTAACTGGAGGAAAACCATTGTAGAAGCTATGGATATTTTCCTGACCAGTATTGTTAGCTTCCCATGGCGGTTGAGCAACTCATTTGCTGATATT
Source organism: Gambelia wislizenii (assembly GCA_030847615.1). NCBI lineage: Eukaryota > Metazoa > Chordata > Lepidosauria > Squamata > Crotaphytidae > Gambelia > Gambelia wislizenii. The sequence goes on along the minus strand of JAUMIR010000006.1, from coordinate 78,582,039 downwards.
AAGGTCCATTTTTTTAAAAAAGTGCCCATCACCTGTACAACAGTAACAGTATGCAATATAACAACACTGCATTAATGTAAAGACTGAAATTAGAAAATTTAGCTTATATATTCTAACAGAAGCCATGCTAAAATAAGTCTTGTACTGTTTCTTGGAAGTCGCCAGCTTCTGACTCTTCTTGATTCCGAGGAGGCTAAACCAAATCCTAAATTCCTTAAGATGTATGTTCCTTGGCATGGTACAAGATGCAAATAAGACAGTAAATATATTGAAGCCGAATAGATGTGTGTACTAGATCTCCAAAGTGTAGTTTTAAGACCACATCCTCTGTCAGTTTACCCACAGAGCCAAATAAGTTCTCTTGTTTACCGTAGTTTAGAAGCGTCACACATTCTTGTTTCTGGTATCTGATTTCGACAACTTTACATAAAAGAGTTGATATTCAAGATGTATGTTAATTCATTCTTGAAGATCACCCCTCTTAATAACTATCCCTGAATGCATATCTAGTAGATTTTAGACTCATTGGGATTTAAATTGTTTCCTCAATGGCTGTGTCCCCACTTTAACTCTTATCTTCCTGGCATCATGGCCTTCACTGTTCCCTTCTGTATAGTAAGTATTTCTGGAAAGGTGTTTAATTATTTATCGCCAGATTTATCCTAGGTGTGTTACATAGACTTATCTAGGTATATACTTGCTAAAGCTAAACACTTATTTAGATGTTTTCTAATGTTCTAAGGTAAGTATAGTTGCTAATTGTAAAACCTTTATAAACTCCTTTACACGCTAATAGTAGTTCGGTCCTTGCAGAAGTCATTTTGGTATGAGCTGTAGTCATGAGTCCAAATATGAGACTTTCAAGGAGTCATGAATCCTGATTGTCTGGAGATAGTTGTGTTTTAGAGAACAGGTTGCTTTAGTCTTCCCTGTGTTAAGTTTGTGTCATCTATTAGGAAGCAAGCTTAGACTACTTTGAAGTAGAAGATTATTTAAGCTTATTCTTTCCCTCTTTTTAAAAAATCTTGTGTTGTATTCTGGTCTTGGAATAACTTGGGAGTCCACTGTAGGTCTAATGACTTAGGTCTTGATTCTGCCTGCTTCCTAGTCAGAACGTTTATCCTTTAGGGAGAAAAAAATGGTGAGAACATATGCCCTTTAACCTTGTCTAGCCCCAATAAAAGAGGAGCATTTGTGTCTGGAATTTGATATTTAAAATAGGAATGATATTGGTTGTTTAGCTGTTTCTGAAGCATTGTAACAAAATTTACTAGCTATATTTTCTTGACAATAGAATGAACTTGGTGCTTATTTTTTGTATGGATGCCTTTTCTGTCATGCAAGATCATTTCCATGTGCTGAGCATGCAACATCCCTAGAATTATTCAGAAGTAAACCCCAATGAGTTAAATGGGACTACCTCTCTAATAAGTGTACTTAAGATTGTAGTTTTAGAGGTCTAACATAAATGGAAAGTGGTTTGTTGTTCTTTTCAGTTCAGTGTGGTTTGGGTATTTTCTCCTTTATTTCTTGAAGTGCCTCTGGGGTAGCCAGTATCCCAGAAGACAGGATCAGAATCCAAAATGACCTGAACAGATTAGAAAGCTGGGCCAATACTAACAAAATAAATTCCAACAGGGAGAAATGTAGGATACTACACTTAGGCAGTAAAAATGAAATGCACAGATATAGCATGGGTGACACATGGCTTAAGGGCAGTACATGCGAAAACGATCTAGGAGTCTTAGTAGATAGACCACAAGCTGAATGCGAGTCAGCAGTGTGATGCAGCAGCTAAAAAAGCCAATGCGATTCTAGGCTGCATTAATAGGAGTATAGTGTCAAGGGCAAGGGAAGTAATAGTGCCACTCTATTCTGCTTTGGTCAGACCTCATCTGGAATACTGTGTCCATTCTGGGCACCACAGTACAGGAAGGATATTGAGAAGATGGAACATGTCCAGAGGAGAGCAACCAGGATGGTGGGAGGTCTGGAAGCCATGCTGTATGAGGAGTGGCTTAGGGAGCTGGGCATGTTTAGTCTGGAGAAGAGAAAGTTGAGAGGTGACATGATAGCCATGTTTAAATATTTGAAGGGATGCCATACTGAGGATCATAGAATCACAGAATCATAGAGTTGGAAGAGACCACAAGGGCCATCCAGTCCAACCCCCTGCCACGCAGGAAATCACGATCAAAGCATCCCTGACAGATAGCCATCCAGCTTCTGTTTAAAGACCTCCAAGGAAGGAGACCTCACCATGCTCCGCGGGAGTGTGTTCCACTGCCGAACAGCTCTTACTGTCAGAAAGTTCCTCCTAATGTTGAGGTGGAATCTCTGTTCCTGGAGCTTGCATCCATTGCTCCGTGATCCAGAGGGGCAAGCTTGTTTTCTGCTGCTCAGAGACTAGGACATGGAGCAATGAGTTCAAACTACAAGAAAAGAGGTTCCACCTAAACATTAGGAAATGGAATACACAGCCTTGTAATGTAGTGTAGTGTAGTCTCCTTCTTTGGAGGTTTTTAAACAGGCTGGCTGGCCATGATTTGATTGGAATGATTTGATTGTGTATTTCTGTATGGCAGGGGGTTGGACTGGATGGCCCTTGTGGTCTCTTCCAACTCTATGATTCTGTGATTCTATGATTCTATGAGGTGCATTTCCAAAAATAATGATGGTAGTACATACAGATTGTGTTTCCCTTATCCGGAATTCTGAAATCCAGACTATTCCAAAATTGTCTACATGAGTGGCAGAGGTACTGATAACTTTGCTTCCTGATGGTTCAATGTACACAACTTTGTTTCATGCACAAAATTATTAAAAATATTATGTATAAATTTTCCTTGTTTTTTTTCCAGGCTGTGAGGCCGTGTTCTGGAATAGATTCTTTCTGATGTTTCTCCTGCATCTGTGGCTGGCATCTTCAGATATTTTTCAGATACAGGCGAAACGTCAGAATAACTGTTGGATCTTGGCCTTGGTACCTAAGTAGCATTGTATAGTATGCTACTGTTTGTGCTGAGTCTCCTTTGTTTAACTTACTGGCATTTCTGGCTAAATTCCAGGGCCCTCTGTGTAAATTAACATTTTTAAAATGTCTGTAAAGATGTCTTTCTGAAACCTCTCCATTATCTGACACTATTTTACAATTTCAGAGCAAGATTTAAATAGGCCACTCACCTGTAAAGATGACTAGTACACTTTATTTTTTATTCTCCATTGTTATATGTTAGTCTCAATGGCAAAAAAAAAAAAAAAGGAAAAAAGTAGATTTCTGATAATCTAGTGTCTAAGCGTTTGTAGTAGATTCTAGAATGGAGATCATATAAGTGATTAAAATGTCTTGCATTATTCAGCTTTTAAGTAAGTTGAATTTATCTTGTTGGAGATAGGTTAAGATGTTTACAAATACTGTGAATTCTTACTAGGATGAACGACTTAAGATAAGATCTTGGAATCACAGCATATCTAGTAATACAGGCTATTAGGGAGTGACAGTTTCATTTTAATGTTGAACAGATGGGTAGCATAAATGGTTCATCACTTTTGAAGCATCAAGGTGTTGCCATTTATTTTGCTGCTTTTGTTATTTTGCTGTGTTAAGTAGTCAGGTTACTTAATGGCAATTCATTATGTTGACTTACTCTTTAAACTTGTATCCAATCCATGTTTGTCTTTGAATCATAGAGCTGGAAGAGACCACAAGGACCATCCAGTCCAACCCCCTGCCATGCAGGAATACACAGTCAAAAAATTCCCAATAGATGGCCATCCAGCCTCTGTTTAAAAGCCTCCAAAGATGGAGACTCTATCACACTCTGAGGCAGTGCATTCTACTGCCAAACAGCTCTTATGTCAGGATGTTCTTCCTAATGTTTAGGTGGAATTTCTTTTCCTGTAGTTTGAGTCCATTGCTCTGTGTCCTAGTCTCTGGAACAGCAGAAAACAAGCATGCTCCAGCCTCAGTATGGTACCAGTATTTCTTCAAATATGTAAACATGGCTATCATGTCACGTCTTAACCTTCTCTTCTCCATGCTAAACATAACCGGCTCCCTAAGCTGCTTCTCATAGGGCATGGCTTCCAGACCTTTTACCATTTTGGTTGCCCTCCCTTGGGCACATTACAGCTTGTTTGAGCTGTTTCCTAAGGCAGGGTTTGGGGCACCTATGGTTTAAAGGGAATTGGCTTTGACCAGAATAGGTGTGCAATATATTTTCTCTGTGTTGACTTGGTCGATCTCCTTGTCAGTGCTGTGTTCTCATATAATGGTATGCAGGATTTCTGGCTTAATGTGAATGAAATATGCTAGCATGCACAGTGCATTCACTCCCAGTATGCTCTTCCCACTCATACAAGCAAATAAACACATTGGATATTGGAGTATTGCTTTCAATACAAAGTCCTGGTTTGTTTTTTCCCAAATGAACCAGGATTCCTAAGCTGATGAGTAGCATCTCTTTACTACCCCTCCTCTCAATTCTTGCAATGCAGTGGTTTTGCATGGGGAAAGTTTATCCTGGCTTCCCAACCTCTAGTTCTAGAGATGACATGAAAGGGTTTATAATTTCTTCCTCAATGTTACATATTTTGTTGGATAAAATGGAAATCATAGGCCTCTTCTAACTGGCATTCTACCTTGGTTTCATTGATAGTACAATTAGGATGTAAGATGGAATTCATATAGGAAGAATGCTTTCATCTAAAAATACTGTAGCTTGTAACGTATATAACTAAAATACCACAAATTAATAAGCAGCACAATTGCTATAGTAATACCATAAGGAGGATGGATATAAGCTGTTGCTTACATACTAGTCTCGTATGAATTTATGCTGTGGAGAACTCTGTCTATAGGACTGAGGAGTGCAATTTCATTTCATAGTAACTTTGTTGTTTTGTAGTAAGTGATGCATCCAAACATGAACAGTTATTAACATTTGGATGTAGTCCTCAAGCATCTCTCTCTGAATGGGCACCTTTTTTCTGTCAAGGGTTGCATTCACTTTGATGGTAATCTGTTGGAGGCAGCATGCTGCTCTTGAGCAGGACTGACATCAGTTCTGAGAGAGCTAGAGCAACCAGTCCCCTGCCCCTTCATTTCTTTTGCTACTTGTTGGCCAGCCTGCTGTGGGAGAGGGATATATCCCACAGGTTAGAGCTCTAGCTATGATAGGTTCACCTTAGGTTCACCATAAATCAGGAATGACTTGACGACACACAATAAAAGCAACAAGGATTGCTGCTTGTATACATACTTGGTAAAGCAGGGCAACTTGGATCACATAAATTATTACAGGGAGAAAACCATGTGAAACATTATTTGGATTTTTCTGTATCTCACCAGGATATATTGTCAGACCCACTCATCTTCTATCTATTTACTTTCTTAACAAAAGTACTGCATTCAACTGATTTTCAAATTATGAATATTCTTGGATCTCCTTATCAAGTATGACCAATTACTTCCCAAGTGTTGAAACACTTAAGCAGTAGATCTTTCATTAGTTTAGCAAATTTAATGTGAATACAAGCTCAGGTTCTTCATTCTTAGGGCTCTTTTGACATTTTCATGCTGCAAAATCTGAACTTGTGAAGGTTAGAACTTTCAACTCCATGAAATATCTGAATTGCATTCTTTGAAAAATTTAGATCCTTTTACCTATTTGGTTATGAACATTATTGAATTTCTACTGTCGTTGCTAACAAGGTTAAGATATTGGTTGCATCTTCCAATTTACAAAGATTTACTCAAATATGTGAAAGGCACCAGACTGGCTACTAGGATGTGTGCAAACATCCAGAAAAAGCAAGCTGTTAAAAAAAAGAAAAAAGAGGGGGGATTGTTTTAAGCTGGAAATGTTCTGCAGTATTTCTATCAAGTGAAACAAACTTTGAAGGCTCATATTTGACAACCTTATTAACTGCAATAATAAAATACATTCAGGTTGCTAAGCAATTTTAGCATTGTTCTGGGCCTAACTTTTCTGGCATATCTGCTTAGTGTGATGTTGAAAGAAGATTGAAAACAAAAGATCTCTTTACCAGCTGACAGTTTTTGCTTCTGAATATAGTATCATTTTGCCTTTCATGTACTGAAGTCTCTTGTTCTTGTGTAGAATTTTAAAATTTTATTTACATAATTATATAGAGAAAACATAATTTACTACTGCATACTCTTGCATCCTAGCAGATAGCACACATATACAATTGAACAGCATGTGCCTATTGAAATTAACTGAGTCTGGATTCATTGCATAGTAAAGAAACATGCTAAATCAGAACTTGTGTGATTTAGGGTGTCGTGGGTGGATGGTTGGTCAGTTCCTGTTGGTAGATCACTGAATGACTTTCAGTAGATCAGCCCGGCTCTAAATTATTGAATATTAATGGCAGAATTATTCTATGACTTCTGTATTAGGCTGTCAGAATCTGATCAGCAGTAACTTATATCTGTGAATGGAGCCCTCCCAGTGATGGGTCATAGGGTGCAACAGGTAACTGCATCAGCCTGCTGAGCCACTGTTTTGTGTCTGGTTTCACCCATTTTCTAACCCTATTTTGTATCTAGCTTCAGTTAATGAGTATAGGTCTGTGTTAATATGTATTGCATTCATCTTTTTGTAAATGGGTTAGAGGGGGAAATGAGTCAACTACAATATGCTACATAAAAGACTGGTCAGATCCTGGTATTTAGCTCCTCAGTCACCTGGATCTCTTTGCCCACTCTGTGAAGGTATAAGACTGACAACCAGCAACTGGCTATTATAGAAAAATGCCGCAGTATTACTAGGATCAAAGTTCACCGTTCAGACTTACATATGCTACTATTCCTACTTCTACTGCTACTAGTTTTTCTTCTTCTATTTATTTATGTGTTTATGTGCCTTTAAATTCCTTGTCAGCTTAAGGTGGCACCATGAATTCCATAGGGTTTTCTTAGGCAAGGATTACTTAGAGGTGGCTATGCCAGTTCCTTCCTCTGAAATATAGCCTACAGCACCTGGTATTTGTTGGTGGTCTGTCATCCAAGTACTAACCCAAGCTGATCTTACTTAGCTACCAAAATAATACGGGATCTGGTGCCTTTAGGGTGATTAGGTGGGTCTCTATTTATTTATATCCAGCCCTTTCCCCAGTTTGGGATTAAAGGCAGTTTACAATGGATTAAAAAAAAATAGTTAAAAATTCACAAAACCCAAAAGATAAAACACAAACCATTAAAAAAAATAAAGGGGGGGCCAGCACAACAAAGATCTCTCTGGCTTTTCTTTGCAAACGAAGATTCAGGAAGGACTTTCTGCAAGCGCGCTGATGACTAAAAAGGCCAATCCGGGATAAACATGTCTGGTTGCAGAAAGCACAGCAGAAGGTCTCCTTTGGTGATGTTTCCGGGTTGTGATTCTTTCTGCGTTGTTGTTTCTCTTCAAGACTTTTTCGGCATGAGCTCTCCAATAAGGCTGCAGCATTGTGGATCGTGTGTCTTCATGCCTCCCGATGTGAGGCCAGGGCGGACCATTGTTGGTGATCAATTTGGCCAAGCCTGAGATGTTGTTTCAGGGAGTCCTTGTATCGCTTTTTTGGAGTGCCCCTCTTAAGCTGAACCATGGCGAGTTCACCGTAGAGTACTATTTTGGGAGGTGATGGTCCTCCATCGTAGAAACGTGCCCTGCCCAGCACAGCTGTGTTCTCAGTATCATGGCCTCAATGCTGGTGATCCCTGCTTGCTCAAGGACAGCAACATTCGTCACATAAGTCCAGTGTATATTTAGGATTGTGCGTATACAGCGCTGATGAAAGCGTTTGAGGAGTCGTAAGTGTTGGCGATAGGTGACCCATATTTCAGACCTGTAAAGGAGAATAGACAATACAGTGGCTCTATACTCATTGATTTTTGTGTTTCGCCTCAGGTGTTTGTTACTTCAGACTCTTTTGTAAAGTCTTCCAAATGCGCTATATGCCTTTGCTAATCTGTGATCGATCTCTCTGTCAATCTTGGCATCTGAGGAAATGATGCTTCCCAGATAGGTGAACTGCTGAATGGACTTAAGCACAGATTTGCCTACAGCAATGTGGGAATGGTGGTGTTCATCCTGTGGTGCAGGATGGTAGAGAACTTCCTTTTTGTCCAGATTGACTTCCAGCCCAAACAGCTCCACAAAGATAACAAGTAGAAAATCCAGCACGTTGTTTAGGTGGGGCTAGCCTTGTACAATGAGTCCTCAAAGACTAGTCAAAACAGAAAGCTGTCTACTAAAAGAAAGAAGAATGCTAGTCTAACCTCTCTGGGTAGGAAGTTCCAGAGCCTGGGTGCAGCCACTGTACAGACTCTCCCCCACAGCCAGGTTGATAAGGAAAGAGATGGACAATACATAGAAAGTGCAGAATGACTTGCTGGTGGAAGAAACTTACTGCTTTACAAAACTGGTATTTTCTGATTTACATTTAACTGTTCAGGTTAGTCTCACAGCTTGCCTTGTACCCAGAAATAGAAGTCTGCATAATGAATGTATGGCTGCTGTGATGAGTTGAGCATTTGTTGTAGAGTTTGTTCCAGATACGATTTGCAGCTCTGTTTTTGTTATAAGAGTTTTATGGTGATTTCTTGGATTTCTGCATTTCCTTTGCTTTCTTTACTTATTGGATATTTCTTTTTCTCTTTTTGATATAGACATAAAGTTGTCCATTTTATCTGAACTCTGGGACCTGGTTTATTCTAACTATGGTTAACATGATTTAATTTAATTAGTCAGATTGCAGTTTCATCTTGGCTTGTATGGACCCTTTTCCCCATTAATAGTACTGCATGTCTTCTTAGTATTTGAATTTATATTTTGCATAGTTTATGGAGAACCACATTGTGAAGTGGTTCATAGAGTGCTTCCCCACCCCGTCCCCACTCTGATAGATTATTTAATATGTGCACCAGGTACCTCTGTATTGCATCTTGTAAAAATCTTGAGGGAGAACTCTCAGTTGCATGAACTGGCACCAACGAATGCATGTTAGTCTAGGATTAATTGTGGAAAACACTGAAATTACAAGTACAGTTGTCCCTTCATATTCGCTGGGGTTTGGTTCCAGGACGCCCCGTGGATACCAAAACCTGTGACTACTCAAGTTCCATTATATGCAACGGCAGAGCAAAATGGTATCCCTATAAGATGGCAAAATCAAGGTTTGCTTTTTGGATTATTATTTTTTAAAGAATATTTTCATGCTGTGAATACTGTACTTAAATCCGTGGATACCAAATCCATGGATACGGAGGAACCACTGTACATGTTTACTCTTGTGCTTAGAGATGGGCTCTTTAACCTTCCCATAAGAACATAAACATAGGTGTGTTCTTTCTTAAGTTCTTTGCTCAAGGTTTAATTGTCACTAAATATCTGAGCAAATAAATAAGTAAGCAGTATACTTATTTAGATAGCATTATAGTGTACATGGCTTTACAAAATGCAGGAGGTCAGGTCTTTACCTCAAGGAATTTAGAATCTGCTACTTGACATTGGCAAGATAACAGAAGAAGAGGAAGGAAATACAGGCAAGGACAAACAGATACACATATAACATTGCATGCATTTAACATGCTGTATAGACTTGTATATAAGTTGACCTCATGTAAAAGTCAAGAGCAGGTTTGGGGGCCAAAATTATGGATTTTGTTTCCATAGATAGATTGAGGGTACAATTTGGGGCATGTAACAAACAAATCTTTTTCCTCTCCTTTTAAAAATGTATAGAGGGAACATACTTAGGAAGAGATAAAGAGAAGAAGAGAATCTGTTTATTTGAGGGGTTACAATTGGGGGGATGTAAATGTCTACATGTATACAAATACAGATAGGGAAAGGAATATAAATGAGAAAAAATGAGAATACAGCCTGAAAAAAGGGGGGTGGGAGTGGAGAAGAGCAAGAAAAGCAACCTGCCTTTATTAAGGACCCAGCACAAAGGCAGTGACAAGAGGCAGAGGCAAGAAGCCTCCTTGGCTGGCATAGCATGGAAGCAGCGCTCCTACACCGCTACCCCTCCTTTGCCCAAACTGGAGAAAGAAAGATAGGTCTTCTTCCTTCCCCATCTTCTTTTTTGGCCTGAACAGGGTTAAGCAGCAATGTGGGGGAGCTGAAGTATGCAGCACATCTGCCAATTTGGGCAGTTGAGGTAGAACAGAGCAGAGTGGTGATGGCCATTTTTAATAAGCGCTTACTGTATAAATGCCTTACCTTTCGAGGCTTGCAGAGAGATGGTGAATCCTTCTGAGGCTTATACAATAAGTCCCCATTAAAAATGGCTGCTACCGCTCCACTCCACTTTAAGTGCCCAAAATGGCAGGGAGTACTGAGCTCATCCAGCCATCTTCATCTTTTTCCAGCATTGACCCATGGGTAAGTTGTCCCAGGTTTTTGGAGTAGATTTTTTTTGTCAAAAATGTTTCGACTTACAAACAATGGGGTGAAATGTGGTCTAAGGGAGTGACATTTACACTGTGTTATGATATTAAAGAATTTTTTCTAAAATGATGCACTGTTGGCATTTGACTCCAGAAAAAATGGCTAAAATGCATAAAAAGGTTTCTAATATATGTTGGACTTGTGGGCAGCAGGTTTGAACATTATATCATATGTGGTAGGCTTGTGAGAAGACCAAGAAATTCTGGAAACAAGTATACAGTTTAATGCAGAAAATTCTGAAGATCAACATTCAGTGGAAACCCAATCTGTTTCTGTTGAGCTTGATGAATGACCAAATAGAGAAGGACTATGGAAGACTACTATGCTGCATGATCACCACAGCAAGATTAATGCATGAACAGAAGTGGACAAATACTGCAGTGCCAATGAATGAGGACTGCTTGCTAGAATTGATGGACTTAGCTGAAATGGATAAACAATATTGATTAAAGAGAACCCATTGGCAATATTCTTGAAGGACTGAGAACGTTTGGTTGGCTTTTTACAGAATGAAGAGAATAACATGTTAATGATAGCCTTTGATCATTAGCTAAAAGCTGAGGTATATGAGTAGTAAAAACAATCAGTAGTCATGTATAAGTATCGTTAGGAAAATTGGAAGTTCAATGTAAATTTCTTTTTGTTCTCTTTGCTGTTATTTTGTTCTTTTTTCTTTTCTATGTGTGTATACTTTTTGTTTTTGTTTTTTGCTGTACTGGAAATACTTAATAAAAATATCCTAATTTTTTTTACTTATATATTTCAACTGCTTTTTATCCTGTTATGTAACATCTTACCATATGAGATATTTCAAAAGCTTGCATAAATAATATCCTTTTGGTTTTCCTAATAAAGGTATTTATTAAATGAATATCCATTTGAACTTGCCACTAACCAAAATTTGGGGGTTGGTTTAAAACCCTTTTAAAACTCTGAAAAAAATGAAAAATTTAAAATAGAGCAGTGATATAATAAAACAATGGCTAAAGAAGCAGGATGTAAAATCAGGCTACAACTGACAGCACAATAAAACATCTTAGAGTATAAAACTAAGCTGAAACCTCTAGCAGGGTAAAAGTTAAAAGTTGTAAAGTCACGCATTCCATTCTTAAAATACAGTTGCAACCCCATATCTGTGGGGGATTGGTTCTACCCCCACCCCCCGTGGATGGCAAATTCACTGGATAATAGTAAATGCCATCCTGAGGGCATTCGAGCCTCCTCCCCTTCCCCCTGCCATGGCCCTGCTGCAGTGACAGGAGCAGTCTCGAGGGAAGGAGGGGTGAAACTGCTCCTCCCCTTCACTCCTGCCATGGCCCCGCTGCAGCGGCCATCGTTTGGCAAAGGGGGTGGGGGAGGCTAGATTGTTCCCCCATTCCCCTTTGCTCCAGCCATGGCCCTGCTGCAGCAGCGATCGTGGGGGCGAAGGGAAAAGATCGCTCCAGCTATGGACCTGTCGCTGCGGCAATCGCCAGGGAGAATGGGGCAGGGGAGGAGGTTAGATCACCCTTCCCTCCAGCCCATGGCCCTGCTGCAGCTGTGATCACTTCCTCCTCTGCTGCAGTCATGGCCCCGTGGCAGCAGCAATTGCAAGGGTGAAGGGGAAAGGGGTTAGATTTCTCCCTCCTTCCTTAGCTGAACCATCAGGAATTGCAGGGCAAAGGGGAAAGGAGCTAGATCGCTCCTACCCCCTCCCTTCACCCCCACGATCACCGCTGCAGTGGGGCCATGGCCGGAGCAACCAAGAGCCCTCTCAGGGAAAGGGATGGGGGAGGTGAGATTCTTCCTCTGCCTCCCTTTCCCCTGCCATGGCCAACCACAGATAATTGAATCTGTGGTTGGTGAATCAGCAGATGCAGGAGTGCTACTGTACTTGGGAGAATAAAAATGTTTCACCATGTGTTCAAAATATAACAATGTAGGTGTCAAGTGAGCCTCACTGAGAAAGGATTCTACAGAGGGGTTGCCATGACCGAGGGCACCCTCCATATGAGTTTCCTCTTTCGGCGAGAGCACCCAAACGAAAATGCTAAATGCTCACTTTTGTATCTGGTAGTTGTGTATAGGAAGAGATAAACTGGCCCTAAACTCTTTAGGGCTTTAAAGGTTAAAACCCAAACTTTGAATTGTGTTTAGAAACAGGCTGGTAGAAAATACTGTACAGATTTTGAAGCACAGGCATAACACATTCATGTCTCCCAGTCCAGGTAGTAATCTTGCTGCACTGTTTTGAACCAGTTCAAATTTCTGTAATATTATGAAATGCATTCACTTGTGAAATGCATTGCAGTAGTCCACCTTAGAGAGTACTAGAGAATGCATGACACTTGCAGGTTTACCTCTGTCCAAGTAGAGCTGTAGTTAATATATCAATTTAAGTTGAAAAAATACTTAGTCACCAAGATCTCCAGTGATAACATTGGATCAAAGCATCTCTAGATTACAAATCTGATTCTTTAAGGGAATCATAAAGTCCCACCCCAGATCAGGCTGAACTCTAGTTAATGAGACATGGTTTATATATCATAATGCTGATTTCGAAACTAATTCCATAAATAGCAGCTTAATTCAGCTGAAGATGTTATGAACTATGCTTTAAAAAGGCACAGGTATGTGCTGGGGTGATGCATGTCACCTGTAGTTTCTTCTCCTTTTGTTGCTTTCAGGAAATTACATTTTCTGTTGACTTCAGATCAAGAGTACAACATGAAATCCTCTCTGGCAAATGTTCTTTTAAATATTTGGAGATATAGGGGCCCTTGGTATCTGTTGGTGTTTGATTCCAGGAACACCTCCCCCCCTTTTCTTTTCTTTTTCTTTTTCTTTCTTTCTTTCTTTCTTTTCTTTTTTTTTTTTTGAGGTGGGGAATATTTTCAATCCTTTGATGGTTGAATTCGGGGATAAAGAATCCGTGGATACGTAGGGCTGACTGTATTAAATAGATATTAATAAATACTTTCTAAACAAGCAGTTGATTCTTTCACCCTTGGAAGAAAACAATTCAATACAGGTATCAATCCTATTGAAGAATGGCAGTATGGAAAATTGCATAGGTCTTATGCTACTGTGAACAAATACAGAATTAAACATCTTATCTTACAGAATTCCAGATAAAGCACAATGGTTTGTTCTTACACTCTGTAATTGCAATAGATACATAAGTAAACTATTTCTCAGTGAGCCAGTTATTTCTAAAGCAGTTTAAGCAAAGTGTTACTTTCTGGGTGTTTGGAGCTACTTGTCAGTGCTGGCTGGGAATGTTGCACTGCACCAAATTATGCCACCTCAGTATATACCATAACCTGCATTCCAAAACTGATTATTCAGAGATTAAGGACTTATCTTTTTCCTTCAAAACTTATTTGTTATATGTATAGATTTTAATAAACTTTTATCCTTTGCTACCTTTTGCATATAAGAGTTTTATTTTTGAATCTGATTTTAAAGCTTCATAAATTTTAAATTTTGCTTATACTAGAGATGCAGTATGCTTTTATTTTAAAGCTTATTTTGTATCTTTGGCCTGCTGTTCATCTAGAGTAGTTCGTTTAGAGTAGTTAGGTATCCCCATACTACTTTTTAACCTACTTTTAGCTGGAGTCTCCTCATGCGTCATTTGCTTTATCTTCACCTGGCCGAGCACTGGTTTCCTTTTAGGAGAAGGCAGAGTAGATATTGAGCAGTTGAAGGCTTTCACGGCCACCATCCATAGATTTTCCTTGTGTTTTTTTCCCCAGGCTGTGAGGCCGTATTCTGGAAGAGTTTCTTTCTGACATTTCGCCTGCATCTGTGGCTGGCATTTTCAGAGAATGGTTGGGTAGGAGTGCGTGTGGGGTTTATATACTGTGAGCCCCTTTTGGAGAGGTTATGTAAATTTGTTTCAAAATGTTATTTGAAAACACCAAAATTCTGGACCATGCCAACAACTATCATGTCAGAACGCACAGAGAAGCTATTGAAATCCACAAACACCTTGACAACTTCAACAGAAAAGAAAAAACCCTAAAAATAAACAAAATCTGGCTGCCCGTCCTGAAGAACACTAAAATCAGAACTCAATGCTTGCAAATGAATTCCACCCAGGGACAAGAGGATTTCCAGCAGATAATGGACCATTAACCAACCATTAGCCAAACAGACACTAATCCTCCTTGCATGTCTTCCTTCAGGAATTATCCATTTAAATACACAAATTTACATAACCTTTCCAGCAGGGACTCACAGTATATAACCCCCCCACACTCCTACCCAACCATTCTCTGAAGATGCCAGCCACAGATGCAGGCGAAACATCAGAAAGAAATTTCCAGAACACCGCCTCACAGCCCAGAAAAAAACCAAGGAAAATCTATAGATACTGAGTAGTTTTTCATCCCCTATTAGTATTTCACTATGTTCTCCACACAGTGCTTCTACAGTTTCCTTATTCTTCCTCCAAACATACACAAGTTCTCCATCCCCCATTATTATTTTTAATCTCTCTAGTAAACCTGAGTTTGCTCAAAGCTTTAGCTTTCCTGCCCATACAGGCATCCCCCTCTTTTCAGTGGCTCATTTTTTGACATTCTGCTCTTTTGACAGATCAAAATTATAGCCATGTAGCACTTTTGACCCTAATCTGCTCTTTGACTACTACTGCTGCAGCTTTTTTTCTCTCAGTCAACTCAGCACACTGTTTTTTTCCCTTTTAGTTGTCATGGCACCATCTAGTGGTCAGTCTTGAATTTGCAAGCTTAAAAAAAGATTGGATTCTGCTTTTCAACCTGTTCCACTTTTGGACAGTGCCTTGGTCCCTAACCTGTTGAATAATCAAGGAATGTCTGTATGTACTACTTATTTGTTTATACCCCTCTTTGGTGGTTTGACCCGTCTTAAATTTTACAGACACATTTTAAATCTTAGCTCACCTGAGTACATCCATCCTGATTTCTTTAGATATCCCCCACTTTTCTTTTTCATTGGAATTGTTTGCAGTTATGCCCTCAGTATCTCATCTTTAGGAAGCTCCCCATCATGAACCCCTTTGCTTTTGAATATTCCTGGCCATGGAATCTCACACAGTATTTCTTTAAGCGTACAGAAATGAGCTTTCTTAAACTCCAAGGTGCATGTCCACGTGTCCAGCTATATTTGACTCCTCTTCTGTATGGCAGATTCCAAGAGAATGTGGTCACTCCACCCAAGGATCCCTCTGAGTCTTGACCTGTTTTTCCCTGTTAGTTAGGATTAGGTTAAAGATAGTCTGTCCCCTTTTTGCCATCTCCCTGTTTTGTACAATGAAATTGTCAAGAAAGCAAACACTTGGCAGAGTTTGGCCTCCAACAAATATAAGGCTGGTTGAAATATTCTTTTATTATTGCTAAAATGGTTGAAGTTTCCATTTCTGAATATTATTTCATCTGTTTTAGAAAGGCACCCAAGTCTTTGGCTTGGCTTGGAGGTCTGTAATAGAACCTCCACAATGGTGTTACTGTTGTTGTTGTGTGCTTTCAGGTCATTTTGATTTATGGTGACCCTAAGGTGAACCTATCAGGAGTTTTCTTTGCATGATTTGTTCAGAGGGGGTTTGCCTGTGTCTTCTTCGAGGCAGAGATAACATGACTTGCCCAAGATCACTTTGTGGGTTTTCATGGCTGAGTGTGGCTTTTAACCCTGGTCTCCAGAGTTGTAGTCCAACTTTCAAACCATTACACCACAGTGGCTCTCTGTTGTTATTCTCACTTTAAGTTTTACCCAAATGTTCTCAACTTGTTTTCCATGCTCTGTGCCATGGATCTCCTCAGAGGTGTACATATCTTTGATGCTACTTCCTATAATGCCACCTCCTTTCCTGTTTGATATATTTCTTTGGAATAGGTTATATCTTTCTATACTGTGTTCTAATCATGAATCTAATTCCACCGGGCTTTAGCAGTGCCAATTAAATCATATTTGCCTTCCTGTATTAAGAGTTCAAATTCATCTTGTTTATTTCCCATGTTCTGTGCATTTGTGCATAGACATTTCCAGTGGTTTCTTTATCTTTTCTTCCTATTAGTTTGTTCTTGAATTGTCATCCAAATTTCCCCTGTATTGTTGCATTTATGAACTGTCACTCAAATTTCACCTGTTGTTATTCCCAGTATATTGTGTCCCCATTCTGTCCCCTTCCCCCATTTAACTGACAGTTTTTCTAATCAGATTTACAATACTCCTAACAAATACGTTCTTACCACCTGCTGTGAAGTGCAGTCTATTTCTTGCTATAATTCTTTCATCATGAAAGCACAGCCCATGGTCCAAGAAGCCTTGTTGTTAGAACTAAGTTGGTGAGAAAGACCTATTATCTCTTGTTCTGTACTTGTAGCCTTCATTAGTTTGGGGAGGTGGGAGGTATGGATGACAGGTGAGGTCTTTGGAAAGGATTCATATCGGTTTTATCTTTTCCCTTAAAGTGCTGTTGAAAGACAAAGCAAAATAAAACATGGTTTCCTTGCTGACTTGTTCGCTTTGATTCGTGAGCTGCCATTACAAGGACATGCATTCTAAGGCGTATTACTGTATGACTATTACTCTGGATTTTGTACAGCAATTTTTACAGGGCCCCTTTTGTAGCAGCTTTCTAATTGTAAAATCTTTACTCCCAAGAGAAGTCAGGATGTGCTGACTTTGGGAAGTTATAACTTATCCCAAATAAAGTTTAAGATGAATGGTAAAAACTGCACAGTTTCATCAGTTTTCTGATGGGTTTTATTATATTTTTTATTTATTGTGTCAAATTTGCATTGGTTTGACAGCTTTGGAAGGCAGTGAATATAATAATAATAATAATAATAATAATAATAATAATAATGGCTTTTAAGGGACTAAAGTATTAGGAATATAACTGTTAAATCTTATTTTACTATTTTCAAATAAGCAAAATTAACAAAGTATATAAGGATTTTCCAGTGAAAATGTTTCCATTGAAATCTTGCATCACAGAAACCAATAGGAGGTTCAACAGGGATTCTTTATCCTCTTAATTGTCATTGACCGGTAACAGCTATATATTCTTATCCATCCCTTTATGTTGAGCTTGTTGAGTGGAATATAATAAGCTATTTATGAACTTTTGTCACTGATTGCCATCAGAGTTTTCACTTGATAAAAATGCTTCTGATGATACTGATCTTCAGTGTGAGAGTATCATAAGCTGGCTGCTATGCAAGTCACCATTCAGTTATTGTGATATAAAGATTTCTATCATAATGACTGAATAGTCACTTGCATTATAGCCAGTTCACACCGAAGTGCAGTATTACCAGAAACATTTTCTTGTTTGTTACCTTCCTGCAACAGAACTAGAAATGTACATAAGTTTTTGTATCAGATACTGCACTATACAACCAGATTGTAGCTAATTATGTTGTGTAAGCAAATGTAAGTAACTCTTTTTTTCTTCTTCTTCCTCTCATGTTGATGAACTGCTGCATCTGCCTGGCTTTTCCAATTACTGGATTATCTCATTGTGACTTTTGGTTGTGTCCTGTCTACACATGAACTGTTAAAATGATGGAACTGTGTTGTTCACAAAGTAGCTGTAAGTATTGGTGATTTTTCAAGACAACTATGCCCCCCCCTTCACAGATGTAATTGTTGTAGGAGATTGAAATGGCTTTTCTCCTAGTTTGCTATTCTGTGTCTGGTTATTCTGTGTGAGGCTGAGTTAGGTCCCCAAGAGAATATCAATCTCTTTCCTCCAATATGTCCGTTATTATGAGTACCATGTAGAATGCAGTTATGGCAGTGTTAGGAAAACCTTTTTTCTAGTATTAACACCACCACCAGTGAAAAGTGTTACCTCTTAGTGACACCTATGTTTATATATATATATATATATATATATACACACACACACTCTAAAAATCAGAGTAGGAGTTGGAAACTAACCAAGATATGGGTACTGCACATATCCCTCACCAAACCTCAAAGGACTGAATCCTCTACTTCCTGATTTTTATTTTTTTTTTAACTTTTAAAAATCAGAATATACCCATACTCAGTGTGGGAAGTGGGAAGCATTTACACCATGTTCAGTGATGCTGCATGTTCTTGGCCCCAAAAGAGGTTTTTTTAAACCAGCAAGTAACTTTGAAGTCATTTTGTGGTTTTTAAAAAAGTATCTCCTGTCCCTATAACAAGCCAGGGAAAGGGACAAGAAATACAACAAAATTTGCCCTCAGGCCATTTTGAGTTTTTTAAAAATTCCCCTCTGTGTGGTGGAGGGCATTTGGGAATCTCAAAAACATTCTTGAGGTGTCAGACACATGTTGCCTGCCATTGCTTTAGAGGCCAGTGTAATCCTAGGTATTCAGTGAGACTTTCTTTGGAATAGTAATGTTGAATAGAAAACTTACAGGAAGTGTTCTCCAGAATTTTTTCCATTCCTGAAAATGCATCTTTCAAAGATAGTTTAATATCATAATAAATAATTTAAAGTTTAATTATATTCTAAAGTTGTAATCATCTAAAGAAACATCTTTAATGGTCTTCATATGTTCTATTTAAAAAGGGATTGAGAAAAAGGGAGCTTGTCTCTTCCTAACTTTGCCCATTCCCTTGGCATTCAACAGTAGGCTGAATGCATGCAGGGCTGTAATAGTCTATTCTCATTCTCTTGAGCATGCAGACTTGCGGGCAGAGACAGTAGGTATAGCTGTGCTTTCCCTCTTTACTTTGAACTTGTGGGCGGAACATTGGAAAAAGTTTAATACTAAAGAAATATGTAAATATCTGGTACCTGGCTATTTGGATGTGCCATTTGGCTACCAGAAGTTGAGAGAGATTTGTACAGTATGCAAAATCTGCACGGCATATATTTTAGTTTCATTTTGCTGATAAAAGTCAAATATACTAAGTAAGATTGCAGTGGATTTAGAAAGAAAGAAATTAGCTATCTTTCATTTTATAAAACCTTCCCAGTCTTGTTACCTAAAAGAGATTCATACTTGCTGCAAGAGTTCATTTACAAGTCTGCCAATAAGACTATAAATTCTTCCCATTTAGCAAACCTGTGGCCCTCCAGATGTTACATGACTGTTGTTCCCATCAGTCATAGCCATCCAGGCCACTGGTGAAAAATGATGGAAACTGTAATCCAATCCTATCTGAAGGGACCTAAGGTGTCCACCTCTTCATACCATACTTTGATGAGTATTTTCACCGTCTTAGACAACTCCTACGTTTTTTATCAAGATTTTCCCCTCAAGCCAATGCTGTTTTGCTCACAGACTAAATATTATGCATGAGAAGTTGCATGAATCTTGAGTATTCTGGCATTATATACTGGAATGTTCTAAAGCAATGAGATGGGTTTTAATTTTCTTTGCAAGGGGCAGGGAGCAGGTTAGAAAGTGAAGTAAGTGGAAAGTAGAGTTAAGAATTTGTATTTCTACTAGAAATTAAGTATTTTGCTTTCATGTATTTTTATCTTAGCAACAGAAGAATCTTGAGGGATATGTGGGGTTCGCAAATCTCCCCAATCAAGTTTATAGGAAGTCTGTGAAGAGAGGGTTTGAATTCACACTCATGGTAGTAGGTAAGTTGTGTTTTGATGTACATGCCTTTTTATACTAAAAATTTTGACTTCTGTTTTTAGAGCGTAGTATGAACTGACTTCCTATTGGCAAATTGCTTGTGTGATTCTTTCATTTCTGACAGTCATTCTCTGGGTTGGTGAGAGGAGGAATCCATGACTCTTGGGATTGGTCCGCTCATCGCCCAGAGAAAGGCAGAAGAATGAAAAAGTCTTATCCCTGCTCTACTTGGTGACACAAGTCATTCAGAACATTCCAGCTCTCAATTCTGACATTTGAAGTATGCTTTGACTTCAGCGGGATGGTGGAGACAGTTATGTGACATAGTTGGCTAATTTAGTTGTCACAGTAAGTCTGTCCATTGATTCCCACTGGCCTCTTTGACAAGTGGGAGTGGTTAAATCACTCATTGTTTTGTTGTGATATCTGAACCAAGGATTCTAGTTCCCACCATCACCATTCATAACAAGACAGAATCCCTGGTTCAGATGTCACAATAAACAAACATGGTTGGAGAGAATGGGGTTTCTTAGCCACACCTGCTGTGACACGAAGAGCCAAGCAGAAATGATCAAACAGCACTAGCATGCATGCTTGATTTCCATAGGCTGTGTATCTTTCAAAACCAATTTATAACTTCCATTCTGAAACAATGAGTGTGATTACAGTGATTGTTGTGGTTGTTCATACAATGTTAAAAGAATCATGTATCATTAATGCTTTAAATTGCAAGTGGACTCATTAAACAGTATTATATAGAGTGAAGAATATTGCTGAAAAGTAAATCTGCTTAATTTGTTAGTCCAGTCTGTAGCTCAGCCTTCTACAGATAACAGGGTTAAAATCCTGAGCTTCTTCGCACCCCACCCCTGCTACAACTTTCCTGTTTGTTCATTTTCTTCCCCACTATCAACTCTGAGTCAAGAACTCTTGGGGCTAGGATATGAGCTGATGGTGCTGTGAGAAGGAGGCAAGACTGTTCCAAGCTTCGGGGGGGGTGGGGAAAGGAGGACCATATATTCCAGCGTATAAGACGACTGGGCATATAAGACGACCCCCCAATTTTCAACTAAAAATCTAGGGTTTGGCATATATTCGCCATATAAGACCCCCCCCCCATTTGGCTGACTGGCTGGGGGAGCCTTGCCAGCTGATCCTCTTTGTTTCCCAACTCACAATGATCTCCTCATGAGTTGGGAAAGCGAACAGGATCAGCTGGCAGGGCTCTCCTAGCCAGCCAGCCAGCCAGCCACAACATTCACCCCTCTCTTCCACCTTCAGTTGCTCCCCAAAGGGGGTGAAGGCAGAGGAGGGGGCTGAATGACCCTGATTTGCCTCGACCACTGCCCATTTCCTCCGTCTTCGCTCCCTTTGCAAAGGGAATGAAGACGGAGGGGATGGGCGGAAGGGTGGCTGGAGGGATGGTCTTTCCAGGTACCCACCCCCTCCCTGAAGCCGCGATCGGGAGCCTGATCGCGGCATCATCATCATTATTATTATTTGTATCCCGCCTCTCCTATCAGGATCGGGGCGGCAAACATACAAACATCAGAACAATCCCGTACAAATATTAAAACGGCACCATTAAAACAATTTCTATTATTATAAATAATTTCACACTTTAAATACTTTAAATACAATACAAATGTTAAAACCTAAATAAAAAAGATCATAGAATTACTTTTGCCGTACAGTAGGACCCTGAATCTTCGTTTGCGAAGAAAAGCCAGAGAGAGAGAGAGAGAGTAGGACCCCTGTATCCACTGATTCAGTTATCCACTAATTCAGTTATCCACGGGACACAAAATGGCACACCTACCATAGAGTATCCTTAGAAAATGTATCCTCTCTAGCCATTTTCTACGTCCTCCAAGGCAACTCTATGGTATTTTAAACTGGAAGCCGCATTATTTTCAATGGTGTTTGCTATTATCCACGATTTTCGGTATCCACGCCTTCCCCCAGAACCAATCCCCAGTGGATACGGGGTCCTACTGTACTACAGCTTTGGTCCCGGCTTTACATCCCGCGGCAATGGTGCCAGGAAGTGATGTCCGGAGAGATGGGGTGTTTTTTGCATGTTTTCATGCATTCTGCATGGTTTAGAAGCAAAATTTGCCTGACTATTGTGCCACTTTTATTTTTTAAAAATGAGGGTTGGGAGGCTTCAGGGGGCCACATTTGGCCCGCAAGTGATAAATGAATTTATCAGCAGAGATTAGAGATGTAAAATGTCTGGAAATTTTGAAACCATGAAAAAAAACACCTGTTTTTCCAGAAAAAAATATGGAAATTTTTGGAAAAATGGAAGAAAATGCAATGTTAGCACTTTTTACAGATTGAAAGTCACTCTGTTACTTTAGAAGGAACATACAATATGACTATGTACAATTACCATAGATCTGTCATAAAATTATCACAATTTTACATTAAAGATACAGCGGCTTTGGGGAGGGGGTGGGTGGCTTGAAGGGGTGGCTGGAGGGAGGGGGCTTTGCGGAGGGTCGAAGGGTGGCTGGAGGGAGGGGGCCTCCCAGCCATCCACCCCCTCCCCGAAGCCACGATCGGGAGCCGGATTGGGGCTTCGGGGAGGGTGGAAGGGTGGCTGGAGGGGGGGCTTTCCAGCAACATTCGCCCCCCCTCCTCTGTCTTTGGTTGCTCCCCAAAGGGGGAGAAGGCAGAGGAGGGGGGGCGAATGAACCGTAAGCATTTTGCCTCATCCCCCTGCCCGATCTCCTGCCTCTTCGCTCTGTTTGCGAAGGGAGGGAAGAGGCAGGTGTTCAGATAGCAGGGGTGAAGCAAAGTGTATCCGCTGTACAAGATGACCCCTGATTTTGAAGCCTATTTTTCAGGGCTCAAAGGTCGTCTTATACGCCGGAATAGACAGTATGTTTGAAGATGTGTCAGCCATTATTCTCCCAACCCCATGTTTCTAAAATTTTAACTTACAGCCCATTTATGCTGATTATTCTTCATTAATCCAGATATTTAGCCATATAGAACTAATATGAAGCTACAGTTTACTAGGTTGCCAAATAAAAAAGTGCTACCTAGTTTAATGCTTTCAAAAGATGAATTATTCTATTGTCCTGATACTCTTTTACTAACTACTACAACAACAAATAATGTTTATAACATCTTTTCCACCAAAGCGTGGAACATCAAACATATGCTGTCAAGGACAAAGACAATAATACAGAAGATACAGCCATCAAAGACAATTAATCATAAGTTGCTATTTTTTTAGTGTAGAGTTAATGCCATTTACTTCAGTTTCTCAAGCCATACATCTAGATATTTTGAGATAGCAAAACTTAGATCTCAGTCTTCAAGTTTGCTTAAATAACACAAGGTATACAGACTGCAAAGCAAGAAGTATTGAGTAACAAGTAAACAATATTTTGAGCTGTACTTGGCTGGCATAGGCTCTTGTTCACTACCCTCAGCAAGCAGTCAGTGGCATGGAGGATGTTAAAGTCTACAAAACCATGAATGAATATTATTCCAAAAATTTTGGTGAACTTGCTTGGTGCTTGCCTTCAGGACTTAAAAATTGAGAGAATAATTCTCCATTGGTGAATGATCAGTAACCTTGCTAAATTTCCATGCAAATATCTTGCTGTAAACCATAGTAACATGCTTAGTGCTAGACCGGGTTTAATTCAAAGCCACTTCTGTTCTTTCTATGAATATGTTCCTTCACCAGACTGGCACTTGTCTATGTATAAAAGATTCATGAAATGTTGAGGGCAGAATTGCCAAGAACTAATCTTTGCCAGTTTTACAGCTCTCATTATTTGTTGCCTAGAAGGCTGTATTTAATTTCTGGGGATGGGTGACTGTTAATTCAAATTAATTCCAAAGACGAAGTGTTTTTTTAATTGTCTCATTTGTTTAGGCTTCATTAGTTAGGGTGTAAACTTCCTGCATTTTTATTTCTCTTGCTAAAGCATTGAAAGAGGCAAGCAAAGGGCATCTAAAATTTCTGTCTGCAAGACAGCCATAGAAGGACAGCGTGATTCAGGATTTTACAAGGCAAAGTTGAATATTGTCAGACTGGCCTCTGTAGTTGTGTGGCTACATTCTTATATTTTTTTTATAAACTCTACTTCCATTTCTCTGAAATCCTATCTGCTGGTGGCTTTCTTTGACATTGATTTTTAATTCTAAATTTAGTGTATTCATACATTCTTGGAACATTAATTATTTTGGATTATTTTACTGATTGTATTTATTTTTTGCCAACCATTAAATAAACATTTTGGCTCCTATATGCATACATGTAATGTTATTTAATATAAACATGGCAGGAGAGGGAAACACATGTGATCCTCAAGACCATTTTTCCACTTTACCCCTCTACTGTGCTATCAAAACTTGCAGTCTGATTGCAGTGGTGAATTTCAGTGGCAAGCAGGGAAAAAAATTAAAGCAAGTATTCTGTTCACTTTAAATTGCTTATAGTGGTTTGCTGCCAATTCTGGTGGCAAACAGGGAAACTATTAAAAACAAGCCAGTCTGTACCTGCAAAAGTTTTATGCCCTGGTGTACAACTTCAAAATGATGGTTCTTAGCTTTAGGGTGGACAATTTGTGTGTGGGGGTAGTGATTGTGATGTCTGAAGGAGGGGCAGGGCACAATATTCCACAGAGATTTTGAGTGCTGAAGCGCATAGATCCTCCCCTTCAAGGCCAGCTTGAATTGAATGTGGTGTTATAATAAAGCCCTTGCTGATTGGTGCTAGACAAGTGTCAGTAACTGGGTCATCAATACCTCATCATCCTCTTCTGATTTTGGAAGAGCTGTTTTGTACTAGTGAAAGTATCCAACATGTAGTTTTAGGTGGGTGTATGTGTGCCAGGTAGTCTGTTTCAGTGCTTGCATAAAAAGAGGAATGGTACTTCAACCCACATATGGAAACAGCAGTTGTGTTTTTTGCAAGTGTGCATGAGATTCTTGGTTAGGGTAGAGAATAAAATTAAATATACTCAGTGTCTATGTTCAACAAATTGGATACTTGGCCAAAGCTAACATTGCATAGTTTAGTCAGTGTATTTACAGTAACAAGAATTACAGTGCATTATAACAGAACATTAACATTAACTCAGTAATTACAGTTCTTTGAAAACAAATTGAATTTAAATGAGCATAAAACCACAGTATGTGCCATATGTTATATAAATAATGTCATAAAACACCTTTATTTAAAATATTCTTCTGATGTAAAAATGTTTGATATAATTCTGTGATACTGATGCAACTTTTAGAGTTGTACTGTCTGTTTGTAGAAATGAGAGGACCTTTAAAGAGCATCTGCCTTCATTGGAAAGACAAATGATTGGATTTACAGTTCTAACCTATGAAATAGATGAGGAAGAAAAGTGGACTGCTGTTCTGTGAAACTTTCCAGAATCTATCCAGTTGCTTCCAGGAGCTTATAAAAAGGAGTTGCTTCTGAATCCCTCCAGTTTGAGGGAATATAAGAGCACTGGTCAGGCATATCACTCTGTGAATTGTCCAGAGGTTCTGCTGCCTCTACAACATGGAATATGGCTTTTCCAGCCCCCCAGCTGCATTATCATACCAGCACTGGTGGTTGCTTGCTCCTAAATTTGGCTGGGCTTGAACGAAATCCAGTGTTACCCCAAACTAGAGCAGACCCATTAAAATTAATAGTATTTAAAGTTAGTTGTGACTATCAAGTGCTATTAATTTTAGTGAGTGTCTAGGTAGGACCAACATTATACTGTGAGATACCTTGGATTTCATATTGGGAGAAAGGCAGGGTGTACATTAAATAAATAAATAACATTGGATTTATTCTATTGTATCCTCCTGTGTACCTGTCTTTTCATTCATCTGATCTTCGAGTGCATGTGTTACAATATGACCTTGATACTGATGCACTATAAAATCTTTAAGCTACCTACTTAACTTCAGAGATTTCAATATAGAATTGTTAAGTATCTATCTATGTATAGAAATATTAAACCACAAGCATCTGTCTTCTCTGTATTTGAGTCTTTGCACCTAATGGCTTCAATATGAACTTCTCCAAGTTTAATTCTTTCCCAGCAAACCTTTGGAGGTTGCTTGTCTTCTGTCCACAGACAAACTTGCTGTGTAGTACAGAACAATATCAGTGTATGGTTCTGAGATGCAGACATGTTGGATGAATTTGTCCTATTGCAGGAGTTAGGACAGTTCCAGTTTCTTCTGACATTGCTCCATCCCGCACCCTTTCTTTCATTAACCTCACGACAAGAAGTAACATTCCACAAAATTATTGTATTGCCAGTTTCATAGTACTTAGGGAAATAATTAAAGTTCTTCTGGAACATACAGTTAACTCTTCAGCATTTTGAAAGGTGTTGCACATGCATTTCCCTGCTAGGAGCAATGCAGAAAGATTAGAGTATTAAGACAACTCTTTAAAAACTGCGTGAGTGAGGAGGAACTTGGAAATTGCCTGACCATTTTTCAGGGAAAATATAAGTTTTTCAGCAGCTTTTCAACTTTATTTCTTTTTTATTTTTATTATTAAGACATTTATTATTTCTTAATTATAAATAATTGTTAAGAAATAAAGTTGAAAAGCTGCTGAAAAACTTACATTTTCCCTGAAAAATGGTCAGGCTATTTCCAAGTTCCTCCTCTTTATATGAACTGTAAAGTTTATATAAAGTTCATATATGAACACCTGCCTTTATATGAACTATGGTTGGCATCCTTTTGGATACATACACACACATACGTTTTCCTTCCACATGTTTATGTCCTTTTTGGGGCCAACAGAGGTTGGTATTTCTTTTCTTTGCAATACTCTCCCCCCAACTTTGAACAGCTTCTGAAGCCCCGCCCCACACAACCATCCTCTACTTCATGGGGAACAGGCAGGATCACTGAACTATCTTCCTGTAGCCAGACATGAAATAAAGATATCAGTGGGTAGATTAAGTAGGGTCCTTTGGAGATCTCAATGCTGCTGTAACTATTTCATGTCTCCTATGGGAATGTAGCCAGACACTTCTTCAATCCTGTCTGCTCCCATGAATCAGTAAGTCGAGGTGGTGGTATATGGCTCAGCTTAGCATAGGTTTGCATGCGGACCTACTGCACTGCATGGAGCCATACAGGATAGCAGCCAATGTCTGTTTACCTACTCACCCAGTGTAATGTAGTCTGAGTGGCAACCACTCTCCAATGTCTTTCTCAGATAGAGGTTTGCTGCTTCTACTTCCAACTGGAAATGTCAAGGATTAAGCCTGGCACTGTCTGTACACAAAATATGCAGTCTTATCAGTGATCTGTGGCCCCTCCTATAGCTCCTTGGAATGTGATTTCTTAACAAAATATACATAATATATACACTGTTTTAGTGCCAAAGCAATCTAGGGTTTTTGTAGTTTCAAAAATGGTTTACAGACCTGAAAAGGGGGGGGGGAGGAATAAGGAGGGAAAGAGAAAAACAACAAATACAGGTACCAGTGCTTTCATATCAATGTGTTATGATGTGATCATGGCAGGAGGCAATTTGCAGAGGAGAGATATGGAACTGCAGTCAATCTCAGTAAAAAAAAGCTTTCATATCATCTCTTTTCATGAGGTAGCTGGGTGAAAGGGCTGATGAAGACAGTTCTGAAAAGGGAGATAAAAAAGATAAACTGTAACAGGTTTTTCTGTGTGTATGTGTTTCGAAAGGGCATAGCTATATGTTTAGTTGTGCCTTATTTGAGGAGTTTTATAAAGACCTGTACCAGTCTGGGAATAAATTAGTTGAACAAATAGAAAAATATGTAGGGGAAAATTGGAAGATTAAAATAGAAGAGGAAGACAGGGATTTATTAGAAAAACCAATTACGAAAATGGAAGTTGAGGAAGCAGTAAATAATTTAAAAAGTGGGAAAACTCCAGGAATGGATGGGTTAGGATCAGATTATTATAAAGTATTTAAAAAGAAGTTAATACCTAAATTATTAGAATTATATAACTATATAATAACGGGAGATAAAGTCCCTCCATCATGGCAACAATAATTGATAATATTGATACCAAAGCCAGATAAGGATTTGATGGACCCGGGATCATACAGGCCTATATCATTGATAACTCAAGATGCAAAGTTATTATCAGCAATAATGGCAAAGAGAATGAATAGTTGTATGTATAAATATATATTAAAGGATCAATGTGGATTCGTGAAAGGAAGACAGATGTCAAATTTGATAGGAAGGGTGTTAAATAAAATACATATAATTGGCAAAACAAAAGTAAAAGCAGGGATATTAGCATTAGATATATTTAAAGCATTTGACTGTGTGGAATGGCCAACATTAAAAATAATATTGAAAGAATTTGGAATGGGGAAGAGGTTTAAAGGATTAATAGATCAATTGTATTCCCATAACACAGCTATAGTAATGGTTAATGATGGAATAACAAGAGAGATAAAAATAATGAGAGGAACAAGACAAGGTTGCCCACTTTTTCCAATATTGTTTGCAATGGTAATAGAAATTCTAGCAAATGTGATAAGAAATGATAATAGTATAGAAGGAATTGGATTAGAAACAAAACTTAAGATAAGCTTATTTGCTGATGATACATTGCTAACAATTAAGGATTTGATTAATGGAATAAGAAAAATTAAAGAACATTTAAAAGTATTTGGGGAGATGACAGGCTTACAGGTTAATTGGAATAAATCAGATATGTTGCTTAACTATGCTAAGGAAGAAGAAAATATATTTGTAAAAGAGAAAAAATAGAAGTAAGATTAAAAAGTAATATTAAGTATTTAGGAATAAATATTACAAAAGATTTAAAAGAAGTAGAAGAGAAAAATATTATGGTATTAAGGAAAGAAATGGAAAAGAAGTTGGAAGAATATAAAAATATTCAACTATCATGGTTTGGAAGAGTAGCTTTAGTTAAAATGAAAATATGACCTAAACTAATTTTTTGTTTAGAATGTTATCAATAAAAATATCAGAAGTAGAACTGAAAAAAATGGCAAAATATGTTGAATAAATATTGTAATGGAGGGAAAAGGACAATATTAAATAAATGATTTTGGTATATATCACAGGAGGGAAGACTTGGTCTTCCAAAAATAAAAGGATATTATTAAGCTAATCAATTGAGATATGTTATAGAAGGAATTGTAGGACAGGGGGATTTAGAATGGTTAGAGACAAAAATGGAGAATAGAAAAGAGAATATGGAACATATTTTTTGGTAATTTTACAAAAAAGGAAATTAAAGGAATTGAGAACCCATTTTTTAAAAATATATGGGAAATATGGTATAAATATAAGAGAATTTTTGCCTATTGATTCCCAAATAATTTGAAGGAAAAAATGGGAAAGGAATTAAAGAAAGAGGACTAGACAAAATAGAGGAATGGATAGAATGGATAGGATGGATAAATGAATGAGAAAGGGAGTACAGTCGTCCCTTCACATTCGCGGGGGTTACGTTCCATGGACCCCCGCGAATGTGAAAAATCCACGAATAACGACTGCCCTCCTCCTCCCCCACCATAGCGACCATGGGCCCTACGGAGGCCCCATAGTCGCTTTCCCCAGCCTCCCCACTCCCTTCCTAGGCCTTCCTGGGGCCTCCGGAGACCCTCCCGAGGCCCCATGGATGCCTCCCCAGCCCTCCCCCCTCCCACCCAAGCCCTCAACGGGGCCTCCGGAGAGTCTCCAGAGGCCCCAGGGAGGCCTCCCCGGCCCTCCCCCTCCCCCCCGGGCCTTCTCAGGGCCTAGCAAGGCCCCGCGGAGGCCTCTCCTGGCCCCCTTCTCCCTCCCCAGACCTTCGCAGGGCCTAGCAAGGCCCCGCGGAGGCCTCTCCTGGGCCTCCCCCTCCCTCCCCGGGCCTTTGCGGGGCCTCCGGAGACGCTCCAGAGGCCCCATGGAGGCCTCCCCGGCCCTCCCCACCCCCTCCCTTGGCCTTCATGGGGCCTCCGGAGACGCTCCGGAGGCCCCAGGGAGGCCTCCCCGGGCCTCCCCACCCCCTCCCCGGGCCTTCATGGGGCCTCCGGAGCATCTCCGGGGGCCCCAGGGAGGCCTCCCCGGCCCTTCCCGCTCCCTCCCAGGCCTTCATGGGGCCTCCAGTGCGTCTCCGGAGGCCCCATGGAGCCGTCCCCAGCCCTCCCCGCTCCCTCCCAGGCCTTCATGGAGCCTCCGGAGCGTCTCCGGAGGCCCCATGGAGGCCTCCCCGGCCCTCCTCAGCCCTTCCCCAGGCCTTCATGGGGCCTCCGGAGCGTCTGCGGGGCCCCCGTGAAGGCCTCCCCGGCCCTCCCCCTCCTTCCCAAGTCCTTCGCGGGGCCTCCGGAGGGTCTCCGAAGGCCCCGCGGAGGCCTCCCCAGCCCTCCCCCCTCCCTTCCAAGGCCTTCACGGGGCCTTCGGAGTGTCTCCGAAGGCCCCGTGGAGGCCTCCCCGGCCCTCCCCGCTCCCTCCCAGGGCTTTCACAGGGCCTCCGGAGGCCCTGTGTCACGGTTTTGGGGGGCCCCGTGGGGCCCTCCCAAAACCGCGAATAATCAAAACCGCGAATGTCAAGTTCGCGAATGTGGAGGGGCGACTGTATAAGAGAGAAATTGTGTGGAATGAATTGCATACAGTTAGAACAATGGATTAAAAATTGGGAAAAGAATCATAAAGAAACAAGGGAATTTACAAAATTTGAAAATTTGGTGAAAAAAGGTGAAAAGAGGGATGATAATGAAAGTTTGAAAGGTATTACAAGTGAATTATATAAAATATTGATACAAAATAAGGATAAAAAAGACAAAAGGGAATATTTAAGGAGAATATGGGAGGAAGATTTGAAACAAAAAAAATGGAGATCATGAATGGGATAAGATTTGGAAACAAAGACATCTAAAAAATATGTCGATACGGATAAAAGAAAATTACTATAAAATAATATGGAGATGGTACTTGATACCAACAAAATTGCATAATATAGACAAGAATAATTCTAAATATTGTTGGAGAGGTTGTTAAGAAATAGGTACATATATGCATAAGTGGTGGAACTCTAAATTTGTACAGCAGTTTTGGGAAATGGTTTTTATAGAAATAGAGAATATTCTGAATAGAAATACAGAAAGGAAACCGAGCATAGCATTGATGTCAATTTATAATGGAGAGAATGGGAACCAAGCAGAAAAGGATTTAATAACAAATTTATTAACAGCAGCAAGATTAGTTATAGCAAGACATTGGAAAATGCAAATAAATGTACAAGTGGAGGAGTGGTATAAAGAAGTTTGGAAAATGGCAATAAATGATAAGTTAACTTGTAAAATTAAAGTAAGAAGAGGTAGTTGGAAAGAAAGTGATTTTGATAAAATTTGGAAAGTATTTGTTAAAAAAGTATTACAGACAAAAGATGGGAGGTTACCTCCACGAGAAGAAATGAGATTCTGGAAAGATTAGGTACGGGATAATGGATCTGGTGAAGGGGAGCACTGAGTTGGGGGGGTAGGGGAAGTAATATTCGTGAAAAGAATCATAGTAAAGAATTTATGTTAACTTTTGAAATTAGTTAATAGAAAAATTGTGATGTTTATGGTAATTTTATGTGTTATACTAAATAAGTATTAATTGGATATTATAATGTATGATTATAAAATTAATAAAATATATTTTAAAAAGTTGTGCCTTATTTAATTCATAATTGGTCAAAGAAGTGTCTTGTTTTTGTTTTTTTAAAAGAAAGTTGCTGTAGAGCAGCATTTCTCAAACAGGATTCCACAAAAGGTCTCTAGAGGTTTCATGAGAGAGAATGGTTAAAAAAATGTGTGTGTGTGGGGGGGGAGAGTTGAGCTGTAGATGCAATTTTTTTTATACACAGGTTCCTTGAGTCCTGAAAATTATTTCAAGAGTTCCTCCAAGAACAAAAATGTTGAGAGTCTGAAAGGCTTGAGCTAGTGAAGCTCACTGGGGTCAGTTATTAAAAGCTTGTTTTTATTTGTGTATATGTGATAGATACACAGTGACTCGAAGAGACAACTGGGTTTTTATACTATGTTAATTTTGACATAAATCCGTGTGGATTTGAGCACGGAGACGTGATTGCCAAAACAAATTTTAGTTGCACTTACTTTGCCACAAAAATCTCTCTGGCTGGCTTTTCTTCGCAAACGAAGATTCAGGAAGGACTCATCCCGCGCCTTCTGCAAGCGCGCTGATGACTAAAAAGGCCAATCCGAGACAAACAAGTCCGGTTGCAAAAAGTGCAGCAGAAGGTCTCCTTGGGTGATGTTTTTGGGTTGTGATTCTTTCTGCGTTGTCGTTTCTCTTCAAGACTTGTTCGTCGTGAGTTCTCAAATAAGGCTGCAGCATTGTGGATAGTGCGTCTCCATGCCTCCCGATGTGAGGCCTCGAAGGACAAACATCGGGGCCACAAAAATAATGACATTCCAAAAGGAGTATTAATTGATTCATGGGATTAGGTCAAGAATCATATTTTAGAAGAATTGCATGCTGTTGGGATGTGAACCCTATCTATGTCAATAATAAGCATGAATGGAAAAAAACAAGTCCCATTTATTTTTTCTGTGAATTTTAATTTGTTTTACATCGGAGGAAGTGTTTTGGATTGGGTATTGGTTTGGGTCATAGCTTTTTTGTCTAATGAATTAAAGAATGCCTCTAAGTAGAAAGAAAAGTCAGGATCTAATCTATAATCTGGAATGTGGTATGTAGGACACAAGAGGGCAGAAGAAAAATGAAATGGTCAAATTGTTTATATAGCATTTAGGCTTGTCTTTGCATTTTAAAGGGATGATAAAATATGAATAATTTGTGATGAATGCTTGCCACAGTGCTTCATTTGGTATGAATAGTCTTTTCTGGTGGCATTTCAAACAGATCAATGCTAAGTAATAGAGACAGCCATAGGGCAGTTATACCATCATTATAAACAGATTCATAGAGTAGTTTCTTAACTTAAATCCATCTGAGTTAATTGTGTGTGTGTGTGATGGGAATAGTTGGAAGTGTCCTCCCATGTACTAAAATTGGATAATAGTTATATGGTGTAACAAGAATTGCTAATTGGTTTACTGTATTTGCTGGAGACACCCTCTTCCCAAATTCAGTTCAGAAAAATGTGGCGGTTGGTTCCTGTTAGAAAAGCTGTCCAATTTGATTTTAATGTAAACTAAATGCAGCAAACATAATCTACTTAGTATGGTGACTTGATGAAATGACTCTACTACATTTAAGTCCTGTTCAGATAATAAATGTGAACCACTGAGCCATGTTATAGATGACAAAAAACAAAGATAGTAGTAGTAGTATAAATTTATTCGGTCATTGACCAGCAAAATCAAAATTATAGATCCAATACAGAACAATTGCAATAAAAATTTAAAAATTTCTAAACATAAGTTATTAAACACAGTTATTAAACATTAATATTGTACACACTTCAGAATAAAAATTGAGATATCCATTTCTCCTAAGATTCGATACTTCCCCTTCAGTCTTTACCAGATTAACTTTATTATTTCCCAATGGCCAAACGAAGAGGTTATATCAACAATATAACTGAGTTGGTGCCTCATATGGAGCCAAATATGGTCGGCATAATCAAACTGAAGCCGTGATAGATAACTGTGATTTCCAGCCATATTCTGAGAAATTACACTCACAATCTTTGACGTCGAGAGCTTAAAGCTCAGACGTACCT
The DNA here is from genome assembly GCA_030847615.1 of Gambelia wislizenii. NCBI lineage: Eukaryota > Metazoa > Chordata > Lepidosauria > Squamata > Crotaphytidae > Gambelia > Gambelia wislizenii. Next base: position 78,548,318 of record JAUMIR010000006.1, on the reverse strand, counting down.
GGGGCCAGCTGACGCGACTTCCTTGGTCCCATCGTTAACTGCCTCAGTCTTACAGACACACAACATGCCTGCATTAGGTCCCATTAACCATTTGAGGTCGCAGTTTACATACAATGTAGCAAAACTTTGCTACCTTGAATACAACCTCAGGAACCTGATTATTTAGAAGATTATAGATATAAAAGGCATCGGGGTGTCCAGGGTATTTCTCCAGAAGGGGGGTAATCAGCTGGTGACGGATGTCTCTGTAGAATTGGCAATACAAAAAGACATGCTCAATGGTTTCAATTGCACCCGCATCACAAGGACAAAGGCGGGATTCGTAGGGCACTTTCTTGATCCTACCTTCCAAGACTGCTGTAGGCAAGGCATTGAATCGGGCCAAGGAAAAGGCTCTCCTAAATTTAGGCATTGTGATTTGAAATAAATATACTGCTGGTGAAGTAACTCGAATTTGTTTGTTGACTACAATATGTTTGGGGAAAGCAGCAGTTTCTAGCTGGCCTTCGATGTCTAACAATCTTTGTTTAATGGTCAGTTTTGCTTGATCTAGACTTAATTTCAAGATGGAATCCCTAGAGAAACCCAGTGTGTTCAGTTTCTTAATTATTGCTGTTTCCCACGAAGATTTAAAGGTTTCTGCCAATACAAATTTAATCAGTCCACTGGGATTTTTGTTTAATTTGAGCCAGTATGTGAAGGTGTTAATCCACATACTTGTTTCGAGTTTATTAACTCCTGCTTCCCTTCTTATTACTGCGTTTGGTACACAGCAGGATATTTGAAATATTTTCCTTAGAAACTTTGTTTGGACTTGTTCTAAAGAAGTAGGATCTTTATAGGGTCCTATTTGGGCTCCATAGAGTAATTGTGGCTTTACTTTGGCCAAAAAAAGTTTAATTGCAGCTGGAACAAACTGGGCTCCCTTGGTGAGGAAGTACCTTTGTATAGCATTTGCCGATCTTTGGGCATTCTGAGTGACATAATCCAGGTGAGCTTTTCTACTCCCTGTGGATTGAAATACACTCCCTAGATATTTAAAAATTTTGACCTGTTCGATAGGTTGCTTTCCTATCGTCCATCTTCTCATTTTTGGACATTTAGCAAAACAGAGAATTTTGGTTTTGATGTAATTTATAGTTAGGTTTTTTTCCTCACAATAGAGAGCTAACGACTTTAGGGTTCTTTTGAGGCCGATTGGGGTTAGAGATAAGATCGCTGCATCATCGGCGTATAATAGCACATTGATATGTCTGTTTGTTATTTTGGGGGGATGATAAGAAGGATTACTCAAAAATGGGATTAAAGAATTTATGTAAAAATTGAATAGTTTTGGGGCCAGCACGCACCCCTGTCTAACTCCATTTTTGACTTGTACTTCTTTGGAAACATGTCCTTTCAAACTGCACCTCACCTTCAAGCGGTTATTTTCATGCATCTTAACAAGCAATAAGAGAAGGCGTTTATCGATCGAACTATTCATGAGTTTGTCCCACAATTTAGCTCTGGAGACAGAGTCAAAGGCCAATTTGAAATCTATAAATGCTGCATACAGTGGTTGGCCTTTGTGGGAGTATTTCTCTACCAAATGTTGAAGTACCAACGCATGATCAAGAGTTGACCTTTCAGCCCTAAAACCTGCCTGCTCATCCTTCAAAATCTCTTCTGTTTCAAGCCAGTCCATTAATTTGTCTTGCAGATGTTTGGCATACATTTTACTAATCTGGCTAAGGAGGCTAATAGGTCTAAAGTTTGTTGGGTCATCTCTTTTGCCTTTTTTGTAAATTGGAATTATAATTGCAAGACCCCAGTCTGTTGGTATCCTCCCTGATCGATCAATTGCAGTGAAAAGTGTGGATAGCACAGGTATCCACCAATTCAAATCATTCTTAAGCATCTCGTAAGTAATAAGGTCTACGCCAGGGGCCTTTGTTGGTTTGAGTTGATTTATTAGACTCTTGATTTCTGAATGTGAGACAGGGGGCCAAAAAGGCAGAGTGGTAACATCCAACATTTGTCCTATTTGTGACAAAGATAGTGCTAAGGTTAAAATATTCACCATTAACTTTAGAAATCAAACTAACCATGCAGTGGTTCTCAACCTGTGGGTCTCCAGATGTTGTTGGACTACAGTTCCCAGGAGCCCTGGTGGCGCAGTGGTTAAAACCCAGTACTGCAGCTTTAGCAGTAGGCTGCAGCTTTAGCAGTAGGCTGCAGTACAGGCATTTAACCACTGCACCACCAGGGTCCTGGGAACTGTAGTCCAAGAACATCTGGGGACCCACAGGTTGAGAACCACTGGGTGAAACTAACCTGGTAAATAGCAGCAATAAAGACTACTGAGAAGATTGCACTTATTCCCATGTGAAGAGTGAAAACTGGTACAATCTTGGTAATAGGTCATACTTGACATAAGACAAAAGTATTGGAAGGTGTTTATGGCTATATTGCTTGATCACAGCTAGAACACGAAGCTTCAGAGCTGGAGAAGTAGCTGACAGTATCTCAGCTTTGCTGAACATTAAACTGACACTGGTATGTAGGCTCCCCTCCCATCACTTTCCAATTAACTTGACTACACCTAGAATGGGAAGCAGGTGGAAAATACTAAAGATGTAGTAAAGTGACTATTTTGAAAGGTAACAGTGAAAAGAAGATGTAAAATTCTAAATGGGCTTCGGCCAAATAATCCTGGATACAAATCTGGTACTGTAATACTGACATTGAGCAGGTTGCGGCTTTGGAAGAAACATGGCACCAGAATTTTATTTCTGGGTAACAGGAGGTAATACTTGGGTGTAGCTGTAACCATGAGCCTTGTGAGGTGACAAGTTAGTCACAATTAACTAAATTTTACAGAGGTTGTCAAACTTCCTTGGTTTACAGCTCCCTCAGTGTATTAGTAATTTTTTCATGGCTCTCCTAGGCTAAAAGAAATCTCTAACAGTTCCATTTAATATGTAGTTAGGTCCAAACGCGTTAATAAGTATTTAGGAATTGATTTTGAGTGGGGGAACTGTTGGGGTTGAAAAGACTTCAGCATCCATCCGCACTTCTCAAGATCGTAGGTTTGTTATATACCGGTACTCTCAAGCTGGCTTTAATTTAATGGTGACCTGATAAATGAGAGCCCGCCAAGAGATCCTGTTGTTAATAGTCTTGCAAACTTTGGGTTGTGGCATCCTTTATTGAGTAAATCCATCTGTAATGAAGTCTTCCTCTTTTCTTATTGCCTACTAATAGTAGGCATCACCTCTTTTTTCCTACTGACCTTTTTTGGCCTTTTTTGGCCATGCTGGTAGCTGTGTAACTCTTCTCCAGCACAGATTTGGCACTAGTTATCCTCAACCAAAGTTACAGTCTATCACATCTTGCTGATGAGCATACCTGTAGTCATATGCACAGGTGTGTCTTACTTACGCTTTCTATTTTCAGATACCAACTTAAAAAGCTCTCTTAGGCACACACCTCAAACTTTACATGTGTGCAAAGGCCCTTTGAGAAGAAGAAACTCACTAAAATTCGAAGTAGAGTGCCAACAACTGATGAAAGGCTTGTCCACTTGATAAATGTTGCAGCAAATATTTTGGGATGCCTAAATACCTAAAGGCACCAGATCCAGTCTGATTTTGAAAGCTAAGCAAGATCAGTCCTGGTTATTACTTGGATGGGAGACCGCCAACAAATATCAGGTGCTGTAGGCTATATTTCAGAGGAAGGAACTACCCCAAAATCACCTCGGGATGAAATTCCTGAGGTCCGCCATAAGTTGGCAGGTGACTTGAAAGCACATACACACACATAGTTGTTCGTATACTGATTTGGGAATTTTTTGTATAGATAGACTACGGTGGCTGAGGAGAAAAAGGAGGATAGCAGAAAAGGGGAGGGTGGAATTCTATTCCAGAGATTTCAGGGTTAACACAGATTGGGGTAACATCCAGATGTTAGGGTTTTCAGTACACTGATCTGGGAAATCTCTGCATAGTGTTGACTAATGAGGGGGAGTTTAACATGGTTTGGGGTTATTTTGGAGTTAACAATGTTATTTTGCATTAACATCCATATTTTGCGTTTTCAGTGCACAAATTTGAGATACTTCTGCATAGTTGGACTAAAGTAAAGGAGAAGGAAAGATGATGTTAGCTTGGTTCTCAGCATTTTAACTTTGTGAGTCCCATCGGTATCAATAATTTTTGTAGATTTCTGTGTCACTCCTGTTCACCACCTCCCCCTCAATTCTCCTTTTTATACTTATTCTCGGAAAATATCTGTATGCTTGAGGAGAAGGGGAACAGGAGTGATACAGACACTTGCAAGATTCACTGCTGTCAGTGGGGGTTGCGAAGTTAAAATGCTGAGAATCAAGCTAACATCTCTCCTTCCTTCTTTCTACACCAGACCTCTCCATGCAGAGGTCTTCCACATCAATGTACTGAAACCCTAATATCCAGATGTTTAGCCCAATCCATGTTTTTTGTTATTTTACTAATTTATATCCTGGCTTTCTCCCACACCTGGGGCTCAAGGTGGCTAACAAACATTAAGATCACTCCAGTGGAATCAGGAAGGATTCCTCTTTCTTTAGATAGTCTACCCTATAAGAAGTCTCCTGAATCAGTGTATTAATAGCTGGATTTTGACTCCAATCCATATTAACTCCAAAATATTTTAGCTGGAACCCACCCACCCTTTCCTCCCTGTCAGGAGTCCATGACACACAGAGATCTCCCAGATCAGTGTACTGAAACCCCTAAAATCCTAACCTGTATTAACCCTAGGTTGAGATTGTGAGGTGTTAAGGTTTCAAGTGTATGGATCCAGAAGTTTTCCCTTCTGTCTAAAATGCTTGAAAGAGACACTAGCTCAGTTTATATCACATTTTTATTTTATGCTCTGTATTTTTTTTAACTTTTATGCTGTGTTGTATTTTTTTAACCTTTTTGGGCGTGTTCTGTATTTTATATCTGATGGTCTGTTATTGAAATAGAATTATTATTGTATTATAGTTTCTATCACCAGCAATTAACAGGAAAAAACCCAAATCTTTAAGAATAACATTATCTAACATAAAATGGCTTCTACTTAGAGAAATTAATTAGGATTGAAAAAAAATCTTTCAATCACTCCACAAGTCTTAATTCTACTCTCTACTCCCAATCCTAAATAAATGTGTGTTGGCCTAAAAGTGAAGGTTCTTGTCTGTAAAACTGGATCACTCTTTTTGAAGAAGTGGTTCCTTGCTTTCTCTTAAATAAAAAAAGCAAGGTATTTTTCCTCTCCCTTACTCCCAGTCCATGGTCCACCCCAAATATGTGTTTGCTTATAAAAATGGATGTTAATGTCTGAAGAACTGGAACACTCTTATAGAAGTGGTGCCTTGATTTCTTTTGAAAATGATTGAAAAAAGTTATTGTTTCCCCCATTCCTGATCCTTGCCTTTGTGTATTCATCTCTGGCTGCAAGGCTGCCTGCCCAAAGAAATAGACTGATTCTCTAAAACCATTGTTCCAAATCAACACTCCTGCAATTCCAGTCCTTACTCCACTCCCCAACCCATGGAAGGCTACACATTGCTACCTTAAGTCATGTAAGATTTCCAAGTAAAATGTGTCCAGCCTTACAATGGCAGCTGAGGAAGATGTTCGCCTGTGCTCTTTCAAGTTTCATGAGAGGTATAATATCATGGGACGAAAATGCCACATTGGTTACTTACCGTGAAGGTGCATTCTTGAGGGAAGGGGGTGATACGGGTCCTTCATCTCTGGATTTCGTCAGTCACCGCCCAGGTGTAGCAGGAAGTTACATCAAGCCTTTAGATATTTAAATTTCTTTGTCTTTATCTCCTCCATCCTGGAGCCACGAGGCCAGTTCACTGACTAGCAAAGCCCTGCAAAGGCTAAAGAAATCGATTAATCTAGAGTAGGACAACCACCAAATAAGGAACCACCCAATAAAGGAACTCTTATGTGCAGTCACGGGGTGGGGGAAGGACCCATATCACCCCCTTCCCTCAAGAATGCACCTTCACGGTAAGTAACCAATGTGGCATTCTCTGAGGGAGGGGTGATACGGGTCCTTCATCTCTGGGACGTGCCCAAGCTTAATTCACTAGGGTGGGAGTGACTGCAGCGTTGTTGGCATCAGTCCTTGAGGACCTCCTGGAGCACTCTCCAGCCGAAGGTAGCCTCGGCAGACTTATTCACCTTATAGTGTCTGATGAAGGTGGATGGGGTGCTCCAGGTTGCTGCCCTGCAGATCTCTGCTAGGGACGCGTTAGTAGAGAAGACGGCGGAAGTGGCCACCGACCTAGTGGAGTGCGCTGTAACCCCCGAAGGTCTGGGGAGTTTGGCAGAGTCGTAGGCTGCAAAGATGCATGTTTTAATCCAGGTGGCAATGGTTTTTTGCGACACCCTGGTCCCTAAAGATGCCTGGGAGAATGACACGAACAAGGCGTCACAGCGCCTGATGGGGGCCGTTCGATTTATGTAGATCTTGAGGGCCCTCCTGACGTCCAGTTTGTGCCAGAGCTTCTCCCTTGGATGCGAAGGATTGGGACAGGAGGGCAGGATCATAGGTTGTGATACGTGAAACTCGGAGATCACCTTTGGTCTGAATGACGGATCTGGGTGAAGAGTTACAACATCCTCGCTGAACGAGCAAAGGTGTTCCCTCACCGACAGGGATGCTAGTTCTGACACTCTTCTCGCCGAAGTGATGGCGACTAAAAAGGCAACTTTGATGGTGAGGGTCTTAAGCGGTATCTTTCATAATGGCTCGAATGGAGGTTTCATCAACTGTCTGAGAACTAGAGACAGATTCCATGAAGGAAACCTATGGCTTACCGGGGTTGATACAATGGACGCACCCCTCAAGAAACGCCTGATGTGTGGGTGTGCAGACAGCCGACTCCTGTCTTGTGCTGTAAGAAAAGCTGACAGCGCAGCCACCTGTCTTTTCAGTGTGTTTGGTCGTAGGCCTGCTTCGAGGCCTTTTTGTAGGAAGGTGAGTATGTGCTTCACTGAGGCTTCCTCGCCAGCTAAGTGTCGGAGGGCGCACCATCTTTTGAAGGCCCTCCATGTGGCTTCGTATATCCTTCTGGTTGATACGCATCTTGACGAGAGGCGGGTACTGATGACTGATTCGTCATAGCCGAGGTTTCTTAGGGCCCGCCACTCAATCTCCATGCTGTCAATTGAAGCCAGCTTGGGTCTGTGTGAAGAATCGGTCCCTGGTGGAGTAGGTCGGTTCCCTGAGGCAGACGCCACGGATCCCGAGTGCTCATTTCCATCAGCTCGGAAAACCAGGGTCTTCGTGGCCAGTGAGGTGCCACTAGTACCGCTTGTGCCCTCTCCTGGCGAATCTTCCGGCACACCTTCCCTATGAGGGAAAGTGGAGGGAATAGGTACAGGAGGCCTGCCGGCCAAGGGGAGCATAGAGAATCTGTCTCCTCAGCATTGTGACAGTGGAATCTTGTGAAGAACCTGTCCAACTTTGAATTTACCTGTGTTGCGAACATGTCCATGTCTATTGGTCCGAACCTGAACTGGATCTGGTGGAATACCTCGTCGTTCAGTTCCCATTCCCCCGGGAGAGCTGAGTACCTGCTCAGGAAGTCTGTTTGCTGATTGAGGTCCCCTTGCAGGTACTGGGCTGTGAGGGACCGTACCGTCTTTTCTGTCCAAAGAAAGATGAGATCCCCTTCTTATTGCAGGGATCTGGATCTCGATCCCCCTTGTTTCGCTATGTACGAGCGGGCAGTGGTGTTGTCCGTCATTACTGTGACATGCTGCCCCTTGAGTAGCGGAGTGAAATGTTGGAGGGCCAGTCACGCTGCCCGCAGTTCCAGCCAGTTGATGCTGTGCGCTTTCTCCTGTGGGCTCCAGAGCCCTTGTGTTACTTGTCCCTGGCAGTGCGTTCCCCATCCTCGTAGGCTCGCATCTGAGGTGACTAGGATTGGCTGTGTTATCGTGAACGGGGAGCCCTTGCTCGTCGAGTTCTGCGTCCACCAGGTCAGGGAGTCCCTCATGTGCTGTGGAAGAAGAAGAAGTGGGGACTTCCTCATTGCAATCTCTTTTTGATAAGGCATTAGAAAAATCTGCAGCGGTCTGGAGTGGAATCGGGCCCAGGGAACCACTCCGAAGGCCGAGATCATGAGGCCCAGTAGTCTGGCCAGTAGGGACAGGGGGACCTTCCTTAGCGCGAGAACTGTTTGCACCTCCCGCTGGAGGACCTGCTGCCGTTCCTGTGAAAGGGTGATCCTGGAGTGTAGTGTGTCTATCTCCACACCCAGGTGGACGATGGAGAGGGCAAGAGACAGACTGCTCTTCTTGAAGTTCACCAGGAAACCATGAGACTGCAGGTAGCGAATTGTGATCTGCAGGTCTTTCTCCGCCTTCTCTAGGGAGGAGGCCCGGAGGAGGATATCGTCCAGATAGGGGTATAGGTGTATACCCTGGGACCTCAGATTGGCGATCAGAATGACCAGGACCTTTGTGAACACCCTCGGCGCTGAGGCCAGGCTGAACGGTAGAGCTCTGAATTGGAAATGTTGATCTCCAGAGGCAAAGCGAAGATATTGCCTGCTGTTCTCGTGGATCATGATGTGCATATATGCATCTGAGAGGTCGAGTGAGGCTAGAAAGTCCTTGGGTTGTAGGGCCTCCCTGATGGATGAAAGTATCTCCATTCGGAACCTCTTGTAGGTAACGCTTTGGTTTGTGTGTTTTAGGTCCAAGATTGCTCTTAGGCTGCTGTCCTTCTTTGGTACCGTGAAGAAGAAGGAGTACACACCTGAGAAGTGCTGAGAGGTCGGGACTTCTTCTATGGCAGCAATGTCCCTTAGGTGAGCTATGGCTTCTGAGAGGTCCCTTGCTTTCTTTGGGTCCTTGGGAACGGGGGCTGGAAGGAATCTGCCCCTTGGTCTTGTGTCGAACTCGATTTGGTACCCGTGGGTGATCGTTGAAATTACCCACCTGTCGGTCGTCGAGTTCAACCAGGACGCAAGGAACAGACTGAGTCAGCCGCCCACCGGGGGCAACCCCGAGTCAGGATTGTGGGCGGGGGGGGCTCCCGTTGCTGTTGGGTGGTCCCCCTTCTGTTGCTGTTAGGCTGTGGTCCTGAGGGTTGCCTGATGACGTAGCTTGGCTTGACCCAGGCTGGGTGAAAGGAGTTGTAGTTCCTCTGTTTTCTGAATCCTCTGAATGAACGAAAGGATCAAAAAGGTTGAAAGGGATGCCTGCCGCTATTTTGTTTGACTTCTTCAGGGTAGAGGGCATTGCCATCTTTTTGTCCTTGGTCTCTACGAGGATGCCCTTTAGGGCCTCTTCCCCGAAGAGTTTCTGGCCCTTAAACGCAGAGGAGGCCAGTGCAGCTCTGGTGGGGGCGTCCACCTGCCAATACTTCAGCCATACTGATCTCCTGGTGAGCGTCAGGGACCCAATTGCGCGAGCAGAGAAGATCATGGTGTCCTGTGCAGCGTCCGCTATGAAGAAGAGGGTGCGTAGACACCTCAGGAGTGACTTGTGGAGTACATTTGGGTTATGTTCCTGGATCTCCATGAGTTCCTGGAGCCAAACAATAGCAGCTCGGGAGAATAGTGATATGGCCAGGGTGGACCTGACTCCGCACGCCGAGGAGCTGTGTGCCTTTTTGATAGCCGCGTTGGTTCTTTTCTCGTCTGGGTCTCGGAGGGATCCGTCTCCCTCTTTCGGAGCCAGACAGTTAGAGACGAGAGAGGCAACCGGATTGTCGACCACCGGAGGCTTCAGTAATTCCAGGAAATGCTGGCTGGTGTTGTAGTATTTTTGGGCCACAGTGGTACCCCTCCTTCCCATAGACGGTTTTCCCCATTCGTTGGTCACCAAGGACCAGAACGCCTCTGGGAAGGGTAGCTCAGGCTTCTTCGGGCGGGAGGTGTGCATTACTGCTGCCACTTTCTCATTGGAGGACGAAGTTGAACGAGATTGCTCTGAGTCTGATGGCGAAATTTCCAGGGTTGACATCATCTTGGTTAGGAGGAGGACGTACCACTCTCCCTGGAAGAGACGATCCGTGTATTCCTGGTCTGCCGCCTCGGAGTCGGTTATTTCACCCCCTTCCTTATCGGTGTGGTCCCTGTCATCGTGAGGTTCCGTGCCCCCGACTGCTGCTATAAGGGCTTGTTCCTCATCTGAGCCTGCTGGGGACTCTTCCGAGGAGTGATTGGAAGGGGGGTCTTTCTTCTTCTTAGCCAGTGCGCCCATGCTTGGTGGTGCGATCGTAGTGCCCCTGTCCGAGGATTTGGCCTTCACCTTTCCCTGTCCTTTGGGTTGACGTGGTTGCGCACTGGTCGCCCGGTCCTTGGGTAGGGTTCCCAAGGCCGAGGCGCTGGTACTTGGCTCCTTGGATGATTCCTCGTCCGAGAGGAGCGCCTTAGAGAGCAGCTGTAGGGCTGCCTTGATGGCCCCCTTGCATTTTGTGCGATGGCCCCGCTTAGTGGGTGCGTTCTGACTGGGTTGGTTCGCTGGTGCGGCAGCCAATTCAGTATCAGATTCCTCTCCGCTGGACGGATGGAGGAACACGGGAATACCCTGGTTGCTTCTGGCATTGCGGCATGTGGGGACCTGATATGCTGGGACCTGAAAGGCTGGGGCCTGGTACACTGGGAATTGGAGCCCTGTGGCCTGAGCAGCCTGTGTCTGGTAGACCAAAGGGAGGTAGGCTGGGGCCTGGTTCCCTAAGCCCAGGGCCTGTGGAAGCGAGGCCTGGAGGGGGGGTGGCTGGGTAGGCAAGGCCTGGTGAGCTATGGCCTGTTGGGCCTGTTGAGTTGGGGCCTGGGTAGGGAGGGCCTGGGGTGGCAGATGCTGGGGCCCCAAGGCCTGTGGAACCACCGCCAGAGTGGTCGCGGCCTACGGGGGGGGGGCTTGTGTGGTTGGGCCCTGCAAGGCCTGCAACCTTGTGTCCGGGGCCTGGGTTGTCTGGGGGGGCTGGGTTTGGACCTGAATCCCTGAAGGGTCTGCCGGAGATGGAATTTGGGGCACGGAGGCCTGGGTGACTAAGGTGGCCCATGGGTCCCGATCTGAGGACAGCCCTCCCCCCCCCCCGACGCTTTGGTCATGGTACCCAGGGACGGAGTGGTCTCCATGGTGGTGGATGGGTCCCTGCTCCCCCCATTACTGTCGGAGGCCCCGTTTGGTTTCCAAGGAGCAAGGATGTCCGAGGTCCCCAGGAGTAGGGAGGGCACAATGCGTGGAGGGAGGGCCAGCTCATCCCCGCTCCCCTTGGGGGCCCCCTGTACCTTACCGGGGACTCCTGCCCCCGTCCATGAATGGCAGCAGGAGCCTGGAATGTGCCAGGAGCTCCAGAGGGGCGGGTGGTCGACCACGGCCCCAGAAGAGTCCTCGGAGGCCGTCTTCTTCCTTGTCTGGGGCGGCCTCTTCCACGGCTTCAGGGGCGCCGACCCTTCCAGGGCCCTCCCGGCAGCGATGGCCTGGTGGGCTTTGCGGGCAGCGTCCCTTTGTGGGACCCCTTGGTGGGAGCCGGCAGCGGCAGCAATGGCGACCGCGGCTCCCATACCGGCGCTTGTCGTGCTCTCGGAGTGGCCACGGTCGAGGATTGCATCCCCGGCCACTCCCTAGTCTTCTCCCGCTTTGAACATGAGAATAAAACCATGACAGTTATATACAGGCACACTCCAGTAGATGCCATGGCATCTGCCCTCCTCCATTCCAAAAAATGTCCTTTCTCTTCACTCTGATAATTGACATGCTAAGGCTGTTGTTACCAGTTATTGTTCTGAAAGGAAATGGGCAGAAGCTTGACAAATTACTTAGGGTGAGCAGTAGCAGCTGCTTCTGGTAAGCAAATTTAGCACGCATCTATGATTATACATGAATAGAAAACGACTACTGGTACGATAGGTTGTTGTTGCAGCAGCAGTATAATGATTATTGCATGATTGCAGTAGAAGTAGGAATCACTGCTGGGAAGTAGCAAATAATCTTTGACTGTTAAACTCAGCCAAAATTGGTGGGCTCCTGTTTATAGAGGAATAAAAATAAGGCAACTGTAAGCAGTCCTTTGTATTATAGATTTTTTTTTTCAAATGTGAAAAGGTTATTCTGGGCTTATTGATTATTGTCTAACAATAATACACTGTTTTGCTTTCAGCTGCATCAATCTATATGTAGCTCTCAACCATTTTCCACTGCAAATTGATTTTATGTGAGAGCTGTTAACTTCAATGTCACAGTACTGAACTAATTAGTGTGATCCCCACCCCCACCCCAATCTGTAATCAACCATATTGGAACAAACTACCGGTAGCTTTTCTTTATTCAGGTTTGTCATCTTTATTTATAACTTCTGTACAGTGTTGAGGCGAATTAAGTTTGCTCCTTTTTACTGACAATCTTTACTATTATGATCTGTTAGATTGGAGGTAGGCACAAGGTGTATTGTGACTTTCTCGGAGGAATGATAGAACAGATAGAAGAGTTTTTTGCAGGGATGTTGCCCAAACATGCAATTCTTTCTGCTGCTGCCTCTGGTAAACAGATGTTACAGGTTTTTATATTTGCTGTCTAGATAAGGCTGTCTATATGGAGAAGAGACTTTTCTCAAGTCCATATAATAACTTCTGTTTATAACTATTCTGTTTTGAAACTTTATTTTTATCTCTCTTTCTGCAAAATGTTATGCTTGGGAACTTTTTAAAGTGCAGCAGAGTGCTGGTGCTGCTTTATTTCCAAGAAATACTATGTGTTTAATTACTGTTTTAAATAAAAGTAAAAGATTTATGCCTCTTAATGTAAAAATATACAAAACAGCACAAATGTGTGTGCTACATTATTGGGGTAGATCCAGAGAATGAGTTCAAGGACATAGAAGGGGACTTTCTCATCTCTCCCATGACATTGCAGAGAATCACTTGAACTTTGGAGGAAACTTTTCAGGAGCTGTAGAGGCCACAGAGGGGATGGGAAAGTTCTCTTGCATGAGTATTCTTAACATTTTTCTGGATCCAGCTCAAAGCATTTTATAAATGTACTAGATCTGATTCCTCGTACATGTACATCTTAAAGCAGTGAGGGGTTTTGAGTATATCAGATAAGCTGAGAGTAATATTATCAGGAGACTAGACTCTGTCAAGACTCTAAATTCCTAATATGATTAGTCAAGGCTAAATGGTCGAAGTGGAGGCACCAGGCTAAGCTGCATTCTTTGGGACGAACATCTATATCAGCAGAAGAGACTGATGGCCCTAGTGGTGGTAGCAACAGAGAAACCCCAGAGGAGAAACTACTGACTGAGTAGCAGAGGTACTTGGAGATGACATCATCAGAAGGTCTTTCAGAAACAATGACACTAGCTAAATCTTGTTGGTAGTACACAGAAGAAGGCACTGTAAATTACTTCATAATGTTTTTTACCATCAAAATCCTATGGTTAGACAATAAGAAATGAAGCAAGAGATAGTGGCAGAATATGAGACACAGCCACCCAGTCTGAAGACACTTAAGAATCTACTGGGAAAGAGCAAACAAGTATGACTACTGCTGTGTCTAATGATGCAACTGGACTCAAGTTAAAAGGATGTTCAACTGCTAATATGCTCAGATGCGAAACAAAAGTTTGAATCTCCTCAATAGACATATAGGAACATGGAATGTGAGAGGTATAAAGCAGGGGAAATGGAACATATAAGTATTGCAGTATTTGGTGTAAGTGAACTAAAGTGGATGAGAAAGTGACATTTCAGTCAGATAATTATATTGTGATTTATTCAGGAAATGTCAATCTAAAAAGAAATGGGGTAGCATTAATAGTAGCAAAAGCAGTCAGGAGATAGAATACACAATCTGACTGAATAATATGAATAGGACTGCATGGAAAACCATAATCCAAATTTCTGCTCCAACTATAGAGACAGATGAGGAAGAAAGCATAGTATTATATACAGAGATTGAGGAAATGTTTAATCACACATCAGAACAGGACATATGGATAATCGTAGGTGACTGAAATTCAAAAGTAGGAAACAGACTATAACCAAACATTGCTGGAGAAGTTGGCTAAGCATCAAGAAATGAAGCAGGAGAGCAACTTATGAAATTTGTGAAGGCAACAATTTGTTTACTACAGGCACATTTTTCAGACAACTGGATAGATGATTGTATACCTGTGAATCACTGGATGAATAAATCAGACTATAGGCATAAGATATAGAAGGTCTGTTCCCTCTGTAAAAACAAGTCCAGGAGTGGGTTGTGGCACAACCATGGAATGAGGGTCAGAATCCTGAATACAACTGTTCAGTGACTTGTGTGAAAGGACAACGAGAACTATTATAATAATGAAAAGAAATACCAGTAGATGATAAAAACACAACAGGTGGGACCAGTGATCTCTTCAACAAGATCTGAAAAATCAAAAGGAAATATAAAGCAAAAATTGGGATGCTGAATAATCAGTGGGGAAACATGTTATATGACCAATAATAAATAAAAAAAATGGAAGTATTCCACTGAAAACTTATACAGAAGAGATTAAAGGATGATGGAGTAGAACTTTTAAGAACCTACAAGTTTAGAAAGTGAAGTGAAAGCTGCTTCTCACAGCATTTGGAAGATATAAATCACCAGGAACAGATGGCATACCAGTAGAGCTGGCAAACAGTAGAGCTGTTTGAAGTTATAGATGGTCTGTCCTTTATAGTTTACAGCAAAGCCTTTGACTCTATAGTTCATTAAAAATGATGGATTGCTCTAAAAGTAATATGAGTGCCACATCATTTGATTATCCTGATGCATAATCTTTATTTTGGACAAGAGGCCACTGTCAGGACAGAACACAAAGAATGGTTTCCCATTGGCAAGAGGATGAGACGTGGGGTTTTTTTAAAATGCCCTATCCTTTTAGTTTATATGCAGAACAGATCAGAAGGACAGTGGGATTAAACTCAGAGGAAGAGGTGCAAAAATTGGAGGAAGCAACATCATTAATTTCAGATAAGCAGATGACACCGTATTAGTAACGGAATATAGCAAAAACTTGGAATGATTACTGATGGAAATCAAGGAAGAAAGAGCAAAAGCCATGGTTACAGCTAAACATTAAGACAAAAATAGTGACCACAGGTGATTTACATAATTTTAAAGTGGGTAATGAAAACTTTGAAATAGTTAAAGATTTCTTGTACCTTTGCTCAGACGTTAATCAAAATGGGGCCTGTAGTTAAGAAATCAGAAAAATATGAAGACTTGAAAAGACAGTTATGGAGGAGCTAGATAAGATGCTCAAGTATTAAACTGTACGATTAAATATCTAAGTCAGAATCATCCATACCATACTGTTTCCAGTTTCTTGGTATGGATGTGACATATTGGACAGTGAAGAAAGCTGATAGGAAAGCAATCAGCTCATTTCAGATATTGTGCTGGAGGAGAGTTGTGTGGATACCATGGATCAACCAAAAAGATAAATCAGGGGGTCAAAGAGCAAATCAAGCTTGAACTCACCCTAGACGTCAACATGACTAAACTGGGGCTGTTGTACTTTGGACATACCACAAGACAATTTGACTTGTTGGAAAAAGATGATAATGCTTGATAAAATTGAAGGCAGTAGGAAAAGAGGAGGGCCACATTACAGATGGGTCAATTAAGGGAGCCCCAATCCTAAGTTTGAAAAACCTGAGCAGAGGAGTTAACGACTGGGGTTCTTAGAGGCCACTCATTTATAGAGTTGCCATAAGTCAACACTGACTTGACAGCACAGAATAACAACAGCAAGGAATTAGATCTGATAAGTCATGCATGTATTTCCCCTGGCAACTCCCACAAATATTTCCTATGGCTTCAAAATACCTCAAAATTTTACATCTGTCTTCAAAGAACATCAGGATTTGTTCAATATACCTCCTACATACTGTTTAGATTCAGGCTGTTTGTCATACTACTGTATATTCTGGCGTATAAGACAACTGTTTAAGCTTCTCAAAATCTTTTCAAAATTAGGGGGCTGTCTTGTATGCTGGAATAGGGCTCCCCATCACGGCTTTGGAAGGACGGGTGGTGGCTGGCTGGCTGGGGGAGGCTTGCCAGCACCCGCCCTTCCCGAAGCCGCGATGGGGAGCCCTATAAGAAGACACCCTGCCCAGCCAGCCACCCCTCCGTACCCCCCCCCGAAGCCATGATCGGGACCCCGATTGTGGCTTCAGGAAGGTCGGGTGGGACCTGGAAAGCCCCACCACCACCAGCTACCCCGCCCTTCACGAAGCCATGATCAGGACCCTGATCCCAGCTTCGTGAAGTGCGGGTGTGGGCTGGAAAGTCCGCCACCAGCCACTCGCCCTTCACGAAGCCGCGATCGGGACCCCGATCCCGGCTTCGTGAAGGGCGGGTGGCGGCTGGAAAGCTCCCCCTCCACCCACCTGCCCTTCATGAAGCCTTGGAGGACCTAGAAAATGGCTAGAGCCGATGCATTTTCTAGGAAGACTCTATGGTAGCTGTGCTGTTTTGTGTCCCATGGATAACTGAATCAGTGGAGATAATGAATCATTGGATACAGGGGTCCTACTGTACAAATTGAGTATCCCATATCCAGAATTCCAAAATCCAAAATTGTCCACATGGGTGGTTAAGATAGTGACTCCTTTGCTTTCTCATGGTTCAGTGCACACAAACATTGTTTCATACACAAAAATTGGTGTTTAAACTTGGGTCCAAACTCCAAGATATCTCATTATATGTGTATCAGTATTCCAAAATCCAAAAAAATTTTAAAAAAAATGACATTGGAAAAGGTAGAACACTTCTGGTCCCAAGCTTTTTGTATAAGGGACACTCAACCTGTATAACAAATACGAAGTAGCAGTTATAACTGATTTCATAATAGTTGCAGTAGTTCATAAATTAACTACCTCAAGTCTCTCTTCCTAATGTTTCATTAAATGAATGTTTTAAACATTTGGCTATTATAAGATTATTTGGTCAATATTTGAAGAGTCAAAGAAGGACTCTTAGTGAGTTTGAAGAGTAGGAAGACTGACAGAGAAAACATTATATATCCTGTTTGAGATGTACTAGTAAAAGCTTACTTGTATACTTTGTACTGTACTATGAAGCTGCTTGCTGAGGAAACAGCAAATTCTACCTGAACAGTATCTTCTTGGCATCCTGTTGAACAGGATGGCCTCAAAATAGGTTGACTTCAATGGACCACAGTAATATTTAATTTCAAAGAAAAAAACCCTCCCTTTTTTAATACAGGTAGTACTCTAAAAGGCTTTATTATTGTGTGTATAAACTTCTTAGAAAGTTAAATGCTTTACTGGCAATTCTCACTGAAGAAGCATGTCAAGCTTGTCACTGATTTCTGTTACAAATAGTTGAGTAGAAAAGAATTTAAACGCTGCTACTTTTCTATACAGACAATTAGACATATGCTTGTTTAGAAATTAGTTACTTCACAGAGTCTGATTATAAAAGATTAGTTGGTTCTTATTGCCATATTAGAATGCTGATATGGATATGGATATGCTAATATGGATAATATAATATATAATATAATATGGATAATATAGAATGCTTAAAAGGTTACTTTTGCCTTCCTGCTTTCAAATAGTAGCTTGCTAATGTTGATGGAGCTTACTACTGTAAGCTCCAGGGGAAAATCATTTGGCAGAGTGTTTGTCAGGAATCTTATCCATGTCTTCTGATGATCTTAAGTATGGCCTTCATTGGCAGAGTAATAGTTCTGGTGAAGAATAACACAGGTAGATCTCAAGTTCATCACTAGCTTGTATCCTCCTCCTACTGTATCACTCTGATGACTATACAGTGGGCCCTCAGTATCTGCTGGGGTTTGATTCGAGGACACTGTGTGGATACAAAAATCCATGGATGCTCAAGTCCCATTATATACAGTGGCATAGTAAAATGGTGTCCCTTATATAAAATGGCAAAATCAAGGTTTGCTTCTTGGAATTTTTTATTTTTTAGTGGGGGGGGGGATATTTTCAAGCTGTGGATGGTAGAATTCGTGGATGCCAAATCTGTGGATACAGAGGGCTGACTGTACCTTTGTTTTCCTGCAGGAATCTAGCAATAGTTATATGATGTTAATACTGATTAGCAATGCACCTTCCTTGGTTTATATATCAATAAGTAAACGAAATTCTAGATGTGTGTTTGCATACATCAAGGCAAAGTTGAGTGTACAGTCATACTGAATGGTTTGTGTGAACATAATTGCTCTGAATTGTGCAAATCAAGAATTCTTCCAGTAAAATTTGCAGTCACCCCTCCCAAGAGTCATAGCAGTGTTTGCTATAAATTGCTATCATATTGTGCAGAGGAAGGTTTGAAGGATCAAGATGGGATTCTCAAACAAATGAAGTGAGCAGAGAGAGACAAGCTCTGATTATAACACCTAACATAATGAGATAATTTCACAGGGTGCTTGTAATACCTTACTATTCAATATAATATGGTCTTGTACTACTGCCAAAACGTGTGGTTTTTCCACAGTGGTGTAGGTGGGAGTGAACTTTAGGCTTATAGATCCCTCCACCAAATAGATAAATGCTACATGTTGGGTTGGTGTCTTCATAGGTACAAACCACATACCGTATTTTCCGGTGTATAGGATGACTGGGCGTATAAGACGACCCCCAACTTTTCCACTTAAAATACAGAGTTTGGCATATACTCGCCATATAAGGCTACCCACATCCAGCCAGCCACCCCATCGTAGCTTCAGGAAGCGCGGGGAGTGGGGTGGCTGGCAAGCCTCCCCCCCATCCATCCAGCCACCCCTCTGCCCTTCCCAAAGCCACGATGGGAGCAAAGGGAGTGAAGACCTAGGAGAGTGCGGGGGTGAGGGTCTAAAATTGCCCCTGTCCTCGGCCTTTGCTCCCTTTTGGGAGGAAGTGAAGGCCAAGGACGGGGCGATTTTAGTGGTATACCTCACCCCCCGCGCTCTCCTGGGTCCGCTAAAATCACCCCTGTCCTCGGCCTTCGCTTCCTCCCCAAAGGGGGCGAAGGCCGAGGACAAGGTTGATTTTACATGCTTTGCCTCACTCCCTGCGCTCTCCTGCGTCTTCACTCCCTTTGCAAAGGGAGAGAAGACCCAGGAGCGCGGCAGCAGGTGAGGCAAACTGCTAACATTGCCCCTGTCCTCGGCCTTCACTTTCTCCCCAAAGAGGGCAAAGGCCACGGAGAGCGGCAATTTTACATGCGTTGCCTCACCCCCTGCGCTCTCCTGCGTCTTTGCTCCCATTGCAAAGGGAGTAAAGAGCCAGGAGAGTGGCGGCACGTGAGGCAAACTGCTAAAATCGCCCCTGTCCTCGGCCTTTGCTTCCTCCCAAGGGGGCGAAGGCTGAGGACAGGGACGATTTTACATGCTTTGCCT
This sequence comes from Gambelia wislizenii, assembly GCA_030847615.1. NCBI lineage: Eukaryota > Metazoa > Chordata > Lepidosauria > Squamata > Crotaphytidae > Gambelia > Gambelia wislizenii. The sequence goes on along the minus strand of JAUMIR010000006.1, from coordinate 78,528,923 downwards.
CACCCCCCCTGTACTCTCCTGTGTCTTCGCTCCCTTTGCGAAAGGAGCGAAGACCCAGGAGAGCGGCGGCGGGTGAGGCAAACAGCTAAAATCACCCCTGTCCTTGGCCTTTGCTTCCTCCCCAAAGGGGGCAAAGGCAGAGGACAGGGCAATTTTACACACTTTGCCTCAACCCCCCTGCACTCTCCTGGGTCTTCGCTTCCTTTGCGAAGGGAGCAAAGACCCAGGAGAGTGGCGGCAGGTGAGGCAACCCTCCCGAATCGCCCCTGTCCTTGGCGTTCGCTTCCTCCCCAAAGGGGGTGAAGGCCAAGGAGAGGGTTCAGGAAAGGTGGAGGGGTGGCTGATGGGGGGGGGAATGCTTGCTAGCTATCTCCCATCCTTCCCTAGTTTGAGATAGGGCTGCCAGCCCCATCGTGGGTCTGTATACCCGGCATAAAAGATGACCCCTGACTTTTGAGGAGGTTTTCAAGGGTTAAAAAGTCATCTTATACGCCGGAACATACGGTACTGAGCCACAGTCAAACCAGGAGCTCTGTAGCCACATGTTTCCATTTCTCCGGAAACCTATGGCTGCCAGCTTACAAACAAACTAAGATTTTAAACTAAGTTTTGCTTATGGCTATCATCTCATGAGTCTGATAAATGTAGTTTCCCTGTTCAAATAAAACAGAATACTATGGTTAGTCTTCATAAGCTCAGATGCATGTCCCATGTGGGAACCATACCGAAGTACCGTATATTCTGGCGTATAAGATGACTGAGCATATAAGACAACCCCCCAATTTTGAAGTCAAAATATAGACTTTAGGGCATATTTACCATATAAGGCAACCCCCCCCCATCACACGCCCTCCCCGAAGCTGCAGTTGGGCCCCCCTTCTTGGCTTCAGGGAGGGCGGATGGTGGCTAGAAAGCTTCCCTCCAGCCAGCCACCCTTCCTGAAGCCTTCCCGAAGCTGGCTGAGGAATCACAGGGGATGGCTGCCTGGCTGGGAAGAGGCTCAGCCACCTCCCGGGATTTCCCAACCCACGAGGAGACTGGCCAGCCTCCTCGCGAGTTGGGGAATCACGGGGGATGGCTGGCCAGCCTGGGAGAGGGTCAGCTACCTCCCGTGATTCTCCAGCCCAGGAGGAGGCTGACTAGCCTCCTCGCGAATTTGGGAATCACGGGGGATAGCTAGCCAGCAGGGTAGAGGCTCAGCCACCACCCGCGATTCTCCAACCCAGGAGGAGGCTGGCCAGCCTCCTCGCGAGTTGGGGAATCACGGAGGATGGCTGACCAGCCTGGGAGAGGCTCAGTTACCTTCCGCGATTCTCCAACCCAGGAGGAGGCTAGCCAGCCTCCTCGTGAGTTTGGGAATCACAGGGGATGGCTGGCCCGCCAGGAAGAAGCTCAGCCACCTCCCATGATTCTCCAACCCAGGAGGAGGCTGGCCAGCCTCCTTGCGAGTTGGGGAATCACGGAGGATGGCTGGCCAGCCGGGGAGAGGCTCAGCCACCTCCTGCCTAGCAAGGCTCCCCCCCCCCCATGCAGCCTCGGTGTCTGGGAGGCGATCCTCTCTGTGACTCAGAATCACGGAGAAGACCCCTTCCCACCCAGCAAGGCTCCCCCTGTGCAGCTGCACTGGGCGGGAGGGGATAAAGTGGCTAGCAAACTCCCCCCCCCCCCGCCAGCCACCTCCGTCGTTCCGAGTCCGAGATGGGGTTGGCACAGCCCCATTTCGGACTTGTATCCAGCGTGTAAGATGGACCCTGACTTTTCAGCTGATTTTACAGGCTGAAAAAGTTGTCTTATGGTAAGCCTTTTTAAAACCCTTGGTTACATAGGTTGTCGTTGGTCAGTTTTCTAAGGAAACTTGGAGCTCTGGTGAAGATGGCCAGGGTTGATTCTGAAACAGGAACATGGGAATAGTCTTATTTTGCTTTGTGCACAGTAAGTGATGTTTCTGCCATGTAAACTGTATCCTATTATTTTTTAAAAATTGATTTAGAGAGTATTTCAAACCAATCAGTAAACTTGGGATAATCATTCTAACTGTACTGAAATTTCCTCTCTTATAGGTGAATCTGGATTGGGGAAATCAACACTAATCAACTCATTGTTCCTGACAGACCTGTATTCTCCAGAATATCCAGGACCTTCACATAGAATTAAGAAGACTGTACAGGTTTGTATAGAAAACAAGTAGCATGTATTACGTTCTCTGTCTTTGTAGGAAGCTGTGAATTTTAAAATATGCTTAATCAACACTTACGACTCCTCGAACGCTTTCATCAGCGCTGTATACACACAATCCTAAATATACACTGGACTGATTATGTGACGAATGTTGCTGTCCTTGAGCAAGCAGGGATCACCAGCATTGAGGCCATGATACTGAGAACACAGCTGCGCTGGGCAGGGCACATTTCTAGGATGGAGGACCATCACCTCCCAAAATAGTACTCTACGGTGAACTCGCCATGGGTCAGCGTAAGAGGAGCGCTCCAAAAAAAGCGTTACAAGGACTCCCTAAAACAACATCTCAGGCTCGGCCAAATTGATCAACAATGGTCTGCCCTGGCCTCACATCGGGAGGCATGGCGACGCACTATCCACAATGCTGCAGCCTTCTTTGGGAACTCACGCTGAACAAGTCTTGAAGAGAAACGACAACGCAGAAGGAATCACAAACCAGAAACATCACCTAAGGAGAGCTTCTGCTGTGCTTTCTGCAACTGGACTTGTTTATCTCGGATTGGCCTTTTTAGTTATCAGCGTGCTTGCAGAAAGCACGGGATGAGTCCTTCCTGAATCTTCGTTTGCGAAGAAAAGCCAGAGAGAGAATTTAGATTGGTTAATATTATATCATTTGCTCTGTTTGTGAGTTTACCACATCTGGTTATTCCAAAGTATTTCTACTTCAGGGATTTTGTTTTCTGTTTTTTGTTTTTGTTGCATCTCTTGCTTGATACAATCAGTAGGAGGAATCTAGAATGAAACCTCTTGAAAAATGATGAGTCTTGTCCATGTGACACTTCAGCAATACTCAAACTGAAAGTATGTAACATAATTGCCTGGTAGTGTTAAAGAAAAGATCCTCTGTAGAATTTCTTAAAAGAAACATTGTTGTTCATATTAAACTAAACATTTGTCATAATTCAGAAGCACAGGTTTAGTTTTACAGGTGTATTTCTATAACTTAATAAAATTAGGTCCTCAGTGATACATAATACTGTTAAAATCAGAGGAAAATCAGTTGTTTAAAAAGGAGATAAATAGCATAATATACAAAAAAGCAGCATGACATATATAAGAATCTTAATAAGCCTGACAAAATAAAAAATGGAAGTGAAAGGATGTGCAAATTCTGCCTGTCTAGTCTTTCTAGCAAAAGATTCCAAACTGGGGTGTTGCTGTCTCCCTTTCAGTCATATCTGCCTTAGTGTTTCACTGCCTGCTGGGGTGGCTGTGGCACATACTATTGCGGTAGAATTGTACTCTTTCCCAACTGGCACAGAACTTTCAGGACACCAGAACCCTTGTTTACTGCAAACATGTCTGTACATTGTGATATTGGGGTCAACATGACTACTGGCTTCTGCTGCTGTTGCTTTAGCCCTTCCTTGCTGTGTTTTCTCAACACAGTTTCTTTCACCAGCTGATGGCTGTTGCTCTCCAGCACCATTCCCAGTGCTGTGGCTATGAAACTTCTGGATAGAAAGCAGACAAGGAGGAAGTGGAGTGTCCAGAGCACAAGGGTTGTTGGGTGGGCATGGGAGGCTCCAAGCCTGATGGGTGGGTTCTCTTGGACTGATGCCTTGGGGAGCCATCTCCTTTTCACTGAGAGGGGGGCATGTACCCCTCAGCAAGTGGGAGGAAGCACAATTGTAGGCATATGTACCCAAAGGCCTTTGTAAAAAGGAGCTTTGCTAGCAGAGGATTTGTTAACTGAGGTATGCCTGTACATAGACAGACTTATGTGACAGATGGTAGTAGTAAACCTGAAAAAGAGTTGAACACTGGTGAGTGATCTGGAGTAATAATTGTCCTTTGGGTAGTACAGAATAAGAACAATACTGTGGTTGTGTTTCTCCTGTGGTACATGCTGTTGAGTATCACATCTTGATTCAAAATGTAGTTAAGTGGATAATATTGCTATTTGATATTCTTCCATGTTCTTGGATAGGATTACTGTCATTAGAAGACTGAGATAAGGAAAATTGCTTGCTTTGAACACTTGACAGCAGTTCTATAATTTCACTAGCCTGTGTAGTCATCTTCTCTTCTGCTATCTTTATTTACACTGTGATAAATATTTAGGTGTGACAATAACAAGGGCATTTATATTTAAAACTATACCCATTAGATAAGATTGTAGGAAGTGTAGTTTGAAAGCAAAGCTATTTCCATTTGTTCCAGCATAAGTAAGTCAGAATTTTGTAGCTAGTTTCCTGCAGTAGGTTCAGGGGCAGTGTCTACTGATTATCTGTGGGCAACTACCTCCCAGAATAGTTGGAGGTAGCTTCACCTCCCTAACACCATTGTTGTCGGTTATCCTAAGATGAATGTTATAGGGTTTTCTTGGCAAGATTTGCACTATGTGCGCGCACGTGCATGCGTGTGTGGGTATGTGTGTTCATGCACCTTCAGGTTGCCTATCAACTTAATGTCAACCCCATGAATTATATAGGGTTTTTTTTTGGGAAAGAAATACAGGTGGCTTTGCCAGTTCCTTCCTCTGAAATTTAGCCTATAGCACCTGGTATTCGTTTGCAGTTTCCCATCCAAGTACTAGTCAGGACTGACCCTGCTTAGTTTCCAAGTTCAGATAGGATCTGGTGCCTTTAGGGTATTTAGGCCATACCATTTCTAAAACACCAGTGGGTTGAGCAGAACAAAGGAAGCAGAAAATTCCTCTCTTTCTTTTCCCCAGTGTAGTGGGGAGGGGCTCAGAACATAGGGAATACTAAAAGGGGGGGGTGAGTGATGTGGAAGGTGTCTCTTCAAATAGATTATAGTGGTCTGTCCAGCAGGTGAGAAAGACTTTGCCAGAGCTGGCAGGGGGCAGCAGAGTTACTTGAGAAGGCTGTGCAACTGTGAGTTCTGCAGAAACCGGTATTGAAAGGCACAATCCAAAGACAGGCCAATAATGTGACAAAATATAATTGCTGTCATCCATCCTCCTCTAAGATGGACACATGATGGACCTTAAAAGTATTATAGTGAGACTTTGGCCATAAGCATGAGTGTTTGGTTATAGTCACCTTAGGAAGAAGGCATTTCTCTGTGTCACATTTAGGCTGGCCCCAATAAACTGTAGGAATGCTGTAGGTTCTAGGTTGGATTTCCTGAGGTTGATGACCAGTCCCATGTTTGTGAGGAGCTTGGTGGAGATCTTTATGTTGTTGTACAACTTATGTGTTGAGGGGATAATGAAGAGCCAATCTATATACATGGAGGTCGTAGTACCTATGTCATTTAGGTGGCAGCAACTTCCATGAATTTCTTAAAAGACCTTCAGTATAGTAGCTAACTGGAAAGGCAGTACGTAGACATGGTATGCATGGTGACTTAAGTAGGAAGTGAAGAAAATGATGTACTGGAAGAAAGGAGATACTGAAATAGGTATCCTTGAGATGAAATGCAGCAAACTAGTTCTTCCCTTGTAGAAGCAGGAGTACTAAAAACAGTGTGATGATCCCAAACTTGTGCAGAAAGATGAAGGTGTCAGTTTCAAGTAGGCCTGTGACGGGGTGAATCTCACTGTCCATGTGTGTGAGAGTGTATCAGAGTACCTAGATCCTTTGGAAACCTATGCAGGGCTAGCTATGTTGGCCATGCAGCAATATATAACAACATTCAGAATCCATAAAACAGCAGTACCTTCATTGGCCAGCAAAAATGCACAAAATACATCATGTAACGTTTTGAAGCTTCACTGGCTTCTTTATCAGGAAAAGATGTTAAAAAATCGTACAGGAGAAGAAAAGTGATGATGTTAGAGTCACAGGCCTACTATGTTTGTCTCAGATGTTACTTCTGTTGTCGGTTAAGACGATCTGGAGTGATCTCAATGCTGCCAGAGGCCACTCCCTTTTTTGGCCATGTGGGGAGTAGGCACATAGGGCAATAAAAGACACGTAATAAAATTTAAACTTGATTAGCAGCAGAAAAGTAACTTCCCTTGAGATCTAGGCTGTCCCTGTCCTGTATCATGATCTCAAGGAAGTTACTTCTCTGTTGTTAATGGAGTTGAATAGTTGTTAAAGGTACGTGAACTGTTGGGAAAGTGCATTTGAAGGAAGAGGACCAGGACAGAGGCAGCTGTGATGGCTAGCTGGATGAAGATGTCTAGTTCAGATTGTAATGGACAGTGCTGTGCTACCATACAATCCTACACAAACAAATAGGATCTTCAAGGGACAGCTCGATGTGGATCATTTTACAGTAGTCTAATCCAGAAGTTACAAGTGTATGAACTACTATGGATAGTCCATAGCTGGCAAAACATGTGAATCAGCGCTAAGCGCTCTGAACCATGGAATCCACCTGGATATCTAATGCAGAGATGTATCTAGCAGCATTCCCAGGCTATATACCTGCTGTTTCAGGAGGGGTGCAACCTGACCCTTGACAGTAAGTAACCCAATTCCCAGACCTGAGAATCACCAGTTTACAGCTGGAGTTTACAGCTCCAAATTATTGGCCCTTTATTCAGCCCATTTCAACACCTAGACACCAACACCTGTACAGATCAGGATTCCTGCTTGGTCATGCTTGGTCAGTGACAGGTTTTCTACCAAAACCACTATGCTCAGCAATAGAAGGTTACAGTCAGCTCTGTCCAGTTGCAGAAAAACACATGTGTATGAGCTCACAGATAACCACTTGAAGAACCACAGTTATAGTTGCACTCTGTTTTTTCTTCTTCAAAAGAACATTTACAATGGATGTTCATGTCAGGTTTCTGTAGGAATAGGTGTTTGTATCAGGTGCAATGATGTATATTTGGGAAACCAGATGCTAGACTAGCTAAGTTTTGACTATGCTTCTTGGGAGAAAAAGTGTCTGCATCTTAGCATTGCTGCTTCATAAATCCCCAGGCAATAAATAGGTATTCATAGAATAGTAAATACGTTAAAGTGCATGAATTTGAAAACCCTTGAATTATTTCTTTTCAAGCTGAAGTAAGTTATATGCAGAAACATGTACAGCCGTCCCTCCATATTCGTGGGGGTTAGGGTCTTGAGCCCCCCGCGAATGTGAAAAAAAGTGAATAAAAAAAGGCCTCCGCCCACCCTTCCAAAGTGGCGATGGGGATTTTTGAGTCCCATCGCCGCTAGGGAAAGCACGGGGGTGGCTAAAAAGCCTCCAGCCCGTCTGGCCGCCGTGCTATGCCAGAGCCGCTTAGGGAAGGCTGGAGAAAGTTGTGGGCAGGTGGGAGTCTGCCTGGCCTCTCCCCGGCGTTCCCGAGGGGGCTTCAAGGCTTTGAAACCCTGGAGCCGCCTTGAGAAGGCCGGAGAAGGTGGAGGAAGGGAGGGAGGGAGGGAGTCGGCCTGGCCTCTCCCCAGCCTTCCCGAGGGGGCTCCAGGGCTTTGAAGCTCCGGAGCCGTCTCGGGAAAGCCATGGAAGGTGGCGTGAGGGAGGGAGGGAGTCTGCCCGGCCTCTCCCCGGCCTTCCCGAGGGGACTCCGGGGCTTTGAAACCCCGGAGCCATCTCGAGAAGGCTGGAGAAGGTGGAAGGCGAGTGGGAGGGTGCCTGCCCGGACTCTCCCCAGCCTTCCCGAGGGGACTCCAGGTCTTTGAAGCTCCGGAGCCGCCTCAGGGAAGGTGGCAGGAGGGAGGGAGGAAGTCTGCCCTGCCTCTCCCCGGCCTTCCCGAGGGCACTCTGGGGCTTTGAAACCCTGGAGCTGCCTCAAGAAGGCTGGAGAAGGCGGCGGGAGGGAGGGATGGTGGCTGCCCGGCCTCTCCCCAGCCTTCCCGAAGGGGCTCTGGGGATTGAGAGCCCCATAGCGGGTTCAGGAATGTTTGGAGGGGTGGAGGAAGCGTGGCGGAGAGGCTTTTCAGCCACCCCACCCTCCTAAAGCCGCGACAAGGCTTGGAAAGCTCAATCGCGGCTTTGGGAAGGGCAGGGGGGGCTAAAAAGCACCTTTCCCGCCAACTCCCCGCTCTCCCGGGACTTGGCTCTCCACCCCAAATGGAGCCAAGCCCCAGGAGAGCGGGGAGTTGATCGCCTGGCTTGCTCAGCAAGCATCCCGTTTAAATTGGCTCCTCTCCCTTGCGTGGGGGGGGGGAAGCTGATTTAAATGGGGTGCTTGCTGAGCAAACCACGAATAATCAAAACTGCAAGAGTGAAAGCCGCAAATGTGGAGGGGCAACTGTATTGCTTCATAATGGTATAAACTTGATTTGATTTTTCTTTAGATGTTAAGGCTAATCAAATTCTTGCATGTACAGTATAGAACTGGCTTTAGAGCAGGGAATCCCTGTGTATAAACCATATCCTATGAATCATAGAATTGTAGAGTTGGAAGAGACCACAAGGGCCATCCAGTCCAACCCCCTGCTAATGTGTATTAGCTAATTGCCCCCACAAACCAGCACTCATTTCACTGACCTACGAAAGGATGGAAGGCTGAGCGACTCCTGGAGCCCGCCGGAATCGAACTTGCAACATGGTGACTTGCAGTACTTGTACCACCAGGGCTCCCTGCATTCCCATGCTAGCCTGATCCAGGTTTCACCGCATGAAGTGGGTTTTCCTGGGTGTTTAATTAGAACGTTTTAACAGACTTTACCCCAGCTTCCTTCCTCTGCCCCGGCTTTGCCTTGGGTGTCATCTGGACTGTTCGGAGGCAAAATAGGTATCAGAAGCTTGTATAGAAAGGCTCACTAAGAATGTATTGCTCTTTAAGAAATAGTAAGCAAACAAAACATCTTTCAATTTCTAGAATCTGGCATACTACTTTAAACTAGATTGTAACAACCTTTTAACTGCAGTCCATGAGAAAGTGACCATTTGGAATGAATTTGCTAAGGAAAGTTTTAAATTCCAGGACTGGAGTGAATTTATTTTCCCTGAATCCTCTGGGAATACTTCTAAAACTAGATAGGATTCATTTAGGCTTTTAATAGAGATTGACACTGGTTTACAATTGTTTTCTGGATCTCTTCCAGATGGCAGTGCTTTGTGAGAATTTGACCATGTATGGATACACAAATTAATAAAGAAAAAAACTAATTAAGAGAATGTTCGTAGTGATGAACTCTGGTTGGAACTTTATCATCTGTATATTGTGTTAAAATAGTCATTAAATGCAGCAGGGATATAATATTTTGACATTAAGTCCTAGAAATCTTAAATTATAAATGATGGCTGTACAAATGAGCATTTCAGGTTTGCATCTGCAATGAATAGGTGTGTGTTGAACAAAGAGTCAGTTCATAGGCAGTACCTTTCCTTTTGTTTTTTAAAGCCTTTTCTCTGTATGGAGAGAGTATGTATAATGTGAAGTCAAAGGCTTTCACAGCTGGCATCCATAGATTTTCCTTGTTTTTTTTTCTGGGCTGTGAGGCTGTGTTCTGGAATACAGTAGTTTCTTTCTGACATTTCGCCTGCATCTGTGGCTGGCATCCTCAGAGAAATCTGTGGCTGAGAATGCCAGCCACAGATGCAGCCGAAACATCAGAAAGAAACTATTCCAGAACATGGCCTCACAGCCCAGAAAAAACGCAAGGAATATCTAAGTATGTATAGTGTATGGTTATATAGTTTTTCTGCTTCAAAACTTTGGAGCCAGCTCAGATAAAGCATATAATTTGCATGCAGAAGGTGTCGAGTTCAGTCTCTAGCATTTCCAGAAAAGAATCCTGTGTGAAACCCTGGAGAGCTGCCGCCAGTCAGTGACAATAGTATTTGGGTAGCTGGGCTAATGCTCTGACTCAGTGTAAGGGAGCTACATGTGTTATGAAAATGAAAAGATAATCTTCATCAAAAGCAAATTTCAGAGGTAGAAATATAATAAAGTGAAATCTATTATTTCATTCTTGACTGTTGTGTTGTTTTACTGGGTGACTATAAATTCATTATGTTCTTTGCACCACCAGCCTGGTATAGTGTCGTAGTTGACTGTTTTCAGTTTGATCTTTTCATCAGAGCATTCTGTTTGCTCTTGTAGCTTTTCATCCCATCACTGAGGCAATGCCAATGCTTTCAGATTCTCCTTTGTATCAGCTGTCAATCTGCCTACTTCTAGAATATTTGTACACATAGGCTTTGTGGCAGTATGCTCATTGTTGTGTGCCTTCAAGTAATTTCCAGTTTAGGTAAACCTTAAGATCACAATTCAGAATTTTTTTTCTTGGAAAGATTTGTTCAGAGGGAATATGCTTTTGCCCTTTCTTCTTAGGCTTAGAGCAGTGGTTCTTATCCTGTGGGTCCCCAGATGTTATTGGACTACAGTTCCAAGGAGCCCTCTGAGGTCTCACCTTGACAGCCAGGTGGTCCTCCCAGTCATTAATGAGGTTGTGAGTTCAATCCTACAGCCTCACCTGGCTGTCAAGGTGAGGCTCAGAGGGCTCCTGGGAACTGTAGTCCAACAGCATCTGGGGACCTACAGGTTGAGAACCACTGGCTAAGAGAGTGTGACTTGCCCAGTGGATTTTCATAGCCAAGAGGGGTTTTGACCCTGATCTTCCAGAGTTGTAGTGCAACACTCAAACGACAATACCATGCTGGTTCTCAGTATGTATGCAATTAGTATACATTAGTATGCCATTAGTTTAATTCAAAGTAATTATTGTACAGTTGTCCCTCCGTATCCACAGATTTAAGTATTCATGGCTTGAAAATATTCTTTAAAAAAAATAAATCCAAAAGGCAAACCTTGATTTTGCCATCTTATATAAGGGACACCATTTTGCTATGCCATTGGATATAATGGGACTTGAGTATTGACGGATTTTGGTATCCATGGGGGGTCCTGGAACCAAACCCCAGCGAATATGAAGGGACAACTCTATATAAATCATAAGACAGCCCAAACTTGTTCACTGTCTGTACTTCCAGTACTGTCCTTCCCATATAGTCGTATTGTGTTTGGACCATATGTTCTCTTACAAACCAGCTTGTGCTTTGAGATCTGCTGGGAGGATGGGGGGGGCTTTCTCTCTGTCCCACCACGGTCACAAATACATCTGGGGGGAACACAGGAAAGGGCCTTCTCATTAGCTGCCCCCAGGCTTTGGAACTCCCTTCCCAGAGAAGTTAGAGTGGCACGCTCACTATGTTATTTTCACAGACAAGTGAAGACTTCTCTGTTTAGACAAGCATTTTATGATTGACTATATAAGGCCTGTCCCACCAAAATAATGTGTTGGATCTTGCTGATTGCTGTGCTGGTGTGCCTGTGTGTGTGTGGGGGGGATAATGATATATCTTTTAATCTGGTTTTAATTTTTTGCTTGTTTAATCCCATTTCAACTTTTATCTCTTGTGAATTTTTAGTGATATGTTTTAAAATTTCTTATAAGCAGCTTTGAGACCCAAAAGGTGGGATAAAAATAAATATAATGACAACAACCACAACTAACATGCTTTTCGTGATTGTTTATACTTTTAAAATGTTCTTCCTCTACTGTATAACAGAAAACTATAGTGCTGCCTTAGGACATTTCAAGAATTTTGGCATTTCTATGCCATTGCTTCACAATTTTCCAGCACTGTGTGGAGGTAGTCCATTAGACTGAGTTTGGCTCCTCCTCCAGGTCAAGACAGGGAGGGCAACAACCAATAGTTCCCCAGTTCTTTCCTGCCTTGAATAGCAAAGGACAGGCTTGGGCTTTGCTCTGGTGCTGAGTTAATATTGCTTCCTGAGGAGAATGGCTAATCGCAGCCCACTTAACTCCAACCTGTCCTCAGAGAAGATCCGACCTACCCTGCGAAGCTTTCACCGCCCTCAGGGAAGACATCTGAGAGGGAGCTGCCAATCCTCTCTGGAGCTTCTATGCCAGTCTCCCTGGATGTTGTCCGCTTGACGATGGGGTGTGATGGGGCCTCGGTACCTGAGGAGGACCACCCTGGTGCAACTGCCATTTCTTTGAGCATGGCAACCATTTTGGCTGCTGCGTGAGTGAGTCCATTCCCCCCTTCCCTTTCTCTGCTTGTTTTAGACAGGAATGAACTTCTGCCCCAGCTGGCAAGCTGGATTGCCTTAATTGCCCAGCACACTGTCCCCCATCCAAGCGAGGAGGAGGGGTCTGGGTTGTCAGGCCTCAGCACAGAGACTGCAGGAACTTCCCACCAAAACCAGTCAGCAGGGGCCGGAGCTGCACCATCTTCCTCATGGCCTGGGGCTTCTGCCCAGCCTTGGGAAGGGAAAAGAAGAAAGAGACCTATTGCTACCCCCTCTTCTCAGGCTATGTCGGGACAGGGAGATAATGAGTCTCTCATTCCCAAGATAGACCAGACTCCCCACCTAGGGAGCTGGAAAAACCCCCAGCATACTTCGGTGGTCACTTCATGGGAAGATCAAGATTCTGAGGTTTCTGCAGAGACTTCTGATAAGGAAGAGGGAGAGCTGTCTTTGGAGGTAGGTGATTTGCTGGCTGATCAAGTCTCTCCTAGTTTGTTTGATGCCAGTGTCTTTCAGATATTGGCTTGAAAGGTTGAAAAATCCTTGGGCCTTTCTCGGGCTGTTCTGACTTCTGTGTCTCAGAACAAGGGGGTCCACAAGTTGATCCCCAAAGGAAAATTAGACCATCATATCATTCCCTTTCCTGAGATGTTTTATAAGGTTCTGGAAGGTGAATGGCTGCACCCTGGTGGTGCTAGCCCATCCCCAGTGGTGGCCAAGTCATTTGTATACTTTACCTACAGAAGTCACAAAATAAGTTAAAATTGCCCCCCCCCATTAACACCTATTGTAGGATTGGTCTCAGGCTCCCCTTTTCTTCACGATGGCAATTTCAACCTTAAAAGCACAGAGGATAAGAAAGTGGAGATTTACTTGCAGAAGGCACACGAGGCGTCAGCCTTAACTATAGAGCAGCTGTGGCCATGTCCCTATTTGCCAGGTTAGCCATTAGCTGGACCAAGGACATTCTAGCTGGCATCCCTCAGGGGGAAACCAAATTCAAATAGGGCATAAATAAACTTTCCAAAGCTTCTGCATTCATGGTAGATGCTAGTTTGAATGTCTTACAATTCTCTTCTAGGTCCTTGGTTGCTAACATTGCAACTCATCTCCCATTATGGCTTAAAAATTGGAACGCAGATAGCAAGGCCTAATCCAATCTCACTGGTTGCCCTTTTAAGGGATCCAAATTATTTGGCAGCATGTTAGAAAATGTTTTAGTTGAGACCAAGGACAAAAAGAAGACACTCCTCTCCCTTCCGAAAAAGGAGGATTGGAAATCCTTTCATCCTGGTTTCCAGACCTTTTGGGGGGGGTGTCTAGGAATCACTTTAATCATAGGGACTTTAGATCTTACTGGTCCAATTGGGGTTCACCCAGAGAATCAGCTAAGGGTTCGCATATTCCTTTCTCTAAGGCTGGTAATGCTCAAAGCAGCAGATAGGGGAACAAAGCCAGGCGGTGTCTTTGACTGCAGGCTTCTTCCTGTGGGTGGGTGGGTGGGTATCTGATTCATTTTTCTCAGGCATGGGAGACCACTTCCTCAGATGCTTGGGTGATCTGAACAGTCAGTCAGGGATATACAATAGACTCTCTGTCTCATCCACCTCCAATGTTTATCCAATGTAGTCAGACAAACATAGTAGATAAACAGTCTTTTATGCATCAGGCCATCGACCACCTACTACAGATTCAAGCAATAGAGCCAATGTCGACCTTGAAAATTCTTGGGGCCCTATTCCCTCCAATTTCTAGTCCCAAAGAAAAACAAGGGTTGGAGGGCCATTCCCAACCTTCTCAGAGTCAATCATTGGGTCGCCAAATGCAAGTTTAGATGATTCTGGAAGGTATTGAGGAGGGGATTATCTAGCCTCTTCTAGATTTACCGGAAGCTTATTTACATATCCCAATTCACCCTGCCCACAGGGGGTTCCTCAGGTTCACATACCATCAAAATCATTATCGGTATCGAGCCCTTCCTTTTGGGTTATTGGCTTCTCCCAGGGTGTTTACCAAGACTCTGGTAGCCTTGGTATCTCATCTCAGGTTGCAGGGAGTTCATGTCCATCCATACTTGGACGACCTATTAATCTGGTCATCATCCTTTCAAAAGGTGCCACAGGATGTAGAGACAACCATTCAGTGTCTAGAAACCCACGGTTTCATGCTCAACAGAGACAAGAGTCACCTGGAACCGCTCCAACAGTTATAACACTTAGGAAACCTCATAGATATGGTCCGTTATCACATCTTTCTCCATGACAATTGGAGAATAAAGGTACAGGACTTGGTCAGAGAAGTTTTGAGCTGGGAGGAGATGCCACTCATGTCCTTAGTCAAGATACTGGATCTGATGGTGGCTTGCATAGACTGTTCTATGGACCAGATTCCATCTGAGAGAACTGCAATGGGCTCTCCTACCTTTCAGGATCAGATTGCCCGAAAATGTCAGTTAAAAAGTCCATCTTATTCCTTTGGTGAGGAACTCTCTGAGGTGGTGGCTGTCAGATGTTCTGTTGGAGGTGATGCTGATTCGAGGATCCCAGGAGGATAGTGGTGACTACTGATGCCTCACTGAGGGGATGGGATGGGGAAGAGGGGGTGGGAAGCAGCTGGCGCGCTCACGCTACACCCCACTCCCTTCCCAAGGCAGCGAGTGGTTTCTCAGGAAGCTCCTCACTGCCTTGGGAAGGGATTGTGGGAACCAACTGGCGCACTCGCACTACACCCCATTCCCTTCCCAAGGCAGCGAGGGGCTTCTCAGGACGCTCGTCACTGCCTTGGGAAGGGACTGGGGTGGAAAACCGCTTGCCGGCAGGCTCATTTCTTATTCGTGTTTTTTTCACATTCGCGGGGGTTGTCTGCCCCTAACCCCCGCAAATGTGAAGGGATTACTGTATTTTTTTAAAAAAACCATTAATTTAAAACTATTAAACATTTACAATGCACAGTACATATTAAAACAGTACACCCAGTTACACATCAACCCACCCTGGTCAGGCAAGGCTGAAAGCCTGTTTAAATAAGAAGGTTTTCATGTATATGCTTTCATGTATATGTTAAACAGCATGGGGGATATCAAAGGCAATCCAGGATGTCAAACAGGAATTTCCCAGCACCCTTCTGGAAGGAAGGGAGCCACTGCAAAACAGTGCCCCCAAGTCCCATCCCAAAGAGACAGCCCAGAAGGATACCATGGTCAGTGATGTCAAAAACCACTGATAGATCCAGCAGTACCAACAGCGACACAGGCCCCCTGTCCAGGGAACTGGGTAGGCCATCCACCAAGATGATCAAAGCTGTCTCTGTACCATAGCCAGGTGTGAAGCCAGATTGAAATGGATCTAGATAATCTGTTTCCTCCAGGAACCCCTTGGAGTTGGGAGGGCACAACATGCTCCAGAACCTTGCTCAAAAAAAGGGGGGATATTGGGGACACAGCAATAATTGTCTAATAAGGTGGGATTCAGGGCGGTGCGGCTTTTTTTATTTAAAGGAAAGGCCTAATCACAGCTTCCTTCAGGCAGGACAGAACCCCATCTTGCTATAAAGAGGCATTCACCACTTTGCTTATCCACTCAGTTAGTCCCCAATCTGGTTGATTTAATAAGCCAGGAAGGGAAAGGACCCAACATACAGGTAGCAGCTCTCACTTCTCCAAGGATCCTGTCCACATCTTCAGGCTGCACAAATTGAAATTATCCAATAATACAGGACAAGTAGGTGTCAAGATTACATCTACCAGACCTGTATCAACTACAGCATCCAAGTCATTGTGGATTCAGTTTTATTTGCAAAGTGTCGTGCAAATTCTTCAAAGCAGGCTGCTGAATTGTCAACTTAATATACTGAAAATAGCACATGTGGCAAGGTAGGCAGCCACACCACACACAGAGGGATTAGTACTGCATGGCACTTTTACTGGTAAAAAAGGAAGCTAGATTGAAATTGTTTTAGAGCAATGACTGGCAGAATTTCAAAAGACAGACCAACATGGGTTTGGCTGTAGGTCTCTATAACTAGCAGGCTCATACAGTAGGACCCCTGTATCCACTGGGGATTGGTTCTGGGGGTGTGTGGATACCGAAAACCATGGATAATAGCAAATGCCATTGAAAATAATGGGACTTCCGGTTTGAAATACCATAGAGTTGCCTTGGAGGACCTTGAAAATGGCTAGAGAGGACACCTTTTCTAGGAAGACTATGGTAGGTATGTTGTTTTGTGTCCCATGGATATTTGAATCAGTGGATATGGGGTTCCTACTATACTGTAGAACCCTGTATCCACTGACTCAGTTATCCATGGGACACAAAACAGCACAGCTACCATAGAGTCTTCCTAGAAAATGTGTCCTCTTTAGCCATTTTCTAGGGCCTCCAAGGCAAGTGGTATTTTAAACCAGAAGTCCGATTATTTTCAATGGTGTTTGTTATTATCCACAGTTTTTGGTATCCACCCCCCCCCCCAAAAAAAGCCCCAGCAGATACGGGGGTCCTACTGTATTGAGAAAAATAAATAAGCTGCATATAAAGATCATACACAGAATATAAGCCATCATTATCTTTCTAAGTTGATATGAGTAGAACTGTACTCATGGGGATGTTTCTGTAGGAAAAGGAATAATGTTTCTCCCAAATCTGCTTCAGTAGGTTAGGATATCCTCTGGGCGAGCATGAAAGATGGTGCTGGGAGCTGCAGAGACAAGGGGAAATCAGTGAAAATTTCCTCTTCTCCTGCCAATAGAAGCCTCCTCTAGATGAGATTTGCTTCTGTGAACAGCAGGAACAATTCCTTTAGAAGAAGAGAGACTCAAGATCCAAGGCCGCCTATATATAAAATAAAAATCTCCAGTCTAGCAAAACCCTCCCACTTTTAAAAATACATACAAATAAAATAAAAATACATATACAGATCTTGAATGGTTTTCTTTAGGAGCAATTAAGTACACACTGAGTACAATGGGCCCTCCATATCTGTGGAGATTGGTTCCAGGTGTTCAAGTCCGTTTTATAAAGTGACTTTACAGTTTCTCTCTCTCTCTCTGGCTTTTCATCTCATATGAAGATTCAGAAAGGACTCATCCCGCATTTTCTGCAAGCGAGCTGATGACTAAAAAGGCCAATTCGAGATAAACAAGTCTGGTTGCAGAAAGCACAGCAGAAGGTCTCCTTGGGTGATGTTTCCGGGTTGTGATTCTTTCTGCGTTGTCATTTCTCTTCAAGGCTTGTTCGGCGTGAGTTCTCAAAAAAGGCTTCAGCATTGTGGATAGTGCGTCTCCATGCCTCCTGATGTGAGGCCAGGGCGGACCGTTGTTGGTGATCAATTTGGCCAAGCCTGAGATGTTGTTTCAGGGAGTCCTTGTATCGCTTTTTTTGGAGCGCCCCTCTTATGCTGACCCGTGGCGAGTTCACCATAGAGTACTATTTTTGGGAAGCGATGGTCAAAGCTTAAGTGCCACCTGATCTCTTCCCCCCCCCCATGTACACCTCTAAGGCAGCTGCTGAGCACACATACACCCTCCCCACCCTGACACTCACTCCCTTCTCTTCCTTTTTCACTTTCTGCCCCATGCTCATACCGAGAAGGTGGAAGCCACCACACAGGCAAGCCCCAGCCTCCCCTCCCCACCCTAACACTCACTTCTCTCTATTCTTCTCTCACTCTCTGCCCCATGGTGGTGGCTGCCTTCAATGTGCTCATGGGGCAGTGAGTGAGAGTGTAAAACAATAAAGTGAGTGTCAGGATGAGGAGTTGAGACTGGGGCTTGCGTGCATGGTAGCTTCCCCAGCCTCCCCTCCCCCTGCCCTGCCTCAGTGGTTTCTTTGACCTCAGCAGAACAGCTTCTGACAAGGTCCTCTTGCAAGGCCATTCATTGGCCATGGTGGGGAGTGATAAGACATCCCGCACTGCTTTTTGTGAGTATTTTTAAAATACTGCTTGTTTGTTTGAATATTTGAATTTTTTTATATTATTTTTGATCTGTAGTTGGTTGAATCTGTGGATTCAAAGTCCACAGCTAGGGAGGGCCCACTGTACTCATATATTGACGGAGAACTGGAATAATTATATTCAGAATACAGCGCTTAATGTTCAGCATTTTTTACTTGGAGAAATACTATTTCCATATTTCAAGCATATGGATGTCCTCATCTTCACTTTTATTTTTTTTTCAGGTTGAACAGTCTAAAGTTTTAATTAAAGAAGGTGGTGTCCAGCTGTTACTGACAATAGTTGACACGCCAGGATTTGGCGATGCAGTGGATAATAGCAATTGGTAAGCAGGTCCTAATATTGGAGTGGTGGCTATTTATTCAAATTTTTCAGTTTTTCTTGGAAGTAGAACTAAATTCTGCTCATTGTGTTCTTTCCATCACTGTTGTATTGCACAAAAATATAGTAATATATTAAATATTATATGATTAAAAACATAATTTTCCACATTTGGCTACCATGTTCCTTCCTGAATTGCTCTAAAGTAAATCTTGTGTGACTCTTTGGTAGGTAAAATGCAAAAGAATTGACTATAATTCAATGATGTCATAAGATAAAATCTCATAGAATAGTTGGAAGAGACTACAAGGGCCATCCAGTCCAACCCAATAACTTGTTACCATATGTTTTATTTAGTACTGTTTCATCACTCATTCTGCCTTTGTTTGTGTCTATCACTAGTTACTGTCCAATATTAATACTTTAATTTTGAAATGCTTTGTCAGTAATGTTGGGGATGGGTTGTCTTGAGCTTTTTCTCTGGCTCTTTCTCCATTTGCTTCTCTTTATTATCTCCACTTCTGCTTTGGCTTCTTGCTATACACATTATCTTTCCTTTTCTTTTACTGCAGCAGATGCTCCTATATTTCTACACAGAGGAATAATGTGCAGCTCTCTTTCTCTCCAAACTTTAAATCAGGAGTGGGGAAACATTTGGCTTTCTAGTTTTTTTAGACTACAATTCCCATAATCCCTTGGCATTAGCCATGGTAGTTGGATCTTCTGGGAATTGACATCCAAAACATCTGGAGGTCCTGCTTGAATGGTAAATGGGCGAGAGACTGTGCATTCTTTGTACAGGAATTAGTACTGATCTGCATCCTAATAGTAGTAGCTGTCATAAGAGTATGAGAATTTCATTGTGTTTTCTGGTGGCAGAAGTGGGGAGAAACCATTAGAATGTAGGAAGGAGCAATACAGTATACAAATGTGCTTAGCCGCTTGGCCACTCTCTTAGTAGCAGTTGCTCTTCCACTCCCTAGTGACTGACAGTTTGCAACCTTGTTGTAGCAATGCATCCTGTTTACTGGCAGTAAGTATGTTGAACACAAATATAGTTATAATATTTAGATGTAAAATATTAAAGTAAGTTCTATGTGAAGTCGAAGGCTTTCATGGCCGGCATCCATAGAATTTCCTTGTTTTTTTTCCCGGGCTGTGAGGCCGTGTTCTGGAATAGTTTCTGACGTTTTGCCTGCATCTGTGGCTGGCATCCTCAGAGAATGGTTGTGTAGGTGTGTGTGTGTGGAGTTTATATGCTGTGAACCCCTGTTGGGGAGGATATGTAAATTTGTGTAATTAAATGGTTAGTTTCTGGGTATAAAAATGCAAGGCTCGTTAGTGTCTGTTTGGCTAATGGTTGGTTGATGGCCCATTATCTGCTGGGAATCCCCCTGTGCCTGGGTGGAATTCTTTTGTAAGTGTCCAGGTTGGTTTATAACATGTTCTGCTACTGCTGATTTTTCTGGCTGGCCCAGTCTGTAGTGTCTCTCATGTTCCTTGATTTGTGTTTGCGCCTGGACACAAAATGCTATTTGAAAACACAGAAATTCTAGACAAGGCCAACAACTATCATGTCAGAATGCACAGAGAAGCTATTGAAATCCACAAACACCTGGACAACTTCAACAGGAAAGAAGAAACCTTAAAAGTAAACAAAAACTGGCTCCCAGTTTTGAAATACAATAGAATCAAAACTCAACACTTACAAAAGAATTCCAGAACACGGCCTCACAGCCCAGAAAAAAAACCAAGGAAATCCTATGTTAGTTCTGTGTATAATCCTATTAATATGTGTAAACACCTTGTCAGCAACATTACTTAGTGTTATGCTGAATAACCTGTTCTTATATAATAGATGTCACAAATTAAATGAGTGATCTAAAATGTGTCCATGTTTTTTTTAGCTGGCAGCCAGTTATTGACTACATTGACAGTAAGTTTGAAGATTATCTCAATGCAGAATCACGCGTGAACAGACGTCAGATGCCAGACAACAGGGTGCAGTGTTGCCTATACTTCATTGCTCCTTCAGGACATGGGTTAGTAGTCAGTTTAATTTTTTCTGCTCTTGACCTTAAAATATCTTCAAGTATAGGCATTCTGTTCATAAATTCATATTAATCTGTGCATTGGAATTGTATGCATTGTTGAATCTCATAAATATTTTTTCTTGTCAAAATTACCTAAGGTGCCTTGCACTAAATCCAGATTAGAAAATTTGAGTTTATATTCTGGAGAGTTTTTTGTTTTCTTAGTGCCATTGTTACTTAGGTTCACATAACATAATCAATGTATGGCAGAGATTATCCCAAAAATCTCAGGAAGACTAAGACCTTCAGTTTAATGCCACATATAGCCTGTCTCAGTTCACAGGTTATACAGATTGCTGTACCCTTTCTTTGGCATTCTGGTTCTTTTCTCACTTTATAAGATTTTTTTTCTATATGACAAGAATTGAATTGCATTTAATCCTGGACCTTGAGCGCCTTAACTAGAATTTGAGATAAAATCTGTATGTAACATCTAGTTTTACATTAAAACTTGGTCTATGGATAATATGTATGAGGAAGGAAAATGCGGGTTTTAGTTGAAATCAGCTATATAAGTAAAGTGCCTACAGAAGATTATTTGTCTTCCAGAGAGTGATTATTGACAATTAAAAACATACACATTCTGTTTGTGGTGAGCAATCTAAACTTACAGATAGATCAGTAACAGGTTCTCTCATAAAATAAAGGTATGTAAGGTTCTCTTCTTTCATTTTTATATATCATTTAAGCACAGGTTTAAGGTTCAAGTTAAAACTTTTCAGTCAGTAACCATACAAGTGGTCATCTAACTGCCACTAGCAAGCACAAGCTTCATCCACTTTGGTGCAGCATCCCTTGTTTTTCTCAGTATTGCTAACATCAGATGTTTAAAGATCTTGATAGTTCTTAATTGTAACCCTCGGGGGTTCCAAATAAGAGCTTCTGATATTGAATATAAAATATGGTAACATAATTGGGGAAGTTGGAGGCAGGAGCATATCTTGGAGATGATTTATTGATTCGTGAACAGATACATAGGTCATTGGGCATGCCAGCCTTCATTTTCAGCCTCCTTTGGATTCAGTTTTATCCTCTTCTGCCATATTAAATCCCCAGATCAGAGCTGGATAGAAACAGCGAGAGTGATACTTAGGTCTGAAGGAGAGAAGAAATGGATACTATCTAGTTAAGCATATTGAAAGTTTCATTTTTTTAAAGAGCATATTGTTATAATTTGAATAGATGCTATCTAAACATACTATGAAATAATGACATAATCATTTACAAGATATAAATAATTCTCTAATGTTGTTTAAGGCTTATCTGATTTTTAACCCTCACTTTTCTAATGGCGTATTGCTGGTTAGCTTTTAAAAAATGAAATAAAATTTACTTTGGGCATTTTAATGGGCTGTTTCCCCCACCCCCTCTTTGCTTTGTTTTGAGATGGTTTTTCCAGTTAGATGAGAAAGTTCCTTTCTGAATTGCATGAAAGTGTCTTTAGAAACTTGCATCAACTTCAGAGTTTCAAGAAGCTCTGTTCCTTTTTCTTAGCTGGGATAAGGAAGTGTGAATTCTAGTCCATGTGTGCATGTGCATTACCCTTATTAAATTAAGATGGTTGAGCATACTTCAGCAGTCTGTTAATTGTTTGAGGCATAAATAATTATGTCTGAAATTATTCAGATTTCTAGTCATAGATGAGATAGTCATTGATCTGTCAACTCAGGGACTTTAGAAAATAGATATTCAAGAACAAGAGCCTTGTGTAACCATACTTTTTTATTTGCTTTGTTGAAGCTGCTTGTATTTACTTCATATTATTAGTGCACATGTACTCTGAAATAGTTTTCTAATTTTAGGATAAAGTAATTATTGAGTTTAAGATATCACAGTTCACTCAGTAGAGAGCATTAATTTTGGATATTTCATGTAAATAAAAATTGAAGAAAAATATTTTCTAAACATAAAACATTTCAAGCTTCTTCATCGAGAAGGAACTGTAAACCCTATACTGCAGGTTGCCATTTCCTAGATGTCTTCTAGCACTCTTCTTTTGCAGTTGAGTGGCTAGAATTACAGTAGGACCCCTGTATCCACTGATTCAGGTATCCACGGGACACAAAACAGCACACCTGCCATAGAGTCTTCCTAGAAAATGTGTCCTCTCTAGCCATTTTCTAGGTCCTCCAAGGAAACTCTATGGTATTTCCCATTATTTTCAATTACGAAATAAAGTCCCATTATTTCCAATGGTGTTCGCTATTATCCATGGTTTTTGGTATCCATGGGGGCCCCCAGAACCAACCCCCAGCAGATACAGGCTCCTACTGTATACACAGTATTCCAAATTTTTGCTGCATTGAATTTGTATAAAGGCATCAAGATACTGACTGTTCTACTTTCAGTCCTGTTCCTAATACGGAATTTGCCCTTTTCACAGCAGCTTCACTCTAGGTCACTTTTACTAAGCAGTACACCACGAGTGAAACTTTGCCTGGCTAGTCTTTGCTAGTTCAAATCTCAACAGTTTATACGTGAAGTGTAGAGGACCATTTCTCCGAAGCACATCACTTTATATTTTCTTGAAGTGAACATTAAAAAATGGCTGCAAAAAATGACCATCTTGCTACCATTTACCCAGTGAGAAAAGATTTGGAAGTTCTTCAATTTGCTTGACTTTTCACCATTTTGAATAGTGTCCATCTATGAATTTAATTCATGTGAGTTAAAATCAACTTGTTACTCATCCCTGATTCCATATCGATAATAAATATTAAGCACTGTTTCCAGCACAGATTCTGGGAAATTCCACCACTTCCTTCTGTCAACTGATTTTGGAGTGAGGATTTATTACTATATTTATATCCAGCTCTGTTTCTCCATTTAATTTGAGTCAGGTGGGCAGTGGGAGTGCTTAATCAGTGTCTGTGATCAGTAATAGACTAGTGGTGGGCCAATAAACTGAAGTTCCATTCTGATAAAATAGGTCTACTACTGGTGGCTAGCTCATTTACCTGAGTCTAAATGCTTGAGTCTCCCAAAGGATGAGATTAGAATTTAGATTTGCTGGGAGATTTAGCTTTGTCACAAGACAGGTGGCATCCATGACACTGAATGTCTTTTACCAGGTAATGTTGGTCCATTTCCCTGCTCACTTCAAAGTACTGATATTTCTGTTTAACTCCTCTTAAAACTCAGGACCTGGTTCCTGCCAAAATACCTTATCTCACTTTCTCTCAATATTAAGCCTGGGATGGGGAACATGCAGATATTGGAAAGTGACTCTCATCATCCTGCTTGCTTGACTGATTATGTTTCCAATCCAGCAATATATTTATGTATTTATTTATTTTATTTTATTCATATCCCACCTTTCTTCCAAGATGGAATTCAGTATCTGGAAGGCCACACCTTCATGACCACTGCATTGAGCTTACCTTTTAGAGTCTATACTGATATTTTCTTCCTTTGAAGGTCAGGCAGTTGGTGATCAGAGAAATTCTTTTCAATAATGGCATTCTGACTGAAAAACACATCTTAAGAGAGGCTTATCTGTTGTCTGTTCTCATATTTTTAAGGCCAGGAAAATACTTTTTTTTCACACACCTTCTAAAAATTTGTTAAATGTAGTTTTACTCTTCTGCTTTGCATAATTTTACTTTTCTGTCTTGGTTTGGTGGTTGATGTGACTGTACTACTTACTAGTGCTTATTGTTAATTGCTAGTGAGTTGGGGATCAGAAACTCTGATATTGAGGGTACAAATTTTCAAAATGAATAAATAGGAAATCACTGGTTGATTCTTTTCCTCTGCTTTAGTTCTTTATTCAGGCACTGAATAAAGAACTAAATCTGTTCATAACAATTTTTTTCTTACATGGCTGCTGGCGTCTTTGTGTTCCAGGGTGGGCAGCAGCATATTGGCAAGTCTCCTGGTATGGCTGGTGCTGGGCGTCTTCATCCTAGAAGGCTGCACAACGTGGCTGAGCGGGATGTCAGGAATGCAGGCTCAGTCAATGAGTTTAAAGCTATGCTTCAAGGTCATTGGCTGAGGGGATGCTGAGCTGGAGCTGCAGCAGTTTTCCCTCTGGTCAGACGACTGGGTATTTATTCCAGCCACCTCCCTGCTCCAGCTTAGTTGCTCTCTAAGCATTGGCCCGGCTCAGCCACCCTGTTTTTGTTATATCTCACTGTGTGGTGGTTTCCTTTTCCTGCCACAACTTTCAGGGGTGGTTGGCATGGGTCCTGAATGTGGGACATTGTTTCCTGTGCACATGGAGGTGATGGGGGGGTCCCCTTATGGGACTTGGAGTGCTGGTTGAAAATGGTGTCCCACGACGATGCTTTCCACTCCCGATAGGGCCAGGGGATCTCCACGGGCACTTGTCCAGCAGGAGCCCTTTCTTGGTTCTGGCATCAAGATGGATGTGGGCTTATCAGCCAGCAGGTGGATGGGGCGATGCCTGGATCTGGACCCATGTGTGTGCCAACCCATCTACAGCTGTAACAAATAAAGTTGTGGCCAGTTATTTTTCCAGTGTAATTTTGGTGTCTGTGGTTATTTTGTTACAGCCTTGCCCCTGGACACGCAACTCCATAGCTGTTTAACTTCCGTGAAGGACTTTGCCAGAACCTTTTTGAATATCCAGTTATATGCAGTCTACAAGATTACCCCTAAATACATATTTGTCTTTCTTTAAAAAATAAGAACAAAAAATCAGTTTGATGAAGCAGTCTCACCCCTTTTAGTTTTTCATCTAGCCTTTTTGTGGGTGGGGTGGGGTGGGGTAATGTTTTCTTTTGGCTTTATATTTGTCATCAGTTTACTTTGAACAGAAGCTTGTGCTAGTGGAACCATATTTTTTGATCCTTCCAGATTTCTTCTTAAAAAGTGTTACATAAGCTGCCTCCCAGTTCATTAATAAGGAGACCAATATTAGTGTTGATGCATATTTTTATTACCTTATCAACATTTTTAAATTTAAGTTGCTTAAGGACTCTTGTGATATCTAGAGATGCTGAATTGTTAACTTTCTAAATTTGAAAATTAACCCTGGAACTTAATTTTTATCATGAGAACTATTTTTGCCTCTCTCTCAGAAAAAGGGGAGAAATTAAGCAAAGCAGCAACAGGCAACAAATTAGGAGACAGGTAGAACTGTACCTTTCTCTTTTCTAATAAGTTCTTGATAGTTTCAGTCAAGTTTTGCTGCTATAATTTGGTTGTTTATATGAGTACAGTACTCCAAAATGTTTCTTGTCAAGTTCTTATATGTGTATTAGCCTGTATCATGTCTATATTTAACTAGCATTGTATGGCAAAAGATTTCAACCATTTGTATATGGCACCTTAAAATTTTATCTAAAAACATATTTGATTTAGATGCAAGAGGTTGCCTTAATTCTCTGGGTTGGTGGGAGGAGGACTCCATTACTGTTGGGATGCTTCCATTATCACCCAGAGACTCCTCCCTCCAGCCCTTCATGAAGCCAGTTTTTCTTCCTGCTTTCACCCAGAGCAGAGCTACCTCCACTCTCTTTTCGGATTTCTCTTCCTTTCTTGCTTTCTAAGGCTTTTCCAATCCTTAGACCCCTTTGTAGACCTTTCTGCCTTAAAAAAAAAAAAAAAAAAACCCTTGGCCTTTCCTTCACCCGTTTTTCTCCCTCCTTTCCTCACAAGTGTTCTCATCCCCCCAATCCCTCCCCCTGCTTTTGGGATTGCCCCAGCGGGTGCGTCCCACAGCCGACCCTCCGGCAAAGGCAAAAAGGCTGCCCCTTCCACTGGAATCTTTCCAGCAGGCATGCAAAGGCGAGAGGCCACAAACTAGAGCTCCCCCGCCTTGGATACTCCCCCAGAGGGAGGACCTCTTGAACCAGGGTCCTCTTTGGCACCCCAAGGTAACTTGGCTTTTTCTAGCCGCTTGGAGGTTGAACGGGGGGGGGGGCACTCAGACCATGCAGGTATGAGGAGACAGTAATCTCTACCCTACTGTTTTCCCGCAGGCAGTCTACCACAAGAATTTACGAAGTGACCTGAAAAGCCTTTTCCAAGTGGTGCTCATCTAATCATATCCAGCAGTCAGAGGTGTCGATAAAACACATCCTAGCATCCCTTCAGAGAGGGTCTGAATCTAAGCCTTAGGCCAAACACCCTTAAAAGACAGGCAGTGGTTTGTCTTTGGTCCTGTCCTCCATCCAAGGTGGATCACTGACCTCACACCCCCAAGTGCGAAGGTTCCTGAGGAGAGCCACCATAATATCACCATCTATTGCACATCACTTCCATTCCTGGAACCTCCCTCTAGTTCTGAGGCTACTGTCAAAAGCCCCATTTGAACCTCTCCGGAAGGTCTCCCTAAGGGTCCTGTCACTGAAGGTAGGCTTTCTGGTAGCCATCACTCCCACCAGAAGGGTATAAGAACTAGCAGCTCTCTCAGTCAGGGAACATCTTTGCTCCTTCAACGAGGATTACGTGACTTTGCGCGCGGATCTTCCTTTACCCCCTCTTTCTACCTTCCATATCTCCCAGGAACTGATTTTGCCTTCCTTTTGTCCCAACCCTCTCACCCTAGAGAGGAGCTATGGCACAAGCTAGACATCTGGAGGACAATTAAGATTTACATCCGAAGGACAAAGGCCTTCAGACACTGCGACTCACTTTTTGTCTCCTTTAACCATCTTCCATGGGGCTAGGGCGGTGATGGCGAACCTATGACACACGTAGCCATTTGTGCTGACACGTGGCCATAGGCCCCCTCCCCCCCGCAACCTCACCACTCTCCCTAAAGTGGCAATCCAGGCTTCAAAGCCTCACTTTAGGGAGGGAGGAGGAAAGTGGCAGGCGGGGCTACGAAGCTCCGATTGCCACTTTAGGGAGGATGTGAGGGTAGAGGAAAGTGGTGGGTGGGGCTACGAAGCCCCGATCGCCACTTTAGGGAGTCGGGGTGGTGGAGCTCCCCCCCCCACCTGGCCAGCAACCACCCCTGAGGCCTGCTGTGCTTCCTCAGAGCCGCCTCAGAAAGGCCGGCTAAGGTGGCCAGCGGGCGGGACTCTGCTGGGGAAGGTGGCCGGCGAGCGGAAGGGTGGCCGTCCGGCCTTTCTCCGGCCTTCCAGAGGTGACAAGAGGGACGGTGACCGCCCGGCCTCTGCCTGACCTTCCCGAGATGGCTCTGAAGCCTCGGAGCCGCCTTGGAAAGGCCGGGGCAGATGGTGGGTGAGCGGGAGGGTGGCTGCCCGGCCTCTCCCGGGCCTTTCTGATGTGGCTCTGAGGCTTCGAAGCCTCCTAAGAAAGGCCAGGGAAGATGGCAGGCGAGCAGGAGGGGGGCCGCCTGGCCTCTCCCTGGCCTTCCCAAGGGGGCTCCATGGCTTCGAAGCCACAGAGCTGCCTCAGGAAGGCCGGGGAAGGCGGCGGGCAAGCGGGAGGGTGGCCGCCTGGCCTTCCAGAATGGGCTCCGTGGCTTTGAAGCTGCAGAGCTGCCTCGGGGAGCCGGGGAAGGCGGCAGGTGGGAGGGAGAGACTCTGCCTGGCCTCTCCCCGGCCTTACTGAGAGGGCTCCGAGGCTTCGAAGCCTCGGAGCCGGCTGGGGAAGTCGGCGGGCAGGTGGGCCTCTTGTTTGAGACCAGGGCACCGCGCGCAGCTTCTCCAATGGAGCACTGCTAAATAGCTCTGTACAACAGAGCTGCCAAAAGAGGGAGGGGGGAGAATACGTGTGGGGGGGGGTTGTGGGGAGGGGGGGTAAGTCCTGTGAAGGGAAGACGCCGAGGGTCTGGGAGCTGAGGAGCTGCCCGCGTAATCCCTCCTAGGGTACCCGGCAACACATGCTCTGCTCCATGGTTAATTCAGGCTGCCTCCTCGTCTCCAACTCCGCCTTGCTCCCACAAAATAAACCCATGGGTCAGAGGGAGGCTGGCAAGGTGGGGGAAAGTAGCAACGGGGTCTCTGGAGGCCCCATCGCCCCTTTTGGGAGGCCGGGGGAGGTGGGGGGAAAAGTACTGACGGGGCCTCCGAAGGCCCCGTCACCACTTTCGGGAGGCCGGGTGTGTGTGTTATTATTCGCAGATTTTTCACATTCGCTGGGGTCTTCGGAACCTAACCCCCACGAATGTGAAGGGATGACTGTACATTTTGATTACTCAGTTGTCACATGAGTTGTGACAACTCATTAATTATTAATAAACAATAACATTGTTGATTAAACAATAAATATCGCGAAATAATGTTTTTTCCTCAAAGTGACACACCACTTGAGTTATGCTCAGTTTTTTGGCGACGTTTGACATACCAAGCTCAACAGGTTGCCCATCACTGGGCTAGGGCCTCCAAGCAGACTATTTCAAACTGGATCAAGGCTTATATCCTAACAGTGTATGACATGGCAGGAGTGCTGCGTCCCACCAGGGTGCAGGGCCATTTCACCAGGGCAACAGCCACCTCAGCAGTATTCTCCACCAGTGCCCCAATTTCAGAAATATGTCGGGCAGCCGTGTGGTCCACAGCCTCATCTTTCATCCGCCACTACAAAACTGACAAATTCAGGTCAGTGGACACAGTATTCGGTAGAAGGGTCCTCCAGGAGGTGGTTAAGGACTAAGTAGTTGGGCAGCCACCCCTCCCTAGACCTGAGGTTGCTTGGGCACGTCCCAAAAGTAATGGATTCCTCCTCTCACCAACCCAGAGAATGCCACATTGGTTACTTACTGTGAAGGTGCATTCTTGGGTTGGTCAAGAAGAGGAATCCAGCCCACCCTCTGTGACTGCCTCTTTCTTTCTGTCAGGGTGAGGGTATACTTACTGAACTTCTTTGTCTATCTTCTTTACTGGGCTTTGCTAGTCAGTGAACTGGCCTCGTGGAGGGCTGGAGGGGAGGAGTCAACAGTCCTCTCCAGCTATCACAAGACTTAGTCTCCTTCTTCCTTCCTCTTCTCTGGGTGATAATGAAAGCATCCTAACAGTAATGGATTCCTCCTCTCGACCAACCCAAGAATGCACCTTCGCAGTAAGTAACCAATGTGGCATTTTGTTCCAAAATTCCAACCTGTGTGCTGCACATGCATAGAAAATAAGAATTCATTATAGCCAGAAATGTATTGTTAAGTTTTCTTTTTTGTAGCTAATTATTATTACTACAGTTTAATGGTATAATGTTTGCAAAGAGGTTTTTTTCCCCCTTCTTGGTAACAAATTATTGTAGGCATTAAATAGAAAAGAAAGTTATGTTACTTCACTGCTTTCATTGAGTGCATTTAGTTATATAGATTCGAAGTTCAGGTGATCAGAACATTCTGGCTAGCATCCTGTTAGTGATTTACACATGTACAAATTCCTCTGTGAAACTGATTGGGCTTTTTCATGCAGAAATCTGTATTCAGTTGAAGGTTGCAGAAGCAAAGTTACACATGTAATGCTATTATGCATTGCACATACAGAAACACATTGCAGTTGCACATTCCATAGTGAGTTGCACATTGAGTTGCATATTGTCACAGTTCTATAATGAGATAGCATTACACAATTGTTAACATAACTCCATAACTGTTAATTGACATTTCTTCTTCTTGATGTAGGATCTATGTTTCTGTGTTTCTTTGAAAAATATATCTGCATCTTATTTTATGTGCTTTGTTTCAAAATCATGTTTGTAAAACCATAATACTTTTTTATTTATTTTGTTAGGCTTAAGCCTTTGGATATTGAGTTTATGAAGCGCCTGCATGAAAAAGTGAATATCATTCCACTTATTGCCAAAGCAGACACTCTTACACCTGAAGAATGCCAACAGTTTAAAAAACAGGTGAGTGGAAACTCCCATATTAAATAGCATTATTTGCTTCTGTACAACTACTGAACAACTTCTCCATTTTAAAACGTAACTTCAGAATTTAATCCTCAGAGTAATTTATGCCACTTCAGTGAGTAAATACGTATTTTGGATGGTGGTAAGCTAGTTTCTTCCCTGAAGGCAAAAAGCATGAATAGCGTGATACAGCTCCTGACAGGGGAAATGTTTTCACTGATATTATCTCTACAATGAAAGTATTAGTTCTTTCCACATAAATTTAAAAATGAACAATCTTAATTGCCAGGTACCTAAAATGTGTTTGAAATGTTGCCAGTTTTATGCAATAATGTCAATATTAGTTTTCTGCAGTAATGTTAATATTAGATACTTGTCAAGCATGGTGTTTTTTTTTGTCAGACAGTAATACCTAAATCACTGCTTTAATGTTGACTTTTTAAAGGTAGTAGTGTGTTTGAGGTTGAAAAATAACCACAAGTGCATTGATAGCAGATTCTGTATACAAGACTGTGACTGCCTATAAAGTCGTTTTGATATGTCATTAACAGAAAATGGAGTTGTACCCTCTACCCCAAAATTTACTCCATATACAAATATGTGTTATAAACAAGAATGCAGGGTACCGAATATATTGCCCACTTGTTCACATGGAGCATGTGTTTCTGTCTTGGAGAGAGAGAGAGAGAGAAAGAGAGAGAGCAAGAGTGTAAAAGCTACAGATTTTAGATTTTGTTGTAAGTTTCCAAATTACTGTGAAACCGATAATTAGCATTTTACAACTAGAATTTCCCCCATTGGATATTAGATTGTTAGTGAGACTGGCAACAAACTATTGCAGTGCATCACCAAACCCTAAAAGAAACCCAGTCTGTCCTGTGGAAGCCTTTTTGCTAGTATTTAGGCCTCTCTGGCAGGGATAATTTCAACAGTGGCAAAAGGGACACCTTTGTTCTGCTCTGCTCTCCCCCCGCAATGTTATAAGGTTTTTAAATACTTAACAAGGATGCTCCAGCGCCTTGCGGGTTTCACCACCTCATTTTGACCTGCTTCAGAAAGCTGCTATGCATTGTCATTTTGGGCA
Source organism: Gambelia wislizenii (assembly GCA_030847615.1). Taxonomy (NCBI): domain Eukaryota; kingdom Metazoa; phylum Chordata; class Lepidosauria; order Squamata; family Crotaphytidae; genus Gambelia; species Gambelia wislizenii. The sequence goes on along the minus strand of JAUMIR010000006.1, from coordinate 78,497,623 downwards.
TGTGGGAGTGAAAAGACATTTTCAGTCACCTTTTGAGTTAGGCTTTAGGCTGTTTTTGGAGGGGTTGCTGTTGAGTGTACCATTTCTAAGCATCACTGAGCTGATGGGGCTGTTTCTCAGCCAAATATGGAGGAAGAGAGTTGTGAAAACAGTCATGGACCTGAGGGGCACCCCAAGGACAACATGTGATTTGCAGGCCATGAAATCCTGATTCCTGTGATATAGGGAGTCTGAAGACTGGCAACGTTCTGGAGACTGAAAAGGCAAAAGCATGTTCACTTTTCCATTTTCTTTTTCTGAAACATATCTGTGTAGTTTTCTTATATCTCTGTATGTGCCTTCAAGTCACCCTGTTGCCTTATGATGACCCCATGAGTACCCAGCTTGTGGGGGCAATTAGCTAACACACATTGGAAACTGTTTAATGCAGTGTAGATGTGTAAATAGCTATTGCTTAAAACAATTTGTAAGCCGTTCTGATAGCCTTGTGGCTGAAGAGCAGGGTATAAATAAATAAATATAAAAATAAATGACTTTCATAGGATTTTTTAATGCATGGAATGCTCAAAGTCAGTTTTGCCAGTTCCTTCCTCTGAAATATAGCCTACAGCACCTGGTATTCTTTGACGATTTCTCATCCAAGTACTAACCTGAGCTGACCTTGCTTAGCTTCTAAGATCAAACAGGATCTGGAACATCACAACATACATCACTCTAAATCCAGCACTTTTAAGACAGCCATGATTGAGCGCCTACCCAAAGACAGCAGCAAAGGCAGGAGTTCCTATCTTTGGTACTCAGTGTGAAACTGAAGTTTCAACATGATGAGTTATTTTAGTAATTCTAATACCTATAGGTTCAACTACCAGCAACATTCCATACATCTGGCCAGCTCATGACTGTAAATTTGGGAGTTTTAAAAGCATGTTCCACTTAAAAACCTACATGTTTATGGTTACTTTGGCAGACACTCAGGAATGTAGAAACCACTATATTATTCTTGAGTGATCCTGTTTAACTTCCCAGGCTTATAGGAAGTTAACCACACTAAGAGCAAAAGAAGAGCCCTGCTCAGTCAGACCAAAAGTCCACCATTCTGTTCACACAGTGTCCAGCTGGCTGCCTGTGAGAAGTGCACAAGCAGGTTCATTTGTTTTCCCCAACAACATTCTTGAAAGAGAAATGAAGAAGTACAGTAGAGGGGCAATGGATGCTGTAGCCATTGATGTTTCCCTCTCAACAGTGTTCTTGAGAGAAGAAGCACAAGGTTCAGCAGGCTAGAGAGGCAAAAAGAGAGATGGGAGAAGAATTGAGAATAACTGGGACACTTGCTGGCCTCAAGGAGGTCTGAGGGCTGCCATCTGGCCCACGTCTAGTTCACTTTTGCTGCCCCATATATCAAAAGAAGATGTTAAATTATTAAGACTACCATGTGTTAAAGATAAGGAATTTAACATTTTTCTGAAAAGTTTCCATTTCAGAAAAACAGTGTATACATAAGCTTGTTTCAAAAAGACCTTGGAAATCAGGAATGAAGAAATTGTATTCATATTCTGGCATAGTGTCGTGGTTCTTAGTGTTCAGTCACCGGTGGAGATTAGTGTAATTCATGTGTGAAAGAAGGAAGCACACAACCTGGTTGATAAGCATGTTGAATTATTGTTTCAGTCTTCTGTTAACAATATTCTTATTTTCAGATAATGAAAGAAATCCAAGAACATAAAATTAAAATATATGAATTCCCAGAAACAGATGATGAAGAAGAAAACAAGCTCGTTAAAAAGATAAAGGTATATAAAATGTCTTGAGGCAAAATATTCACAAATTGATGTCAAACATGTTCCTTATCCTGACCTTTTTGGACATTGTATGTGCCTAGTGTTCAAATGACTTTCCTTTCATGTCAGTGATGAGAGCTCCACAAAATAATTTTCATGCAGAGCTTTCCATTCTGTTGAAGCCATTGAGAAAGCCCTTGGATACATAGGTCCCCCAAAGTACCTGCATATGCCAGAAACTGCTGCATTGTAGTTTTGGAAACTGATATTTATGCAAAGTCAGCAGAGCTGTTTCTGGAATGAAATATTTTTCCAGTCCCTTAACAATCTTTTCTTGAATATAAAAGAAGTATGCTCATGGAAAAGAGTGCACGTATTTGTTTGTGATCTTTTAAAATACATTTCCTTTTTTCACATAGGCACATTTCATAGTAATATTTCAAAATTAGTGATATATGTCAAAGAATTAGTAATGTACTTCAAAAAGAAAACGCATTTTAAGTCAGGTTGCCCTAGAACTTTATGAAGCTGTAGTTTTGTTTGAGGACAATTTGTTTTGCATTATGAAAGCCAGTGGCACCAAAATTTGGTCTCATACACTCTTCTCCTCCTTCCATGCAGCCTGAAGGAGAAATTCAGAAGTTTTTAGTTCATCCAAATGCAGAAAAACTGTGGTTACCCTTAACTCTGGGTAGTTGGAAGAAACCAACTTCCAGTCATAGTTTGTGTGTCCAGCTTGTTTCCACTGAGCAAGAGTGAGACTACCTGCGGGGCTTGGACAACAAAAAGTATGATTAATCAAAAAAGGAAATTGAAGTGTTCTCATTTTTCATATGGTTGAGCAGCACATTAACAATTCAAATAAATTTGAGAATTTAAAAAAGCCACACCCAACTTATAGTATCTGTGTGGTTTATATCTTTTCCTATGAATTAAGTCTTTAAATACTTGCACATAATTTAAATGAAGTTGCAAGTCCTTTGCAATTCCATTACTCTGAAATACTGTTTTTGCATACATAAAAGGGCTGAAGAGTCTATGGCGCCATCTTGTGGCTGATTGGTTGAGTTTTTCATGTAGATGAATGATAGTACAGTCATCCCTTCACATTCGCGGGGGAAAAAACCGCGAATAACAATCACCCCAGGGAGTGAGGGAAAATCTCTCAAACTGGCTGTCTGCTGGGCTTTCGCCCTCCCTGAAAAGGCAGCCAAAGCTCAGCAGAGGAGCAGTTTGAGAGATTTTGCCTCACTCCCTAGGCTTCCCTGGTTCTCCTTTCTCTCTCAAAGGGAAGGAAGAGCCAGGAAAGCGCGGGGGTGAGGCAAAACTTTTTAAAAGCACTCCTCTGCTGAGCTTTAGCTGCCTTTTCAGGGAGGGCGAAAGCCAAGCAGACAGCCGGTTTGAGAGAGGAAGGAGAGCCAGGGAAGCCTAGGGAGTGAGGCAAAATCTCTCAAACTGGCTGTCTGCTGGGCTTTCGCCCTCTCTGAAAAGACAGCTAAAGCTCAGCAGAGGAGCGGTTTTAAGACGTTTTGCCTCACCCCCAGCTTTCCTTTGAGAGAGAAAGGAGAGCCAGGGAAGCCTAGGGAGTGAGGAAAAATCTCTCAAACTGGCTGTCTGCTGGGCTTTCGCCCTCCTTGAGAAGACAGCTAAAGCTCAGCAGAGGAGCGGTTTTAAGACGTTTTGCCTCACCCCCGAGCTTTCCTTTGAGAGAGAAAGGAGAGCCAGGGAAGCCTAGGGAGTGAGGCAAAATCTCTCAAACTGGCTGTCTGCTGGGCTTTCGCCCTCCCTGAAAAGACAGCTAAAGCTCAGCAGAGGAGCGGTTTTAAGACGTTTTGCCTCACCCCCACGCTTTCCTGGCTCTTCATTCCCTTTGAGAGAGAAAGGAGAGCCAGGGAAGCCTAGGGAGTGAGGCAAAATCTCTCAAACTGGCTGTCTGCTGGGCTTTCGCCCTCCCTGAAAAGACAGCTAAAGCTCAGCAGAGGAGCGGTTTTAAGACGTTTTGCCTCACCCCCGCGCTTTCCTGGCTCTTCATTCCCTTTGAGAGAGAAAGGAGAGCCAGGGAAGCCTAGGGAGTGAGGCAAAATCTCTCAAACTGGCTGTCTGCTGGGCTTTCGCCCTCCCTGAAAAGACAGCTAAAGCTCAGCAGAGGAGCGGTTTTAAGACGTTTTGCCTCACCCCCGCGCTTTCCTGGCTCTTCATTCCCTTTGAGAGAGAAAGGAGAGCAGGGAAGCCTAGGGATTGAGGCAATATCTCTCAAACCGCTCCTCTGCTGAGCATTGGCTGCCTTTTCAGGGAGGGCGAAAGCCCAGCAGACAGCCAGTTTGAGAGATTTTGCCTCACTCCCTAGGCTTCCCTGGCTCTCCTTTCTCTCTCAAACTGGCTGCCTACTGGGCTTTCGCCCTCCCTGAAAAGGCAGCCAAAGCTCAGCAGAGGAGCGGTTTGAGAGATTTTTCCTCACTCCCTAGGCTTCCCTGGCTCTTCTTTCTCTCTCAAACTGGCTGTCTACTGGACTTTCGCCCTCCCTGAAAAGGCAGCCAAAGCTCAGCAGAGAAGCGGTTTGAGAGATTTTGCCTCACTCCCTAGGCTTCCCTGGCTCTCCTTTCTCTCTCAAAGGAAAGCGTGGGGGTGAGGCAAAACTTCTTAAAGCCGCTCCTCTGCTGAGCTTTGGCTGCCTTTTCATGGAGGGCGAAAGCCAGCAGACAGCCTGTTTGAGAGAGAAAGGAGAGCCAGGGAAGCCTAGGGAGTGAGGCAAAATCTCTCAAACCGCTCCTCTGCTGAGCTTTGGCTGCCTTTTCAGGGAGGGTGAAAGCCCAGCAGACAGCCAGTTTGAGAGATTTTTCCTCACTCCCTAGGCTTCCCTGGCTCTCCTTCCTCTCTCAAACCAGCTGTATGCTTGGCTTTCGCCCTCCCTGAAAAGGCAGCTAAAGCTCAGCAGAGGAGCGGGTTTTAAGAAGTTTTGCCTCACCCCCGCACTTTCCTGGCTGTTCGTTCCCTTTCTGAAGAGAAGGGAAGACCCAGGAGACAGGCAGTGGGTGAGGGAAAACCGCGAATAATCAAAACCGCGAGTGTCAAAGCCGCGAATGGAAAGGGACAACTGTACAGCATATCAAACTAGTTCTGTTAGAAGATAGTTAACCACTCATCCTTTATTTTCCTCACTTGAATGTCTTCTCCTGTTTCGTTCACTGGTCCCAAATGTGTGTATGGTGATAAATTCATTTCAACTCTTTTGTGGTGTGATACAGGGAAATGTGTTGTGGAATTTGTTCTAATAAGAGAACTAGGATAGACAAAAAAAAATTATATTAAAAGAGGACTCTTAGACCTGTTATTTGAGATGCTTTGTAGCTGAAGATATTAACTGAATCCATGGAGATGGACTGAACCTGGCCATTAAGCTTGCAAAACATACGTTCTGTCACAGAACTATACAGTAGTATGTTCCACATAACTTTCACAAATTCTTTCTTTGTTTGTATCCAACTTGAATGGTTTATGTATTCTGATATTCTGCATTCAGAGAAATAATTATTGACAATTATGTATGTTGACCAGCTTAGTCAATACATTATGTAAGAAGAAAAGTGTATTCTTCTGGGTTGTAGGACCGTTTACCTCTTGCTGTAGTGGGTAGCAATACTATCATCGAAGTCAATGGCAAGAGAGTTAGAGGAAGGCAATATCCTTGGGGCGTTGCAGAAGGTAAGTGCAATGAATATTTGTACCCTATTTGAATAATTCAGCAGTAAGCTTGTACTTACAAGCCTGGGGGTGAGGAAGCTGTTACTCTCCAGCTGTTAGTGGACAATCTCCCATCAGCCATAGACAGCATGGCCAGTAGCCCAGAATGATAGGAGAGGTGGTCTGTAACATCTGGAAGGCCACATGTTCCTCACCTATTTTTTAAATTGTGGCCTAAATCCAACTGTTAGTTCCAACAGTAGTAAAGCTATTGCATCGATGGAAACTTGATACATTAATAATTATGTTAATTTGATTGATTCAATGAATCTTATCCAGTTGAAGCTAACAATTGAATTGAGGTCTTATCACTACAGAGGGGTGTCTTCTTAGCTCTAGAAACTGTCGGTGATTCAAAATAACAGAGCAGGACTGGGTTTGAGAAAGTATTCCTGTCCCTACCTTAGGCATTTGTCTCAAAGATAGACAAGAGGTGGTTGAGAAAGCAACTCCTTAATCCCACCTCCTCTGTGAAGAGCCTATTCCTCACTAAAGTTTTTGCTGATGTATCAGATGCAGTGACGGCACTAGTGGGGTGCAAAGAGGCCAAAGGACACCAGGTGACACTTGGAGGGAAGAGTGACATCAGCCTTAGTAACGCCACAGATCAGACAAAGAAAGAAGGGAACTCCAGGCAGCTACTCAGGTTATGATATGATATAATGATGATTGGCAAAGAATTTAGAATACACTATTCTCCCCTAGTCTACTATATTTCATAGACCTATAGTTAATATATTGTAATTATTACATGCAACCTTCAAAAAAATCTCAAAACTTAAATACATCCCATCTTTTGATTAAAATTACAGAAATGTTGATTCTCTGTAGTATGGCACAGCAAATAGAGAGCATATTGGCTGAATCTAGTGTGCTACAATTAACCTTCATGAACTTTGACTCATGCATTCACCCTCCCTTCTCCACACATGTAAAGAGGGTTATAGTGAGATCCAGATAAGTTAACAAACCAGGATATCAAATCATGTTTCTGGCTTTTCTGCACTGGCTCTTTTGGGGGATTCTGTGAGTTTTAGTATAAAAAGTAACTTGTCTATGCTCTGATTTTAACATAAGATACATAAAGGACACCCTAACAATTATTTGTAAAAATGATCACTAGATTTGCCTCACCCTCTACTTGTTTTCTTCAACATTATTATCAATGACAGTGAACAGAGAGGGTTGACTTTCTAATCTTCCTTATCCACCAGTGAGTGTGCACGAACACACTTGCTGCTAACAGATGTCTGTTCTCTATAAAAATGCAGAATTTTTGTCCTACAGTTGAAAATGGCGAACATTGTGACTTCACAATTCTAAGGAACATGTTAATAAGGTAAGCAGTGCAACACTGATTTTGGAAACAGATTTAGGAAAATATTTTTTTTTCTATATGGTAAGCAGATGAAGGGAAGAAACCTTATGTATACAATAGAAAAAAATCTGTTGTAGTGGTTCTTTGTACTGGAAATCTTCCTTTTGCTTTATAATTAGCCTTCATTGGATATTAAATTAATGTATTCAAAGAATCTGCTTTTATTGTACACCTTTTTGGTATTACAAAGTACAAGGGGCTGATGTAGCTTTTGTTAAAATCACTCTTCATCATTTAATATGATGAATATCTTTAAAATTGCAGGACAGTATTGATATACTAGTAATGGATGTATTTTAAAAGGGCTACTTATTTAATATTATTAGAAAATAAACTGTTTTAACTTAATAAAACTGTGTCTGAAGAACAGTGTGTACATGTGTGTCAGTTTTACCATTTATAAATTGTAGGACCTCTTGTTCAGTCCAAAAGTAATAGAAGTTGAATATGTTAAATTTGAAGAATACTAATATTTCCCCTGTATGTCTTTGACTTCTAAAATAGGTTTGATTTTATTATTGCAACAAAGCAGCAAAGGAAAAATTGTTTCCCAATATTTTTAGATGTTTTTGAATTTGAATTGATTTCTCAGTTGGATGATAAATATCTTCTGGAGGCTCAGAATTTTGGCCTGAAGGCTTGAAATAAGAATCTATAATCTGAAAACCTAATCCTTGCCTAGATGCAAGTAACTGTCTAGATGCAAATTTCTATAAGCAGAATAAATCAGTTTAAAGCACTTAAATTCCAAAGTCTTATGTTGTTTTTTTGCTTATTAAATTTAATATTGCATTTGTTTGATACTATTTGAGAAAGGACAGGTAATGACAAGTTTCCTTTCTTCTTAAATAGAACTCATATGCAAGATCTGAAGGATGTCACTAATAATGTCCATTATGAGAACTACAGAAGCAGAAAATTGGCTGCAGTTACATACAATGGAGTTGACAACAACAAAAACAAAGGGCAGTTAACAAAGTAAGTAGTAAACTTGAACAGCACTGTGACTTTTCCCACCAGTTCATGGAAAAATGGTTTTGTATTATACTCTTATCCAGTCAGATCTTTAAAAGATCTGAGCAAAACCACAAACCATAGTCATGATGGCTATGTGTTGCTTCCAAGATTAAGAAAACATTCTCCTGAAAAACAGAGGAAAAACTCGGGGCAGGGGATTTGGCTGTTTTGTCCTGCTTATGCACTTTCTATGAGTTGTGTGATTGGTCACAATGAGAAACAGGATGCTGGATGAGATAGGACTTCACTTTGATCCAGCACAGGCTTCTTATGTTCTTCGCAGTGCAATCCTGTGTGTCTATTCAGATACCCAGATAATACATACCAATTTTAAGGATTTCTTTTGATATTAAAAATGTAATTGTTTTGAAGCCCATGGGGGAGAATGGAAGTCATTTATCAGGATGTGATTCAGTTTTCTATTACTTATTCTGTTTGTCTCCTCCTGTGGAATATTCAAAGACTGAGTCTTGTTTCCTGAATCTTATCACAGTATTGATATCAGTTTCAGGAATTATTTCTAAGAGTTAAGTTGAAATTGGAGGGGTTTTTTTCCTACTATATTGCAAATTCAATTTGTTTTTCAAGGTTTTCTCCATAGGAATTTGAGTATACTTTACCAAAAATATTGTTACTAACTTTGGGCCCTCGATAATTCATTTATTCTCCTACTGTAAATGAGTCAATTGTTCTACATAAAATGTCCCCTCTCATTTTTATTTTTATTTTTATTTTAAATTCAGTTTGGTGGAGTCTAATCAGGAGAAGGGGCACGGGCAGTGCTTGATAGACCCCAAACACATACTTAAATCTTTTTGTTGAATGTTACATGTCTGTGCTAATCAGAAGGTGTGGTCAGATTTACAAGTACTTATTGATGTGCAGAATGCTTTTTAAATTATCAGTCAGTTTTGCTTTCTTCCTATAAATAAGCTATAATAACACTTTATATTTTCCCAATAAGTTTGGAGCCTGTCAGATGCATCAAGTTGAGCTTTTGGGACCCTATTTAAATTGCTTTGTAAATCTGATGGTAATCTCACTCACACATAACATTATGGTTATGCACAATTGTAAGAAATTGTGTCCTATGACACAATTGCAAGAAAGAGTTTGGAACCATTTCCTTCCATTTTAGATTTGCCACTGCTTGATAGTGCAAACTGGATGAGCTATGAATAGCCTTGTCTATGGCTAAAATAACTCTAACCTCTAGTTTATTAAGTTGTTTCCACTATCCATAATTAAAAAATAAATAAAGGGTAAGGATGATATGAAAAATGATTTAAAACAGAAACACCTTGTGGCCATTCCAGACCTCTCCAGAGGAGTTGGGGAACAGTGTAAAACTGAGGTTTATCTCTGTAACACTAGATGATGACATTGTAGCAGAATGTACCTACTGTTTTCCAAAAGTAAAGAACTGCTTCATCCATAGATTTCCTTCTGACTTTGATATACAATCGTCCCTTCACATTCGCTGGGGTTAGGTTCCCCAGACCCCCGCGAATGTGAAAATTCCGCGAATAAAGACTGCCGTCCCCCTCCCTTCCAAGGCCTTCACGGGGCCTCCGGAGGTCCCGTGGATGCCTCCCCAGCCCTCCCCCCCACCCGGGGCCTTCACGGCCTGCGTGAAGGATTCCCTGGCCCTCCCCCCTCCCACCCGGGGCCTTCACGGCCTGCATGAATGATTCCCCGGCCCTCCCCCCTCCTACCCAGGGCCTTCACGGAGCCTTCCAAGGCTGCGTGAAGGATTCCCCGGCCCTCCCCCCTCCCACCCAGGGCCTTCACGGAGCCTTCCAAGGCTGCGTGAAGGCCTCCCCGGCCATCCCTCCTCCACCCAGGGCCTTCATGGAGCCTTCCAAGGCTCCGTGAAGGCCTCCCCTCCTCCCACCCGGGGCCTTCATGGAGCCTTCCAAGGCTCCGTGAAGGATTTCCCGGCCCTCCCCCCTCCTACCCAGGGCCTTCACGGGGCCTCCAGAGGCCCCTTGTCGCAGTTTTGGGAGGGTGGGGGGGCCCTCCCAAAACCGCGAATAATCAAAACCGTGAATGCTAAGTTCGCAAATGTGGAGGGGCAACTGTATTTGCATTCAGAGAAGAAAGAATATCTTGGACATAGAAACTAATGGTTATACTCCACACAGAATTTTTTCAGAGACTGAAGAGTATACTTGAGGAGTTTTGGCCCCAGTTGTCTTAGCCCTTGGTGATAGATAGCTGAGGTATTTCTGAGGAGCTTCTTGGTTGCCACATCTTTTTAAGAAGTAGGCAGAAGTTTGGGGTAGAATAAATCACACTCATAGCTCCTTTTACAGAACTGATATGCCAGGGCATTAGATAACATTGAAGCAATTAATTTTTCAATTTTTCAGCAGTCTTTCAGCAACCAGCAAGTTCATCATTCTCTAGCAATACATAATTGCATTCACTTTCCTGATTCCTTTCTCAAAAGGCAAATGAAAAATTATTTGATGTTTCTACTGGATCTGCTTACATTGTTAAAGATTCAAAGTTTTGAGTTGAAAATGCATAATCCTAGGCACAAGTAGCTGCAGCAGACACTTCAGAGAAACTGCTGCTTTTGTATATGGTAACTCCTCTCTGACTGTGCATCTTCATTGTTTTTTTTACTGTTATGTACAAGATTGTTCATATGTTTGTGGCTTAATAGATGTATTCCATGCTTATAATACTCTCAGTAGTTTATAAATGTAGCAAAGTGGGCTTTCTTTTAGCACTAGGAGACTGTGTTCAGTATTAAAAAGTAGTTGAGATTTCCAAATAATCATACAACAGCTAGCTATAGTTGTTAACCTATACCCTAAATTAGTTTATGTAGGTGCTCCATTAGATATAAACAATAATCATGGCTAATGACTGAATCTCCATTCACACTTTCAGTAAATGCTTTTGATTGATACCAAGATTATGTTTGATTCAGTGATTGTGAATATAAAATTTGGCATTATTCATTTAATTTTATGAATTTAGGGTAAGTTGTGTCTGCAGCAGAAGAATCTTGCTCTTGCTGTGCTCTGACCAATTGTCTTACTGGTAAACAGGGTTGCCTTGTTCCTTTTGTTGTTGTTGTTTACAAATAAGCCATCACTTTCAACTGAAATTACCTTGTTGTGGGAGAGAAGCACCCAAATGTACACCTGTTAAAAAGTATGACCATTCCGATCCAGGATTTCAAATGGACAGAGCTATCAAAAGCTCCATTTCAGCCATCTTTTATCACCTGTCTTCCCTTTACTTTGTTACATCTTTAACTCTTTTTAAAAATTAATTTCTATTATTTTTCAAAATGAAATTATTTAACATCAACAGGATGAGACATCTTTAACTCTTTAAGTATCTTCTCCATATACAGTACTGCCATAGACTTAAGGTAACTTTCCTCTCTGTTTGACAAACAGGTGTTTGTCTTTTAATGATCAGCCCAGATTGCAGTACAAGTTACAAATAAAGCTCCATGGACTCAATTGCTGAGGAGGTGTGTGCTGAGATATTTAACAGGAAAGCTCAAGACAGTTTCCAACAGTCTGGAATTTTCTTGGTAGAATTTGTTTCAAGGGGGTTTGCCCTTGCCTTCCTCTGAGGCTGAGAGAGTGTGACTTGCCCAAGGTCACCCAGTGGGTTTCCATGACTGAGTAGGGATTCAGGCACTGGTCTCCTTGTACTCTAGTCGAACACTCAAACCACTACACCATGCTGGCTCCCTTCTTTGTTTTACTAATGTTAATAGTAAAAATTTCTTTGGTTTCTATTGTTTTTTGCTTGCTCCTCATAAACTAGCAAATCAAAGCGGTTCCTTACAGTTTAGTTGCTCCTTACATTTCAGGACCCTGTAAGTACATTTGTAATAAAAAAATAAACAATTTTAAAACATAAATTCAGTTTGTAATTATGATCTAAATAAACTGTACTTTCAATATATCAAACATAATTTTATGCCAAATTAAATTATGCAGAATACACTTTATGTTTTTATACTAACAAACTGACTTTCAGTCTGTAAGGAATGCTAATACTGAAAATTTCCATTAAAAAAAATGGCTTCAAAATTTCTTGCAATTTTATGTTTCTACCGGGACATCAGGAAGGCATGTGTGGCAGTGGTTTCAGACATTCTTATGGGTAAATTTCAGAACATGATGATAGAGGATTTGTGTTTGATAACTTGGTCTTTGATTTCTGGAGTCCCATGGTGTTTGATTTTTGTCTACTCTCCTTTTCAACATCTGTGTGATACCATTGGGCGATTATCACCTGAGGAGAGGAAGTGGTTTTTCCTAAGTTGCTTAGCTCTGTTTCTGTCATCTTCATATTGTGGAGAAGTTCTAAGTGGTAGACGCTACTAAAATTAAATTAAATTTGAACACATCAGAGGTACTGTTGGTTGTAACCCTGGACTGGTAGGTTTGCTAATGTTGCCCTGTTCAGAGTTTGACGCAGTTCTATGCGTTGCTTCTCCTTGTGAAAGACCTGGATGGCTTGGGATCTGGCTCCTTGAAAGACTGTTTCTTCCCAGATGAAGGAGGGTCTTCTCTCCTTTAAGATGAGCTGCTGTGCCCCCCTTTAGAGGCATGCTTTAGTAGCATTGTATTGAAGGGATTATTTTTCTTTGTGGCAGCACCTTGAATGTTTGGCCCAGGAATTATCATCTTCCTCTTTACCTGTGTTCCTTTGGCAAATGAAGACTTTTTGTTCAAAGAAGCAGTGGGTCCTATTGTTTCTTAACTTGCTTTACTGTTTTTGTGGGTTTCATAGTAGTTGTTTTTGCTAATATTCTTAGCTTGTTAATGTGTGTGTTAATGATTACGCTTTTATATTTGTAAAGATTATGCTACTTTGAACAGCTCCTGGAAGTAAAAGTAGGGTAAAATTTTCTTAAATTATAAAAGCAAGTATTCTTGAACATGACAGTATAAATTCCTTTGCCAGCTGGTGGTGAAGTTTGTTGTTCTCTCTCTCTCTCAAAATGTTTCTATTTCAGTTGCCAGTTGAATCTTGATTGTATTATTTAAAATCCTAATAACTTAATGGTCATTCAAGTTGTCTGATACAATGTAGGGGTTTTTTTCCCTTTGCAAAATGCAGCCCCTCCATAAATAATACAGTACAAACAAAGTTTTCACTGTTTTATTCCAACATGATGGTTGTACCACTTCACACTGTTCCACCTTTCTGGTACTAGCTTCTGGTGTGCCAATCGGCTTTTAGATGGTATATCTTAATTAAGAAAATAAGCTTGCTTTAACTACCATACGGCATGTATTCTGTCAGTGTTGAGGTGCTGAAAGGTGAAATAAGCTTTTACATAATTTAGTTGTCCTTTTAACAGACTCTTTTTTGCAGAAAGTAGGAAACAGTCATCTTGATCGAAAAGTTTGTACAATGCTTTCTGCTGACCAGCGTCTTTCCATAACTTCAAACTGGGAGGAGATCTTGTGTGGCCATTACTCTTCAGCATTTTTATCAGTGACTTAGATGATGGTGTGGGGGGATACCTTATCAGGTGTGCAGGTGACATAAAACTGAGAGGGGTGGCTAGTACATTGGAAAATAGCAACAGAATTCAAAAGGACCTAGATAAACTAGAAAATTGGGCAGTAATTAATAAAATGAAATTCAGTAGAGACAAATGTGAAATTCTGTATTTAGGCCACAAAAACCGAATGCACACTTATAGTCAACATGGCTTGGCAGTGCTACATGTGAATAGGACCTTCAGATTATTGTTGATCATAAATTGAACATGAGCCAGCAACATGATGTTGCAGCAAAGAAGGTGAATGCTGTTTTAGCCTGCATTAATAGAAACATAGTTTCCAAGTTGAAGGAAATAGTCCCATTATATTCTGTTTTGGTCAGGCCTCATCTGGAGTACTGTGTTCAGTTCTGAGTGCCTCATTTTAAGAAGGATATAGACAAATTGGAGCGGCTTCAGAGAAAGGCAACAAGGATAAGAGGTATGGAGAACAAAACGTATAAGGGAAACATTGAAGGAGCTAGGCATGTTCAGCTTGGTGAAAAAAAGACTGAGGGATGACATGATTGTACCCTTTAAATACCCCAAGTGCTGTCACAGAGAGGAACAGGGGCAGGCCTGTTCTCTGCTGCCCCAGGGAGTAGGACCTGGTCTAATGGTTTGAAGTTACAGGAGAGTAGATTTCAATTTAATATTAAGGAACTTCTTGATAGTAAGAGCAGTTTGGCAGTGGAACCAATTACCCAGAAAGGTATATTGGGGTCTCCTCCTCTGGATGTCTTCAAAAAGAGTCTGGACAGCTGTCTGCTAGGGAGGCTTTAGCTGGAGATCCTGCATTGAGCAAGGGGTTGGACTTGATGGCCAATGAGGCCCCTTCCAACTCTGATTCTGTGATTCTATAATGACTGGGGATGCATTTGAAGACTTCTTAACTAGCTGGAACACTGGTTTTATGGGAATAGACCTATTAGCATACCTTGGATCAGTATATGAATAAAAAGAGTGATTCTTTGCAACATTGTCTTCTGCAAGAAAGGTTAGAATAATCTTTTAGCATACGGTGCTACTTTCACTGAAGTAGACATTTGATTTATAGACATTAGACACAGTGCTTGAAAGGATCAAAATCTTGAATCCTGTGAGCCTTTTTTTGATGGATAATTCTCTCTTTAGGTCACACTTCAGGTAAACCAGCTCCAGAGGAGATCACATGCTTTCAAGGTCAAATTTGAACATAGGGCAAAAGGATATAAATTCAGATCCATTCTTTTACATCTTCTGGGTTTGGTTTTGATCTTTGCCTAAATATTTTCAGCATCACCCATTTCCTAGGAATGCCAAGTCATTAGCAGTTTTTTAAATATTGAGCCAGCTAATTCAGTGATCCTACTAAGATGATCACTGCTCTGCCTCTACTTGTAATAACACAAACTAATCAGTATTCTAAGCAGTATCTGCATAATACATACTAACATTCAGTTAGACATACCTACTGTATAGGCCTTCCCTCATTTAGGATTTCCACCCAATACATTTTTAGCATCTCTGTCAAGAACATTAGACAGGCTTCTCAATCTGTCATCGGCTCAGCCATTGCTACAGCTTCAGATGGCTTGGGGTTGCTAGGGATGGGACCAATTTTTTTATGATAACCATGCTGGCAAACATTGTGTGTATGTTGACTTAAGACGCTGAAGATTGTGTTCTGTACATAATGTGGGGAATGAGTTGCGTTCTACAATAGCAGATCTATTTCACATTCCTTTATATAATATTGGTGTGTGTCCCCCCCCCACGCAATCTTACATCATACCGATTAAATAAAGAGCAAGAAGTGTCAGATTGAAGGTGTTGTAAGCCCTTCTGCACCTGTGGAATATAGTGAGATACAAGTTAAAAAGTATGGAAATGCAGTGACTTTGGAGTCAAAGTTGCAATGCCTCTTGGCAAACCTTTCTTTTACACACATCTTGTTTTGTACAAGAGTAGTGAAATATCTTATCTGCATTGTATACAAGCAGTGGCAACTGTCTCCACCAGTCCTGCTTGTACACCTCTGCAGAGAATACAATGATACTGCTAGGCAGTATTTAGTTTTTATGTGTGTACTGAGTAGAATTTGTTGGAAAAAATAATGTTTGAAACAGTTTGAATACTTCCATAAAGCATTTGTAAAAGGTGGTGGTGGGGCTAATAGTTGCCATGTTATGGTCTTAATTACAGGGAGTATTTTTCATAAAACCTTTCTGAGACCTCTGCTGGCCAGTTAAATGGAATTTCTGCAGTATCTTTCATTTTGAATATACACACTAGTAGCGTAGGCTTAGACAGTTGTGAATTAGTGTTTCTTTTGAAAAACCAAATGTCACTAAAATATTTAAATTCTTACTAAAGAGCATGTTTTATTTCTGGCAAACTGGTACAGGTAAATCGTTCTCAAAGCTTTATACATCAGGTCTTCACTAATTGTGTACATTTTGCTAACAGAATATTGAAAACCAAAACTTAACTAGCTTTAACTAACAGTCTGTCACTTTACAGTGGAAATCATGCGCAAATAAAGCAAAGTAGCTTCAAATCCATAATGATTTTGCTTTTTCAATAATTGACTTTTATTTTTGTGGTTTTATTTAAGCATGCTAAGCATCTGTATTTTTTGTTTTTTAGATTTGACACAGTTGAAGGCATGTAAGTGGTCATTTAAATTTTTCAAGACTTAAAACAAAAGGCTTAAAACAAATAAGACTTTTAATGTTAAGTGTAATTTTTTTTAAAAAAAACAATTCATTTTCAGCTCTTGCATTTATTTTGCTTTAATTGTTTTTTATTCTAAAACTTCCCTAACATAAAGTTAAATATTTTTAGTGACAAAAACTGGGAGCATTTTTATGCACAAAGAGGGTAGGAACTGCAAATCTATTCACAAGTTTTCAATATTTTAACAGGTAAATTGTGCATGGAATGTTCCTGAAGCACTTAACCACTTCATTTCTTGCTTCTAAAGTTGTAGGTGGTTACCAGAGCATTTGAAAACACTGGAATTCTCAAACTGTAGAGATGGTAATTAAGGAAGGGATGTAGATATCATATAAATGGCTTGCAGAGGTCATGTTTCATTCTATTTAGGTATTGTGTTTCAGCAACAACAGTCAACCTGGTACATACATCAGCATGCTTCCATCCTCACCAACACCAGGAGGAAGTAGTTATTTCCTGCTGGTGGTATTATCTTTTATCTGAATGTGATATCACCTTGACCATCTGCCTTTAAATCCCCTTCTTCATGGTCTCTGTGGCTCACACATATGGGCCGTTCTGCACCTGTACAGAAAACCTTGGAAGCTTCTAGAGCTGCATTTTGGTAGTAATCCTGCCCCCTCACTCTGATGGATATAAGCTGTGCATCCCCCTGAAACCCAGTTCCTTTTCATCCACCATCCCGATAGGATCATTAGGTAGCTCTAAAGTGTTTTGGCATTCTCCATGTTGCCAAGGGCTTATAGCCCCAAAGTGTGTGGCCTACGTGGTGAAAAGCACCATGGAGCACCAGCCAGATCACTTGTCAAGCCAGAATTCTGTGGCTGCTGCTCAGGCTTCCTCAGAAGAAATGGCCTCAGTGGTATAAGAAACCTCTAAGCCTGTTTCCAGTGTGCAGAAACCTGAAGATATTCCTCTCAGTCCTGGAATGTCTCTAAAGAAGCAACTGCAGAATGAAAAACAGCCTTCTTCTATGGCTGTGGTGGAGCTGGAGAAGGACCAGCCACTGATCCTCGCCACCCCATTGGAACTTTCTGTCCCCACCCAGGAGCCACACCTGTCCTCATCTCAGATCCTAACCTCTCCAGTGTCTGTACCTCACTCACCTAGCCATGTTCTGGAGAGAATTGCTAGGGAGATGGATAGTCATTCTTTGGATGAGTTCCAAATTGTTGGCTCCTACCTGGGAGATTCTGGACAAATCTTCTCCCAGAGCCCTGCCCTCAGCCACCACCAGAAGGTGCTGGACTTGAACCCAAGGACAACTGGAGTTGAAGTTGCAGAATGCATTGAAGTCAACCTGGAACCACAGCTGTATACTCCCTCTCAGTGCCACAACAGGTCTCAGTCCCGAGAAGACTCTTGATCTCAATTCCAACATTTCCCTTCCTCACCCTACTCTTATAGAGACTTGAGACACCACTGTTACTCAGGAGACTGTTTATGTTCTCCACCTTTTTATTGGTATAGATACCCACCATATTTGCAAGATCCTGCCCCACTTTATAGAAGGGACCCATATTACAACTACTATGCAGCTCATGATGACCACTGTAGGGAGAGTCCTCACTCCCCACCTCAATAAGTCGGTCATTCCTAAACCTCTAAATCCAGGCGTCCTATAGGTGTAGTCTCTAGGCCACAGTCTCCCTTGCATTCATGGCTACCTCCCCTTCCTCCTCAAATGTGGTACCATCTCCTCACCCAGCCGGTGAATCTGCTGCACAACCTTCAATCCAGCCAATTCTGATTGTTCCAACTGCAATGTAGACTTCCTCAATTCAACACTGATGTGATGCTGCCTCTGCTCAGCACCCTGTTACTCCTCCTACTCCTCCTCCACCTCCACCTCAAGAGGGACTCCCCTGCAGAGTAATCATCAGAGGAGGATTTGGATCATTCAGCAGTAGAGGACCCTTCCAGTTCCTCCCTTGACACCCTTGAGGGAGAAAAAAACATATCTCTGTCAGATGACCTGGACACCTTTTCAGAGCAGGCTTCCAACTCTATACCTTTGAATTAAAGGACCTGAACCACCCCGTATAGATCCAATCTTTAATAGGGCCAAACTTCAGAATACCCCTCCATCCACTATCTATGTGATTCCAGCATTTAGAAGGTCATACATTACTCTTAGCAGGCTCTGGCCTTGGTTCCCTACACTTCAAGGAGGATCAAAAATCTCTTACCAAGTGCAATAAGAGGATTGTGCTATGTTCTTCAAGCACCCGCAACCAAATTTGATTATTGTCAAAGTAGCACAGTCCAGGTTCTCCAGAAAGGCCCTTGCTACAGCTGATAAGGAAGGATGTAAGATCGATGCCATGGCCCACAAGACATATTCAACAGCCTATCTGTTGTTTAGAATAGCAAATTACCAATCATGTAATTTCCCCCTTCATTGATCACCTCTTGGATGAGGATATAAGAAAGTGGCTTCGGTCTTCCAATTTGAAGGACATAATTTCGTGGCTAACAGATGATGACAACGAAACACACAGTTGACTGTAGCACTAATGCTGTAGCTCTCCATAGATATGCCTTAATGCTGTAGCTCTCCATAGATATACCTGGCTCCATTCCACTGATCTGGCCCAAGATGCAAGGTTGGCAATTGGAACCTTCCCATCAATTCATGTCAAAGGCATACTGGTTCAAGCTGTTTCCACATAACCAAGTTTCTCCACCTCATCAGCACTCCAGAATGCCTTCCCAAGGTTCTTCCTCTACCCACCGTTCTTAGGGTCAATCGAAACACTGTCCCTCCATCAAGAAACCGCCAAACAACTCCAAGCAATTATTTTTTTTAAATCTGCTTTCACCAAGCTGCTAACAATCCCTCTCCTCCATTTCACAACAGGCTAGTACTGGTTTTCCACAGGTGGGATGGTGATGGGACACATGGGTCCTCTGTATAATCCAAAAAGGCTATTTCATAGAGTTCCCCAATCATCCCCCTAGTGAAAGCCTTCCAGCAAATGCAGTCTTCATACCCTCTCTGCCAGGAGATCACAGTGCTCCTACAGAAAGGAGTGGTAGAGCAGGTCAGTCAATCCCTAATGCTCCTTGGTTTTTATTCAAGGTACTTCATCATCCCTGAATCAGATGGATGTTTGCACCCAGTTTTGGATCTTATTCCTCACAAGCAGTTCAGGATGGTCACCCTGTCAAGTATCCTCCCCCTCCTCTGCAAAAGAGAGTGATTATTTATATGTATTAAAATGTTAATGCTTGTCCCCTTCAGTATATTCCCCGTTCATACTCACACATCAATGCAGTCTTGTTTTCCACTGGTCGAAGGCTTGGAACAGATCAGTTTCTGTCAGCTGTTTCAACACATCTGCTGTTTTCTTCTTTACTGCATCAGTTGACTCAAGTCCTGTTCCTTTAAGCACTGATTTAAAAGTCGCATGGTGCTAAATCTGGTGAATATGGAGGATGTTCAAGTGTAGCAATGCGTTTTATCTACCAAAAACTGCTTCACAGAAAATGCTGTGAGAGCAGGCACATTGTCTAGATGAAGAATATAACCATTTCCCCACAGTTCTGGCCTTTTTTTTTTCCCCTGACTCTTAGCTTTGTCAAAACTTCTTGATAATAATGCTGGTTCACTGTTCTGCCTTCAGGAACCCATTCTGCCAAAACTAAGTCCTTGATGCAAAACAACAACAACAACAGTGGGCATGGCTTTGAACACAGTCTTGCTTTGACATGCTTTTTTCATTCTTGGTGATGATAGTGTTTTCCAGTGCATTGACTGTTGTTTTGTATCAGGATCATACTGGAAGATCCAGGTTTCATTACAAGTGATGATTTTTGGAAAAAGGCTTGGGTCTGCTTCAAGTTGCTGCAGAATGTCAGCACAAATTTCCTTGCAGCACTCTTTTTGTTCTGGTGTGAGAATCCTAGGGACCATCTTGGCACAAACTTTTCTCATGTTTAGATCCTCATGCAAAATTTTCCACACAGTTTCTTTGTTAATGTTCATGACTTCAGCTATCATTCAGACACTGAGTCGCCCGTCTCCTCAAACAATCTGGATGATTTCCCCCTCCCCCCAAATTTCTTTGGTTCTTGAAGTGGAAGGTCATCCAGGGCGTTCATTGTTTTCCATATTCTCACATCCTCCTTTGTGCCACTCAAACACATGTGCATGAGACATGCAGTTTTCCCTGTAGGCCTCAGTAAGCATTTGAAAAGATAATGTTGATGTTTTGTTCACTTTTACTAAAAATATACACTGGACTGACTATGTGACGAATGTTGCTGTCCTTGAGCAAGCAGGGATCACCAGCATTGAGGCCATGATATTGAGAACACAGCTGCGCTGGGCAGGGCACGTTTCTAGGATGGAGGACCATCGCCTCCCAAAATTACTACTCTACGGTGAACTCGCCACGGGTCAGCGTAAGGGGGCGCTCCAAAAAAGCGATACAAAGACTCCCTGAAACAACATCTCAGGCTTGGCCAAATTGATCACCAACAGTGGTCCGCCCTGGCCTCACATCGGGAGGCATGGAGACGCACTATCCACAATGCTGCAGCCTTATTTGAGAACTCACGACGAACAAGTCTTGAAGAGAAACGACAACGCAGAAAGAATCACAACCCAAAAACATCACCCAAGGAGACCTTCTGCTGTGCTTTTTGCAACCGGACTTATTTATCTCGGATTGGCCTTTTTAGTCATCAGCGCGCTTGCAGAAAGCGCGGGATGAGTCCTTCCTGAATCTTCGTTTGCGAAGAAAAGCCAGAGAGAGAGAGACTAAAAATTTCAAATTGACACATTGTTCAACTTTTAAACTTAGCATTTTTAAAAATTTGTCTGAAAGGTAGGAACACAGTCTCATTATTTAATAGACAGACCTCATAGTTCCATATCAATATCCAGCCTTCCAGCAGATGCTTCCTCTGTTTCTGTGTCAGGTTAGAACATTATTAGTTTCACATCCTTCCCTTCAGCTTCGTGACCGCCACAAGGGTCTCGCAGTGGTAGCAGCTTTGTTACATATCAAAGGCATGTCCGTCTTCCAATATTTAGGTGGCTTGCTGATAGTCTCCTCTTTCCACAAGGCCCCACAAGATGTCCACCTTGCAGTGTCCTTCCTTCAGGACCTGTGAAACAAGCATGGTTCCTCACACCGTCTCTTTGGACTGAGGGATTGAGGATCATTTGCCATTTGTCAGCTAATCTGGGTTCTGTTTTAGGTTCTATCATCACCTTCTGGCCACCAACTCATGATGGCGGTAAAATCCAGACAGGCAGAGTTAATATCAACACTCCACTTAAACATTCTTAAGTATTGGAATCTCAGAGTAATTATATGGGAAAATAGCAGGCTCTTTGGTAATCTTTCAGGCTTTCTATTATATGCAATCATATATACAAACATATATTTCTCCTTAGGGAGAAACACAGACATGTCAAATCTGGGCACTTTGCTTTCGTAACAGTACATCACATTGCATGTAAGGCATCATATATTAATTACATTACAGGATAATGGTAAGATGTTACACTTTCATAGGGACTGAACTTCTCTTTTTCTGTATCTCTCTACTAGGCTTTTCTATAATGATCACATAGAAGAACATTACTTAAACAATATAACTCAGCCATGCCCATTAAGCATACTATCTCTTTTGCTGAGGAACTGTACATCTCTAAACAAGCATCTGAAAACACAGGCATCCAAGGATTACTGTCCTTGCATTGTTAAATCTAACAGCATCTATTACATATCTATAAGTATTTTAGCGGGCATCCATTACAATCATATTGGGACATACATCTATTTCAGCATAGCCTAGATGAGAGTAAAGATTTTTTTTCCTCTTGCCAGCATGGTCAATCTTTACCAGCATGTCTGGGCAATTTATCAGTTATCAGGAAAAGTATGGCTTGAAGGCTACGTTGTAGCCTTCTCTTCATATAACTGAGACTGGTAAAGCAGTTCAGTTGCTGTATCCTCTTGGCTTCTTTTGTTCTCTCCCTGGCCTCTGCCCAGCTGTCAGCTGCCCTATCAAAACAAAGGCACTGACAGGTCTCATTTATGTTTCCAATCAAACAGAGCTCTTAAATATGATGCCACTTGTTGAAGATTGGATTTTGGAAAGCATTCCTGTTCTCATCTCTTTGTTCACATTTGAGTAGGCATTCTGCCCAACATTAGCCCATCTCTTTGTTCTCAGTAACACACACATGGACTCTAATACACACAATATCCTGCATTATATCTTATACTCTGTCTGTTGTACTTTGTAGATTATACTCTGTATGTATATTTTGAGGCCTCAAAGCTGGCAGCCAAAATAAATCTGGCCTGTAACACCTGGACTTCATGATAAATTGGGAAGAGTCTTCTCTAAATCTATCTTGACATATCCAGCTTGTAGGGGTAGCGCTCAACTCTGTGAGGTCCAGAGCCTTCCTACCTAAGGACAGAACACTCGCCCTAAAGATGTTGTTGCAGAAGCTCTTATGGAGTTGGCATGCCAAGGCTGGATCCATTCAGGTTAATCTTTGTGTTGACTCTGGTGAAGAAGGGGAAGGGAGGAGAGGCATACAGCAGAGATCTGTCCCATAAGAAAAGAAACGCTTCCAAGAGAGCTGAGCTTCATTGGCCCCTGCTTCAGAACTGAGAACACTGGATGTTTCCTGGGGACATGAAGAGGTCTGCTCTGCATGTTCCCCAATGATGGAAGAGGCAACATAGGAGGGCTGAGTCCATCTTCCACTCATGGGAGGAGGAGGTCACCCTGCTGAGGTTGTCTACAGCAACACTGTCTGTACCTGGCACATGCACCACCAGGAGGAATATGTCCCTGCTGATACAGAAGTTCCACATCTGAATGGTAAACTGGAGGAGGGTAGGTGAATGAGATCCCTCCTTGCTTGTTGAGTTAGAAGGTTACCATCATGATACAACTTTTCCTTGTCAGACTGTTGTCCCATGACTGCCAGGGTCTAAGGTGTGGACACCCCAATCCATCATGGACACATCTGTGGTAAGCAGTAGAAATGGTAGGCAAAGATAATCTCTCTCAAGGTGTTGGGGAGATGGGTCCAGCTGAGGGAGTGAAGAACCAAAAGAGGTACTAAGAACCACTTTTGTGGTGGTATCATCTGGAGCTGTGCAAAGGGGGATGAATATAATAGTCGTGGCCATGAGGCCCAGAATGAGGAAGACAACACAAACTATTCTGATCTCCCTGTGGTGACCCTACTAAGTGTGGTTCTCCAGTCTCCTCAGGCTGTCTGGAGGCAACTTTAACTGCTTGTGAAGGTGCCCAGATCTCCTCTCCATGCATCACAGCAGAATACTCCACCCAGGCATGGCCACCCTTGGGCTAACTGCTTGGCGAGTCTGCCCTCCCCAGAGCTTTTGAACATCAGGAAAGTAATGTCTGCTGCCCACAAGCAGCTGATGAAATGCTCCTGTGCACCAAGTTGGCATCTCTGCATGCTAAAAATCTCTTCTGCTCTTCCTTGAGGGTCTATTTGGCACCACTTCTGCTCATTCTAAGCCGCAGGATGCCCCCTCTTGTTCGGTACATTTACACCTTTGTCCACTTAGTCACTCGTTAGTCCTCTCCAGGCTTATGGCATGTCCCTTCGAACCCATGATGTCCTGTGATCTTCACCTATTCTGGAAAATTCGCTTTCTTGTCACCACCTCTGCTCGTAGAGCCAGTGAATTAGCAGTGCTAAGGGTGGGGGGAAAAAAACCTTACTATATGCTTTCATAGGAACAAAGTGGTCCTCTCCATGGATATCTCCTTCCTCCCTAAGATGGTGTCCGCTTTTCATCTCAACCAGCCCCTAGTTCTTCCGACCTTCATGCGGTCACCATCTTCTGACCTGGAGCGTGCTAGAAGGGTGCTCCTTTTATGTGTCACTCAATTAAAACAGTTCTGGAAGACTTCTCATCTATTTGTTGCCTATGAACTACATAAAAAGGGAAAAGCAAACTCATGTCAGTGACTCTCCCACCAGTTGGTAAATACTATCCACTTTGTGTACTCCCTTATTAGGAAACCCATTCCTCAAGGAGTTTATGGTTCAT
Source organism: Gambelia wislizenii (assembly GCA_030847615.1). Classification (NCBI taxonomy): domain Eukaryota; kingdom Metazoa; phylum Chordata; class Lepidosauria; order Squamata; family Crotaphytidae; genus Gambelia; species Gambelia wislizenii. The sequence goes on along the minus strand of JAUMIR010000006.1, from coordinate 78,473,392 downwards.
TCAACTTGAGCGGTGGCATATCTCAGATAGATTCTTCTCCCAGAACTCTGCTGCACAGCTACATGGTTGCAGCCATCTATGCTGGATCTATCATCCAGTCTATATTTAGACTCAATATGATGTGGCTTTTAGTAAGGTGGTTCTTTCATTGGTCCTGGCATGACCCTCTGTCCTCCTTTCTGTTTTCCCATATGTGTGAGTCACAGAAACCATGAAGAAGAATAGGCAGCCTACTATGGTTCTTCAAGTGGTCATCTGTGAACTTAACACAAACCATCCTCCTCCCCTCTTCATGCCATCAATTTACTCGAGGCCTCCAGTTGGCAGGCTTGGGACTGGGTTTTGCCGGGAACTTACCAGTTATATCGTTCAGGTGAGGGAATAGGATTACCTAAACACAGTTCTAGAAGTTTCCAAGGATCTCCACACAGGTGCAGAATGACCCATATTTGTGAGTGCACAGATTATTACTTGAAGAACCATAGTTATAGGTAGACAACACAATTAATTAATACACTTTGGAAACTGCTTCATGCAGTGTAGATGTGTAAATTGCTATTACTTAAAACAATTTGTAAGCCGCTCTGATAGCCTTGTGGCTGAAGAGCAGGGTATAAATAAATAAATAAATAAATATCATCATCATCTGGGCACAAATTGAGTGATTCAAGTCTGGGAGATTTAAGCATTTGCAACTGTTTTCTACAGCATTTTAGAGCCATAGAATGAGACTTCTCTCTGGAACATAACACTCACAGAGGCCTTTTATGTCTGTTTAATAACACTAGCTTCAGTAAACATACCAGAAATATATATATTTTTAAAGTATTAGATTCTGTTATGGTTTTGCTTCCCTATGGAAAGAAAGCCCTGTTGTGAAGAAATCTGAGTGGTGAAGTTTTTTGCCTGTTTTCACCCCAAAATAACATTTTATTGGTTAAATTTCTAACCATCAAACCTGGTTAAAATTATTGAAATATTGAGTGGGTTCTAGTGACACTAAAAAGTATGCTAACTATAATCCCTGAAAGGAGCTTCTTTTTTCTTTCTTTAAAGGGAACATAGTGGTTTTGTTCTAAATGTAGTACAGTACAGATTGCATATTTTCCCTACATGCACACAGTTTTTGCAGGAGGGCCAATTTAATTGTCAGTTACAATGTTGATGTCTTTTACTTTTAGCAAAAATACACAATCTTTCAAACAATCTTGGGTTGTACTTTATTGTTGTTATAGCAGAATCTTGGATTTACAAACTCTCACAGGCTGTTTCCATAAGATGATCATTTGCTTCAGTAATCTTCCTCCCCCCCCCTTACCCGTTCCTTCTGTTTTGCATCCCAGTACTGTTCTTTTGTAACCCTTAAATTCAGTTTACCTTCTTCCATCTTCTCTAAACTACTTTGAACTTATGTGCAGCTTCTTTCTACCCCTTTTGGAAGTGTTCTTCATACAGTGATCCATTCTGAAAGATGAAGAACATTATTTAAGGGCTTTCTCAGTGGAATAGCTTTTCTGTTGGCCAGCTAAGAATTGTTCTTTATCTTCCAGAAGTTTGTCCCTGCAAATATCTTTAATTGCTGAAGAATGATTATTTCCAAAACATATGCTACAACTAGGAGTGTTGTCTCAATGTGATTGAACAAATGTCACAAGCATCGTCTGCCAGTGCTATGATGATATTAGTGATGGAATATAAATTCTTCCCCATGTGCCTGGTCCCTTTTGAAAATAATTAATTGGGATCATACTGCCTATGGTTCTAAACAATTATAGTTCAAAAACAAAAATATGTTAAAAATGTCAGTATCTGTTTACTATAATTGTAGGTCATTGAGTGAAGGTTGGATTTGATTTGGCTGGTTGCTACTTGTTTATATTTGTTCACATTTTGTGTTGCATGAATGTCCAGGCAACTGGTGATATATATTCATTGTCAATGCACTCGTATTGACACATCCCCTGCTTTTCCCTTGTTGAATAATAATTTAGTTGTGATTAGATCATAGCATGTTCAGGTTGTAATCTAGAGTATATTTTGGTGTTTCAACCCATGTCTGATATAAATGCACTAGCTAGAAAAATAATGAAACATTTGTGACTGAATATAATAAATCATTTAAATACCACAGCTCTGTCCTTTTAGCCATACAATTAGAGCTATTGGAATGGTTCTAGGAGTGCAAGAATGTCACGGAAAACTTTGGAAGCACTTTTATAGGGTAAATTATCTTGCTCCAACCCTCAGTCAAATAATTGGCTGGTCAGCTCAAATCTGTGAAATACTAATTTATTCCTATTGTCACCTCCCATTTCTTCTCTGTGCTTTCTTTCCAGTTTTACACAATCCAGCTAGCTTTCTTTCAGACTCCTTACTCTTAATTTTGTCCAGAAGAGCCTACTTTGTATCCTTCTTTTTATGTACCTTTCCACTGAGCTGTGTCTGTCAGCTTCTAGTGTCACAGGACCTTTTCCAACTAATTAGCCTCCTGGCCAAATTGAAGTATTCCATCCTCACACATACCGTATATTCCGGCGTATAAGACAACTGGGCGTATAAGACCACCACCCCAATTTCCAGCCAAAAATCTAGGCCTAGGCATATATTCGCCAGATAAGACCACCACCACCACCCCCAATTTGGCTGGCTGGGGGAGCCTTGCCAGCTGATCCTCTTTGTTTCCCAACTCATGAGGATCTCCTCGTGAGTTGGGAAAGCGAACAGGATCAGCTGGCAGGGCAACATTCGCCCCCCTCTTCAACCTTCCAGTCAAACTGGACTCGAAGGTGGAGGAAAGGGGCGAAAATGCCCAGTTTGCCTCAGCAGCCCCCTTCCCTCCGTCTTGGCTCTTCTGAAGGGGACCAAGGCGGGGGAAGCGGGGGCGGCCGTGGCAAACCCCTAGATTCGCCCCTTCTCCCCACCTTCCGGGCAAACATGCCCCGTTTGGCTCCATAGGGAGGACGCGGGGCCGTGGAGCCAAACCCCGGGATTCGCCCCCTCTCTCCACCGTCAAGGGAGAGGGAGCGAATCTAGGGATTTAACTCCACAGCCCCATCCCTCCTTCTGGGCTCCCTCCTCCTGCGATTCCCCAACCCACAGGAGGCTGCCCAGCCTCCTGGTGGGTTGGGGAATGCGGGATGGCCAGCTGGCTGGGGGGGTGGAGGGAGGGGGCTTCGCAGCCACCCCCCTCTCCAAAGCACGGTTTTGGGGAGGGTGGGTGGGTAGGCGGAGGGTGGATGGGTGGCTGGGGAGAGGGGGCTTCGCAGCCACCCCCCTCTCCAAAGCGCAGTTTTGGGGAAGGGGGGTGGCTGGGCGAAGGGTGGATGGGTGGCTGGGGGTTGGGGGCTTCGCAGCCACCCCCCTCTCCAAAGCGTGGGTTTGGGGAAGGGGGGTGACTGGGCGGAGGGTGGATGGGCGGAGGGGGCTTCGCAGCCACCACCCCCTCCCGAAAGCTGCGATTTCGCAGCTTTCGAGAGGGGGGTGGATGTGCGGGGGGTGGGCGGGGGGCAGGGGGCTTCCCAGCCACCCCCCTCCCGAAAGCCGCGATTTCGCAGCTTTCGGGAGGGGGGTGGATGTGCGGGGGGTGGGCAGGGGGCAGGGAGGAGGGGGCTTCCCAGCCACCATCCCCTCCCGAAAGCCGCGATTCCGCGGCTTTCGGCAGGGGGGTGGATGTGCGGGGGGCAGGGAGGAGGGGGCTTCCCAGCCACCACCCCCTCCCGAAAGCCATGATTTTGCGGCTTTCGGGAGGGGGTGGATGTGCAGGGGGTGGGCGGGGGCAGGGAGGAGGGGGCTTCCCAGCCACCACCCCCTCCCGAAAGCCGTGATTCCGCGGCTTTCAGAAGGGGGGTGGATGTGCTGGGGGTGGGCGGGGGCAGGAACGAGGGGGCTTCCCAGCCAGCCCCCCCTCCCGAAACCCACGGTTCCGCAGCTTTTGGGAGGGGGGGTGGATGCGCGGAGGGTGGGCGGGGGGCAGGGAGGAGCACTTTGCTTCACCCCCCTGCCCCATCTCCTGCCTCTTCGCTCCATTTGCAAATTGGCAGGAGATAGGCAGGCAGGTGAAGCAAAGTATATCCAGCGTATAAGACGACTGTCGATTTTGGAGGGCACTTTTGAGTGCTCAAAAGTCGTCTTATACGCCGGAATATACAGTACTCGGAACAGCAAATGGCTTTGTGTCATCAATCATGAACCAATGCCAGATGCTTCAGTGCCATGAAGAAAGTAATATAGTTATCAATAAAATATTTGGCTCGATACAGTAATCAAATTATAATAGCAGAAATCTACAGTATTCAACCCCCAACCACTCACACTGAAAGAAAATATTCTGTATAACTTTTTTGATGGCTTAGGTCATGCTGTATTCTTGCCAAGAATGTCCATCACATCTCATTAGACAGATCTGTGGTATTAAAAGCTCACTGCCTCAGTCTGGTGTTTTCCCTACTTCACAATGTGCCTTTTCCTAGAAATTGTTCCATTGTAGGTGGAACAGAGCCCAACCACCCCCTCCCTTGGTTTCATCTTTTTTGTGGATGTGTAAGACAAAAATGTGATGAGGAAGCATTCGAACACCGCTGTTAGTTTGTTACGCACCTATTAATTGTGGGTTACATCACTGTCAGAATGTTGCTTGCTTTCTTTTGGTGTATATCTAATGACTTGCTTTCAATCCTATATTTATAAAAGAAAACAAAATAATCAACAGTATTTGGTTTATGGCAGGAGCCCTCTGGCACAGATGGAAGAAGAAAGAAGAGAGCATGTGGCAAAGATGAAAAAAATGGAGATGGAAATGGAGCAAGTCTTTGAAATGAAAGTCAAAGAAAAAGTTCAGAAACTGAAGGATTCCGAAGCTGAGGTACACCATAGCAGAGAATTTATACTGTATACCATTATCTAGATCGTGGTGTGTGTGTCTGTGATCTTGCATTCCAGATGTTGTTGGACTGCAATATCCAGCATTTTTCACTGTTGACTATACTAGGTTGGGTCCTTGCAGTCCAACAGCGTCTGGAGATCCATGATTCCCACTCCTGATACAAATAAAGCAAATAGTGTATAGTAAGAATAAATATTTATACTATATGATTCATTTAGCCCTCTGGGTATGCAATTCAGTAGATACCTTGCTATGTGTTTATTCCAAATTAAATCAGTTAGTTAATTTGTATGTATACCTGAATGAATAATATATCTCTATTCCTGTGTGCCCAATAACTATTGCTATGCATAATATCCATGCTGTGGATTTTGAAGCCATGATTCTACCCATAAGGCAAAGTCTATTTTATTTTTAAACTGATATGATTTAGGCTGAATCAGGTCATAAGGCTGATACGCTTAAGTTACTATAAAGTTAAGATAACAAAACAAGGGGACCTTTGGTGTCACACTCTCTCAGCTCCAGAGGAAGGCAAAGGCCCTCTGAACAAATCTTGCCAAGAAAAGCCTGTGATAGGGTTGTCATAAGTTGGAAATGACTTGAAGGCACACACTAACAAGGTGGCCAGCATCTCTTTAGAGAATTGTGTTGTTATATGCCAAATATTCATCCTCTGAGATGCCAAAAGAAATGTGAACAATGTCTCTGGCTTTTCTTTGCAAATGAAGATTCAGACGAAGCACAAAAATCAGTGTGTATAGAGCCATTGTACTGTCTATTCTCCTTTATGGGTCTGAAACATGGGTCACCTATCGCCACCACTTACGACTCTTCGAACACTTTCATCTGCACTGTATACGCACAATCCTAAATATACACTGGACTGACGATGTGAACACTGTAGGATTGGCCTAATTGCTTAAGTTGGAATTTATTTAAACAAAAGCCATTCTAAGTTGAGACCCATATAACATATGTGTTAGTGGATAGTATGCTCGGGTTATGACCTTGGTTAAGCCATGGTTGGTCTTAAAGAGGACCTTGCACTTAAGCTTCACCTTTTAGTTGTGAAGATGTGAGATGTTCAATAAGTACTTTTGTATATAAGAATGTTTTGTCTGAGGTTCAGAGTCCTATCAAGGCATGGCCAAGCTTTCACTAATCCTTTGACATTTTTAAATTGACTCTTTTCTCTCCTTTGCCATGTTACAAATAGTGTTTCAAATTCCTCTGTTTCAAAAAGGATTTTCCCTGGTTGCTATTTGAGAAACACATGCACACACACACACACACACACACACAACCCTGAGATGTATGGAACTGTAGATGTTCTGCAATTCTTTAGACTGTAATCTGTATACACTAGGACCCCTATATCTTCTGGGGATTGGTTCAGGGGGGGGGCATGTATACTGAAAGCAAATGTCATTGAAAACAATGGGATTTCTGGATTAAAATACCATAGAGTTGCCTTAGAGGACCTAGAAAATGGCTAGAAAGGACACATTTTCTAGGAAGACTCTGGTAAGTGTGCTGTTTTATGTCCTGTGGGTAATTGAATCAGTGGATACAGGGGTCCTACTGTAAATTATTGTCAACTAAAATTTGACATACGATGAGATGCGTCACATTCAAGTGCTGTCATTTATGTAACAGTCATTTTTAAAGTTTTTATTTTAATAAATTGTAGCAGCAAATTTCTTGTAACATGAAGTTTCATAATTAAGCTTTTCTTGGGTACACATACTGACTATGGAGTACCATGATTCTCCATTGCAGTCAGAATGTACTACTTCCCAAGTAGGGAAGACTTTCTGTTTCATAACTTTTCTCTCAGCTCCATGTGTCTCTCAAAATATTCTTAATCATATTGCACCATTTTTTCCTGAATCTCCTCTCACAATTCTTTTCATCTCTGTTCCCCAATGAAGAACTCTCCTTCTAATTTCCTACCAAACCTCATATTACCCCTTTACCACAGAAGAGACAGACCATTTCATTCTTCCAGCTTCCATCTCCTGGTCACCTTTATTTAGTACCCCTCCAGCCACCACCACCACCTCCTCCTCCTCCTCCTCCTCCTCTGCTGGTATACCCATACAGATTCTGTAGTTCAGTAGCGCTGCAACCCTGCGTGCTTCTCCTTTTCTTCTCTTGCAGTTCATCTGGTGTTTATTTTATTTCAGTTGTTCTTATACTTCTGCTGGCTTTCCTGATCTTGCTCAGGGAAAATACATTATGCTGTTGTCTGCTAACATAATAAAATCAGGCTGTCACATGGCTGTTTACAGTTTTTATTGAGCTTCAGCAGTCCCAGATAGTCCACAAAGTTAACCCCTTCATGACACCTTGCATGTTTGCATGTAGCAGGAACCTGTCTTCAGTGAAAAGATCCTCGCCAATGTTGAGGATGGTAGGCTATGGATCTGGATACTGGGGAGGGGTACACCATTTCTTGGTTGGGTCTCTAGGCCCGACAAGATTACTCTGAAGCCTGTAGTCCCTGATGGTAAGTCTCCCAGACTTGTTCAGCTGTCTCAGAATCACAGCTTGGCTGCTGGTGTCTGTTTCTTGGTTTCAGCACCATGCTCAAGAAAGTCCTCCCAGTCAGGCATTGTTGAGGTACTGCAAGCCTGACCCCTTGGAATAGATACTGCATCTCTGCCCTCATCAGAGGGTCAGGTAGGAGTGGATCAGGCCTTAGGGGTTTCCCCCCTAAGAGTTGGGCTGGCAAAGTCCAGACCTTGGGGCAGTAGTAGGTGCAAGACATGTGGGAGAAATGCTGCCCAGTCTTTGCAGCCAACTCCAACAGCAGCAGTGGTGGGGCTGCCAGCCACCCACTTCCATCTCCAAGGCATCAACTGCAGCACCCCTGCTAATTTGTTCTACTGGAACAAGATGCTTGAATCTGTGAAATGGGGAAACACATCATCGCATCTCTCTTCAGCCACACAAACATAGTACAGATGCCCATAGTACAGGTGCATCTTTATTGTAGCTCCAAAAGTTTCAGATTTTGGAACATTTCAGAATTCCGGATAAGAGATACTCAACCTGTATAGAAGCTCAAAATGACAGAATATAAAGTACAAGTAACAACTAACTTTTTATTACTTCCTTTCCATTCTTTATCTTCCTTCTTCATATTTAGCTGTTCAGTCGGCTCTTCTGTTTCCTTTCCTCTAGCTTTGCATGTAGCAGCTTTGTTCTCTAGTGAGTTCCTGCTCCCATACATGCATCTGTATTTCACATGTGGGGTACATTTGCTGGCATCGGCCCAAACCAAAAAGCTGTGGCAAGGGTCAGCCAAGCAAAGATTTTCTGGGTTGGCTGCAGCATTGGCTGAGTTTGAGCAAGGCTGCTATACACTATTCCTCAGGCTTCAATTCCTAGATATGCTTAAACTTCAGAATATCCTGGAGAACTATTGCCTGATTTCACCCATTTTTTTTCCTGGTTGGCTTCCTAAAGGATGAAATTTGAGCAAACAAGCAGTCTGTTCTCCAGGATGGTCTTGGTGTATAAGAATCCTGAATATTCAGTTTGAGCAAACCACAGGTTGTGACACATTAGAAGCAGGTAACAGTGGGGGGAAAAAAACATAGTGTGTGCTTATAGCCCCAATTCCTTCCTGTGTTGTTTTTTGCCAATTTTTATCATTGCTCATCCCAGGTTTTTTAAAAACCTTAATATGTTATTGATGCCGGAGCAGCTCTGAAGTGGTAGAAATGTAATGTCCAGTGAGTCCCTTGTTGCTCACTAACTTATTGTTAAATGTTAAGGAGAACTTGATTTCTTTAAAATCTTAGGGCCCATCTACACGAGGGGGAAAAAATCCCAGATACCTCATACTATTGGCATCTTGCAAGCAGCAGCGACCAGACCAAATAGCTTTTCTGGACTCAGAAGCCCCCATAAGCCTTGCGTTACTGCTGGCAGCGGCAAGTTATTTGCTCGCCTTAGTTCTTCACTGCCGCCAGGTTTTTGTTTTTGTTTTAAAAATGTCCCAAGGTGCGCTGCTGCGATAGAGCGATTCTCCAAAGCAAAACAGAAAATATTGATTTTTTTTCCCATCGCCTTAGCGAGCGATCACTACAGTGAAAATCCAACATGGCAGCAATGGGCACTTGCCCTCCTAGCAAGCCCTGTCCCCATTCTTGCTCAGCCAATCAGCTTTGTACTCCCTTTCCCGTTTTTTATTGTTCAGTAGTCCAAAAGAGCAAAAACGCACACCAGCCTCGCAGTTTCTGGAAAAGGGAAATCTGCATAGGCTTTTACCCCATTGTTTTTGTCGTTTGGGGCCCCCCTCCTTCCGAATAGTATGGTTTGGTGCTGGGTCCTGTTTAGACAGGTAGGATTCCCAGCGAATTCCATGAGGGGTATTTTCACCATTTAGACGGGCCCCAGGAATCATAAAAATATGATTCAAAGGAGTGCTTTTGTTTTTTATGAGGCCTTGCTTTGCATGCATTACCTTGAAGTTACTTTGCCTATTATTGGTTCTGCTATTCTGAATTTTGGCTTTGCCTACAAATGGTTTAATACCAATTAGTTTTCTTACCCTTCATCCTCCCAGTTCCAACCCCCCCCCCAAAAAAAACCCCAAAAACCACAGTTGCCACTGGCTGGAACCAGGTGAAATTAGGTGCAGTTTGTTCTGATGAAAATGAACATGAGAAGTTACTCATGGCTTGTCTTAATTCCCACTGAAGTCAGTGATAACTTAAATACAGTTTAGTCTGGATTCAACCCAACCTGCTGATTATTTAAAGAAAATTACAGTCGTCCCTTCACATTCGCGGGGGTTAGGGCTGCAAGACCCCTGCGAATGTGAAAAAAATGCGAATAAAAATCACTGCTCTCCCAAGCCTTTGCTTCCCCACAAAAGGGGGTGAAGGCCCAGGAGAGGGGCGATTTTAGAGGCTTCACCTCACCCACCACCGCTCTCCTGAGTCTTTGTTCCCTTTGGGGGGGAAGCGAAAGCCCAGGAGAGCAGCGGCGGGTGAGGCAAACCCCTAAAATCACTGCGGTCCCAGGCCTTCACTTCCCCTCCCCAAAGGGAGCGAAGGCCCAGGAGAGGGGCGATTTTAGAGACTTTGCCTCACCGCCCCCCCCCGTACCAGGCCAGAGGAGGCATCACTCCTTAGACAGCTGGAGTTCCCTGGCCCCCCCAGACCTTCCTCTCCCTGCCTCCACTGCCTCTTCTTCTTCCTCCTCCTCCCCGTCGGGACCACAGCAGCACTGCCAATGCCTCCAATTGGAAGAGGCAACCAATGCGGCGGCGGTTGCTCCTCTTGCAGCACCCTCATTGCTGCAGTCCCCGGGGAGGGGGAGGAGAGTGAGGAAAAACCACTTAAAACCGCAGAAGTCAAAGCCGCAAATGTGAAGGGAGGACTGTATATCTTATTTTTTGCCTCCTGGAGGGGGCTCCAAGCTTTGTGACATGCAAGTGAAAACAGATTTCCCTTCTAGTACATAAAGTTTGACAGTGCTGAAGGGATTTAAGAAGTGCAGTTACAAATTATTTTTTAATGAATTATTTAGCAACACGGTGCATCCCTGAGTGGACACATAAGTAGTTTACCCTATTTTGCATTCTTGCTTGTTAGCTCCAGCGACGTCATGAGCAAATGAAGAAGAATTTGGAGGCACAGCACAAAGAATTAGAGGAAAAACGCCGTCAGTTTGAGGATGAAAAGGCAAACTGGGAAGCTCAACAACGTATTTTGGAGCAACAGAATTCTTCAAGGTAATTAGGGATCTTAACTGTAGTTATTGCTGATAGTTTTCGATTTTGGATGATGTCACTTGGAGCAATTTGCTGTCCCCACACATCCATGTAGGGGAAGCAGACTGAATTATGGCCTACATATCTTCAGTTCTGCTTGCATATGCCAAAATCATATGTGCAGTACCTGGATTTTATCTGATTGTGCAATTGTTAGCCTATACTTGCATCTTTTTACACTTGTAGACCATAATTATGACTTGCTAAATCTGTGGAGATAATGCAATAGAATGCATGTTCTCATTTCATGAAGTGGCTATACCAGTATCACCTGCATCAGCACGTGAAATATTTAAACATGTAGTTTGAAGTAGACACTATTCAACAATTTTTTTTTCTGAAGGAAAAGTGCACGTTCTCTTTCCCTCTGCATTTCAGTTTCTGTTGTTATGTATGCCTGAAATTGCTCTCCTTCTTGTCAAGATGCTTCCTTCTCAGAAGTTTTCTACTCAATACTTGAATCCATAACATATTTTTTAGGCTAGCCCTGTCCCTCCCTTTCCTACTGATCCATTGCCATCTCATTCAGATTGTTCACCATCAATCCTTCCTGTTTCCTCATGTTTTCCCTTTGAACTTTATAAGCTTCTAGACAAAGAATACATTTATTTCTTGCCTTAAATTCAATTTCTGATCTCAACTAGAATAGACTCATTGAATCAGTGGGATTTATTGGTTCTACTTCTGTTGAAACTAGTAATTGAAATGGGACCTTTGTATCACACCATGGTATGTTCATTAAATAAGTGTTCAGTGACAAGTACTGGTAGTACTTAACATCTTGTGATGTTTTGAATATCATCATCATCATCATCATCATCATTTATTTATTTATTTATTTAGTGCCATCAGTGTACATGTCTCTACAAATAAAACAACAACGAAAAACAGCCAGCCCTATCAAAGGCATATAAAACTATACAATACAGTTGTAAAACAAATTATCCAGCTATATTGTAAAACACAATGCAATATAATAGAAAACAATCTCACAAATATATATAATCAAAATATACAAGATTATAAAATAATATTACATTAAAATTCAGTTTTGTATTTTTTAGGCAATATAAATCCTTCAGTTTGTTAAGTAAGACATGAAGGTACATCAGTTAAGCTTCTTTAACTGTTTTTGTTTGATATCAGGAATGAACCTAAACAGACACTTCTAGAATCCTAGAGGAAGAGGCTAATAAATACCGTGACAGCAGTGCCACCTCACCCCACCCAGATTTTTTGTTCTTGCTATGATTGACATTTCTGTGACACATGACAATATGTGGACAGAGGTTTAAACATAATACGACAGAACTTGCAGGGACTTACATTTATCTGACTTCAGCTACTGGCTTCTGCCACAAAACCTAGAGGGTAATAATTTGTCCACCTGATTCTACAAGTTATTTGGAAGTAGTTACAAGAAATGGCACTGTGGATCAAACAATTGTAGGGTCTCTATTGTCTTTATTATAAATTGCTATGATGCCAGTGTTTGCTGCTGAGTTGCAAGGGAAACATTTTAGCTATCTCCTTAGACAGAAAACCCTGTTAAATGTCTAGTTATTTGTTACCTGAGATACAGTGTATATATCTTTAAAAAGCAACTTGAAAAAATTATTTTCAGCTACAAAAATAGTCGAAGTCTGGCAATCTCTGGTTAGGCTGAATTGATGCACTATAAAATGCATTTTAAAGCTCTTGCTTGGTTTGGAAAGTGTAATGCCAGGATCATTAACAACTTTTTAAAATGGCAACAAATATAACTATTTTTATAAAAGTAGCATTATTAATGCAACAAATGCCTAATAAAGTGTGCATCTGTACAGAAGTGCAGAACAATGTCCTGTAGAGGTCTGGGTTGAAGTATCATCAATATATAGCTAATACCAACGTCTATTTCCTTTTTTTATCCAGTTCAATGAGGTTGTTCCTGAGCTAAATCCATTGCTGGGTACAGTAGAAAATAGATAATGAACTGACAAATTGGAACTTAGTCCAGACAAATTGGTCCTATTGTTGGACAGTTTATATGCCCCAGTTCTTCCTACAGTGTTTCCCCTACAATTGGTGCAACTGCATCCCTTCAAAATTAAAAACCTTCCTGCTCCATGTTTGTCCCTGGAAGCAGAAGTTGTCAAAATACAGAGCACATTCTCAGATTAGGTATGTCAGCTGCTATCCCACCTGGTCAGAGAAAGTAGCTTTAGTTATCCATACCCTAGTGACCTTCAGATTAGATTACTGTAATATCTTAAATATAGGGCTGTTTCTCAGGAGAGTTCAGAAAACTGTTAGTAGTCCATAATTCAGTTGTCAGCATATTAAGTGGGACTGGGCACCAAGATCACATAAAATGACTGTTCTTCACCAAGTGGGCAGGCTCCCAGTTCATTCCAACAACCCATTCAAAGTGCCAGTTTTGACTTTTGAACCTTTCATGGCCTGAGACCAGAGTACCTGAAGGTCTGTTTGCCCATATGCAGAGATCTTCAACAAAGACCCTACTTGGATGATGCCTTCCTGGAACAAACGACCGCACATTCAGAAAAGACAGATGTAGTAGTAGTGGGGGATTTCAACTATCCTGATATTTGTTGGAAGTCCAACTCTGCCAAGAATTTAAGGTCCAACAAATTCCTCACTTGCCTTGCAGACAGTTTCATTGCACGGAAGGTAGAAGAGGCAACAAGGGGATCAGCTATTTTAGATCTGATCCTAACCAATGGGGATGACCTGGTTAATGGTGTGGAAGTGGCAGGATCCTTATGGGAGAGTGATCATGTTCTCCTGGAGTTTGTTATACAGAGGAAAGGGGAAGCCAAGCATAGTCAGACATGCATTCTAGACATTAAGAAAGCTGATTTCAGAAAACTTAGAGAATTACTGGGGGTGATCCCATGGTCAGGAATACTAAAAGAGAAGGGAGTTCATGAGGGATGGGAGTTTCTTAAAAGTGAGATATTGAAGCACAACTTCAAACAGTTCCAGTGAAGAGAAAAAAGGGGATGTGTATAAAGAAACCAGGATGGATGTCAAAAGAACTCTCAACTGAGCTAAAACTTAAAAAGGAAATGTACCAGAAGTGGGAAAAGGGGAAATCACCAAAGAAGAATTCAAAAAAATAGCCAGCTCACGTAGGGGGAAGGTCAGAAAAGCTAAAGCACAGATGGAGCTCAGGCTTGCTAGAGAGGTTAAAAACAATAAAAAGGGCTTTTTTGGTTATGTCTGTAGCAAAAGGAAGAACAAGGAAATGGTAGGGCTGCTGTGTGGAGAAGATGGTGAAAGGCTAACGGGACAGAGAAAAGGCAGAACTACTAACACCTTCTTTGCTTCAGTCTTCTCCCAAAGGGGGAACAGTGCTCAACCTGGGGAAAAGGGAGCAGATGATGCAGTAGGGGAAATACAGCACAGAATTAGTGAAAAGGTAGTTCAGGAAAACCTGGTCAGTATAAATGAGTTCAAGTCTCCAGGACCAGATGAACTTCATCCAAGGATATTAAAAGAACTGGCGGAAGTAATCTTAGAACCATTGTCAATATAATCTTTGAGAATAATCTGGAGAACAGGAGAGATCCCAGCAGGCTGGAAGAGGGCAAATCTCATCCAATCATGCATGTGGAGAATGGCCTTCTTCAGGTAATACCAATATCATATAAATGTTGAATTGCTGCTGGAGAAACATCCTCTAAGTGGTGGCATCCCAGCTGTGGAATCTTCTCCTAAGGGTGGGTCACACCTAATGTTTACCTTTGCAGAAGGTACCCCCTTTTATTTTCCCAGGCCTTTTCAATGCCCCTCTCATCTTTGCCAACAACTAGTTTTGGAAAAAAAAAATAGCACACTGTGTTTTAAAAGGGGCATCAGATATAACATTAATTCTTCATGCTCTTTAAAATTGCTGAAATACATACGGATTCATTTTTTTTTCCACCATTCTTTAGTTTTTTCATTTCTTACCTTTGTTCTTAAGATTATGCATGCACCGTTTACTGTAGTTCTCAGTTTGTACTTTTTCTCTCACAACAATGTAAATGAGTTGTAGCAGAAAGATGCATGAATGAGACAAAAAGGAATCCTTCTGCAATCACATAAAAATTCCTTTCAACAGAAATTTAACTAAGGCACAGCCAGCATCATCAGTTCATTCCAGCATCTGAGGAAGTACACTACGTCTATGAAAGCTACCATATATTCTGGTATATAAGACAACTGGGCATATAAGATGACCCCCCCCCCATTTGTAAGTTAAAATATAGAGTTTGGGATATACTCGCCGTATAAGACTACCCCTCCCTCTTTTATATGGCGAGTACAGTTGTCCCTTCACATTCACTGGGGTTTGATTCCAGGAACCCCCCACCCCCACCCCCCGGTGAATACCCAAATCTGTGAATACTCAAGTTCCATTATATGAAGTGGCTTATATAAGATGACAAAATTAAGGTTTGCTTTTTAGATTATTATTTTTTAAAGAATATTTTCAAGCCGTGAATTTAAAGAATATTTTCAAGCCGTGAATACTTAAATCTGTGAATACTCAAGTCCCATTATATGCAATGGCATAGCAAAATGGTGTCCCTTATATAACATGGCAAAATCAAGGTTTGCTTTTTGGATTATTATTTTTTAAAGAATATTTTCAAGCCGTGAATACTTAAATCTGTGAATGCCAAATCCATGAATATGGAGGGACAACTGTATATCCCAGACTCCCCCCTCCAGCCACCACCCATCTACCCTTCCCAAAGCCGCGATGGGAACCCTGATCATGGCTTTGGAAAGGGCGGGTGCTGGCCGTAAAGCATCCACCCCCTTCAGCCACCACCCAGCCACCCTGCCAGAAGGAATCGAGCTGGAGGAGAGGGGCGAATGTAGCGGTTTGCCTCACATGTCGCCCATCTCCTGCGTCTTTGCTCCCTTCACAAAGGGAGCGAAGATGCAGGAGACCAGGCGAGGGGTGTGAGGCAAAGCACCCGCAGATACCCACATTCACCCCTCTCCTCCGCCTTCGTCCCCTTTGGGGAGGAATCGAAGGTGGAGGAGAGGGGCGAATGTAAGAGTGGCTAGCTGGAGGGGGCTTTCCAGCCACCCCCTTCCCCGAAGCCACGATCAGGAGCCTGATCGTGTCTTCAGGGAGAGTGGAAGGATGGCTCGAGGGGGGATTTCCAGCCACCACCACCCCTCCCCAAAGCCGCAATCAGGGTTCCGATCGCAGTTTCGGGGGGTTACAGAGGGGTTGCTGGCTGAGCAGGGTGTCTTCTTATAGAGCTCCCCATCCTGGCTTTGGGAAGGGCGGGTGCTGGCAAGCCTCCCCCCAGCCAGCCATCCTTCCGAAGCCACAATGGGAGAGCCCTATTAATTTTTAAAAGATTTTGAGAAGGTTAAAAAGTTGTCTTATACACCAGAATATACAGTATAATTCTTTCTCTCTCTCTCTCTCTCTCTCTCTCTCTCTCTCTCTCTCTCTCTCTCTGTTAGTCTCAAAGGTGCTACAAATCCCTTTGCTTTCTGTTTCCTAAGGTAATTCACAAGTGCTCCACTTCTAATACAAATAGGAGAATGGCAACTCTTTTTCCTTGTTGACCATTCCTCCTTCCTGTCTTTGTCATTTTATTTCTAGTTTCCTTTTTTTTAAATGAGAAAAGGACTGCAGTTGTAAGAGTGAGACAGAAACTAGAGCAACAGTTGAGATAGGCTCTTTAGGAGGAATGTGCTGAGCAGGCAATTAACTTCAACAAATCAAATCATGTTTCTGGTATTACTGTAAGGACATGAACAATTTCACCAATGAAGTTCTTCCTTCCAATAGTAAGAGTAAATTTTGTGAACATCTGTTTTAAAATTCAGCTAGCTCCCCACTTTATTATATGTCTCCCTGAACTTCTGATTATCATAAATATGTAGATACACAGCCCACTTTGATGAAGTGATACATTGCACTGTGCTTGCTTTATCTTGTCTTGAAAAATGAATTGCTATCTATATAGAATTTTCCTGGTGGGGCAGAGGGAACCTATTATTAAATGTATTTTCTAGCGATATTTCTCACTTTTGGATTTGAGAATTTGGGTTGATGGAATGAGGTGTTCTTCTGATGTCTCAAACTGACAGAATATATTTTTCTTTAGAATGGTGTGTGTTTACTCTGCTGGTTCAGTGGCCATTGTAAGTGAGCATAGGATTACAACCCAAGACTGTTTATATTGGGGTGGGGGGAGGTTTGCCAGGCCCAAAGCCAGATTGACCAAAATACTTCTCATTTGCAATCAGGTATCTTTTGATGATAAATGGGCAGGGAATGAGATCCAACCACTGAATGGCCCCTCCTGGAAGATTCCAGGAGAGGGACTTCATCATCTTCTTTAAGGGAAAAAGCTCAGGGAAGGGGGCCCCCAGAAAACTGCAAAAGTGGACTTAGGCATGTGGCCCCCAAGGCTGCAGTTTGTCCACCTCTAGTTCATATGATTGAGAATCCGAATGAAGAGTGTGGTAGATTGCAGTATTGTGCTGTGTCCAAACAAGAAAAAAACCCTCACATTAAATATATTTGAATTGTATTTGTTTGTTTTTACAGAACTTTGGAAAAGAACAAAAAGAAAGGGAAGATATTTTAAATATATTTGCTGACCACCAGTTATGTTTAAGTTGCCAATATTCCAGCCTGGACATCAGTGTGTGTTGGATCTGTTTGACCAATCTTGCACCAGTTGTATCCATATCTATGGATTTAACAGCATGACAAAACTTTTTTGTTAATGTTGATGGCACTTGAGATGCCTTGAATTATTTAGGGTATTGTATACTTGGAGAAGAAAAACCCACTCTAAGTACCCTTTTTTTAAAAAAAAATAGTCATTTTAATGCAAAATAACATTTTATTGTTGTGCAATCATGTTCTGGTGGTTTGATTTGTTTACAGGATATTCCAGTATACAAGGACTTGGGAAGGTTTTCCATAAGGATACATTGCCATAATATAATATGAACTATACTTCTGTTATTAAAAAAATTCCATTCAGTGCAGCATATATAATAATGTAATTTAGTCTAACACAGTTGACCCTATTTTTGACACTTCCATTGTTTAAAAATACACATGGAAAGACAAACTTATAGGCTTATGGGGCACGTAAATGCTTTTTATAACAACCCTTTTTTTGTTTTGGATTCTTTAAATATATGCTATTCTCATTTAGTAACTACTTTAGTCAGAGGGGTTTACTGCTTCATTTTTATAATGACATATAATTTAGATATTTTTTTCCATATATTGGCCCTGCTAAATAGATTGTAGTTTCTTTCATATGGTAGGAACCAGTGAATAAAATCTTTCCTTTAACTCCCTTCTTACATTTTATGGTAAGTAGCAGGAAAATGCATTTATAGGTCATTTCTAGGGGAAAATGTGGAGTTAACTACCAATCTGTTTCTACCTGTGTGGAATTTGTCTTCTAGAAATGAGAATCATGGCCTCTTGAGAAAAGACACCATTTTGCATTTAGCTGTATTCATATACTGCATTTCTGTATTTTGTTTGTATTGTAAAAAGTCACATAATAAACAATGTTGTGATGTAACATACTCAAGTTTTGATTCTCTTACTGGTGTTTGGGGTTTTTTTGGGTTTTTTTTTTTTTTGTTTGTTTTTTTTTTTGTTTTTTTTTTGCATTCCTCTGTTTTTATTGCTTTTAATTTTGAACTGTGGTCCCATTATAATTGTCCAGATGGTAAGATTTGCTTGATAGTAGGACACATTTCCGTGGAAGCTGCTGGAAGTTGAAGATTTTAAAGCAGAGTCTGGATGGCCATCTGTCAAAGATATTTCAGCTGTGGACTTCCTGGATTAGCAGGAGGTTGGACTAGGTGACACTTGAGATCCCTTCCAGTTCTACGGTTTTATAAATCAAAAGGGATCATTCTTGTATACAGGAAGGTTCCCTAAATTACCTCTGAAGGATTTTATTACTTGGCACTTTAGACTTGTAGTTAATGAAAGGGGCATGTGTATTTTTAATACTGAAGATATTTTATCCGCTATTAAGCTAAGAAAGCACTTATATGACTTGCACTTCAGGTAGGCTCTTGTCAGATATGTATGTTGAGATTATTCCCCGTTCATCTCCTATGCTCACTTTAGATTAAGTGAATCAATTTGTTCTTTCCTCCTCAGTGGAAGTATTTAGATTGAATGGGGGTGGGGGAAACCAATGAAATTCTTGCTAGCCCTTTCTCACAGATGCAGTATGTGACTTTTCCAGTAGTATGAGGAGGTAATCCTTAATACTGGGTTGACACCACCTCCAAACAGAACAGGCAGGGCTAATAACCAATCAAATTTTATTTCATCCATCTAAGAGGAGAGCTAGTTTACCTTCCCCCAGTTCTGTTCTGCCTCTCTGCTGGAGCAGAGCAGTTCCAGGCTTGATTTTTCCTCCAGCCTTTTTTCTACGCTGACCTAGAGAGGATGGTGAGTCCCAATGGCCATGCTGAGCAGGGGTTCAACCTCTCCTCTGAGGAGGAGAGTGGATCTGGAAACCTTATGCCCCTTTCTAGGCAGACAAGGTTACGGGAGCTGCAGGACCTCTCTGGATGCTTGGATATGTACTCTGCTGCAGCCGCATATGCGGTGGCCAAGCGGGATGGGGTCCCTGACTGGGGAACAGACCTTGCTGCACCCAGACGCACAACAATGATGGCCTCCAGCACAGCCGTGGTTTCAGACCTGGCCACACGGGTAAGTGTGTCAAGGTAAAATGGATATTGTAGTTCTAATTGTTTTAATAGGCCTTGTGGATAAATCTTCAATCTGGGCAAACTCAGGTCTGTGTCCTTAATACAGGCCTAGCTGTGACTTTGCCAGAGGTCAGACAAAAGGTAAACAATTCAATAAGCCTGAGAAAAGTTTTCTAGGCTTCTGTCTTATCTCACTTTCTCTCATGGCCTGGCCTGTGAACGCTTCTCATGTTGTGATTTAGCAGGGCGCTAATCAGTTTTCACTGTACTCAGCAGGAAAACGAAAGTGTTCTTTGTTCTCTGCCTGTGAAAAATACACAGAGCTGTTTTTGTTTTCTACCTAGGAGGCTGCATCTTTCCATGCAGTATAATGTAGTCTGTCTTTTGTAGTGAACCAGAACTTTAAAATAAAACTGGAAAAGACTATTTTTTGCCAGTCTCCATGTTTTACACATCTGGGTATGCAGAAGGGCATATATTCCTCATGCTTCTGCTATTCTGCTGTTGTTCCCTCTGGGCATGTACAAACTGCTCAGAGGGGCTGACTATCCTGACAAAGTGATCAGGAAGTTTTGTCTCCCCCACCCCCCACCCCGATTGTGGATGGAAGCAAGTTGCCACCACAGCTAGCTGAGTGGATTGCTCTGATTGCTCAGCATGCTGTTGCTGTGGGCGGCTTGGGGGTCGGGAAGCGGCATCAACTATCAGCCATTTGTAAATGGCTGATGAAGAGTCTCACCAAAACCCTGTTCTAGGGGGAGGAGTCTTGTCATCATTGCTTGTGCCTCTCAGGGATAAAGGCAGCTCAAGGCCTAAGGCCAAATGCAAGAGATGCCATGAGGCTTCCTTGCAAACAAGGTTGAGTCAGGAGGCAGCTTCTCCTGCTCAAACCAGAGATCCATCCCCACTGCGCAAAGCACAAAAGAAAAAAAAAATTCTGTACTTACAGACTGGGAAAGAGGATTCAGAGGTCTATAAGTTTCTTTTGAAAAAGAGGAAGGTGAATTGTCCTCAGAGGAGGGCGATCTGGGAATGGATCGGGTGTCTCCCAGACTTTTTGAAGCTCGGTGCTTCCATTTACTGGCATATAAGGTTGAGAGATCTCTAGGCCTTAATGTTTCACCTCAGCTAGGGTTGCCATAATTCTCTGCCACAAAACCAGGACAGAGCACCTGCAGGGGGGCGGGCATCCTCTTCTTCCACCACCACCCCGGGAAGGAGGGCACCCAGGGCACCTGCAGGGGGAGGAGGGTGCACAAAGACTCACTGGAGCTCCACGGGGAAGCAAATGAGTGGGTGGGGGCTTACAGGGAAGGAAGCAGGTGGGTGGATTAAGTCAGGAGGAGTGCCGCCTCCAAAAAACTTTTGCCTGGGGAGGACCGCCTCCTGCCCTCCCTTCCATCATTGCTATGTCCATTGGGCTGGGCTGCTCAAAACAGCAGACAGATCCTGGATTCCTCCAGTTCTGGAGGGAAGAGAGAGTCTCTTCCCTCCAGAGCTGGAGAAATCCGGGATCATCTGCTTTGAGCAGCGCAGCCATGTGGGACAATTTTTAGTACCTTTAATCTGGGATTTTCCTGGATTTCTGGGACGTATAGCAACCGTAACTTCAGCCATCAGAGGAACTCAATAAAAGGGTTCCTGAATCAAAGGAAGTGATCAAAAGATCATGGTTTGCCTTTTCCTGACATTTTCAAAGAGGTGTTATGGGGAGAGTGGCTTCACCCGGGGCACCACACTCACCTCCTGTGGTGGCAAAATCCCTTTATTCACTGCCTCTGTTATGGACAAACTTAAATTGTCCCCCATTGATGCCACCGTAGCAGGCTTGGTCTCTGGTTCCCTATTCCCACAGGATGGCAATGATAATCTCAAAAGTCCAGAAGATAAAAGAAGAGATTTTTCTACACAGGGTTTGTGAGGCATCTGCCTTAGACATTAGGGCAGCAGCTGCCACTTCTCTTTTTTGCTAGAGCAGCTATCAGATGGACAAAAGATCTGTTGTGTGAGGAAGCCAACCCCTCTACCAAATTATGTCAGGGTGTCACTAAATTATACAAAGCCTCTGCCTTCATGATGGATGCCAGTCTGGCTGCATTGCAAATTCCACCACCACCCTGCCTTGGCTGCTAATGTGGCAGCTAGATGCCAGCTCTGGCTGAAAAATTGGAATGCAGACAGCAAGACCAAGGCCAGTCTAACTAGCTGCCCTTTTAAGGGCTCCAAATTGTTCAGAGACACCCTGGAGGACATTTTGGTGGAAACTAAAGACAAGAAAAAGGCACTTCCGTCCTTTCCCAAAAAGGAGGAGTATAGGCCTTTCCACCCAACTACTCAAAGTTTGAAGGGCTCTAGGGGACAATACTTGTCCAGAGATTTTCATTCATTTCAGATCCAACTGGGCTTCGGCAAAGCAGCCTAAATTGCAAGACCCTGCCTTTTCCAAGGCAACTAGTAACCAGAGTGGTAAACAGGGGAAAGCCTGTGCAGTTGACTGCTCGCATCTCCCAGTTGGGGGCTGGCTGACCAGCTTTCTTCATGTTTGGTAATCTACTTCAGACACATGGATGCTATGGATGGTCAGCCAGGGCTATACCACAGATTTCGTCAGCAAACCCCCTCCTATGTTTATTCAATTCTTTCAGGTCAGATGGGCTCAGAAACACCATCTTATGTTACAGGCTATAGAACATCTATTGGACATTCAGGCTATAGAGCCAATTCCAATCTTGGAAAGGTTCTCTGGGGTCTGTACCTTTCTTTTTCTTGTTCAAAGAAAAACAAGGATTGGATGACCATTCTGAATCTTCGCAGGGTCAACTGGTGGGTGGCCAGGCATAAATTTCACATGGAGACCCTTCAGACAATCTTGGAAGTTGTGAAGTAAGGGGATTTTCTCACATCCCTCAATTTACAGGAAGTGTATCTACATATTTTAGTTCATTCTGCTCATTGTCACTTCTTCAGATTTGCTTACCAGAACAATCATTATCAGTATTGAGCCCTTTTGTTCGGCCTTTCAGCTTTACCCAGAGTGTTTACCAAGGTCTTGGTTTCTCATTTCAGGATTCAGGGAGTTCAAGTCCATCCTTTATTCAGACAATCTGTTGATTTGTGCTTCCTCTCATCAGAAAGCAACACGGGAGATACAGGCAACCATTCAGTGTCTTGAGTCTCACGTTCTTCTTCATGGTCTTTGAATCCACAGAACTGGGTAATTCCTGTGCAGCACACTTCGGAACCTTCTAGAAACCCTTAAATAACATTTTTGGCGCTAGCTCTGCCCTCCATCCCATGACCTATATAAGGGAGCTTCCTACCCAAATACCTCAGTTCCTTTTTTCCATGATTCTTAGCAGCACTAGGAATGTCTCTCTGAGGTGTTTTCTTCTATGTTTTTGACCTCAGACTGTTGACTACTTTTCTGCTTATTCCTTGGATTTGTCCTTTCATGACTGGTTTCCAATTTTGGATTGAAATTGGACCTTTTCTGGTTTTTCCTCTGGCTTTGTCACCTTCAGTTTTTTCCACTTCAGATGAGGTTTCTTGTGGCTGACTTACTCTCTCATGGCATCCTCTGGATTTTTTAAGGCCTGCTCGGCCTGTAGGGTCAAAATGACAAAATTGGATGGGCACTTGAAGTGTCTCCTTTATCTTGGGGAGGAGCACAATGTCCAAAAAAACAAGTTCTGTAAGGCTTTTACTCATCAGGCCCTGAGAAATCAGGAAGCTCGGCTTAAGGCCTTTATGAGCAGGTCCTGTCCATTAGCCCCCGTTCCACTCAGTCTGCCCCACTGGTGACGAAGGGCAGCTCCTTGAAAACTTCAGGGACAAGGCAATGGTAAGGCCCGTTGTACCATTGCCGGTACCGCTCTGGCTCCACACCTTTAGTTGCCTCCAGTATCTATGACTTCGAGTTCTGTGATACCATCGACTTCAGGTCAGTTGGCCCCAATACCGAGACTTTCGGTACCCATGTCAATCATTTCCCATTGAGGCCATCCACTTCAGTGTGGGCAACTTCAGTCCTGTCACAACCCTCACTGTCACTGAAGGGGGACGAGTGCAAGGACCAGGAGAAGCGGAAGAAGAAGCATGCCAGGGAGAAATCTCATTCTGAGGCCACCTCTTCAGTCCCAGTTGAGCGGGTCCCTACGACGGAAGCAGCCCTGTTTCTCCAGTCCATCTTGTCTCCAGTGAAACAATCTGCTGTGGCTCCTCTTGAATCCCCAACCCAGTCTCTCTGGAGCCTGCCACTGCCTGCCATTCTTCAGAGCTGATTTTGGATGGTGAGATTTGGGATTCCCTACTGGATCTGGATATCATTCAGGTGTTGAGGGAAGCTTCCCCCACATCCGTTGCCTTGCTGCTGGATGCCCCACATGGTTGGCCACTCCCTCCAGTACCGGGGATTCAGCCGTTCCTGCCAGCCTTGCCTCTCCAACCAGTACCGCAGTGCCTTTCCTGAGATTGCTTGTTTGGGTTCGCGTTACCTCCCCCTGTGGCACCTGTCCCGAGATCACCAGTCCCATTCAAATTCACTTGAGGACTCCTCGTAGAGCCTCCCACTCTCTATGCCGATACCACCGTTATCGGTCTCATTCCCGCTCCCAGGTCAGTTCCAGAAGCTGGTCCAGATCACGTTCTAGCGCTTCCTCCTACTGGTCCTCCTGCTCATGAAACCCATCCCACTGCAGCTGCCACCCATACAGCCATTTGCCTCATTGGTTTCACGAGCAGCATTGGAATGACTATTGTCGTGTAGACAGGTACCTCAGCTGTTATGACAACTTTGTCTGTTACCCCGGGAGCATCTGCCCCTCTACAGATGTAGACACTACCATGGCTGTGACTGTTCTGTTGAGCCTGACCCTCATCCCCGGCACAAACATGACCTGCCTTTCCTATGGCGCCCTTCTTCTGCCATTGTAGATGGTTCCCAAGGGTGATTCATGTCAGCCAACATTGCCTGCAGCTCTGCTGGTCCCACCACAACCCACTAACACCAGTCAGGAGCTACCTGTTCCAGATCCATCGGGTCCATCACACCATCTGTTACCACCCCCTTGATGTTCCCAGTTGCCATCCTGGGACAAGCAGCCCTGCACTAGATCACGATCTGTCATGTCAGATGCTGGTTTGGTCTCCTCAGGTTCATCATTTTCCAGGCACTGCCCGTCTCCTCCCGATCACTTGGGTGACACCAACCCACCCTCTCCCACCGACAATGTCCAGACCTTCACAGATCACATGGCTCGTGTGGCCAGAGCCTTGAGCATTCAATTATCTCATGCTGTGCCTTCTGTGGAGGACCCCGTCTTTGGAGACATAAATCGCCAGGCACCCTCACTGCCTACCCTGCCTTTGTTGCCATACCTGATTCAAATCCTTAAGAGCTCTTGGTCCCCCCATCTTCGGTTCCTATCACTTCCAGGCAGTTGGGTAATTTATCTAGAGTGGGCAAGGAAGCTGCCCCCTGGCTTACTAGTCATCCCAAACCCAACTCCATCATAGTCAACGTGGTGCAATATCTCACCTCACATAAGTTCTGCTTGACCCCAGCTGACAAAGAGGGCAAGAAGCTGGATGCCTTTGGCAGGAAAATCTACATGTCAGCCTGCCTTCTCACTAAAATGGCCAACTAATGGCGTACATGGCTGCATATCAACAATTTCTGTGGGACAAGACATTGCCATATTTTGAAAAGCTGCAAAACCAAGATAAGTGAGTCCTTCAGGTTCTCAAGGAGGAAGAGCACAGTCTGGCAGATCATCAGCTGCAGACTTCCAAGCACTTGGCCAACTCTACTGGCGAATTAGTGGCTAGCTCTGTTGCCTTGCACCTTCATGCTTGGTTGCGTTCCTTGGGGCTGTCCACATCTGCTTGCACAGTGACAGAAGACTTGCTGTTTGATGAGCTTGGTCTTTTTCATTCCAAACAGATTCACGCCTTGAGCACATAGGGAATTATTCAATTTTCCTTGAAAACGCCCTTGCTGTTTGTCATTCTATCACCACAGGTGCCTGGGTGTTGTCTGTTGTAGAGCGTGGCTATGCCATAGAATTTCACCAGTGTCTGCCTCCTGGCATGTACCGTCACCCAGCCCTCCTCCCCTCTACTCGAGAAGGTCTGCTCTCTCCTGCTGAAAGGGGCGATAAAGCTGGTTCCATCCAGTGAGCTGTGCCATGGGTATTTCTCCCGGTATTTCCTTATGGCCAAATGCAATGGCGATCTCAGACCTGTCTTAGACCTCTGAGGTGTCATTCGCTACATACACACACCCTGCTTCAGGATGGTCATGCTTGCCACTATGCTAGATCTAAAGGACGCATGCTTCCATGTGGGGATGTGCGAGCAGCACGGACAGTTTCTTTCTTTCACCATCGGCCCACGCATGTTCCACTTCAAGGTTTTACCGTTTGGACTCTGCACGACGCCTCAGGTTTTTACAAAGTGTGTGGCCATCATTGTTGCCTGGCTTCACCTGCAGCGAGTGGTTGTCTACCCATATTTAGATGACTGGCTAGTGGTTGCAGCCTCAAAAAGTCTTCTTCTGGATAATATTCACTTTACCTTGTTGATTCTCAAAGTCCTTGGCTTTGTCATCAACTTCGACAAGTCCAGTCTTCAGCCATCCCAGTCCACCCGGTTCATTGGAGCGATCTTAGACTCCACTGCAAGACAGGCCTTTCTACCAGATGACAGGTTTGCAGCTCTCTGTTCTGCTGTGGCCACTTGCCTCCAATTCTGGAGGGTGCATGTGCAACACTCCCAGAAAATCTGGACTACATGGCATCCACCATGCTCATCATGCCCTTCGTCTGGTTCCTCATGCTCCTCCTTCAGAATTGGCTCATTGGCCACTTTGACCCTCTGGCTGACTGCCCTCTCAAATTCCACACTATACCATGACCGGTCCTCAAGACGCTGATTTGGTGGTTGGACCCATGATCGGTTCAGGTCGTACTTCCATTTGTTTCCCCCCAGCCATCAATGGCCATCACCTGCAATGTGTCTCTCAGCAGCTGGGACACCCATTTGAACGAGCTCTCCATAAAGGGCAAGTGGTCTGTGGGTGAGAAGAGGCTTCACATTAATGCCCTAGAGCTACTGTCTGTCTACAAAGCTCTTCGGGCATTCAAAACCTCCCTGCTGGGTCAAGTAGTCTCTGACAACATCACAGTGTTCTTCTACTTGAACAAGCAGCGGGGGACATGATCATGCATGCTCCTGACTCACACGCCACATATGGCACTGGTGTCTTCAAAGGCAGATCCTACAGTCAGCCATATATCTCCCAAGCGACCAGAATGTGAGGGCAGATGCTCTGAGCAGATCGGTGTCATCATGCCATGAGTGAATGCTTTGCAGGAAGGACCTCCAGTTCCTCTTCCGCAGATGGGGTTGGCTGTCGAGCAACCTTTGTGCTTCATCCGAGAACCGACAATGCCAAAGGTTTTGCTCCAGGGAGCCCACGACATCGGGCTCTCGGCAATGCCTTCCTTTGCATGTGGACAGGCCAGCTTGTCTGCGCCTTCCCGCCATTCCTACTCATCACTTGTATCCTGGCAAAGATTCAGCAAGACAGGGCTGCCTGGATCCTGGTCACCCTGTGGTGATCACAACATCCTGGTCGCCAGTCTCCTCCAGCTCTCCAACAGACATTTCCACAGATTTCACCTTTACCCGGGTCTCCTCACAGCCCAGAACAGCAGGTTCATCACCCAGACCTTCGGACCATAAAGCCGACGGTGTGGAAGGTACAGTTTTAGACTCTTTGCCTGATCGGGTGTGCACTATCATTGGAGCAGCTCTACTCGCTGTTCTTACACCTATAAATGGCAAGAGTTTACCACCTTTCTGCCTGGCAAGGGCATTGTGGCTGATGACACATCACTCCCACATGTGTTGGACTTTCTCGCATCCTTGGCTGACCAACATCTCTCGCTGTCCTCCATCCACTGATTACCTTGCTGCAATCTTGTGGCGTTTCAGACAGGAGGGGAAATCCTTCTGTTTCTCTAATCCCCTTGTGAAATGTTTTCTTCAAAGGTATCAGAACCTCCACCCACTGATTCTCCCCCCGGTGCCAGTACGGAGTCTGGAGCTAGTTTTGTCTACATTGTCCAAGCCTCCCTTTGAGCTGCTCGTAACCTGTGACTTGTGCCTTCTGTCATACAAAACTGTTCTTGGTGGTTGTTACATCAGCCAGGAAGGCCAGTGAGCTATGCGCGTTGTGGACTGACCCTCCCTACACCTGTTTCCATGCGGATAAGGTCATTTTGAGACAAGATATTGCCTTTCTGCCCAAGGTCATCTCTTCATTTCATCTGAACCAAGATATTGTTTTACCTGCCTTCTGGTCTCTATCTTCTGACTTGGAACACTCTCTACATATGCTGAACATGCATTGAACGCTCTTTCTACGTTGACAGAGCCCGCTTGTTCTGGACTTCTTTGAGATTCATTGTTTGTTATGTGGGTCCACTCAGAAGTTCTCCAAATGGGTCTCCTCTGCTATTCGTCTTGCTTATCAGACTGTAAGTCAGTCTGTCCCTACTGTTCTGTGCAGTCATTCCACTAGGGCAGTTGTTTCCTCCACTGCATTCATTAGGGATGTGCCGCTGGAGGATGTTTGTAGGGCTGCCATGTGGTTGTCCCCATTGATGTTTGTCAACCACTATAAAGTGGACAATGCTGTACGAGCTTGTACGTCTTTTGCTAGAGCAGTGTTGTTCTCCTCTGTTGCCTGACAATCCTATGTGCTTATTGTGTCATATCTCCTGTTTTGACTGCCTTAACTGCATATGAGGCCTGCGTGCCTCTGTGATTTGTTGGTGCTTTTTTCTGATGCCCTAGTTATGCCTCTTAAAACATACTTTGTGGTTTATCACATGCCTTGTCTGCAGTGTCTTTTGTCATGGCTACTCGCCTCTCCTTCTCTGCTGGGGGGCATTGCACTCCCTCCACCTTTGCGGTAGCTTGCTAGTCTCCCAGTTGTGTGAATTCACAGAGGCCATGAAGAAGGAGGACAGGTTGCTTACCTGTAACTATAGTTCTTGAGTAGTCATCTGTGAATTCACTCAAACCTGCCCATCCTCCCCTCTCGTGCCCTGCCTGACTTCTGTGAATGCTGCTAATGTGGCATTCGTGGAACTGAGGTGTTTGGGCAGGAAGCTCCCTTATATTGGTCATGGGAGTGGCGGATGGAGCTGTAAGGGTTCCTAGAAGATTATGTAAGGGTTCCTAGAAGGTTCCAAAGTGCTCTGCGCAGGCACGGGAATTACTTGTGTGAATTCACAGATGACTACTCAAAGAACTACAGTTACAAGTAAGCAACCTGTCCTTTTGTGGTTCAATACGGACAAAAGTCACCTGGAGCCTGTTCAGAGATTGCAGTATCTGGGGAATTTGATCAACAGCATTCAACATTGGGTCTTTCTCCCTTACACAGAAGAACCTAATTACAATCTATAGTCCAAACAGTGCTGAACGTGGATCAGCCCGATCTGATGACTCTAACCAAATTGTTGGGGTTGATGGTGGCTTGCATAGACTCTATTCCTTGGGCCAGGTTTCC
This sequence comes from Gambelia wislizenii, assembly GCA_030847615.1. Taxonomy (NCBI): domain Eukaryota; kingdom Metazoa; phylum Chordata; class Lepidosauria; order Squamata; family Crotaphytidae; genus Gambelia; species Gambelia wislizenii. The sequence continues at coordinate 78,444,406 of JAUMIR010000006.1, read as the reverse complement.
TTTCCTACCCTTGTTGGATTTCAGTGGTTCCTCTTTTCTACGCATGTTTAGTGGTGGAGTTTTGCTTTTTCATCCCTTGGGGAGGCTGGGCTGGCTCTTCTCTTAGGCTGACGACCTCCAGTTGGGTATCGACAAGGGTAGTGTGACCCTGTTGGTGCTCTTGGACCTCTCAGCGGCCTTTGATACAATAGATCATTCCATCCTCCTGGATCGCCTGAGGGGGTTAGGAATTGGAGGCACTGCTTTGCAGTGGTTCCGTTCCTCGGACAGATCCCAGAGGGTGAGGCTCGGGGACAGTTGCTCTACCAGAATAGAGCTTAACTGTGGCATTCCTCAGGGTGCCATCCTGTCCCCGATGCTATTTAACATCTACATGAAGCCGCTGGGAGAGATCATTCAGAGGCATGGAGTGTGGTGTCATCAGTATGCTGATGACACCCAGATATACTTCTCCATGTCTCGGTCATCAGCTTCGACTTCAGATGGCGTCTCTCCTCTCAATGATTGTCTTAAAGCAGTAATGGACTGGATGAGGAAAAACAAATTGAGACTGAATCCAGACAAAACGGAGGTACTAACAGTTACAGTCCCGAAACCAGGTCTGGGAATGCAACTTCCAATTCTGGACGGAACTACACTCTCCTCCAAGGACTGTGTTCGCAGTCTGGGGGTGCTCCTGGACCTGACGCTCCAGATGTCTAATCAGGTAAATGCGATGGTCAGGAGTGCCTGTTACCAACTTTGGCTGATACACCAGCTGCGCCATTTCCTGGAAACCAGAGACCTCGAAACTGTGGTACATGCACTGGTAACCTCCCGTCTGGATTTCTGTAATGCGCTCTACATGGGGCTACCCTTGTGCTTAACTCGGAAACTTCAACTAGTTCAGAACTTGGCAGCCAGGTTGATTTCTGGTGTTTCCAGAAGAGAGCATATAACACCTGTGCTAAAGGCTCTACACTGGCTGCCTATTAGTTTCTGGGCACAGTACAAGGTGTTGGTTATAACCTTTAAAGCCCTACATGGCTTGGGTCCAACTTATCTCCAGGACCGCCTCCTTCCGTAAGACCCTCCCCGTGCACTTCGGTCCTCTGGGAGGAATCTGTTACAGCCTATGAAAACAAGGCTGTCGGTGACCTCCCAGAGGGCCTTCTCTGCTGCCGCTCCCAGATTATGGAATGGCCTGCCGGACGAGATCCGTCTTATTACCACCTTAGCTTTAAAAAAGCTGTCAAGACGGATCTTTTCCGGCAGGCCTTTCCTGAATAACTATCCCGGCCCAAGACTCGGCTGTCCTTTCTGAGCTGCAATCGGTTGGTTTTTTTTTTAACTATTGTATTATTTTTTTTTTCTAATTTATATATTTTTAATTATTGTATGTTTTTAATCTTTTATAATTTAATATTATTTTAAGGGTGGGTGGGTTAGGGTACTGTGACTATGGAGTTTTTATATTGTAAGCCGCCCCGATTACGTTGCAGAGGGGTGGGATAGAAATAAAATATTATTATTATTATTATTATTATTATTATTAATTTGATTTATTATTAGCCTTGCCTGTTCTATTTGGAGGTGGAGCCAACCCAGGGTTAAGGATTCCCTCCCCACAACTGCTGAAAAGGAACCTTCAAGGTAAGTACTGTACCAATGTTCCAATCACTAGTACACATTAAGGACAGTACCATTCTTTGAACAGGGGGTGGCAGCATTCTCCCATCTTCAGGTTGCTTCCTTGTGAGAATGTGGCTTTTATTATTTAGAAACATATTTTTACCTGAGAAAAGGATGGCATAAATCATCTGTACTCTTTCGGGTAGTGTTCAAGCTACATTCTGTTACGTGTATCCTAAAACGTGTATCTGTTACGTGTATCCAATATAAGGGAGCTTCCTGCCCAAACAGAAGTTTTCATTTAATCCTTCAGGTTTAGTGAAAGGGAGGGTTGTTTTTTAATCACTTGGGTGAAGCAACCATCATTCGCAATCACTTCCCCCTTCAAACACCTTTTTCCTCACTCGGGTAGTCACTTTGTGCTATTAATAATATACACCCAACACTCAAGGGATTAATAGTTTTTTTAAAAAAATAAAAGGTTGGTGTAGTCTGCAAAACACCAGTGTCTAAGCTCTGACTTCCTCACATTAATTGACTATATTTAAGTTCTAAGTTGCCTTACAGTTGTTTAGTATGTATTTTATATTCATATTTTATTTCAGGATTTGTATGTTGCCTCTCATGCAAAACCTGAAATAAAATATGAATGTAAAATACATACTAAATAATTGTAAGGCAACTTAAAACTTAAATATAGTCAATAAATGAGAGGAAGTCAGAGTTCAGGCACTGGTGTTTTGCAAACTATACTAAGCTTTTTGAAAACTTATTGCTGTTCGGGCGGTAGAATGCTCTGCCTTGGAGTATGGTGGATTCTCCTTTGGAGGTTTTTAGGAGCTGGATGGTCATTTGTTGGGAGTGCTTTGATTGGATATTCCTGCATGGCAGGGGGTTGGACTAGATGGCTCTTGTGGTTTCTTCCAACTCTTATGACTCTATTGCCCTGAGCACTGGGTGTACATACCTAATTGTGTGGGGGGAGGTGTTTGAAGGGGGAGTGATTGTGAATGAAGGCTGTTTCACCCAAGTCATTTTAAAGAATACTCTCCTTCTCTCAAAAGATTAAATAAAAACCAAGTACAGTTGTCCCTCAACATTCACGGACTTGGCATTCACGGATTTAAGTATTCACGGCTTGAAAATATTCTTTAAAAAACAATAATCCAAAAAGCAAACCTTGATTTTGCCATCTTATATAAGGGACACCATTTTGCTATGCCACTGCATATAATGGGACTTGAGTATTCACGGATTTGGGTATTCACGGGAGGTCCTGGAACCAAACCCCAGTGAATGTGAAGGGACAACTGTAGTTTTAAGACACAGGTAGTAGAAGGCAGTAGGAAAAGACCCCACTACAGATAGATAGACTCAATTAAAGAAGCCATGGGCCTGAGTTTGCAAGACCTGAGCAAGACTATTGATGATAGGGTGTCTTGGAAGTCCCTCATGCATAGGGTTGCCATAAGTTGAAATCAACTTGATGGCAGCTAACAATAATGTTGCCTCTTAGGGAAGGCTTCCCCAAGGCAGTTCACATCAAAATAAGGCACAAGATTTTTTTACTTTTGGGACTGTAACTCCCATAGTTTCTGAGTGAGGAATTCTAGGAGTTACAGTTCAACATTAGCTATTCCACACTCTTGATCTAGGTCCAATTTAAATTCAGTGTTATATAGCTATATATTTGGAATTACGCCGTGGGGCAAGCTTGAACCTGGTGCTTGAAATTAGCCGCCGAACCAAAGTGCTCTTGTTCCCAAGATGCCATTTATTGCAGGAAACATCCACTTGCACTTCTCTCTCTGCATGGAGTACACTTGGCATTTTCTATTCAGATGAGAATAAAAGGCATCAGAGTCTTCCTGTTCCATCTCTCACTACTCTGAATTTCTCAGACTGGTTTAGTTCAATGCCATATCCTTGGCTGTTAGATTCCTCTAGGCTGCCAATGAGGTGATTCCAGAGCAGCCAATGAGAGGACAAACAAGCATTAGGACTACAGTGCCCCTCATGAGATTGAGCCCATTTGGCACAGAGTTAGTGTGATTTCCAGAGTTGCTGTTACAACCAGGTTGGCAGCATCTGTATGCATGGCAGTCCTACTGGGTTTTTCCAATATATATGTTTTACAGGTAAAGAACAGAAAATCTTAACAGCATGGTTTTAAAAGGAAAGAGAAATGCTAACAGGTTTTCCTGTGAAGTTATATTTTCTATTTCTATTAACCCACCAATTCCCCAAATATATTTCCATAGCAGTGTTTATTATGAGCATTGCTTTATGATTCGTTTTCTCAAAAATCCTGGAAGAAGGATGCAGTTGTAGACTTAGCCAAGTTAATACAGTTTTATAGAAACACATCTGCCAGTATTATCGGTTTCAAGTGTTGAAAATGAGTGGGTATGGTAAAATGTAAATTATAGGCATAAATATCACCTTAGAGTTATTTCATTTGTGGCACCCCACTTTTGGAATTCCCTTGCCAAAGAGATTTGCCTAGCATAATTTTTATGTGAAAACCTTTGTGTGCTGTGTGTTATGAGACTTTTGTCAATATATATGTATGTTTGTGTTTTATTGTTATAACTGGTATGAGAACTTTGGCTGAAAAGCAGATAATAAAGCAACCAAGGTTTATTGTTTTGTTCTAATTTATTAGAATTTATTCTAAATTGTATTCATTTAGAATATTTCTGCCATGCCTTCCTGTACTTTCACAAGGTACTTTCTGATTAAACAATCTAAAACACAAACATTTTAAAATCCCAGTCCATAATCATTAAGAACAGCAATATTAAACAAAATTACTCTAAAGCCACAGAGCAGTTAAATTGATTATATATAAAAATACAGGCAAATAAAAGTTGATGCCTCAAAATAAGCTTCACGCCAGGCAAAAATCCCTGGGGAAATATTCAATTACTGGAATGACACCATAGAAAAGACAATAGGTAGAAATGCTACTTTTTACACTACAGTTCCCAAAATCTATTCGGGGTTATGGGAGCTGTAATCCAAAATATTTTTTCCAAGCTCTAGAAATGATCCTGTTCCCAGAGTGTGTTTTACATCACTGACCTACATTACTACTTGCTATATTTCTTAGATCTTTCATTAATATGAAGGGTGTGTTAGGACACTGATAAATGAGAAATGACTATTTTCAGTTCTTGTATGAGGTCTGTCTGTTAAATAATGAGACTGTGTTTCTACCTTTCAGACAAATCAGGGAGTGACCTTGAACATGTCTGAACCTGCATGACAAACATCAACACTCGGCTGCTCCATTAACTGTCAGTTGTCATTTAAAGCAGCTGTGTTCTCTGTTGCGTGACAGAAAAATGCTAAGTTTAAAAGTTGAGCAATGGGTCAATTTGAAATTTTTAGTAAAATTGAGCAAAACACCAACATAATCTTTTCAAATGCTTACTGAGGCCTATGGGGAAGGCTGCATGTATCGTGCGCGTGTGTTTGAGTGGCACAAAAGATTCAGAGAAGGACGTGAGAATGTGGAAGACAATGAACACCCTGGATGACCTTCCACTTCAAGAACCGAAGAAATTGTGGAAAAAATCATCCAGATTGTTCGAGGAGACGGCTGACTCAGTGTCCAAATGATAGCTGAAGTTGTGAACATTGACAAAGATACTGTGTGGAAAATTTTGCACGAGAATCTCAACATGAGAAAAGTTTGTGCCCAGATGGTCCCTAGGGTTATCACACCAGAGCAAAAGGAGTGCCGCAAGGAAATTTGCACTGACATTCTGCAGCAAACTTGAAAGGTGGACCCAAGCTTTTCCCCAAAACCATCAGTTGTGATGACACCTGGATCTTCCAGTATAATCCTGTGATAAAACAAAAGTCAATGCACCGGAAACACTATCATCACCAAGAATGGGGAAAAAGCACGTCAAAGCAAGTCCATATTCAAAGCCATGCTCATTGTTTTGGTGGGGTTTTTTTACATCAAGGGCATAATTTTGGTAGAATGGGTTTCAGAAGGCAGAACAGTGAACCAGCATTATTATAAGGAAGTTTTGACAAAGCTGAGAGAGAGAGTCAGGAAAAAAAAAGTCCAAAACCTTGGGGGAAAGGTTCATTCTTCATCAAGACAAGTGCTCACACAGCACTTTCTGTGAAGCAATTTTTGGCCAATAAACACATTACTACACATTACTACACTACTAACATCCTCCATATTTGCCAGATTTGGCACCATGCAACATTTTTCTTTTCCCTAAAGCAAAATTTGTACTTAAAGGAATATGTTTTGAGTCAATTGATGCAGTAAATAAGAAAACAACAGATGCATTGAAACAGCTAACATAAACTAATCTGCTCCACACCGTTGACCAGTGGAAAACAAGACTGCATCGGTGTGAGTATGAATGGGGAGACAAGCATTAGAATTGTTATACATATAAATATGAGTTATTGTATTTGTCTCGTTATTTAATAGACAGACCTCGTAAGTCGAGTCTTTAGTTTCTGGCTGTTTTCACATTTCTTCTAGTCTTGTGTGTTCTGATTTTCATAGTGGCTGTGCCAAGGATTTGAACCTAGCACTTCTAGCTGTTACTTCACAGTACTATGTACTAGTTGGAAATGACACGCTTCTTGGTTTCAATCAGATGCCAACATCTCTAAATAAAGTAGGAATGTTGGATTAACATTTCATTAAAACTTGATTTCCTGCAAGTTTTTCTAGGACTTCAGACCTTTACCCTGCCCAAATTCTAGTTGTTGTGTTCCTGAAAGTAATTTCCAACTTATGGCAACTCTAAGGGGAACATATCACTGGATTTTGTTGGCAAGATTTGCTCAGAGGGGGTTTGCCTTTGCCGTTCTCTGACGTTGAGTGAGTGTGACTTGCCCAAGGTCACCCACTGGGTTTCCATGGCTGAGTGGATAGATATTTGTTTATTTATTTATTTATTTATTTATTTATACCCCGCTCTTCAGCCACAAGGCTATTTGAACTCTGGTCTCCAGAGTCATAGCCCAATGTTCAAACCACTACACCACGCTGGCTTTCATCAACACTGGCTCTCAATTCCAGTCAAGAATATAAACATATGGTATATAATTACTGCATTATATTTGAGTTAATAGTAACACAAATAAAGTTCTTAAACCTATAGAAGACTCAATGTTTAGTAAAACCTATGCATAATTGAGTAAAATTTGTGTATGCCCTTAATTCAATTTCCAGTTGTGCAGGCAACCCTTAGGTTGGAGAATTGTCTTACTTTACTGAAGACACATGGCCTTGTGACTGACAGAGTACATGCTCACCTAAGAATCAATAGGACAGGGATGACTTTCATAAGGAAGGCATAGTTGAGAAACCAGAGAATATGAAACCAAAGCATTCTTATGCAACAACATGTCTGCAAATTGTTGTGGAATGTTGCTGATAAAAATAGCAACACCAAGAGAGTTCCTCTGTGTCTAAATCAGTATTACAGGAAGGACTAATAAGTTAGGAAATAGCACCCTTTCCATTTAATTTTAGAAACAGTCATGGTCTTGTTGTGGATAAATGTGCCCTCTACTTTTCCTATTGACTGCCACTAAGAATATTAAGATGTAAGTCAAAGGCAGTGTGTCCAGCAGTGAATGTCAAGGCACTTATTTTAGTGTCTAGCCTAGAGATAACTTTGTCCTAATGTCTCTGAGATTTCCCTGTCCAAACATTTTCCAACAGTCAAATGGTTCTCTCTAAAGCAGACTTCCACAACTTGGTGTCCTTGAGCACCAAGTTGAGGATCACTGATGTAAAACAGTGCCTTCCTATTTTGGATCCCTGGGTGCTGTCATACTCCCAGAAGTCCCAGACAGCATAACCCCATGATCAGGGATTCTGGGAGTTGAAGCCTAACATCTGGGGATCCAAAATAAGACATTTGGCCCTCCAGATATTTGGACTACAATGCCTATCCATTGGCTATGGTGATGGGACTTCTGGGATTTGCTGTCTAAAACATCTAGAGGGCCAAATGCTTTCCATTCCTGCTCTAAAGAATGGAACCAAGGTAGCTTCTCTGCTTAAACAGAAAGGTTGGAAAGTACACACTTGCATTATTTTTCCCTTTAAGTAAAATTTCCCACCCTGACACAAAGAGTTCAGGTAGAGGAAAAATTGGTAATCCTGGTTGAGGAAGAAATTAGCCCTCTCTTTTTGATCCAGACAATCCCTCCACAGATTTTTATAATCACATTTCTTATGGTGGGTGAGCGATCTCTGGGGCAATGTCCTTAGACTTCACCTTTGTTTAGCTGATGAAATGCTGAACCAGCCATTACATCACTTTGGCAGCCCCTGGCACAGTGCATTGACACAAGTCCACCTGAAGCCTGCCATGAATATCCTCTGCTTTGTGCAGAATTATCCAAAGGCTTTGTCAAGCGGAACTGCAGTCCGTCTCCATGGGGAAACTGTAAAGAGACCGTCTTGTTGGGGGAAAGTTTTATACAATGTCTTCAGTCTGCCCTATTCCAAGGATCTTTTTTTTTTCTTTCTTCTCTTTTCTTTTGAGCATTTTTGCATCTCACAAGAAAACTCACCAGACTCAGTGTTCCAATAACACTTTTGTTTTGTAACCCTTTTTGGCAAAGCAAAGGCGGCTTTTGTGCTGCCTGAACTTTGTGCTTGTTTAATTTGTGGCTGTCTCACTTAAAGGGTCACTTGGCCTGAGCTGTCAGAGTGGCCACTGGCATCCCCTTTCAGTTCTTCACTTGGGTATTGGATGGCTACTTATGATGTAAAATGGCCTCAGCTTCACACTATTTGTTTTACAAGTCAATGAACTCAGAAGTGTTTGAGTCGCTGTGGTGTCAGACCCCTGAACAGGATCATCTGCATTCTGATGATATAATGCCCTCTGCTCCATAGATGTGGGTGGGGGGAGGAATTCCTGTGCTTTGCACAACTGATACAACTGTGTATTTAAAATGTACTTTGTCCTTGGTGTCTGGGTTATGGTTTGCATTTGTACTGCAGATATCTTCAAGAGCAGCAGTTCTAGGCTATTTTAGCACCTTTAAGAATGTTTTATACCATTTTGGCTGGACAAAGTAATCCCTATTTACAGATTTAACTTTATTCCCCTTCCATCTCTCTCGGTATTATGTGTGCTGACAGGAAACAAGAGTTTTTCCAGTGGTACCTAGAAAATGCTAAGGGTTGAGCCTCTACACAAAGGTTGTGTTATCTCTGAGCTGTACCCCTTCCCCTTTGAGCAGCTAGAAAATATTTAGATTTTCTAACATCCAAAACTTGGATTTTCCTTCACTTTCTGAAGAGCACATCACAAACAACTATTGTTTGGGAAGCTAGTGGGAAGTGGTGACTGTCACATTCTTTCCTCAGCTGAGACTGTCCTTCCTGTCATCTGGAACTGGTCCCAAATACTTTGCTGCTCAAGGTAGAGCAGTAAGTGGTGCATCATTAGCTGCTGGAGAAGTGCTTTGAGCACATGAGGCAAAAAATCCCACAAAGCCCTCTCCCCATCCTAGCTGTTAAAAAATGATAGCTAAACATTGGCTGATCTTTTGTGACATTCAAAATTTGCTGCCTGGGACAGCTATCTCACTCTGCCTAATGAAAGGGCCAGCCCCACTCTCACTACTGTAGCCACAGAGCGCCTCGCCTCTGCAATGAAATCCTTTACAGTAAGGACAAAGACCCTTCAAGCCAGCAGCTGCTGGTCTTCTGGTCAATGCTAATATTATTTATTTGCAGCCATTTAAATTTTAGGCTGACATTTAAAAGCTTTGTGTTCATTGTTATTTTCAAATATAAAATGCTCAGAGCATTGGAATGGCCAGAACAGAAATACTAAGAAGCCAAGAATGAGTTAGATTAGTAACCTAAGCCAGGGATGGGCAACTATGTGTGGGATCAGGCGGCAATTCCTCCATACCTCTTCATGGGCTGCACACTCCCCCAAAATGCCGTAAACACTTTACTTTTTCTACAGAGTCCCCCTCAAAATGGTGACTGGATGTGATGTGTCACTTCCTATTGCCATTTTGAAAGCAACTCCAATGAAAATAGAGGTTTTAGGAGGGTTCAGGGGTTGGGAAGTGTATGAAGGCGTGCTTGCATATTTGAGAGACAATTTGTGCAGATTTGGGGCCAAAATCACCTGAAAATTTCACCAGGTTTTTTCCCACCAGGGCTGGGAGCTTTGGGAGACTGGCAGGTGGTTTCAGGAGCTGCAAAAGAGGGTATATGGGTGCATTCAGCACACAGGCTGCACATTCCCTATGCCCGATCTAAACAGGCAAAATCTGGAATCTGTCACCTTAAAAAGCCCCATATTCTTTCATCAGAAAGGCAAAATTCTCCAACTGAAACAAGCCAGGCAACTTTCACTGGTGATCACTTTGCATATGTTAACAGAGAATAAACATTTCTTTGCATCTCTGCCAATCAGCTGATGCCTGTATATATCTACAGCCTTGTCTATTTTTCAAGGTTGTTTAATAATGTAGCCCTATGTAATGGTATGAATGTTTGACCACAAATATTATGGCTGGTTTAATAAACAGTTCTACTTTTAGGAGCTTTTAAAAATTCATTATGCCCTTTTCACATGTCATAAAAGTCAGCGTGTACTTTCTGTTATGAATCATTAAATGCAACATGTACTGATAGCTTTCTTGTAGATTTTTTTAAAATTATATTTTATTTTTTATTTTGGTGTCTCAACACATACCTAGAATTTTGGTGCATTCTCCAAACCTTTTTTTAAAAAAAAATATTTTATGACATTTTTGTGAACATTTTTTTGTGTGGAAACATATCCCACAACCACTGTATTTTACACAAAATGCACCATGTTGTCCCCCCCCCAAAGATGTTGTATTTGTACAAAATAAAATAGTTATTTGTAGTTATTTGATCCAACCTTTTGCCTTCCCAGCTGCCCTGTCTAGATCCAAGGGTGTGTTTTTCGCTTGTTAGAATGGAATAATGCCACTCTTGTCCTAAACATTGCTACATCTAGCCTCCATATTTGAGAAACTGAGGGAATTGGGAAAAGACCAAAGTTTCAGTGAATATTGTGTTACATTTATTTCAGTATCAAGTTGTCCCTCCCAAAGAAAATTAACTTAAACTACTATTAAATCTAGAAGTATAATGCTAGAATATGTTTATATAGATGCATAGAGTAGAGGAAAATCTATGCTGTTAGGTGTGGTTTCTGATGCATATACATATGTTTACATAGTGCACTGACTTATTAATTTTAAAACAACATTAATGTCTAACCCTTCAGCAAAAACTCCATGGCAGCTTATAACATTGTTAAGAAATCTATAAAAATAAACATACAGCAAAAATGACAGGAGATGAAAAACTACGTTAGGAACTGTGAGAAATAGTAGTGGATCTCTCTAGCAGAGTAACCAAACTGGCAAAACAGATGCTGAACAAAAACCAGTCCCATGCCCCACCCACATGATGCAGTAAGAGAGTGGGTGCAGGCATGCAAAGGTTGTGAACTCAGTATCATAGCCCACCATTTTCTCTTACTGTCTGGTACTATTAAACCACAAGATAGTCTGAAGGTACATGATTCAGCAGCCTTCCTGTAGCTAAGCACATTTGGTTCAGATCAGTACCTAGAAGAACACCAACTATTTGTGTTGCCTTGAACTCACTGTAGAAAACCCAAAACTTAAATGCAATGTATATATTTACATAATCAAGCACCTGGATTTGTTCAGGCCTGGCGAAGGGAGCTGAACTCCTAAGCAAGATGGGGAGCAAGGCCTCCAAATGTTGGACTGCAACAGTCATCATCCCTCACCATTGGTTATGCTGGCTAGAGCTGATGGGAGTTGCAGTCCAACAATACCTAGAGGGCCACACGTGCCCCACCTTTCTCCTATGCACACCTGCTTGGTGGGTAAACTTCATTGGGCCTTACTCTGAGTAAATATGCAGAGGATTGATGTGTCATGCAAAGGTCATAGTGTTGGACTCAACAAAAGGCCTGTGCTCATTGGTGCAAAAGTGTTGGGAGGAAAACTGAAAGAGGAAGGTTGATCAGATTTTCACCAACTTCATTAAATACCTAATAAAAATCAGAAGCTAATTACAGAAGAAAGTCACACAAACATGTTTGCTACTTCTGCTATTGGCATGGAAGTATCCGGTTGCACGTATTCTGTGTGCTGCCATCCAAGCAGAGAAATTAATCCCCAGAGAGAGCTTCATTCCAGACACAACTGGAGAGGCTGATGGGACTCCACCAGCATCCAATTTCTATCCTGCTCACAAACTGCTCCTTTCTCAGATCTGAACTCTTAGAATATCTGACTAAAAATCCTATCAAATCCTATAAAACGGTGATTTGTTATTGTTGGGGTGGGGTGGTGGCGTTTTTTTACGTCTTTACCATTTTAGACCCAGATTTCTGAACTGATGGTGGCAGTGGTTCATAATTTCCTTTTGAAAGTGGTGCCTGGTTATTAGGAAAAAATAATGGCACATCCCTGCACATTTCCCATGTGGGCCTGAACTTGAAAAGCAACTGCATCCTGATATCCTAATGTCTGATGGTCAACTTGAAAGGAGTTTTAAATTTGGGTTAATAATCCATGTGAAAGAGTGCTGGAAGTTCTTTTTCCCTTCTAGATTCTCCCTTCTCCTTCTTCCCCTTTCTCCAGATGGGAAGGGGAGGAGTCTGCCTGGAACACAAAGACATGTGCTTCATTGTGTTTAGAGCCCCCCCTTCTTTCCTAGACAATGGTTGACAGCTGAGGAACACTTCAGACATGCAGACAAGACACTCACCAGGAAAGATCATTTGACTCATCATACCCAAAGGCTTACTTTTTCTTTTTAACTTCATTGGAGAGTCCCTGTTAAGGGCAGGAAGTAGTGCACTCCTTGCAGTAAGCCACCATTTCCCAGCTATTATTAGATAGCAACCCTGGCAGGCCTACACTCAGTAGTTGCTAGTTTGCATGTGTCTCTATGAGTTTAATCACAGCTTGTATTCATGTCATTTCCTGTTTGTTGGTCTTAGCCACATCCTCTTTCTTCCTACATCAGTTAGTCTGTAGTTAGACTGTTAGACTCTGTTTGTCCTTTGTTTTGCAGTCTGCAGTTGTTCCCCCTTTGTCCATAGGCTCTCACCATACAATGTTATGAAACCTTTAGTTAACTATACCTATGTCATATGTTTTTACAAAGAAGATGAAATCTGCTCGCTTGCTCTCTTTGTGTGTATGGTGGCAGCAGCAGTATGGGATTGGTTGTTGCACACCTTCTGCTTGCAAATGCTAATTATTCTGTTGGTGAGATATACTACTATCTCTCACATTTGTCAACAGCAATCAGCCCGAAAGCAGTGCAGCCTCACTCATTTGTCTGGTCTTCAGGCATTCTCATTGCTCCTGCCCTATGCATAGGTGTCTTCAGGTACAGCAGAAGTAGGCATCCATGTCTCCCCTTGAAATGTGGTTGGACTACAGTTCCTCTTGCCCTCCATCACTGGCTACTTGGGCTAGGGCAAAAACATCTGGAGGTACCACACTTAGTACTCAAACACAGAATCACAGAAATGGGAGGGTTACACACCAGGGTGGGGAACAGGTGCTTCTCCAGATGTTCCTGCACTGCAGCTCCAATGATGGTTTACCATTGGTTATGCAGACTAGAGCAGATAGGGGATTTAGTTCAGCCACATCTGGAGGGCCCCGTGTCTTTCCCCCTGTTGTAGGCTATCTATTCCAACCATTTGCTTGAGGCAGGAAATCCAGACCAAGAGCATTCCCAACACACTGATAATGTTGCGATACTGTGCAGCTTTCTCTTTGAGCATTTTAGGTTCAAAGAATCTCTCAACTATTTCATCACAGATCTCATACTAATAGCATCTAATGTCTTGGGCATTTAATATGACATGCTGGCTGGGAATATTCCAAAAAGTAACTTTTCTGAACTCTTCTAGCTCACACTTTAGGAATTACTGTAATTAGTGATCAGAGATACCCTTGTTTTCCTGGGGTGGATACATACTGGTAATATATGGTAGTTCTTTTGCAGCCATTGGTTTGCTTGCCTTAAAGTGAAGAAATCAGAGTTCCTGTCATCTGGAATCCATTTTCTGAGGGGTTTCTCTTTGCCCTGTTGTTCTGGGCCAATGGGAAGAAGAGTGCTTGAGCTACTGCACATTGTACAAACAAGAGATCAGTGTTCACATTGTAAGTGTATAGTTGATGCTGCTGGAAGAACAACAAGTCCATGAGTCTTTTGAATATTCTATTATTATAAATACTGATAATTATATACACCAGTAATTTGTACAGTACATTAGTATTAATTTGGCAGAGATAAGGTACCTGGTGAAGAATATCATCTGCCTACAATCCACAAAATGCTGATGCACTTTCTGACTAATGTCAGATTAATTTTGTTGCTTTGAGATGCAGGGCATATGGCCCATGTTTCCTACCATTTTTGTGCCATATACATATCTTAATTTTTTACTTATGGCAGTGAGTTATTTCAGAAATTCAGGGATACTGGTGAGACTGCCCTTTTGTTGGCTTGGTGAAAACCTATTACATTGGTTCCATAGTCAATCATATGTAGAATGTAGAATGTGTATGTATATGTGTCCCTTCAAGTCACCTGTTGACTTAAGATGACCAATCCCCATGAGTTTAATGGGGTTTTATTAGGCCAGGAATACTCAGAGTTGGCTTGCCATTGCTTTGCTCTGAAATATAGCCAGAACCACTGAAATCAATTGACATTTTAGTTGTTCTTGTATGGAATTCAGTGAGGTTAAAATTACTCATGACTAGCTTAGGTCCCATTGACTTCACTGGGTTTACCTTAAGCAGTATGAAGCCTTGATTGAGCCTATTGTCTATTGCTAAAGTTAAAAGATTTCAAAACATCACATTTAATCCATCACTAAAGTCAAGACAAGTTATTCAGTACATGCTCCTCGTACGTTCATTGTACTTTTGGTTAAACGTGCCAAACCATGCAGTTGAAAATAAACTTTCCAAGTGATTGGGTATCAAAATCAAAGGATTAGAACTTAGTCACAAGTTCCTATTAAAAATCAGGAAGATCATGCTCTTCAGTATTAGGAAACTACACATGATGTTGACAATCAGAACTAAGAATTTGGCATCTAAGAGTACATCTTGACGTACTATGGAGCACCAGCTTTATTGTTGCCCCAGTATGTCGAGGAATTATGGCTAAAAAGCTAAGAGAAAGTGTGCATGCACAGAAGGTAAGTTATATGTCAGCACAATATATGTAACTACAGAATGTGTTTAACTCCACCTGTGCTGGTGACATAGAGGTTAAGGTGGATGCCTTTAAGTTACAATTGCATGCTTTTTGATGCACCAGCAAATTTGTAAGTGTCTCAGCAATTATCTTAAATTGAAAGGGTAAATTTAAATCTCAGAATTGGCTTGGGCCCTAGGTACGTGTGTGTTATGTGCCTTCAAGTTGCCTGTTGACTTATGGTGACCCCATGAATTTCATAGTGTCTTCTAAGGCATGGAGTACTCAGAGGTGGTTTAGCCTATAGTACCTGGTATCATTTGACAGTCTCCCATCAAAGTATACATCCCTCATAAATTCTTTTCTCGTTTTTTGTGTCTTTGCTTACATACAATGATTTGAAATGCACCCATGATATTTAGTGTTTTAAGTCTGTAATATGAGGGCATATAAACAGTTTCTCGTTAGCTGTCTCATCTATGGAGTTCCTTTTTTTTCTGGAGATTTGCCAGAATTTCAAGCCTTTTAGAAGCAGTGTAAGTGAATGACCTGGATTAACTGATATAAAAGGACATTGGTATGCTAATATATGATTTTATGGATCAGTTTTACTGAGGAGTTTGCATTGTAACCTACCTCAAGCCCTTAGGATAAGTTGCATCAACATCAAAAAGAAGGGCAACAATAAATATTTTTCATTTCTATTTGTGTTTTGCTACAACTGGACTTCACAGGACATTTCTGCATTATGTTGTGTTTTGTAGGAGGACCCATGACATTTTACTGGTAAAAAATTTCTTGGAAAAAGATACCTTCTTTGTAGGTATTCCCCATTCATACACCCTCAACAGCCATTCACAAGCTGTCAGAGCTGGGCAATAGTCAGCAGTCTAAACTGAGCCAGGTACCTGCAGGAGAAGCCAGTATTCAAGTTGGGAGGCAGGATCAAGAAACATTGCAGGCATCAGGATGAAAGGAGACAGGAATATGCAATAGGTTATGAAGATCTTGCTATTCAAGCCAAATTCTACACAACAGAAAGATTGGTTCTGCCCCTCCCTTTCTTTGAGGATCCAACCTAGGAAGCCAAGACCAATCCAGGGTCCAAGGATACTACACTGCCTGTACAGAGATTGTTACATGTAGTTCATGGCTCACTACACCAGGCCCAATACACACATACCTAAAGGCTCCAAGTTCAAGTCCAGGGCTAGGCCTAATATTAGGAAAAGTGAGACAGTATCTTTGGACAGCTGCTCTTGAGAGATAGTGGAATCAACCCCCTGGCCGTTCCTATTAGAGGCAGCAACTTTAGCATATCTATACTCAGTAGTTGCTGGTTTGCATGTCTCTCTGACGGTATAGGTCATTTCCTGTTTGTTGGTCTTAGCCAAACGATCTTTCTTCCTGCATCAGTTAGTCTGCATTTTTCTCTCTCCCCTACATGTTTGAAGAACACCTGTTATAGAGCCTCCCACCATGTGATGTTATAAACCTACAGTACTTGTAAGAAAGCCCATTTCATATGTTTTTAGAAAGAAGAGTAAGCCTAAGTATTGGACTGGTTGTTGCTCATCTTCTGCTTGTGAATACTAATTACTCTTACTTGTGAGATACATTGCTATCTCTCACATCCTTCCAAAGTTCATCCTGATCTACGTAGCCACTCCTCCTTCCTGGAGGACAGAAATGTAAACAGCACTCAGCCTTCTCTGGCTCCATAAGCTAGTTTACTGCTCAGATGCTATGAAGGATCACCATCAGTGAATTAACATTGAATGGCCAGTCCCTTTGGCTTCTGAATGGGGAGGGAGTACTATCTGTACTTTACCTCTGGCCATACAATGCCCTGGGCTGCCCTTGCCTAAGCCCCTGCAGTCGCTGACACACATTCATCTTGGGTGCACACCAATTAATCACACATCTTCCTAAAGTTATGCCTCTTTAAATTCAGCACTGCCTCCATGCTTCACCTATGTGTTTAATATTTCATGAAATCAGAGCAGGTGGCTATAGGTCTCTCCAAAACTGGAATATACATTTACCAAGGATTTTTTTTTCTTTCATCTTTTTGAGTTTCTGCTGGAGGGTTGGCAAGCTGGCAAATTTCTGCAGGATAGCATGTTCTGTGATAACTAATTTGCATTTGAAAAGCTATGTGAACTACTGTTATAAGTTTACCTGAAGGTTTATTTCACTTTACTGTTTGAATACAGGTATGTTTCCACATTTTGTGGCATGTAGTGACTAATCAGAAAATATGTGATCCCTTTTTTTCCCTTCAAAACATTTGAAGAGGATATGATAAGTTGACCCAGAAATGCTGCTGCCTCTGGACATCTATCCTGCTATTGCCTTTTGGGACAGGTTTTGCAGCCACAAAGCGTTTATGTGCATTATGAGGAGCTGTGCCCCAATACCTGGATGTTACTTCTTTTAAATACTATTATTTGATTTCCATCTCAGGGGCTTACCACACTCCAAAGAAAGGCAGCAGTGCAGCAGGAATGTTTCGTCTTCTATGCTGTCTTACCGCATGATGTTGTCGTTCTTTTGTTCCAGTTCCATGGGGGACCGAGGTAAAACCATGTCTTTTTGCTAACCAGAAAAACTCGTTAGCAAAAAGACACGATTTTACCTTGGTCCCTCACAGGACTGGAATGAAAGAACGCTGAAAGAATGACAATGTTGTGTGGTCAGGCAGCACGGAAGTTGGGATGTTCCTGCGACACTGCCACTTTTTTGGGGGAGTGTGGTAAGCCTCTGAGTCTTCCTTTTTCTACCAGCCGAGTAGACAGCGTCATTTCTGGATTCCTGTGGCTGAGATGTTCCCATTAAGCTCACAGGGTATATCCACACTCCACAATTATAGCACTTCAATACCATTGTAACTGCCATGGCTTTATCTTACAGAATCCTGGGATTTGTAGTTTCACAGGCACTTAGAATTCTTTGCCAGAGAATTAATACTGTCATTCAAGGGAAAGGACTGGAGAATTCTAAGCACCTCACCAGACCACAAACCCCAGGATCCCATTGGGTGGAGTCATGACAATTAAAGTGGTAACTAACTGGTATAATTGTGCAGTATGGATACATCCACACATTCCTCAAAAATAGACCCTTGAGATTTTAAGAGCTATGCATATTGCTTAATTCCAGAGTTTAGAAGAGTTACTCTTTGGGACTACAGCTCCTAGAGGATCCCAGTTGTTATGCTGGCTGGGAGATCCAGAGAGCTGTAGTCCTCAAAAGTAGCTTTTCCAAGCTCTGCCTGATTCATATTTCTTTCTCTGGACCTGCACTGTGCAATGGACTGACGGTCTTGCTGTGTAATAAATCAAATGTTTTTGCTTCTTCATCTGAAACCAAGTCAGTGATTGATGGTAGAAGAGGGAAACCTGTGACTTGAGAACTGGCAAGTGCAGAACCATCCAAAGCACTACTGCTGGATATGCTTTTATTCAGCATAGCCAGCATAATATAATCTTACCACAGTCTTTGCACTGCTGAGCAAGCAGTGTCTCTGGACCTGGAAATCTGATGTCACTGCAGTCTACAAATTAAATCCAAAAGTGGTTCTGTACACAGGCAATAAGCCAGAAAGCTTCTTCCAAGTTAGGATATATCCAACCAATGGTTATATTCCTATCTATAGCTTATTATTTTTTAAATTGCTAGTCCATGGGGAAAAAATAAGAAAATATTAACAATCTACAATTGGGCTATACCTTTATTAGGACTAACTGAAATGTCATGAATATATGCAAACTTACGAGTTCGCCAGAACTCTTCATCAGTTTAGGCAATCAAAAAAAAAAATGCAAGGGTGTGTGTGAGTGGGGAATAGGAAAGGCAAAGGTGCTCCTGGTCAGTTGTAAGGCAGATCAGGGAATAGGGACTCTGCCTGTGCTGGATGGGGTCACACACACCCTCAAATCTCAGGCTTGTAGCTTAGGTGTTTTTCTGGACTCCTCTGATGCCCAGGCTGAATGCCCAGGTTTCAGCAGTGGTCAGGAATACATTTGCACAGCTAAAACTAGTGTGCCAGCTGTGTCTGTTCCTTGAGATGTCAGATCTGACCACGGTGACACATGCCTTGATAACATCCTGTCTGGACTACTGTAATGCACTCTGCCTTTGGAAACTCTTTGGAAACTTCAGCAGGTCCAGACTGCTGTGGCCAGAATGCTAACCAGGGCAAGTTATAGGGAACAAATAATTCCCTTGTTAAAAAAGCTTCACTGGCTACCAGTTTGTTTCCAGCACAATTCAAAGTGCTGGTCTTTGACCTATAAAGCCCTACATGGCCTAGGTCCAAGACTATTTGACTGTATCTAACCATACAAACCTGCAAGGGTCCTAAGATCTTCAGGGGAAAGCTTTCTCTTGATCCTGCCAGCACCACATGCTTACTTGGTGAGGTCACAAGAGAGAGCCTTTTCAATGCCTGTTCCCACCCTCTGGAACTCCCTTCCAGGAGATGCTAGGCTGCCCCCCCACTTTCCTTTCACCAGCAGGCAAAGACATTTTTATGCAAGCAAGCTTTTAATATGTAGCTGTGCCCACAGAGGCTTTTTATTGAGGTGTGATTTTGTTTTATTTTTATGTTTTAAAGTTTTATATGTTTTAATTAATTTTAAATTTTTAAATTGTGATTATTTTTATCATTTTAAATTGTATTGACACATTTTAATCAACGTTTTTTGTGAGCCACCTTGGGTCCTACTCTTTTGTTCCAAATTCAAACTTTTACTTATGCAACAATTTGCTGGGAAAATGTGAGAGATAATACTGGATCCCTCAAGCACAGTAATCAAATTGGCAAAGCAAAATTTGAACAACAACCAGCCCTGTGCCCCCCTCTCCCACATACACCCAGATTCTAGCAGGAAAAAAAATCACCTTAGTCGTCTTTGTAAACATATAAAAGTGGTGTTATTTACAATAAGTTGTCCTTAGCCAATTACATAGAGGATTGAGAGAAAACAAAGAAAAATGGCTGCAGGTTAGAGTGGTGCAGGAAGAGAGTGTGTGTGGAAAAGCAAACAAACATGAAGTCTGCAAAGAAGCACACTAGCAGTTCCTGAGCACTGCCATGCCAAGGCTGCTAACTTTAACACAATTTAGATTGTGAGGCATAATCAAATAAAATTTTGTCTTTCTGACATATGGCGCTATAGTGTTACCTGTTAACATGATGGGAAATGAAGAGGGGAGGGACTTCCAGGTGATGGCTAGATTGAACTGGCAGACTGAAGTCCCTGTGTGAGCTCCACACAGGGAAAGCTTAGGCATCAAAATAGCCAGCTAGGAGGTAAGGTCCAGCCAGCAGCAAAAACTCTCTCTGGACAAGAAGAGAGTGTGAGATTGCCTATCACTAGGAGACTGCAGAAATATCAGCAGTCAGAAAGTGGGTTGAGTGGCAGTGGGGATTGGGATTAACATCAGGCTAAAACCATTGAGTGAGCCTTTAATGGATACTAGACCTGTGAAAACCTTCTCTTGCTTAATTACATTTTAATTACCTAAATTACAATTGAAAAGAGGTCTTCCAAAAGGTGGTGAGATCAAAGCCTTGGTGAGTTGCCTTCTTTCTGTAAACAAGAAATGATTTTAAAAAGGCTATTCACAAGGTTTTAGTTTTAAAGCAAAAAGCTAGATTGACCAAGTGAATTCAAGTGGTGGAGGGACACATGGTGCATATGAGCAGAGGTGACAGGCAAGCTGAGCGGCCCCAAGGGGTCAAATACTTAACAACCTCTTACAATTGTGAATTTATGAGTGAAATAATATACAATGATGATGTTAGATGTTGCATTACAATGGTTTTAAAAATGATACTCTGACAATCAGTTACTTACTTTACTTATATGTTAATTCTATTATTCTCTCCTTTTGACTAAATAAACAAGACTACTATCTATACAACACAACCACCTACTACCACTTCTCAAGGCACACTGGCAGCTGGCTGAGTGATGACTTGTGACTCTTCACTCAATGACACAAGCCACTCTTCATTGCACCCCCTGAAATTCCATCTCACATGCTCGGGAGTGTGGGCAGCCCAGGTTGAGAACCCCTGAGTTACTGGAAAGATTTAAAATGGATAAAAATATTAATGGACTTGAATAAAATAAGTTGGAATTGGAGATGTAATTGTATACAGATGATGAAAAGGTAAATGCTAAAATGTATAAACTTTCACTGAAATTTGAAATGGAAGAAGACCAGGTTAAGGAAAATATGTGATTTATGGGGTTGAAATTATAAGATGGAAGAATTTAACATTACCTACCAGGGAGGGATGGCTGTTGGAATTGGTAGGAGATAGAAAATAAATATGGAAAAGTATTATTCTATATGATTGTAGCAGCAAGAATAATCTATGCAAGAAACTGGAAAGAAAAACAGATACCGATACCAGAAATATTAGATTGGAAACTAAAACTATATGAAATAATGGGAGCTGATAAACTTACATGCTTAATCAGAGATCAAACAATTGACCAATTTTTTAAAAAAGATTGGAAAATGGTAATAAGGTTTTTAGAGATTACATGGGGTAAAGAGACAGTTAAAGGTTTAGAATGACTGAAAACATCTAAAGAACTTTAGACAGTAAGAGTTTAGTGAAGATATGAGAAGAAGGGAAATAAGGAAAACAAATAAAAGAAAGACTTTAAAAGATAAGGGGAAATTTTTAAATTCTGTAGAAATAGCCACTTCTGTGGGGAAGTTATTTATGTATAGACTGTTTGTGGTGTTTTTTATGTAATGTGTTAATGTGAGATTGTTATAGTTGTGTTTCTTGGGCTATTGGATGTTGTAAATAACTGTTAGTAAATATACTTTTAAAAAAAGGAATTGATAGGTCCTTAGTAATATGTCTCAAAGACTGGAAACCCTTACAGACTTATATTTGGGAGGGGGGAATAACTTCATAACTTTTGGTTTTGATGATTAGACAGAATAAACCATTGAAAGATGAGAATATGCTGTAATTTGTTAGAGAGTGAGGTATGAATAGCGAATATGCATACATAACCACCAAAAGGAATATCAGAAGTCACTCCCCCCCTCTTTTTCTTTTCCTTCTTTTATTTCTTTTCCTTTCTTAATTTCTGTGATTTTCATGTACATTAAAACATGCAATTAAATTTTCTAAAAAAGGATGTGTGTGAAAAGACTGGGTAATGAGGCTTCTATACCTCTTACAGTGTCCTGTGCAGGTCTTGATTAGTTGTTAATGTCAAATCTGCAATAACAAAAGGTAACATAAGAGCTTGGAACAATTACGTTGTCTTGTTGGTAAAGGAACATCAAGAAAGGTAGACCAAAAATGTAATTAGCCCAAGCTCTGAGTAACATACAGAACAATCTATAAGTCCTTTTCACATTTGGACATTCTTACTCTAAGAGTAGGGGTGTGTGTTGGAGTCCTATCAGCAGTGCCAGCATCTCCTTGAAATTTGGGGAAATTATAGCTCAAAAGGACATCTGTGGGAGGAGGATAACTTCGGGGATCTTTTCACCTATGTATACCAGTACTAACTGTAGAGAGCACTCCAGTTAAAGTTAAACAAAGTATTTTATTTGAATTAACAAAAGTGATACACTATTGTACAAGAACATACAATCTTAAGAACCATACAAGGCTATTGAAGAGTAAGGTGGGAAGGGTTGGATAGAGAGAAGTCAGGGTGGAAGGGTGATAGTTACCAGTGTTGGAGAAAGAGGTCTGCACAGCGGAGGGACTCAGACAGCATCCAAGGGTGGCACAGGGGAATTCAGTCCATGACACACCGAAAAAGAGAGTGGCAGACCCGTCTGTGATGCACATGGCTAAAGTCAGAGTTAAAATAATTATACCCTATTTCATACCCTGGAAAGGTATGCTAGTTATGAGAAAGCCTGAATGGCTTATTCATGGAATGGACAAAAGGGTCCAGAATGAGCTGATTGCCTTAGCTCCGGAGTGACAAAACATTGATGGGATCTGTGACAATCTCTTAATGTTCAGACAGGTAAGGTTATAGGAAAGATCTCTAAGGTTTGGGTTGAAGGTTGGTCACTGATTGCATGTTTGAAAGAGCCTAGGAATGGGGAAAAGGATGGGCATAGACCCATTAGCGACTGGGTTTTCCACATAATCCAATCTGGGTTTTCCCCAACATCATGATCCTGGACACGTCTCAGGTCATCATGACCCCAACTACCCTTTGGTCAGCTTGACCCCAAATATGTGACCCCCAAAAGTGTCCAGTATGTGCAGTTATGAAATCTTGGGGGGGGGTAGTAGGCTATGCTAACAACTTTCATCCTTGATCTTGAACAAAAGGGGTGCTGTGGAATACAAGTCACAGGCATTCCTGCCAATGAGTGTTTGGAATACAAACAATGAGTACTAGCCATTTTTGGTCAAGGTCAGTGACAGAATACTCATGAATTTTAACAGAATTGGTCCTAGAATTAGTACCATTTATAGTTTATAATGTTAACACCAGTTGGGCTTTCCTTTCATGCAATACAAGAAATTCTACTCTCTTAAATTCACTGAAAGCCACACCATTTGAAGCCTGTGCTATTCAGTACTAGCTGAACACGGTGTACCATATGCCATTAAAAAACTCCCACCCCCAAATGCCCAGGAGACCTCATGACAACCCTCTGAGGTAGGCTGGTGGGTTTAACTTGCCCTCCTGTCGCTCACCCTGGCCCCCCTGACGGCCTGCCCCCTGATGCTCATCCTGCTCCCCCCACTGCTTACCCTGCCCCCACCACTTGTCCTGGCTCCCCAACCACTTGTCCTGCCCACTAAGCCGCTCACCCTCCCACCTCCAAATTCCCCCGCTGAACTCCCCCTGCTGAATTCACCCCTCCTCCAAACTCGCCCTCCCAGTGGTCACCATCCCACTGGGAAACTTGCCTCCCACGCCACCAAATTCACCCCCCACCCCTGCACTCCGGCACACACCACATCCACCCCATGCTACTCAGTCTCCCCCTCCAGCCACCATATTTGAAATCTATATGGTCCCACCCCCAGTGTGCTGATTGGCTGCCCAACAGACCTGTGATTGGTTGGTCAGTTCCCTAAGCAGCCAATCAGCACACTGGAAATGGAAACATACACAAGAGAATTATATATATAGATAATGTTGGACTGGTCTCCAAGAAAGATTGATACCAACTTTCTCTGTCTGTTGTTGTATATGAACATGAAGCTTTCCCTGAATACCATCTCTGTGCCCAAAGCATTTTTTTTTTTTACATTCCAGCCACTTTGCTGAATGATTTTGTTAGACAGGTGAGTGTTTCTCTGCAAAGTCTCAAGTGGACATCTGTCTCATAAAGTACAACGCAAGCCAACTTCCTGTTTGGTTTGCTCTGGGAAATATAATTACCCTCATTTAATGAGGATCCCATTACCTTATTCAGAAGGGGAAGGTAATACCAGCTGGGCTTTCCTTTCATGCAGTACAAGAAATTCTACTCTCTTATGCAGTACAAGAAATTCTACTCTCTTAAATTCACTGAAAGCCACACCATTTGAAGTCTGTGCTATTCAATCTTGCCTTTAAATCTTTTTGATATGTGAGAAATGTGTGAACATACAGGCTTATATGTTCATCACACCTGTATTTTTTTTCCTCTCGGGATTCTTCCCATTTCTGTATATGGGCTTTTCAGCCAATGGGTTGATATTGGTAGAATCCACATTATGTAATCAAACTATGGTTGTATCAAAGAACTTTCATCTTAAAAAAAGAATGACCAGCATTTGGAAGTAATGAGCTACATATAATCAGTACCTATAGTTGCTCCCATTCTTGAAAATATATTTCTGTGATGAACCAGGCAACGCACAAACTGAATCAACACGCATGTAGCAGCAACATGGTTTATTGATCAAGGATATGCATACGGTTTCATTCCAAAGCCAGTTCTGGCTGGCCCCAGGACAAAGCAGACAGATAAGGTCATCGTTAGGATTCCCTGTAGGCCTGGGAACAGTTAGGGAAGGTGAGAGAGGCAAAGGAAGACACATTCCAGACTCTCCGGGCTGCCGTGGTTCTCTCACCTACCGGGGCGTGACCCGAGCCTGCTGCCCAGCTCCCACAAAGCAGTCAGCGTGACTCATGATGACCGCTCGACGGTTCTCTCACCTGCCACGGCGCATCCCTCCCACCCTGCTGCCCGTCTGCCGCGAAGCGGCCGGTGCGACCCTTGATGACCGCTTGGCCCGGCTCCAGGAGTTAAGGTGTTCTGGGAATGTTCCCGAGAGAACCAATACCTGCCAGGGCCTACCTAAACCATGTTGGGGCCTACACTGGATTACTGCAAATCCCAGCATCCAGAGTAGGGCACGACAATTTCATTATGACTGTAATTTAATGAGAGATAACCTCACCTAGTTTGCAGTGTAAGTAATTTTTTAGTAGCTATGGGTCTGTAACCACACTAAATGGTAGGGAAGAAATAGTGCATGGTTCACATGCTAAATCATGCATGCTTTCTAAGCTCCCCTGGCCTCTTCTTCAGGCAAAGGTGTTAAAAATCATCCAGGAGAAGCTTTCGTGACATATTTTGAGCATTTTTTGTTTGGTCCAATAAAGGTATCATTGTTTTGTAGATTTTGGCTGTTGTTGTATTTTGCTGTATGGCCAATGCAGTTCCCCCTGGATATGTTTTTTGGATCTGAAGATATAGCATTTTAGCTGCATAAGGGAATCCTAAAGAAGAGGGAGGCAAGGGACTGCAGCTTAACTCTTTGAGGTTTCTACTTCCAACAAGGGTAAATCCTTTTCATTGGGACTGCATTTGGCAGGATTTACCTATACAGCACCTAATTTTTTTTCCCCAGATGCGACAGTACAGAGGCTTCTTGAGAAATTCAATGTTCTCTGCCTAAGAAAGGGGCAAGTAGGCCCACCCAGGACAGAAACAGCCTGGATCTCTACTGCTAATGGAGATGAAATTTTATTGCCTAGATTTTACGACTCTTTGGACATTATCACATAAGGCAGTAATTGTGCAATTACAATGGGATGTAGCACAAATGGGCTCCCATTATCACACAATGTTATTGTCTTCCATACTCAGTCCATGCTCCACCCATTCATCAAGTGCCACTTTTAATTAACAGGCAAAAGCCATCAATAGCCCTCAATACTACTCTTTTTACAGTATTGACGAGTGTGCAAAATCACATCCCACTGTAATCACACGATTACAGTGTGAATGGGTGGCCCTCTTCCCCCCCCCCTCCCAATGCGAACACTCCCTGGGGAGAACGTGAAGATAACCAACAGGATGCTGTTTTAATGAATGGTTGCCTTCGCTTGGTAAGTTTTTATGTGTGTTTAAATGTTTATTTGTGAAGTTCTTTTGCTATGTACAGTAGCACCCCTGTATACATGGGCAGTTGGTTCCGCCCTCCCCCACAGATACTGAAATCTGCAGATAATAGTGAATGCTGGATTTCCCTCTCCCCGTCCACCCTCCACTACCTCCACCGTGCCACCGGAACCCCCTGTGGGAAAGGGAGAAGGGACGCGAACTCTCCTCCTTCCCTCCCTCCCCTCTGTTCACCCCACCTCTGCCACTACCACTGGAGCCTTCACTGGGGAAGGGAGAAAGGAGGCGAGCTCTCTTCCTCCCTCCCTCCCCCCCTCATCCACCCCCATCTCTGCTGCACCACCAGAGCTTTCACAGGGAAGGGAGAAGGGTGGTGGGCTCTCCCCCTCCCTCCCTCCCCCGTCCAACCCCCGCCATCACCAACCACAGATAACTGAATCTGCAAATGGCAAATCAGTGGCTACAGGGGTGCTATTGCATTTGTTTTTGGTGTGTTTAAGCAAAGTCATGTCTTCTCGCGAGAACAGCTGAAATCTCACACATGCAAAATCCAGGAAGTAAGAGAAAAATTTTCTTAAAAGGACATGCACTGGGCAGCAGGAAGCATTAATACTTTGTCATTAGAAGGCAATGCGAAGACAAGTGTTACTTTGCACAAGCTGAAATCCCATTCTTAAACTGCTAGTGGTGGTCATGTGATAACAACACTAGGGAGATCTTCAGACCGGCAATTTAATCCATGGGAGACACAGAACAGGGTTGGGGAAAAGTCTTCTTTTCAGAAGACGTTGACCCTTTTCCATGTCTCCCCCATCCCTATTCCGTATTTCCCCGTGATCTTTTCATCACGGTGAAACATCGTTTTTGGACCACCCGTTCCGTTTCTGTCACAGAATCAGGGTGGTCCGAAAGGTGTCCTGTTCCTCTCCTGCGATGACAGTCACAGAAGGGAGGTCCGTTTTGGACACTTCTGGGCAGGAACAGGACACCCAGGTAAGTGGAACCCTTCCCCCCTCCCCTGGTTACTTGTATTTTTTTTTATTATTTTTCTGCTTTGTTTTCTTTTTTGTCAGCTGGGAGTTTTTATTGTTGAATTTCCCTCCTGCCCATTCTCTCATGAGAATGAGTGGAATTTGGCTTCACTGCTGTAAAAGCAGCTTTACGGCAGCTGCTTTTACAGTAGTGAAGCTGAGGAGAGAGGGAGGACATTCCTGCCGTGGAATTAAGGTAAGTGTTTGAACATTTTACCTTTATTCTGTGGCAGGAGCAGGGCATTTGGCCCCGTTTGAAAATCTCCTATGTTTCTGCTTTCCTCAGTAGTGGAATTATAGCATTTTTAGACACTAGTCTGAAAAAGTTGTTTGTCTCCCAGTACCCCCGTGGCCAAAGAGGGATCTCTGACTGCCTGCATTGATTGAATTGTATGGACCAGAGGCTGCACTTTCGACCCAGTGCTTTTTGACTAGTCTAGAAGGGAGAGAAAAACTAAACCTGGAATAATTGTAGGTGAACATTGGTCCTCAGAAAATGAATAAACAATCTTTTTGATGAAATAAATGTTTTAATCAAACACAGCCCGGTTGGGGGACTTCAGGAGCATTTCCCCCAAAAAAGGTAACTTTCCCAAGCTCTGGACTAGATAGATGTTTGGTCTATTTTAGCCAGACTGCTCTTATCTTCTTATGACAGGCAAAGAACCTAAAAGTACTTCCAGGGCCAGAAATACAGATTTTGAACCTTAGAGGAGAAGGATGCTACGAATAAAACCATGAAATAAATTCTACCTACAAATAGCTGTAGCTAAAAGCCATGTGACTCTGCCCACAGCTAAATTATCTAAAATAGCTGACATTTAAAAGAAAGGAATATTAATGCAGAGAGACAAAAAAAATGTTTTTTAAGACCCAACCAAATTAAAGTTGGAAAATCGTTAGAGGAAATATTTCAAGGAGATGGTGGAGATTCCTATTAGAAAGCAAAGGAATAAAACAAAACACTTAGCAGATCAGATAGTGCAATAAAAGTATAAATTTGTTCAGGGACAACTGAAGTAAATCTCTTTTAAGATACATTTTAAAAAATAATAACAACAGAGGTCTGAATTCCTACCATAGCAAAATCTTGATATTCAGATTGCTTTGTAAGTGCTTATGAGAATTTAGCTCTAGAGGGAGTTAATTCCAAAGTTGCTTAACTTTTCTAAATCCTTGCTCCTTCTCCATACTCCCAGAATGATCTGGATTATATTTTAAAAATAACAATAAAACAATTTATGAAGGGTTGAAGTGCCAACACATCCAGGGAACTGGGCAAAGGTGGGACCTCAATGGTGACAGCACATTTATTTACCAGTCCCCAAGAAGACTATTATATAAACCCTCAGTTGGGTCAACAGTCAGAGAGTAAATGCTCAGGCTCAAAACATATGAGAGTTTTCTTAGGCAGTTTAGCAGCTAGGGTACCATAGTGTATTTTAATTTCTTTCCTTAATTGTCTTCTCAAGGCAGAAGACAAAGTTCACTTCATATTGAAGGACAAAAAGGCTTTTTGTGCCACAAACTATCTCACAGTGTAGGTCAAATTCATATTTTCCCACACTCTGCCTCTTGTGACTGGTCTAATTGGGGTAATTGGAACATACACAATTCAGACAGGACTCCCATAGGACAGAAATGAGAGGTTCACATTCCTTCTCTCTCTTTCCCACCCACCCACCCAACAATAGCTTTACGCTGAAAAAAGTATTTTAGGCAAGCCTTCTTAGCACCAGAGCTTGGAAAGTTACTTTTAAAATAGCATTTCATCCCTGTGCAATGTTGCAGTAGTTGACAAGTAATCAGTTGCAATGTTGGGGTGGGTGTGGGAGTGGGGTGGGGGTAGGAATAACTGATTACATTACTTGCTCTGCTGTTCTGGTACCTTTCTTTTACTTTCCCTTACCTTTTTTTTTTTTTTTTTTGAGGAAAGCTCCTTAGATTTCTTTTTAATTTTTTAATTGGATTTTTAAAGTACAATTACAAAAATGAAGGAGAGAAAGAAACAGGGGGGAAACAGTGAAAGGTAATACATGGGATATGAACAAGGCTAGGCATATACATTAATATAAACTGGCCAGATTTTTAAAAAAACCAAACAATTTTCTTTAAATTGACCTCTCTTTAGGATTTTTAAGAGAATGGCATAAAACTTTAAAAATTCCTGTCAAAATGCCTCTAAAATGTCCTTTGAAAGTGACTACTGTTAATGCACCAAAAAAATAACTTCACTATTGGCTGTTACAGTTCTTTTAAAAATGTACTTTCCTTACCCCATTGTATGGTATGCATGTGTATGTCTACTCTGAGAAGTAACTGATTATAGGTAAATGCATTTGCTTGTAACTTGGTTCTGAGTTCTGGAGGAAACCTCAGAACACTGTGTTTGGAAGTGCCACGTACAGAGCAAAGGGAATTACTTCAAAATAAATGGGTCAAAGTCTGAATCCCAGCACAACTAATACTGAGGAGTTAGCTTTCTAGGTTGGCTAGTTAAGGAGCACAATGATTGATGCACAGACACAAGTTTTCAGCCAATGACTGTGTTTCTGTGCTTTATCATATCACCCTAGCGGTGTAGCTATGGAGGGAGAGAAATGAAGGCATTGCCCCCCTCTCAGGTGAATTTTTCCTTCGGTCCCCAAATTTTCAGCATTGCAGAGAGTGAGAGACTGAATATCATCCCCATCTAGAACTTTTATATTTGCTATGTTTGCATTCTTTTGGTACTCAGTACAGAAAGCAACAGAAAAGCAATGAGCAGAGACACTGAATACAAGTTATATTTTCAACTTGACAACCCATAATGGCATAGAATAATAGAATCATAGAATTGTAGAGTTGGAAGAGACCATGAGGTCCATCCAGTCCAACCCCCTGCCATGGAGGAATACACGATCAAAGCATCCCTGACAAATGGCCATCCAGACTCTGTTTAAAGACCTCCAAGGAAGGAGACCCCACCACACTCCGAGGGAGCGTGTTCCACTGCCGAACAGCTCTTACTGTCAGAAAGTTCCTCCTAATGTTGAGGTGGAATCTCTGTTCCTGGAGCTTGCATCCATTGCTCCGTGTTCCATTCTCTGGAGCAGCAGAAAACAAGCCTGCTCCATCCTCAATGTGACATCCCTGCAAATACTTAAACAGGGCTATCATATCACCCCTTAACCATCTTTTTTCCAGGCTAAACATACCCAGCTCCCTAAGTCTTTCCTCATAAGGCATGGTTTCCAGACCTTTCACCATTTTAGTCGCCTTCCTCTGGACACACTCCAATTTGTCAATATCCTTTTTGAATTGTGGTGCCCAGAACTGGACACAGTATTCTAGGTGAGGCCTGACCAAGGCAGAATAGAGTTGCAGTATTACTTCCCTTGATCTAGACACTATACTTCTATTGATGCAGCCCAACATCACATTGGCCTTTTTAGCTGCCGCATCACACTGTTGACTCAGTGTCAACTGACTGTTGAGAGGACAGTTTTCCAGAAACTGTAATAGGTAATGGGAATGCCGTGAATTTCTAAGCACTTATAACTCTATATGGTGTAATAAAAAATTATATGGGTACACTGTTAAACGTTCCAGAGATGCAGTCCTGATGCACGTTTCATTCTCTTTAGAAGGAGGTCATTGGGGGTGGGGGGTTGTTGGTGGATTTATAATTGGTTGACCGACTGAACCCAATGGGTTCTCACCACCCAGTGGTGTTCCACAGGGTTCTGTGCAGGGCTCAGGGCTATTCAACATCTTTATCAATGACTTGGATGAGGGAACAGAGGGCATGCTTATCAAATTTGCAGATGACATCAAATTGGAAGAGGTAGTTAATACCCCAAAGGACAGGATCAGAATTCAAAATGACTTTAACAGGTTAAGCTGCTGTGTCAAAACTAACAAAATGAATTTCAACAGGGAGAAATGTAAGGTATGACAATTAGGCAGATAAAATGAAATGTACATTTATGGGATGGGTAACACCTAGCTTGACAACAGTATGTGTGAAAGGGATCTAGGAGTCTTAGTAGACCACAGGCTGAACATAAGTCAACAGTGTGATGTGACAGCTAAAAAAGCCAATGCGATTCTAGGCTGCATCAATAGAAATATAACGTCTAGATCAAGGGAAGTAATAGTACCACTCTATTCTGCTTTGCTCAGACCTCACTTGGAATACTGTGTCCAATTCTGGGCACCACAATTCCAGAAGGATGTTGGGAAACTGGAACATGTCCAGAATAGGGCAACCAAAATAGTAAAAGGTCTGGAAGCCATGCCCTATGAGGAGCCACTTAGGGAGCTGGGCATGTTTAGCCTGGAGGAGAGAAGGTTAAGAGGTGATATGATAGCCATGTTTAAATATTTGAAAGGACGTCATATGAAGATGGATCAAGCTTGTTTTCTTCTGCTCCAGATACTAAGGGCTCATCTACACAGGCCAGGATATGCCGGCTCCCTGCCAGCATATTCTCCTGGGGATCTGGACCATTCCTCCCCCATTATCTGGACGAATCAGGCTGGAGTCCAGACAGGAATGCCGGCCCATCTCTGCAGCCGCCACCACCACCACCACCTGCATCCCACTCTCCTGATCCAGGCAGGAGGCCCGCAGCACATGAGCAAGGTCCCCAGCATGTGACTAGCCTGTTCACATCCTATGGGCCCCTTTTCTGGATCTGGAAGAGCGAGGCAGCCGGCAGAACATGGGCCAGCATGCTGGAATGGGATCCTGTGGTTGTTTTCCAGGTATTTTCTTAAAACGTTTTATCAGACCCTACCCCATATTTCCCCCCGTCTTTGCTCCAGGAGTCATGAAGACTGCCCAGGGGCAGAACAGGGCAAAAGCCCTATGTCATCTGGACTGCAGGGCTCCAAGACAGGGTGAATTGCCTGTGTAGCCAAGACATGGAGCAATGGATTCAAACTGCAGGAAAAGAGATTCCACCTAAACATTAAGAAGAACTTCCTGGCTGTAAAAGCTGTTCGACAGTGGAATGTGCTGCATCAGAGAGTGGTGGAGTCTTCTTCTTGAAGGTTTTTAAACAGAGGCTGGATGGCCATCTGTTGGGTGTGCTTTAATTCTGTATTCCTGCCTGGGTTGGACTGGATGGCCTATGTAGTCTCTTCCAACTCTATGATTCTAAGTGGAGCCTGCAACAGAATGTTACAGCATAGAGTTTCTGTTCAACAGCACAGGTCTGAGGCTGGGATACAGCAGAGATTTAACTCAGGGAACTCTGTTTGTGATCCACAGTGCAACCTTCACATGCATGCTCTGGATTCAATCCATTGGATTCAATGAGATTTACTCTCAGGCAAGTATTACAAGCTGAGTCTTTTTGCCACTCTTCTATATCAGCTCTCTAGCAGGAAAGAAGGCAGAGGACCTCACAGGGTTGTTGTGAGGATAAAATGGGTCTGGGGAGAACCATACATGTAGCTGTGAGTTGCTTGGCAAGACAAGCATATATTAAATAAGGCCAGATGTGAATATATTAAATTTAAAACATTACTGTGTAGGGTTGATTTTCTTTGGGGTTTCCTTCTTTGGAGGTTTTTAAACAGAGGCTGGATGGCCATCTGTCAGGAGTGCTTTGATTGTGTATTCCTGCATGGCAGGGGGTTGGACTGGGTGGCCCTTGTGGTCTCTTCTAACTCTTTTAGTCTATGATTCTATGCTCTGAGGCCTGAGATGCTACTCAAGAAGTTAAATTATAACTAGTAAATTAATTAGTTTTATATCGTATATGCCATTGTATATAATGGGACTTGAGTATCCATGGTTTTTGATATCCACAGGGGATCCTGGAACCAAACCCCAATAAATAAAATATTTTAAAAATATTTTTATATACTAAGTTTATGTGCAAAATTCTTTCTTTTCTTCCTCCCTACCTTTCCCCGCACCCTTCCCAAAATGTCTGTCGACACATGATTTGTCCCAGAGAATGGGCGTGTATGTGCCTTCAAGTCTCCTGTTAACTTATGGATACCTCGTGAATTACATAGGATTTTCTTAGACAAGGAATACTCTGAGGTGTTTTACATTGCTTTCCTCTGAAAATACAGTGGGCCCTTATTACCCACTGGGGTTTGGCTCCAGAACCCCCTGTGGATATCAAAATCCATGGATGCTTAAGTCCCATTTTATACAATGGCATAGTAATATGGGGCCCTTTATATATAATGGCAAGATCAAGGTTTGCTTCTTGGAATTTATTTATTTATTTATTTAGGAATATTTTAAAGCCGTGGATGGTGAAATCTGTGGACGCCAAATCTGTAGATACAGAGGGCCAACTGTAGTTTACAGCACATGGTAGTCCCTGGCAGTCTCCCTTACAACTACCAACCAGGTCTACCCTGCTTAGTTTCTGACAGAAGATGTGATCTGGCCTTTAGGGTATTTAGGTAGTATGCTGAGAGCAAACAATGAAAACATGAAATGTTTCCAAAGATGAAAAGATGCAGTGCTGAACATAAACTGCAACAATCTTGCTAGAGCTGCATATCAGACAAATTCAGTTCACAATATTTAAAAGGTTGCAATAGATAGTGCATAATCAAATCATGTTTAGTTGAATAACCATCTGCTAACTTGCTGCAGTTTATTATTTTCTCACTTACCAGTCAGCGATCTCAAAAGCACATATATTAACTCACTTGGACAGAAATCAGCTGGCTGGGCTTCATGTAAGCCATTCCCCTTCTGTGGGTCAGAGTGAAGATTGGTAGGAGACTGTATCCATAAAACTAAGAGGTGATGGCTCCTAATTTCAGGGATTAGGATTCAGATTTAGCACATGCAGAAATCTACTTGTGATAAGTGAAATGACATGGATTTTTTTGCTAGTCATTGCTGTTTTGTGCTATGATATTGTCTCTTAAGCACAGACAGAATGAGAGAAATGAAGCCATCCTTTTTACCTCCTGCGGAGCTTTAATTTTTTCCATTTCTGAGTTCAAATTTAATTATTTTAATGACTAGGTTAGGAATTCAGCAGAGTTTGGCTCCTTTTTTCTTTGTCCTGCTGTGAAAGGCAACAGATGTTTTTAATCACTGATATGAAATATTCAGATATTCGGCATCTGGATCAGCTTTCTTGAGGATTTGAATTTATCTACCTCCTAATCTCATTTCCAGGTTCTATACTTTCTTGAAATACAGATGGATCTATTGGCTATTCTTGAACAGAAAACAATGGAGGAAATAATACATTTTTGCTCATATACCTCATGAACTATTCATAGCTGAAAGGAAGAACAGAGAAGGCTGCCTTTGACACTTTAACACAGAACATAACCGTAGCATCACTGTTAACAATGCAAAGCCTTCTGTCACAGTTCAAAGTCTGGGCATATTGACTAGAACCCTGTGGGTGACATATATCAGATGAAGCACATTTAATCTAGTCATTGCACTTTTTAGAATGTTGTGCAAGGATCATAGCCTGATTGATAGCCTTGTGGCTAAAGAGCGGGGTAAAAATAAATAAAAAAATATAAAATATAAATATTATGTCTGTACAAATGGAGTTCTGTTGATGTAACCATTGTACAAGTGGCTGTGCTTTTCAAATAAGTGCATCTCATACTGCTATTTGACTTGGGCCATGAAAAGCCTGAATTATGCATCAGTTCAAGAGCATTCTATCTCTCTTGTATCTAGATTCTGTTTTGATTAAATAGATTTTGTACCATCTATAGACATATCATAACTGCTTCTTTAGCTTTCCCCAAAGAATATCAAGGCCAAGATTCTATTCTCTAGTGTAATATAGGATAGGAAGGATGGGATGGAGGGAGGCCAGTGACAGAAGGAAAATGGTTGCAGGTGCTGTGACAATGGGCGGGATGGAAGTGAGTGTTATTTCTATCAAGAGATAAAGCCATCTTCTGTGAGCCAGAATGATGTAGTGGTTTGATTGTTGGACTACAGCTCTGATGGCAAGGGTTGCAATCTCCACCTGGACATAGAAACCCACTGGGTGACCTTAGGCAAGTCACACTCTCTCAGCTTCAGAAGGAGACAAAAGTAACCCTCCTCTGAACAAATCTTGCCAAGAAAACCCTGTGATAGGTTCGCCATAGGGTCATCATAAGTCAGAAGTGACTTGAAGGCACACAGCTAGAATAATGTGTGGCAGCAAAATTGATGATTGTTCATAAATGGAAGGCTTTGCATAACCTATTATTAGACAATTGGTGGTGATGGGTGGAAATTGGTCACTCAAATTTATGGAGAAATTGATGTGTCTGATTAGACACTCTAAAAATGAACTTTTAGATAACTTTGTTGGTGATTGCTTTCCATTTGTCTCCACAATCTGAAACTAATATTTCAATTTGTGTTTTATCTTGAGCCATTATAGTGTTGTTGGATACAGTGTTGTTGGATACAATACAGGGATGGTCTGATATGCAGCACATTATCCTTGTGTATGTTTTTTTCTTTTTACAGTAATTACTTGGATGTACTTGCTGTTTTTCAAATATTTTTTTAAAAAAGAAATAAAGCTGCCCTGTCAGCTTCAAAACTGCTCAGGAGCCAGGAAGGCAGCTTTGTCTTTTGACAGCAAAAGCTTTCATTGTCACCTCCCCACTGCCACCTTGCACTATATGAAAAATAAACTTTAATTAGCATAATTCACCAACAGCCCAATTCTGGATTGATATGCTTTGGGATGGCCTAAATACCCTAGGCATCAAGCTCCTGTCTGATCTTGGGAGCTAAGAAGGGGCAGCCCTGGTTAGTACTTGGATGGGAGACCACCAACAGCTACCATGTACTGTAGACTATATTCAGACAAAGATAATGACAAACCACCTTAGGGTATTCCTTGCCCTAGAAAACCCAATTAAATGCATGGGGCGACTATAGGTCAACAGGTGACTTGAAGGTACTCTCAATGTGCTCCCTTTCCAGATTCTTCCACAGGGATGGGCAACTTGTGCCTGTCCAGATGTTGTTGGACTACAGCTCCCAGCAGCCCTAGCCAGTGCAATCCTGATGGAGGTTAAAGTTCTACAACATATGGATGGCCACACGTTGCCCACTCCATTCTACCACCTTTTTATTTTGACTGATAAAGATTTTAGTGTAACTTGAAAGTGGTATTCTCTTGTGCCATTTTAAGTTAATCAGATGTAGGCTTTGTTTATCTACATTGTAGCTTCTGCTTTTTAAGGCCAACACAGTAAACACCATCATCTGAAAAAATACAGCCGCAAGCATAGTGAGGGTAGATTGACAGCACTGTTTGTGAAACACATTCAGCACCTGTTTCCACTATGTCTTTCCCAAGGCTGGGTTATTAGTCTTCCTCTATCGTTAACGCAAGTCTTCATTCACAAAACCCAAAGCAAAAATGTTCATAGAAATCGATGGCATGTTATGTATTTAATGGGAAGAATGACATAAGTGCCTTCCTAGCTAGTTCAACTCTGGCCTTATCTACACAGGCTAAATACCCTGGCTTGCCTCTGTTCCAGAGGCCTGCTATCCATATGATGCAGGGCATTTGCCCCGTTCTGCCCCTGGGCAGTCCTTACAACCCCAGGTCAGATACAGGGCTGAGACTGGAGAAAGCTGGGGTAGGCCTGATAAACCATTACATTGTAATACCCAGTTTAATCTGTTCCTGCATGCCAAAACCCATATCGGGCCTCACATGTCTGCAGTAGCCATTCTGGCACGCCAGCCCTCACTGCTGCCACCATTTCCCTGGCCCTCCTGGAAGCCAAAAAATGTGGGCTGGATGTCTGTATAATACACATTTATACAAGATTTATGAAAATAGTACTTTCATGAGGTGAGCCCAGCATTTTTTTCCTCAACAAACAATTATAGTAAAAATGGTATTTTATTTGATATAGTACATGGTTCAATTGTAACAACATATTTATTTTAGATACACACTGAAGAAGTGACCACGAAACAATGTAGAGAATCTTCGGAGCGAAATTGTTTGTGTATCATATATTGTTTTCCATTGTATATCAAATTGAGTTGATTGACTACATTGTATTATTGCATATTCTCCTTTGTATTCTTGTGTAACAAATAGAATTTTGATATCTATAAACAGGATTTAATTTTCATTATACATATATATATATGTGTGTGTGTGTGTGTATATATATGTATATGTATATGTATATATGTGTGTGTATGTATGTATATGTATATATATATATATATCTTATACTCACCTCTGCGTGAGAATTGTGTATTTACTATAGATATAGAGTTTAACTAACAGTGTATACATTTTTCATACACTTACCCGATTCTCCCCTCCTGGAAGCCAGGCAGGGGTCCCTCACCGTGTGACCAAGGCTGGTCACATGCAAGGGGCTTTCAATTACATGTTGTGGGGCCCCTTCCTGGCTTCCGAGATAGCAAGGACAATGGTGGCAGCGGCAGCTGTAGGGATGGGCCAGCGTTCCTGTTTGAACTTCGGCCCATTCCATGGAGGTAACGAGGGAAAATCCCTAAACACCACCCACCCCCATAAAAAGATATTAAACCAATATAAATTAAAAACAACTAATCTAAAATCATATTAAAAAAATAATAAATAGCCAGCAGACTAAAAGAGGCCAGGAACTCCTGAGGCCAGGATCTAATTACAAAAGGCCTGCCGAAAGAGATCCATCTTTAGTGCTTTTTTAAAGCTACTCAGGCTCGTCATCTGACGGATCTCGTCCGGCAGGTCATTCCATAATTTGGGGGCGATTACCGAAAAGGCCCTCTGGGAGGTTGCAGACAGCCTAGATTTTTGTGGCTGAAGCAAATTCTTCCCAGAGGACCGGAGTGCGCGGGGAGGATTGTATGGGAGGAGGCGCTTCCGAAGATAAGTTGGACCCAAGCCATTTAGGGCTTTAAAGGTAATAACCAACACCTTATATTGGGCCCAGAAACTGATAGGCAGCCAGTGGAGAGATATCCATTTTCAGTGGCCTCTGCAGGTTCTGGCATGAGAAAAAGCCCTTTATGTAGAAAGAAAACTGCAATCCTGTGCACATTAACTTGTTTACACCTACCATTTAATGCAGTGGGGCTTACTTGTAAACACCACATGCATAGGATTGCACAGAGAGTTTTTCAGTTTTGTGTCTAAAATAAACGAATGTAATGAGGAAGAGGCTGTTTTCTGTTCACAGCAATGTATCTGCTCTGAAATTTCCCTTATAAAGTAATGCTATTTGGTTTTCCAAAATCTAGTGATCTTCTTAGATTGGGAGGCAGTGGAATAATGTCTTGTGACCACTAGGCTTTTAGCTATCTCCCAATAACCCGGAGACAGGACTGGTTTAAACACACTCTGTGTTTGGCCTCTCCATTAGATTCTGAAACCTTGTGCATTTGTATGTGTTGTTCATGCTGACTTTTTCAGGGGACGTCATGTCTGTGTACATATATGCATCTGACAACTTGTCTATACAAGGCAAAAAAATGTGGATTGCTCTGCAGTACAGTAGGACCCCCATATCCACTGATTCATTATCCACTGATTCAGTTATCCAAAGGACACAAAACAGCACACTTACCATAGTCTTCCTAGAAAACGTGTCCTTTCTAGCCATTTTCTAGGTCCTCCAAGGCAACTCTATGGTATTTTAAACCAGAAGTCCTATTATTTTCAATGGTGTTTGCTATTATCCACAGTTTTCAGTATCCACAGGGGGCCCCCCCAGAACCAATCCCCAGCGGATACGGGGGCCCTCCTGTAATGGCAATTTGCAGCAGCTGCTATTTGTCTTAATGTTTTTGGGGGGCAGAGAGTAGGCATGCAAAATGATCCATGTTTGCTGTGCAAACGGGCATACCTGAGAATCAAGATTGCAGCTGCGAGTGAATTACTTGCATTTTTACTTAGCTGAAATTGCCACCGCCAGATAGGTTTTTTAAAAAAAACCTATCCAAGGTGCGAAAGAGTGACCTTTTGCTTTAACAAAAAAGCAAACAAAAAATGTTTTATCGCCTTAGTGCTCATTCACTAAAGTAAAAATCCAACATGGCTGCTCTGGGCACTTACCTTGTTAGCAAGCTCCACACCCACCCCCCATATCCAATCAATCACTTTCAACTTCCACTCATATGGGGAAAGTGAATCAATTTGGTTGCTTGTCCCAATGAGCAGGAATGCACACACACCCTGTTGTTTTTAAAAAAACTTCAGGCAAAGCCACAAAGGCTTTTCCCGCATACTTGTTGGCATTTTTGGCCCTCTTCCTTCTGAATACAGCAGAGTGATTAGTTCTGCACATATAAAGAAACTAAATTTCTTGGTCTTTCAGATGGGACAGATGTGTTGGGAAGTGGTAGTATTTGATGGTGCACTTGCTGCTTTCTTTTTTTAAAAAAATCTGAAGAACATTTTGCCAATCACTTGATGCTTCTGGCTATTTTTGCTCCTTTTCTAAAGTATTCGCAAGTATTTTATTTCTACCTGAAAGGCATTTTTAAACAACTAATACATTTTTTCATTACCTAAGTTGAAGGTCACTGTGGGCATGTCCCCAGTGAAAGAGAGCTCACCTGCTCTCTGCTTTCAAGATGTTTATCTATCTGTCTGATAGGCTCCAGTAACACTGGACTATATCAGACGATCCCCTTAAAGCATTCTTTTGCTGGCATAAACAATCCATATTTATGCCAGCAAAAGAATGCTGCCCCCCCCCCCTGCACTAACCTTGCTTTCCTGGCAAAAGCAGCTCTGGCAATGAAATAGATGCCTCCTTTAAAATCCTGCTGAATATTGCAAGACTTCATCATGTGGGAAATTAAAAAAAACACACAACAAAAATAACACTAAAAATTTTTTAAAAGCACAAAAACACACGTTAAAACTTACAAGTAACCTGAGGAAGGTCATAAAAAGTGCATCACTTACCTGGATGTTGCAATCTCACCTGGAAGTGTTTGCACCGGACTGGCCACTGATGGGGTAAATACGATTTTTACAAAAGATGTGTATTTCCACATGCCGGCTAAGCCTGCAAAAAAAATGGCAGGGGGGATCAATTGATGGCTTAAGCCATCAGTTAAAAAGTACGGGTTTTTAAGGGGACATAACTGTGAAAGGGCGATGTCATGTGGTACATGTGCCCTTTCGTGGTTATGTGGCGTCATTATGACACCTTATTCTGTAAGTCTGATAAAGTCCATTGTTGCTGTGCTTAGAAAGATCAGCACCCTCCCCCCACCCACACATACTACTCAATTGCAACTCAGGGTAATGATCTCTGGAGGAAACAGAACAATATAACAACAGGAAAGAAAGGAGGTAGAAGAGGGGCACGTTGCTGCAAGCTTTCCTCCATTTGAGTTTAGAAGAAAGAGAAATACAGCCTGTAAAATGCTTTTGATCTCCTCACACAAAGTTGTGGACTTGAAACATTTGACAGTGCTGACGAGAAGAAAGGAGGCACCAATGACTTTAGCTGAAACTGTGCACCAGAGTCATCTTTCTGAGCACTACAATAGCACACTTGGAGCCTACCACTTTAGTGCAAAAGCTTTAGAGACAGTTAAATTAAAAACCAAAACTCCACAGCATTATAGGAGCTTACTGTTTTAGCAGTAAGGCTTTATAGCAATTTGAATTTGCTTGAGTAGAAGAACAGTAGAAGAAATTTGTAAGCTGCCTTGGGTCCCTTGACAGGAGAAAGAAGGGATATAAATTGAAGAAATGTTTATTTCTCTCCCATCTCCCCCTCCCTCCCCTCCCCTCCCCTCCCCTCCCCCTTGAATTCTCTCTCTTTTTTAAAAAATGGAGTGTTTGGATGGGGAAGTGGCAAGAAGTAGCAAGAAACCACATGAAAAAGTGTGAGATAAATTGGCACAGATCAGGTCTGGAGAAGCCCTAAGTTTGGTTAAGGTCTGAATGTATTTTAGTTGTTAGATTTCTGTTCACAAGAAAAAGCATAATAAATAACATGTTCCGGAACAAAAAAAAAGATAAGCATTTTGATATGTTTT
Organism: Gambelia wislizenii; assembly: GCA_030847615.1. Lineage (NCBI taxonomy): Eukaryota > Metazoa > Chordata > Lepidosauria > Squamata > Crotaphytidae > Gambelia > Gambelia wislizenii. Next base: position 78,403,131 of record JAUMIR010000006.1, on the reverse strand, counting down.
TAAAAATAAACAACTCAGTGGTTTGCACAGATGTGATATAGGCCTCTAATTTTAACCACAGCTTGGTAAACAGATACTTAGTGATGGGTGTGTTAGGAATGTGTCTGTCCTGTGAGTCCACTGCCCGAAGTATATATCTCAGAGCTGGACCTTGTGTGATAGTTCAAAGCTGTACAAATGTTTAGGCTGCAAACCAGAATAGCTTTACTAGAGAATAAGCTCAGTGGATGTCAATGGGATGCGGTGACCTGGGAACTGTTTTTTAAGGTGTGTGGCTTAACACCAGCAGAAAAGTTGTTTTGCTTACTTGCAGCTACTTTCAGGGGGGAGGGCAAAATACGAGGTCTGTCTATTAAATGAGACTGTGTTTCAACCTTTCAGATGACTCAGGCAGAACTGATTGTGAACACTTGAGTGGTGACCTTGAACATGTCTGAACCTGCATGACAAACATCAACATTCTCGGCCATTCAGTGAATTGTCAGTCATCGTTTAAAGCAGCTGTGTTGTCTGTTGTGTGCTGAAAAAATGCTAAGTTTAAAAGTCGAGCAATGTGTCAATTTGAAATTTTTTAGTAAAATTGAACAAAACACCAACAGAATCTTTTCAAATGTTTACTGAGGTCTATGAGGAAGACTGCATATCTCATGCACGTGTGTTTGGGTGGCACAAAAGATTCAGAGAAGGATGTGAGAATGTGGAAGACAATGAACACCCTAGATGAACTTCCACTTCAAGAACCAAAGAAATTGTGGGGAAAAATCAGCCAGATTGTTTGAGGAGACTGCCGACTCAGTGTCCAAATGATAGCTGAAGCCATGAACATTGACAAAGACACTATGTGGAAAATTTTCCATGAGGATCTCAACATGAGAAAAGTTTGTGTCAAGAAGGCCCCTAGGGTTCTCATACCAGAGCAAAGGGAGTGCCGCAAGGAAATTTGCGCTGATATTTTGCAGCAACTTGAGGCGGACCCAAATCTTTTTCAAAAAATCATCACTTGTGATGAAACCTGGATCTTCCAGTCCAATCCTGTGACAAAACAACAGTCAGTGCACTGGAAAACACCATCATCACCACGAATGAAAAAAGCACATTCAAAGCCATGCTTACTGTTTTGGTGGGGGGGGGTTACATCAAGGGCATAATTTTGGCAGAATGGGCTCCAGAAGGCATAACAGTGAGCCAACATTATTATAAGGAAGTTTTGACAAAGCTGAGAGAGAGTCAGGGGGAAAAAAGGCCAGAACTGTGGGGAAATGGTTTCATTCTTCATCAAGACAATGTGCCTGCTTACACAGCACATTCTGTGAAGCAGTTTTTGGTCGATAAATGCATTACTACACTTGAACATCCTCCATATTTGCCAGATTTGGCACCATGTGACTTTTTTCTTTAAAGTGAAATTGGTGCTTAAAAGAACATGTTTTGAATCATTTGATGCATAAAGAAGAAAATGGCAGATGTGTTGAAGCAGCTGATAGAAACTGATCTGCTCCATGCCTTTGAGCAGTAGAGAACAAGATTGCTCAGTATGTGAGTGTAAATGGGGAGTGTATTGAAGGGGAGAAGCATTAGAATAATAATACATATTTTAAAAGATAGGTAATTGTATTACTCTTGCTATTTAATAGATAGACTGTATACTTTCCCCTGCCATCATCACTGAAATATCCTTAAATATTAAGACTTTTACAAGCACAGTGTATACTTTGAAGTACCTTCCATGTGTTCAGCACAATTTACTCCCATGTTAGCATGCATAGCTTAGATTGCATGTAGCCTTCATTATTCCTGGGAGAGCTTAACAGCAACAGCAGTCTTAATATTCCTTAGTGTTCAATCATTTAGTACACTTCTAATTGATCATTCCTGAGGAGGTTCAATTATATAGGAGTCTTGGTGGTCTAATTCTGCCAGGTCATTTCAAGAGGGGATTCAGCCCACCCTAGCCTAGTGGGAGGTTCTGCCTATCCCAACCACTGCCACAAAATGTGAGGGCTTTCCCTTATCCCCACCTCTGCCACAACTGCAAGGACCTCCTGTTCCACCACTGTGGCCACCAACTGTGAGGACTGCCTAGAAGCCCTCATGCTCCCTGTGTGAGATTTTTTTTATATTTTCTCTCCCCACCGGGCACCACCACTGTTTATTATCTACTGCCACTACCAACACCACGTTGGAACTCCACTTTCAAACATGTAGCATTCCCAGAGGCAAATGTGTATAATATAAAAAATAATGATTATTGAACACAAATTGGATGTAACATCACAGATTAATTAATACATCTAAGGACTTTTTCGGACGAAAGAAAAGTAACGCAAGCAGCGTCGCTGATCACGAGTAAAATATGATGCTGGGAAGGAAAAAAATCACGCTCAAATGTCCCAGCGGTACTGCAACAGTACCGCTTGGAAGAGCGTCATTCGAAACTGGCACCCTCTTGCGCAGCAGTGTCGCAACCTGGCGACGCTGCTTGCGTTACTTTTCTTTCATCCGAAAAAGTCCTAAATCTCTTGCCCTCTCTCACATTCATCTCCTAGCTAACTCTGATCCTGACTCTAAATGCTTGTCTACATGAGCCAGAATATGCTGCCAGCGTATCCCAGCCATGAAACAGGTCCGTTCTGCCCCTATTTGAGTCCAGAGAGAACGCTGGCCTACCACTGCAGCTGAAGAAAAACTGGAAGTAACTGTATACAACAAATACAATGTACTGTATATACTATATCAATAATGTATGATATAATGTATATATACTATCACAATAAAACAATAGTAACACTGAAATAATAATGAAGTGTTCTATTTTAATCGACTCTTTTCTCCACAATAAATTGAACATTACAACAAAATATTATTCAATTTAAGGCAAAACCTATATCAATATACACACTATTATAATTAAGTATGTATCAATTTGTTATAGCAATTTTGCAATAATTAAAAAAATGACATTCCAGACGTGGAATGGAAAATGGAAATTCCTTACATATATGTAGGAGAGCGCTGCGATATCTTGAATGGATGAAACCTTATATGCAGACAACTACCTCTGGAGCCAAACTGGGGTCGTTTCAGTAACCCTTCGTCAGTATGAATCTATATTTAAATCTTGTGTTATTATCAAATATTTCATAAAATAATATGTGTTTTAGAGATATTATAAATTTGGCCTCACTTTATTTTCTCAAATTTGATAATCAGAAATAACTAGCTGGACCTGGCACACCATACACCATTAAAAAAACTCCCCCCAAAATGCCCAGGAGACCTCATGACAACCTTTTGAGGTAGGCTGGTGGGTTTAACTCACCCACCCACTGCTCATTCTTCCCCCTGTTGTCCCCCACTGCTTGTTCTGCCTCTCCCCCCCCCATTCGTTCTGTCCCCCCACCACTCATTCTGCCCCTCACTTGTTCTGCCCCTCTCCCCACTCATTCTGCCCCCCACTGCTCGTTCTGCCCCTCCCCCCACTCATTCTGCCCCTCTCACCATTCATTCTGCCCCTTCCCCACACGTTCTGACCCCCACCACTTGTTCTGCCCCTCCCCTCACTCATTCTCTCCCCACTCATTCTGCTCCTCCCTCCACTCATTCTGCCCCTCTCACCATTCTGCCCCTCCCACCACTTGTTCTGCCTCCACCGCTCGTTCTGCCCCTCCCACTGCTTGTTCTGCCCCTCTCACCATTCATTCTGCCCCTCCCACCACTTGTTATGCCCCCCCTCGTTCTGCCCCTCCCACCCCACCCCTGCACTCCAGAACACACAGGCACACACTGCATCAACCCCCATGTTACTCACTCTCCAGCTCCAACTGCCATGTTTGAGATCTACATGGTCCTGCCCCCAGTGTGCTGATTGGCTGCCCAACAGACCTGTGATTGGTTGGTCATATATACTATATATACTAAAATAAAAATAATTTTATAGTGGTTATTACTACATAATCCTCTAAAATAAAATTAAGATTTATCCCCATAAAAATTATTATAAAATTTTACTATAATCCTCACCTAAATGTGATATTTAACTGCTGGGATTAATTGATCCCACTTTAATGCAGACACGCAGGGCCTGATCCATTTCCTCCCAGTGGAAACAGAGTAAACTGGGTATTTTTAAAAGCCATATATATATATATATATATATATATATATATATAAAGCCCAACCCCAGCTTGCCCCCATCTAAGCCCAGTTTCTGCTCTGGGGGTTGTAAAGACGGGGTAAATGCCCTGTGCTGTTTGGACTGCAGGGCTCTCAGGTGGTGGAAGAACAGGGTAAATAGCCCATATCTTTAACCCTGACTAACTCTCCTAATCACTCCTAAATCCCACTAATTCCTAATCTTGATAGACTATCCTCTCATTCCTAACTGTAATACACCAGCTTTTCCCAAAATCCCCTCAGACATTCCACCAATCACCATTTACTCCCAATGTTCTATTCTCTCACCCCCTCCTGACAGAGGCATACCTTATAACAACTAATACATAGTGCATACATGACTATGTTACCTTAATAGCTAATAAATGAAACAACATTTTCCCGGAAAATTCCAGAATATCACACCTAGTCTTTGGGGAGGGTCAAGCTCCTGCCCTCCCATTCCAGGGACTATGGTGGGACATTTTTTAAAAATAATAATAATAATTAGGATATGCTATTTCTGGCATCCATCTGGTGCATGGATTAATCAATTAATAGGGCAATCTGATACATGTCTACTTAGAACTGAGCACAGTTGAGGCTAGTTCAGTTCACTCCTAGGCATAAGTTAAACTGGAATCAAATGAAGATACGCATTGAAAGCTAGAAGGCATCTATATGGCTGGGAAATACAGAAGCAACATGGTACAATATAAACTAATAACTTTAGTGACACACACATACATAACTACAATACTAAATAAAGCACGTGAGTACAAACTTTCAAGCACATGGACATAACAAAATATATGTAGATATTTCAAGTGTCCTTCTTATATCATCATGACTGCTTCAATCCATTTTACATGAGAGTGGTAAGAAAGTCCAAGCTAGAGTTGAATGATGCAGCTGAAGATGGGTAGTTCACTATGAAGGTAGCTTAATCAGGAACAAAGAGGACAGTTTTTCCTGGGTATTTGAAACTGTTTTGTCTTTAAAAACTTCTTCAGCTTCTTAAACTTCTTATTATTAGCTATATGCTTTGAGAACAAATATGTGAATTTCAAAATGTTATGCCATTCTCTCACCTTTGTTGTTGTAAACAACAGGAAGTTCAGTTGCAGTTGGTTACCGATATGGCTGGGACCCAAACAACTGCCTAGGAGTCCTGGTGGCACAGTGGTTAAATGCCAGTACTGCAAGCCACAATGTTGCAAGTTCAATCCCAAGGGTTCCAAGGTTCACTCAGCCTTCCATCCTTCCGTAGGTCAGTAAAATGAGTACCCGGCTTGTGGGGGCAATTTAGCTAACACACATTGGAAAGCTCTTGGAGAGTGCCTAGTGTGCTATAAAAGTGGTGGAGATGTGTAGGTGCTATCGCTTAATAATTTGTAAGCTGATCTGAGAGCCTTTGTGGCTGAAGAGCAGGGTTTAAATACCTAAAAATAAAATATAATAAAATAAATAGTTTGCACTGTATACCCATGGAAGACTTGACAGATTTCATGAAGACCATGTGATCCCAGCCAGAGTCAGACCAATCATTAAGCAGAGTGAGGTGGCTGTCTCTGGTGGCAGACGATGGATGGTGGGGAAGGAGCAGTGAAGTTCCCCAAGACCTACCCAACATCCCAAACTGTTCTCTTTCCCTCCGCTGAGGTGGTGGATAACACACCAATGCTGCAGTAAGCTTCAACTGTGAGACTGGTCAATTTATGTAGGTGGAATGGGCAGTGCCTTATCCTTTGCCTCAGCCCTGCTCCCTGCCACATGGCAAACTTTTCAAATGGGCAGGTTTAGGTTTGCAGTTCAAAGGCAAAATTCTCACTTAAATTCTCACTCCTGGGCCATATGAATTATTCCCAGATCGTCATTATACAATTGTGTTGTTACTGGAATCTAGTTCATCTGGGTTTAACAGCATGAAAGCTGCTCTCGCAATTAATTAACCGGCAGTTCCTTCTCTTGAATAACCCACTCTCTGTCTGATTGTAGCTAATATTAACAGTGCTAATTATTTTTCACACACACACACACACTTTTTTAAACCTCCTACCCATGAGTGCATTGACAAACCCAGCTGCTGAAGGCCTATCTTCTTTCCTCTCAGGATTCCTTCAGCATTTCACTATCCTCAAAATAGTTTTGAGATTAACACAAGGTGATATTATTAGATGTAAGCTGTGGTCCTGTAAGGCTTCTACGCTGCTTAGAACACATTGTCAAACAACCCACATTCAGCCTGCCCCCCTTTAATTCCCTCATTAATGTGGAGCAGCTTGTTGCAGATCCTCTTAGTTCTGGCCAAAAATCACAGTCAGTTTGACCTAGAAGAAGACTAGGCAATGTAAAAAACAAAAACAAAGCAAAACCAGGCTGGATGCCACGAACGGATTACTACTGTCAGGAGGAGAAGTCAGTGGTTAATGGCATTTCTCTGGCATTGTCCAAAATTCTGTAAATTAATGCTTGATGGGGCTTCATCTGCCCTGGCATTGTCCACGGGTTTATGTCAGTTTGACACTCCTGGAATGTTCCTTGGGCTATATGTGCGTCTGGAAATCAGGGTAGGCATGTGTTGCCCTCATCGTATTACTGTGCTTAAAATAGTGTTGCAGTGAAGTGGGACACATTTTCTTATCGCAGTTTATAATGCTATAAAAACCACATTTCACCTGGAATCCAACCATTCAAACATTATTACCACCACCCATGAAAATACATTTTTAGAAACTATTAAAACAGGATTGTAAATAACCAAACCAAGCCCCTGAATGGGCAGCCTGCATCTTCAAGAATGCACACACAAGCAAATGACAGAGAGCATTAGAGTTTGTGTTGTCAGATAGCATTCAGATAGGCAACCCTCTTTGTAACCTCCTGCCCTCCCAGAAAGCTGGCTCTGTTGCCAAAGTATGTGTGAATGGCGGTTATACTGCCTGCCCTTCCAGAAAAGTGTGTGTGTTGTCCCATTTCTCTTTTTATCTCACTGTCAACAATGAAGTGGAAGACCAAAGCGGAGGAAGGAGAGTCTGAGCAAGCAGAAGAAGAGGGGAAAATGGAGACAGGAGGCGGAGACAGAAATGGAGTGGCTGGGGCATGAAATCATCAGGCATCCTAACCTACCTGTGGAATGCCCCCCACCCTTGACCACTACCTCTTTTTCCTCTTCTCTTGGTTGGCTCGAATGGAGGAGGGGCCCTCTAGCTGCTACAGAAGCCAACTGGAAGCACAGTTCGAAAGAGCATTCCATTTCCCTCTTATAATTAGGACCCCTGATGGTGCAGTGGTTAAATGCAGGTACTGCAGCCACAATGCTGTGAGTTCTATCCTGCAGGGCTCCAAGGTTAACTCAGGACTTTATCAGACATGCATAATATGGTGACATAAGGACGCCACATAACTGCGAAAGGGCGTACGGCTCAGATGACATCACCCTTTCGTGGTTTTAAACAGGCAAAATAAAATACTTTTTAATTGATGGCTTAAGCTGTCAATAGATCCCCCTGACTTTTTTTTTTTTTTTTTTGGCCAGCATTGTCAGCATGCAATACCTCTGTCCCTTTAAATCATGTACTTACCCCAACAATAGCCGCTCCGGTGTGAACACTTCCTGGTCAGATCGGGACATCCAGGTAAGTTTTGCTCTTTTTATGACCCTCCCTGGGTTACTTGTGACTTTTAAAATGTATGTATGTGCTTTCCTTCACTTTCTAAGGTTTATTTTTGTTTTAAAGTTTGGATTTCCCACACTATGAAATCACACAATATTTAGAATGAGGACGTGAACGGGGCTCCGTTCACTTCCTCTTAATTCACAGAGGAGCCTTTGCTGGGAAAGAAAGTGAGTGCAAGGGGGAACGTTTTTTTGCCAGGATAAATTTTGTGTGTGTGTATGCTGGCAAAATAACATTTTAAAGATTTCATCTGATAAAGTCCTCAGCCTTCCATCCTTACGCAGGTCGGTAAAATGAGTATCCAGCTTGTGGGGGCAATTAGCTAACACATTGTAAATTGCTCAGAGTGTGCCTAGCACTATAAAGCGGTGTAGATGTGTAAGTGCTATCGCTTAACAATTTGTACGCTGCTCTGAGAGCCTTTGTGGCTGAAGAATGGGTTATAAATACTCTAATAAATAAATAAAATAAAAATAATTAACTGGAGTGGCGTTTTGCAGTGGGAAGAGGGCTTTGGAAATCGGGGTAGGGGGGAGAAAAACCTTTGATAGGGTGGATTCCAGCACTTTTGGGGCCAGATTACATCCACAGCCTGGAGGTGTCTCTTCGTTTAAGACAGCAACAGTATTCACATACCTTATGTGAATACTTGGAAATGTGTTGCCAAAGCAACATCAGAGTATGACAAGATTTCCAAAGTTATTACCAAGAAAGAATGCACAAGGTAGGAGAGGCTACAGCACTTTGCTGTTGCCAGAGCTTACTGGGAAAGGCAAGATTCTGACCCCTCATCTCTCTCCTCCTGCTGAGTTCATTGAGTGCACTCTGAAACTCACTTTGCAGTGACTGAAGTAAGCTGAAGACAAATGGGGAAAGTAACAGGAGGAGAGAGAGAATGGGATGATTTAAAAGCAGCTGAAAAAGTGGGATGACAGAAGATTGATTGGGACCGTGCCTGCCAAATCTGGACAGTTGGAGGGTATGTAGCCACAGTTCATCAGCTAAGATGGCATGGGACTGGCCTGTAACAGAAAAGATGCTGAACCACTGGGTCTTAAGTTTAAGTCCCTGCTCAGTAATCAAACCATGCCTTATGAGGAAAGACTTAGGGAGCTGGGTATGTTTAGCCTGGAAAAAAAAGCGGTTAAGGGGCGATATGATAGCCCTGTTTAAGTATTTGAAGGGGTGTCACATTGAGGATGGAGCAAGCTTGTTTCATATTTCTAGAACATGGAAAAATGGATGCAAGCTCCAGGAACAGAGATTTCACCTCAACATTAGGAGGAACTTTCTGACAGTAAGAGCTGTTCGGCAGTGGAACACACTCCCTCAGAGCGTGGTGGGGTCTCCTTCCTTGGAGGTCTTTAAACAGAGGCTGGATGGCCATCTGTTGGGGATGCTTTGATCGTGTATTCCTGCATGGCAGGGGGTTGGACTGGATTGCCCTTGTGGTCTCTTCCCACTCTACAATTCTATGATTCTAAGAATAAACTTTCCTGAAACTAGCAATACTTCATAGGACTATGGACTTTATCAGACACACTAAATACAGCATCATAACGATGCCACATAAATGCGAAAGGGTATGCATACCACATGACATCACCCTTTCACGTTTATATCCTGCCAATAAGCCGATCTGTTTTATTGACAGGACAAGCCATCAATAGATAGGCTGTGCCAGTTTTTTGCAGGCGTATGAAACCTAGTGCTTCTCCCCTGCCCCACGTACTTACCGTGTCAATGGCTGGACCGGCCAGAACCCTTGCAGGTGAGATTGGAACATCCAGGTAGGTGACACACTTTTTATGACCCTCCCCAGTGTACTTGTAAGTTTTTAAGTGTGCATATGTGCTTTCTGTTACTTTTTCTGTGTTATTTTTTGTTTTATTTTTGAATGTCCTGTGTGATGAAGTCTCACAAGAAACGGTGGGATTTTGAATGACTTCATTGCTGGGGAGGCCTTTGTCAGGAGACAAAGGTAAGACTGGTGGGAGGCATTCTTTTGACGGCATAAAATGGTTTTAATTATGCTGGCAAAAGAACATTTTTAGGGGCTTGTCTGATAAAGTCCTATGTGCCACCACAAGCTCTTTGGTAGGATCAAATGGGATAAATGATAGATACCCAGTTTTTCCAAGTCTTGCAATATGGACAAGCTGAGGGGATATTACTTTGTTTCTCCCTTAGAAGACCACCTGCAGGAGAAATAATTGCAAGTACATCATGAGCCTTAATTGCAGGAACAACAGCAGGTATGTAGGAAGGCCAGGAAGATGTGTGGTACCCTTAATAGAGCGTGTTGACAGCAATACATTTCAAGAGTATGCCAGTTTGAGATGTGGTGCTGTAGAGATGTCCTTGTTGATCAGGTACAATAAAATAAGTCACTACACTTCATATAGCAACTTCTTCAAATAATCAGGAACACATGAAGCAGTGACACTTCTGCACCACAAAGAGAATAAGTGAAATGTCTTTCATCTCCCTTACCTTCCCCCACTCTGGCATTTTCTTCTTAGAAAAATGTTTACATGCTCCACACTTTCTACACCCCTAGTTTAAACAATATTTCTTTGCCCCTGCCCCTCAATGCCAGAGGCAACACTTTTAAAACCAATGGCATGTCTTAAAATATCACTCACAGAGTTAAAGGTCATCATCTGACCTAATTCATTTCTGAAGAACACTTGCAATACACACCAGGTGAGGTACTGTTGATTTTATACACTTGGGAGGTGCTACTGAAGAGATTATCACATGGACTTTATAAACCAGAACAGGAACACAACAGAATCATTAAAGAATGTTTCTTTCATACGACGTCTTCTCTCTCCCATTCTGGCCCCATGCTGACCCCATTTGGCTTCCAGGTGTTTTTTTTTTAATTAATGCGTAAGCTGTTAATAGATCACCCGTTCCGTTTCTGTCACGGAATCACGGGTGTGTGAACAGGAGCCCCGTTAAGCTGGCATGATCTTGGAGGTCTGTGCCGACATTTCCAGGGGCCCGTTTACACGATGAAAATGTCCTGGGAAGAATTTGTGTCGATCCCTGGCAGTTTACACGTACATCGGGTCGGGTACGTGATTTTCGGAAGGGGGGGCACCTTTTATCCCTCAACCAGTTTTTAAAAAAGTCACTGGAGGATTCGGAAAATCGGAAATGTAAACAGCGTGGGACAAAAAGTCTCGGTACTGGGATGACCGGAAATGGTGACTGGGGGCGGGCTTAGAGCTCAGGGACCAGAAAAGGAGGGGTCAGTCACCCATTCAACAGATCCAGCCTCACCAGCCGAAAACAAAGGCATCCCTTCCAGCTGCATGAAGGTTGATGTGTGTGTGTGTGCGCGCGAATGTACTCAATCACCTTTTTAAATGGATTTCTACACTGCATGCTACAGAGAGATCGTGGTGGGCAGATCCTCCCTGGTTCTGAACAGAGAGATCGTGGTGGACGGGCACAGTAAAATATTCCAGCCTCTGAGCGAATGAACATCGCTTAAATTCCCCCTCTCTGTGTCTGTGTGTTTCAAAACAGCCTGTTTGTAGCTGGTTTGAAGCATGAACTCTGCAGCTAATCTGTGTTGTAAGGGTTAACATTTTACAGAGGCAAGGGGAATATGATGCCTCCCCTCCCCTCCCATCCCCCTCACTCGGCTTGATTTCAAATGGAAAGCACTCTTTCGTTCCTGCGTCTGAGCGAAAGATCTCAGTCTGGATCTTTAAAAATGCTTTCTGCCTCTTCTGAAGGGGTTAAAATGTTCAAGAAGCAAAAGGGGAATAACAAACCTCTGCCCCCCTCTCTCCCCCCCCCGCCAGCCAATAGCATCGCTCGTGGCACGGAACTCTAAAGGAAGTGCGTCACCGAGGTTGTGAAAACACGAGTAATCGCATCTTTGATTGACAGCCAAAAAAATAAAATAAAAATAAAACCTAAACAAAACTGGAACTATGGACGTGTAAATATCAGTCACGGGACCGCACGGGATATCCAGATCAGAGACATAAATCGTATAAACAGCGAGGGATGGATTCGTGATCACTTTGTCACGGTAGGCAACGCGACAATTTCTGTCGTGTAACTGGCACCCAGGTATGATCATGACATCCAGGTGACTGACAGCCTTTTCTGTACCTTCCCCATATTGGTGGTAAAGTTTTAAGAGTGTTTTGGTGCTTGGTTTAATTTTTAGAGGTCTGCTTGTATTTTTATTTTTAAATTTTCTGCCGGCTGCCTAACTCTGTAAGGTCCTGGAAGGTAAGTAGAGAACACTTCTGGTGGTGATCTGGACATCCAGGTAAGTGACAGCCTTTTTTGTACCCTTCCTTGTTTACTTGTTTTTTTTTTTTAAAGGCTGTTTAGGTGCTTGGTGTACTTCTTTGACGTTTGGGTTTTATTTTATTTTTAAATTCCCCATGTGATTTGGTCTCCAGGAAGTGGATGGGGCTCTGTGAGAGCTCCATTCGCTTCCTGGACTGATGGAGGAGGGGGGAGCAGTTTCTATTCCAAGATTAAGGTAAGTGTCTGAATTTTTTTTTTTTTAATTTGGTTACAATGATGGGAGGGGGGGGACCAGGACAGGAACGGGTTTTAAGAGCCTGTCTGATAATCTTGTGAAAATGCACGTCACAGTACATCTTACAGACTTGAAACATCTGCAAATGAAGATACTTGTTTATACGACCATGAACCCGTAACATAGTGCACAGTGGCTGTAGAGACTTGGACAGTGATTGGCTGAGCTGATGTGACAGTTCCAAATGTTCTCTCCTTTAGGGCAGGGCTAGACAACTGTGACGGCCCATGTTTTTGGCCAAAAACTAGCTGAAAGAAAAAAGTCATATAAGTGACTAGATTGATTTGGGGCAATTTTTTCTTGTGGGAGTGTTTGTGGGCATTAATGGGGAAACAGCTGCTCCTGGTCTGTGGGCTTTGAAGGGATTGGGACCACATGTGGCCCATGCTCCACACTTTCCTCACCCCTGGCTTAGGGAATGTACACTTTGTAGTGCAGAATCAGTGGGGGAAAGCAAACATTATCAGTTTGGATGGGATGGAAAAAAAACTTCAGGCAGGGGCATTCCTGTCCTCAGATATGGCCTGAGGACAGGAAGAAGTGAAGGGATACAAAGCCCACAAGAATGGAAGTTGAATGAAGGTGATGATTTGGTGGCTCATAGCCTGGATTAGGGTTATGAAAAAATGTCATCGATATCTCATTGATAATTGAGACAACTGGTCTCCACATAGCAACAGCAACCTGTTAAGGATTCTTGGGCTCACATGAGAGAGCTTGGGCTTGTCTAGGCTTCTGGCTGGCGTATTCTAGGCCTGGAGCTAGCCCACCCCCCTCCTCCATTACAATAATGAAATGAGCAGGAGTCCTCATACCCACACTGGCCAGTATCACAGGGCACCCCCCCCCCTCCGCTGTCATGCATCACACTGTCTGAAGCCAGGAAGGAGGCGCTCAGCATGTGATCAAGGCTGGTCACATGCAGAGGCCCTCCTTCCCAGCTGCAGAGCAACTCCAGCAGAGGCACCCAGCAATGGGGCCTGGCATGAAGGTATGGACTCCCATGCCAGAGCCCTCTGGTTTCCCTCCTAACATGGGTTTCCCCAGTGTTTTATTAAAATGTTCTAAAGGGCTTTACCCTGGCTTCCTCCCAGCTTTGCCTTGGTTGTCATCAGGACTGACCAGAGGCAGAACGGGGCAAGAGCCCTGCGTAATTTGAACTGCAGGGCTCCAAGACAGGAGGAAGCCAGGGTGAATTGCCCATTTAGACAAGCCCCCTATCTACAGAAGAAGTGCAAGATAAAGCGTTTTCTTTTCTGTTTTGCTCTGTGCAAAATGGCTCAAGCATCATTGTGAACCATCTGTTTGTTCTTTTTTGCTTATTTTGTGTTTGTGCTTAGCTTCACAAATTGAAAAAAACAAACACATCCAATACGTCTCCAAAATCTTCTGGAAGGCCAACTCTGAACAGAGATCTGCCAGGTGGGGAATCTATTTCATCCATTAAAAGCCACAGATGCTGTAGCTAATCTATGGGTAGTAAATACAGAAACAGAATGAAGAAAATGATGTAATTTCTCTCCATTATTTTTCCAGGATGGTTGCTTATTGTGCTTTTTTGAGGTGACTTTGCCCATCAAAGCAAATAAAATCTCTCCCAGGATAGAAATATCAAAAGGCAGGATTGCTGCTCATGATTGGCTCCTGAGAATCTTTTTTATCTGCAGTTTTCAAGTTAAAAAAATTGTACATATTTAGAAATTAATGGTTTTTTTTTATATTTCAGCTCACTGGTCTGCAAGGAAAGCAAAACAAATCAAGCAGCAACAAGTGCTGGAATTTAGGTTTCATGGATGAAACGTAGATTGATCGGGCTCAGAACAGATATTGTCCAAAATATTAAAACAAAGCTTTAATTCTAGAGAAGGATGAGAAACCTGCAGCTTTCCAAATATATTGTACTCCACTTCCATTAGCCCCAGTGAGGTAAATGGTCAGGGATAATGGAAGTTGTAATCCAGCAATAACAGGAGAGTTATTGGTTTCCTGACCCAATCTTAAACAATGTGTAAACAGCACAATGAAAGCCTCAGTAAAAATACTCCTCTACATATTACGCAAAAATGCAGATTGGAAATAAAATGAGCTTTGCCTGGCATTAGAAGAATATCACCATGCCTCTTGAACAAGAATCAATAATTGCTTTGTGGTTTCCTCCTGACAAAACCTCTAGGAGACAGCGATGATACAAATATGATTATGTATGCAAAACCAACAGCAGGCAGAAACAAATACTGTATAAACTTATTTCATGTGTTGAAGTGCTTTGATTAAATCTGCCAGGAAGAGTTTGGAGATCTTCCCAACATTATCATGAAACAAATAGTCACAATGTTTGCCAAATTCCTCACTGCCTGGATACCTTTACCAACCAGTTGCACTATGAATCTTTTCAATGGGAGCTTTTTTAAAAAAGAAATTAAGATTTAACTCAAGTAGGCCAAGGTCTAGGCATGGGCTAGGTGGGAACAGCAAGCTATTGCTCTTCCTACAATATATAAATCAAAGGACCATGTATTGTAGGAGTGAGGTACATTATAGGACCTTCTCTTCCATTTCAAAGTGTTCTCTCCCCCACCCCCTAGATATTTATTGTTCAAAACAGAAAATATGCCAAACATTGGCAACAACTAGGACAAGTGTGGGTGAGGAGCATTCAGCCTGTTGGTTTTTAAATTGTAGCTTTTGCTAATTCCTTACCATCAGCCATGCTGTGAGAATGGCTTCTGGGAATTCAAATCCATCTACAGTATTTGTAGGCCTAAACCTTTCCTATCATTAACCTGAGTAAATGAAACAGAGCATAGGCTTTGCATATAGAAGATCTTAAGGAAATCCCTGGCATCTCCAGTTTAGTGTGGGTGGGCAGCTTTGCTGGGAACAGGAGCCATTTCCTTCAGTCCATGGGCCACCAAAGTATGTCCAGAAGTGAGGTTATGGACTTTATCAGACCACCACTCTAAACCCCATTCTTTTGCCAGAATAACTTTGCTGTTTTTATGCTGGCAAAAGAACTCCCCATGCCACACTTACCTGTAATCCTGGCAAAAGACTTCCCACCAATGAACGAGGAGAGAACGGAGATCTGTTCACTTCTTTGTTTGAAATCCCA
Organism: Gambelia wislizenii; assembly: GCA_030847615.1. Lineage (NCBI taxonomy): Eukaryota > Metazoa > Chordata > Lepidosauria > Squamata > Crotaphytidae > Gambelia > Gambelia wislizenii. The sequence goes on along the minus strand of JAUMIR010000006.1, from coordinate 78,387,608 downwards.
TGGATTCTCGTGAGAATACGTAGCACAGGAAATTCAAAAATAAAAACAAAAAGAACACTCAAAAAGTTTCAAAAAGCACAGAAACACATGTAAAAACTTCCAAGTAAACTGGGGAGGGTCATAAAAAGTGTGTCACCTACCTGGATGTCATGATCTCACCCGGAAGTGTTATCGCCAGACCGGCCATTGATGCTGCATTCATGTGAGTACAATGGTGCGAAGTTTCAAACTCCGACAATGCTGGCACAAAAGGACCATGGGGATCAATTGATGGCCTGAGCTGTTACTAAAAAAGTACATTTTTTTTTAACTGGACATGATCGTGAAAGGGCAATATTGTCTGGTACATCATTAGGTGTCCTTATGATGCCTTATTTGCCTTGTCTGATAATGTCCTACATCACTTTCAGTTTTGCTTTGGGACTGAAAACTGCTTCTCTTTCTGGGTTTGGCAGTAGTGGGGGCAAATCAATACTATGTTTTTGTGGTGGCTTGGGTTATCTTTAGCCATTTGAGCACAATCTTTTCACCCAGAGCTTGTCTGTTTGTTTTTTAATTTCAGGGGCATTTTGAGGGGACTTGATGAGCTGCAAAAAGGTGCTTGGAGGCAGCATGTGAGCTATAATTTCCCCACCCCTAAGTTAAAGGATCGACACAGTTCTCTGTCCTATAAGAGAACCTGGTCAGAAGAGACATCCAAGGGATATTTGTATTAATGAAGGGACTCTGTACTAAAGGTCTTCTTTTCATCAGCAACTTTCTCTTCCCCTCCCCTTGGGCATAATCCCCATACCTAGCAAGGGGAGGTATCTTTAAACATATAGTATAGTAATACTAATCTGCCTTACAAAGGGAGCAGGTGATGGGAAGACCCTGCCTCCCTGTCTGAGAACCAGCAAAGCCAAAAAAAGAGGACCTGGGTTGGTGGCCCAATATATTTTGCTGCAAAGGGCAATGGACAAGATGGCAACTCCCTCCACTTCAAGCATAGCCGATGATTTGACCTCCTTAAATGTTGGCAACAAAATACATTCTTGATCACATCTGCAGGCAGAGGATGGTTTATAGGGTGCAAGGCTAGATGCATGGCCAACACAGCTCTGTTGCCACTGAACTCAGGAGAGACAACAGGGGGTATTCTGCCTAATTGTAGGACCAGCCCTGGAATGGGACAATATGGTTTAGATGGATGTATAACCAGCCCACCAGCCCCGATATAAGCAGTTTCCTGTGTTCTGCATAGCCAACATGAGGCAGAGCTGGAAAAATTACTCTTTTGGACTACTGTTACCCAAAGAGGTGGGGGTCCATGGTGGCCCACCCATGATGCCAAAATCTCAGTTAATAATTGGGGAAAATATTAGCTCAAATGAATGGCTGCAAGAGGTCAGGTAACTTTTGGGACCTTATGCACCTATGTATACCAGCGCTTACTGCAGAGAACAGTTAAAGTGAAATGAACGGCTTTTATTGCAAAATAACACTGAGGATACTCACCACACCCAAAACACACACACAAGAACCACACAACCTTATTAAAGAGTTTAAGGCAGAAATGTTGGATAGAGGAATAGATTTGGGAGATAGGGTAATAATTACCAGTCCTGAAGAGGGCAGCGAAGTACTCAGACAGAAGTCTGAGGGTGGCACTAAAGTCCGGTCCAGGAACACATGTCTTCCACAGGGGCACACTTTGTTATTGTTTTGGGGACTAATATTTATACTGTATTTCATGTTCAGAAAGAGTGTTTGGGCTTAGAACAAAGTGTAGATGGATTTCCCACCATTCAGACAAAGGAAATTGAAACTCTGCCAACTGCTGTTAATGGCTGAGAGATAGGCATTGATGTGTTTATGATAACCTCTGTATTGTAGGATAGGAGGAGATGACAAGGAATACTTCCTGGGGATAAGGGTTGTTTCAGTCACTTGATTGTTTGTGGTGGGTGACTCATTGACAAGGGTGTCCAAGAGAAGATTAGCACACACCACCATAATGGCTCTGTTTACCAGGGGCTTTGCTTAATCCTCTCTTAGGTGTGTCTGCTGGTATTTTTCCATGACACCTTCTTTGGGTCCTTATGGCCTCCATTTGACCTCACCTATCTGGTCTGCCCTGGTCTACTAGACCCCATGAAGTGTCTTAATATTGCCAATTATGAGATATTATAGGGAGCAGGTGTAAAGCATGGCAACACTACAATTCCCAGAATGGCCGAGGAACTCTGCCCAGGGTTTCTGGGTTTGGAGTCTTTAAAAGTATGATTTTTTCAAAGTCTTTGCATTATCATACCACAGTGTTAAAAATACTATGATTTCATACTATTGAATTGCATTACCTCTGTAGTAAGATGTAAAAGGAAGGGATCCTGGAAATCTATACTGGAAAGCTTTCCAAAACAACACTTTCTCCATCACCACTGACTTGCCTGTGGCTTGTTATACATGATTTTTCCCCACCCACTTAGTGCAGGTAGTTCCCAGTTCTCTGTCTCATTCCAGTTCTGCTGGCAGACATTTTCTACTCTGTATTCCTCTTAAAGTACATTACATAGTACTATATCATGCCTTTAGAAATGAGTGCATTCCTGACCTAATTTCAGATCCATTCAGATGTTGTGGGCTTTAAAAGTTCAACTGCAGTCTTATGCATCTCTGTATTTCTGTGCCACAGACTCTCTTCTTTTCCATTCTCTTCTTCAAAGGAAGACTGGTTTATAGAAAGATATTGTGCCAGAAAAATCAGAGGTACATCCAGACTACATTTTTATTTTGCAACTAACTTGCCTTGTGGGGGAGATCCAGACAACAGTGTCTTCCCACCAATTAATTCTATCTTTTTTTTTCAAACCAGAGAAAATCTGATCAGGAGCAAAAAGGCAGAACAGCTCCACAATGGACTTTATCACATGAGGCTGAAACGATGTGATTACGACAAGATAGTAACACAAATGGATTCCTGTTATTGCATGACATTGTCATCCTCCCATGGTCTGTGTGTGCTCCACCTGTTAAATATGCATAACTTTATACTGACGGACAAACCTGTAATAGCCCCCAAAATCACTGTTTCTGCAGTATTGGTGAGTGTGCAAAATCACATCCTGTTGTAATCACACAATTACAGTGTGAATGGGCAATCCTCTTTCCCCCTCCCCTTTCCCAATGAAAACACATAATTAAACTTCCAGGGGAGAATGTGGAGAGGACCAACAGGACGCTGTTTTAATGAACTGTTGCCTTTGCTTGGTACGTTTTGTATTTGTGAAGTTCTTTTGTTATGTACCGTATTTGTTTTTGGTGTTTTTAACTGAAATCATGTCTTCTTGTGAGAATAGCCAAAATCTCTCCCATGCAAATCCATGGAAGTAAGTGAACATTTTTATTAAAGACGCATACGCAGGCCAGCACAAAGCATTAATACTCTGTCATTAGAAGGCAATGTGAAGAGAAGTATTACTATAGAGAGAGCTGAAATCCATTTTTTAAACTGCTAGTGGTGGTCATGTGATAATTTATGGTGGTAGTATCGCATGATTACAACACACAATAATTACTGTGATCATGCCACTATGTTTCCACTTTCCTCTATAGCAGAATTACAGCATTTTTAGATGCTCATCTGATAAAGTCCAGTGTCTCTTCATATGAAGCTTTAGGAACTGCCTGTCTGAAAGCAACAAGAGAGTTAAGCTGCAAATCTCTAGTTGAGAGTAAGAGCCAAAAAAGCTGTGAAATGGGAGCTCCGTCATCCATGGGACCATGATGTCTCCCATTTGAATAGGAGAAGTGACTCTTGGGAGGGGGGTGCCTAAGCCCTTCTCATTTGTGCCCTTTTTGTAATCACTTTGCGGTCCTGGTTGAAAGATTAAATACTTTTAGTAAATAATGAATGGTCTAAATGATACAACCATCCCAAATCTGCCTTTGGATGGGACTGATTTAACTGGAGAAAATGGTGCTTGGGGAATTAAAGGTCTCAAACAAAAACAAATCCACCACCTACAGCTGCTTTAAAGTGTTAGAATATGGAGATCTAATTGTGGATTTTCTATGTAACATCTGCTCAGTGGGAGTCCCAAAGCAACCTCCAGGTGCCCAGGCTGCATAATAGTAGTCCAGGATTCTGTTCTCACAGTGGCCAATGAGATGTTGTAGGGAGCCCACAGGAAGAACATGAGTACAATACAACCCCTTGACCTCTGAGGAGTTATTTTTTGGACCACAGTTCCCAAAATTCCCCAATGGCTGTCCTGGCAAGGGGATTCTGGGAACTGTAGTCCAGAAAGGGAATGTTTCCAACATTTCACCTCTTGCCTCATGTTCAACTGGCATTATGAGTTGAATGTTGCCTTTTCTTCAGTATTATAGCTGTTTTTAATATATATTTTTGGGTGCTGAATCCTCTCACAAATTTCATTACTAATTTCAATGCTAATTTCATTCAGTCATATATTACAACATGAAAACATCAAAGCAAGTTGTGAAAAAACTGTACGTGATGGACCAAATCTGAGGTCATTTCTGGATTTTAGAATGCCAAATTCCTATAAAACCAGCATATGTTTTTAAAAAATATTTTATGACCCTTAGTTTTGCAGGCCTTTGAACTGGAAGTCATTGATAGCTTTATCTTCCATGAATTTGTCATTTAAAGCCATCCAAGTTGGCAGATGCCACTACAATTTATGTAGTGAATTTTATAGTATCATCTTGCCTGTCTGCTCTAGCTTACGCTTATCCAAAAAGGTTGTCTGTGTTCATAATGTACTGATAATGTATGATCGTCAGATCAAGTATGCATTCTGCAAGTATATTCCCCGCCACACCAACCATCCAGAGATAGGATGAATGATGCTCATAGGCACTCATGTAGACATAATCCCTACTCTGGTTACATAAAAGATTAAACAGATTTTATATAATCTGGAAAATTAGTCTGTTGGATAGCTTTAAAGCTTTCAGTCTCCCATTCTTTACGAAACTAAATGATACACAACTCAGAGTATTATGAGCTCCAATTATGCAACCCAGTGATGTCAGTGGCAGATAAATGCCTGTAGTAATATTATCCTAATCAGAGCTAACGTAGCATAGCCGTTGAGAGCATGCACTCTGAACCAGAGTGTCCTTGGTACAAATCTCATATCTGCCACAAATGCACCTGGGTGGGCTTATGGAGGCTGGTATGCTATTACTTATATATTATATTAGATGCCCTTAAAACAAATTCCCAAAGTGTCACATAAGTCCATTAAAAACATAATGACACTACAGTTGTCCCTTCATATTCACTGGGGTTTGGTTCCAGGACCTCCCCCCCCCCATGGATACCAAAATCCGTGAATACTCGAGTCCCATTATATGCAATGGCATAGCAAAATGGTGTCCCTTATATAAGATGGCAACATCAAGGTTTGCTTTTTGGATTATTATTTTTTAAAGAATATTTTCAAGCCGTGAATACTTAAATCCGTGGATACCAAATCCATGGATACAGAGTGACAACTGTATTTTTAAAATCCAAACAATAGATCTTAAGCCCTTCAGCCCAGCATAAGATCCCAATTGTACAAATATAAACACATCCAAATACAATTGATGTAGTAGGATTTTTTTAAAGTAAGTACAGGAGTTAAAGTCATCACCAAGACCATAAAGATTAAAATAGTAAGATGTTTAAAAGCCTTGGTAAATATAATGGACACTGGCATTTTGCTTGTACACCCACTTAAATGTTATTTGTATTACTATTGATTTTTATAAGCATTTTTAGAAAAAAAATAACAACAGTGCCACAGTCTTACCTGCAGGCCAATTTGCAGGCTGTTGAGAACTGCAGAACAGCAGTAAGCTGCTACTTGGCCTCTCCATGTGTTCTTCCACCATTTCATGCACCACAAAAAATTCAAACACCCAGCAGCCAGGAGAGGCAGGGCTGGCAAAGGACTGGAGGCTTCACTCTGGTCCACTTGGGGAGCATATAAAGGCTGCCCTGGAGGTCTTCCCCGCTTTCAGGCTTTGACCACCTTCCTGCTCACCCACTCTCTAATTCAATTTTGTTGTACACCATTTTGTTTTATCGGTTGTCGCAACTCTAGCATGTGGCATGGTACAAGATCCAGTTTAGGAGCAAAAATTTGGACAATGCACTCTTTGTAGACTGTTGGGGGATGCCAGGGATGTAGGTACATTAGGCCAGGCCCACTTTAGACTGTGTACCTATGTGGGTTTCTCAAAACTGCCACTCTGCAGATGCGTTCTGGCATTCAGGTCAGGGGGATAGATTAATTTGATGGCAGCCAGGTCATCTGACATCTGGATCCCTGCCATGTGCCAAACCAACACCACATAGCTTTGATAATAAAGTTCTGGCCTTATTACCGCCAGTCAATTATTACATGCATTTCTTGGTGGTGCTTCCTCCTGTGCCAGCTTCTCAACACTAGGCCTGCACATTCTTTCTTCAAAAAGTCTCAGCTCAAGATCCACAGTTGTAATAATTCTAACATCTCCCTGAAATTGCAAAAAGGAATGACTATGAGAGTTATTGTCTAGAACAGAAATATTACAGCCGAAGGCTGCTGGTACCACTGTTCACTTTTGCAAATTACAGGTATTCTTTACTTCAGCTTTGCTTCAGGCAAAGCTGAAATAAAGAACACTTTCAAGAGAAATTTTAATACTAATTCCTCACCCCTTTTTATTGCTGCTCTCTGCATTTTGTACCGAGAACTAGCATGTAGTGTTTGAGCGCTTGGCTGGGTAACTCTGTGTTAGAGTCACCTTAGGGTCATCATAAGTCAGAAATGACTTGAAAGCACACAGTAACAACAAAATCACATCTCAGTCAATTTAGCTGCTAGATGCAGGTGCTCCTGTTCCACTGGTCCTTGACAGACACCCCCACAATGACCTTTTGTTAACTTTGCATTTCATTCCAATATAAATGTCTTATTACAAAAGCAAATCATCTCCCTAATGGGATGAATATTCCTGCAGTGCTTCTGAAACTAGTTTGAGCTGCATCTATGTATGTAACATTCAGAATAAGCAAAGCTGTACACCTAGTTGCTCCACATTTCTTGTAAGATTTCTATGTGCATATAGGAGTGTGTGTGCACGCGTTAAATTCAATTAGAAAAAAACCAAACAATTCTATTTAAAAAAGTTTAAACAGTTTAAAACTCATTTAAAACATAGTAAACAAGATAAAAGCACAGAGCACCCAACTAAAAGGAGCAAAATCCCATTGCTCAAACTATCGAGGCATAACACTGCTCTCTATTGCTGGAAAAATCCTTGCAAGGATACTCCTGAACAAATTGGTTCCTGCTATTGCAGAAAAACTTCTTCCTGAAAGTCAAGGTGGCTTCAGAGCCAATAGGAGTACTACAGATATGGCATTTGCCCTTAGACAACTGCAAGAGAAATGTAGAGAGCAGAACAAGGGTCTCTATGTAACTTTTGTCAACCTCACCAAAGCCTTCGACACTGTGAGTAGAAAAGGCCTGTGGCAGATCCTGGAAAGACTAGAATGTCCCCCCAAATTCCTTAAAATGATTATCTTGCTACACGACGGCCAGCGCGGTCAAGTCAGATATGGCGGTGCTTTTTCAGAGCCCTTTCTAATAACTAATGGAGTGAAGCAAGGTTGTGTTCTTGCTCCAACTTTATTTACAATCTTCTTCAGCATGATGCTCCAAAGGGCTACGGCAGAGCTCGAAGAAGAAGATGGCCTCTATATACGTTACCATACTGATGGTAGCTTGTTTAACTTAAGCCGTCTGAGGGCTCACACTAAGACTCTAAACTATCTAGTCTGTGAGCTGCTCTTCGCTGATGCTGCTGCCCTTGTTGCCATGTGTCCTACTTCACAAAGGACACTCCTCTGTTTCAAGGTATTTTCTATTTGAAGGCTTCTCCAGCCCAGGTCCTACTTAAAGTTAAAGCATTATAAGTGTGTACAAAGTGCTTAAAGTTGCACAGCACCTGGTCACCTGCTGCTCCTGGTCATCTGGCTCCGTATTTGTGGAACAGTCTTCCTTTGCACCTCTGGCTGGAAGAGGAGTTTACCTGCTTTCATAAAGGGTTAAAGACCTTCCTCTTCCATTTGCTCGAGTAAGCCGCTGCGTGGGCCTAAGGTGGCCAATATGGGTAGTGACTGATGAGGATTTTGTTCTTAGTATGGTATATTAATATATTATTTTAGCATTTTACAGTGTTGTGTTTTATTGTTTCGGTTTTGACTATATATGTGCTTTTGATGTTCCACCCTTTGGTGAAAAGGGCATTAAAAATAAACATCATTGTTGTTGTTATCTCTACCATAGCTGGCAGGTAGACACCAAACAGATAGTGTACAAGGCCAGAAATGCTTGGTTTTAGCTATACAGTATGTGTCTTTGTAGCATTCCATGGGTCCTGGCAGCTCACTTCCATTTCATGCCTTTAGTTTCTACACAAGATCCCACACTTGCCATGAGTCTGAGAAGGTCTGCAGGCAGTAAGCATTGCCCAACCCTTTTACCCTAGTGCACCCCTTGAAACAATTTTCAGGTCTCGGGGACCCCTTCCTAAAAACAAGTATATCTACAGCTAAAAAAAATTGTGGTTTTTTTTTTCCAATCGCAGTCTCTTGCAGAACCCCTAGCAAGCTCTTGTGGAACACTAGGGTTCCAGGGAACCCTGGTTGAGAAACCCTGAAAAGACTAGACTGCATGTGTGAAGAGGAAATTTATGGATAATTAGGTTGTTTGTATTTGTGTTTGTTAGTTACATAGTTACAATGACATAGTAACAATAAATGTTAAGTGTTATTTACAATATGAGGTACAATGATACAGACAATCCTTTCAAGGGATCTTGTCATCCAGCCCCCTTTTAGAGGAATGACTCACCAAGGATGGTGTTACTTGGTCCTGGTGCATTACCCTTTTGGGACCACCAATGAAATTATGTGTCCAGTGAAATTCTTACTGAATTAACAGTAAGACTGCCCGGGTGAAGATTTATTTCACTTTCAAATTGCTGTCAAAGAGGGATGGACTAATGGATTGATTCCCTATAATGCTGTACAGCATAGAGCTGATCAGACTCTGCACTCAAATGCATTGAACACAATGAATGTAGAAACTGATTTATAAGGGTGATGGTTGGTATTATGATTATTTACATTTATATCCTACCTTTTCTCCAAGGAACATAAGGCAGTGTGTGCTGTTCTCCTGTGAAGCAGGTCAGGGTCAGCTAGAGACTGGCCTAAGGTCACCCAATGTACTTCATAGCCAAGTGGAGGTTTGAACCTGGGTCACCCAAGTCCTTGTCTAACACTCTAACAACTATACTGTCCTAGTGATATGGAACCACAGTGGCAAGCGTTACTCCATAATATGCACCACAGATAGGAAATATATAGTTTTCAATATATGGACTGCAACTCTCATCAGTCCTAGTCAGCATAGGTAACAGTAAAGAATGATGCAAAGGGGCACAAGTTGCCCATCCCAATATAAGCAAATTTGCCACCACAATCCTATCCTCCCTACATGTGATGGTTGCATATGTTTTCAAACTACGGCAGGTCATTTGGATCAGTGCTACTCAAAGTGGTAGACCATGGACTAGGGCTGGTCCCCCAGCTACTGGTGCTGGTCCACAGTGAGTTTCCAGGAAAATAGTACTCAGTGGGCTCAAATATGGTGCCGATCAAGGGGAAAAAACCCTTCTGGTCCCTCAGATCAGATAACATAAGAAGCACCTATTTAGATCATAACTCGTCTCCATCTGCTATGACGTTGGCTCAGTAGTATGTATGTGACTGCCACCAGTCCCATGGAAATGCAATTATAAAATGTAACTCCAGAAGCCTCCTGAAGTACTTTAGGCCATTTTACATTAGAAGCCATGTCTTAGCCAGATACAAGTGATCAACTGTCAAGTGTTAACTGGCTGTATTTTGAAGTGTATTTCATGTGTGAAGAAATAGAATTAGTTGCTATTGGGAGTTTTCTGCCTCTTGGAGAAGATTATGCTAACTATTGCAACTCCATATGGCACTGCATTGATTTAGCTTCCCCCCTCAGTGTTCTGAGCAATCTAGGGTGCCATTTACACGATGAAAATGTTCCGGGAAGAATTCGTGTTGATCCCTGGCAGTTTACACGTTTAGCCGGTAGGCTAAACATGTGTAAACAACAAAAGCACAGGATATAAGAGTGTGGGACCTATAAAAAGAAACGGAACTTTTGACGTGTAAATATCAATCATGGGATTTCCTAAAGAGTGACAAAAATCGTCTAAACAGTGTGGGACCAATCCGGGATCAGGAAGTCACGGTAAACCCCGTGACAAAAATTGTCATGTAACTGGCACCTAGGAGACTATTTTGTAACACTATTCAACCCCTTAAAGCACTAGGATGTAGTAGCCTTTCAAGCTGAGTTCTCCCTTGGGGCCCCAGCAAAGCACTTACTAACTGAAGTGAAGTTCAGGGAAATCAGTAAGGTTAAGCCTGTGTGAATTAGGTGCTCAGCCAACAAAAGACTTGCATACCTGATCCATATCATAACAGCTTTCTGGTCTGCAGTGCAGGGACCTGAATTATTGAACACAGTTCCTCAGATTGCAGCTGATAGCAGAATGTCTGGGTGCTTTTCATTTAAATAACATTAGCTGCTACACAGCCTGGCAAAGTGTTGATTTAATGTTCACTGGTGGCCATTAACACTCTGCAGCAACAATGGGGTCACCTCTGCACTGAGTAGATTTGAATGAATTGGTGCTCTGTGTAGAACTGGTAAGGATTTGGTTCTAGCTCTTGGCCTTTTGAAGCCACTGAATAAAAACTGGAGGAGAAGCAATGTCCTATCTACGGCTCTGAAGACAATACCTGTGAACCTACCAGTTCTGGTCTAGCATTTGTATGTAACAGATTAGGCTCTAGCACATGCAAGCTTTTTTCACAATATATGTTATTTGTTTGCCTATTATGCAGACATAAGATACTTGGCTGGATTTTGCTACAGTCCTCTAACACTACTGCTTCCGAAAATGATTTATGGCCATGGGGTACATCCGTTCTCTTCCTTGTACGTGTATATATGTGCCTTCCTGTATATGATACATTAATTTACAAGAGGATGTGGATATATCCCCTTTGGTGAAAAGGGCATTATAAATAAATGTTTATTATCATTATCATTATCATTATCATTATCATTATCATTATCATTATATGTGATGCGGCAGCTAAAAAGGCAGATGCGATTCTAGGCTGTATCAATAGGAGTATAGTGTCTAGATCAAGCTTTCTCAACCAAGGGCTCCTCTGGGAGTCCTGGGGGTCCTCTGGGCCCCCCAAAATACAGTTAAAGAAAAGACTGAAGAAAATTATTTACAGGAGTGCAATCCATCAGCACCTATCCCCTCATATAGGCTCCACCCCATGAAGGTCTCTGACAGATCCACGATTGTTGGAGGGTCCTTGTAGTTCAGTGAGATTTGTCTGGTGGTTATCACGGAAACTGTGGTGGGTGTCTCATCCTCTGATTTCTCCAAAGAGGAGGGGATGGCTTGTTCTATATCTACATATGAACTGAGACATATGGAAATATTTTAGCCAGCATCCCTTTCTATGTGGGATCTCTACCTGGTAGGTAGCTGGGGAGATCCTCTTAGTGACTTTAACGGGTCCTAGCCATTTGGCTGACAAAGCATGCTTATCTACAGAAAACTTCCTGTAGATTACTAATTGCCCTTCTTCCCATGGGCCAAGCCATTTGTCCATAGCCTGCATGTTTTTCCCTAATGAATGGCTACCTGCTGCTGTATTTCAGAGACTTCCTGTATGAGTGATTGTACCCATCCATCATTTATAATTACAGGCTCTAAACTGAAGAGGAGGGTGGTGTCTAGCTAAGATGCCTCAGCAACAGCATTTTGGAGCTGCAGGAGCATTGTGGGGGGTGTTTTAAGGAAGCACCTTCACACTTGGTTAGTTAGAAGCAGAGTTTGGTTTATTGTTAGGGAGCAACATGTTTGAGAGAAGCCCAGAATTGGATAAACTGGAGAAGTGGGTTGCCCATCAGGGTAGGAACCTATGGAAGAAGAGGTCTTTGAAGAAAGCAGACCCATTTAAGATCCTATGCAATGCCTTTCCCACGCAGAGCAAGGAGAGGTCACTTTTTGGCTCCTCCAAAGAGGCTATTGAAGCTTGGGGATTTTGGATGGCCCCAGTGATGCTTCAAGCACCATCCAAGAATTTAGCAGTGTGGCCAAAACGCAGGACAAAGAGTTAGAGCAATTGTGGGCCCAAAACAGCACCTTGCTGGTAGACAAATTGGCATTCTCCTCTGCAGCATAGGAAGCCCATGCCAAGTTAGATGAGGCAACTATACAAGTTTAGGCACTACAGTTAGCCACGTTAGAAGATGAACACATTAAGGCACAGCACACTGTCCAATATCTGGCCAGCCAAGCAACAGTACAGCATGCCAACAGTAGCCGTGAGGCATGTAACAAAACAACCACAAAATTACTTCAAAGACCAGAGATTGAGGCAATAATTTCAACTGTTTGCCCAGAGACACTTCCCCTGTTCCCCACATATATTCTAATCAAGTCCCTACCGGAGGAAGTGGTCCCTCACACCCCATACAATCCCAACTAGGAAAAGCCCATTCCGCCATGCCAGGTCTGGAGTAAGACTGTTGTCAGGCACGTTGCCAATGGCCAAGTAGAGAACCAACACACCAAGGAGAGAATCACTTGGACTGTAGTAGAGGCCAAAGCCGTTGCAGACTAGTTAGGACCAGTGAGTAAGGAGACAGGGATTGTGTGGATGAATGTTGTGGCTCACACACATCCCACCATCAACAGACAGGACTTGACCCAGTTTGCCTGCTTGTGTGTTTCTCTAGCAGATCTGCCTAATACCCCAGAGGACAGGAACAGAATTCAAAATGACCATAACAGATTAGAAAGCTGGACCAAAACTAACAAAATGAATTTCAACAGGGAGAAATGTAGAGTACTACACATAAGCAAGAAAAAAAATGAGATTCACACATATAGGATGGGTGACACCTGGCTTGATAGCAGTGCTCGTAAAAGGGATCTAGGAATCTTAGTGGACCACAAGCTGAACATGAGTCAGCAGTGTGATGCAGCAGCCAGAAACACCAATGCAATTCTAGGCTGCATCAATAGGAATATAGTGTCTAGATCGAGGGAAGTAATAGTGCCACTTTATTCTGCTTTGGTTAGACCTCACCTGGATATTGTGTCCAGTTCTGGGCACCACAATTCAAGAACATTGTTGACAAGCTGGAATGTGTCCAGAGGAGGGCAACCAAAATGGTGGGAGGTCTGGAAGCCATGCCCTATGAGGAACGGCTTAGGGAGCTGGGTATGTTTATCCTGGAGAAGAGAAGGTTAAGAGGTGACATGATAGCCATGTTTAAATATTTGAAGGGATGTCATACTGAGGATAGACCAATCTTGGTTTTGTTTTTTATTTTTTGCTCCAGAGACTAGGACATGGAGCAATGGATTAAAACTACAGGAAAAGAGATTCCACCTAAATATTAGAAGAATTTCCTGATGGTAAGACCTGTTTGGCAGTGGAATACACTGCCTCGTAGTGTGGTGGAGTCTCCTTCTTTGGAGGTTTTTAAACAGAGGCTGGATGGCCATCTGTCGGGAATGATTTGATTGTGTATTCCTGCGTGGCAGTGGGTTGGACTGGATGGCCTATGTAGTCTCTTCCAACTCTATGATTCTAAGTGGAACCTACAATAGAATGTTGCAGCACAGAGTTTTGGTTCAGCAGCACAGGACTGAAGCTGAGATACAGCAGAGATTTAACTCAGGGAACTCTGTGATTTACAGTGCAACCTCCACATGCATACTCTGGATTCAGTTCACTGGATTCAGTGAGACTTACCCTCAGCCAAGTACTACAAACTGAGTCTTTTTGCCACTCTACTACATCAGATCTCTAGCAGGAAAAGCAATCAGAGGACCTCACAGGGTTGTTGTGAGGATAAAATGGGGCTGGGGAGAACCATACATGTAGCTGTGAGTTGCTTGGCAAGACAAGTAAATATTAGATAAGGCCAGATATGAATATATTAAATTTAGAACATTACTGTGTAGGGTTGATTTTACCCCAGTGAAAGTACTGTTTGAAGTTCGTCTGTCAGCTATTATCAAGCCTTTTTATTTTATTTTTTATTTCATTTTTTGCCATATTAAATATCATCACACATGCTTCCAATCCATTGTACTGTACTGAAAGCCCTGTTCCCTTCCAGCACAGTCCCTACAAATTGACTTTCAAATGCATTCAGAACAAATCTTGTCAATTTTAAAATAATGTACAGTATTGTGAAACAGAATTTACTGAAAATTCAATGGAACAGCAGGTAGCACATGCAAGTTACTAAATGTTATTTTACGTTGGAAATCAGGTTGTCTTATAATCAGTAGCATTTGGTGTCAGTGGGATGGTGAATTGACATTTGGTTTTAATCTCAATTTTAAAAGAGCTAACCAAGGTGCTGAATTCTACCCTTAAAATTGGTTTGATACCTTGGATATTTCTTTCAAAGTTTGAACTGTACCCCAGAACCGATTCACTGTACTACTGATAACAGAGAGCCATCATCAACTCCTGCTTCTGCTTAGAAGGAAAAAAAAGGTGACCCAGTTTACCCTCCTCTGTGAAACCAGTGAGTAGCATATGCAGAAAGCAGGTAGAGTCAAAAATATGCCTACAGAGCAAACAGCTCCAGATGACCCAAGCAACCAAACTGACACCTAAAGGCCATAGAGGTTAAGGGAAATGCTTATGACCCACTAATAAATTGTTTTCTTTCCCGCAGTGGGAGATTTCCTCAGAGGTATGTGCTTCATAGAGTCCTATCTGAGGCGATCTGACAGACTCTGCCCCCTGTGTGAACCTACCCAGTCCCTGAGATCCTCTGGACAGGCCCTTGTTTCAGTCCAACCATCTTCACAGGTAGGGTTGGTGGATACACAAAATAGGGCCTTCTCAGTGGCTGCCTCAAAGCTGTGGAACTCCTTCCCCAATGGGGCTAGAATGGCTCTCTCCTTACTGCCCTTGTGCTGGCAGGCAAACTATTTTTTTTTTTATTCCAACAGACTTTTAGAACTGAAGGAAAGGGATTTTAAGAGGCTCCTGTATTGTATTAAATCATACTGTTTTCTGTCATGTTAAAATATACATTTTAATCTTGTTAATAGTTTGGGTCTAGTTTAATGTTGACTTTTTGTATGTTTTTACATGCTGCAATCATATTTTAATTTGCAAGCCATTTTAAGTTCCAGGCTGAATCTGCATGGGTGAAGTAAGGCGACCTTGCCTCGATCTGAGTCCTGTTGAAACACAGACAAAAACACTTCTTTTTGATGCCTGAAGGCTTTAAGGTGAGTTTTAAAACCTCCAGGTTACTCCACTGTTTGGGGGAAGAACTGTTGTTGTTGTTTTTTAAAAAACAATATGTGGTTTGACCCTTGAATTGGGATCAGGGGTAGGGGAGGGAGGCAGGTTGGTGGATGGTGACTGGCTGGTGGGTGGGCAGCATGGTGTCACCAGAGATGTGTCTCCCAGGCTCTTGCTTGCCTATGAAGGGCTGGGATCATAGAATCATAGAATTGTAGAGTTGGAAGAGACCACAAGGGCCATCCAGTCCAACCCCCTGCAAATATTCAATGAGGGATCAGCACCATTTCTTTTCTTTGCACTCCAGACATATGTGAAGCTTTGAATCTTTGATCTTTGAATACAGTCAGACCCCTGTTTCCACAGAACCAATATCCATGGTTTCAGTTATCCATAGCTGAAAAAATAGGCACATGTACCATAGAGTCTAACTGGAAAATGCCTAGAGAGGCATCTTCTCTACGCATCTTCTAGATTTTCCAATGCAACTCTATGGTGCATTTGTACTAAAAGTCCTTTTTTAAAATAGGGTTCATTGTTATCCACAGTTTCCAGTATCTGCAGAAAGTCTGGGAACCAAGCCCCCACAGATATGGCTGTCTGACTGTATTTGCTTGCCAACAGATGTCCTTTTGAGTAGGGTGATGAGGGGTGGTTCTCATGGGACAAGCACTATAAAATACTTTGCTGGGAGTAAACACTATTGAATCAATTAGGACTTATATCTGAATAGACCTGTATAGAGACCCTGCATGGTACAGTGGTTTGAGTGTTGGACTACAACTCTAGAACCAGGGTTTGAATCCCCATTTGGCTATGGGACCCCACTGGGTAACCTTGGGCAAGTCACACTCTCTCAGCCTCAGAACAAATTTGCCCTCTGAACAAATCTTGCCAAGAAAACCCCATGATATGTTTACCCTAGGGTCACCATAAATTATAAACGACTTGAAGGCACACAACAACAGACCTGTTAAAAATTGCACCATATGCTATCAATCCTGCACCCACTTTCCTGGAATCAAATTTTTAAAACAAGGCAGCAATTTAGAGGGGGCAGAGGCAAACATGTGAGGGCTTAAGGTATGCACCCAATCCAATGGAAGTGCAGGTGGGCAGTCAGAACTACACAAAACAGAGAAAGGCTATTTGATCAGACAACTTGAATGACCATTAAGTTATTGGGATTTTAAATAATACAATCAAGATTCAACTGGCAACTGAAATAGAAACATTTTGAGAGAGAGAGAGAGAGAGAACAACAAACTTCACCACCAGCTGGCAAAGGAATTTATACTGTCATGTTCAAGAATACTTGCTTTTATAATTTAAGAAAATTTTACCCTACTTTTACTTCCAGGAGCTGTTCAAAGTAGCATAATCATTACAAACATAAAAGCGTAATCATTAACACACACATTAACAAGCTAAGAATATTAGCAAAAACAACTACTATGAAACCCACAAAAACAGTAAAGAAAGTTAAGAAACAATAGGACCCACTGCTTCTTTGAACAAAAAGTCTTCATTTGCCAAAGGAACACAGGTAAAGAGGAAGATGATAATTCCTGGGCCAAACATTCAAGGTGCTGCCACCAAGAAAAATAATCCCTTCAATACAATGCTACTAAAGCATGCCTCTAAAGGGGGGCACAGCAGCTCATCGTAAAGGAGAGAAGACCTTCCTTCATCTGGGAAGAAACAGTCTTTCAAGGAGCCAGATCCCAAGCCATCCAGGTCTTTCACAAGGAGAAGCAACACATAGAACTGCGTCAAACTCTGAACAGGCCGACATTAGCAAACCTACCAGTCCAAGGTTACAACCAAAGTACCTCTGATGTGTTCAAATTTAATTTAATTTTAGTAGCGTCTACCACTTAGAACTTCTCCACAATATGAAGATGACAGAAACAGAGCTAAGCAACTTAGGAAAACCCACTTCCTCTCCTCAGGTGATAATCGCCCAATGGTATCACACAGATGTTGAAAAGGAGAGTAGACAAAAATCAAACATCATGGGAAATCAAAGACCAAGTTATTGAATCTTGATTGTATTATTTAAAATCCCAATAACTTAATGGTCATTCAAGTTGTCTGATACAATGTAGGGTTTTTTTTCCTTTGCAAAATGCAGCCCCTCCATAAATAATACAGTACAGTACAAACAAAGTTTTGACTGTTTTATTCCAACATGATGGTTGTACCACTTCACACTGTTCCACCTTTCTGGTACTAGCTTCTGGTGTGCCAATCGGCTTTTAGATTGTATATTTTAATTAAGAAAATAAGCTTGCTTTAACTACCATATGGCATGTATTCTGTCAGTGTTGAGGTGCTGAAAGGTGAAATAAGCTTTTACACAATATAGCTGTCCTTTTAACAGACTCTTTTTTGCAGAAAGTAGGAAACAGTCATCTTGATCGAAAAGCTTGTACAATGCTTTCTGCTGACCAGCGTCTTTCCATAACTTCAAACTGGGAGGAGAGCTTGTGTGGCCATTACTCTTCAGCATTTTTATCAATGACTTAGGAGATTTTCAGACAGGCAAAAATCGCTCTTTGCCGCGCGAGCAGCCTCCCGAAACTGCTGCGCGGCAAGGGTCTTCTTCGGACGACGCTGTGCCTCTGGCGAAACCGTCCGTGTCACTTCCGTGAAGCTTGGGACGGCTCCGCGTCATATTTCAAGCACGGAGGCTGCCCGTGCTTGAAATATGACGCGGAGCCGTCCCAAGCTTCACGGAAGTGACACGGACGGTTTCGCCAGAGGCACAGCGTCGTCCGAAGAAGACCCTTGCCGCGCAGCAGTTTCGGGAGGCTGCTCGCACGGCAAAGAGCGATTTTTGCCTGTCTGAAAATCTCCTCAGATGATGGTGTGGGGGGATACCTTATCAGGTGTGCAGGTGACATAAAACTGAGAGGGGTGGCTAATACATTGGAAAATAGCAACAGAATTCAAAAGGACCTAGATAAACTAGAAAATTGGGCAGTAATTAATAAAATGAAATTCAGTAGAGACAAATGTAAAATTCTGTATTTAGGCCACAAAAACCGAATGCACAGTTATAGGACTTTTTCGGACATCTAAAATGCAACGGAAGCAGCCTCGCCACGTTGCGAGGCTGCTGCGCTGCAGGGCGTCCCTTTCGGATGACGCCCGTCCCTGCAGGTACTGTTGCGGTACCGCAGGGACATTTGAGTGTTATATTTCAGCAATTTTTACTCACGGAAGTTGATCATGAGTAAAAATCGCCAAAATATAACACTCAAATGTCCCTGTGGTACCGTAACAGTACTGGCAGGGATGGGCGTCATCCGAAAGGGACGCCCTGCAGCGCAGCAGCCTCGCAACGTGGCGAGGCTGCTTCCGTTGCATTTTAGACATCCGAAAACATCCATAGTCTACATGGTTCAGCAGTACTACATGTGAATAGGATTATTGTTGATCATAAATTGAACATGAGCCAGCAACATGATGTTGCAGCAAAGAAGGCAAATGCTGTTTTAGCCTGCATTAATAGAAACATAGCTTCCAAGTTGAAGGAAATAGTCCCATTATATTCTGTGCTGGTCAGGCCTCATCTGGAGTACTGTGTTCAGTTCTGGGTGCCTCATTTTAAGAAGGATATAGACAAACTGAAGCAGCTTCAGAGAAAGGCAACAAGAATGATAAGAGGTATGGAGAACAAAACGTATAAGTGAAACATTGAAGGAGCTAGGCATGTTCAGCTTGGTGAAGAGAAGATAGAGGGATGACATGATTGTACCCTTTAAATACCTCAAGCACTGTCACAGAGAGGAACAGGGGCAGGCCTGTTCTTTGCTGCCCCAGGGAGTAGGACCTGGCCTAATGGTTTGAAGTTACAGGAGAGTAGATTTCAACTTAACATTAAGGAACTTCTTGATAGTAAGAGCAGTTTGGCAGTGGAACCAATTACCCAGAAAGGTATATTGTGGTCTCCTCCTCTGGATGTCTTCAAAAAGAGTCTGGACAGCTGTCTGCTAGGGAGGCTTTAGCTGGAGATCCTGCATTGAGTAAGGGGTTGGACTTGATGGCCAATGAGACCCCTTCCAACTCTGATTCTGTGATTCTGTGATTATGCAAAAATGTGCATGCATGGTGGGAACAAAAACAACAACCCCATAGCCATTGCAATCATATGACCAGATGCAAACCAATACAGAAAAACATGCACACAGTAGAAACACTCCCTTGTAGGGAGTTACCTTGTAGGGTAACTACATAATGGGGGTCCCATGTGACTTTCCAAACTGATTTCCGTTTGGAAGAAAACAGGTGTGAGTGGCAGTAAAGGGATCAAACCAAGCAGGATACTACGCAGTGGAGATGGGGTACAGTCCTCATGTAAATTAAGCCCCAGTACTGAGCAAAGATAGGGTATAAATAAAGTTAAATAAAATTAGTAACAATAAAAACAATTCAACAGTTAAGACTTGCAAATTAACCTTATATTGACCTTCCAATCTCCAATCACAAAATAAAGTACTCTAAACACAACAGCATGAGCGGAGGCAAATTGTGCTATGACAATCAGATGTATTTCACTACCTGAGGGAGCACCTATGCAAAAAAAAAAAAAATTAACCACACATACACACACACACACTGCTAGTTTGATCCTCAGGCAACTGATTGTCTGTTGCAGAACCATATAATTTGAGGCTGCAGGTCTAGACCCTCCCCCCCACACACACAAAATATTGCATATTATATCAAGAGAAGTGGCATGTCTGTGGAAAAAGCCAGACTGTAACATTCTGGCTGACATGTAGCTCTTGCTTGCAGAAGGAGTAGTTTATGTTGGAGAACATTCAACTTTCTACCTGCTCTCAGAAATGGTATAGCTCAACTACATACATCATCTGGGACAATGTCTTGCATGTTTCAGTGCCAAGCTGCCTCTGATGACATCTGGGACAGTTTTGGGGGTAGATATTGTTGGGCACCTGTCAAGAGCCATGCCCCAGTAGGGGTCCACTGTCAATACCTGTAGACTCCCAGTCTTGTTATTTTTCTTCCTTCATGTGGCTGCTGCTGATCTACCAGTCATTTGTGAAGAGGAGAAGTGAGCAATGTGAAGAGGTGGAGTAGAGTGGGTCCAGAGGGCAGTGGTGGGCAGGCATGCAAAGGGGTAGAGGCAGCCATGGCAAAGGGAAAGGATGGACATGCCAACAGAAAAAGTCCATTGGAAGACACACACACCCGCCCCCAAAGCTGCACTAGATGAAGCACTTGATGCTGGTTCAAACAATGACCTACAAGAGGATGGGAATGAGAGAAGTGCAATTCATTTCAGTACCATAAAGCCTGCAGTGTTCCCATCAACTACTGGGTTAATGTTCCTTTACAGTAAATGGTGCTGCAACTCTTAAGGCTTTTAGAACTGGGGGGCAGGACACAAAAACTTCACAAGCAAAACTTAATCTGGCAGCAAGCTGCAGTGCAAGGATGAACATTTACCTGACCATGCAGCCATTAAGGTATATCATAGAAGAAAACAAATCTGAGAAGTTTTCTTTCTAAATTGCTTCAGTATCATTCGGTTGAGCTTGGCTATTATCCAAACAGCAAGAATTTGTGTCCAACTCCTTTGCCATTCCCCTCAATGGAATGCAAGAGCAGCATAAATGAAGACTTGTACTTTGTGTAATGATAAGAGTTTGTAATCTAGTTACACTTCTTTAGTAATAAGGACTTGGTAATTTGAG
This sequence comes from Gambelia wislizenii, assembly GCA_030847615.1. Classification (NCBI taxonomy): domain Eukaryota; kingdom Metazoa; phylum Chordata; class Lepidosauria; order Squamata; family Crotaphytidae; genus Gambelia; species Gambelia wislizenii. The sequence goes on along the minus strand of JAUMIR010000006.1, from coordinate 78,366,416 downwards.
GTCTTGCCCTAATGGCCCATGGGCCCATGACCTGAGCAGTTACAAAAGACTTACGCATTGTAGATTACAGGAGAGGCTTGGAGGCGCTTTGGAATAAAGTTATCCTTTGTGTCATTTTTCTTCCCTCTACCCCAGTTTTGAACTTTAAAATATTAGTCACCTGAGTCTTTCACCTGTATAATGTTATCATCTGTCTATCTATCTGCCGGTCTGTCTCTCTGTCTGTCTGTCTATCCATCCATCTCTCTCCAAATACTTGTTAATGTTTGATTCTTCTATAGCTCAGACCCAATTTTATGGATTCTCATAGATAATAAGAAAAACAGAAACACATTACCTCATATGCCAAATTGTAAATAGATGGTGCTTCATTGGACCAACTGGAAATGATGTAGCAGGAAGCTCTATGGAGAGGATCTTCCTTTTGTTGTTGTTGTTCATATTATCAGAAAGGGAACACTTTGTATTAGGACCGTTATATCAGATAAAGGAGTTTATTCTTCCTCCCTCCAGAGGAATAGATCAGTACCATGACAGACATATGGCTGCTGGAGGAAATCGAGGGACAGAGTGCCGTGTGTGTGTGTGTGTGTGTGTGTAAAAGTAGGGTGTTTTTAAATTGTACATAGTTGGATACTTCTGCTACTCTGCACATTAACAACTACTATTAAATTTCTAGATGGTTTTTTAAAGGTTGCTAGCGATTGTTTTAAAGTTCAAAATAAAGAGATAGTGGGGAGAAGGGAGACCAGGTGAGGATGGCATTTTGCACCATCTGGAAACATGCTGGAGGCAGAATGGGGAGGGGATGAGAGGAGGGCCTACACCTAACGTCACAATTCATGTCACGAACAAGCTTACCACAAATGTACCTAAATGTGCTGCCTTTTTATTGAGGTTTTTAAAAAGCCAGGAGAGTCTTTGGATGGAAAACTAATAAGAAGCATCACACAGCAATATTAAATTATGCTTTACCACACAGAATAAATCACCAGTCTGGAGGAGCTCTGTGTTGATCTGATTCAGAGTAATTTTTTTAAAAAAATCTACATTTAGACCTGCAATTTGAAACTGGAAGGGTCAGACACAATCTAAATTTAGCAAGCATGTTATGAAAAACATCTTTTGAATCATTTTCTCACATCTACCTAGCAAAACTGAAGTTTTTCCTATTTACACATTTTTGATAGAGTGGTAAAGCTGGTTACTTTTCAATTTATCATCCAAGTTTTCAGAGTAAAAGGATACCATTGTTTGTGCTGCTTCAGCTGGCTTCTGGTGAATAGAATTCTGTAAGGAGTGGAAAATGGTATGAAAATTCTCACAGAACATTCATGCCTGAAGAGTTCAATTTTGAACTGGTCCATACTAACATAGAAGTCTCCACTTCAAACTTTTTTCCCAAAAATTAAAGGCTAGGTACAGCATGCAAATTTTCATCAGGATATTTCTTCCATTGGACTGCCTATCCACCTTCAGGTCTTTTGGTTAATTTTACTCCTTGCCATTTCTTCATAGGTTTTAGATTGATTTTTCTGACCAGAAATAACACTCTTGGAAGTGAGGAGAAGAAAGGTGCTTCTTGATAGAAAGCTCTGAGTCAAAAGATGTTGCAGAGCTGTGTCATATTTTTCATATTCCTAACACATCAGATACATATTACTTGGAATATCCTTCTGTATGCTTTTGTGAGATATAAAACGTAATATTTACATTTTTTAAAACAAATCCAGGGACATTAAATGACTTTGCTATATTTCTCTTGGAATCCACCTGGCTGCTGTCTGTGTGTGTGCATGTGTGAGATTAATTTAGGAAGGCAGGGATTTGGATAACAGTGTCATGAATCATAGTACCACTGTGACATGAAGTAGTGTGATTTCACAATTGGCAGAGAAATTCTGAGTGGGATGGGGTAGGTGAGCAGAGCAAAGTGGAGGGTGATTCACCACTTCTAAAGCCCTCCCAGTTTGCGCTGGCCAAGGCAGAAGGTAAGAAGTGAGTTTTTCTGCACACAGGTTTGGCAGATCTCAGTTTCTAAATTCCCATCAAAACCAATGGGAGTGGCTAGGAATGAATATGAAACAAAGAAGCTTTGGAGCTAGCAGATCCAAGGCCACCCCAACAGCCTACCCTGCAGGTCCAAACTGGCTTAAAGGCTTAAACACTTCCAGCAGTAGAACACAGATGTACTAGGAACCTTCTTGTTGGATGAGTTCTCCTCACCATCACTAACAGCTGAGTGATGATGATGGTGGAAGGGACAGTTCTACTCCATATTAACCACCTTTAGCTTTACAGGGAAGTTAAGGTTGCATAAAGGAATTTCTTTTTATTTTTTGAAGTTAAAAGGGAACAGACAAGAAAAAGTTAAACAATTATACAATTACATACTTAATAAAACATTATGTTCTTTAAGTAATGAAATAAGATACATATAGGAGATGAACATTTTTCGGAGGAAAGGGGGTGATGATGAAGATGACTGATGCATGAAGAAGCACTTTGTACTCTTCCAAATGCTGCAAAAAAAAAAAAGGTGACATATTAGATAAGCGTGGTATGTATGACCACCTGATCCATATGTACTAAATTATTAGTATCTGTTCTCATGGCTATGATGCCACATGGCATGTGCAGCTGAGCTTCTAACAATTATAGTTAGGTAATGTACAACTGCAGCAGAAAAGATGACGTGTAGAAATATGCTAATTGTTTATTACTCAGCCAGTGCTGTGCAAGATCACAGCAAGGCACCACTGACTTCACAAAAAGTTCGCAGTCCTAGGGCTAGATGTTACTGTGCTTGTTCATATTATGCAGTACAAATGCAAATACACTAATTGGAGTCAACATGGGACTGTTATGATGAGTAAACACAGCTCAATGGGAGGGAGAGAGGACTAGACAAATCTGTCTTGAAGCAGCACGTGCCACACTCTGGGCAAGCATTCTGGGTATGTCTTTATTACATGTTTTTAAACTGGACATTACAATGCCTATCATTTTGCTTTCTTAATGGAATCTTCCTCGGGCCTTCAGAAGTGGTAGGCAGCTTTTGATCCACTGCAGCTTCACTGTCTCTAAATATAGCAACAAATGGACACTATTTGCTTATGGGTGGAAGGTACATCTGGGGCCAAAGTGAGGTGAAGGCTGACCTGCCACTTCCCCTCATAACTTCAGTATGTGGGCACATGAGCAAGTTTGCCTTCTTTCAGCTGTGTTTCCAATAATATTTTGCCTCACAGAGAACCAGCTGCAAATCATCAACAACTGAGCTAGGTTATACTGCATACGCTTTACATTCTATATATTCTATCCCTTCATTTCCATGATCCCATGCATTTGTTGGTGTAATACTTGTGTGTGGTATTATATTTAGGTAATTACTGTGAAATTTAGATAACAAATTTCAAGATTTGGAATTCCCATATGCCACTTATAAAGTAGCTTGGATTTTTCTTCTTTAGTGAAGAAATGTCATAAGGACTTAGCCTTAATCCACACACACACCCATTATTTCCCATGCATATTTGTGAAATCTAAATAAATATAATTGCTTCCCTGACTAGTATGAGGTTCTTTCACCCCTAAGTATATGTTGATGTAACATTTATTTCAGGTATAAAATGAGTATAAGTAATACCTTAATTGTATATTTTACCACTTCAGCCTAATACAGCAACTTACTATTGTAGCTCCAATGTGTATATGGTGTAGTCTTGCCTAAAACAATCCTTGTTGGATTCTGATTTGAAATGAAGAGCACAGTGGGAATTTATGTGGACTCCCTACATGGACAGATGCAATATAAAAGCATTAGAATACACATGGAATTGGATCAGAATGCTTACTGCAATGGTTAGTAAATCCACTCCCAGAATGTTCAGATAAATAGCTATGTCCCACTCCCCCCAATTTACAGCAACAAGGTCTGTCTATTAAATAATGAGACTGATAAATTAACCCATCTTTATTCATATGTATTACAATTTTAATGCTTGTCCCCTTCAATATACTCCCCATTCACACTCACACACACAGTAATGCATTCTTGTTTTCCAATGGGCGAAGGCATGAAGCAGATCGGTTTCTGTCAGCTGTTTCAACACATCTGCCATTTTCTTTGTACTGCAACAATTGACTCAAAATGTGTTCCTTTAAGCACCAATTTCACTTTAGGGAAAAGAAAAATGTCACATGGTGCCAAATCTGGTGAATATGGAAGATGTTCAAGTGTAATAATGCATTTATCAGCCAAAAAGTGCTTCACAGAAAGTGCTATATAAGCAGGTGCATTGTCTTGATGAAGAATGAAACCATTTTTCCACAGTTTTGGTCTTTTTTCCCTGACTCTCTCAGCTTTGTCAAAACTTCCATATAATAATGCCAGTTCACTGTTCTGCCTTCTGGAACCCATTCTGCCAAAATTACACCCTTGATGTAAAAACAACAACAACAACAATGAGCATGGCTTTGAATGTGGACTTGCTTTGATGTGCTTCTTTCATTCTTGGTGATGATGGTGTTTTCCAGTGCATTGACTGCCATTTTGTCTCAGGATCATACTGGAAGCTCCAAATTTCATCACAAGTGATGATCTTTTGAAAAAGGTTTAGGTCCACCTCAAGTTGCTGCAGAATGTCATGTTGCTCAACTTTTAAACTTAGCATTTTAACGGCATACAATAGACAATGCAGCTGCTTTAAACAACAACTGCCAATTAACTGAATGGCCGAGAGTATTGATGTTTGTCATGCAGGTTCAGACATGTTCAAGGTTACCACTCAAGTGTTTACAATCAGTTGTCCATGATTTGTCTAAAAGGTAGAAACACAGTCTTGATATTTAATAGACAGGCCTCATAAGTGGCCTCTAGTTCCTTTATATATTGAATTCCATATTGCCATTTTGCACATTACCTTTATGTTATGCCTTTACTAAAATGTCACCATCTAGGGAAATCTGGTTAAACTGGTCTAACCCCACCAACTATTGCTGTGTATTTTTTGTTCTTTTAACTCTGGTCTAAAGAACAAAAATATACAGCAATAGTTGGTGGGGTTATTGCAGTTCACACCTTAGCAAGGAAACCAGTAAGATCAGAGACTGCAAGATCTAGAATGCTAAGCTACCCACCAATATCAACAAAAGGTAAAATGGGAGATTATCAGACAGCTCAAATATCCCAGGACAGGGATGACCAGAGATCGATAAAAGGCTTTCCTTTTAGATGATGTCATTCCTGTCCTGTGATGATCCCATTCTGCTCCTGTTCCCCCCCTGCTTCTTCTTACTAATGATTTTAATCTTTAATAAGGCACCTGTTCTGTCTCTGTGATAGAATCACGGGCATATGAAAACTGCCCCATTATGTTGGTGCGATGCCAGACGTGGTGGGAGGTCCCTCCTGAACACTTCTGGTGCGATTGGGACAAGGAGGTAAGTGACAGCCTTCTCCCCCCCCCCCCCGGGTTACTTGGGTTTTTTAAATTTTATTTTTGTGCTTGCTGTCACTTTTCTTCCTTTCGTTAACTTTGTTTTTTAAAAAAAAAAATTCCTGCATGCTCGTTCTCTCACGAGAACGGCCCGGAATTTCAAATAAAGAAGTGAATACAGCTCTGTGCAAGCTGTTTTCAATTTCTTGACTGCCGGAGGGAGGGGGAGCCTTTTCTGTCACAGCTCCAAGGTATGTCTGAATTTTTTTAAAAAAGTGGTACAGGGACTAGAATGGGGCAGGATTGGCTTACCGGGACAGGGTTGGGTTTTAGAACCCGTTGTGATAATCTCCATGGTCTGTGGAAATGTTTTCAAAGAGATAGTTTATTTCAGTACAAAAAGTTGGTGGCAGGGGGATTCTGATGGCACTTTTCAGACTGACTGGTTTATTTTATCATGAGCTTTCCTGTCCAGTTCTTCACCAAAGCATTGATGGAATACCACCAAAGCATTGATGAATACCATCAATGCATCTAAAGAAGAAGTCTGAATTCCACAAAAGTGCATGCTAAAAGAAATCTTCTAGTCTGAAGGGTGTCACTAGACTCCTCCCCACTTTACTGTTTCTTTTCTTTTCTTTTCTTTGTGGAAACTTTCAGAAGTCTGGGTTAACTAAGCAGCATATCTTCACTGCTTAAATGACACATTGCTTAGTGCACTGGTATTCATTTTGCAAGACAGCCTTCCGCAACCTCACTTGTGCACCTGATTCAGATTAGCATTCAGATGTGTTAGAACAGTCTCCCAACCTGTCATGACCATGCTTGATGAGGGTGACAGGCAGTTTTAGTGTGGCACATATAGAAGGATCAAGACTGTGTAAGGCTATTGTAGGTCATGGGGAAATCTAAGTTGAGATGCAAGGGGGAAGAAGAAGAGGAGAAAACAGAAAAAAGAAAAGGCTGACGTACATAGTAACCTATTGTCCCATATGCCAATTTGGGTTTAAAGGTTGGTCTGTGAAGAGACTGGTATCTTCTGCCTTTGAGCATTTTCATACATGGCACTGAAAATACCTTTGTGTTTCTTTCTCATAACTGGTGTCTAGCTTGGGAATGGACATTGCAGATGTTTGGTACAAGAAGTGAAAGAGAGAGCTTATAAAATGAAATAAAGGTTCCATCTAATGTATGTTTTAAATTTCCTTTGGAGATGGATTTGTAATTGGTTGACTGGCCAAACCCAAAGGGTGCTCAGCAGTGGCTCCTCTTCGTCTTGGAAAGATGTGACCAGTGGGGTGCCACAGGGTTCTGTCCTGGGCCCAGTGCTATTCAACATCTTTATCAATGACTTGGATGAGGGAATTAGGGGCATACTTATCAAATTTGCAGATGACACCAAATTAGGAGGAGTAGCTAATACCCTAGAGGACAGGATCAAAATTCAGAATGATCTGGATAGACTGGAGAGCTGGGCCAAAGCTAACAAAATGAAATTCAATACGGAGAAATGTAAGGTACTGCATTTAGGGCGGAAAAATGAAATGCATAAATATAGGATGGGAGAGACCTGGCTGAATGAGACCACGTGCGAAAGAGATCTAGGAGTCCTAGTAGACCACAAGGTGAACATGAGCCAACAGTGCGATGCGGCAGCTAAAAAGGCCAATGCGATTTTGGGCTGTATCAATAGAAGTATAGTGTCTAGATCAAGGGAAGTAATAGTGCCACTCTATTCTGCCTTGGTCAGACCTCACTTAGAATACTGTGTCCAGTTCTGGGCACCACAATTCAAAAAGGATATTGACAAATTGGAGCGTGTCCAGAGAAGGGCAACTAAAATGGTGAAAGGTCTGGAAACGATGCCTTATGAGGAGAGACTTAGGGAGCTGGGTATGTTTAGCCTGGAAAAAAGACGGTTAAGAGGCGATATGATAGCCCTGTTTAAGTATTTGAAGGGATGTCACGCTGAGGATGGAGCAGGCTTGTTTTCTGCTGCTCCAGAGACTGGAACACGGAGCAATGGGTGCAAGCTCCAGGAACAGAGATTCCACCTCAACATGAGGAGGAACTTTTTGACAGTAAGAGCTGTTCGGCAGTGGAACACACTCCCTCGGAGCGTGGTGGGGTCTCCTTCCTTGGAGGTCTTTAAACAGAGGCTGGATGGCCATCTGTCGGGGATGCTTTGATCGTGATTTCCTGCATGGCAGGGGGTTGGACTGGATGGCCCTCGTGGTCTCTTCCAACTCTGCAATTCTATGATTCTATGATTCTATGATTCTATATCAGCAACATGCAAAAACCACATTTAAACCTCACACATGAAAATAACCATAATTCTTACTAAGGCTGGGGAGGCCAAGACAACATGTGCTGCATGATTGTGTTGGGCTCAGCTCACTTGAACATGCTGCTTTGAGATCATTGGGCTGGCTGCCATTTAACGTACTGATAGCTTTAGCCTTCATACTCTGTTGAAGGTGTCTATTTTTAGGATTAGTCGTTTATGCATTAGTGTTGCCTGGTAAACAAGAGCAGATGTAGTAGAATTAGTTGCCAAGGGTCTGAGCTATAATTCAGAAAACTCCTACTTCATATCTTGCCTCTACTACTCAGTAGTAGTCTTGTGGAAGGATGGAAAATGTGTGGCCTTCCAGATTTGATTGAAAAGCAACTCACCAGTGGCTATACTGTGTAGGGCTGATGGGAGCTGTACTCCATCAATATCTGGAGGGACATGTGTTCTCCACCCATCTCAAGCACTTCATTCTGCTTCAGCCCCAACTCCACATCTGCAATATAGGGATAATGATCTACCTTGTCAGAGTATGTATGGAAATATTGGAGGCAGATGACTCTGCATAGCCATTGCTGGGGAACTATAGCCTTCATCATGTCCTGCTAGTGGGTTTCTAATTGGACATTTTCAGACACAGAAAAACAGCTTCTTGCCACGCAAGCAGCCTCCGGAGCAGTATCGAGGCTGCTGCGCAGCAAGGGTCCATTTTGGACGACGCCGTTTCTCTCTCGGCGTCGTCTGTGACTGTTGCGGCCAGCACTGGAGGTGGCCGCGCTACTTTTTACTCATGAAAGTTGTCTGTGAGTAAAAAATAGCATGGCCACCTCCAGTGCTGGCCTCAACAGTCACGGATGCTGCCGAGAGAGAAACGGTGTTGTCCAAAATGGACCCTTGCCGCGCAGCAGCCTCAATACTGTTCCAGAGGCTGCTTGTGCGGCAAGAAGCTGTTTTTCCATGTCTGAAAATGTCCATTGACAATTGGTTGCCCACTAGAAGAAGAGAATGGTGGGTGAGGTGGGTGTTTGGTTTAATCCAGCACAGCTCTTGTGTTTATTGTCACAATTATATGTTAATATATATTTAATGCTTTAAACAATTTAAGTGCTAGAAAGATGCTGGGGGTTGTATCATAGGCTTGTATACAAAATGTCCAAGGTTCCATATCCACACATCTCCAGATACAAGCATCAGCTAGCAGATGAGGCTTTTGCCTGAGATGCTGAAAGACTTACTGCTAGTAAGAGTAGTCATAGAATCATAGAATCATAGAATTGCAGAGTTGGAAGAGACCACGAGGGCCGTCCAGTCCAACCCCCCTGCCATGCAGGAAATCGTCAGTCCTGGCCTGAATGGGCCAAAAGCTGAACAGGTGTAACATAGCTGCTTGCTATAGACATGATAAACGGAAACATATAAGAAGTATCACTGATAGACGCTGTTCTTCAAAATCTATATTGGGGAGGGCAAAGTGAAGTACTAGAATAGAAGTGGTCAACTTAAAGTATTTACCTCACTCCTGAAAGCCTTGAAGGATGGCACCACTGCAAAAGAAAACAAATCTCTCCTTTTTGCCCCTAAATGCCTCCAAATGCCTTCTAAGGGATGTGGGAAGTATTTTTGCCAAAAAAAAAAAAAAAAATGGGGGGAAGGGGGCAGGGCCATTTTAGGCCAAATAGAAGCCTTTTCTTACAACAGGAACGTAGCCAGAAGTCACTTCCTTTTTCACATCATGTTTTTGGGGAATTTGAGGACATTTGATAGTGTTTGGTGGCACTTTGGGGCAAGAATATTTTTTTGAAAAATTCTTTTGACTCCTCCCACATAGGTTGTAGGTCCCATGCACTATTTAAAATAAAAATTACTAATTTTTCCAAACTAAAAGTTGATTTCCATCCACTTTTGGTTTCATTCTGCCCCTACAATTGGTAGGGATCGGATTTTTGGCAATCCATGAAGCCCCAGAAGGCCTCTGAGGCAGAAATTGGTTGACTCACTGAAATTGCCAGTTCCTATAAAGAATTTATTTGCAGCTAGTTATCAGTTGAGAAGACAGCAATGTTACAGAAGTGGGAAAGCCATCCCCTCTCAACCAGTGGAGAGCCACACAGGATATTCGTTAGTAAGGAGATTCAGGAATGGTCAGCTTTTGACCACCATTCTCCTTCTTCTCACTTCCAGTAAAATAGCTTCCAACTGTTCTGATTTGGCAGGGATATCTTGCTCAATCCTTTATCATCCTACTTTTTCAACTGTTTTTAAAATATCCAATTTCTCTCTCCTTCTCCCACTTTTCCCTTTGTTCTGAGCTTACTTGTATTGCAACAAACTGGGTTCAAAGTGCAAAAGTAGTTTGCATTCAATTAACACAGCAGGGAGGTGCGGGGAAGGAATCTTGCCCTTCCCAGTAGGTTCAGGCAAAAGCAAACTGCAGTATCCCTACTGGCTTATGTGATCTTCCTCATTAATAACTTTCGCTTCCTTGACCACCCTGTGATGTTTCCTGCCCCAGTTTTCATCTGTGACATGTTGAAAAGTATGCAACAATAGTAGCTGTCTTCTCTCCTCACACCTTCAGTGTTTTCATTGCTAAACAGAGGAGATTTTCAGAGGAGAACAAAAAAAAATGTTCACCTCTTGCAATCTCCTCTCCTGCCCCTCTTCCATCCCTGTAACGACAGAAACTTTTAAAAAATTCAGACCTACCTTGTTCATGCATCCTTCCCTCAGCAGGGCAGCCCAGGTAAAAGGAGCTCGAATGGAGCCCCTTTCACTTTCTGGATTGAAATCCCGGCTGCTCTCACAAGAAGAGAAGAATGTGGGAAATTCAAACTGTAAAAGGAAAATACACATCCACTAAGTTACACTAAGCACCTAAACATGCGTAAAACTTTACAAGTAACCTGGGGAAGGTACAAAAAAGTGTGTCACTAACCTTGATGTCCCAGTCTCACCCAGAAGTGTTCCTCTCATTGAGGCTGGCATTGTGCCAGCATAATGGGGCACCATTTCAATTGCATGTCATTTCATTACAGAAACAGAACAGGGGATCAATTCATGGCTTAGACCGTGAATAAAAAGAAGTGCTGGTGTAACAACATCCAAACGGGAGTATGATGACACGGGGACCACACCGTCTGAAAGGAAGGCCCTTTAATGATCTCCTGGCATTGGTATCACACTGTATTTAGCCCGTCTGAAAATCTCCAGAGGCTTGATACTTTCATGCCCCTTCCAGCCATTTTTTTTCACCAACAGAATTACTGGGGGAAGGGGAAGGGAAAGGAATGCTCCAGCACCTTTAAGAATAACTGGTTTTTATTTTAGCATGAGCTTTCGTGGATATAAACCCACTTCTGAACTCTTTAAAAACAAAAAGTGGCAGCTCCAGCAAATGTGAAATAGAAGCATAGCTTAGAAATTTCAGCGTGTAAATCGTGCCCTGTTACTTATTGAAATGAAAAGACAAGTCTGATTAGCTTCAGCTGCTGGTGAGGATTAGTAATATAATAATTGCCCATCCAGGTAAAAGGGGTCCCTATCTGAGTGTGAAAAAGCTAATTTTAGACTATATTTCTCAAAACACCCCAGCCATGTTGGGGGGTTCTGGGAGTTATAGTCTAAAAAGGTTTTTAAAAATCCAAACTGGACTTAAAAATATATGGAATGGAAAATGAAAATGAAATTACAGAATTTGAAAAAATAAGAATCTCTGGAAAAGAACATTTGTTATCCAAAATATACAAATTGTTATTAGGTATAGAAACTGAAAAAGAAACAGTAAAACCAAATATGATAATGTGGGCAGAAAATATAGGTGATCCCATAAAATCAGAGCAATGGGAAAGATCATGGTCAAAAGGATTAAAATACTCTAGATCAGCTTGATTAAAAGAGAACTATTATAAATTATTTTACAGGTGGTATTTAACACCAGAAAAATTAGCAAAAATAAATAAGATACAAAGTAATGTTTGCTGGAAATGTCAGAGTAATAAGGGAACTTTTTACCACATATGGTGGAGTTGCCCTAAAGCAGAATTATACTGGAAGGAAGTACATCAAAATATAATGGAAATTCTAGAAATAAATTTACATAGGATCCCAGAAACCTACTTATTAAATATTATGCAGAATCAAGTAATAAGAGAACTGGAGAAAAGTTTAATATACTTGATATCAGCAGCGAGAATACTTTATGCACAATATGTGGGGGAGGGGGGGAAATTCCACCAATTCTTTTATGGTATTTACAATTTTTAGATATGCTTGAAATGGATAAATTAACTGTTCTAATGAGAGACAGTTCACTTAAAAAAATATGATGAATGGAATAAAGTACTAATCTACTGGGGGAAAAGATAATCAATGGTTGATATAAGGTATAAACAAGGAAAATATGGAATACAGTAGGACCTCCGTATCCACTGAGGATTGGCTCTGGCAGGGTGTGGATACCGAAAACCATGGATAATAGCGAACACCATTGAAAATAATGGGACTTCTGGTTTAAAATACCATAGAGTTGCCTTGGAGGACCTAGAAAATGGCTAAAGAGGATGCATTTTCTAGGAAGACTCTATGGTAGGTGTGCTGTTTTGTGTCCCATGGATAATCAAATCAGTGAATATTGAATCAGTGGATATGGGGGTCCTACTGTATAAGGAAACAAACAAAACAATCTTAAAGGAAAAAATATTAGAAACTTCAAAAGGAAAAGAAGAAATATGGAAATAAGAAGGTAATTAATAAGATCGTAAATGTTTTACTTTAGATTTGGATAAATGCAGAGGTACACAGGTATGAACACCAGAAATAGTTAATTATAAGGATATTCAGGATTTGAATTGTGGAAGGTGCTTTGGAAAAGTGATATTTAAGGAATAGAAACCTAAGATATAAAATGTGCTCATTAATGTTATGTATAATTGTCTATTGTTGCTCTTCCTTTCATATTACTGCTTTGTTTTTGTTTTGTTTTAATATGAGAAATTTCAGTTTAAAAAATCCAAGTTGTATTTCCTGCACATATAGAAAACTGGCACATCAGGGAGATGTGCAGAAACCTCCCCCTGACATCTAACTTCATTGATGGAATATTTTTGGGTAACCAGCATAGAAAACCTTTGACTACATGAGTCCCCACGCATCTGCACTCTAAGGTGGTAGGGCCCCAGATAGGCCTTTCCCACTGCTTCTTCAGAATCTATTTGCCCTTTTCTTGCCCCTCCTCAAATATTTCAATAACTTTATTCTCTGGTGCTACTCTTGCTGCTTCACTAGTTCTTTCTTTCTTCTTTTTTTAAAAGAAAAGATATATTGTAACAATGGCTTCTTTTTCAAATTGGAAAAATATAAACTATTAAATACAAAACAAAATTACAAGGTTGCTTATTGTAGTAAAGTGTCAGCATAGTATGGTAATACAAAAAGAAAAGTAAATGAAATACCCCCTTTTCATTTTTTAAATCACTATTCCTAATAGAAGAAGTGGAGCCTGTCGTTCAAAATTGCAATGTACCTATTTCACCTCTTTCCAAGATTGATCCCGATCAGAGTTCCTGCACGCTGACCACATTTTTCTCCTGGTAATATAAGTGTAAAGAACTCAAGCAGACTACTCCACACACTCATGTTTCTCAGTGGCCTTGTTTTGGCTCCATTTCTATTTGATACTCACCACTTTACCTCACTTCTGAGTACAATAATAGTACTTAGTGTATTTCATAGCCCTTAATGGAATCTCAGTTTGTTTGTTTCCATCCGCTTCTCTTTATCCAGTAAATACAGCAGATGTACCAATGACTCATGCTGTAGATACATTTTATTTCTCTGGTTACTCCTGAAATATAATACAGTACTCTGGTATTTCCCTTCCTCCATCTCACTAACTGATACACACAAGCCAAATGTAATAAAAGAGGAAATTGTGGCCATCTTTTGTATTACCTGTCTTAAAAATGGTGACTACATTAAATGTTTTTCCTTTCCAAGGCTCACATCTTCTGTTTATTCCAGATTGCCTTTAGATAGACAGGGCCTTACTATCTGGAAAGTCAAATGCAAACTCTGTTATTGTGTCCCAACAGGTAGCATAAGCAGGTTTATTGAGCCAGTAGCCCTGGTTTATGGACTCTGTCCATTTTTCAAGGTTGCAAAACACAGGGAATAGTCCATGCTCTTCATGCTCTATGTGAGTAAAAGTATTTTGAAAATATGACATGGTCTTCAGTTTTCATAAAAACAAGAGGTTATATCTGTGAGAAGCTGAAAAACTCAGAAAAGATTAACTGGACATTCTGCCTTTGTGGTAGTCCATGTGAGCTGGCATTTCTGCATATCTTTGCATTATATATTATTGTGCACCTTCCATTTGTTTGAGTAGGACTAGTCATAGGCTCACCCAAAAAGGGTGTTTCCAGGAATAATTATGTAACAAAGTGTCTCACTTCTTCTTTCTCATGATACTATTCCAAAATGGGTTTCTATCTAAGATCATATGAGTTCACTGAACTTTCTTTCTTCTTCTTTTTAAGCTTATGTGATGCAACATTTCATATTTAGGTTCTCTAGGTACATAGAAACATGACCATTGTCCACCTCACCTTACACATGCAATGTCCAAGTGATACATTTGCCACTAAGCTAAAGAAGTGATTCTGCTGAATCCAGTTTGTTTTTCTCAGACATGTAACTTTCTCCAAACAACAGAGATAAGAGACAGAACAGAGTGAATGATAAACCTAGCAATCAGATTAATGATGGTTTTCTGTGGGGTTTTTTTTTCTGGACCAGGCCAACAACTATCGTTTCAGAATGCACAGAGAAGCTATTGAAATCCACAAACACCTCGACAACTTCAACAGGAAAGAAGAAACCCTTAAAGTAAACAGAGTTTGCTACCAGTCCTGAAAAACACCAAAATAAAAACTCAACATATGCAAATGAACCTCACCGAGGCATGGGGGATTTCCAGCAGATAATGGACCATTAGCCAAACAGACACTAATCCTCCTTGCATATCCTCCCACCCTAGGAACTAGCCATTCAAATACACAAATTTACATATCCTCTCCAACAGGGACTCACAGTATATAAGCCCCACACACCCCTATCCACCATTCTCTGAAGATGCCAGCCACAGATGCAGGCAAAATGTCAGGAATAAACTCTTCCAGAACATGGCCTCACATTCCAGAAAAAAACCACAGAAAACCTATGGATGTCAGCTGTGAAAGCCTTTGACTTCACAGATTAATGATGCTCCATGTGCAACACTCATCAATGTAGAGAGCCAATGTGGAAATCTGTAATGAGTCATAACAATGCCAAGCTAATTAACACAGTGTTTTTGTTAACTGCTGTCAAGTTGACTTAGACTTTTGATGACCCCATGAATGAGAGACCTCCAAGTCACCCTATCATCAACTGCCCTGCTTAGGTATTGCACACTCAGGAATGTGGCTTCCTTGGTTGAGTCTATCCATCTGGAATGTGGTCTTCCTCTTTTCCTACTGCCTTCTACCTTACCAAGTATTATTGTCTTTTCTAGTGAGTCATGTTTTCTCATGATGTGGCCAAAATACATGAGTCTCAGTTTAGTCACCTTGGCTTCTAGGGAAAGTTCAGGCTTGATTTGTTCTAGGATCCATTTATTTGTCTTTTAGCAGCCCACAGCATCCATAGAACTCTTCTCCAGCACCACCTTTTAAATGAGTTGATTTTCTTCCTATCAGCTTTCTTCACTGTCAAACTTTCACAACCATACCTAGAAATGGGAAATACAGGTTGATCCCTATATCCACAGATTCAGTACCCATGGTTTCACTTATCTACGTCTGAAAAAATATGTTCTCTCTAGGCATTTCTAAGTCCTCCAATGTGATTCTTTGGTCAACTTCTGGCATTCATCTCACTGAAAATAATAGGGTTCCCTATTATCTGTAGTTTCAGGTATCTATGGGGGGGTCTTGGAATGTTTCCCGCATGGAAATAGTGGTCAACCTGTACAATGGTATGGACAATCCTAACTTTAGTACACTTCATGATCTAGTCTAGTTCCTTTATAGCTGCCCTTCCAAGTCGGAGTCTTCTTCTGCTCTCTTGACTGCAGTCTCCATTCTTAGTAATGACCAAGCCAAGGTATTTGGAAATCTTGAACTATTTCAGTGTCTTCATCATCTATTTTTAAAGTTATGTAAATCATCTGTGGTCATTATTTTACTTAGTTAACGTAGTGTACATATAAACAATTAATACAGTTTACAAGGTATTTGAGTGACAGATTAGGATATACATGTCAATCAAAGATTAATTGATGTGTTAGTGCCCTTAATGAGTCCCACCTCCAGAAACCCCCAAAATTGACTGATTAATAATTTTGCATATTAATGTGGTCATACACAGAGAAGAGCAGTAAAATATCAGGGACTTGCTGTAAGGATCCCAAAAGGCACATGTTAAGCCATGCACTGTGCAAATTCCAACCTGTAAGGAAACATAATGAGGTCATGAAGACATTGTTTGAATACACCCAAGTGACAGACAATTGATCCCATCACTGGTGGTTGGAGTAATCCTTTGTCTGAAGATATCCCCTTGCCTTCACCACATACCCAGCCATTAAGGAGGCAGCTCAAGCTTTGTAAATCTAATCACTGGAACATTTAAGGCAGCTGCAACACATTAGCATCTTCAGACACCTTTTGTCAAACCCAGGAGTTTTTCCTGAAACTGATTGTTCAGTCTTTGGAGACAACTGGAATCCATTGTTTCAACACATAAAACCTCCTCACCTAAGGGCACATTTTTGGTATAAATACTAGCCCAAAATCATGCCTCATTGCACACAGATTCCATTCCTGGGGACACTACATCCCTCTGCATAGCCAGGGTGCACAGAACCTCTTCCTGGGAACACTACGTCTCTCTGTGTTAGCCACTCCAGCTCCATCCATCCATACTGCTGGTCTCCCCAAAGACATTGGACTATGAGAAAGGTGTCATATTTGCCCTGAAAACTCCCCATTTTTCTGGCAACCTCTCTTCTTCCATTCCTAGTGGTCTTGTGTGAATGCTTTATCGTAAGAATGTATGCATGCTTGGTGTTATTATTTTTAAGTCTTTAATAAATACCATTGTTAACTCCTATCTTATGTTTGTGTGTGCGCATCAGTTCAGAGATAGTAGGGGTATACAACTGGTGTAAAGATCCCCTTGTTGCCCCCTTTTCACATTGCTAAAGTCAAGCTGCTGCTAATTTCCCCAAAATATTAGAAACTCAATACAGTATTTTTGTGGAATTTCCAAGAACACCTTAGGTAACAGATATACTTATTCCACAATGTTATTTGTACAATTTGCATTAAGATCCTATACCAGAATTCTTTTGATATGATCATAAGATCAATTCCTGCCTCCACTAAGCTCCAATAATGGGAAAACATTTGCTCAGAAACAGGGTCAGTTTTCATGACTCTTTTGCTGATGATAGAATGCATTGTTCTCTTCCTGCTTGGGTGCTCTTTTAACTGGATTCTGAACTCCTCCTTTGTAAACCAAGATCCTAGCTAAGTGCTTCATCACAGAATCTGGGGGGGGGGGATGGGATCAACTGCAGTGTACCTCACTGCAGTTTTAAGCTCATACTTCACTTGATTGTAAATGGCTTTGGCTCAGGAGTAAGGCTCATGTGGTACATCCCATATCCAATCCCTGGCTTCTTTAGGTAAAGCTAGGAACAATTCCTGTCTGTGACTCTGAAGAGTGGCTGCCAGTCTATAGGCCAGCTGTTGAAAACAGTACCCTCCAGATATTCCTGAAGAGGGGGTTCACTGAGCAAATAGAAGTGACCATTCTTTTTGGTGTCAGGTGCCTCCCTGTGTTGTACGTCTCTTGGAGAGGCTAGCAAGACTGAAGTGTCTGGGGAGAGGCTCAGCACACCTGCAGCTCAGTTGGTGCTGCCCCATCTGTTTGTACGGTACAATCAGCCTCCCTAGATAAGTCAGGCAGGAAACACTCTATGGCCACTGGCAGCAATGTTGATTACCCAGTCTGTGACAAACTTCCAAGCCACTTCATAGGAGATTATCAGATATATTGAAAATGGCATTATAACAATGCCATGAGATCGCAAAAGGGCTTCCTTATCAGACGACGTTGTGCCCCGGCGTTATGCAAGTGTTCTGCTGCCATTATGAGAGAGTTCTTTTTTATTGTTGGGGAGAAATCGAAAATTAATCTCTCGTGTTTGTGTTCTGAATTTTTGTGTGTGCAAGAAGGTGCCCCATTCTGCTGGCATGATTCCAGTGTCAATGGGAAGTCCTGCCAGAACATTTCCAGCTGTGAACAGGAAAACTAGGTATGTATGCTCTTTTTATGAACCTCCCTGTCTTGCTTGCAGGTTTCTAAACATGTATCTGTGCTTTTCTGGTCGTTTTCTTTTTTAATTTTGGTGTTTGGGGGCTTTTTAGTGCACTTGCATCTTCTTGCGAGACATGCCGAAATCTCATTCATGGAGAAACACAGAAGTAAGTGGCATGAGCACTCATATTGCTGGATTCTGGGGGTGCTTTTGTATTGTTGTCATGGCAGCATGCAAAAATGTGTGTCATTGTGTCAGAACACGAACACTGTAAAATACAGTGCCATAATAATGTTTTTAGCCACTCACCTGAAAAGCTCATTAGACTCTGCCCTGTTCTTGAATCCAGAGTACAGTAGGACCCCCGTATACACTGGGGATTGCTTCTGGGGGGGGGGGCTGTGGATACCAAAAACTGTGGATAAGAGTGAACGTCATTGAAAATAATACCATAGTTTAAAATACCATAGAGTTGCCTTGGAGGACCTAGAAAATGGCTAGAGGACACGTTTTCTACAAAGACTGTATGGTAGGTGTGCTGTTTTGTGTCCCATGGATAATTGAATCAGTGGATAATGAATCAGTGGATACAGGGGTCCTACTGTACTCTTCTGTGTGCCCTCTTGACAGTTTTGGTTCCCTAGCTTTGGACTAATACCTTGGTTCTTAACCTCTGGACTGCTAATCAACCACACTGCTTCTCATCTCCCCAAGTGACTTACATGTTGTTGTTGTTGTTGAGATTTCTTAGAAACAAAACACAACATACATATTCACTCTCAACAACATACATAGCTACATAGAGAAAAGAAACAACTAAAATTTTACAAACAACATATACAATTGTCCCTCCATATCCATGGATTTGGTATTTTCAATCATGGCTTGAAAATATTCTTTAAAAAATAATAATCCAAAAAGCAAACCTTGATTTTGCCATCTTACATAAGGGACACCATTTTGCTATGCCATTGCATATAGTGGGACTTGAGCATTCACAGATTTTGGTATCCACGGGAGTTCCTGGAACTAAACCCCAGCAAATATGAATGGACAACTGTATACATATAACAAATAAAATGGCTTCCTAACCTCAATTTCCTGGATATCTTTGACACTATATTACATTTCTTTTTATTTATATTATTTATCTATTATTATTGATACTATTATTTTTCTTCCCTTTTTGTTATTTTGTATCCTCTACTGACTTTCTTGTAACATTTCCCCCCAACAGCATACAAGCCAATTTCTGGTTTGTCTTTTTCAGCTTTATTTATTCTTAATTCCTTGTGTACTCCCCCCTCCCAAACTTTGTTTAAGAGAGGACAGCAACTTTGGCCATTCTTTCTTAAATTTATCCACTGATTCATTTCTGATTAGACTGGTTGATTTATCAATTTA
Organism: Gambelia wislizenii; assembly: GCA_030847615.1. NCBI lineage: Eukaryota > Metazoa > Chordata > Lepidosauria > Squamata > Crotaphytidae > Gambelia > Gambelia wislizenii. Next base: position 78,346,912 of record JAUMIR010000006.1, on the reverse strand, counting down.
AATAAAGTCATACAATTTAAGCAGCCACTCTGTTATATCCTGAGCCTCCTCTAATTTCCATTTTTCGCATATATAAGTCTTGCCACTATTATCCTATAGAATAGCATCTTCCCATATCTTCCCTCTGGTTCTTTTTTGTTAACTCCCCAAAGGTACATTTTAGGGTACATTTTTATATTTATATTTAACATCTCCATGAGTGTATTTGCTTCCAATATTTTTTAGCTCTTTTACAATCCCACCACATATGGTACAGTGTACCTGTCTTTTCAGAACATTTCCAAAATGTATTATTCATGTTTTTATATATTTTTGCTATTTTTCCAGGGGTCAAGTACCATCTGAATTGCATTTTAAAATAGGTCTCTTTCAAATCATAACTGAGCATCTGTTTCTATCTCACTTTCCATCTTTTCCCCCAGTCTTCTAACTGTATTGGTTGTTCAACATCTTGGGCCCATTAAATCATATCACGTTTGACTATTTCTTCCTCCATTTCTAACTTCAACAGAAAGTCATATAACTTTGATATGACTATTTCCTTAAACAGTAACTCCCCCAACTCTGAGTTTTCCTTTTCAATTTAGTTTCTTGTTCATTTTAAACCTTTCAGTAAGGTGTCTGTGTAAAAACCATTGGCAGTGGAATCCTTCCTCATTCAGCTTTTCTATTAATTTTATCCTATATTTGAACCTGTCCAAATCAAGAGTTCTGCATATGTTAGCTGTCTTCCATTTATTAATTCCTCTCTTTTATGAAATGCTTCATTTATAGAGATCCATCTTGGTGTTCTACTATACAGAGGCATCTTGTATTTTGTCCAGACTCTCAATAAGGATTTTCTTATATATGCTGTTATATAATATTAAAATCATCATTTACTTTTAGCTTATTATAGTATAGCTATGCATGCCACCCATATCTTATCTCTTTTCCCTAAGTAAATTATGACACCCTGCTTGGTCTCTGAGCAACCACTGGTTAGAGGACCACACCTCCCATGATCCTTCCCCATTCATTTTACTGGCTTGATCTAATGGGAGTGGTAGTCCAACCACTTCTGAGGGTCCCATATTCCCTTCCTTGCTGAGCTGGGTGGGCCAGTGGTCTGAATCAACATAAAAGCAACCTTGTGTGGCCACCTCCTCATGGGTAACAGATTGCCCAAATATAAGCAGTACAGAAAGATAAATGGTACCTTACAAGCAAAGTAGTCTTGAAAATTGCATCCTATTAAAACAAGTTATTCTCATCTATACATTTGCAGCCTCATTATACATGTACTATAGTTAGAAGACTGAAAAGACTCCAGTAGCAGGGATGTTTCAAATGTGTTTTTAGGAAGAGCTCTTTCTCCATGTGAGCAACATCCCTTTACTCAGTTACTTATGTCATTTTTAATTTACAGGAAATCATTCCTAGCATGTTGGGAAACGAATTAATGATAATCTTCTAAAGCAAATATCTCAGTCAGCTGGGTATAAAGAGGGCAGAGGTATTGCTCATTGGCAATATTTGTTTGTGGTTCATCTCATTCACATAAGGTCTAGTCCTCAATGAGATGGTAAACCTGTTACTGGGCTGTACCATTTCAATGGCAGGACAGGGACTTCACAGAACTATATGCTTCACCGTACCTAAATGAATAAATACATAAATTGAAATCCTTCCATGTAGACAACTAGATACCAAGGAGCTTTGCTTTCTCTCTCAGAATTTCATTTTCTATTTTATAGGCTGAGCTTTAAAGTGTTAGTTTTTGATACCACAGTGCCTAGAACCACCACCAGCCCAGCCAACAGTTACTGGGCTTGCTGGCTGAGAGTAAAATTTCTAAGCTCTGATTGTAGGATGTATGACAAGTGTTGCCACCAGTCATAAGCCAACACAATGGCAATTCTGGCACCTGCTGAACTTTTTTACTTACCTTGGAATTTAGCAGCTTATAATAACCAGCCCTTTTGAACTTAGTTGGGATTTAATCTCTTGTGCCAGAGGGCCTTGGCTTTTAGTATAGCTGTATGTTGCACATTGCTTTGTACTGTATACTTCTATTTTTATTCTCTTACAGCACAGGGTAACTTTTCCAAGGTGAGAACAGCAATTGTGTGTGGAAAATGTAAAATATTAAACATGGCAGAATGAATAATGCAAAATAAAGTGACAAAATAAAGTAACCTTACTTTTCAAAGTTGGTACAAGTTGCAGCATTCAGCTTTCCCACCACAGAATAAGTATCTTTGCGCACAAGTGCTGTACATTGAAACATGATTACCAGCCTCTTGGCCCTCACTTTGCATTTACAGCAGGATTTTTTAAAACCCTCATCTACTGCTTGCTGCCAACACTTTTTAGTGGTAAATGGAAATTTAATTTCAATGAGAGGAGAGCAGCACTGTATTTACTGGAAACCAATGGTATAGTCTGTACATATTGTCTTAGAGGTTTCATTGAAAGTGAATGAGTATTTCCGCAGACTCTGTAATGTGCAGTGCAATCCTGTACATGTCTTACTGAGTGTCTTTAAGTCATTTCAGACTTATGGCAAGCCTAAGGGGAACTATCACAGGGTGTTCTGAGGACTGAGAGTATGTGACTTGCCCAAGGTCACCCAGTGGGTTTTCATGGCTGAGAGGACATTTGAACCCTGGTTTCCAGAGTCGTAATCCAACACTCAAACCAGTATGCCATACATAAATGTAATTTCCATGGCACTTCATGAGGCTTACTCTGAGATGTGAATATACATTTGGATCATTCATGTGAAAGCAACACCAAGGAGAAATTCAGTCAGGACAAGACAATATCTTTCTACTCTCAACAAGAATATATTACTGAAATCTTGATCCTTTGTGGGTTTTGTTTGGTACTGCTGTTATCTACATCTTGAAGCTGAGCTCTATACGGTAAAGCACTGAAATCTTTAGTGCAGTCTGGAAATTCAAATGGCCCTCTGCTCCTGGATGGCAGACAAAGAACTATTACAGCTGTACAGAAAGCGTTTACGTCTGTGGAATGAATTTCCTACAATTCTTTGTCAGCTGTTCAAGATCAGGAATGAAATGGACTTACTGAGGTCTAAAGAGACGCAATGCAGGTATAACACAAGCAGACACAGCAATGGGAGAATCCATGTCACTGCTGCGTGCCCATGGCAGCACTTCTCCAAGCTTTTCAGACTGAGGGTTCAGTGCTGCAGCACACCATTAGGAGTCTGGATTGGAATAGAATGGACCTTTATCCCAGTCCATCCCCATGGAAAGTCAGTTGTGTAATCTTGCGTAAGGCAAAGGAGGTGATTGGGTCTGATGTTAGCATGGGCAGTGATTCTGCTCTGTGTTTTAGACTAAACTTTAAAGGTGCTGAACCCTATTCCCAAATGTGTTGCAATACCTTAGATAGCTCATTTAAAGTTTGGACTAAAACTCAAGAGTGGATTAACTACCCCACTGACGTCACAATTACATCTCCTGTCCAGGAAGGGTAAAACATTTTGCCCTCTGAGGCCACATGCAGGAGGAAGTGGCAGGCTAAAGTCTGGACACACACACTCACAAAAAGGGACACTCACTTGTCCTTCCCTCCCCTTTTCAGAGTACAGGAATGGGGGAGATTTAACACTTCTATCCCTGCATAGAAAAATATATCACACCTCTCTCCTTCTACTTGTGGGTCAGCTTTTCTCAATGCCCATCATCTTGGCATGGGAAGGAGAGACTATTTTAAACATTGAGAAAGGCAGGCAGGGATAACTCTTTCTGTGGTGCCCTTCCCATTTAAGTTGTGCTCCACATGGCCTGCCATTGAACAATGGGGGTGGCAGGAGCAGCTTGGATTGTCCTCTAGGGCTTGTAGTTGGCTTCCATTGGTCACACGTGGCCCACAGACTGCAGACTCCCCCAACATGGTGGACTAGCACAGGTATCAGCCACAGGGACCACCATAAGTATCAGGAACGCTAGACATCACACTCAATCCTTTGAGTTAGATATGCTTGGGCAGCTCTTTGAATACAAGATGGATGAGATGGCCTAAAGTCCCTGGCAAATTTGGGACAAACAAAAGAAGCCAAATGTTGAATAATGTTATATCCTGCCCTTTTTCCATGTGCAAACACAGCACCAGCAGGATGGAGAAGTGCCTTTAAAATCTTCTGTTGTGTATGGGCCTCCCAAAGCAGTTGTTCAGGGGATGGTGCCATCTTGAACAAGAAGGCTGCATCTTTGTGAAGAGATTATTTCTTGCATATCTAAGAACAATGGAACCTTGGTTAGCTTCTGACATTATGCAGGGTATTTCAGATAATAAATGAGATTCTGACACTGATGGTTGAATTTGGCTTTATCTCTAAAACAGCTCTCTTGTTGTTTCCGCTGTGTATAGTTAGAGATGCAACATGACAATGCATTGTACCAGCAATGAATCTCTAGTATGGATTGTGAGGTGAATTCAAAGGATACATTGTGGGTGCTTTTTATTATTGGGAGGGATAAGTCTTCTTTCTGATTCGTCTTGCCCCCTCCTCCCGTCACCTCTCTCCTGTAAACTACTGCTATGACTCAGGACTGAAAATAATTTTAGGCAGAAAAAAATAAAAACCAAACAAAATAAAATCACAATTTATAATAGGTAGTTGGTCAGCTCATAAGCCAGATCAGTGGGAGTTATTTTCCGAATGCTGCTGGAAGTGAACCATTTTCTCACTTTATTTGAGCTGCCTTCTCAGGGAGAGTCCTGAGAACTTTCTCTGGCTGCAATATCTAAGAACATAGTTTACAAATCAATAAAGGAATCACTAAAAACCCGTTTGAGCCCCCTTCCAGTGGTGGTGTCAGGAGTTAATGTTGGTTGTGCCACACCCGAGACATTTTGCCTCTGAGGCAGAGGAGTAATTAAAACCTCCTCCCCACCTAAGTCAAGTTCAACAAACACCACTCCCACCCCTATCAGTAGAAGACAATAATACAGGTAATAACAACGTACAGTAAATGGTCAACTATTTTATGCCCTTTCATGACAAAATCTGCTGCCTGAGGCACCCATTTCTATTTGCCTAATGGCAGAGCTGGCTCTGTACTCTCTTGGTCATCAAAGAGCTCACAACTCCTTTAAGTCAGCATCATTTTGTCTATGATTGCACAGCAATAGCTCTAGGGTGTGGATTCAAAACTAGAGCTTCCTGGGCCAGATGTAGCCCCTGTGATGTTTTTATTGTTTGTTTTGTTAATTGACATGAGGTTGGCTTCTACTGATGACTGGCCTATGAATGAGAGACTGCCAACACACCTTGGAGATTTTCAGACAACACTGTTATAGTGTTACTATTCCACTTTATTTGCTATGGCTACCTCCTGTTGAATCCTGGGATTTGCAGTTTAGGGAGGGGCATTTACAACTCAGCCAGAGAGATCTTAGGCCTCACTAAACTACACACCCCAGAATTCCACAGGAGGAAGCCAGAGCATTTAAAGTAGAATAGTAACACTATAACAGGGTAGTCTGAAAATCTCCCCCATCATCAATAGCCCTGCTCAGATCCTGCAAACTCAGAGCTGTGGATTTTCCTTGGGGTTTTTTTTTCTGGGCTGTGAGGCTTTCTTGATTGAGACTATCCACCTGTCGTCCTATTTTCCTACTGCCACCCACCTTACCAAGCATCATCATGTTTTCTAACTAGTTATGTCATCTCATGATATGGTCAAAGTATGATTCTATGGCTTCTATGGAGAATTCAGGCTCCATTTGCTCTCATACCCATTTATTGGTCATTGTGGCTGTCCACAGTATCTGTAGAATTCTCTTCCAGCATCGCATTTCAAATTAGTTGATTTTTTATTTTTTCCTGTCAGCTTTCTTCACTGTCCAGCTTTCACAACCTTAACTAGAAATCAGAAATAGAACAGTGTGGACAATCCTGACTTTGGTATTCTATTCAGTTATGGATCTTTATACTTCAGGGGGTTTGTCTAGATGGTGAAAATATTCCTCATAGAATTTGAGGAAAATACCTCTCATTGTCCCAATGAGATCCCACAGTGATTCACCTTATTTGGAAGGAGTGGGGGGATGGACCTCCAACACCTATGTGGGAAAAGCCTTCATGGCTTCTCACAAAGTTTTAAAAATAATTCATGGGAATGCACATTGCTGCTCATTTGGACAATCGATTTGGGACACTGCACATTCTTGGAAAGGAGCAGAAGTGGATAGCAGATTCGTTGGACATGTGCGTGGGGCAGACTTGCTGGCAAGGAAGTTGCTGGAAGCACCATTTTGGATTTTCATGTTGCCAATCATGTACTTTTTTGCTGCTCCAAGGTGATCAAATAGCTTTTTTAAGCATAAGGTCACACTTGTGCACATTTGCTTTAAATATTAAAATAAATACTGTGCAGCGGCGACAATGTATGGAGAAAAATAAGACGCTAATTCACTCGATCACCATCTTGATTCACAGGCATGTGGATTTCAAATGTGGATAGGTTCACATACTATCCATTTTGCTAAAAGACCGTGGAGACAAATGAATGGTGCTGTGAATTTGCAATAATGCATAGAAATCCTTATATTCTCTCGTCTAGACAAGCCCCAGGATCTTAACTAATGTAGATCCTTCATAGCTCCTCTTCTAAGTCCTAGTCTTCTGATTTCTTGACTACAATCTCTACAATCTCCTGTAAGTATTGCAAACCCCAGTTGCCCGCTGGGCAAGAGAAATGTGTAAGAGAAATGCCTCTGTGGTGGTATTCGGGGGGGGAGGTTAGAAAGTGGAATGGAAGTCTTTACCCTCCTCCCTGACTCCATTCATAAAGCTGCCCTCCAAGCAATCTACAGTTGTCCCTTCATATTCGGTGGGGTTTGGTTCCAGGACTCCCTGTAGATACCAAAATCCGTGAATACTCAAGTCCCGTTATATGCAATGGCATAGCAAAATGGTGTCCCTTATATAAGATGGCAACATCAAGGTTTGCTTTTTGGGTTATTATTTTTTAAAGAATATTTTCAAGTCATGAATATTTAAATCTGTGAATACCAAATCCGTGGATACGGAGGGACAACTGTAGTTGCTCCTTTCCCAACAGCCAAGCAGAGAAGCCAACCCCTCACATCCAATTACCTATTTTTATTTTTGAAATCTAAATTTGAGGACCCAATCTGCAGTTCTATTGGGAGAGATTTCCATCAAATGTGAAACAAGCAAGACTGCACCAACAACAGTTAAGAAAGTGGAGACTCAGATGTCATAAGAACAAAGCCGTGTTTTATGATGTAGTGTCACTTTAACAGTCCAACAGACATCTGTAGCTGTGCTTAGATTACAATTTAGAACAGTTTTGAGATCAGGCGGCTGCCTTTGCAATCCTCACTAATGTTTGGCCAAGTTACTGAAATACATGTTGATTTCTAAGCCCTGGGAGTGGAAAGGCTGTTTTAAAATGCTGGAACTACATAGAACACAAACCACACACCCCCCCCATGCTTAAATGCAATTCCCATCTGCAAAGAATACTAGAAGCAATTCATGTGGCTTCAAAATCATACTAATTAGCTTGTACCTGCTCAGAAATGCGAAAATACAGGGCATTATCAAATTAATTATAACACTTACTAACTCATTTTCCACTCAGTGATTCTTTCCTCCTATTCTGAAGTTTCTGGCAGAGTGACAGTGTCTGTGCCCCCACCCCCATTAATTTTTGTTACTGTTTTGGCAAGAGATTTGGAAAGGATGTGGATAACTATATTACCCTCTTCACCTTTCTCAAAAATAAAAATGAGCATCCAAGGCCAACCAAAGATAGTAACAAACCTGGAACCTGACTTCCTGAAATTTCTTTGTAAAAATACAAAGCGGCAGGTAGTACTGGCTTTTGTTTGATTTGCTTTTGTTTGGTTTTTTGCAACATGACATGCTATTCACACAGAGGATCACACCCTCGAACTACATCAGTTGTCAGTCTGAAATCACATAATAATTGGCTAGAGGATTGTGGGAGTTGTAGTCCAAAAAGTAGAATTTCCAAATCATGGATTCATGGGCCAAAATGCAACTTATTTGCCTGGCTTGGAGCATCATGTGTCTTGACTTGGTGGGCACAGGTAAGGGGTGTGGTGCCATTTCCTGCTCCTCCACCTCAGGCAGCAAAATATCTTGGGCTTAGTTGGGTCTTTAACATGCAGATCAAGGCAAGGACCAAGAATGTGTAAAGACGGTGGGCTCATCTACATGAGGGGGAAAAACAGAGTACCTCACAGTAATGGCATCCTGTAGCAGCAGCAACATATCTTAATGGTTTTTCTGGCCTCAGAAGCCCCCATAAGCCTCACATGCCAGATGGTGGCTGCAAGTGATTTACTCATGTTAGCTCTTTGCCACCACTGGGTTTTTTAAAGTTGTCCAAGGTGTGCTGGAGTGATAGATCGATTTTTTGATTTTATAGGAAAGTAAAACAAAAAAAACAAAACACCATTATATTTTATCGCCTTAGCGAGCGATCACTAAGGCGAAAATCTAACATGGCGGCAGCAGGTGCTTTGACCTGCTAGTAAGCGCCACCCTGGCTCTTGCCCGGCCAATCAGCTTTGTGCTTCCCTTTGAATTTCCAGTCGTTCGATAGTCCAAATGAGCAGGAATGCGCAACCCGCTCAAGGTTTTTTTAAAAGTGTGGGAAAAGCAGTGAAGGCTTTTGTTGCATTGTTTTTGCTGTTTTGGGTACCCGTCCTTCCAAACAGTGTGGATTGGTACAGGAACCCATTTAGATAAGTATGATTCCCAGCAGATTCCATGACGGATATTTTCACCATCTAGACAATCTCTGAATGTGTAGAGACAGTCACTCAGGGCATACAGCAGATGAAATGAGGCACTTCTAAAGGGGACTTCCACACACCCTGGAAGATGAAGGCTGCTGGGGCGAGTTACTAATGGTCTTGTGGGAGGTGGACCACTGGAAAGTAGTGCCCTGGATTTCTGCCCCAGTGGAAACCACATTTTAGAGCTCATAGCATATTAAAGGAACTGCTAACAGGTCCCATTCCAAAGGTCCATGAGCGGAAGTGTCTCCACTACATAACAAGCCTGACATCCAGACAGTGGACAAAATATCACATTACACTGTTATAGTGCTATTATTCTACTTGAATAATACTTGACGCCCCCTTGTCGTGGGAGAGTGGCTTGCGTACCCTAATGATGTTTTGAGCTATGCTGGCAGTGGCATAATAGCCACCGGTAGGATCTCCCATGCCAGACAGGTCAAAACCGAAGGGTCTGACAAGGAGCGTCAAAGGACAGGATGGGCTCTCTAGCCTTATGGCAACCGTCCTAGGAGAAGGAAAACTCTAATCCCAAACCCGGGCAGATGGTGCTCGTCCAACCCTGTAAGGTCAACCATCTAAGAGAAGGAAACTCTAATCAAACCTACGGCCTGAGGACCTCACTGCTACTGTCCATGCTTGCAAGGCCACGGCAGATGAACCTCTGGTTTAAAGAGTGAGGCCAGTTCTGTGCATGCTGCACTCCACCAGAAAAATCCATTGCACAGGCTCGAAAGACAATTCCAAAAAAGCCCTGTAGCTATAGGCGAGGGACGAAACGGCAGGTGTAAATATGCACCGGAAGCCGCAGACCCAACCCTGTATGCAGGCAGTTCAGGACTTTGGTCGCTTGAGGCTGACCCAGGAGATGACAGTCTTGTTCGGCAGCATCCTGAATGACCAAGCAGCCTTTTTTAAGGAGAGCACTGCTTGCTCCATATGGAGAGGGGCCTAGAAAAGGTGGCCTAATGAAAGCTCATCCCCATCTACCTGGTTGGCTAGCCGCGGCCAATGGGAATCTTCTGATGCGGTCAAACCAAGGCAAAGAAACAAGGGCAGACACCGGCCACCAAAGGTGTAAATAAACTGACACTTGCATGCTGGAACATCAGAACCATGCAAGACTCTACAGATAGTGGATGGCCGAACATCATTCTGCTCTAATAGCCCATGAACTATCACAACTTAATATTGACATCGCTGCTCTTAGTGAAGTTCGTCTCCATTAGGAAGGCAGCCTTAAAGAACACGGCGCCGGCTACACACTCTACTGGTCTGGCAAACCCAAAACCGAAAAACATCTTTCAGGAGTAGGCTTTATGATTAAAAACTCCATTGCCTCCAAACTCAAAACCTTGCCAATAGAACACTCTGATCACATTATTTCCTTACGCCTCCCACATGTTGTTCTCTTTAGTATATATGCCCCAACTATGCAAGCCGACCCTGTAGAGAAAGACAAATTCTACACAGACCTACACCACCTCATACAAAAAGTCCCTGTAGAAGATAAAATTATTATCCTTGGTGACTTCAATGCCAGAGTAGGAAAGAACTCCGAAGCCTGGAAAGGTGTTTTAGGCAAACATGGTGTTGGAAATTGCAATGATAACAGACGCCTCCTGCTAGAGTTCTGTGCAGAACAACAGCTGACTATTACAAACACTATCTTTCAGCAGAAAGATAGCTTGAAGACAATCTGGATGAATCCCCGATCCAAACATTGGCACCTAATTGACTATGTTCTAGTCTGCCAGAGAAACATTTGTGATGTCTGTTATACTTGAGTGATGCCCAGTGCAGAATGCCAAACAGATCATCGCCTCGTCAGATGTAAACTAAATCTTCAAACCTAAGAGGGGTGGCATGTTAAAGAAGAGACTCCAAGTCAACAATCTTCAACAAGCTACCATGAGAGACAACTTCCAGGCAAATCTGCAAACAAAACTTGAAGACCAGCCTACAGATCCTTCTCCCACAGTGCTTTGGCAACATATCAAAAACAGTATCCTCCAGTCTGCGGAAGAATCTCTTGGGTTCTCTCACAAGAAAAATCAAGACTGGTTTGATGAAAACAACCAAGAGATCCAGAAGCTGTTGGCAAAAAAGAGAACTGCTCACCAGGCATACCTCGCCCAGCCAACTTACCATGTAAGAAAAGTAGCTTTCCATCTCACATGTAGTAAACTTCAACAAAAACTCCGAGACATGCAGAACAAGTGGTGGACCAATATAGCAGAAAAGACACAACGCTGTGCAGGTCTGGGTGATCTTAGAGGATTTTATGAAGCTCTTAAAGCAGTGTTTGGACCTACTTATCAGGTCCAAAGCTCCTTATACAGTACAGATGGTCAAACATTAATTACTGATAAAGCCTCCATCCTGAATCGATGGGCTGAACATTTTCAAAGTCTTTTTAGTGCCAACCGATTAGTCCAAGGCTCAGCTATCCAACATATGATACAAAAACCCATGAAAAATGAATTGGACATAGCTCCCACTTTGGAAGAGACCCTTAAGGCCATACAGCAGATGAAAAACAGCAAGGCAGCTGGGATTGATGGAATCCCACCTGACGTTTGGAAACACGGAGGACATGTATTCCACAAAAAATTCCACGAACTCCTTGTGAATTGCTGGGAAAAAGGGGAACTGCCATAAGATCTCCAGGATGCAGTCATCATCACCCTGTACAAGAAAAAAGGAGCAAAATCCAATTGTTCAAACTATCAAGGCATAACATTGCTCTCTATTGCTGGAAAAATCCTTGCAAGGATACTCCTGAACAGATTAGTTCCTGCTATTGCAGAATAACTTCTTCCTGAAAGCCAATGTGGCTTCAGAGCCAATAGGAGTACTACAGACATGGTATTTGCTCTTAGACAACTGCAAGAGAAATGTAGAGAGCAGAACAAGGGTCTCTATGTAACATTTGTCAACCTCACCAAAGCCTTCGACACTGTGAGTAGAAAAGGTCTGTGGCAGATCCTGGAAAGACCAGGATGTCCCCCCAAATTCCTTAAAATGATTATCTTGCTACATGACGGCCAGCACAGTCAAGTCAGATATGGCAATGCTCTTTCAGAGCCCTTTCTAATAACTAATGGAGTGAAGCAAAGTTGTGTTCTTGCTCCAACTTTATTTATGATCTTCTTCAGCATGATGCTCCAAAGGGCTACGGCAGAGCTCGAAGAAGACGGCATCTATATACGTCACTGTACTGATGGTAGCTTGTTTAACTTAAGCCGTCTGAAGGCTCGCATTATGACTCTAAACTATCTAGTTTGCGAGCTGCTCTTCGCTGATGATGCTGCCCTTGTTGCCCACACAGAAGCAGCTCTGCAGCGCCTAACATCCTGCTTCGCAACAGCTGCAGAGCTGTTTGGGCTGGAAGTCAACCTGAAGAAAACAGAAGTTCTTTACCAGCCTGCACCACAGGTCGAACACCACCATCCCCACATTGCTGTCAGCAAATCTGTGCTTAAGTCTGTTCAGCAGTTCACCTACCTGGGAAGCATCACCTCCTCAGATGCCAAGATTGACAAGGGGGTGGTTTACACGGGCAAATATTCCCCTAAATATACCACTAAGATAGCTCCTAGTTCCCACGGATCGCAGCACAGCATCGCCTCATTCAGAAGGGGGGAAGGTAAAACACCCAAATATAGCGTGGCAGGGCATGTCGCTATTTTTGCCGGTATATTTGCAATGTAGTGCTTTATTTGCAGTGTAAACTAGCATTCCGCTAAGGGTTAAAGCAGAGCTGCATTGTGATTGGTTGATGATGCAGGGGTGGGCTCAAAAGAGGGGCAGGGAGGGACGAAAGACTGTAGCGTTTAGAGGAAACTTGCAAAAATCCTGTCTGCTATTTTGCAAGCCAGTTTTCAAACAAAAAGGATTCCCAACTATTTTCATTCAGGGAGCATTCCTTCTCACCTTCTCTGCTGTTTCAAAAGTATGTAAAACCTCAGTTCGTCAACTTTTTTCCTGTGCATGGGGGAGGGGGAGAAACGATTTCACGAAGGGCTGTAGCAAGCTGAACTGCTCTTCCCCCCCACTCTCTCTCTCTGGCTTTCCTGTATTTGGAAGAAAATGCTGTTTCAAGCAAGGAATAAAACTTTCTAAGCTGTTCAGCACGGAGTTGGGGCCAGGGCAGGCATTCCTATGGCATTCCTTTCCCTCTCCAATGCTTGGCCATGCCCCCACCACATTTGGCTGTGGGAACGCCACAAAATATAGCTGTGTAAACAATTACTGTATAAACTACCCACCACTGATGCGTGAAAGCACTACAGCGCAACTTAACGCAATAAAACCTTCCATGTAAACCAGCCCAAAGAGATCGATCACAAATTAGCAAAGGCATATAGTGCACTTGGAAGACTTCACAAAAGAGTCTGGAGTAATAAACACCTGAGGTGAAGCACAAAAATCAGTGTGTATAGAGCCATTGTACTGTCTATTCTCCTTTATGGGTCTGAAACATGGGTCACCTATCGCCACCACTTACGACTCCTTGAACGCTTTCATCAGTGCTGTATACACAGAATCCTAAATATACACTGGATTATGTGACAAATGTTGCTGTCCTTGAGCAAGCAGGGATCACCAGCATTGAGGCCATGATATTGAGAACACAGCTACGCTGGGCAGGGCACGTTTCTAGGATGGAGGACCATTGCCTCCCAAAATAGTACTCTAAGGTGAACTCACCACGGGTCAGCATAAGAGGGGCGCTCCAAAAAAATGATACAAGGACTCCCTGAAACAACATCTCAGGCTTGGCCAAATTGATCACCAACAATGGTCCGCCCTGGCCTTACATCGGGAGGCATGGAGACACACTATCCACAATGCTGCAGCCTTATTTGAGAACTCACGCCAAACAAGTCTTGAAGAGAAACGACAATGCAGAAAGAATAACAACCCGGAAACATCACCCAAGGAGACCTTCTGCTGTGCTTTCTGCAACCGGACTTGTTTATCTCAAATTGGCCTTTTTAGTCATCAGAAGCACTTGCTGATGCGCGCTTTCTTCGTTTGCGAAGAAAAACCAGAGAGAGAGAGAGACAGAGAGACAGAGAGAGAGAGAGATTCTATTTGCTCTGACTGCCTCCTGTGGAATCCTGGGATTTGCAGTTTAGGGAGGGGCATTTAATACAGTCGTCCCTTCACATTCGCAGGGGTTCCGTTCCGCGGACCCCCGCGAATGTGAAAAATCCACGAATAACGACTCCCCTCCCCCCTCCCTCCCCAGGCCTTCGCGGGGCCTTGCTAGGCCCCACGGAGGTCTCCCCGGCCCTTCCTCCCTCCCTCCCCAGGCCTCCGCAGGGCCTTGCTAGGCCCCACGGAGGTCTCCCCAGCCCTTCCTCCCTCCCTCTCCAGGCCTTCGCGGGGCCTCTGGAGGGCCTCCGGGGGTCCCGCGAAGGCCTCTCCACCCCTCTCCAGGCCTTCGTGGGGCCTCCGGAGGGCCTCCGGGGGTCCCGCGAAGGCCTCCCCACCCCTCCCCAGGCCTTCGCGGGGCCTCTGGATGGCCTCTGGGGGTCCCGCGAAGGCCTCTCCACCCCTCTCCAGACCTTCGCGGGGCCTCTGGAGGGCCTCTGGGGGTCCCACGAAGGCCTCCCCACCCCTCCCCAGGCCTTCACGGGGGCTCTGGAGGGCATCTGGGGGTCCCGCGAAGGCCTCCCCACCCCCTCCCCAAGCCTTCATGGGGCCTCCGGAGGGCCTCCGGGGCCCCCGTGGAGGCCTCCCCGCTCCCTCCAGGTCTTTCACGGGGCCTCTGGAGGCCCCGTGTCGCGGTTTTGGGGGGGCCAGGGGGGCCCTCCCAAAACTGCGAATAACCAAAACCGCGAATGTCAAGTTTGCGAATGTGGAGGGGCAACTGTATTCTCAGAGAACTCTTAGGGCTCAGTAAACTACAAACCCCAGAATTCATAGGAGGCAGCCATAGCAGTTACAGTGGAATAATGGCAGTATAAACGCTATGGAGATTATCAGAGGAGTGCCTATATGGCACTATATTATACAGCGTTTGTGTTCTGGCACAATGACACAGGTTTTCGCACGCTGCCATGATAACGATACAAAATTGCCCATGAATCTGGCAATACAAGCGTTCATGCTGCTCACCCAGGGTTTGGTTCCAGGAACCCCCATCCCCCGTGGATACCAAAATCCGTGAATACTCAAGTCCCAGTCTATGCAATGGCATAGCAAAATGGTGTCCCTGATATAAGGTGGCAAAATCAAGGTTTGCTTTTGGGGTTATTATTTTTTAAAGAGTATTTTCAAGCCGTGGATACTTAAACCCGTGGATACCAAACCCGTGGATACGGAGGGACAACTGGACTTGGATGCTTGGTGGGCAGTCCCTGGCAGAAGGGATGGAAGGAGGGAGGCGAGGCTCCTTGGGGTCCCTGCCTTCCGTGTGTAGGGTGCCTTGGCCTCCCACCCCCCAAAGCCAGGGCTGGGCGTCTCTTTGTGCAGGCGGCTGGGGGGACTCTTCAGGCGGCTCGCTGGAGCGGATCCCCCGGGCCCTGGCCGCGGGGGCCAAGGAAGGCGAGCAGGCAAGCGAGCGGGGCTCTCCGTCGCACCCGCGGGCGGCCAAGAGCGAGGACCCGCCTCCGCTGGTCGGCAGAGAGGGCGGGCCGACCGGCCTTGCCTCGCCGTCTCCTCCCGCCTCCAGCGCAGAGCCAGCCCGGCCGAGGCAGGCGAGGCGGGCTTTGCTGCTGTTGCTCGCTGGGATCGCCCGGGCGCAGGAGGCGCTGCGCTCTCGCTCGCTTCCTGCCTGCCTGCCTGCCTGCCGCGGACGAAGGAGGGCGGCTTCCCACGCCGGAGCGGCGCCGCTGAGCGGCTGTGGCTGCGGCTGCTCCTTGCCCCAGGAAAGGCTCCGGGGGGCGGCTCGAGGAAGCCCCGCCACACAGGAGGAGGAGGTGGACGGCGACGGAGTTTGGGTGCCTCCCTCCTCTCCTCGCCCTCCGTGGACGGTTGGGGAATCCACCGGCGGAGGGAGGGAGTCCCGCGGGGAAAGGGGACGGCAGAAGCGGCGAGGAGCCCCGCCAGCCTCGGCTGCAGCCCCCGCGGGATGCTCCCGTGACGGCCGGAGGAGCCTTTCTCCCTGGCCGCTCCCGATCCCGCCCAACCCCCGGCCCTTCCGAGGGGGTCCCGCTCTCGGATCTCCTTGCCCCGCGACATGGGGGACGCCCCTGCTGCTGCCCTCTGACAGAAAGGAGCGGGAGAGAGAAAAGCGGGGGATCTTGTGGACTAGCAGCTCTGGGGGCTGCCGGTTCTTGCTGCCTGTTTGCCGAGCTCCTTCTCTGCCTCTCTCTCTCTGTGTTTAGATTATTTTTAACTTTCTCCTCCGCTTGGCTGCCGAAGTGCCGTTGAGAAGCAGGTACTCGCCCCACAGCCGCCAAGTGTGACTTTCAAGCCCTCTGTTTACAGCCCTCTTCCCATAATGAAAGATTGCTGGTGGAGTGTCTCGAGGAGACCTTCTCCCTTTGGCTTCTCTTCTTCTTCTAAAGTTGTTTGTCTCCTCATTTCCACGTGAAGCCTGGGCAGTCCACTGTGCCACTCCTCCTGGGAAGTAACCCTATCCCATTAGAGCTGCAGCCCCAAGCCCAGCAGCATTGGGTTCCTTGCGCTGCACAGAGAAGCATGGGGGGTAACCTTGGCTGCCACCGCTCCATCCCCAGAGACCCCTCGGACCTATGCCACAGCCGCAAGTTTAGCGCGGCCTGCAACTTCAGCAACATCCTCGTGAACCAGGAGAGGCTGAACATCAACACAGCCACCGAGGAGGAGCTCATGACTCTGCCTGGGGTCACCAGGATGGTTGCCCAGAACATTGTGGAATATCGGGAGTATATTGGGGGCTTCAAGAAAGTGGAGGACTTGGCCTTGGTGAGTGGGGTTGGCGCTGCCAAGCTCGAGCAGGTGAAGTTTGAGATCTGCGTGAGCAGCAAAGGCAGCTCTGCCCAGCACTCGCCCAGCTCCTTAAGGAAAGACCAGAACCTTGACTACCTTTCTGCTGCAAAGATCAACATCAACACGGCCACACCTGCTCAGCTCATGAGCATCCGTGGCATCACCGAGAAGATAGCCAATGGCATCGTCGAGTACCGCAAAGAGCATGGGCCCTTCAAAAGCATTGAGGACCTGGTCAAGATGGACTGTATCAATTCTTCATTTTTGGACAGAATCCGACACCAGGTCTTTGCAGAGCGGTCCAGACCGCCTTCAACCAATACCAATGGTGGCCTCAATTTTGTTGTCAAGCCTCACCCAAGCCCCACCTCTCTCAGCCTGCAGAGTGAGGATTTGGATTTTCCACCAGGAGGACCAACTCAGATAATCTCCACGCGGCCTACAGTGGAAATGTTTGGAGGGCTGAGGGATGGGAAGCCCGTACTGAGAGTGGCCACGTGGAATCTGCAAAGCTGCTCTGTTGAGAAAGCGAACAATCCCGGTGTGCGGGAAGTTGTGTGCATGACCCTGCTGGAGAACAGGTATGGGGCTCTGGGCCGACATGTTGGGCAATCATTCAAGATTTACCCTTGCTGTGTTGTTCTCCTAGCCCACCACAAATTGATTGCTTGCTTCACTTCCTGCATATGCATTCTGCTTAGTAAGTTGGCACCTGACAGTTAATTGATATCTGCTTGTAATCACTGCTCCCCATTGCTTTGTGATGACTTAAATCACACTCAGTCTTAGAGGAAGGCAATGACAAACTTCCTCTGAATAAATCTTGCCAAGAAAACCCTAGGATAAAGTCACCAGAAGTCAGTGTTGACTTGAAGGCACATAACAACAAAAAGTTTTAAGCAAACATAATATGTCTAAATAAACTAGTTGCTCCTTGTTCATTGGTAAAAACATGCATCTGGAATGAGGCATGTGTGGCTCTCCAGATGTTCAACTTCAGCTCCCAACTGCCCACACCATTGGCAGTGCTGGTTAAGGCTCTTGGAAGCTGCAATCCAGCAGCATCCAGAGGGCAATGCACTCTCTCTCTCGGTCATAGATAAACTTGTTAAGCTTTATCGGTAGACCCATAGTTGTACCGCCATCGGACATAATCAGTGAAAACATAAACCCCATGCTTCATTCTGTGTAGTGTTGTAGCCCGTCATTTTAATGTGTTCCTTTAGTTTAAACTTTGAAATAGCTGGAGTTGTATTGAGAAACTTAGTCATCTGGGCCTGTATCCCACTAATAAAAACTGTGAACAGTATGGAAATATCTGTTTCTAGTGCATGTTAGTTAGGTCACTCACCTGTGGGAATTTTGGTGGTTTCAGGCAAAGCATCTGTTCTAGTTCTGTCAGGAAGAAGATGACCACTTAATTTCATGGGGTGATATTTAGTAGCTAAGATATGTAGAAGACTACTGCATCTAAGAGAACTCAGGGCTGGTTATGTAGTTAGGCAGTCAGATGGTTGTTTCAGGCAGCAAGTTTGGGATATCATGAAAAGGCATCAAATTGTTGGTGCTTTACTTGGATGTTATGATATCTTTTACTGCAGAGGAGGGGCAAGGGTGCTCTTGGGATTTTCTGCCTCATGTGCCAAAATAACTACCCTGGCTTTGAGTCCTGTGGATCTTGATTTGCAGAGGTAAGGAGGAGGGAGTAGTGGATTGGGTCACTAGCATTTCCTTGATAGTTAGGGTTGATTTTGTTTTTTGTTTGCTTTAAAACAGAAGAAGAGCAGGGCAAAACTCAAAATTTGAAATTTGAAACTTAATTTATTACATATTTCTGTTAAGAGGTTTGACCATTAAAACGTCAAATCTGAACAGTTCTAGTAAGTCCTGCTGATTTTCGTGGTATATTTAGATTGGTGGATGGAGCAAGGTTATAGTCATAAATAGGAATAGGAAAAAAATCATGTAAGGTCAAAAAACAGGTTTCCTGCCTGTCAGAAAACCCTGTCAGGAAGAATTTTGTGCAGTTTTCTTGTGGCCTTCAATATCCTGAATTTTCCTGTGCAGGAAATCTGTTTTCTGCACAGAAAACTGTTGGGGGGGGGGGTTGCACCCAAAAGGACATGTATTTCTTTTCAGAATAGCTCCTTTGCAACACTTCGAGATGGTTGAATACAGGAAGAATACCGAAGAGGAATATTTATTTTTCCCCCCACAGTGGGGCGAAACCTCTTGCAATTATTCATCCTGAAAAGTTTTTACCAAAAAAATAGAGGATTTACATCCCTGGAAAAGGTCATTAGCTACTTGCAGTGTAGCTGCACTAACTACTTAATGTTATAAGTCATCTGTGTTACTGATTCCAATAACAGTCCGTTTTTCTGAACAAAGCTTGGGCTTCATTCACAGAAGAAATAGGTCTGTGCATTTAACCCTGAATTTGTCCCACTCCTGTTAAAAAAGGCAAAAGGTGAGGGATCAAATTTAAAAGCAGAAGGGGTGTGTATGGGGAGGATGCGGATGAGCCTCTCCCCGAGTCCATAGTTTCCCAGTCTATCTCGCAGTGTCTCGTTACCCTCAGCTCCATTACTGGAAGTGAGCATGGTTGGGACAAAAACATCTGTAAAGTTGGGCAGATGGAGGTGGGCTCTGCACTTCACACCCACATACCCCCTTTGCCCTTTAAACTGGCCCGTTTTCTCCTGCTTTCTAGTGATTGGGGCAGATCTAGGGTTAAGCACACAGATTCCTCACATCAAATTTGGCAGAATCTGAATTTTAAGTGGGCTTTTTGGGATACCTTGGACACCTAGAAGTCCAAACTAAGTGGGCTTCTGCATACTGAAGACTGATCTGAATATAAGAGATCAGTCTCTTTTGAAGCTTTTGCAAAACATTTTACTCATCCAGATGACATATCCACAAAGTGTGGATCCCATTTGAAAGGCTCTTGTGGGCCTATAGCCTATGTGTCTGGTTTATTCACATGGCAGCAATTTGTGGCCATGCTGGTCCAAAACTGCTCTCCTATTGGCAGTTGCATGAGTGACTGTGACACACACATGTTTTTTGGTCGTGTTTATTCTTAAATGCTCATGTTTAAATTGTTCTTAAGGCTACTGTGTGAGGGAGGGGGGGCCACTCTGCATTTCCTATAAAATTTGAATTCTCTTGGCAGTATGTGTTCTGAGTAAGGACTTTGGTCGAAGTTTTGAATGATCATGATGAAGTTACTGTGATCACTTTTTAAAAAAAATTTGGCAGAGGTTTGGGGTGTATTTTAGATTTAAGCAGTCTGTCCAAGAAACATAGAAAGCTGATTTATACAAAGTCGTTCTGTTGACCTATCTAGCTTCGCTTGTGTGCTCTAATTAGCAGAAGTTCTCTAATATTTCTGAGAGGGGTCTTTCCCAGCCTTACCTGGAAATGCCTGGCACTGAATCTGCAACTTTTTACATGCAGCACATGTATTCTACCACTGAGCTAATCCCCTCTCCTCATGTATACGTTTCCATGGTGAACTTTGTTTGAAAACAGTGCTGTGTTCATCCAAAGTCCAGCAAGGGGTGACCTCGTTATTGTTGATATTGAAAAAAAAATGCTATTTGTCATATAATTTCCTCCCTTTTTCTATTCCATCATGAAATATAACTTAATTCTTTTTAGGAAAAAGTGGCTGCTAAGCTAGATGTTGTAAGAAACAAATGTTTGTTATAGGGAGTACTGTCTCACTATCTGGAAAAAGTATGCAAAAAAAAAGCCATATTTTTTGTGCAAAAAAAGCACAAAAAAAGTGCTTTTGGTCCCATAGGTTACTATATGTTACTCAACTTCCTTTATTTTTATTTTTTACCTGCTCTGCAACATGAAGAGTAATGGCTATTTGTATGTCCACAATGCAGAGATTAAACTCTCTGTTAGATCATGCTGCAGTATGTGTTGTTGTTTTTCACAAGGTTGATGGAGCAATAAGGAGCTTCTCTGTGTTGGATCAAGAGGAAATACAGTAATGAGCAATTCATGCATTTGGTAATGAAGCTTGTGCTGCAATCTTCTTATCTCACAAATTGCTGGTCTGTAGGCAGCATACCTAGTGTGAGAACTTCCCTATGGTTTCCCTAGAGCAGAGCTTGGAAAAGTTACTCTTGGACTACAACACCCAGAATCCTCCAGCCAGCATAATCTGTGGCCATGCCGTCTGAGTACTTTGGGAATTGTAGTAAAAATGTAATGTTTCCAAGCTCTGTCTCAGCGTTACTGCTATGGTTTGCAATTTGAGAATGATTGATTATATGTTGCAACCAAGTTGGGAATGTGCTATGTTTCTGACAATAGTACCGGGATTTTAACTGAAGATTAGATCTAAGTTTTATATACATCTCCAGCTGCAACAGCTCAAGTTACTTTATTATTCCAAAATTGGGGGAAAATGGTACTTAAGAATTTAATGTATTTTAATATATTAATTATGTTTACATCACTTTGCACAGGTCAAGCCAGCTAGCCTTTCCTCCAATGAGCTCTTAAGTTACATATGCAGTTCTCCCGTTTCCCTTATTGTATCTTCACAACAACCCTGTGAGGTAGTTTAGTCTGAAAGACAGTGCTGGGTCTAAAATCATCCAGCCTGGTGGCTGAGGGAACATTTAAACTTTGTTCACTTCACCTTCTTTTAATGATAAACTTCAGGTGATAATCAGGAGTAGAAATCCACATGATCATAGAGCACTCCAGATACAGGTTCCTGACACTTCTTGGCTCCAATTGTATCAATAAGATCCAAAGGTGAATATTAAAGTGGCTCATCGTGGTCAGAAGGCCACATACAGGGAATGTGTAAACTTTTCACTGTGATGTCCTCAACTGTCATTATGACACATTTGCCTTTCTGAAAATTCCTCTGCAACTAATGGTGATGCTTTAATGACGGTGTATAAGCCGGCTGAGGGCTCGCACCAAGACTCTAAACTATCTAGTCCGTGAGCTGCTCTTCGCCGATGATGCTGCCCTTGTTGCCCACACAGAAGCAGCTCTGCAGCACCTAACATCCTGCTTCGCAACAGCTGCAGAGCTGTTTTGGCTGGAAGTCAATCTGAAGAAAACCGAAGTTCTCTACCAGCCTGCACCACAGGATGAACACCACCATCCCCACATTGCCGTCGGCAAATCTGTGCTTAAGTCCATTCAGCAGTTCACCTACCTGGGAAGCATCATCTCCTCAGATGCCAAGATTGACAAAGAGATCGATCACAGATTAGCAAAGGCATATAGCGCATTTGGAAGACTTTACAAAAGAGTCTGGAGTAACAAACACCTGAGGCGAAGCACAAAAATCAGTGTGTATAGATCCATTGTACTGTCTATTCTCCTTTATGGGTCTGAAACATGGGTCACCTATCGCCAACACTTATGATTCCTCGAATGCTTCCATCAGCGCTGTTTACGCACAATCCTAAATATACACTGGACTGACTATGTGACGAATGTTGCTGTCCTTGAGCAAGCAGGGATCACCAGTATTGAGGCCATGATATTGAGAACGCAGCTGCGCTGGGCAGGGCATGTTTCTAGGATGGAGGACCATCGCCTCCCCAAAATAGTACTCTAAGGTGAACTCACCACTGGTCAGCGTAAGAGGGGTGCTCCAAAAATGCGATACAAGGACTTCCTGAAACAACGTCTCAGGCTCGGCCAAATTGATCACCAACAATGGTCCGCCCTGGCCTCACATCGGGAGGCATGGAGACACACTATCCACAATGCTGCAGCCTTATTTGAGAACTCACGCTGAACAAGTTTCGAAGAGAAACGACAATGCAGAAAGAATCACAATGCGGAAACATCACCCAAGGAAACTTTCTGCTGTGCTTTCTGCAACCAGACTTGTCTATCTCGGATTGGCCTTTTTAGTCATCAGCGCGCTTGCAGAAGACGCAGGATGAGTCCTTCCTGAATCTTCGTTTGCGAAGAAAAGCCAGAGATAGCGATATCAGAGGTGCTCAACATACAGTCCCAGGGCCCCATCTGGCCCTTTGCTACGTGTTGGAGCCCTATGCATTTCTCCCCACACCCCAGATGATAATTTGGGTGGCAAGTGTGTGTGTGTGGGGGGGGGCTGCTGTGCTGCTTCCATTTGTAGTGCTAGCTGAGTGAACTTAGTCAACAGAAAAGGTGGGACCCTCTCCCAACCTCAGCAACCTTTTTTTCCTGAAATTTCTGCTTTGTGCTTGTGGATGTGTATGCCTTGAAGTTACCTGTCAATTTATGGCCACCCCATGAATTTCATAAAACAGTGGTCTTGGTGGAGATTGCTGAGGGGGTTAGTCTTTCATCTTCACCTCTCCAGGGATCCCTTGATTTTGGAAGGCAGGGAAGGGAAGAGTGAGATGCTTGCATATGTACAGTATTGAGATTTGGGTGGTGATAGTATGTGGGTGTGCACAGATATGCAACTCTTGACCTCCCAGCCAACCTGCCTTTTTTTTCTATTTTCTGTAAGAGCTGGTGCTTAGAGCTAATGCATATTTAATACAGTTATTCTTAGGTTTCAGAGCTGAAACTATGCCTCAAGGCAGAAGCTCTGCTTACAATATGTTACCTTTAAACGAGCTTGTTTGGAGACTGGCTCTCTTTGGAGCTGAAGACAAATGAGGGAAGGCTGCTGAAATAAGAGAGGGCTGCTGTTAGGTGGTTTCTGCTACCTGTAGCAGAGAAGGGTAGACCTGCTGTGAGAGAAGCAAATCCTTCTGAGCTCAAGCCTGCAGTAGAAGTACAGTATTCTAGAACAGTGGCTCTTAACCTTTTCTTTACCAGGGGCCCCCTTTAAATATCTTCAGTTACTGTGGACTCCCAAGACTTAACTCAAATTTAAAACCTTAATAATAACAACAATAATACCTGATAATAATAATGCAATTGCAGTATCTATTAAACCTTCCCTAAGAGGTACTGGAGGAGGAGGGAAGACTTTTCTTCTGCTTCTTCCAGCAAGTTTGTGGTTGGAGCGGATTGAATGGGAATGCACAGGTCAAGCCAGCCAGCCTTTGCCTTGGCTGCGGGCCAAGCAGCCTTCAAGCCTTTGTGGACCTCCAGTGGACCCCTGGGGGTCCCGAGGCCACAGGTTAAGAACCACTGTTCCAGAATATTTTATCACTTTATATATACAGTGGATTTTTAAAATCCAGTTATGTTCCATATTATATTCATACCTTCAGTTGCATGTTTCAGTTCCCTTTTGAAAAGCTTTCTTTCCCTATTGATGAATACGTTAGGTTTTCACAATCTTTATGCTCTCTCTCTTTTTTTTTTCATGAATCATTTCCATCTCTTTAAAATAGTGGGTTGCTAGCTTTGCTTCATTATTTTTGTAGCTGCAGTTGCAGTATTTAACGTTTAGTTGGTATTTTAGAGGCTGTAGGTTTGCTGCTAGAGCTTTTAGCCTCGAGTAAACTTCTGAACCTCCAGCCTCATTTGATAATTTTCCCATTCTGAAGATTACTGGGAAATTTGTCTTTCATGGAGCAGGATTTTTTTTGTTGTTGTTCTTTATGCAGACATCACTGTTTATTACTCACTCTCTATCTTTTGTTGGTATTTTTAAGAGCAGTCCCCTTATTTTGCCTAGTCATGTTAGCTGAGACTTGAAAGAAGCTTTTTAAAGAGATGTAGAGAATAATTTGGTTGGTGTATGAGAATTATTCCCATAACTATGGGCGGAATCCAAACTTAATTATTTTATACCCATTGAAATAAATGTAACCTGACTTCAAAACCCCATTAATTTTTCTTCCAAGTGTGTCGAAGTCTGCATCCAACACCATGTAATGTATTGTGCCACATTGTTCTCCCATAAGTGAATGGGAAAAGATACTTGTCCTTTTAGGACAGATCTACACCATGGATTTTAATTGGTTTCAAACTTCTTTGACTATATTGGTAACTCCCGAAAAACCAAAGGGCACTTCAAGCTTTGGGTAAAGTGATTAAAGGACTGCATAGACCCTCCCTAGCACCACAGATTCCAGGCCTATATGATCAAGAGCCACGATAGTACAGGGGCTTTACTATTTTGTATTGTGGGAGTGGCTTATAGCACCTTGAAAAGAAAAGTTGCATCTGTGGAATGCTGGTCTTTGGCAGGAACTGACCTTCCCTCTCCCTTTTAAAAAAGCAACTTCATAGTTGGGAAAACAAGTGCCTCTGCTGTGCAAACTCTTCTGTTGTGGAGAGTGTACACAGCACTTTGTGGAAAAAATCACTTGGATCTGCTCTGATTTGGATGTTGTAGTTGATATAGATCAAGTGGGTGTAACCTTGGCCTCTGCTTATCCAGTGTTATTGGATATGTTTCATTTTGTGCAACCTGAGGATGTAGACAGGATTCTTGGAGAGGTGAGAGCCACCACATGTATATTGGACCCATACCCTTACTCACTGTTGAAAATAGCCTGAGGGGGACTGGCGGATTGGGTAAGGGGAGTAGTGCTCATTACAGCAAGGCAAGCTTCCATCTTGTCTAAAAGAGGCTATGGTAAGGCCATTATTGGAAAAATCCTCCCTGGATTCTACAGAACTATTGGCCAGTCTCCGTCCCCTTTGGGGGCAAGGTACTGAAGCATGTGGTAATCTTACAGGTCCAGGCACTCCTGGATAAAACGGATTACCCAGATCCATTCAGGCTTCAGGCCTGGCAATGAGACAGAGGCAGCTTTGGTCACTTTGGTAGATGACCTACACAGAGAACTGGACAGGGGCAGTGTGTCCCTATTGGTTCTGCTGGATCTCTCAGTGGCTTTCAATACCGTTGACCATGGTATCGTTCTGGGTTGCCTCTCTGGGATGGGGCTTAGGGGCACTCATTTGTAGTGGCTCTGGTCTTTCTTGGGGGGCAGACTCAGAAAGTGGTGCTGGGGGATGCCTGCTT
The DNA here is from genome assembly GCA_030847615.1 of Gambelia wislizenii. NCBI lineage: Eukaryota > Metazoa > Chordata > Lepidosauria > Squamata > Crotaphytidae > Gambelia > Gambelia wislizenii. The sequence continues at coordinate 78,321,246 of JAUMIR010000006.1, read as the reverse complement.
GACACGCTGGCTACTATCCTGTGGTCTCCCTCAGGGCTTGGTTCTGTCCCCCATGCTATTTAATATTTACATGAAACTGCTGAGAGAGGTCATTTGGAGTTTTGGGGTTCAGTGACATCAGTATGCAGATGACACCCAACTTTATTACTCCTTTCCGTCAAATTCCAAGGAAGCTGTTCCTGTACTAAAGTAATGTTTGCTATCAGTAATGGACTGGAGGAGGGTGAACCAACTGAAGCTTAATCCAGACAAGACAGAGGTGCTCCTGGTCAATTGGAAGGCAGATCAGGGAACAGTGTGCTGGATGGGGTCACACTCCTCCTGAAATCTCAGATTCGCAGGTTGGGTGTGCTCATGGACTCAACTCTGAGCCTGGATGCCCAGGTTTCAGTGGTGGCCAGGAGTGCACTTGCACAGTTAAAACTAGTGTGCCAGCTGTGCTAGTTTGTTTAGAAGTCAGATCTGGCTATGATGGCACATGCCTTGATTACATCCAGTTTAGACTACTGTAACACACTCTGCATGTGGCTGCCTTTGGGAAACTGGAAATTTCAGCAGATCCAAAATGCTGTGGCCAGCCTGTTGACAGGGGCTGGGCACAGGGATCATGTGACTCCCTTGTTGAAACAGTTGCATTGGCTAGCAGACTGTTTCCTGGCAGAATTCAGAGTGCTGATTTTGACCTTTAAAGCCCTACACGGCTTAGGTCCAAACTGTCTGAAAGACCATATCTCCTTATATAAGCCAGTGCATGCTTTAAGATCTGCAGGGGAGGGCTTTCTCACAGTCTCACCACTTTCACAGGCATGGCTGGTGAGGACTCCAGAGAGAACCTTCTCCATGGCTGCTCCCAGGCTGTGGAACTCCCTTCCATGGGAGGTCCGGATGGCCCCCTACCTGCTCTCTTTCTGCAAGCAAGTGGAGACATTTTTATTTAGGCAGACTATTTGAATTTATGGAGCTGTAGTGGGTGTGTACATTGTAGTGTGCTGTATTTTAATTTTTTTAATCTTTCAGTGAAATTATGTTGTAAATATGTTTCAAGTGTTTTTAACTGTTTTAAACTATGTTTTTAAAATAATACTGATATTTAATTCACTTTTAACTTTTGCAATCAGTTGTTTTAGCTGTTGGGTTTTTTTATTATTATTGTAAATGGCCTTGAATCCCATTTTGGGAGAAAGATGGGATATAAGTGCAATTTTTAAATAAATAAATAAATAAGTATGGAGCCTTTTTTTTTTTTGAAGGAACTAGTATGTATTGCATAGGTTAGGTTGTGAATGGGTGTTTGTTAATAAATGGTTTTTCTTGCATCCATATTTTGGCAATTTGAAACTAACACATCCAGTAATTATAATCTTAATTTAATGCCATGTTTAATGCCATAGACATTCTGTGGACCAAATGATCAAGTTGTTTAAGATGTCATAAGCATCCTGTCATAAAATTCACACAGCAAGGTGCATGCAGTTGCTATATGCAGTCTGGGATTTTAAAATAAGTTTTGTGCCCACAAAAGCTGAACTGTGAAAGTGTTACAGACTGTGTAATTTTTTGTTTAAAAAAATGTTTATTTTATTTTATTTGATTTCTGAAACTTGTAGCAAGGAGTGAACATTTTGTGCAAGATACTGAAGAACACCCCAGACCACTAAGAAACCTATAACTAAGCACCTACTGAAATGAAGTCTATATAAGTATAACAACATCTGCTAATATTCTTCCCTGGTTACCTGTACCTTGCATCCTTCCTTCCATCAGTTCCTCTCCCCTGTGGGGCATGGTCTTGTCTTTTGTGACCCATCTGGTTTTTAGCACTGAGATTTTACCATGGTTTTTCAAGTCTAATTTCAGATTTTGATTTTCCTTGGTTTTTACAGAAGATAACAAAAAGCTGTGAGTCTTAGTTTGTTAAATGTTACATTTTCACCAGTTTGACCAAATTGGTTGTTGTGATTGCAAAAGTTTCCAAAGGTGCTAACAGATTTGAATGTTGGGAGCGTTCCCAAGTACTTGTTGGCATGATATGAAATGAAGTAGGCCCTTGGTATCCGCTGGGATTGGGTTCCAGGACCCCCCGTAGATACCAAAATCCTTGGATGCTCAAGTCGCATTATATAAAATGGAAAACTGAAGATTTGCTTCTTGGAGTTTTATTTATTTATTTATTTGTTTAATATTTTCAAGTTGTGGATGGTGGAATATGTGGATGCCAAATCCGTGGATACAGAGGGCTGACTATAAACCCATTTACTAGCTCTCGCTTCCCCACAGGCTAAACCACTTTGCCCCAGGATCTTGTGGTGGAAGAATTGCTATACTGAATATCCCTTAATTTGTTTGTGCATCTGTTATTAGGAGATACTTTGAAAAGCACTTGTAGGGGGGATCACATATCTTCTTCCCTTTAATGTCCTCACAATCATCTGGATAGGTAGGTACATGGTGTGCTGAGACTAAGGATATTTCAAATGGTGGGGGGAATCCCCACAGAGGTCGGGAGAGGGAGGGCGCTGTCCCACTTACAGCGCTCCATTTCGGATGACGCTGTCCTCCTTCTGACCTTCCCCTGTGCTTCTTCTGTGCTGCAGGCACGAGAAACGTGCCACTTTTTATTGATGGAGGTTTTCCATTAATAAAAGTGGTGTGTTTCTTGCACCTGCAGCATGGAGGAAGCACAGGGGAAGGTCGGGAGGAGGACAGCGTCATCCGAAATGGAGCGCTGTAATTGGGACAGCAGTCTTCCTCCTGGCCTCTGTGGGTCCCCCCCCCCCATTTGAAAAAGTCCTAAGGCTGCTGCTACACTGCAGAAATAATGCAGTTTGATACTGCTTTAACTATCATGGTTCCAACCTATGGAATCTTGGGATTTGTAGTTTGTTGTGGCACCAGAGCGCTCTGACAGAGAAGGATAAATATCTCACAAAACTACCAATCCCAGAATTGCATAGCATTGAGCCATGACAGATAAAGCGGTGTCAAACTGCAGGATTTCTGCAGTGTGTCAGCAACCATAGAGAAATTAATGGTTGCCCCCCTACCTGCTCTCTAAAGGACAGCTTCTGCCAGCTAAAGTCATTGTCCATAAGACCACACAGGCACATGTAGCAGGCTAAAGATTGAAAAGGCAAAGTCCAGCTATCTCTTGCATTCTCTTGCAAGAAAATGGTTTTCAGCAGGGTTTCGGGGAGCCAGCTGTATGAGGCAGCTATGCAGTCTGCCAACACATTCCAACTTCCCTTTGCAAACATGATGTCTAGAAATAAGTAGGTGTATTCTTGTTCTAAGGTGAGGGCTAACATTCTCAACCCCTGGAGAACTGCATTCTAAATACCCTCTTTCTTCCACCCCCATAAGGGTGCTGGGGTTGTAAGAATTGTATGCATTAGGACCAATATGAATCTGGTACTAATCCACCACCCCTAGAAATGTCTCAAAGCATCAACAAACACTGTATACTTTTGTTGGTTTATTTTTGTATGCTAAGCAATTTGGTGGCTTGGCAAAGCAGTAAGGTGTGTCTGTTTTGTTCCTTATCTCTTCCTTTATCTCTCAGTATATTTTCATGAACCCATTCTAATAATATGCTGGAGTACATCCAAGACAAACTCTGCTGTAATAAAAGACCAGGAAAAAAAAGCACAGCCCCAAAAACTCAAGTATACATAGAAATGGATAACTCTAGAAGTCTGCAAAACATGATTCGTGAGTCAGTGTCACCAATATTCAAGCCAGGGTGTATTTTCTCTAGCCCCATCAAAACCCAAAGAACATACTCAAAATGCATTCTGCCAATAGTAAGGTTGGAAGAGGAGAAAATTACCAACACTTTGCATAATCTTTAAAGACTCAGGCTTTCAGAAGAATCTGAGCACTTTGGGGAAGGACTAAAACATCAGAGGGTAAACAATGAGAGGAGCAGTAGCCAAGAGAGAAAGAAAAGAAGCTGTCCTAGGGAATATAAACTAACCAGTGTAGTCTGTAATCACTAACCAGTGCAATCTGTCCCATACTTTAGATAAGCAATTCTTTACATGTTTCCAAAATTTTCTTGGTGACCTTGAGCACTAGGGACTTGTTTGTTGACAGTAACTGAGTCTCTGGAGATGCTATGCTTTGGTCCAAATGCCGCCATCCATATTTGTATAGTAAAGCTGTTTCTATCTGCTATTTTAACATATGGCATATGGGCTATTGCAGTTGAAATCCTATGTGCACTTCACTTGCAAATCCTACTGAATTTAATAGGACTTGCTTCAGAGAAGATCTCTATCAGATTGTTGTTGTTGTTCTTGTGTGTGTGCCTCCAAGTCATTTTTGACTCACAGCGACCCCAAAGCGAACCTATTAAGGAATTTTCTTGGCAAAATTTGTTCAGAGGGAGTTTGCCTTTGCCTTTCTCTGAGGCTAAGAGAGTGTTACTTGCCCAAGGTCACTTAGTGGTTTTCTATAGCTAAGCAGGGATTTGAACGCTGGTCTCCAGAGTCAGAGTCCAACACTCAAATCACTACACCACATTGGCTCTATCTCTAATGCTTCCACATTCTCTTTCTCTGAGGACATCTGGCTAAGATTTCAGGATAATCCCTCATGGAATTCAGAAAGCCCTTTAGGTCAGTGGTTACCATCATTAGCCTACCAGATGTTTGGGGCTTAACTCCTTGAAGCCCTGACCATTGGCCATATGGCTGGGGCTTCTGAAAATTGAAATCCAAAATGCCTAGAATACCAAAAATTGGGAACCACTGCTCTAGATTCACTGGTCTTCAGGAGTGGGCACCATCAAAATGGCTCCTCCATCCCAGCAGGTGCTGGAGGTAGTCTAATGGTCCAAATTGATCTATTAGTTATCAATCAATGACAATTGAGCTAGAGATGGCTCCCCCTCATGTACAGACCATTGTTGACCAGAACAGAAGAGACCCAAACTGTTACCCAGTTCTGGTCTCTGTGCTGAGCCCCAAACCACCTGAAAAAAGGCTCAGGGTTGTCATGGCAGCCATTAAATCCTGATCTAATCCAAACAAGGTAGCCTTGATGTGGCAGTAGAAATTTCTTCAGACTGCCTGCCTTGGAGCTTCCGATACTAGTTCCAGGATTACCTGTACTACCAGCATGGTGATACACTGACAGAATCTCCACCTACACTCAAGTCTGCAAGATGAAGTAGAGCAAGCACCCAAAGCTAGCATACCACAAAAAAGGTGTGCCTGAACCCTTCTAGAGGCCACAGAGACCAAAGCCACCACTCCTACCCATATCTCTCAAGCACTGCCCTTGATAGACCTGACAACAAGTGTCTTCTTCTGTGTGTTGTTGACAATCTTATTCCCATCACTACTGTATATAGCCAAGCACTGGAGATATGCCGTGAGAAGCCCTGGCTCCAATTAAGGAAGGAAATGGGGACTAAGAATAGGCAGCCCACATGGGAGGAAGAGAATCCTGTTTCCTGTGGCAAATGCATTTGTGCACCTTTGATCTGGATCCCCTCAAGTTCAGGAGAGGTGAAGATTGCAAGCTTTCCAAGTCTGCGCAGATGTCACTCTCTTAGATAAATTTCTAGATCAATGATAGTGGTTTTAAAATACATTAGTTACATGATAACACCATGCAAAATCTTCTTCTGATCTCTCTAATGTACAGTATCATCTGCTGGTAGTTTTTGTTTTGTAAGGCAAATTGGGCCATTATAAAAAGCCAGGCTGGCTAGACAACAAGAGGTATTGTCTGTTTTTAAGCTGTCCCAACAAAAGGAGAAAGAATAGAATAGATTCAACACAGCAGTCCATGAACCTTAAGGAAAGAGAAACAGCTACCTTTCACTGCAAATTCACAAGCAAAGAGGTTCATGTAACATGGACAGTATGATCTGATATGAGAGCAAGCGTGGTGTAATGGCTTGAATTTTGGACTATGGCTCTGGAGACCAGGGTTCAAATCTCTGCTTAGCCATGGAAACCCACTGGATGACCTTGGGAAAGTCACACTCTCTCAGCCTCAAAGGAAGGCAAAGGCAAACCCAGTCTGAACAAATCTGGCCAAGAAAATCCTGTGATAGATTTGCCTTAGGGTTGCCATAAGTTGAGAACTACTTGAATACATACAACAACAACATTAAAGAAAGATGGAGGCCTAAGGGAGTGAGAGTTGGAGGAGTGAAGATGTCTGGCAGAAATATATTAGAAATAAGATCAGAAAACACAGGATGTGACAAAGAGACAGAAAGGAAAGGATCATTCTGATCTGCAGGTTGTATCTTCTTAACCTCCATTATTACATCTCTGGTCTTCCTAACTTTCCCCCACTTTATCTCCTATGTTCAGCACTGGGTTGTTGCAGCAGGCATCCAAAATACTAAGAGGTTGTCTAAATGGCAAAAATACTCCTCATAGAATTCGAGGAGAATACAATTTGTCCTAACTGGATCCCGCATCAATCCACCGTATTCAGAAGGAGGGGGGCAAAACCACCAAAAACTCCACAGGAAAAGCCTTTGTGGCTTTTCCCGTATTTGGGGGGGGGGGCGGGAACCTCGGAAGGAACTGCACATTCCCACTCGTTGGGACAACCAATTCTCTTTGATGAGCATTCCCCATAAGAGTGGAAGTGAAAAGCTGATTGGTCAGACGTGTGCAGGGGGTGGAACTTGCTGGCAAGACAGGGGCCTCAAACTGCCATGTTGGCTTTTCACTGTAGTGATCATGTGCTGAGGCAATGAAACAGCCTTTTCCCCCCTTGTGTATTTAAGTGAAATATTGCACTTGTGCACCTTGGATATGCTTTTTAAAAAACTGTTCAGCTGTGGCAACTGGTGACAATAATAATGCAAGTAATTCATGCATGCCCACCATCTCAATTTGCAGGCATGACCATTGGACATCAAATGCTTATGGCTTTGCAAGACTGCAATCTTGAAAAAAGTGGAGACAAATAAAAGCTGCTGCGAATTGGCGTTAGTGTGCATCATTCCACATTTTATAGCTTCATATAAACAAGCCCTATGTAAGGACCTCCAGAGTGAAGTGAGCTAGGTTTTAACAACAATGTTGCTGGAAATGAACTAGTATTGTTGCATCATGCCTTTAAATCATTTCTGACTTATGATGATGCTAAGGTGAACCTATTAGGGGGTTTTCTTGGCAAGATTTGTTCAGAGGAAATTTGTTTGCTTTTGTCTTCCTTTAAGGCTGGGAGAATGTCACTTGCCCAAGGTTACCCAGTGGGTTTCCATGGTTGAGAGAGAATTTGAGTTGAACCCTAGCCCCCAGAATCGTAGTCCAACACTCAAACCACTACACCATGTTGGCCTATAGTTGTGATGAAAAATATCTTTCTGATGCTTCATGTTCCCTTAAATGATATGCATATCTGTAAAACACAGATGACACAGATGTATCTGGGTTTTTTTAAAGTAGTGTGTCCTTTTCAAAGGGTTAGGGTTAGAGCTTATTTCCCTGTCCCCATTTCAGTCTGAATGCTGTGCTCTTTGCTACTGCAATGAATTGTAATTCTGGTTTTACCATTCTGGATAAACATACCTGTGCTTTCTCTCTCTCTCTCTCTCTCTCTCTCTCTCTCTCTCACACACACACACACACATACACACAGAGAGAGAGAGAGAGAGAGAGAGAGATGCACGCATGCACGCAACACTCTGCTTGGACCACAGATTCCCAGAGATCAGAAATCTTTCATTTAATCACCCAGTTGTTACCCCATAGTGAATACAGGGGAAAACATGCAGAAGGCAGATCTAAGAACAATGGGTAGAAATTGTAGAAGGTGAGGAGGGGAGCATAAAGCAGTTGAAAATAAAAATACTTCGTAATGGTGTGAGCTATTTGACAACAGTGGACTTTCCTTTAAAAAGAGGCCGGGTTGTAATCTCTTGGGATAGTGTAGAATCATAGAATCGTAGATTTGGAAGAGACCACAAGGGCCATCCAGTGTAGTTGCATGCTGCATTACAAAACTTGCACTGAACTGGTATGCAAAAAATGAGTGGATTGAGCAAAGAACTGAATGACAAAACTAGACCACCTTGAAGCTGGTATGGTTTTCCACTCACAGAGCCCTCCTGGCCTCTGGCAGTTTGGGGGAGGAGTCATGATGCATCTTGGACCACCTTGAAGCTGCCTCCCAACTCTATCAGGACTGGCCTCCCATTAGGTGCTGTGAGGTGGTGCTACATCAGTAGAGGTGAATTTGCTGCTTCCTTGGGCCTGGGAGGGCCCCTTTGACTCTGGAGTGCCACTGCTGCTCTGTACATATGTTCAGCTCTGGTAGCTTTCAAGATGCCTGGCTCTGAGAGATCTTGTCACCAAGGATCCTTCAAAATGTGGAAAGTAGTCAGCTGTAGGTAAAGCAATCTTGGCCACTTTTTACAGCTGGTGTGGCTTTGTACCCACAGAGCCCGCCTGGCCACTGGCAATTTGTGGGAAGGGTGCAGTGGGGTGGCAGCTTGGGCTACCTTTCTTGCTTGATAAATGGTGGTCCAGTGGGCCAAGAACAAGTGCCAATACTACACACCTCCTTCACTCCCTTCAGATGCCAGCCTTGTGCTTTGACTTTGGTTTGTTTAAACTAGAGTTGCCTGTTAACATGTGAGACAAGGAAATGTGATTCAGTATCATTTTACTAGCCATTTTACTTACTGGTTTAAGATTAAAGCCCTAGTTATTAGACTGATTTTAAATCAGTTTTCCATTTCATAGGTAATGAAAAGTGTTACACAGGAATGAAGTAAGGGGAGCGGGTAGCACTGACCCTGGAATCATTCTGCACAAAATGGCTCATTGTGTTTGTATATTTGTAACATCACCTCTTTTGTACGGCTCCAGAGACTAGAGTACAAACCAATGGATTTGAATACAAGAAAAGAGATTGCACCTAAACATTGGGAAAAACGTCTTTAGTATAAGAATTTTTTGACACTGGAATAACTGCGAACTCTGCTTCTTTGGAGGTCTTTATCAGAGGTTGGATGAGCCTCTTTTAGGAGGGCTGTAGTTATGTATTCTTGCATGGCAGGGGTTGGTCTAGGTCCTTGCAGCCCCTTCCAAGTCTATGAAGCATAATTATGGAAAACAAGGAAAAAACAAAGGGACAAGGAATTAACAGGAGTAATAAACATGACATGTAAACTGCTCTGAGAAGCTTTTGCCTGATAGAACTGGATGACTCTTGAATCTGCTCTTGTGACATCATTTTGCATTATGAAGTTATCTGAAATTCATTCTTTAGAATAGTAATTAGTAATTGACTGGTTAAGAATGGGTAAAGTGTAGGAACTGTTCAAGATGACTCATTTCAGTGGGGTAGAAGAGAACTTCCTTGAAGACTGTCTCTAAGTTTCCCTATCAGAACTAACTCTCCCAAAATGTACTAAATGTAAGTCCTCTTGAACTTGGTATACCTTAAAATATTTAAGATTGGATGACAATATTCTTTTATTAACTGTGTCTTTCTGGATGCAATCACAGCATCACTTCTTCTAAATGTGAACTCAGGTGGCCAAGTGCCAGCAAGGAAGGGGTCCAAAATGAGGACAAGAAGAAAAGAAGAGGGGGAGGTTTCAGCAGAAGAATACCCCAGTTGGGCTTGGTACAGTTTATGGGAACATGGAAAACAACATGGCTGGAACCCTGAAGTGGAACACTGTAGGGTGTAAGGGTGCACTTCAACACTTTGCTGTTGCACAGCAGCTGAATAGTATAATTCTTGTCAACACCCAAAGGCTGCCAGTTGTATTTGTCTGTTTCTGCAACTGTGTCTTGGAGGTACCGTGGACAAGTTATAAATCTATAGAGAGTGAAACCTTTGACCTTGTGATGATTGCTGTACAGTCTAGAGATGTTGGTGACTATGGAGTGTGGTGGAGTCTCCTTCTTTGAAGGTTTTTAAGCAGAGGCTGGATGACCATCTATTGGGAATGCTTTGATTGTTTATTCCTGCATGGCAGGGGGTTGGACTGGATGGCCCTTGAGGTCTCTTTCAACTCTATGATGATTCTATGATTCTATGAGAAAAGACTATTGCAAAAAGGGGGGGTTAACTGAAATATTTTACTCATTAGATGGATGTATTGTTTAGCAAGTGAGGCTGTCATATGAGGAGATGTTACTTGTGTGTCTTGATTGGTCCAGGACTTTCCTGTGTATGCAGTGCTACATGCATATTGATACCTGCAAAGTACCCCTTTGTATGGTTGCTGAGTGTGCAACAGGGACTAGCATAGTGTGGCTTTGTTGCCTCTACATATGGTCACTTGACAGTGACAAGCCATACCTGCTGAGATTCCCTTTTCTGTACAACTATTAAAGGTACAATGGCCACCCCTCTTTTCATTTGTCTGCCCTAAGAGTACTGTAGTAGAGTAAAGCCATTGATCTCTTAGATTTTTTTATTTTTGCATGAGTTACATGTCAGGAATGCAGTTCTCCTAAAAAGCTAAGAAGCCTACATGTCTCCTAAAAAGCAGGACTTATTGAATTTAGTGGGGCTTCCTCTTAGGTAAATGAGTACTGTATAGGAATTCTGTCAAACAGACCCAAATAGTAGTAGGGTTTTTTCCTACCTAGGAAATATTAGTACAGTAGTCCCTTGATATCCCCTGGCATTTGATTCCAGGACCAAAATCTGTGGGTGCCTGTAAGGGTCTACTGAGAAAGAAGTCCTGTTTAGTTCAGTAACCTGCATAGGACTGAAGCTTTATAGTACAGTTGTATGGGAATGCCCAGATGTCATTGGACTACAACTCTCATCATTCCTTGGTAGCATACCAAATGGTGAGGTAGATGTTAGTCCCACAATATTCTGTGCTGGTCAGGCCTCGTCTGGAGTACTGCATTCAGTTTTTGGAGCCTCATTTTAAGAAGGATTATAGACAAGTTAGAGCAGGCTCAGAGAAGAGCAACAAGGGTGATAAGAAGTATGGAGAACAAAGTATATGAGGAAAGGTTGAAGGAGCTGGGTATGTTCACCTTGGTGAAGAGATGACTAATTGCATCCTTTAAATACCTCAAGCATTATCATGGGCAGGGGGTTTGTTCTCTGCTGCTCCAGAGGTCGGAATGGGTCTAATGGTTTAAGTTACAGGAGGGTAGATTTTGATTGAACATTAGAATGTCTTGACAAGAAGAGCGGTTCAGAAATGGAACCAATTGCCTAGAGAGGTGGTGGGGTCTCCTTTTTTGGGACATCTTCAAAAAGAAGCTGTACAGCTCCCTGCTGGGGATGCTTTAGCTGGAGATCCCGCACTGAGGAGGGGCTTGATGGTCCATGAAGCCTCTTCCAACTCTATGATTCTATGAATGTTATATGTAAATAATTGGGATTTATTTTGTGGTAACTAAGTATCTTGAAGGCACCAGATCCTGTCTGCTCTTAGAAGCTAAGCAGGGTCAGGCCTGCTTAGTACATGGAAGGGAGATGACCAGAGAGTACAAGGTGTTGCAGGCTACACAGTATTCAGAAGAAGGCAATAGCAACATCCTCTGAATAAATCTTGCCAAGAAAACCCTAGGATAATGTCCCTATGTTGGTTACCCTAAAACTACCAGGTCCTGTCTGATCTTGGAAGCTAAGCAGGTTCAGTCCTGGTTAATACTTGGATGGAAGACCGCCAACAAATCCCAGGTGCTGTAGGCTATATTTCAGAGGAAGGAACTGGGAAAACCACTTCTGAGTATTCCTTGGCTAAGAAAGCCCTATGAAATTTGTGGGGTCACCATAAGCCGACAGGCAGCTTGAAGGCACTTACACACAAGTCATATGAAGCTGCATAACAACAGAACAACTGGGGGTTTCAACTTTATACTCTGTTTTCTTCTTCAGTGCATAATTTCATTTAGTTTAGCTAGGTACAGTTTGAAAAGAATAAATAAGGCAAATGGTTTGAAAGGGATTTTTCATTGTAGATAAATCATTAATAAATCAAGATTCTTGAAGAGCACTGAATAGCTTGTTCCTGAATAGCCGCTGGATTAAACAATGATGCCTCTTCTACAATGTTTAGCTGGTGTGCCAGTTGTTTCTTTGTGCCTCATTCCATATGTAAATGGAATAGGAAGCTTATAACCATGGGCTAGTTGAAAGAGAATGTAAATCTGTTAAATCTGCAGTTGAGTAGGTTACTCCTAAATTCCATCCTAGGAAAGCAGTGCATTCTTTGTGCAGCATATTCCCTGCTCTTTAGCACATGCCTATGGTTTGCAGCATATGGCACATGCGTGCTGTTTTGCTGTCTCCATATCCCTGGCTGGGTCTGTTCCAGGCATTTCCCACAGTAATTCCAGGTCAATGACCTCGGCAGGGGTTGGTTGATGTAAGGGCTTAGTATGTCCCTCGTGAACTCAAAGTGGCTTGATGTTGTCATTCTGCATGCAGCAATTGCTGACTTTAGAAAAGTTGTGCATGCGTATGTTTAACAAACAGGGACAAATCTATCACTATTGTCACAATTACTGAACTCCCATTGTTTTGTAACAAGGAAATCTGGCCCTTGCTTTTGACAGAAAATGTATCTATTTTGAAATCTCTGTGTTGTTGCTTTACGTAGATCACCTCTTTTCAACACTGAAGGGGGGTAGCTTTAGTTACTTGCACACCTTTAACATTTTGATCATTTGCAATCACTTTTCTTTTTGCTTCCTTTTCTTACTGTAAAACAAAAAACTACACTACTATAAATTTGCATAGTGGCAGACATTCTAGCTTCAAAAAAAATCGAGCAGCACTTGGCTAGGTAATTCCTTGAATTTTAAACAAGGAATCAGGCACTCTTGCATTCCTCTTTGCTAGTTGTGCTATCATGAGGCTGTCATGGAGGTATGAAACTGGTTTCTGTGGAAATACAAAAGGATGTTGCAGCGAGAGATGACTAAGCCTTTAGCTTTATTTTTATAAACAGCTTGTGGGTAACTATGGGACAGTCCTAACAGCTTTAGCAGAGATTATGGTGGTAGTTGGGGAAAGTAATATTTAACATACTTGGCTTCTTGCTTTTCAAATGAGTGCCAGGAACCTAAACCTGTTTTTCTGGGTAGATGTATACGCCATTGAATTGGTCACTCCAAACCAGATGCTGTTGTCAATGACAGTGGAGGAAAGCATGCGGACACTCCCTCTTGTGTCTTTGACTCCCCTCACCTTTTCCTGGTTCCAGGGCCTGTATAACCTGTATGTGGAATGCTTGGGTAGCTGTCCTGGGCAGGACCTGCCCCCCTTTTAAAAATGTATTTGATCCATACTGGATGGACAAGTAGCTAGCATTGTAATATCGTACAATCCCCCAACAAAACATCCTGGCTGGGGCATTCTGGGAGTTGTAGTTCCAAAAAAGTATTTTTCGAAGCTGTGTCACTAACCCTAGCTTTGCCTTCAAACCATGGTTTGCAAAATCATGTGCCCTGGAGACAGGATCAGCGTTCAAGGTGACCTGGATGGACTGGGGAGCTGGGCCAAGGCTAGTGGGGTGGAGTTCAGTGCGGAGAGGTGTGGAGTGCTGCACTTGGGGCGGAGGGGTGAGGTGCGTGGATGTGGGATGGGAGAGACCTGGCTGGGCGAGACTGCGTGCGGGGGGGATCTGGGAGTCCTAGTGGACCACAGGTTGAACATGGGTCAGCAGTGTGGTGCGGCAGCTGAGGGGGCCGATGCGATTTTGGGCTGCGTCGGTGGAGGTGTATTGTCTAGATCAGGGGAGGTGGTGGTGCCGCTCTGTTCTGCCTTGGTCAGACCTCACCTAGAGTGCTGTGTCCGGTTCTGGGCACCACAATTCAAGAAGGATGTTGACGGATTGGAGCATGTCCAGAGGGGGGCAGCTGGAATGGTGAAGGGTCTGGAGTCCATGCCTTGTGGGGAGAGACTTGGGGAGCTGGGTGTGTTTGGCCTGGAGAAAAGACAGTTGAGGGGCGATATGATAGCCCTGTTTAAGTATTTGAAGGGGTGTCACGCTGAGGATGGAGTGGGCTTGTTTTCTGCTGCTCCAGAGACTGGAACATGGAGCAATGGATGCAAGCTCCAGGAACAGAGATTCCACCTCAACATTAGGAGGAACTTTTTGACGTTAAGAGCTGTTTGGCAGTGGAACACACTCCCTCGGAGCGTGGTGGGGTCTCCTTCCTTGGAGGTCTTTAAACAGAGGCTGGATTGCCATCTGTCTGGGATGCTTTGATCAAGATTTCCTGCGTGGCAGGGGGTTGAACTGGATGGCCCTCGTGGTCTCTTCCAACTCTACAGTTCTATGATTCTATGATTCTATGTCAAATGATGAGTGGAAACTAACTTAGGATGACTGTTAATTATACTTTACCCACCTTGGGCTTCATAGTAAGCTATGGTTAGAGAAACTAAAGGAGAGAAACTGAAAGAAAGCAAGGGAAATTCATGGCACTTTGTTGATTCTCCATAACTTTGTTTGCAGGATTGCTGTGGTGATCAGTGAACTGAATTAGCAGTGAGTGAATGAACAGAGAGATCTGGGTACCAACTTGGCCCTCATATCATCTCAATGAACAGGTTGTTACTAAGGGCCTGCATGACCCCAGCTATGATACCAAGGGTTCATTCATTTGTCCACCCTGCAGGGTAAAGTCATAATTTGTCTTTTGCTGCACAAATTGCTTTTATAATTTTTTTTAATTGCTTTTATAATTTTGTGGCTTGCTTCTTTGTCTATTTTCCTGCTCCTGTTGTGCTTTTAAAATGTGATTTAGTTTTATAATTTCTTACATTAGCTTCTTGGATCTCTTGGCAGTGGTGTAGAAAATATGAGGTGTAAAATACTATACATACTTAAAATAAATTTAAGAGACAGTATAAATTGGAGTTCATTGGCAGCTATGACATACATTTCTCAAGCACCCCCAGATCTTACAAAGATTAAGTCTCTACACACAATATTCAGCCTCAGTATTAAGCCACTACACTCAATAATATTACATCAGATCCTAAGACTGAAAAAAAAAAACCAGTGTTACAAGAATTTTGGCACGCCTAGGATGTGACTAGGTTTACTGACCATCTGTGGTTGACTTGATTCCATGTGACTCGAATCTTGTTGACTTGGTTGATTGAAGGCTGAACCACTTGTGAAAGGCATTTCTGTGGTTTGCCATCTCTGTTTTTTGTTTTTGGTTTTAAAGAAGCAAATGCAGGAATAGAAGGCCTGGTTCTTCCTGTCATTTGGTAGTTCAAAAATCCCCCTACTCCTAGCAACTTTCTTACCCTCAGAAGAAAACTAAAGGAACCCTCTATGATTTTCCCAATAGAGAGAAGAGTAACTGAGGGGAAGGATAACATGGAGCAGAAAAATGGAAGAGGGGGCAATTGAGTATCCCTTTCTCCAAAACATACTGGTCTCCTGCTCCCATTTTTAGTATTTATAGATGCTTTTCATTAAATAAAAAAACCTTTTTGGTTGGCTCCTGGAATTGCTGATCGAATTCAATGGCATGTTTTGTAGGCATAGCATTCAGTCCCTCACATTTTCCAGTTAATCTGGGATAGCAAGACTGGGAAAGATCTCTACTTACTAACACTTTGGAAAACCTCTGCTGGTTGGAGTAAAGGAACCAATAGTCAGAGTTTGGAAAAGTTACTTTTGGGGGACTACAGCTCCCTGAATCTCAACAAGCCAGCATGACCCGTAGCCATGCTGACTGGCCCAGGTTCTGGAAGTTCTAGTCTAGAAAAGATACTTTGCTAAGGTCTGGTTTCAGTATTAAGGCAACTTCTTGTGGTTGGAGGGTTGAGCAAAGGAAAGGCATTCAGTTTGGGTAAGTTCATGGTGTAACCATTATGAAGGTTTCATCTTTACAGACTGATCTACCGTATTTTCACCATTTACACACCAATTCTGTTTTTCAAAGCTGCTCTGTCGCTGGTACACAGAAATGTATGCCCGGCTTGCAGGCAGCGTGGAATATTTTGGTTTTGGCTGCAAAGCGAAGAACTCTTATACCTGTGGAAGATTTACTTAGCAACAAGTTAAAATAGATCAGAAGTTGTACTTGAACCTCTGGATCCATTTCTAGCTGTGCTTAGAGATTTATGTTCTTCTTTTTTTGTATAGAATTGGGAGTGTAATCCTTAGAAAAACACTTTTATGTATGGATACTATAGCAGCAAAGCAGTTTGTTTTCTTTAGAAACCAAACTCTAAAAAGACCCAGCTGATTTTTGTCTCTCTGTGTTTGCAAATTGACTTTTCCCCGGGGTGTCTTCTGCTCAAACAAGAATAGTTCCTCTAAGGATGTGCTGAATAGTTAAAACAATAACAAAGGCAACTAGAAGAACACTTAAGTTCCTTTTAATGAAAGCAACTGTAATGCCCAATTTATAGCAAGGTGATGGGGATGCACAGGGAGAAATTGCTTCAGAAACAGAGTAGTCAAATTTCCTTTTAACATTGCAATAGCAAGAAGTCCAAAAGATAGAGCTTTCCAACGTTATCTCCATGCTGTTTCAGGCTCCGTGTCTTTATACTGTTCCCAAGAATATGCGTGCTTGTTTTAAGGAGAGTTGGTACCTCTTTAGCTAGTGGACCAAGAATTACTAACTGGTTGTAATAAGCAGTGCTTGCATGGGTACACAGTTTGGAACAACTGTCACCTTCACCGGTTAAGGAGATGGGAGAAAAGATATAGTGATTCAGCTGAGGCCTCACCTCAACACTTGGTTTCCTCTTGAAGTCTCAGAGACCAACCACAATGGTGGCAACCCACCATGGGCCTCTGGCTGTATAATCAGCATTCCAAGGGCCCAGGCCTTCCCCTGGCTGATTCATAGAGTGTCAGGGAGAGGGGCAGTGTTGAGGATTAGGATCAGCTGCTCTCCCTTTTTTTAAAAAAAAATGGGTTAAGTCATGCAATAGTCATGGGGCCCATGGCTATTAATCACATGATTTGGAAGCATTAATTTTTATTTTTATTTAATTATTTAGAACATTTTAAAAGGTGCTCCCATAGACTTTGTACTACAGTTCCCAGAATGCCTCAGCCAGCATAACCAGGGGCCATGGCTGGCTGGAGGACATTGGAAGTTATAGTTTCAAAAGGCATCTGTAGGTCCCGTCTACATGATTTAAATAATATGTACGGCGTGCGAAAGTTCGCACTTAGGTACAAACGGCCGTTCGGATGCACATGAATGCAAAAGAGGGGGGGTGGTTTTCCACCCTGAAATACGCACACGCAGCATTCGGGAGGGAAAGCGGATCGCGAAGAGAAATCCGTACGCTGTTCGGATGGCTGACGGGTCTGTACGGTCCGTTCGCACACATACGAACAGGCTGTGTAATCTGATTGGCTGGCCGAGTAGAGGGGGCGGGGCTAGCACAGAGGGGAATTGGGAGTGGCCGCCATGTTGGTTTCCTGGCTAGCGAGCGTCCGGTAAGTCCGTGAATTTATATGTTTTTTTAATTTTTATTTTATATTGTAAATATGGAAAACCGACTGTCCGCAAACCAGGAACCTTTAAAAAAAAAAAAAAGCAGCGGGAGATTTAAAACTGCCGCTTGGCTTGCTCGCTCCAGCCAGCTTCGGAAAGAGGGAGTCATACGGAGTTTAGGGGGTTTAAAAAATCGTATAGCTGGTTCGTATGCATACGAATGACAGGCTGTTCGTATTTTTTGCCCCCCATACGGATGTTTTTATGATCGTATAACCGCACCCGTAGAGTGGGAAGACTCACACACTTTTTTAAAAAGCACATTGTGTGAGTGAATAATTTAATTTATATTTGCATTCAATTAATATATGCTTATGCAGCCTCTGAATATATGCAATTCACAATATTTAAAAAATACAATAGCAAAACAAACAAACATACAGCAGGAGCACCATGATAAATTTGAAACAGCCACAAGATTACCACAGAGCATTTGGAACATCCCTCAAGATTTGGGTAAATAAAACTGTTTTTATGTGACAAACACCTTAAGATTTGGGGCCAAATAAATGGAGAAGGAGAAGGACCTTCCTGGGTGGTGCACCACAAGGCTGTTGTCCCTATTGGCCACCAGGCCTCAAAAGATGGAAGCAGTCAGAGATGAGTCTGATGAAGAATGTAACTAAGCACAGGTTTCTATTGGACGAGATCATCATTTTCTCAACTTAGTTACTAAAGTTTCAGAAATGGTATGAACCAGGAGCTAATTTCATTTTCTGGCCATGTTCTGTGAAGAAAGTACAGGTATCCTTGATCAGTGTCTTCTGTCAGTGGCTCTGTGGGCTCCTTCTTGTACAAATCAGTTCATGGGCAAACTAGAAAATAGCATTCCTTAATAAGGCAGGTTCCAGCTCTCTCATATGGTAGCAATACCCTGATGGCATCTTTTACATTCTGGACTAAGGGAAAGGAATGCTAAGAAGAGCTTATATTATACATCAACTCTGTCCATCCAACGATCAAGTTTACATTTAACAACATGACTGAGCATCCCCATAGCCCTTTCCTTGATGCCCTCGTCATCACTGAGAATCACAAAATTGCCATAGTTCTCCACAGTAAGCCCACTGGTGCTCATACTTACATGGTCTGGGGATCCTGCCACCCCAAGGACATTAAAAAAATATTATCTATCGCTTGGCTCTAAGAATCAGACATAACTGGAACAGTGAAGAAAATTACAGTAAAATGACCAATGAACTCAAGCAACATTGGCTTCAAAGGCAATGTCCTCTTCATATAATAGATGTCAAAATAAGGAGAGTGCTCATCATTTTGAGAGGAAATCTTCTGCACAAAAGACATGAGTCAAGTAATAGCCAATAACACATTCCATTTGTGGTAAATTTCCATCCAGCATCTCCTAACAACTAGAGAAAGCTATCCATTGTTAGCGAATTCTGAACATCTTGCTAGAGCCATCAGCAAGCCTCCCATTATAGCTTTCCATCTGCCACCAAATCTACAGAATTTGCTGGTAACAGCTGCCTTGAAAACCACCAGTCAGCAATCCAGGATTGCACCCTTGTGATTCAAAGCGTTATCTCACCTGTAAGTATCTTAAGCAGACTGTCACTTTTAGGAGCAGAGTGAATTGGCAGGGCCTACGATATTAACACACCACTTGGTAGACCTGTAATCTTATTTATGTGATCAAATGCAGGCATTCAGGACGTCATCTGCAGTATGTGAGGAAACTAACCGCAGACCTGAGTACATGTTTCAGGAACCACAAGTCTGCAATCCTATTCAGGAAGCTGGAGCAACCAGTGGTGAGGCATTTCAACTTGCAACATTTGCAGCCTCTCTGATTTCTCCCTGTTTGGTTCTTAGGTGCCATTTCCTTCAGGCATTTTGGATAAAAGTGAGAGTTTCTGGATTCATAGGTTTAAAATCTTAGATGCAGTTCAGTTTCATCTTTAGCAACTGAAGAAGGCAGAAGCCAAAACATTTTGCTCTTTTTTGTGGTTTTGCTTGTTAATAATTTCAAATATATACCCATTCTTTTTTTCTTTTTACAAATGATGCCAGTACAAAAAGTGCTTTGAGGTCACCAGGTACCAATCAGTATGTGAATGGGAACAAAGTTGAAATCTTTCTTTTGTGTTTGTCTGATTATAGTTTAGAATGGAGTTTGATTTGTTATGACAGAAGGTTGTGGAAGGACAATAGCATTTTTTGTTCTTGTTTTGAGCCACTTTGATGGCCTAAGATCGTTGTTGTTGTTAACTGCCATCAAGATGACTTCAATTTATGGAGACGCTATGAAAGAGACCTCCAAGCCACCTTCTCCTCAACAGCCCTGCTCAGGTCCTGCAGACTCAGGGCTGTGGCTTCCTTGATTGAGTCTATCCATCTGTAATGCGACCATCCTTTTTTCCTACTGCCTTCTACCTTGCCAAGCATTATCCTTTCTAGTGAGTCATGTCTTCTCATTTTTTAAGCAGTCCACAGTATCTGTAGAACTCTTCTCCAGCACCACATTTCAAAAGAGTTTTCATCACTGTCCAGCAGTGCATAAATAATATTGTCCATTGCTTTCTTTCCATCATGTTCCAGATAGGCTTTCCTTATAACTCCCCTGTCTTCAATTATATAATTTCTCACTTCCTGCACTTCTTGCAGATTTATGTATGCTAACAGAATTGCTCATATGAAACAATGCCTTCTATTATTGGACTAATTTGGAAATATGTGCTAGAAAACAAAGCTCTTCACCTTAGACCATGCTCCTTTAGTGACTTACTAAAGATTTGACACAAACTGCAAAAGCCGTTTTTTCCACAGTATTGTGGCAGCATAACCTAACTTTTCATAACAACCACATACTTTTTCTTAAAAGCACCAGATTTACACTATATGTGCACTAATACGTAAAGATCATTTTTAGATATTGAGGCATGTGATCTTACATATGTGCATGCCAAAGGAAGCAACTATTGAGCATAGTATAATATGAAGTAACTCACATGTGAAACAGCATGTTGTATTTCATAAAAACATTTAAAAGCAACAAAGGATAATTTCGAATAAGGGATACTGGGCCGGTACCTTACCTGTTGATCTTGCAAGAGTAGCATAATGCCTGCATGAACATGATGGCCCCAGTGTGGGTACAGCATTAAAGAAGAGGTTATCTAGAAAATGGTACCTTAATCTTGTTATCCCCCAACTGTTGGTTCTACTACAGTCCTGCTTATTTTTATCTACCCTAGTAGCTTTTTCATGAGCATTATCAAGTGATCTTGATGGGGCATGCATACTGAGGCTTTATAACGTGGGCTTATATCTTTTCTGCTAACACATAAATATTATGGTAGATAGCCTTTTAAGCTTACTACATTGTCAGGCATTGCACTGAAACTTTTATCCTGTTCCTGCCCCCTCCTCTGTCTTTTTCTAATGGTATTAATCACGCTAATAAATCCTGCATGACTACTGCCTCCTGAGTCTTCTTGAAATGTTTTCGTGGAACAGTGATTACTGATTATTAATCCCTCCCCCTCCCCTCCAAAAAATCTTCATAGAATAGAATAAAACAGGAGCAGAAAGGCAGAACAGAATTTCAGCTTTATAGGCATTTAGGTGTGGGAGGACTATTGACACAAATAATGAGACACAGTACAGGTGTCTTGTTATAGCAGTTTGGTTCTCTGTCAGGCAGGAACGAATCCTTTCTTTTTCTTCCCCTTTGCATGTCTGTAAGTAGTACCTCTATAGTTACGTAAATCACATGCTTGGTGGTGGGGTCTGCTGTGTTAGGCTTGCAAATAAATCCATCACTTACCAGGCACAAAAGATGAACTAGCATATCTGTTCATACATGTATTTTATTCATTTTTGGTAAATCATGTTTATGTAAGGAAGAAATCCTGTAACTATTTTCCATCTTACAAAATCTTCCTGGCTTGATAACCTGAATAGAATTCTTACTGCTCACAATCAATATTTCATTACTGCATAGTGGGGGGAAAGTACCTTAATGTATCTCAGTTACCAGAAATGTTCTGATCTATAGTGGTTTCCATTAGCATCATTCACATTAAAACAGGAACACTCCATCTAATTGTTTACTATTTGCATTCCAAAAGAGCTGTACTGGCAGCCTGTTGACTTCTGAATTCAATTATAGGTTCTGATGCTGACTTTCGAAGCCCTAAATAGCTTGGGACTCAAAACTCTGCAGTAGCAACTCTTCCTGTTGTAACTTAGGATCATCAGGGGAGGCTGTTCTTCAAGTGCCAAGGGTACACTATGGGGTTGTCTACCTGGTCAGAAAAATCCTAATGGAATTTGCTGGGAATATGATCTGTCTTAATGGGAACCCACATCAATGCACCGTATTCGGAAGGGGGGCAGCAAAAAACTCCAAAAACTACACTGGCTTTCCCCGGAGTTTTTAAAAAGCTTTCCCCGGAGTTTTTAAAAAGCTCCGTGAGGAATGCGCATTCCTGCTCATTGGGACAAGCAATTCGATTTGAATCATTTTCCAATATGAGAAGTGCAAACTGATTGTCCAGATGAGCACAAGGGGGTGGGTCTTGCTAACAGGGCAAGAACCCACTGCCACCATGTTGGATTTTCACCTTAGCAAGTGATTGCTAAGGCAGTAAAACAGGGATTTGTATTACCTTTTTCTCTCTTTTTGTAAAGGTGAAATATCGCTTGTGCACACCATGGAAATAGTTGTTTGTTTGTTTTTAAGTTAGGTGGCAGCAGATTTAAAAACACAAGTAATTCACTTGTGGCCACCATCTTGGCTAGAGGACACACAAAGTTTATGGGGGTTGTAAAACCATTAATACAAGTCACAGCTTCTGAGACTTGCTATTACTGTGGCACAATCCATTTTGGGGGGGGGGGCTTGTATAGACAAGCCCTATGTGTTAACAAGGGAGCCTTCTCAGTTGTGGCACCCCAGCTATCAAACACCCTCTCCACTGAGATAGGAATGGTGTAGGAACTCAACAGCTTCACAGTCATCTCAAAACCTTTTTGTTTGCCCAGATATTTTAAGAGGTTTATTCTGTCTCTTTTATTGTAGCAGCTGATTTACTTTCAAATGAGGGATGTATTCCGTGCACACCCTGTTTACAGGAGAAGTTGCACACCTAGGAGGGTTGCAGTGGTTTTATTCTAGTTGTAAAGAATGTGCGTAGGCAGTGAACATACTGTATTGTTTTAAGGGGAAACTATATCAGCCCATTTAGTAGTAGTGGGGATGGGGAAGGCAGCAGGGCCTTGAGGGCACACCCAGTGGGCTCTAGGTTACTATGAGGCAACATATGGGTACATCTTATTTTGATTATGGAGTTATTATTCTTTTAATCATATTTTAATCTTTTAACAATATTCATACTCCAGCCTGACAATGAAGGATTTATTTAATATTTATTTAATATTTATTTAACATTAATAAAATGTTAATGAAATTTTAGCTGCCCACTCTGCAAATAAAGCCACTGGATCACTCCATTATTAATTGCTTGATACCATTTTGACAGCAAACTGGCAAAGTTGTGGAGAGCCTTCTTTCTGTGAATGGTTGTTGACCAAACTCTCAGTTAAATGGGTATCTGGAATGACAGAGTTAGGGGACTAACACCACTTGCATTCCAAGCTAAGGCTGTTATGAACAACAGACTTGGATTTCTATCACATCCCTCCCCTGCTGTTGTTTTGCTTAACATCCAGTCTGAAGAAGTTGGCTGCATCCGTTATTACAGTCCTTAAGGATTTTGAGAGAGAATGGGTGTTTCTCATATTTGTAATTTTGTTCAGTACGAACAGGATTTTTCCCTCATGTATTATTTCTCCAAAGTAGGAAATCCTGGTCTGAATGCCATTAGGAGATGTTAATCAGTGCAGAGAAAGCCTGTTCTTAGTTATGTTTTTATTTTTGTTTTTTAAAACATTAACTGGCTTGCTTTCCCCTGTTGCTGTATCTAAAAACAGCTTTCTGCTGAGATTTTGACATCAGCAGGGTGTGAGTTCAGCCACCATAACCAAGCCCACACATGCAAGCTTAATCTGTCTCTTAAAACTGCAGCAGGGAACTAGCTCGAAGCATGCCTCTTGCTATATGAAGTGTTTTATACTTTTCTGAATAGCAGGAAAAGAATTTCTTCTAAAACATGTCTCTGTTCAATAGCAGAGAAAAGAGAATAGATTATCCATCCTCTTTTATTTCAAATAATGTTTCTCTTTGCAAGTTTTGTTTAAATTAGGAAAGCACATTTATCTTGTGTCTCACAGAAATTCTAGTCTGCAGAATGGCGATTATCAGTGGCATGCCTTGGTAGAAAGTGGACCAGTGGGCCAACCTACTCCCTCCACCGCACCCCTACATCCATGAGGTGGTTGCAGGAAGGGAGAAAGATGTGGCCACTGTCGGCAATGCTAAGCAGCCAGATGCCTCTCTTCTACATCAGCCATCACTTGACCTGACAGCAACCACTCCATCAGGCTGCAGTGTGGGAGGAAGAGAAGGAAACAGGGGGCTGGTTTAAAACTTGCACTTTAATTCTTTTCCACATCTGTGCCAGTCAGGTTTTTTTTCTAATTATGCCGCTTTTTCGTTCAGACTTGAAAAAGTGGGGGGGGGGGGTGGCCTCCCAAGCAGACAAAGGATTTATGGGGAAGGGCATAGACTCTCCTTTGAAGCCTTGCATTTCCGAGCTAAAGACTCACAGACTGCCAAAATAGCAGAGGGGAAGATCAAAGAAGTGGCTCTGTCTCTGTGTAAATCTGCCTGTAAATGAACCCACTCCCTGAAGCAGAGGGAAAGACCTTGCTGCCATGCCGTGGATCCTAAGGTGAACCTATCTCAAGTTTTTCCAGCACGATTTGTTTAGTCAGGGTTCACAGACTTGCAAAATAGCAGAGGATTTTTGACTCTCCGTCCCTCAGTCCCCCCTCCCCCCTCTCTCTCCCTCCCCCAAGCAGAGCTGACAGATGGGAACTTTATGACTGAAAGGTCTTGGGAATCCTTTTTCTTGGCAGACCTTCTGCAAAATAGCAGAGTGGATTTTTCAAAGTTTCCTGATTGCTACTGAACGCAGTCCCTCTCTTTTAAGCCCGCCCCCTACATCATAGCAACCAATCACAGTAAAGATCTGCGGAAGCTCTTAACGGAATGGTAGTTTACACTGCCAATAAAGCGCTACATAGCAAATATACCGGCAAAAGTAGCGACATCCCCTGGCACGCTATATTTGGGTGTTTTACCTTCCCCCCTTCTGAATGAGGCGATGCTGTGCTGCGATCCATGGGAACTATGAGCTATCTTAGCGGTATATTTAGAGGAATATTTGCCCATGTAAACGACCCCAGGGTGATTCTACTGACTCAGCTGAGAGACCCACACCTTTTTAGCTGCTCCTCTCCTGGAACTGTTTTCGATTCCAGCAGGTCATTCAGAACTAGTTCCTGAGCTCTTTCCTCTCTCTCTCCCCTCCCAATCTCTTTTCCTTGAGTACACCATGTCTTCCCTAGAATGCAAGCCTCAGAAATTGTCATATTTTTCTTGATCTGGAAGATGCTCATGAGAGCCATTGGTTTAAGAGTTGACCTAGGACTCTGAGAGACAAGGGTTCGAATTCCCACTCAGTCATGGCTGTCCACTGGGTGTCTCTGGGCAAGTCACACCTCCTCAGCCTTAGAGGAAGGCAATGCAAATTCCTCTGGATAGATCTTGCCAAGAAAACCCTAGGCTAGAGTATCCACAAGTCAAAGTTGACTTGAAGGCACATTAACAACAAAGCTTTTCTGGGAGACTTTCTTAGCTAAAGGGTTTTTTCCAAGTTTTTAAAAACAATAAATGTCCAAGCGCATGTTAATCCAATTGGAGACCTATGGCCTACATTCTGAAAGCAGTGCTGTAGCAATGGCTACAATGAAAAAGAGAGAAAGAAACTACAAAAAAAGGCACTTGTTAGGGGCACACAGGCTTTGTCATTGGTTGGGCAGTATGTTACACTTCTGCCAGGTAATTTGTACCCTGTTTCCATTTCAAGCATGGCTGCAAAATATTTACATGTAGACATGATGAAAGGTGCCAACGTTGGGTCAGATGAGTTGTTTGTGGGGTATCTCTTGAGAACTTAACAGAAGTCTTCTCTTTCCAGTAAACAGATTTAACCATGCAATTAATGGCAGCATTCCTTGGATGATGAGCATTCATTGGGTGAGGGAACAGTAGCTGCTTCCCCACAACCATCGTGTGATTAACTTGGAATACTAATTCATGTTCTGCCCACTCTTGTTTTAAAAATGAAGCAACTCTCTGAGATTGGTAGAAAGTACTTTCTCTCAATATACTCTGAGGACATTGGGTGAGCTTTAGACTATGAACTTGTATTTTCCACATGTAACTGGAATATTGCCTTTATGAGACTCCAGGTTTAGTTTCTCAACATCTTAATTTAAGGCAGCGGTATATAAATTGTGGTTTTCCAGGTGTTGTTGGAGTGCAGCTCCCATCAGCCTCAGCCAATGAAGCTAAAGGTGAGGATACTGGGAATTACAGCTCATTGACACTGGAAGGGTCAAAATTTGCTTGCCTCTGATACTGCATATGGGATTTGAGGATGGTGCTAGAAATCTCTATCTAAGGCACTTAAGTTCTGGATTTGAGACTTACAGACAGTAAGATATTGAACAGCATGAGCCAGCTTTCCAAGCCTAGTGTTCTTCACATGTGGTGCTAGACTACAACTATTGCCAGGGTTAGGAAATAATGAATTAATATACCATGGTTACATGCTGTGAATTATTTTCTCGGGTGACTAAAGTGTTATGGAGTTACATTTAAAAAGTAACATAATGAATGGTAATGACATTAAACTGCTTTGATACAATGAATCATGTATTAAACTAATTTTTTTAATTATAATTTTTACCATTTGCACATCTTATACTTATTTGTTAATTAACATTCTTTATTAATTCTGTATATAATTTATAGCTTTATATCTGTATTATACAGTACAGTTGTCCCTTTGCATTCGTGGCTTTGACACTCGCGGTTTTGATTATTCGCGGTTTTCCCTCACCCACTGCCTGTCTCCTGGGTCTTCCCTTCTCTTCACAAAGGGAACGAAGAGCCAGGAAAGCGCGGGGGTGAGGCAAAACTTCTTAAAACCGCTCCTCTGCTGAGCTTTGGCTGCCTTTTCAGGGAGGGCGAAAGCCAAGCAGACAGCCAGTTTGAGAGAGAATGGAGAGCCAGGGAAGCCTAGGGAGTGAGGGAAAATCTCTCAAACCACTCTTCTGCTGAGCTTTGGCTGCCTTTTTAGGGAGGGCGAAAGCCAAACAGACAGCCGGTTTGAGAGAGAATGGAGAGCCAGGGAAGCCTAGGGAGTAAGGGATTTTCAGGGAGGGCGAAAGCCAAACAGACAGCCGGTTTGAGAGAGAAATCTGTCTATTTGGCTTTTGCCCTCCCTGAAAAGGCAGCTAAAGCTCAGCAGAGGAGCGGTTTTAAGAAGTTTTGCCTCACCCCCGTGCTTTCCTGGCTCTTCCTTCCCTTTGAGAGAGAAAGGAGAGCCAGGGAAGCCTAGGGAGTGAGGGAAAATCTCTCAAACTGCTCCTCTGCTGAGCTTTGGCTGCCTTTTCAGGGAGGGCGAAAGCCCAGCAGACAGCTGGTTTGAGAGATTTTCCCTCATTCCCTGGGCTTCCCTGCATCTTTACAAAGGCAAGGAAAAGCCAGGAAAGGGGGGGGGTGAGGCAAAACCTCCTTAAACCAGGGAGGGCGAAAGCCCAGCAGATAGCCGATAGCCGGTTTGAGAGATTTTCCCTCACTCCCTGGGGTGATTGTTATTCACGTTTTTTTCACATTCACGGGGGTCTGGCGGCCGTAACCCCCGCGAATGTGAAGGGACAACTGTAGTCTAATAATACATACATACTATAAAATAAAATATTGACTTCCTCTGTAAAGCCAATCAAAGAGGTTTTTCTGGTTTATTGTTTTATTTCATCTTCATATCTAGTCATGACTGTATTGTAATATCAATGATTGGTACTAATTATCCATCCATTAAGCGTATTCCTTCTTATCGCAATTCATCTTAATTCAGTATTTTACCTCTTTTGCTACATCTGCTTTCCCTTTTTTCAATATTGCACAGCTTTAAATTTCAATATTTGTATTCCATCCCTTTTTGCAAAAATTTGTTATTGGAGTCCATTCTTTATCAACTTTTTCTGTAGTTCTTTTTGTTCAATAAATGCATTAATCTATCATTGTCTTTCATTTCTAGGACTTTAATCAACCAATCCTCCATTTGGGGAGCTTCTTTGTTTTTCCATTTTGCAGCCAAATTCAAACGCGCTGCTGTGCATAAATACAGTATTATTCTCCAATATTTTTCTCATCCTCTTTCTCTAATAGTGATGTGATATTTAACAAATATAATTTAGGATTGAAAGCACATTGAATGTTAAATATCTTTTGAATCAGTTTATGTATTTTCAACCAATATTCCACCACATAAGGTCCCAGCTTCCTTATCACATTTCCAACATACTTTATCCTTTGTTCTATAGATTTTATTTAACTTTAAAGGAGTTAAATACCATCTATTACTGATTTTTAAAAAGTTTTCTTTCAAGCTTTGACAGGCTGTGAAGTTTTTTGTTTTTCTCCAAGCATTCTCCCATTCTTCCAATTTCTATAGTCTCACCAAAATCTCTTGCCCACTTGATCATTGTGTCCTTCACGGTCTCTGCTTCTAGCTCTCTGTCTAGAAAAACCTTATACAATTTAGCTATTTTCTTTTTATTTTCATCAAAGATTATTTTATCCAGGTCAGTTTCTTCATTGTGAAAATTGTACTCTTTCTTATCTTGTTTAAACCTGTTATATAATTGTTGATAAATAAATCAGTTTATATTCCATCCTTCCTTCAACAGATTTTATTTCGTTGTAATAGTCTATGAACATACTCCATCCTTAACACATATATCTTTGTATAAAATCCATTTTTCTGCATTCTCCCATCTTCCTAAGAAGGCCTCTTGAGGTGACAACCATCTCGGCAATTTTGTGAAATATTGGTCTTTGATATTTTTTTTTGCCAGTTTTTCAAAAGCCTGTTTCTTATAATATGGCTATTGAAATTGTTAAGCACTTTAGCTTTATCGTATCCAATATAAGCGTGCCAACCCAACCTTAATCCGGCACCTTCCAACGTTAGGAAGCTTGTGTCCTTTAATTTAATCAATTCACACATCCAAACAAAATTGCAAGCTTTATAGTACAATCTAAGATCTGGTAGTGCCTCTCCTCCCCTTTCTGGCCATTCCGTTAATGTCTGCCATTTTATTCTAGGCTGACGTCCGTTCCAAATAAAATCACTTAAGTCCTTTTTCCAAATTTTGAATGGTTTCTCATTCAGCAAAACAGGTAGATTCTGAAATAAAAATATCATTTTTGGAAGTACAATCATTTTTATTGTCACTATTCTTCCCAATAATGGTAAGTGTAATCTATTCCAATTTTTCAAATCCCCTTGATTAAGTTCCACATTTTCCTATAGTTGTTATCATAGAGATCCAAATTTCTGCTTGTAACCCAGATTCCCAGATATTTCACTCTTCTTTCAATTCTGCATCCCGAACTTATTCTTAATCTGTCTTCTTCTATTTTAGAAATGTTCTTTGTTAAGATTATTGTTTTTTCTTTGTTGACGTTAAACCCTGAGTATTTTCCAAATTCTATAATAGTATCCATTAATATATTTATCTTCTCCACCAGATCCTCAATGATTATGGCTAAATCATCAGCAAATGCTTTAACTTTGTATTCTTGATTTTTAACCTTCAGTAATTTTTTTCTTTCTAATTATATCCATTAGGATTTCCAAAACTACTATAAATAGCAATGGTGAAAGGGGACATCCTTGTTGGGTCCCCTTTTGAATTGTTATTGCTGAAGTTCTTT
Source organism: Gambelia wislizenii (assembly GCA_030847615.1). Lineage (NCBI taxonomy): Eukaryota > Metazoa > Chordata > Lepidosauria > Squamata > Crotaphytidae > Gambelia > Gambelia wislizenii. The sequence goes on along the minus strand of JAUMIR010000006.1, from coordinate 78,291,855 downwards.
CGCCATTTATTATTACACAAGCTTTTTGTTCGTCATAGATTTTTTTCCAGTTTTTGTATTATAAATGCTCCAAAACCCAATTCTTCTAATACCTTGTTTAAGAAGGACTAATTGACATTATCAAACACTTTCTCCGCATCTGCAAAAATTATTACGGCTTTCTTTTCGTTGTTCTTCTCATAATATTCCAATGTATTTACAATTATGCGTATATTAAATGACAAAATTCTTCCAGGAAAAAAACCATTCTGGTCCGTATGGATTATGTCTTTTAAGATCATTTTTACTCTGTGCTAATATTATAGCATAAATTAATTAATTTTAAAAGTTGTTTTTGAAGGGCCTTTGGAGGAATTTTTAGAGGCATTTTGGCAGGAATTGTTCTAATTTTATGCTATTCTCTCATAAACAACCCATTGTGTTCAAAGGACAAATGAATAATATACAGGTTGACTCCCATATCTGCAGGGGATACGTTCCAAGACACACACCCCGTGAATACCTGAAACCATGGATAATAGGGAACCCTATTATTTTCAATGAGATGAATACTAGACGTTTACCATAGAATCACAGGACTTAGAAATGCCTAGAGAGAACATACTTTTTCAGACGTGGATAAATGAAACTGAGGATGGCGAATCTGTGGATACGGAGGTTGATCTGTACTTGTGGCTGGGGGTTGGTGGAAGAGATGCATCAGATCAATTGCAGTGTTCCAGGTCAGTGGCAAAACTTAACTACCCAGGTTGTGAGATCCTATGTTTAAGCCTTACTCAACCTAGTACTTTCCAGATGTGTTGGACTACAAATCCCACCATCTGCAATCAAATGGTAGGATTTTTACACACCTGGAAAGTGCCACATTGGAGAAGGCAATTTAAACTCTAAAAATAACACTTTTGAGTGAGCCAAAACAAAATGTGTCCCTTGTGGCAACAATGGCAACCAAAGTTTGTCTGCCTGTCTGTCTCTCTTTCTCTCTCTCTCTCTCTGGTCATTTCTATGGTTTGTACTTCTAATGCCCATGATTAACATAATGGCAACTCAAAATGTTTAATTTCTCACTCCCATTTTAATATAAATGGTTTTTATTTTTAAGCTCTTGATTGGTTAACAGAATGCATTACTTCTTTTTTTATTGATATGCCAATCTCCGCTTCCACTTATGACTAAAACTGATGGGGGATGATGGGGTTTGCAGTCCAATGCATCTGGAGAGCAGGCTACTGTGGGCAATAGTTCTTTATCCTAATGAGATGGTTTGGAAGGTTTTTGTTTGTTGAAAGAATGTTTAGCAATCTGAACTTCAGTATTGCTCAATTTCTTTTAATAAATTTAAGACAGTCTTCTGTGCATGTCACAGGACTTCTCAGCAACCCTTATCCTTTCTAGACCGAGAACATAACAAACATGTTCCTCTTCTTCCTCAACAAGGAATCCTAGTAACCTCTACAATGTCTGTCTGAGGTTCTGCCCATTTTTGAGTTACTTGAGTTCAACGAACTTATTCTTGGCAAAGTTCATTCTGGTTTAAATACACTCCTCAGGGAGTTTTTACTGTTGTGCATGATAAGACATGAGCAGGGCAAAGGGGAGAGAGAAATGCCACATGTGCCAGATTGTGCATTATATTATTTGTTTGTTTTATAGAACAGATTACATCCTTGTTTTAAATCACCCCAAAATCTTAAGTAAAACATAGGAGTTTAGGCTTTAGAGTGAATATTTTCACAGAAAGTGAATTATAGTTATGAGGTGGATTATAGTTATGAGGTTACCTACAGTAATCTTGCTTGCTTGCTGAAAACTGGAGCACACCAGCATATTTTTCTGGAACCACACTGATGCGACATTATTTCCTACTTAGACTTTGGCCTATTTGGGACTGTTTGGGGATCATTATGGCAGTAAGGAAAGCAAAATTGCAGAATCTTGCTAGGGTTTTGTACAGGGCTATTTTGGGGTAAAAAAAATCACCCCTAAAATGGAGAAAGGAGGGTCTGGGGGCTTTGTCAGGATTCTGGGGGAGGTGGGGCTACAAAAATGTGGTAGATGGGCTTTGTTTTGCCCATAGGCTATAGATTCCCCACTCCTGTATTACAGGGGTTGAACACCTCTGTCCAGCTGTAAATCCTTTTTGGAAAAAAATGGGCCAGTTTTTCATGTACGTTTTTTGCCTCAGTTTTACACAACTAGCAATACAGTTGTCCCTTCACATTCGCGGGGGTTAGGTTCCACGGACCCCTGCGAATGTGAAAAATCCGTGAATATTGATTGCCCCCCCCTCCCCCGCCAAAGCGACCACGGGGCTTCTGGAGGCCCCATAGTCGCTTTCCCCGGACTCCCCACTCCCTCCCAAGGCCTTCACAGGGCCTCCGGAGACCCTCCTGAGGCCCCGTGGATGCCTCCCCGGCCCTCCCCCTCCCACCCAGGGCCTTCATGGGGCCTACAGAGTGTCTCCGGAGGCCCCATGGAAGCCTCCCCAGCCCTCCCCCTCCCCCCAAGGTCTTCACGGGGCTGCGCAAGGCTCCGTGGAGGCCTCCCCGGCCCTCCCCCCTCCCCCCAGGGCCTTCACGGGGCCTCCGGAGTCCCCGTGTCGTGGTTTGGGGAGGGCAGGAGGGGGCCCTCCCAAAACCTCGAATAATCAAAACTGCGAATGCTGAGGTCGCAAATGTGGAGGGGCAACTGTATTGTATTGCTGGATGATAAACTCCAGTTTGTCCTTCATGCCTGGGTGGCCCTCCAGATGTTGTTGCACTGCCATTTCCATCAGTCCTAACTAGCTCAGGCAACAATGAGGAATGTGGAGGCTCATAGCCCAATAACACGCTTTGAGTGGGAGATCATGGTTGTTTGGTTCAAGCAGATTGAAGCTGAAGCAATGTGATTAAGATTCCTTTCCCCCAAAATTACCCCGGTTCAATTGTATCATGTGTACAGTATAAGCACTATGATGGTGCAGTTGGTTGACTGTTTTTTGTTCATACAAGTAGCAGTCATGACCACATGTCGCCATTTATTTTTATATTTATTTATTTATTTATTTATACCCCGCTCTTCAGCCACAAGGCTATCAGAGCGGCTTACAAATTGTTTTAAGCAATAGCTATTTACACATGTACACTGCATTAAACAGTTTCTAATGTGTGTTAGCTAATTGCCCCCGCAAGCTGGGTACTCATTTTACCAACCTACGAAAGGATGGAAGGCTGATGTAAATTTGTAATTTACATGAGCCAAGCAGGAAGTCCGTCATATCTACATCTGACAAGCAGGTAATAAGGATGCTCTTCTGCATGATGACCTGCTGTATGACTGTGGAAATTTTTCAGTATGCCATTTACCTGTGCTTAGGTAAACTGTGTTAGGTGTCCAACGAGGCAGCCTCGTATGTATACACACACACACACACCATTCTTCAGCCATAAAGGCTTTCAGAGTGTTTTATCAATGTTAATTTGACAGTTCCCTGCCCTCAGGCTTACAATCTAAATAAGACATGACACAGAAGGAAAAGGGAATGGTGGTGGGCGAGAGGATTAAGTTCAGCAGATACTTCCAGTTCTTCTCTCCCTCTGAGGCCAGCATTAATGGAGTTGAGTGATAAAGCCTCTCTTGGGTTTCACCACTTTAAGATACAGAGGTGGGGGAAGAGAAGGGTCTTATCCATCCCCACACCAAACATAAGGCAAAATTTTGCACATAGAAGAATAGCATGGCTGACATATATTCTGTTTTTCTATATACACCCCCACACACCACGAAGCAATAAAATCCAGGAAAAGCCTTATCACATACTTGACTTTCTTTTGCAATGTTAATTCTAGGTGGAATGGGGTAGGGAAGAACATTGGTTGTCTGTATATTACAGATGAACATGTTTATTACTGTATGGTTTTTTTAATGATTACTTAATTGAGTATTTAGGGTTGTGTCTATTTATTTATGAGGGAGTCCTGGTGGTGCAGTGGTTAAATGCTGGTACTGCAGCCAAAACATTGCAAGTTCAATCCCAAGGGCTCCAAAGTTCACTCAGCCTTCCATCCTTTGTAGGTTGGTAAAATGAGTACCTGGTGTGTGTGGGAAATTAGCTAACACAAATTGGAAACCCCTTGGAGAGTGCCTAGCGCACTAGAAAAGTGGTGTAGATGTGTAGGTGCTATTGCTTAATAATTTGTAAGCCACTCCGAGAGCCTTCATGGCTGAAGAGCAGGGCATAAATACCTAAATATAAATAAATACTTACATTTAATAATTTTGCCTTTCTCCAAATATGGACCCCAAGATGGGTTACAATGTAAGTTAGAACAAAATATAACTAAAACAGTATATAGTACAAAAGTTTTAAAAAACAAAAAAACTCATTCAGAGCATAGTAAAGATAACAATGCCATACACATTGTTAAAAGAGCTTTCTACCACCACCAGTTAAAAGGTGAAAGCCTGTTGGAATAAAAGTTTTTTCTTGCTGGTGGAAGGACCCCTATGTGATTAGGATTCTGTGATTATGGTTTTTTATTTATTTTGCTTCCTTTGCCATTTCAGTGATGGATTTTTGTTTTCTTTTTCTAAGTAAATCACTGTTTTGTATAGTGGGAGGAAGCAACACATTGCATTTAATAGAATGAAGTTTTTGCTGATAGTATAAATTGGTACATGTTGAAAAAGGAGGACTTAGAAATAGGCCGGTTGCTACCCTGTGCTCCACCTGTTATGGGACGTTCCCACTGTCAGATCACATGAGACGGTGTTGTTTAGTTGCAGAGAGAAATGCAGTGATACTGGTTACCATCCCTTTAAGAGAACAGAATCCTGATGAGCTACAGAACTGCTGTGTAGATGGTATTGGATGCCAGTTGGGTACAGGTACATGGAAAGGTACCTTCATTTACATCGACTCCATGGTGGACTGAGGTCTAGCCATTCTGCCACTGGCAGACATCCAGCTTTCGTGGTGAGAACACAACTAATCACAGCATAAGACACCAATCCCATATTGTCTCAGATAGAAAGCTTTTAGCACAATGCATCAAACTCACATTTCTTTTTAAAAACCTGAATATGTTTTAGGTCTCCCTTAGTAAAGTTGTTATTTTAATAGTACTAGCTGGACCCGGTGTTCTATATGCCTTTAAAACAGCCCCCCCCCAAATGCCCAGTCTACCTCATGACAACCCTTTGAGGTAGACTGGTGGGGTTAAGTTGCCCCCATGCCGTTGCTCCTACCCTCCCCCATGCCACCCGTCCTGTCCCCTCTCACAGCACTGGTCCTGCCCCCTGCCATGCTGCTCATCCCCCACACACTGCTTGTCCTGCTCCCTTCCATGCTGCCCATCCAGCCCCCTCCCATGCCGCCTGTATGCTCGTCCCCCCTCCCATGCCACCTGCCTCCCATGCCACCCGTACAGCCCCTCCCATGCCACCCATGCGGTCATTCCCCTCCCATAGCACCTGTCCCCCCGTGCCACCCGTCCAGCCCCTCCTATGCTGCTTGTCCCCCGACACCTATCCATCCCCCTCCCATGCTGCTCATCCTGTCCCCCATGGTACTCACTCTCCCTCTCCAGCCATGTTTCAGATCTACATGGTCCCGCCTCCAGTGTGCTGATTGGCTGCCCACCAGACCTGTGACTGGTGGTCAGGTCCCTAAGCAGCCAATCAGTACACTGGAAATGGCAACATACCCCAATTATCACATCTCTTGCTTTTCTCATTTATCAAACGTTATACAGTTTTATCTCACTGAGGGACTTTGGAGACTGTTACCAGAGGATCCCCCCCCCGCCCCACTTTATTACTAAGTTAGAAGTTGTATGATGGGTGGAGTGGAATGAGTCATGAATGTCACTCGTGGGAGCTTAGGTCAAACCTGACATCTAAAACGGATGTATACTACAAACATTGTGGTGTTTTAAATTAGTCTAGCTTAGGAACTGAGGAACATTGAAACTTCCATTATATTCACTCAATATTAGAGGCAGACTACTGGTCTATCCTGTTCCCCATTCACACTACACAGTGATAGTGTGGTAATTCCAGGTGAGATCCTAGGAAATTCTGGGATTTATAATTGGTGAGGCCTGAGAGCTCTCTGGCTGAGAATTCTAAATGGCCCCCCACAACTAAAAAGCAAATTCCAGAATTCCATAGGATGGAAACCATCAATTAAAGTAGAATTATAGTGCCATAACTGTGTAGTATGAACAGGCTCCTGGTAATTGTTGACATTGACCAGAACTGGCCTGTCAGGGTTTCAAGCAAGAATATTTCTGATTCTCACTAGAGAAGCTTGGGATTGAACCCGGGACCTTCATACAGTGAGTTATGGTCCTCTCCCAAAAAACTGTTGGAACAGTAGTCTTTTGTTGATGCTGAGAAGTGCCAACCCATACAGGACGACTGTCTAGTCTGGATGGCCATCTGTCGGGAATGATTTGATTGTGTATTCCTGCATGGCAGGGGATTGGACTGGATGGCCCTCCCGCTGCCATCCACTCGAGGTCTCTTCCATCTCTATGATTCTATGATTCTCTAGACAAGGAATGCTAGTTTAAGTCTGCAGTATACTTGCATCCCTTTTATGTTGCAGAAGTCTAAGATCTAGTGTCATCTTCTAGTAATAAGCAGCTTGAATTTTGGCCAGGAGTCTTTAACCTTAACCAGATAGCATTAACACAGAAGTTAATGCTGTGCTAGAGAACCACTCTGCAAGAGTGGGTAATAATGCGGTCATCCTCTGCAAAGCCAAACATTTCCTTGGAAGCATTAATGGTTTGGGATTAAAACTCCCATAATCTTCCTGTTAGCATGGAGTTGTAGTCCCCCCAAACTTTAACTTTCCCAAATTTTGTGATTGATATGACTGTGTAGATTCAGCCCACTTTCCTGTATGGGTTAGAACGACAGAAAAAGCTGAGCCATTCTTTGAAACTTTCAATCAAAAGCACTTGTCATTTGGCATTTAAACCTGTAGCAACATTAATGTGTGTAATACAGAGAATAGTAGCTGTGAGAGGCTATCTCTACTCTCAGATCTGAGGCTTCTGAATCCATATAGCCCCATTAAGCTCATCATTATTGAGGCAGGGGGTACAGCTGCTCCCAATGGGGGAAATCATCTTGTTTACTTTGTGGTTTTTAGAAATTATAAATAGGGCATTCAGAATGGTCACAAGTTTAATTTTCTCCACTGTAGCTTTTAACGATCATGTAGCTTTCCACATGAAACTAATAAGATGCTTGTGAAATTACAAAGTTTTCCTAACAACTTGAGACAGATGGCCTAATTTGAAAAAGAAAAAGGCATCTGCATAATTCCCCAAAGCTGCTTTAAAAGGTCCTGTCTGCAAATTAGAAAGGAGAAATGCATGAGTGTTAATGTCCAGTTTCAGTTTTTAATGATGTTTCAAAGGTACGTGTTTCAGCTGTAATTTCATGCTGGCATGTGCTCTGCAGTCATATTTACTTTGATTACAGATTTCATGCTTTTAGCATTCATTTTCACCAGAAAGGTGTATGGGACTTTCTTGGGTGCTGGCCAGGCTTGGACCTAAGAAACGTCAGACAATTTTTGATGATTTTCTGACCATCTTGCTGGTGGTTTTTCATATCATATGTCCTCAGAGCTTGGACAGATTCCAATCTTTGACTATAATTCGAAGAATCCACAGTGCTGCTCAAGGCTATGCAGACTGGGGTTTGTTTTTTTGGGGGGGGGGAGAGATAGTCCAAAAAGGAACTTTTCCTAGCTGTATGTGGTATAAAAAAGATGCATCTGTAAGTTTTAGGGATGTCTCATAGCTTTATCTTTATAAGTAAATGAAGTGATTCATATGACCTGAGGAAGTTGTCTCTGGCTTAGAATGATGGAGAAGAACAGTGTTGAGCTGAGCTGTCAAAAAACCACATTAATATTTGTTTAGCTGTGAAGCCCACTGTGTGTTCTCTCCTAGCCTAGTTTAATATACTGTAATAGTTGAGGCTTCCACTTTTTCCTATGTCTTTCTTAGGAGGTGACAAAAAGCAGTTGTGGCCATAATTTTCTCTCCCTCTTAAGAAAACATGTCCCCTTATAGGTGCCTTGGTGCCTCTCTCTCTCTTTGGCTTTTCTTAGCAAACCAAGATTCAGGAAGGACTCATCCCAGACTTTCTGCAAGCGCGCTGATGATTAAAAAGGCCAATCCAAGATAAACAAGTCCGGTTGCAGAAGGCACAGCAGAAGGTCTCCTTGGGTGATGTTTCCAGGTTGTGATTCTTTCTGTGTTATTGTTTCTCTTCAAGACTTGTTCGGCGTGAGTTCTCAAATAAGGCTGCAGCATTGTGGATAGTGTGCCTCTACGCCTCCCGATGTGAGGCCAGGGCGGACCATTGTTGGTGATCAATTTGGCTGAGCCTGAGATGTTGTTTCAGGGAGTCCTTGTATCGCTTTTTTGGAGCACCCCTCTTATGCTGACCTGTGGCGAGTTCACTGTAGAGTGGTATTTTGGGGAGGCGATGGTCCTCCATCCTAGAAGCATGCCCTGCCTAGAGCAGCTGTGTTCTCAATATCATGGCCTCAATGCTGGTGATCCCTGCTTGCTCAAGGACAGCAACATTCGTCACATAGTCAGTCCAGTGTATATTTAGGATTGTGCATATATAGCGCTGATGAAAGCATTCGAGGAGTCATAAGTGTTGCCACACTGCTGTCACCCCCATAGGTGCCTAGCCATTTTTTAAAAGAAAGATATTGGAAGTACGTATTACACTGAAAAGTGTTCGGAGAACAATTAATAACGATTTGTAGTTCATTTTTCACTCTCCCTGCTTATTTATCCAGACCTGTGTTTTTACTCCATATAAACACACTTCGGAGCAACAGTTGGTTGTGGCTCTCAGTGAACAGATGCAAGGCAAGAACGCATTTCATAATATGAGCAGCAAAGAGTCTCCTGCTACATCCTACATGAAAATAAGTTCAGTATAGGAGATTGCTATTACAGCCCTAAAACATTTGATTCTGATGGGAAGTGTGGCCCAGCAGTTTTGCCCTGAAAAGATCTGTGTTAAAAGTCTATAATGTGCAAGTGGGTCAAAAACGGTTACAGATTAATGGGCGATGTGAATTTCTCACTGAAGGAGCTGAATGGGATTTAACTGAGGCACTCCATGAAAGCAGAGAATTTGACAACCTTAAATTACATTTGATTGCTTCCGGGGTTTAAATCCGTTTGGCAAGGATGCAGAACTAAGCTCCTCAGATGATAAACCCCTAAGAGAAACAATCCCCTGCTATTTCTGGGTTCCTCCCATAGTCCTTTAATTTTATTTTTAGTTGCAGTTTATGTCAAGGCATAATAGAAAATCATGGGGCTTTTTTTTCTTTTAAAAAATGTCCTCCCTCCCTCACCCCTCCACAAAATCAGTGAGGCTGCGCTGTAACAGAGAGGCAAAAATCAAATGGATGAAAAGATACTTCAAAGACATCAAAGAACAATCCACAAGGGAAATTAAAAGAACAAAGCAAAGGAGCCCAACAGAATAGGTTATCTGTTTACAAAATAATAATATCTATGCTTTGCAAGACATAAGCCGCGTGTTATTGTTTTGTTTTTTTAATCATCATATCCCTGTTTTCTATGTTGACTTTTCTTCTTCCAGTAGGTTTTTTTTTAATTTTATTTTTTTTAATCAGTTAAATGATTGATTTAAACCCCATATAAATGTTTCTGTAAAAACAGACATGCAGAGATTGGTGTTCTTAGTCTATTCTTGCTGCAAAAAAACTTTCTGAAATTAATGGCTTATTCAGATTATAGCTTTTTAAAGTGGATTTTCCACTATGCTGCTTGGGTTTCCACTCATGTAGGCGTGGAAAATCTCTTCATGGGCTCATTTACATGGCAGTTTTTATCCCGGGGAGATTCGAGAAATCATGATCTCGAATCTGTCACTCACTATTCCCACGATTTGTCACGGTTAGCAAAAGTCTCGGGTTTTCTTATTTGTTGTTTACACGTACCTCCATCCTGGGAAAGGGGCACACAGCAGATCTGACTTTTGATTGGTCGGACTTTGGAGGGAGCAGGGTTGCAAGGGAAGCCTGGCAATTCTGGATCTGCCATTTTTGTATGCTTCAGCAGCTCTTCCCTTCCAGCCCCACCACTGCTGCTGTGTCCAGGAGGCTTTCTCCATGACTGACAGTCATGAAGAAAGCCCCCCCACCCCAGAAGCTCTTCCCTCCCGGCACCACCACTGCTGCCACATCTGGGGAGGGGGCATTCTCTGTGACTGACAGTCATGGAGAATGCCGGCCCCGGCAGCTCTTCCCTCCAGGCCTCGCCGCTGCTGCTGTGGCCAGGGGAGCTTTCTCCATGACTGACGGTCACGGAGAAATCTCCCCCCACCATGGCAGCTTGTTCCGCCCGGTGGCACTGAAGCTCGGCAGGCCTAGGGTGCTTCTTCTGTGACTGACAGAGGAAGCACCCTAGACCTCCTGAGGTCCAGCAGTGCTGGGCGGACGAGCTCCCAAGGGCTGGGGTACTTCTGACACTTGGAAGCGCCCTAGCCCTTGGGAGCTCATTCCACCTGGTGCCACTGGAGTTCGGGAGGCTGAAGATGCTTCTTCTGTGACTGACAGTTATGGAGGAAGTGCTCTAGGCCTCCTGAGCTCCAGCAGCACCAGGTGGAATGAGCTGCCACGGCAGAGGACACTTTCTCTGTGACTGTCAGTCATGGAGAAAGCCCTCCCAGTCGCAGCAGCAGCGGGCCCAGGAGGGAAGAGCTGCCAGGGCCAGGGGGGCTTTCTCTGTGACTGTCAGTCACAGAGAAAGCCCCCCCCCTCCGATGCAGCAGCAGCGGGACTGGGAGGGAATTGCTGCTGGGGCTGGGAGAAGCTTCTGCCAGTGGGGCTGTGGAAGCTGTGGAGGACCTTGCCCATACAAAAATGGCGGATAAAGCATTGCAAGGCTTCCCTTGCAAGCCCGCCCCCTCCAAAGTCCAACCAATCAAAATTCATCCCCTTTCCCAGGATGGTTCCTGATTGTTCAGACAACCAATAGCGCAGATTTCCCCACATGTTCCAAAAAAAAAAAGTCCGTGAAAATAGAGGGGAAGAAAGTCATGGGTTTACTGGGTTTTTTGCTACCCCTCCTTCCGAATAGCTTGTGTCTGCCCCGATTTCTGTGTGAACCAATAGCATTCGACACAAATTCTTCCCAGTTTATTTTGCCGTGTAAACAGCCCCCAGGTTTTCAGCACCTTTCAAACCCTTTATCTTTAGGTGTGCAGGCTGGGGCTTTAGGGAGCAGAAGTCCAAAACGTCCAGAGGGCCACAGGTTCCTCATTCCTGCCTTTGTGTAAACCCAGGTGAGATCCTATGCACTTCTTTTTGGCAGAATTAACTCTGGTTCTGTTCTCATTCCTGGAAAGGTTTCTGGAAGCTCAGCACTATCATTTGGGTACAGCACGAGAATTAGTTTCCTGACACATAAGCTCATCACCATCAGCTTGAGGCAAAATAGGTTGAGCAATTGAAGGAGGATTAATATTCTGATGAAGGAAATCAGGCATATAGGCACTTAAATTTCAACTTCAGTCAATTTTTTAAAAATATATATATTTTCCTTGAATCCATATTAACGGTCTACTTGCTCTTGAAATGAAAAAGAAATGAATTGGCATTGGACCAAAAAGTAATCCTTCTTCTTGTTTCATGGATGCAGTCTTTGTGTTGGGGGTAGGCACAATGTTTTTAAACTTCATTTACATGGAAACAGAAGACCCAAGAAAAGTAGGAATAAAAAGGGGTGTTGGGTGGGAATGTGGCCAACAGCCACATATTGTCCTCAATCAGCAGAATAAATTATTTTGTGATGGGTGGGTGTGGCTGTGGGTGGGGAGATCCCATGTCATACATGTGGGGTTTAGCTTCAAGAAACTTTACTAATGTTGTCACGGCGAAACTTATTGTGAGCTATTTCTGTTGCTGTACTGAAACATGATTCAAGTGCTCTAACAGGAATGATCCCAGTGCAAATAATCAGAACTGTTGGATGTAATAGTTAGCATATTGACTAAAACAAAACTGTGAGTTCTTATGCTCCTTCACTAAACTTTCCACCTTTTCCAAAATAGCTTTCGAACAGATGGTTTTGTTTTCATGTCTCTTACTGATGCAGCTCTCAGTGACATACTGTATCTCTTTTCCATACATCGTCCCATTCCTGCTACTTATTGCTTTTGCTTAGTGGATGAGCAGGTACCATGGCTTGTTGTAACAAATGCTTCTCTTCTGGATGACAGCGGTATTGCCGAATACAGTACTAGAAGACATGCAAGTCCATTGGAACAATGTCCACAAAGCTTACTGAAGAAAATAGAGTGCTGGGAGTGGGATAGCAAATTGCAGTTAACCAAGGACCTCATTTCTTTTAAGACCCTCTATTCTTTTAAGGCTAAGCCTGCTTCTTGAGCCTTTGTTAGGCTGGAAGAGGAAGAAAAGGTTATCCTTTGAGTCCAGCTCCAACTTTATTTTTATTTTATTTTTTTATTTAGGTATTTCTACCCCGCTCTTCAGCCACAAAGGCTCTCAGAGTGGCTTACAAATTGTTAAGCAATAGCACTTTACCATCTACTCTGCATTAAGCAGTTTCCAATGTGTGTTCGCTAATTGCCCCCAGAAGCTGGGTACTCATTTTACTGACCTACCAAAGGATGGAAGGCTGGGTGAACCTTGTACCCTGAGCTTAAGTCATCCACTGGAGACTTGCTACTGCAGCTCAAAAGATCCTCTGCAAATTTCTAAAAACATCAGCGGTGGACTGCAAAGGGGACCAGTGGTTGTAGCTCTATTGTTGCCCCAGGCATTTCTCCCTGTAATTTTAATTGATTTTATTCCTATATTTTCCTTGTATTTTGTAGATACAGTTGTCCCTTCATATTCGCTAGGGTTTAGTTCCAGCCCCCCCCCCCAACTCATGGATACCAAAATCTGTGAATACTCAAGTCCCATAAGATAGCAAAATCCAGGTTTGCTGTTTGGATTATTATCTTTTTAAATAATATTTTCAAGCCACGAATACTGAAATCCATGGATACCAAATCCATGGATACGGAGGGGCAACTGTACAGTAATTTTAATTGATTTTATTCCTATATTTTCCTTGTATTTTGTATATACTTTCCTGGTGTGATTTTGTATATAAGTTGAGGCAGAAGTTACAGAGGAGTCATACACAATTGCTAGATGAGGAACCATGTGCACTTATGGTTTCCCCACATGTCAGTCAAAATTTTTATGAACAAGTTGACTGGTGGGAAATGAAATGCTTCTGTCCCTAGGGATTGAAACCTATCCGTAGCCCTTGCTAGAGTAGCCTAATCGAATCAGTGGGGTTTACCTAAGTGTTGAATAACCACTCAGCAGTTGATTCAATGGGTTACTGTAGTTGGGGTTAACCAACAGAATTCAGGGTTATGTCTATCCCTCTCACTGATAATGGATGTGTATGGGTGAACAAGTGATTACTGTCCATGGTGTGCATTGTAAAGTACTTGCTAACTGGTTGTGCAGGTCACTGGTTCTCACATGTTGGCTATTCTGTTTTGTTTGTTTGTTTGTTTGTTTTTGGAAAATCAACTCCCAGAATCCCTGATCATCAGCCATGCTGGCTGAGGTTTCTGTAAGTTGAAGTCCATTGCATCTGTAGGATTGAGAACATTGAGAATACCTGGTCTGTATCATCCTCTCCCATATCACAATAAGAATTTTAGTGCAAATTAGGTACAAGCACGTGGTAAAATAGGTACCTGTATCAGTGCACTGTTTTAGAACCATGGTGTTTCCTTAAATAACAAGTAGTGTTGCTAGTTCTTTTCCTTGATTTCAATTACAGTATTCTTTTTTCCTTGTATGCATTTGCCCCAGGCCAGGGCACAAGTAACTGCTTCCAGTGCAGACTTTTTTCTTTTCGTCCTTGTTACACATACAAATAGCTGATCATTTCCCCTTGATTTAGGGTTACATTGTATCAGAGTTTTAAAACTGCTTCATTGTAGCTGGATGAAACTGACAGTAATGGTGTTCCTAATTTAGCAAGGCTTCAGTGGCACATTCAAGATATGGACTGTTCTTTGATGGGACAAAACAAACCTGCAAGAAATGTAGGAACAAACCTGCCTTTCTGCAGGTGACTGGTAGATGCGCCTTGTGTTGAGTTCAGGGGACACGTAAAGCCAACTGGAGGCAACAGAGAAAGCTCGTTGCTCAAGCCAGTAAATATTTCTGGCACAGGAGTACAAGGCTTGCTGTGGCCCATTGGTACAAAGCAGGAGTGGGCAAAGTGCAGCCCTCCAGATGTTGTCAGATTGCATCATCCATCAGTCCTAGTGAGCATAGCCAGGAATGCTGGGGACTGCAGCAACTGGAGAACTGTACTGATGCCCACTCCTGAAATAAAGATTAGGTGTTTTTGCTGGTGAGGCTGGTTTCTCTGCAGCTCTCCCCTTCAATCACATTTGGGAGATGGCACACAAACAGAATTTCTGCCTGCCATGCCTTAGGTTGCCAGGCCATCTCTCTGTGGTTTTGAATCCTGGTTTCTGCGCTATGCCTGTTCTATAGATGATCATTCTCCTGAGCTGGCTACATAATCACACCAAACATTTTTTTTAAGTCAACCTTTGTAGTCCTTGGAGAAATGTAATATATTGGACAGCCAGCAATAACCACCTCCTATTTTTAGATCAATTGCACTGCTAGTTCTGTAACAACCACTGAGGATGTCCAATCAGTTCTGCTTTCTACACCAGCACTAGTGCCAGACTGCCACCTACCATTTAGATAAATTGATCTCTCTTTCACAATGCAGTGCTATAAATCCTCACTTGGTGATTATACTTCCTTAGGAACCTCGTGCTTTCAATTAGTCAGCTCAGGAACCCAGCCACAGTCTTATTTCTATCCCTTATTGCTCTCTTTCTGCCATATTTTGGAGTATATGACTATATCTCATAACGATAAAATGTTGACAGAATTAATGTGGTTATTATTGGGAAACAAAGTAGATTTCTTCAAGTACACTAAGTGGCATTGTAAATTGTTGAACTGGTATGGTCCCATCATTCCCTCTGTTTACATTGTTTGATGAATCACCCATGCTTCTGTGGAACACTTTTGTAAAATGCAGTGATGCCAATTAGCTTAGGTCAATGTTTCATAAAGGATCAAATTCATAAAGACAGAGAAGCAGCACATCTCCAACACCTGGTCAAATAGGAAGAGTTGTTTATCACCCACATGTTCTGATGTGAGCTACCCAAAAGCATTTGGTTGGCTGTTTGTTTGGTCTTATTATGCCAGGAATTCCTTTCCAGATGTAACAAAACAGCCTTTCCCCCACCCTAGTGCTTTATTAATGTTTTGGACAACAGCTTTCATTATTGCTAATTAGCATGACTGGCTAGGAACAATCAGATTTTTAGTTCAGTTCAAACCTCACACTATTGTAGTTGAATAGCACATATCTCATGCTGTTGACTCTTGCATTTTGAATTTTGGTGACGTGGTTGAAGCTGTCAGCCATGAATCAGTTTACAGAAGGTCTGTCTGCTTTGAGCAGAGCAAGCAGTGTCATCAGTGTCAGTTGAAGTAGAGATGTAAAATTTCCAGAAATTTTGAAGCCATGAAAAAAACATTTTTCTTCCATTTTTCCCAGAAAAATAGAAATTTTCAGAAAAAATGCAAAAATGCAAAATTAGCAATTTTTACAGATTGAAAGTCACTCTGTTACTTTAGGAACATAAAATCTGACCATATACAATTTGATTTGGCATAAAATTATCACAATTGGTATATTAAAAATACAGTGTATTCAAGCAATTATTGTATTCAAATAATTATACATGAACACTTTGTCTTAAAGATTTTATTCATCATGTTAAAATAAAACATTCCATAAATCATTTTTCTTTCTTTTCTTTTTTTTTTCAATTTTTCAGAAAAACAAAACAAAAAAGGCTTCAAGGAAAAAAACAGTTTTTTCCTGAATTTTTCCAGGTTTTTTCTGGGCCTTCACATCTCTAAGTTGAAGTAATGCAAACTCTTGCAGGTCATTCCTTCACAAGGTAGAAAATAGAGACACGAAGATTCCTTGACTGCTTGCACAGATGAAGGAAGCTATGTTGATGGCAGTAGAACAATGTTTGTTTAAGCACTTGGCTAACTTGCTACCTGACATTGCATAACGTATGCTATGTAATGTTTTCAAAATTCCAGGGCTAGTTTTGTGTGGTTTTAAATGACACATTTTCTGTGTTCTCTTCTCTCTCTCTTTCTCTCCCCCTTGTAGCATCAAGCTTTTGGCTGTGCAAGAGTTGGTTGACAGAGATGCACTGGAAAAGGTATTTTAAACTGTTTATAGAACACTGCAGATCTATTCAAACACAACTCTTACACCAACACAAGGATTCCTTATTTATTGTGACTCATGGTTTTCCTTCACCAACTCCCCAAATCTTCCTGTTTTCTGCTTCATGGGGCCATTTCACATTGTGCAATTGCAGAGCCGTGATGATTCCACGTTTAACTGCCAGAGCAACATACCATAGAATCCTGGAATTTGTAGTTTGGTGAGGCAGCTGAGCTCTCTGACTGATGGCCTGTCTATACAAGGGGGGAAATGTGCATTGATGTACACTAATGCAGATTCGAAGGAACTTCTATTTGTCTTAATGATTTTCTGGCAAAATCGCAGACATGCGAAGCTATTCGCTTTTGCTGTCCCAATGGGCATGCCTGCGGATCAAGATGGCGGGTGTCTGTGATTTACTCAGGTTTTTATTGTCGCCAGTTGCCACTGCCAAACGGTTTTTAAAAAAGCATATCTAAGGTGTGAAAGTGTGATATTCCACCTAAATAAATTTTAAAAAGAAAAGAAAAAGGCTGTTTCATTGCCTGAGCCGTACAATCGCTAAAACAAAAATCCAAGATGGCGGTTCTGGGTACTTGCCTTGTTAGCAGGCTCTGCCCCCTGCCCACATCCAACCACTAGCTTCCACTTCCATTCTTTTTCAAATGCAAATGAATGCAAATCCAATTGTCCAAACGAGCTACAAAGCACATTCTCTACAGAGCTTTTTAAAAAATATGAGAAAAGCCTCAAAGGCTTTCCCAGCAGAGTTTACGGTGGATTTGGCCCCCCTCCTTCTGAGTACTGCAATCTGATGTGGAATGCCATCAGGACAAGTAGGATTCTAAGTGAATTCTATGAGGATTATTTTGACCGTTATGACAACCCCTGAGAATTCTAAATGCCCCTTCCT
Source organism: Gambelia wislizenii (assembly GCA_030847615.1). NCBI lineage: Eukaryota > Metazoa > Chordata > Lepidosauria > Squamata > Crotaphytidae > Gambelia > Gambelia wislizenii. Next base: position 78,274,551 of record JAUMIR010000006.1, on the reverse strand, counting down.
AAAGAGCAAATTCTGTGCATCCATACAATGTTGCCACAGCAGTTAAAGTGGAATCATAACTGTGTAATGTGAAAGTGGCCATGGCAGCAGACAATGACTTAATAGTCTTTCCTCCGCTAGTGTTCTCCCATTCTTATTAGCCACTAGATTGTAAGTCGTCCCTCTGTATCCATGGATTTAGTATCCAGCAATTTAAGTATTCATGACTTGAAAATATTCTTTAAAAAATAATAATCCAAAAAGCAAACCTTGATTTTGCCATCTTATATAAGGGACACCATTTTGCTATGCCATTGCATATAATGGGACTTGAGTATTCATGGATTTTGGTATTCACAGGGTTTTTTGGAACCAAACCTCAGTGAATATGAGGGGACAACTGTATATTGTACATCTGCATTTTTAAGTAAGTCAAGATTAGACCTCTTCTGGGGGCCTGTGCAGTACAGAAATAAAAATACATTGCCAGATGAATTTGAGAGTCTTTACAGAGAATGGTGATAATGTCTGTTGCTAAATCCTAGCATATCCAGATTTTCTATGAGCACCAACATTTATTAGCATGATTCAGACATGGCAAAACAGAACATTCCCCTTGAGACCACAGCCACTAGGCTGCAGTAGAAGACCCAGGTTGTGTTAAAATTTAAATCACTTTAAAACTTGTTTAAGGAAAATAGTAATACCTCTTTTGTCAGGTTTATGAAGAGGACCCAATATTGCCTCTTGCCCCAGACCCAGTGGCCTTCTCTCAGTGGCCCTGCTTGTGTTTCACTCCTGCTGCATAACAACTCCCTTTAAAATTGAGGTAATTTTTATCAAAGCCATTGATAATATGGCTGTGGTTTTATACATGAGAAATAAGTGTGTTTGTTCAGTTGGGTGGGTGAAGGAATTAAAAAAAAATCACCAATAGCATGCAGTTGAGTTTTAGTAACAGAAATCTTCTAGTTGGCTAAATGTTTTCCTCATTTCCTAATGTCTTCTTAGTTGTGGAAAATAATCTAGAAATACTTAACTATAAAAATAGGACTTGCAACAAAATGTTGCACTGTGTCTTTCTGGAGTAGCAGATGTTCTCCTGTTCAGCGTTCTAGCCAGTCAGCCATGCTTTCCTTCAACTGCCAAGACAATTCCACTCTACCATCTTCAATCCAGTTTCTAACTATGACTCTCAATATTCCATGGCTATTGAACGTTCTCTTTTTTCAGCTGGCTCTTGGTCAGGGTGGTGGTTAGTTCCCCTTGTGTTTTTACATTTAACATCACTATTTCACAAATCTGGAGGAACCTCTTATACTGATTACATTTACCCCAGTGGTTCCCAAATTTGGTCTTACAGGTGTTTTGAACTTCACCTCCCCAAATCCCTAGACAGCTTGGCTGACAGTCAGGAATTCTGGGAGCTGCTGTGCAAAACATCTAGAGGACCACAGTTTGGAAACCATTGGTTTACCCTTAGTTCTCAATGGCTTCATTTTAGCCTCATTTCTTTTGGCACTCACCACCTGATTTGTGTAAGTATATCCAAATATTAACAGATATGCATGTTTTGAAAGCCAGCGTGGTATAGTAGTTTGAATGTTGGACTAGAAATCTGGGAAACCAGGGTTTGAACTCCTGCTCAGCCTTGGAAACACACTGGGTGACCTTGGACAAGTTATACAGGTTTCCTGCTGTATCCACAGAGGATACATTCCCAGATTTACCATGAATACTTGAAACCACGAGTAATAGTGAACCCCATGCAGTCACATTGGAGGACCTAGGAAATGCCTAGAGAGGCTGACTTTATAGGCATATCCAGTGCAACTCTATGGTAGTTTTGGGCAGAAGTTACCATAGAGTCACACTGGAGGACCTAGGGAATGCCTAGAGAGGCCATATTTTTTTGACAATAGATATTTGAAACCATGGGTACTGGCACCACACCCATGGGGGGGGGACCTGCACTCACTCTAAGCCTAAAAAGAAGGCTATGGCAAACCTCTGAATAGATCTTGCCAAAAAAAAAAAAACCAGGATAAGTTTGCCATAAGTAGGAGTCAGCTTGAAGACCCATAACAACAACAAAATGTTATGTAAGATTTTGAAAATGTTTAATTTTGTATCTATTCTGCTTTATTTGTTCTTCATTTTACAAAATACCATAATGGGAAAACAAGTTTAAGGTTTATGCTATGCTATGCTATGCTATAGTCCAATGTAGTATTTTTTCCTGCCATGTCCGGCATTTTGAATTGGACAGATTCTACAAAACATTTTATATAGTGCAGAATGCAATGCATTTGTAGTGGTTTTCTGCTCCTGCCCCCACCCCTGCCCTCACTGGTTTCAGAATATATTTCAGCTCCATCAGTGCTTCATTATGATTAAACCCATTGTTATCTTTGTTAGTTCTAAATCACTTTCACAGCAAAACAGGCTGTCCACAAGAAGAGTGTTAAGCAGAAGGGAGAGTTGTTTGCTGTCCCTCCACCCTGAGCTCCAGCTTTCTTTTGGTTTAAGTTCAAAGTTGTGAATTTAAGATTGGTAACCATGTAGCTTTCTGCCTACATACCCTACTGTGATATTATGTATATCTGTATAAATCTATGCATGTGCAGATAAATTAGATAATGAAAGAAAGGGGTCTTTCATTGGCTTTGTTGCTATAGAAACTGAGTTTTGTGAAGCTTTTAAAAAAATCATTTCACCTAGGCAGCCCTAGCCACTGATGCCCCAATCCTCTCCTCCTGCCTCAGGCATGAACTGAGTGCTCATTTGCTGCTCCTTGGCTGTCCTCCAAACATTTCCTTTAAAGTTAAAGGTAACACACATCTAGGCCCCTAGTTCCTGGGGTCTATGGCTGGGACTTTGAGCTGGAGGAATAAAAAAAGAAAAACAATAGACCACAAGTCAAGACCTCGCTATTGTAGAACTGAGCTGACCAGTGCCAGAGTTGTCAGTTTCAGGACGGTCAAGAGAGAGTAGCCAGTCAGTTTCCAAGGGAGTAGTTTTGCACCCCCATTCCTGTCTTTGTTTTTTTGTCTAAGAACACACCATTGTCTCTCTAGGGCGGCCCCCAACATTTGAGCATGAGTTTTGCTGCCTGCATTCTGGAATTTCTGGCACATGGCTGAAAGAATCCCACCCACCCTGACCTTTTTAATAGGCAGTGGCAAGGACTGAATTGCTGTCCTTGGGGCCATTTACACGACAAAAATGTTGTGAGATGAACTCGTGATGAACCCTGATTGTTCACATGTTCATCGTGATGATCTCAAGCTTTTCAGAAGGGGGGCGGGACTTTCCATCCCTCAGTTTGTCCTGTGTTTTTAAAAAAGTCTTGGGAGATTTCAGAAAATCGGATATGTGAACAGGTCGGGACAAAATATCTCAGGAGTAGGTGATGGCTGGCAATTGAGGTGGGCAGGGGTGGGCTCAGAGTTCAAAGAAGGAGGGCTCAGTCACCCATTCAATAGATTCAGCCTCACTGGCTGAAAGCAAAGGATTCCTTCCTGGCTGTATGAAGGTTTGTGTGTGTGTCTGTGCCCTAAGTCACCCTGTTTAATGGATTTTTACACTGCAAACCCCTCAGCTCTAACCTGTCCCTCCCCTGCACGGAGGGTTTATTTTTTAAAGGGACTTTCACACTGCAAACCTCTGAGCTTTCTATCGCCTTATTCATTCATTCCCTCCCCCCACCATCCCCTGCACGGAGAGTTTATTTTTTAAAGGGATGTCCATACTGCAAACCTTTGGGCTCCCGCTCGCCTCATTCATTCCCTCCTCCCCATCCCCTGCACGGAGGGTTAATTTTTTTAAAGGGACTTTCATACTGCAAACCTCTGGGCTCCCCAATCGCCTCATTCATTCCCTCCCCCCACATCCCCTACAAACATTTGTGGCAGCCAATAGCATCACTCATGGTGAGAAAAACCACCGAAAATATGTCACCAATGTTGTGCAAAAACGAGTAATTGCATCCTTGACTGACAGCTAAAAAATAAATAAATTTTGGAACTTTTACCCATGTAAACAAACAAACAAACAAACAAAAAACACGGGATCTTGCTTTTGTCACGGAAAATGTTGTCGTGTAAATAACAATCCCAGGATATTGTTCATCCAGGGACAAATCATGTAAACAACAAGGGACGAACTCGGGATGAGGAAATCTCACTCCCCCCCGTGATAAAAACTGTCATGTAACTGGCGCCCTTTTGTTGGCAAACCATATGATCTAGGTATTGTTGTTGTTTGCCTTCGTTTCTGCGTTATGGTGACCCTAAGGTGGACCTATCACAGGGTTTTCTGACATCTAGGTATAACCCCTCCCATTTCCTCCCCATGCATCCTTGTAGCTCATCTCACCAGAATTGGTGTGTTGTAGGGGACTAATTCTGTCAACCAGGAAACCTCTGCTTGAAATCTCTCCTTAGCCATCAGTGTTTGGCCTTGGATATGCCACTTTTCTCAACTCTTTTCCCCAATACTCATTGCTTATTTGCAGTGTAAAAATAATCCTAGCATAACTTTAAAAGTTTTTGATAAAATGTATATTGTGTGATTTATAAAGTGCTGTGTGAATGCAAAGCATTCATATGCCCCTGGCAGGCTGTGTAATTAGACAGGCACTGCCAAATGGCCAAGGAGTCTTTCCAGAATATATATGACATGCCAGTATAATAAATTTTAAATGGGTTTTTTAAAATTCCTACAAAAGGTATAGTAAGTTTTGTTAGTATGTTTTCCCATCCTTGATTCAACCCAGTGCATGAAAGAGAACAATATACAGTAGTTTTATCTAACAAGTATAAACCACTTGGAATGTGTGTTTCTTTAGAGATTTTTAAGAGTGTTTTTAAAGAACCTTTTAATCTCCACAGTATAAATTCATGTTACTAACAACCCTGAACATTAGTGTATGTTATTCTCTGAAAGTAGAAAAATTTCAGTGGTCCTTCAGAGCTTAGTTTAGTGAGAGTGTTGATACCAGGCTTTTGCTGTTCAACTGATTTAAGACTTTCATATGAGTCAGATGGAACTCACCTCATACCAAGGCATTTTTGAAATAATAACTGTGTTGGAATGGACATCCACACCTGGCTTTGGACATCAAGTGGAGACAAATAAACACATACATTTTTATCATTGAACTGCATGATTCCAACCCCCCTCTAATGCCTTCTTGAAAGTACTGAAAATCAAAATTAAAAATAACCCCCAAATACATATATTTTGCAATCCCAGATCACTTGTACTTTTAAAACAATTTTTCTAACGTTTGGTGAGATTTTTAGGGAATTTTCTTATTTTAATTCAGGAATTTTCTGGTGATAGGCATGATAATAAAATTTGCAAACATACTGATTTGCTGCTTTGTATTGATTTTTTTCCCTTAAAAAAAAAAAGATTATTTTTAACATAATCTGAATTGGATGTAGTACAGAAATTTCCACTCATGACTTTTGAATGTGAAAATGGACACCCAGTAACAATATTTTAAAAATGCCATGCCTTATACATGTGCTTGAAAACATCAGTAGTAGTTCCAGAAGCTCTCAGAATGAGGACACAAGAGGGAAAGCTGGGGAGATTTGTTTGTTTGTTTGTTTCATTCCTCTTAGTGTCACCACTGAGGTCAATGGATTTCTCAACATTTGGATACAGATTCAATCCTGAAGATCAAGCTTCCCTAGGGTGATCTCTCTTATAGCACAGTTCTTTAGAAGTTTTATCTCAAAGGTCAGTCACAATATTTGGGGGAGGGGGGAAACAGGACATTATTCTCAAGTAAGGATGTATAAAATCAGGAGTGTAATTTGCTTGTCTGTATCTTGGTGAAAGTGGTGAGGTAGGTTTTTTAAAAATCATACTTCAGGTGGATTTTTCTGGTCAAATGCTTATTTGAATCCACCTATTTCTGTCCCTTCCCATTTAGAAGCATCCTGTGTTGAAGTTGTCTGGTTTTACCAGATAATAGATACACATCACCATTATTGTCCAAAGTTCAGCTAAGATCAGGGAGAATTTACCTCCTATCTTTTTCATCAGCAGATTACTGGCATTAGGTACTTCCTCGTTTCTGTCAGAGAGAGAGAAATGAGAGCAAGGGTATTCGTTTTCCCCAGGAGACAAATACCAAAACCATCCAGGTATATATCTAAGGGAAGAATTTGGCATCCTGTGCACAAATCCATTGATGTCTTTCTTTTCTTCTCTTTCCAGTAAAGTTTAATGCTTAAAGCACATAATACAACCTCAGAGTTTGAAAACATTGCAAATGCTCACATCAGCTTTAGTCTTGTGAAATTCACTTAGCTTGCTTGTCCTGTCTAGCCAAGATTAATTGTTAAGCCATCCAGCCAGAACTAACTGAATTAGTACACATTGTCTTTGATTTGTGCAATTTGCTGGTTTATCAAAGTTGATGCATATTGAAATTAATTAAACCAAGTTGACCTGAGGAAATTGCATCGTTGCAAAAGTCCACATAAATTTCCCACTTTAATTTAACACTGGAGCCTAAGACTTCTTTTGCCAGTAAATAAATTCTAAGAGTTCAGACCAGCTGCTATTGCACCACAGATTACAAAACTGAGGATACTGTTTTGGGAAACAGCAAAGATAGCAACCTCTAGCCTTTTGTTTAGCTAAAAATCTTTCTTTAATATTTCCAGTGTTCAAATTCATGTTTCATCCATACTCAAGTGGGAAATACTCTTAGGCTTGATGGAACCCAGATGTGAAGAATGATTAAAATGACCTTGTGAGGTAGACCACTTGCCACATTCGTGCTTTTAAAAAATCTTCCCAGCACTTTTTAAAAAACATTTTAGTAGGAGCAGAGCTTGAAGAAGTTACATTTTTGAATTAAAACTCCCAGAATTCTCCAACCAGCATTGCCAGTGGAATGTATAGCCCAAAAAAGTAACTTTATCTAGCTCTAAAAGGAGTGGAGGAAGAGTTTGGTGCCGGCTAACCGTCAGAGATATCACTGAGCCTGGTTCAGCTCAGGTTCCCCCTACTTTCCCTTAGACAATGGTGGAGAACGCCTACCTGCCAGACTGGACCCAGCCTGAAGGTGTCTTCCCTACAGGACCTATCTGTCAGTGCCTGAAAAAAGGCATGAAAAAAGCTTTCTGCCGAAGCCACTGAACCCCTCCCCGCTTTGTATCTTGTGGAAAGCAATAGGAATAGACTGCAGCCAGGGAGGGAAGGTGTGCTGTGCCTCCATCACCACAAAGCTACAAATAGAATATTTAAAAACAAAACAAAAAACTTTCAGTTGCCTGCAATGGAAGTTTTTTCCAGGCCTTACACCTAGTGAGAGAGAGAGAGAGAGAGAGAGAGAGAGAGAGAGAGTGAAAGGGAGGGAGATATAATGTATAGATGTGTATATGAAAGAGGCCTTCACCACTTCACTTTGATTCCTTTCATGTTTTGCTTTGGTCCATGCCCACATTTTGCAACGGGGACCATCTCTTGGTTAGCACTTGGCATGGTTAGTGCTTTTATGGGAACAGGGCTGGCCAGGACATTTTGCTGCCTGGGAGAAAGGACAAAATGGCAGCTCACCCATTCCATTCCATGTATAGGAGCCAATGGGGCTGGCTGTTGAACCCTATTTTGACACTACCAGTGGGATTGGATTTTCTATCACACCTGAAGGCAAGTACACTTTTTTTAAAGAAGTGCCAGCCAGGCTGTGTGGCACACACACACACCTGTCCTCCTTGACATGGGAACAGCCAGAAGTTTCAAAAGGAAGCTCTACTGCCTCTGCCAAAGACAGTGGTAGGGCCAGTCCTTGAGGGGAAACAGACAGGGAATACCAAGACTAAAAAGAATTTGGACAGAAACCCTAAACAGCCACTGCTGGTCAGGGTTGACCATCCTAGGCTGGGTGGATGAATGGGCTCTGAATCAGTATAAGACCGCTTCCTGTTGTCTGATGTTCCTCTGTCATGCAACCCTGTCTGTAAGATTAGCCAGAAGGGAATACAATCCTTGGACCAAATGTGGTTTATCACCCCACCTTAAATGGCCTGGGCAAGGAGATTTTGGGTCTGATTCTTGAAGGAGACATGACCCCAGTATCTAGTTTAAAGGATTGTTGTTAACTAATTGAAGGAAAGAGGGATTCAGAGAGAAATAAACTATGGAGAATAATTAAAAAGAACAATTATTTTAAATAATTAAATTAATTACAGAAGTACCTTCTGTATAATTTACACTGAGTCAGTAGATGCCATAATTAACATCCCAAGACACAGGTCCCTACTGAAGATGCAACACAATAAAATGCATCCTCTTTTTCTTCTTCTTCTTCTTTTACTGTGTAGTTAGGCGGTTGTTGGTCAACGGGGAGAGAGCATCCTTTCAGTCAGGAGCTGGCAGAGGGATTTTGGAGTAAAGCTTCTGTAGGCACCATTAGTAGAGTGGCAGATACCATACATGCTAGAATGTTTGTGAGGAAAATTCAGTGGTCAGTCCTGATGACTCCAGGGATTCTTAAAAGAGCAAATTCAAACTGTCTTTGGCTGTTCTTCTCCCCCAGATTTGCAGAGGTATGGAAAACCAATCACTTGGGGGGGGGGGCTGGAGAGAAGTGTGGGCTCTAAAATAGCCCAGTGACGACTGAGCATAATCAAGAGGCACAGAATACAGGCTGAATATTGGGAAAACTGGATGGGAAGAGGAATGGAATGGTATGTTATGGAGGAGGCCTGACTAAAACACTGAAAAGAAGTATTGCAACTGCAGCATTATGTTGCGGTTCCCATTTGTCTGTGTTTCATGGCTTTTGTTGCTCATCGATTTAAAATACCAGCTACGTTTACTTGCTTTGGCATTTGGGATGTAGACAGAAAAAAAACAACTGGCACGTGGAAGAAGTCAGTGTATCCCCAGCTAACAGGAAGGAATAATGTTTAGGGGTGAAAGAAGGTTTAAAGCATTAGGACTCTTTGGCTGGGTTGAATATAGGTGGCTGCTTTATAGGTCCATTTAGCCCATGGGGGAAATGTGTGACTTTCCAGACAGCTTAACCAATGGAGAGGAATGATGGTAATGACAGTCTGATGACATATGAAGGGCCACACGTTTCCTGATTTAGCTGAATATTGTCTGCTTTGACTCGCTCTTTGGTGACCTGTCTACGCTGCAGAAACACAGCTGTTTGATACCACTTTATCCACCATAGTTCTGTCTTATGGAATCCTGGTATTTATAGTTTGGTGAGGCACCAGAGTTCTCTAACAGAAAAGTCTAAATACTTCACAAAATTGTAATTACCAGGCTTCCATAGGATAGAACTATGGTAGATAAAGTAGTATCAAACTGCTGTATTTCTGCACTGTGGACAGGCCCTGAGACAGAGAAGGACCTTTCCAGTCAGCTGCAACCTGATTGTTTGACTAGAAATGCCATGCATTGAATGGGTGCCCTTATTACTCAGTTACAGTTTCTTCCACTGGAACAAAAAAATATATCCTGCTCTGGATTCATGTATGGCTATTAATGGCCGCAGACTGGGCCTGACAGTAAGAATATAGTGTGTGAATGGTCCTAGGTTGTAGCCCACAAAAGCTGATTCCATAATAAAGCTTCATGTGTTAGTCTTTAAGGTGACACAAAACTATTTGTTGTTTCTCCCTAAGATAGGTTTTGAAAACACAGTCCCTTTGCTGCTAAGAAGATGGCTATCTGCCTAAGCCAGCAGAATTGTTGGTTTTCTGTTGTACGTATTATCTGTCCAGCATAGATGTGCTCTTTTCTGGAACAATCAAGTCATCTTTTGTTCTGTCCGTTTTATTTGAGCAAGGCAATCTCTTTTTTAAAAAAAAGAATAATACAAGCCTGTTGTTCAAATCAAGATTTTTGGCAGAGTACATTGCAGGTGTTCTACCCAGTAATTATAGATTTTTTTAAAAAAAGAAAAACGAGTACCATCAAATGCTTCTCAGTCTCAGTTCTGGCTTACTATTTGGGCACCTGCACCATAAAGATAAGTTGACTCCTTCTTCTAGTTTATAATTGAGCTCTTTTATATATTTGCATTGTAAGATATTTAACTGTTAGAAGGAAAATGCTGGACCAAATTGATGCTGGCTCTTAATGCCAAGGATAGCTTTATCTAAAATAAAATTAAGATAAAATAAAATAAATCAGTCCTTATGAATTCAGAATACATATACTATATCATCATTCCAGTATTTTCTTTTGAAGGGATGGGAAAACCCTTAAAATTAGCATGGATTAGCCTTCTGAAGATGGAAACTTTTTGACGAGAATAAAGGATCAAAGAGTTATTAAATTAGACCATCCTTAGGGCAAGAGTGTGCCTTTTAAAAATCTCTCTTAAAAGTACTGTATACAATATGCTGACAACACTATAATAATCATACATTGTGGCATGGATCCTAACATTGGTTTCATGCACATAGCAGAGTCCATGGGTCCTTTTTTTTCTTTCTTGCATCTCCCTCTGCAGCCACCAAGTACACCCCCCCATTCTGTTCCTGTGGTTGATAGACCCATTTGGACAGAATGAGATAGGGTACTAAGGTTGGGGGAGCCACAGTTGGTGAAGGTCGCTGTCTCCTTCTTACATGAACAGAGGGGCAACCCAAATCCAAACCCAAATGACTGTAAATTGATACATTTAGTTGTTGTTGTTATCTTTATTTATATCCCGCCTTTCTCCCTATGGCGGGACCCACAGCAGCTCACAACATTTAAAAACTACAATTGCTAAAAATCATAGTACAATAAATAAGAATTAAAAAGAGATTAAATCACATATGTAATTAAAATTCCACATAAATTATAAAACATTTTTAAAACTCCATAAACATTAAAATAGATCTTTAAAAAAAGAGGAGCACCAGCAGTCCAACCTTCATTTGTCAGCAAAGGCCTGGTTGCATAAAAATGTTTTATGCCTAGTGGCATAAAAATGAACATACATTGATCCTTGTAACCAGGCTTTAATAAATATGACTACCTTACTAGGTGGATAAGCTGGAAACAAGCATGATACTTAAAATGCTTTACTTTTAGCAAAGCCTATGTATGATCTACTGAGAATCCCTTTTAAAGACACATCTGATCAGCATGCCACCTGCAACATGCTAGCAGCCAGTTCTTTGAAAGAGCTGAGTGGGATATAAGTCAGCATGAATGTGGACTGAAATACTTGGAAACTAGCCATCTTCCTCTTTATATAGAGAAAGCATTCATTTTTACTTTATAATAGGCACTTCATTCTTTAGCTTCTTCCAACTGCTCAGACTGCCTTAGAATCCTTCATCAGGATATTTTGCCTGATGTAAAACAATATAACTTCATTGAAAATCAGGAGAGCTAGTTTCGGAGTGGCCTTTCCTTCTCTCCAGTCTTTTGAATTTAGTTCTTTTGTTAAGACATTTAAAAATCTCCTAGAATTTATGTTCTTGCTAGGGTGTCTTTCTTCTCAATTCCTATTACTTTTTCTTGCTTATCCTTGCAAGAAAATTAACTGCCTTTTAATTTTAAGATATTTGCAACTTCGGATGCTTTTACGTTGCTTTTGTCTGTACTTAATGGTACAGTTTGAAAACACTGATATTTGAAAAACTAAAAAAAAAAAACCCAAAATATTCAGAGGAAGGCAATGACAAACCTTTTCTGAATCATTTTTGCCAAGAAAACTCTATGATAAGGTCACCATAAATTGGAGCCAACTTGAAGGCACATAACAACAATTACAATACTGACAAAAATCTTACGCCCTTAATGAAGAAAGATATAAAGAGAAAAGGATTTGATCCAGCTAAGCTTACGCTTTTATTTAATGCCATAAACTTTGATGAGAAAACTATAAGCACATGATCAGATTTGGTTATTTGTGACTTATGGAGACCCTAAGGCGAACTTGACACAGGGTTTTCGTGGCAAAATTTATTCAGAGGGGATTTGCCATTACCTTCCTCTGAGGCTGAGAGATATTATTTGCCCAAGGTTATCCAATGGGTTTCCATCGCTGAGCAGGGATTTGAATGATGGTCTCCAGAATCTTAGTTTAACACTCAAACCACTGCACCATGTTGGCTCTCTTGACTTGATTAATCTTATTTTATTTTATTAAAATATTATTTTATTACCTCTCAGTCTACCAGGGCTTCTGAGGTGATACAAAACAGGTAAAACATTCTTTAAAACCAAATGAAAACATTATTTTTAAAATCAGTTTACACACCCACACACACCACCCACACACACACACACACACTTGAAACAGTCTCAAAAGCTAACCCTGCTTTGAAGGACCAAACAGCATGAAAAACAGTACAGTCTTGGCTGCCTGGTGAAGGATTAGAAGGGAAGGGGCCAGCCTGACTTCCCTTGGGAGGGAGTTCCATAACCGAGATGTGGATACTTAGAAGGCGTGTCTCATGTAGTCACCAAGCTAGCCTCTTGGGGTGCTGGCAAGTGCAACAGAGCCTTTGTGGAGGACCTCATATTTTGAGCAGATGCATAGAGGAGGAGGAGGTCTTTCAGATATCCTGGCCATTTAGAGCTTTGCATGTCAAACCTAACACATTGAATTGAACTCAGAATCAAACTGGAAGCCAGGACAGTTCATGCAAGACTCTTGTGACCTCTAACATGCACATCAGATAACTCCCTAACTGCTGCATTTTACAGTAGCTGTGTCTTCAAGCACTTTTTAAGGACACCCTCATTCAAAACATATTATGTTACATCATCAGGAGGCAACCAAGGCACAAATCATTGCAGCCGAATCCACCTTTCCTAGGAAGAATTACAGCTGGTGCACCAACCACTAGGGCAAAGCTACAGCTGACCCCAGCAGCTGCAGAGCAGGGTCCAAGAGCAACCCCAGGCTGTGAACCTGGTCTTTCTGAGGGACTTCAGCTTTAGCCTAAAAAGGTTGTAATCCCAACCTCAGGTTGGCTCTACATTCATATTTATGTTTTTCTCTTCTCCTTTTGTAATTAATAATCTGCTTATCTCATTCTCTGTGTTTACCAACCGAGCATATGTTAGGCCTGTGTTTATACTGCACTTCCACACACACTTGCGGGAAGAACAGGGTTGGATGTTTGGCACAGAAGCCAGCATCCAGAGAATTTTATACTTCATTCTTTTTAAAATGGAAGGATGCTTGCAGGCCATATGAATGAAAAGAGACACTGGGCACAGGAGGTGGGAGAGATGTTCAGTAGTGTCAGCAGTGGACAGGGAGCATGGCCTAAGTTCCCTGCACCACTTATTGTCCTCCCTCACTGCTAGTAAAAGAAAAACAAATTGTGTAAAATATGGACAAGTATGTGAGCTTATATGAGCTCACAGCTTATGTAAGCTGTGTAAGGCATAGAATTCAGCTTTTTCTTGGCATAGGGTTGGTGCAGAGTTTTTCTTATTTTAAACACACAAATCATAGCAGCCACACTCAAGTGCAGTAGAACTACCTACCCTTCAAGGAAGCCGTCCTCACTCTGCATAAATTTCATGATCTGTCTATCCTCTGGATATTGCTATACCACACTGAACACATACAGCCTTGTCTGATCTTGTAAGCTAAGAAGGGTCAGGCCTGGTTCATAGTTGGATGTGAGTCAGGAAATAACAGGAATCTCTTGGTAGCGCTAGGAAAAGAATCCTGTCTGAAACTTGGAGAGCTGCTGCCAGTCAGCATTGACAGCATTGATCTGGATGAACCAGTGGTTTGAGGAAGCTTCCTGTGTTCCTTATTAGAAGGGGTTTGCTAAGATCAGGAGGCTAGGTTGGTGAGTACTGTACATCAGACAAACTTTCCCGATCTTGATAATGGAAGTCCCTCCCAAAGGGACTCAGATTGACCTCATGCCCGCTGAGGGTTGTGTTCTTCATGTCATAGAGTGTTTCTTATGACCCATTCTGGATAACACTTCATGCACTTGAGGAAGTAGGCTAGGGTCCACAGAAGTCCCTGTTGTATTAAATGAGTTTAGTCTTTCTAATGTGCCACAAAACTCTGTTGGTTTTTGTCAGGTTCCATGCTCATAGACCCTTCCATCCAGTTTGAAGACAACTATCCTGTTAGGCCATTGAAACAGCTGTCCCTAAACCATGTTTTAATTTAATTTGATGTTTCATTTAGCCCAGCTTCCTCAGGTTGTACAGCAACACAGTGCTTCATGTTTCACAATTTTTTTCTCTTTCATATGAATGAGAGACTGACGTCCTCCAATCTTGTTGTACAAAACCTACAAATGCTTCTGAGTTAATGATAATTTCATTTTGGTCCCTTTGCAGTTTTGTACAGAGTTAAACCAGCCAACTCTGCCGAACATCCGCAAGTGGAAGGGCCCCCGAGGATGCTGGAAGGGTGTGGTTTCAGAAAAGACCTCAAGCCATCCACAGAAGGTACCCAAGTTAGGCATCTTGACTTTTCATAAAGTTTTGTTTTTGTCCAGGCAAGGTCATAATTATGTATGCCTGAGCTAGAACCTTCTGCAATTTTTGTTATTGTTAAGACTGCATTTTTCTTACACTTTGTGCTGACATCTCATAACGGGCTTTTTCCTGGACCTTTCAATTGATTTTGGATATTCTTTTTTGTCTGACTATAGCAAGTTTTGCACAAGAAAGTGAGGTGTTTTATTTCAATGCATTTTAAATATTCACTGCATATGTATATACTGTATAATATTTTCTTCTATTTGTTTGCTTAACAGTTTTGAACCTACTAATCCAGTGGCTCATGAGTTTTCATACTTAGAGTATACAAAATTGCAAATAAAATGTGTATGAACTTACAAAATTGTTAGCATGTGGCACTTTATCAAAGTATATTTTTATCAAAGAAAGAAGATTAAAACTGATTGTACTGTAGCTATAGGCATGGTCACACAAATTCAGTTTTGCTCTGTTGTAATTACAGACATAAATGAGTGGCCAATTAGCTCTTCCATCAGACAACTTTGTAGACAGTTCAGCTCTTTTTTGCTATACTGCAATTGTGGTGGCGGTGGGGAGAAAATGTGTGGGAGAATAGTGGGGCAGATCTGTCTAGATTGGATCCAGACTCAGCTATGCCTAGAGGATACCAGCAGAAATCGATGCAACTTGAGTTAGTCCTTATAAAAATGCAAATCCCTGTACTGTCACGAACTTTTTTTCTTTGCCTCCCAGAGTGTGGAATATTCTGGCTTCTTGTGGGACACAACTGCAGGGATAGAGCTGAAGGATGTTGCCTCCCAGGAGAATGCACAAACAAATGGCAATGGGCAGCACCAATTTCCTCAACCTTACATTGCACACTTCAAGGTAAGAGTACTCAAGCGACTTTTTCCTTTTTCTGGAAGAAGAATTCAAAGAATTGCTTGAGATTAAACAGTGCGTACATGTTTGAATATTAGTTGAGGTTGTGTGTTTTTTAACATTCTATTGGCCTGTTGAGCAGAATAGGCAGTGCTGTTGTTAGGTGCCTTCAGGCCAGTGACCCAAAGGTTTTCTGGGCAAGATTTATTGAGAGGAGGCTTGTCATTGCCTTCCTGTAAAGCTTAGAGAGGGTGACTTGCCCAAGGTCACCCAGTGGATTTCTGTGGCTGAGTGGGTATTCGAACCCTGGTCTCCCATAGCCCAAGTCCAACACTCAAGCCGCTGCACCACACTGGCTCTCACAGTGGGCAGTCTATCCTAGGAATATGCTCTTGTATCAGATACAGCCTTTTAACATTAAATAGTAATATATTTCCTGTCTGTGTGTGTAAAAAATGTACTTGCGACTGTCTCTTTACACATACACAGTCAAGGAACGCCACATATTCATTCCAAATTTGATCTTCTGAATTCTCGATTTTTAAGACAGCCCCATAATTCTCTACTCATAAATAAGCTTCGCTGAGTTCAATATAGCTTATCCATAGATAAGTGGGAATCGGATTCCAGCCCTGAAATCTAAATTGTGATCTCCAAATTTAACATTTTAAATTATGGTTCATATTTATTTATTTATTTGTGCTATTTCTATGCCACCTTTCTCCCAAAGTGGGACCCAAGGTGGTTCACAGAAATTAAAATCACAATTAAAACCAATTAAACCATACAAAGTAAAAAAAAACCAAAAATGATAAAAACAATGTAAAAACACACCCTGATAAAAGCAACAATTATATGTCAAAGGCGTGCTTAAACAAGAATGCATTTGCCTCCAAGCAAAAGGAAAGCAGGGAGGGGGCCAGTCTAGCCTTCCATGGGAGGGAGTTCCAAAGGGTAGGAGCAGCTACTGAGAAGGCTTTCTCTTGCATCCTCACCAAGCGAGCCTGCGATGGTGATGGGACTGAGAGAAAGCCTTCCCCTAGATCTTAAAACCCTTGCAGGTTCATAGAGGGAGATATGATCTTTCAGATAGTCTGGTCTAAGCCATATAGGGCCTTATAGGTCAATATCAGCATCTTGTGTTGTGCCCAGAAATGAACCGGTAGCCAGTGGAGCTGTTTTAACACAGGAGTTATATGCTCCCTATAACTGGCTCCAGTCAGCATTCTAGACCCACTGAAGTTTCTGAACAGCTTCCAAAGGCAACCCCAAAAAGAATGTGTTACTGTAGTCCAAATGGGATGTAATCAAGGCATGTGTTACTATAGCCAGATTTGACCTCTCAAGGAATGGGCACAGTTGGCGCACTAGTTTTAATTGTGCAAATACACTCCTGACCACTGCTGAAACCTAGGCATCCAGGCTCAGAGTTGAATCCAGGAGAACACCCAAGCTGTGAGCTTGAGATTTCAGGGGAAATGTAACACCATCTAGCACATGTTCTGTCTCTGTTAAAAAGGCAATCCATTCCATTATTTAAAAGCATGTTGGTGACATCCTGATGTCTGCGACATTTGCAAGGAAAGAGACTACAGGGAAAATTCTAGTATTATATTATGGTGGGCAGGTTAAAGGTGTTGACCTTTGTAATAAATATTCTATGAACAGCCTCATGGGAACCTGTACTTCTAGAAACTCCTCAGCCTTTTTTGTTAACACTGTTTCTACCTTGTATAGGTTGGAATGAATGACCTAACCCTAGTTAATCTTCATCTGGCCCCAGTGCCCTCAGTGGGAGAAAATGCTGTGAAGAATCATAATAGCCACAAATCAGCAGCCTTTGCACAGACTTTGCAGGAAACACTAAAAGGTAAGAGCACTCTTTCCCTGAGTGTCACCAACTATGTTAAAAATAATGAAAACTACTCAGTGGGACTTATCATTCATTTTAATTTTTAAAAGTTACATGAATATCTGACAGGTCTACATACTGAAAAATTGTCCTATGTTGGCTCTATGCCTGGCTTTTTCCTCTCTATGGAATACTCAGGATCCTCAAAAGATACATGTCAACTATGCCCAGCAATCAATTTTTTTTAAAAAAATCAGTTATTCACATATCTTTTAGTCAACTCATCTGATCAATTAGTTGATTGAGAAAAAACAATCATGTGTTGTTGTTGTTGTTTTAAAGATAGTATGCATTATGTTTAGATTAGTGCTACTCAAAGTGGGGGGCCCTGGGCCAGTTCTGGTCCCTGAACCATTGGTGCTGGTCCTTAATGAGTTTCCAGAGAAGAAAGAAGAAAACAATTGTAGCCAATGGACACAAATACAGTACCAGTCCCTGGCACATTGGGGGGAAAATTGTTGGTCACCCTCCCATCAGATAGCTTGAGAAGCACTGATGTAGATGATGCCTGAATTTGTTCTACTCAGGCATCATCTTAGAAGAGGCTTCCCTTTCTCTTTTAACTGATGAGGAGATGCCTCTAATGTGATAGTGCTTGCCAGTTGTGTTTGTTACTACTGTATTAAAATATATAATTTTTAAAGAAAAGTCTGAAAAGGGACTTATTGGGTGCACCTCAAAAATAAATTTCATCTGACTGGTTAATTGGTTAAATGTAGTAACCCTGATGTCAGTTCGCAACTGGATACTCAACAGGATGGGAAATGCTTTTCTCAGCAGTAGCACCTGTTCCATCATCCAGAGAAATGTGTGTGTGGATTTAAATCTAGCAGCTTCCACCTTTTTAGACATGGGTGTAGAAAACAGCGCTGGATTTGGCCTGGGAATCAGAACAGGGAGTAGTAAAGGATTTGAAAGGGTTAGAAGTCTAATAGCAGTGGGTGATAGTCAACTATGCTTGGTTTGGGCATCTTGGGACAACAGGGAAGCCTGGATTCTAGCGGATGAGTTGAAGTTAGTGCATTGTATGGGGAGAGGGAGTAAGAATGTGTTTTTGTGATGTACCTATACTTACATTAGCAGTGGGGAATCCTTGGTGGTGCAGTAGTTAAATTCCAGTACTGCAGTCACAACATTGTAAGTTCCATCCCAGAGAGCTCCAAGGTTGACTCAGCCTTCCATCCTTCAGTAGGTCGGTAAAATGAGTACCCAGCTCGTTGGGGGCAATTAGCCAACACGTTGTAAAGCACTTAGGGAGTGCTTTGGCACTGATAATTGGTATAGAAATAGAAGTGCTATTGCTATTGCTGTTGGTTTACCATGGTCCCCAATCTGGCTGATAGAAGCCCCTGCATGTTGCCTGGTCCCCTCTCCCAAATGAGGCAAGAGTGGCCTTGCCTTTACCCTGCATTGAAAATGTGGCCAGTTTCCCAACCAGCATGCTGGTAAGAGAAGCTCCAGCCAGTGCTTTAGCTAAGGATCTGGCAACATCAGGAGATGTGGCCCTACCTCCTGACATTATCCAGCCTGTGCAGTCATGTGGACTTTCAGTCCCACCCCCACCCTGATAAGTTCTTACTGTGCCCATCCTTGCCTTTACTTTGTGGTTACTGTCCTTACTCTCAGTGTCTTCCCCCTTCAGGAAGAACTACTGGCTCTTTTCACTACTCTGGGCAGGGCCAGTTTGGGGGGACCCTACAATGCTTTATTTTTGGGAACCCATATGTTTATCTCAGGTCAATGTAACCTAACCTAACCTATTCACAGTGCAGGGTATTCAGAACTAATAATGTTTTTGCAGGAGGAGGGTTACGACAGGGCCCCCCACAATGACGGGGCTGCAGCTGCAGGTGATGCAGGGCCCTTAAACTGGCCCTGACTCTGGGCAACTAGCTTCACTTTTTCTCTTGAGCAATACAAAGTGCCACTAGGGGGCATTTCACACAGATCGATCACAGATTAGCAAAGGCATATAGTGCATTTGGAAGACTTCACAAAAGAGTCTGGAGCAACAAACACCTGAGGCAAAGCACAAAAATCAGTGTGTATAGAGCCATCGTACTGTCTATCCTCCTTTATGGATCTGAAACATGGGTCACCTATCGCCACCACCTACGACTCCTCGAGCGCTTTCATCAGCGCTGTCTACGCACAATCCTAAATATACACTGGACTGACTATGTGACGAATGTTGCTGTCCTTGAGCAAGCAGGGATCACCAGCATTGAGGCCATGATATTGAGAACACAGCTGCGCTGGGCAGGGCACATTTCTAGGATGGAGGACCATCGCCTCCCAAAAATACTACTCTACGGTGAACTCGCCACGGGTCAGCGTAAGAGGGGTGCTCCAAAAAAGCGATACAAAGACTCCCTGAAACAACATCTCAGGCTTGGCCAAATTGATCACCAACAGTGGTCCGCCCTGGCCTCATATCGGGAGGCATGGAGACGCACTATCCACAATGCTGCAGCCTTATTTGAGAACTCACAACGAACAAGTCTTGAAGAGAAACGACAACGCAGAAAGAATCACAACCCAAAAACATCACCCAAGGAGACCTTCTGCTGTGCTTTTTGCAACCGGACTTGTTTATCTCGGATTGGCCTTTTTAGTCATCAGTGCGCTTGCAGAAAGCGCGGGATGAGTCCTTCCTGAATCTTCGTTTGCGAAGAAAAGCCAGAGAGAACACTATGCCATGGCTGCATCCTATGGAATCTTGGGATTTGCAGTTTAGGGGTAAGTATTTAGAATTCTCAGAAAGGGAGCTCTAGCCCCTCCCCAAACTACAAGCCCCAGGATTCCATAGGATGCAGCCATGGCAGTTAAAGTGGAATCGTAGCACTACAACTGTGTAGTGTGAAAGGGCTGCCGGACTTCTCTTCAGAGCCACACTCTTCCGTTCCTATGAATCTAAGGAATGCTGAATTAAGTTAATGGGCTCTTTCAGTTCTAGACATAGTCTAACATGTAGGGAATTAATAGTAGATTGAAAGAAACCAAAGAATATTTTATTATTAAGATTTTAATAAAGAGATATCATTCCTATCAGTCATCTAGTACAGAGCTATTTCATTGCTATTTATAATGGCAAAACAATACTCATCTTTTTATACAATATACTACCATGCATTCTAGTTTATAAACTTACCAGTCAACATAGCTCCCCTCACTATGCACAGGTTCCTTTTCTCTCCATCCTCTCACTCTGACATTCTCTCTTGGCTTCTTTATGTGATCTGATTTTAGCCCTGCTCAGATGTTACAATATCATGTGGACCAAACACATGAGGAAAAGGAGCAAACAAGACCTGCCCTTCCATCTTCATTTCTGATTATCTCTGTGCAGGGCAAATCAGGGGTCCAGTTCACATGAAGAGTCTCCACAGGTAGCAGAGGTCCTTTGCTTCCAGCACATCATTCTTCATGTAAAGAAGGTGACAGAACTGGAGACAGAGGCAATGGATTTAGTGTATTTTTCCCTCCTCATATGTTTAGGTGAGACAATTTGATAATGCCAAAATAGGTCTTTTCTCTCTCATTCGGCTATCTTACCCCACACGATTCTCCACTGTTCTTCCTCTTCTCCTTCCCTTGGTTTTTCCTCTTTCACATTCAAATCCACACCACCAATCTCACACTATCCCTGAAGTTGAAGTTCTGTTTCTACTTACCACATTAACAGAGATTACTATTATATGAATCCTATTATAACTCACTCTCCCCTGACATATATGGTTGTAGTGCCTGTTCGCAGCTAAAGTATTTAATGGAGTAGGGAGCTGTCGCTTGTGTTGAATAAAGCCTCTGTAAAGGGAAGAACCACCTATACAAATTTATGTTGGGGTGGGCAAAATGAGACCCGTGGACTGTATGCAGTCTCCCTGGGACATTTTTGTGGGCCCCAGGATAAAACAAAGTTTTTAAAAAATAAAAATTGCCTAGAAATGCTTCCTAACATCCTCTAGGTCAGAGGTATAGAGGGCAATTTCAACATTCTTCCACCATGTCATTTTAGGCCCAGGAGAGGAAGCAAACCAGAAGTGACTTACAAGGTGTGTGTGTATGTGTGTGTGTGCGTGTACCGTCAAGTCACCTGTCGACTTAGGGCCAACCCTATGAATTTCCTAGCGTTTTCTTAGGCAAGGAATACTCAGAGGTGGCTTTGCTAGTTTCTTCCTCTGAAATATAGCCTACAGCACCTGGTGTTGTCCCACCTGTGACCAGTCGCTGCCAACTCACAGCTTCCACAATGCCAGGAACATAAAATCAGACAAAAGTAGTTCATACTCTGGTCCTTTTATGCCAAGGGGGAACTTTTTGCCAGTCTCCCGTCACACAGACTGGCAAGGCTATGTACTGTGCATCTCCATTTTCAACTTAGAAGTCCAAAATTTTACTTTTTTGGACCACAACTCCCAGCCAGCATGGACTCGCCATGCGTGCTGGAGGCTTCTGGAAGTTGTGCCCCCAAAGATTAATCTTTCCAAGCTCTGGGCAGTTCCACTGTTTCATTCTAAATAAGGGGTTGTCTATACGAGGGGAAAAGTGGATTGCTCTACAGTAATAGCAATTCGCAGCAGCTGCAATTTGTCTTATTTTTTTCCTGCAGGCATAAGCTTTGCATGCCTGCAGGTCCAGATGGTAGCCGTGAGTGAATTACTCACTGAATTACTCACATTTTTACTTACTGCAATTTGCCGCCACCACACCGTTTAAAATCCTACCGTATTTTCCAGCATATAAAATGAGTTTTTAACCTTCTCAAAATCTTCTCAAAAGTAGTGGGCCCTCTTATACACTGGGTGTCGTCTTATAGGGCTCCCCATCGCAGCTTTGGAAGGACAGGTGGTGACTGGCTGGTTGGGGGGAGGTTTGCCAGCATCCACCTTTCCCAAAGCCACAATGGGGAGCCCTATAAGACAACACCCCGCCCAGCCAGCCAGCCACCCCTCCATGCCCCCCAATGGGGCTGCCAATTGCAGCTTCAGGAAGGGTGGATGGGTGGCTGGCTGGAGGGGGGAGGCTTTCCAGCCACCACCCACCCTTCCCGAAGCCGCGATGGGGCTGCCGATCACAGCTCCAGGAAGGGTGGAGGGGTGGCTGGTTGGATGGGGGGGTAGGAGATCTGAGAGGTAGAGAAGGAGGGGTAGTCTTATACGGTGAATATATCCCAAACTCTATATTTTAACTTAAAATTGGGGAGGTCGTCTTATGTGCCCAGTCGTCTTATACGCCGGAATATATGGTATTTCCAAAGTGCAGTAGAGCAATATTTCACGTTCACAAAATAAATAAATAAAACCCCACATTCCATTTTATTGCCTTAGCACTCACTCGCTAAGGGAAAAATCCAACATGGTGACTCTGAGTGCTTGTCTTGTAAGCAAGCCATCCCCCATGCTCGTCTGGCCAATCAGCTTTGTGCTTCCGCTCATATGAGAAAACAATTCAATTTGTGTCGCTTGTCCCAATGAGTGGGGACGCTCATTCCCCCCACTGTTTTTTAAAAGATGGGGAAAGCCACTAAGCCTTTTCCTTCAGCATTGTTGGCCGCCCTCCTTCCGAATACGGGAATACGATGCAGGATGCCATTAAGACAGGTCATATTCTCCTCTCATTCTGTGAGGAGTATTTTTGCCATTTAGACAACCCCTTTCTCTCATTTTATGGTACCAGCTTGAAGTCCCACAAAATGCAGGGGGAGAGGTGCAACTCCAGAAATTTGTGAGAAGTTTGCTATGCAGGGAAGGAGAGCATTGTCAGATAATCTTCTGCATATTTTAAAAACAGAGTTCTGTGCACCACATTTACATTTCTTTGGGCTCCTGAAGTGCTGTAGACTGCAAGAAAAGATCTGGCTTTAGATGTGATGTAATGCCTAGAAAATTAAGTCTGCCCATATTGCGATGAGTGAGAACTTCTAACTCTGTCAATCTCTAATCTCTGACTTTGGGGAGTTAGATTCAAATAGATTCATGCAAAGCCATTATGATTTCACCATGTTAATATACTTACTGGTCCTTGGTTGGGGGGGAAATGTTGGATGACTTGGGGCTTATCTACACGGGCCAGGATACACCGGCTCCCCATGGGCATATCTTGGATGCAGATCAGGCCCTCTCCTCCCTGCTTCCCTCCACGAAACAGGAAGAAGTCCAGACATGTACACCAGCCCATTGCTGCAGCCATTACCGGAGTCTCCCTCACTCTCCTGGAAGCTAGGAAGCCAGCCCGCAACGTTACTAAGGCTCCCTGCATGTGAGCAGCCTTGGTCACATGCTGTGGGACCCCTTCCTGCTGTGGGTGAGTGATGGCAGACCGGCAGCTGCAGCAATGGGCTGGCGTGCTGGAATGGGCTCCTGCAGTCACATGGGGACTGACCACTTTCTTTCTTGTGGGAACAGAGTGAAGCAGGTTTTTCTTAAAAATGTGTTATCAGGCCCTACCCTGTCTTTCCTCTGTCTTAACCCAGTCTTTACCCCAGGGATCATCAGGACTGCCTGGGGACAGAATGGGGCAAAAAGCCCTATGTCATCAGGACTGCGGGGCTCTAAGACAGGGACAAGACAGGATATATTGTCCACGTAAATAAGCCCTTACATTTTTTCAAGGTTAGCAGTTTAAAATATACTGAATCAACACCCATCTCCAGTTTCAGAAGAGGTACATGAAGAATACAATGGATATACTTATTTAATTGCAAGACATCATTTATGTTTCCCTGACGTTAATTACCCTATATTAAGTGTAGGGAGCTTTACAAACCTTGTTTGGACTCAAAACTACTTTCAAAGACTGGAACTAAAGTTGAGTGTGTTGTTTTGAACTATAATTAGCACTCCCCCCAGCTTTTTTAAACACGTCTATTTTAAAGTTAGAAAACAGCTTCCAGAATGATTCTCTTCTCCATTAGGCAAGTATTGATTTTTTCCTGTGGTTCAGATGAAATTGAAAATGGTATTGCTTTCTCTGCTAAATGGAACCACTCTCAGTAACATTCTGTGAGATTTCCAATGTGATTCGAAGGGCATTTACTCAAAAGGAAATACCATTGAATTCAGTGCAAATTGCTCCTTAGTAAGTGTGAAAGGGCACCTTAAGGAGAACTTCCTCTGTAAGTTGCTTACAGTGTCCACAAGCTTACCTGGCCTCCTTCAGTCCCTTTCATTCTCTCTTGCTCAGCAGTATTAGGGTTTCTCACCTCTTTGCATGCCATCTCCCCACATCTTACTTTTGTCAAGTGATGCTCCCCACAACATTCTGGTTAACATCTATGAACATTTACTGGGTATGGAAAATGAATTGGTTGGGGTTGCACTTCCCTACAAAAATTACAGTTTCACAGCTTGCAAGAATAGCAACAGGATGAATCCCATCCTGCCTCAGAAGTCCATATGCTTCTGAGGTGGGCAGCGCATTAGCAAAGAATTTAACAGTTACAAAGCCAGCTGTACATTTGGAAAATGTCACCTAGATCTGAAAAATGTGCCTTTATTTTAGCTACTGGGACAATATGTACAGTACATGAGGGAAAACGTGTGTGGAAATGCATACCAAAATATGCACATTAAGGGCAGGAAAGAAAGGTCTCACAACCCAGTGTTGAATTAGAATGAGATGAGAATGCTACTGTGATTCTCAGAAGTACAACAAAAATGTAACCAATATGTTTTCACATCCCTAATGTCTACAGGGGCACAGTGCATGGGTACAGCCTTGTCTGCTAGTCAGATATACAGAGGGGAGGGTGTCTAAATCAGTTGGCAACACTGGCTGAGCACCAAGCCCCATGTAGGCAAGCCTTAAACCAGGGGCCCTTTCACACTACAGCATTATAGCACTATGATTCCACTTTAACTGCTGTGTTTCCATCCCCTGGGATTCTGGGATTTGCAGTCTAATCAGGCATGAGAGTTTTTGGGCTGAGAATTCTAAACTCTGCTCTCTAAGCTGCCAACCCCAGAATTTTATAAGATGAAACTGAGTGTTAAAGTGGAGTTAGCACTATAATTGTGCACTGAGAAAGGACCCTATGGACCCTAATTGTTTGCTAGAGAGACCTGCCAAGAGCTTTAAGGGTCACAGTCCTGAAAGATGGATGCATCCTTAGTGAGAGACAGAACCAAGTGGTATCTTGGGGTGGGTGGGGAAATCCTTTGTGTTGCTTAGTTGCTTTGGCACATACTGTTCTGGTCACACAGTTGCCATTGCCAGTGGGGTGCATGGTTAAAGTTAGGGGAATGAAATGATGAGGGCACATGGACAGGTAGGAGTGAATGTGAAAAGGGATACACATCCATCCTTTTTTATTATTATTATAGAACTGTTGTGTGGCTCTAGTACTTTCTTGGTTTTGTACTTCTTATAAGATTCTAACTAATTTGGCTTCTCTGATCACTTTCATTATTGGTTATCAGCAGCTATTCACATCCCCTAATCCCCCCTTCACCTTTCTTAACTTGTATGATTTAGTGTGGGAATGTTTTGGGTGGGTATGCAATCAATTTTCATGCTGGGAAATGCTTGATGCTGCTTGGTTTAAAAAAAAAGAGAGAGAATGCACATCTAGGAAAACTTAAGTCATATGGTCACTCATGTTTGTTTTACAGTGTACCCCATGTACATGGAGAGGTGAGGTTTGGTATATGTTGAAATCTTAATAAGATCTGCATGTTTTTACTCTGCACAGGAGTATTACCATTCAGTGTACAAAGTGTGTAATGTTTGAAGCAGCAGGTTTGGTAATTCATGGGTAGAAGTTCTCTTTACTGCCTCACTTGATGCAGTGCTGAGTAAATTAAAAGACTAAGGGGTTTGCTATTGCATGTTTGCGCCCTCTGCTGGCTGCCTGACTGCATAGCAGCAGAAACATAATCTAGACCTAAAATTTGAGTCAAAAACAGATGTTCTAAAAACATTTCCTATTCAACAAGTAATAAATATCCACTAAAACAGTTCATTTATAGTCTGTAGAATAGTGTGATCTGATTTCTAAGAGGTCAGCATTTGCTCTGTTCGAGTATACTCCTAACCTTTCAAAACATAAAATATTGTGGATTCTTAGCATGTTAATTATGGATGTTTATCTGATTTTGAGGCTCTGGTCTTTGTCAGTAGAGCACTATTAGGATGTACATTCTTGGTCAGAGCATGACAAGCCTTCTTCCCAAACAGATGGCCATCTCTGTCAGCTTTCAGACCAAAGAGAGCGATAACTGTTTATGAAGAAACGTTGAATTTAAAAATACATACACACTTAGAAATTTTGGTAGGGTATTTGTTTACAACTAGAAGAGAGCTGTGTACAGGAATTAATGCTGCCTTTAATAGGGTAGTTTATTTATTTGTTTTTAAACAGTGTTGGATTTTTGTTTTTTTGTTTTTAACTATTATGATTAAGCTATATTTTGTTTTTATCTATGGTGTGAAGTGCCTTGGGTGCCATTTTGGGAGAGAGGCAGGATACCAATTAAATAAATTAAACAAATAAATAAACAAAAACAATTGTAAAGAACATTTCTATGAAGAATCACAGGGTACCTTAAAAGCAAACTGGGAAAGTGAACCACAGTAGCCTAAATCCCACTGTTAGTCCCAACTAAATTAGTCCCATTGAATCAGTGAGAACTTAGTAAGTCAACAGTTATATGAGTTCCACTGATTCAATGGATCTACTCTAATTGGCAAGCAGATTTAGGCCTAAGAATGCAAGTTCATACTAGTTTCCTAGGAGTCGGACTCGTAGTAACAAGGTGATAATTGATGAAATGCACTGTAAACTATATAGGTAAGGGCTCAAAATCTACAGAGTGATGAAAGACAGACTACAACATTTCAATATATAATGATGAAAAGTACAGGTGTTTGTTGGACAGATGATCAATTGAGCTGTTTCAGCAGATGTTCATGAATAGCCAGTTGGATGCAGAGATTCAGCAAAGTATATCTCACACTAAAGCAACAGAAATCCTGTTGTTTTCCAATGCAGGCTCAACTGAATCACTTCTTTGCAGTTTGCAAAATAAATTCAGTGTATACTTATATAATAAAACGTGAAGCTAATCTAATGCAGTTTGCTGTGCGTGCAAACTGTTTTTTGACAACATAGTAGAGCAGCCATTTTATATATGTATGACCCCACCCAAACCTTCCTATCCAAAGATATTAAGATATTGCTTAATAATTAGCAGTTTCACCCATTTTAGTAGTATATACTGCTTGTGATCTCTCCCTCCTGCTTCCAGCACCTTTAGCAAAACACAGGTAACCACAGAGGAGCCTGCCTTCTCTCCAATCCAGGACCTCTTCTTGGAGGAACCTTCATCTTTTCCCCTGGGTTGGGGAGAGCTGAAGCGAGCAAAAACATAGAGAAAACCACAATTCATTGATGTAATCTGTGCTTTGCAGGCAGAAGGTCTCGGGTTCAGTCCCTCACTTACCTGAGATTCTGGATTGCTGCTGACAATACTGGGCTAGACTAACTGGTATAAAGCAACTTTGTAACATTTTGTGATTGTCCTCAAACCAAGAAACTGGCTTTATGGTGAAAACAGAAGGGATGTGTTGCTGTACACACACACGCACCCTCAACACAACTCAAGGGTCAAGTGAGAGAGACCGATTTCTGGTGTTCCACCTCCCTCCCAATCCAACTGCTAAAGGTTTGGCCTGTTATATAGGTTGTGTGTGAAATCCAGCCTGCTCCCACTACAGCATATTAACATCCATAGCCAGAACTTGGAAACGTTACATATGTAGACTACAACTCTCAGATTCTTCCTGCCACTATGAGGATACTTTTCCAAGCTCTGTCCATAGCCTTCTCCTGTTCATCATCAATAAGCTGGTTAGGTTGGATGCAGGCTTTCCACAGAGCATGATCAATCAACCTTTCACTTCATGGCACTGATGATTAATGTCCTGTGACTGACCTTTCCTCTTCCCAAATATTAGAATATTTCCAAACACAGACATGGCCGTGGCTTGGAAGGTATAAACCTTCCGTACCCAGCTGCTCTCCTAGCTTCTCTAAAGTTGAACGAAGCAGCTTAGTATATTACTGTATATATGCTGTTTTCTACACTCTTCCTTTTCTGTCTCTGCCTCCTCTTCCGTACTCTTTTATCCCAGTATCAGTCAGCCCTTTAGCCTTAGAGTCCCTGCCAACTCCATGAATTTCCTTCATAGAATCAGAGCGAAAACTGCCTGGCAGCTAGGCAAAAGCATTCTGATTAACTGTAGTAAGAAACTTACAGCCAATTGTATTGTTAGATGTAAGTGAAGGGGTGAGTGTGACTTGGATGCACTGTCAGTAGTACTACTGATATGGTTTTATTGTTAGTATACTTCATTACTGAGTGTATGTAGCATAGTATGAGGTTTTATATACAAAAAAGTGGTTACCTTTTCACAATCCCTCCCATCTAAAATTGGCAAGATAATAGGAGTAAAGAACTGGTTTGTTTGAGGAAGAATGTGAGCAAATACAGTAACATGTACTCATTGTTACGAACGAGCCTGAAGCCCAGATGTCTCATGGAAAAAAGAGTAGAGCTGTATTTTGAGGAGGGATTTGGTAACTGTGATGGTGGCATGATGTACATGTTCACAGAAGGAAGCTCATATTTAGGAAGCAGCAAGAAAGAATGTGCAGAATTGTCTCAGGGAGGAAAAGATTTGGGGGTGGTGAGAGCTGGAAGAGTAAAGTTCACAGACCAAGGATTCTTTACAATCCATAACTTAACCTCTTCCTCTCTCTTTTTCCTTTATTATTCCCAACCTTAGGTGAAAAAGATGTAATCATCTTAGGAGACTTTGGTCAAGCACCAGACAGTAGCGACCATGATGTGCTGAGGAAGGAAAAATTCCATCATCTGGTTCCTACCAGTACATTTACAAACATCAGCACAAAGAACCCTCAGGGTTCAAAGTCCCTGGATAACATCTGGATCAGCCGTAGTTTGAAAAAGGTTTTCACTGGTAAGTTTTCATTTCTGGAAGAGATGAAAATTAAGAACTTCAAGTTTGAGTTATTGTGTACATCAGTTATGACTATTTCTGTTTTAAAAGCAACAAGAAAAATGTCCTCCTGCAATAAGCTTGTTGCTTGTTAACGTGAATTACAGTAAGCTTGCGAATTTCATATTAAATTCCTCCTAGCCTCTTTTACATTTTACTTGCACACAGCAGTCAAGTTTACTGTGGGTATGTTTGTTTACTAGGGGTTGTAGTAGGTGTGCTGTAGTAAATATATGAGGACAGTGGACAAGCAGAGGAGATCTACAGCCCCTTACAGCTTCTCAGTGCATGTCTCAACACATACCCCTGAGTGTTTTGAAGTGCATACCTTCCCTTCCCATATGTTTATTTTTTTCACAAGACCATCTTCACTTTCATTAGATCAAGAAGCTTAGTTTTAACAGAACTTAGACATTTGTTTGTGGCTCAGCAGAAAGTTTCAGGAGCCGAGGTTGAACCAATACTGATGCACTCACATATATGTTTCTTTAGTTTCATTTTTATTATTATTTATATTGTATTTTTCTTTCAGTAACTTGAGTTTTCATGGGTCTTCTAGTGGTCCTAGATGCTGCTTAGTTCCCCATCTACTTAATTTCAACAGTATCATGGCAGAACTTGCAAATATTAACATAAAATACTGCTAAAGTTTTAACATAAAATTGTTAAATTAAAATGAGTTAATGTTAGGAGATTAGGAGAACTTCCTAACTTTATTTATATTATTTGTTGATAAAAATTGCTAACTGTTAAATCATTAAAGAAAAATAATTTAACATTACTAAAAATGACCAACCCTCCCCGCCCCCATTTATCACCCCAAAGTAACAAATTAAAGTAAGGTAAAATGTTCAGTGTTACCAAAAAAACTTAATGTTGTTGTTTAATAATGAAAATAACACATTTTAAAAACTTTAAGAAATCAGGGGTAATAAATTCATATTTAACCAATTATTCCTAGGCTTTGTATCAGATGCACAAAGAAATAAACCACTCAGGATGTTAAAACGCAAAAGCCAAATGCTCTGTGTGTGTGTATGTGTGTGTGTTTCATTGTTGCTTCTCCTTCCTCTCCCAAACATTCATGCTTTGCAAACATCTGTTTCCACAGGTCACTGGGCAGTTGTGAGAGAAGGCCTTACAAACCCCTGGATACCTGATAACTGGTCATGGGGTGGAGTAGCATCAAGCCACTGCCCAGTGTTAGTTGAATTTTACACAGAGAAGGACTGGAATAGGAAGGATGTGACTCGAAATGGAAATGGAGTGATAGTGGAAAACAGCGATTTGAACATTAAACATGAACGATGATGAGAAAATGCAAACTTCCATTCCCTTTCCCAGAAGGGATAATCAGAAGATCTCTTTGCTCAAAACCTGATGGTGAACCAGAACTGCCTTTTTTCTCATTTAAAAAGAATCAGCTTCTGCTTTTAACACCTACCCTTCCCATCCTACCTGTGTACCCCTTTATGGATGTTTTAGGGTATCCTGTTGCCATGGGGTGATTTGGACTTTTTATGGAGACACGGTCAACACATCTATGCTTGGATACCTGGATAACTTCAAATAAAATGCACTTTTTAATACTGTATGTTCATGCTTTGTGATTTCTAATAAAATGTCACAATAATAGATGTAACCTTCAAAAGGGCAGATTTGCATAACTAGTTTTTAATGTACTCTGTGATACAATGTGTAGAAACCCTGCCTAATGAATATGGCAATATGGTATAATTTCATCGTATCACTTCCACTAGACTCTTGGAATTTGGGCATCTTGAGTCATGACCTGCACATCTCTGGGAGTATTTGAAAACACCCATTGAAAATGTGGTAACCATACACTGTGGTTTGATCAACGACCTTAACATTTGTTCCATCAGCTCATGAAATTAAAATCTGAATGACCAATTATCATGCCATCAAACACTCCAGGCTGTGTGTGACCCATACTGCCTCTAAGTGGCAGTATATGATTATGGAAGACCTTTCAGTAGTGTGGATCCAGATTTAGTCGTATTTAGAGCAAACCCATTGATCCACTGATTTCAGAGGATCTGCTCATGATATGATAAAGACTGGTTTGTTTTCTTCCATGAAGGCTGTCTCATATATTCCAGTTTTCATTATTTTCCATTGGAGATTTGTACTGTGTGTGTTGATAAAACTTTTAACATTCGAAGAACTTGACATTAAAAAAAACATGTTCACCACAGAAATATACAGGTAGCAGGTGCTCAGTTGTTTTTATAGTGCATTTAGATTAATGTGACCTCAACAGACAGGCCCTGGTTTATCTTCAAGAGATTCTTCACCCATCTGAACTCCACAATGTCCTAACTTCTGCAATTGAAGCTCTGGAGGTTCATTCCTTCTACATGAATGCTTGTGGACACTGACAAGATCTGAACCCTCTAAAATTCCTTCCCTGGTGGGTCCACTTGCATCTGGACTATCATTTTGTTATTTAATTTTAATTGGTCTGCTTTAACTGAATATTACCTCTGGCAGGGTTTTCTCAAAACTAATTATACAAAGTAGGTGTTGAATACACTGCAGATAACAAATCTTTAACAAGTATGCAACCTAGGCATTGTAACATCTTAAAATTTTTCCATGTGAGGGTGAATCACCGATATAGCATTATGTTCAGAAATATACAACAAGGGGTTGTCTAAACATCAAAAATACTCCTCATAGAATTCGAGGACAATACGATTTGTCTGAATGGCATCTTGCATCAATCCACTGTATCCACTGTATTTGGAAGCCCCAAACCACCAAAAACTCTGCAGTTAAAGCCTTTGCAGCTTTTCCTGTATTTTTAAAAAAGCTCCGTGGGGAATGTGCATTCCTGCTCATTGGGA
The DNA here is from genome assembly GCA_030847615.1 of Gambelia wislizenii. Classification (NCBI taxonomy): domain Eukaryota; kingdom Metazoa; phylum Chordata; class Lepidosauria; order Squamata; family Crotaphytidae; genus Gambelia; species Gambelia wislizenii. The sequence goes on along the minus strand of JAUMIR010000006.1, from coordinate 78,242,451 downwards.
CAACTGATTCACTTTGATGCACATTCCCAATAAGAGTGGAAGTAGAAAGCTGATTGGTCAGATGAGTGCAGGGGGCGGAGCTTGCTAACAATGCAAGCACCCAGAACCGCCATGTTAAATTTTCTCCATAGCAATCTTGTGCTGAGGCAACAAAGCAGCCTTTTTCTATTTATTTTGGTGGAATATCACACTTTTTCACCTTAGATATGCTTTTTTTTTTTAAAAAAAATACTGTTTAGCAGTGGTAACTGGTAGAAGTAAAAATGCAAGTAATCTCGCGCCCGCCATCTTGATTCGCAGTCATGCCTGCTTGAACAGAGAAAGCAGATAGCTTTTCATGTCTGCAAGCTTCCCCCCCCCCCCAAAAAAACCCCATTAAGACCATTAAGCTGCTGCAAATTAGCATTAGGGCGAATCAATCCACATTTTCCCCCTTGTTTAGACAAGCCCCCAAATAGTTTTGTAAATCCACGTGCTGAGATACTATTTCCCATTTGTGCATAATAGCAACTTATCTGGCAAAGCAACTTGGAAAGAAGCATAGGAGAGACTGCCTTGTTTAAATCACTATTGCAAATTCAGATAATGAAACCCATCTGTCACCTGTCGGCTTATGGCAACCCCATGAACTTCATAGGGTTTTCTTAGGCAAGGAATACTCAGAGGTGATTTTGCCAGTTTCACTGAAATATAGCCTACAGCACCTGGTATTTGTTGCGGTGGCATCTTTAAGGCTGGTGTCATCTCTCTCCATGACGGCATCACATGGTGCAATTCAGCCTCTCTGTGCCCCCCTATGCCGCCACTGATCTGTTGGCAGTATCCCATCCAAGTACTAACCAGAGCTGATCCTACTTTGCTTCCAATATCAAATAGGATCTGGTGCCTTTAGGGTATTTATGAAAGAACTGGCAAAACCACCTCTGAGTATTCCTTGCCTAAGAAAACCCTGTGAAATTCAACAGGCGACACACATTCAGTGATATAGTGTGCATGAAAGCCAAAGTACTGTATAAATTTACTTGATGATAGTTTGTACAATACCACAGGCTAAACAAACATGAAGGTTGAACTATCTTTTGAAAGCAGGTTGACTTGCTTAAGAGTCTAACTTAACATTTAAGGCACCTCATTATCCATGTTCTATTTTTTTAAAGCAATTCTTCTTTTCATACCAAGAAAACACCTTTGTCTCTAGGGTAAAGGTTATGAACTCCTAGCCTGGAAGGTGAAGTTTCCATGTCTAACAATTGTAGAGGGTTGTAAACAATGTCTTGGTACCCTTAAAGTATTATTTAAGTTTGTCTTTCATGTTTATTCTTCCTGTTTCAGGAAGTATGTTATCTAGTAGATAAAACCACAAAGCACATAATAATACATTGGCTCAACCAGCACATCTCCAAAGGACAATATCAGAATAGGACAAAGCTGGCTCAGTCCTTACACTTTGCCTTAAGTAGCTGGGGTCAAAAATAGGGCCATATACTTTCAGAACAGAGCTAGCTGAAAGAAATTTTGGGTATTCAGTTAGTACAGTTCTTCATTTTTGCCACCAGTTTATTCATTTATCAATTTAGTAACATAGTTCATAGAATCATAGAATTGTAGAGTTGGAAGAGACCACGAGGGCCATCCAGTCCAACCCCCTGCCATGCAGGAATACACAAATATTCACCCTTGCAGTGCTTTAGATGAATCAGTAAACAGGTTCTGTCATAATTATTTTGCTCTTATATGGTGAAAGTTGAAGGGGGTCATGAGCACTAAGCTAAGGCCACTATTACACTACGCTGTTATAGTGCTATACAGATTGAGGCTCCCTTATCCAAAATGCTTGGGACCAGAGGTATTTGGGATTTTGGAATATTTCAGATTTTCGAATACTACATAATGAGATATTTTTGGAGATGAGACCCAAGTCTAAACATGAAATTCATTTATGTTTCATATTATACAAAGTATGTTAAAACAATTTTGTGCATGAAACAAAGTTTGTGTACATTGAACCATCAGAAAGCAAAGGCATCACTATCTCAGCCACTCATGGACAATTTTGGATTTGGGAATATTCTGGATTTCGGCATTCTGGATTAAGGGAGACTCAGCCTGTATTCCATTTTAACTAACATGGCAACGTTCTGTGGAATCCTGAGATTTGCAGTTTAGTGAGGCCAAAGAGCTCTGTGGCTGAGAATTCTAAATGCACCTCCCAAAATTGCAAATCCCAGGATTCCCTATGATGTTGCCATGGCAATTAAAGTGGAATATAGCACTGTAACAGTGTAGTGGGATAATGTCCTAATTAACTACAAGACATTGACTGGAGATGTGAAATTTCTAAACATTCTAAAGCAAGGACGATAAAAATCCTTCTTTCAATGGCAAAAAGAACAAGAAAAGAAAATAGGGGGAAAGATTTTTTCTTTAAATTTTTTATTATTTTTAAAAATCGTACATCACTATTACAACAATTCCCCCCTTGTTCCAAATGAACCCATCCCCTTCCTGTCCCTCCCCCAATTTATAATGCACAATAAAGATACTACTCTGTCAAATCTCTAGTATCTGTAATAGTTGTTCTCTTCCATTGCAAATTATTATAGTAGCAGTTACCTAGTTATTAATTCAAAATTTAACTTGATTGTTCAGTGGTTTAAATTCACCATTACTTCACCATTACTTAAATTCACCATCACACAAAGCTAACAAATGTTTTCCATGTCATATCAAATAAATCTTTTATTTCTCCTTTTTGCTACTCTTAATTTATAAGTCAACTTCTCTTATAGGGTTAGGTATAACCCATATCCTATTTAACCAATTCTTAATTGATAAATTCTCTATTCCCCCCTGCCCCCAGGTTTTGACTATTTCTAGCCTCACTGCACATAACATAACTGATATGAGGTCTTTATTTTTCAAATCCTTATTCTCATTTTCTAATAGAAAAAAATGGGGGGAAATTGGGAAATATGCCATATTTTTATTTTTAAAAGTTACTTTTGAAAATCCAGTTGCTTTGTTACTTTGGGGACATAACATGCATTCTGCATAACTGATATCCTTTTAGGAAGAAAGATATTATTGCAGGAGGGTTGTGCAGCCTGATTGCAGCTATATAACATCTATGGCCATACCTTATTGTGTGACGTTGTCTCCATCCCATTGCTACCTGGTATTGAACTCGTCATTGAAGCACACGTTTTCATTGATGGGGAAATCCTGTCAATGACTGCCATCATTGCTTTTGATCTACTGCTCCTCCAGCACAATAGGTCTCTTCTGGTTCAGTTCCAAGATGAGTGCAGTCACATGGCATGAGCGAGCCTGCTTTTTCTCCTCTCCCCTCCTGCTGGTTATTCCAAAGAAGGCCAGCTCCATGCTGCTTTGAAAAAGTGATGGGGGGGGGGGGGAGAAGACAATAATAAGGTTCCCTCCTGCCACATGTCTGCACTCATTCTGCGACTGAAGACTATTGCACCAGGGGCAGCAGCAGGGGTCGCCAAATGGACACAGTTGCGCAAATGGAAGAGAGGTGTGATAATGAATGTTGTAGGACCGGTATGTTCCCATTTCCTTTACTAACATAATTGAAGTGAGACATGAGGCTGGTGTGATAATCTGTGTACAGTGGCATCCATGGCATAGTTGTCTGAGTGTTGGATTATGACTCTGGAGACCAGGGTTTGAATCGAAGCTCAGCCACGAAAACCCACTGGGTGACGTTGAGCAAGTCACACACTTCCATCCTCAGAAAACCCTGTGATAGGTTTGCCTTAAGGTTGCCATAAGTTGGAAATGACTTGAAAGCACACAACAAAACAAGTTGGACATATGCTATTGCAACTCACTTTTATGAGTGTTGCATAGGAATTCAGTTCTGACAAGGCAATAACCAAAATCCCCCCCAACACATTCTGTAAGCAACACTTCCCCCCTAACATGACCATTTCCATGTTGTCAGAGAGTTGGGGGGGGGGCTGCTGAGCAGGGATGCATCCAGCTATTTTCTTGTAGCTTGATGCACTTCAAGGAGGTCACTGGCAGAGAGCTCACAAGGATCTCCAAAGGTCTCTACAGATGGCCATCATAGCTAGATGCATCCTCAGTCATCCCCCTACTCTCTGACAACATAGAAATGGCTGTGTAGAGGGGAGGGTCTGCTCTGTTTACAAGGTGAGTTTGGGGGGGCTAGCATCAGGAGACATAGGTCTTGTCTATACAGTCAAAATAATACGAATGGGATGCAAACGTATGGCAATCTGTTCATACAGACATACACATAAATAAATGCCATTTGGAAGGGGGCAGCAAAATCCACTGTAAAGTCCATGTGTGCCTCGTCCGGGGGGCTTTGACCACTCACATCTGCACAGATACGAACAGGCAATGTAATCTGATTGGCTGGACAAGCATGGGGCGGGGCTAGCAAGTAGGGAAAGCACCTGTGGCTGCCATGTTGGATTTTCAGCTAAGTGAGGGTCCAGTAAGTCAATAACACGGTGATCTTATACTCTTTCTTTCTTTCTTTTTTCCCTTTCCTTTTCTTTTTTGTAAATACAAACTATCTCTTGTGCCACCATGGGGAACTTTTTTTAAAAAAATTGGCAGCAGCAGATTTAAAATCACGAGTAAATCACTCGCGGCCACCATCTTCACTAGGGGTGGCATGCGGCACTTATGGGGGCTCTTTTCACTGTGAAGACAGGTCGCATCATTGCAAATGCCTGCTTTTTCAGATGTGTTCGTATCCCCCCCCCATATAGATAGGACCACAGCTACAAAGATACCATTATCAAGAGCAAGCTAATGGACTGGGACTTAACTCTTTGAGGTTTCTACCTCCAACAGAAGTTAAAATGTTTCATTTGGACTACAATTGGCAAGTTTACCTATACAGTACCTAAATGTTTTTCCTATACAGCATCTTTGCCTAAGAAAGAAGCACTTAGCCTCACACAAACGTGGATCTCAATGGAAGCTACTTTGCTGCTGCTAATGGATTTGAAATTTTATTGGCTGTCTTTTACTGTCCTTAGTCTTTAATCCCTACATGGCCAAGGAGGAGAGTGGCCTCTGCCTGCATTGATATCCCTCCAGACCATCTTAATAGACTACAAAGGTAACATTTGAGACAAAATATAGGCCTGTGACTCTAGCATCATCACTGTTCTTCTGTATGATTTTTAACATCTTTGCCTAATGAAGCCAGTGAAGCTTTGAAAGCTTGGACGATGTACTGTGTGCTTATTAGCTGGCCCATTAAAGGTGTCACTGTTTTGTGGATTTTGTTGTATATAGATACAGAAATTTAGCTATGCAATATGCCTTCCAACACAGGATCTCAGCCATTATGTTCATGTTGGGATATACTGTATTACACTTAAAAACATCATTTCTTCAGAAAATAAAAATGCTCTAATTGAATTTATTCCTAGATAGCCAAAATCCTATATGGTCTTTACGTATATGTGAGCACTGCACTTACGGTGCTATGCATTGAATTCTGGCACAACTCCCCCCCCCCAACCACACACACATCTGCACTTACCAGCCAGTAGCTGCTGTGATCAAAAGGGTCTGTTCCCCTGTTGTTCAGGAAGCAGCTGCCTGCCATTTCCACCCCCTCTCATAAGCAATCCCCAGTGCAACAGGCAGAAACAGATTCCCTCTGGCAATTCCTCCTCATGCCAAAGATCACTCATGGGAGGGGTGGTGGGAACAGCAGCCAGCTACTTCCCAAATAACAGGGAAATGGGTCCCTGTTGATCACATCTGTTGATCACATCTGCTGACCAGTGAGTGGAGGTTGGGGGATTTTCATGGTCCCTAGGAACTATGAATTCTCAATAGTCATGAGTGCTTAACTCCAGGGCTGCAATTACACAGCAGGTTTTATTGCAATAAATTGCGCTTTAGTGCTTTTTCACACCAGTGGTGGGTAGTTTACACAGTCTATGGAGGAAACAGTTGTATTTTGTTGCTCTCCCCCCCCCGCTTTGTGGTTCAGACAGGCAAATGTGGGGAGGCGTGGCCAAGCATTGGAAAGAAGACAAAGGAATGCAATAGGAATGTCTGCCCTGGCCCCAACTCCGTGGTTACCAGCTGATCGACAAAGAATCTAACCCATTGCCTCCCCTCCCCATAGCTCCCTGGCCCCAAATCAAACTCCAGACTGAAGGTTTTTTTCTCCATGGTTAACAGCTGATTGACAAAAAAATCTCACCCATTGCCTCCCCCGCCCCCGTAGCTCCCTGGCCCCAAAACAAACTCCAGATGGAAGGTTTTTTTCTCCGTGGTTAACAGCTGATCGACAAAGAATCTCACCCATTGCCTCCCCCCTGTAGATCCCTGTACAGACTTCCCTTGGCATCAAAGCAAGCAGCAGACAGGAAGGATTTTTAATTTCCTGATCACTACTGAGTCTCCCTCCTGACTCCACATCTTGGCAGACCACCCTTCATCATAAGAACCAATCACAGTGCAGCTCTGCTGCAACTGTATCGGGAAGATTGCTGGTAATTCACACAGCCCTTAGTGAAATGGTTGTTTACACTATCAATAATGTGCTAAGTCGCGCTACTTTTCAAATAAGTCAGCAAAAGTAGCGAGATCCCCTGAGATGCTATATTTGGGTTTTTTACCTTCCCCCCTTCTGAATGAGGCGATACTATGGCGCGATCCGTGGGAACAATGAGCAATCTTAGTGGTTTACACGATTTGTCATAGGATGAACAATATCCTGAGATTGTTGTTTACCCGACAACCTTTTCCATGACAAAAACAAGATCCCAAGACATAGTATCCTGTGGTATATATATATATATATATGTGTGTGTGTGTGTGTGTGTGTGTGTCAGTCAAGGATGCGATTACTCGCCTTTTCACAACCTTGGTGACGTATTTCCTGTGGAGTTTCCCACCATGAGTGATACTATTGGCTGCCACAAATGTTTGCTCAAGCTTCTGCATTGGTCAGAGAAGGAAGGTGAAGGCAACCCCCTCTGCACAAGTCCCTTAAAAAAAGGGATGAACTTGGGATGAGGAAATCTTGCTTCTCCCCATGATAAAAACTGTCGTGTAACTGAGCCCCTGGAGTTTCTAACAAAAAGTCCTGGCTGCAACATCTGGTTTGCGAAAAGCACAAATCCTCTTCACAAAAGGATGCCTATTTGATCTGTGCTTCTAATAGTACTGAAGATGTTATGGGGTATTTAAAAAGCAGAAAATTATTTTTATAATGGTCTAAACACCTTTTTACATGTTTCTAATGGATTCAGCCCTGCATGAAGTCACCATTGAACAGGGTGACTTATGGCACACACACACAAACCTTCAAGCAGCCAGGAGGGAAGCCTTTGCTTTCAGCCGGTGAGGCTGAATCTATTGAACGGGGTGACTGACCCCTCCTTCTCTGAACTCTAAGCCCGCCCCTGCCCACCTCAATTTCCGGCCATCACCTACTCCTGAGATATTTTGTCCCAACCTGTTCACATGTCTGATTTTCTGCAACCTCCCGAAACTATTTTAAAAACACGGGACGAACTGAAGGACAGAAGGTCACGCTCTTTGGAGGATATATGGTCCCCCCCTTCTGAAAAGCTCAAGATCGTCACGATGAACATGTGAACAACCAGGGTCCATCACAAGTTCACCTCACAACATTTTTGTCGTGTAAACGGCCCCCAGGACCATCTGCCAAAGTGGTTTTACAGCCCTGAATCTGCCAGGGCTGGATTCTGAGATGGGATTTCCCAATGAACTCTCCAAAAAAAAAAAAAGAAGAAGAAAAAAAAGAAGAGGACTAAGTTACCAAGCCATGAAACCGGGAGTGGATCTGAATCAGGTCGCTGCCTTACCCAAAGCAATTTAGGGCTTGACTATACCAGTCACAAACCCCAAATCCCCTCTGAATCCAGCCCAACAAAGACGCTGTGCAGTCTTTCCCCTGAATCTGGTGTGATAGTGACACACATAGTAGGGCTCTATTTGCATCAGACTCAGGGAATACCCCCTTAATCTGAGTTTTAGAATACTGCCGTGTGAACAACACCAGATTCAAGGGAGGGGGGCGAGGATGGACAAGTAACTGCCTGAGGTTACTTCTCATTCCACAGGCAGAGCACCAGCCGTAGTCGCTCTCTCTGTGGTCAGAACCCCCAGCGAGCCCCACTATCGTGAGACTACCCACCCGTTCTGACTTCAGAGGTGGTGACTACAGCTGCTATGTTGATTTTCTCATGCACAATCATCCCTTTGGGAAAAGCAAAGCCCCCTTGGTAGTTGCCTGATCTGACTTCAGAGAAGTGAATCCCGCTGGTGCTTTGTTTTTCCCACGCGAGTGTGCACCAGAAAATCAAAACACCGCACCAACGGGACTCTTCTGGTCTAAAGGCAGAACCAGCAGCTTTCTTGCAATGGTGGGGTAGGTGTTCATTTTGCCTTCAGACCAAGCAAGTCCCGCTGGTGCTTTGCTTCTCTAGTGCACAATCACCCAGGAAAAGCAAAGCACCAGGAGAACTTGCCTGGCCTGAAGGCAGAACAAGTGTCCTGCCATTGTTATTAGGCTGCCTGTTCCAGCTTCAGAGGTGACTACTGCTGGCACTTTGATTTTCCCAGAGCTCAGAGTCAAGCATGAGTAACAGGAAGCCAAGTAAAAACCCAATATAGATTTGGGCTTTGGCAGGTGTGGCGCCGAAATTCTGGGCCAATAGTCCGAATGCCATCTGGATTCCCCCCTCCCCAACTCATGTAGTCAAGCCCTTACTCTTCAGGAAGTCCTTAGTAGTAAAGGCAGAACGTGCAATTCCATAGTTGCAAATATCCTGTAGCTCCATTCTGGGAAGACTCTGCCTGATCCTAGTGGGGGATATGAGAGCTCAGGCTTGGAATTCCATTGGATTAGCTTCTGTCTTTCTCAAGAACCCAACCAGGTTTTACAGAGCCATTTTTCTGAATATATTTCTTTCAGCTGCAACAAATACTAAATGGTTCCTGTGGAAGATCAGAATTTGCCAAGTCTGGTGTAGCACGCTGTGGGCTCATGACTCATAAAGAATAGGACATAACAACTAACATCCATGGAAGTGTTTATTACAATTGTCATTCAATGGACAGAAATTGTGAACTGACCAGAGGTACAGTTGCTCCTGAGATATTTACATAGTTGAAACATCAGGGTGAGGATGAGACATCTTAGAAAGTTGCTGTTAAGAACAGAGCTTGGAAAAGTTACTTTCACACACCATGCCATGTGGGGGATTCTAGGACTTCTAGTATAAAAAGTAACTTTTCAAAGCTCTGGTCAAGAGTACAAAGTCTTTTACTGAAAGTGACTAAAGTTCTATTAAACACTAATGATGTCTTATCAGCCATACATAACAATTACAAGACTTTTTGGGCAGACCCATATGTATGCAGTACTACCTTGCAACTTTTACTTTGGAACACACTCATTATAACCTTATGTTTGTCAGTTCTCATTCATATATATCACAAGACTTTCTGGACAGACCCATATGTATGCAGTATGTATATAGTACTAACTTTCAACCTTTACTTTGGGACACACTCATTATACCTTATAACATGCTTGTCACCTCTCATTCATAGATATATCCCCAAACAGTTTACAAAACCATTATTACCTACCTACGTTTATGTAAAAATAAAACAAAGCCAGTACTAACAAATAGCATGATACATTTCTCTGGCTAAATGACACATACTTTGTTGACTACCAGAACCTTGACTTGTACTGAACTCTACTTATATGCTAGAATAATGTGATGTGAATACTACAAATTTAAATGGCACACAATTCAAATTTTAAGGCTCACCCTTGATAAAAAAACAAGACAACTACTGGGTTTACAAAAACTGAGCAAAGCTACTAAGGTTGGATTTGCACATTGATGTACCACAATTATTCTTTGTACTGCAGGTTAACTTCTGGCCCTATCACAAACAGCAGCACATGACCACATGCATCATGAACAGTAACAAGACTAGGAAAAAGCAGGGTGTGGATGACGTGCAGAACATTAAAATATAAATCTATCCACAGCTGTAACTAAGATTTTGATAGATACAGAGTAATATGGAGGAATCATTTTCCTGACCAAAATACAGATAATTATGGTTGCTGATATTTACAGAGTTGAATAATCAGGTCAAGACAAATTATTAAGAAAAATTAAGATGCCTTGAGAAGAAGAAAGTAATGAAGATATATAAATAAATAAATAAATAAAGGCAAATTATTTCAGTTAAAGAAATACGACCTTTGGATAATAAGTGTACATACTTCTGCACGTTTCTCTTAAATCAGAACTGGGAATCATATGGCCCTCCAGCTTTGGCTTGAATGCATTTCCCAGCAGCCCTACCATGTACAGCCAATGGGAAAGAATGCTGGAAGCTAAAGTCCAAAAACATTTGGAAGGCCGTGTGGTTTCCATCCCTGGGTTTAAGGCTCCCTTGATGCACATCCATTGTTTTCAATGGTAGTATCCTAAGAATGAATTAACATTTTACATGAGAGATGTGAAAGGTATTATCCATGTACTACAGTGCTTGAGGCAGCCAAGGTTAGGTCTTTTTTCAGCCTTATTCATAACAGGCACTGGTGAGGCAATGCCTAAAAAAAGTCTGTCCCACCCTCATGGGCTCAATTATTATTGTATGTATCAATATGTTACCATATTTTCCTGTGTGACTATGGATAAAGACCTTTGCAAATCTCCTCTTGACTTGTCAATTTCTGGCAGTGCAGTCTCAAAGAAAAGAGATAGCAGATTGTAGCAGGGAAGGGAGGGGGGAAATACAGAGTAGAAGGAGGAGCTAAGCAGGAATATATAAATTTGTGCTATACTAAGACCTGAGATAATCAATCGTTTTTTGTAAGGTGGAGTTACTCCAGTTCTGTAATAATGTACGAAACAACAACCTGCAACCTACTGTCTACTAAATACCATTAAATACTGAAGCAGGAGCTTATAAGATGCTGCTTTAGGCTTTGTTCTCATGATTGGTGTGTGGCCTCGGCTGCTGGTGTGGTTTATTTACAGTATAGTGATGGAGTGTTCATGCAAATTAATGGAACGGGATCTAAATATGCAAAATCAGAGGTAATAAATACTGTATTAGGAAAATCTATCTTCAGAACATCAAAACACAGCATTTAGCAGTTGATTCTGATGTACTGAGATTAAAAAAAAGTCTCCCAGTCTCCAAGTTGAATTCAGTGAGTTCAAGAATGCATCCCACAATTCCAAGCTATAAACAGTATTAATAATAGAAAATTAAGGCTATTATATTGGTCCATGTTTTGTAAAGTATTCTGGTTGAAAACAATTTAAACCCATCACTCCATTTACACAATGCCATTTTTAGGCATTTAGTTTTGTGGGTTATCCAACATTTTCAATATCCTCTAGGAAAATAAGATTTTTATAACAAGCCTCTAGACATCACAAATCTCTATCTATGTTTAACTTTCATTATGCCAAAATGCATTTTGATATGTTGTAGTTATACTTGAATTTGTTGTACTGTTACTGGATCAATGAAGACAGGATTCTTCAAGATCAGACAAACAGAATGGTGGAGGGGGTTGCAGATTCCATCCTAGAACTCTTATGGGGTTCTGCATATGATTCAAACCAGAGATTTTTTTTTTACAAAAAACCCAAGTAATTCAATATGATTGTGCTATTTGAGCAACCAGAAAATGTAGAAGGGAAACATGCTCTGCCTTTGTGGTAATTAATGGAAAGTAAAACATGTTTCTAACAAGGCATGAGCACTTCAGCTGTTGTGCACTCTACCTCAGTGGTGGTCCTGTGCAAATATTATTTTCTCGCTATGCTCAGAGAGACAAAGAGGGGTGCATTCCCATTTGCATTTAAAAAAACCCATCCAATGAGTTCAGTAGAGTGCTGTTCAATATAGCAATACAGAGGGATGAACATCTACAGTACCCTCAGTAACATATACAGGAAGTTGCTTACACCTGTGGCCCTCTTGTACTGGAGTGGACTGATAGTCTCCAGCTCTATGGGTCTGACTTTCCTTACTGCCATCAGCCCTACAGTGAATTTCACAGGCACAAGTTTTATTCCAGAACAGTCTCATGGTCAAAGACCTGGAGAGAGGGCCAGTTCAAAAAAGAGAGTGATGGTATATGAACAAAATGAAGAATACATGGAGTAGTTCAGAAACACCTTTGGAAGGGGTGTCCTAGATAGGTAAGATACTGGTTGGTAAGGAACATCCATCAGCAATGAAACTACAGCCAAGTACCTCCAGATGGAAAACTAGTTACCAAATAAGTTTGGGCCATGACCAGGAAAGGCACACCTGTACTAAGAAAGGCAGATGTACATTCATTTCATGGCCACTATGTATAACTTGCATTAGTTAATAAAGAATTCATATAATATAGCAAAGTGGGGCTTGTATACCACATAATTATAAGGACCTGAGATCTCTATAACTTACACACTCATATCAGGAAACTTGATTCTCAACATCACCCTCTGTTTTCTCTTGCAACCCTGTTACAAAATAACAGCAGAAAGGAAAGTGCATTTTGCTGGAATTAAACTTCTTGAAATTATTATGTAAGAGAGAGAAAACTCTTATGACACTATCTCATGGAATATCATGAACAGTGGCAGAAAGCATTTTTCATTGACTACTGTTTCACATAACTCCCGCCTCCTTACTGAAATACAGGTGGGAAAAAGGATCCTATTGAGATCAATAGCACTTTGTCATTGTGACAATTACAGCCTTGTGGGGACATACAATCAACTAATTCTGCAACAATCCAACAAAACTTTTCCAAGGTATTAACACACAGGGCCATGACTACATAAAACAGAACTCTGAACTTTCTAGTATGCAGCAGTGACCCTGTAGCTCCCACAAATAAAAAAGGACACATTTCCTTGAGTCTCAGGAAGCCTATTTCAGAAAAGCACTATGTAATTTGCTGATCTCTCAATAACACCACCACCTATGTCAGTTCTGACACGAAGAACCTAAGCCAACATATTTATATATGAAGAGAACATACTAGCAAAATAAATTAGTAAGAAATACTTATCTACACATATACTCTCCAGGGAAGGAAGTAGGGCACATACACAGCATTAAGGATGGCTGTCATAGCAAATATATATGTAAATTCTTTGATTTTCTGAAAACTGTGTTGAAATATTGCTGAGTACCACATCTAACATACAAGTCAATGAGGTTTACAAAATTATTACAATAAATGATAATTAATCGTGAAAATAAATCAAAATATTAAAATGAAAATAGTTATACACCTTAAATGAACCAATTAAAAACAATTCTGTAAGGATAATATGGAAGAATCTACACAAAGGAATTCTTAAAGGGTATGACTGCATTCCAGCTGTAATTTAAGCTTGTAAATTTACAACATCTTTCATATACCTTGAGAGAAGGGTGGAAATTAGCTTTTTAAAAAACTGAAAGTAAGTGACTTCTGGTTCTGTAGCTGTGTTTTTTTTTCTTAGAAGCAAAACAAAAAGAAGCAGATCTACAGAATATAGATTTTGCCAGGCATCAAAAATAAGTTAATGTATCTGAGTTAGATCTCCACATATCCCAGAGTTTAAAAAAAAAAAAAAGCAGAGAGCAAATGAACCGAAAAAGCAGAGAGCAGGCTGGCTTAGGGCACAAGAGCCTGAAGCTCAGTATCAGACAGCTCATTGACTTCCATGATCTTTTCCAAATGCTCCAGGTACCGGCTATAGTCTTGCAAAAAGTGTGGCACCCTCATGTTCTCAGTCATCCCTAAATCCTTCAGACGATCCACATCCTCATAGGAGACCTATACATTAGAAAGAAGGGGTACGTTTCAGAGTTGAGACCACTTCAGACATGACCTGACTGCTACATCTTGTTAAATATCCTGTTTGGTTCTTTTGTACTAAACCAAAAACAAGGGAAGACATCCAAAAAGTAAGTCAGAAGATACATATGAGATCACCATCCCAATTTACATGTGCAGGCAGTCCCCAGTTCCCTGCATCTGGCTAAGCTACAACCTCAGGAGACCATCTTACAGTGCTTGAAGTTGAATGTGATGTGGTGGGACACCATCCAGTTTCTTTTCAGGTGGACCTAGAACAATCTCCACTTCTTCCCAATCCTGTACAGAGCAAAGTATGGCTGGATGCTGTAAAGAGCTGGGTTAAGACTAGTATCATGCTTGTCACAGCTACTTATGGAACCAGGAGAGCCAGTACACTGGAAGCAGCCACTTGTAAAGACAGCTTCCTTTTCTTGCTACAAGTGAACCCCTAAGCTGCCCTTGGCAAGAAGAAACTATCCACCTATGTGCCTGCTGACCTCTAAAATATTCACCTGCTGTTTCTTTCAGCTGCACATAGGATGCTGATTTGGGAGATGGAAATAATGTCTATCCTATCCTTTACTCCACTACAAAGAAGTGGGAAATCATCTCACTTCAGCACTACAGTTTTGACTTCATTTATAATTCCATGGTAACGAATGGTCCCTGATTGTAATTATTCCAAAGTGCAAATATAAGATGGTTAGAAAATAATTTTCATTGTCTGAAGAACAGGACTATAGCAGAGTTGGGGAACCTCTACCCTCCCCTACCCCCTACATTTGCAATGACAACTCCTATAATCTACTATCAGTGGCCATGCTGGCTGAGGCTTCTACAAACTGAAATTAAAAACGCTTGGAGGGAAAAGGTTCTTCACCTGGGACTAGGAACTAAACTTGAGTCCAGTGTAATTTGAAATGAAGATAGTCCATCCCCTCGCCCCACCCCATCACTTCAAGCACTGCCAGAATGGTATGGGATCAACAGATGAGAACAGTTCAAGATAGATGTGCTTAGAACTCCTAGCTTTCTCCTCTCAAGTGTCAGCATAAGCCACAAAGACATTACTGAAATGCAAAAATCCAATGAGGAGAATCTAAGGTGAAGTTGTTTGTAGAAAGCTCACAAAAAAGACTGGAAATGGCATAAGAGCATAGTGGGAAAGTGCAGCGAGGCATAATTGAATGGACCAGGCCAGTATTGTATATCTTTATTTGCAACACTCAGTAAGCCATGACTTTTCCAGATGAAAGCGGGGAGGGGGGGAGGCGGGGAACAGTGGCACAGCTTCTGAATACAGGCCATGAGCAATTAATGTTACCTGACCCCAAGGTAACCAAGCTTAGTGTTTGCAACAGTTCACTATTCTCCTGACCACGACTTGTATTGTTTTCATGTTACTGTTTTCCAATTTTCAGGTGTACATTTTTCTTTGTGCTCCATACAGGTGTTAGTTTCCCCACCCAACAATTTCACCTACCTTGCCTAGAGCTGTCAGTAAGTAGAAATCGATGGAACGTCGGTATCTCAGAATCCGGAGGATGCCATCCAAGTAGACCTGATCTTTACTAAAGCAACCTAAAAGAATTGGATTTAGTGTGATAACCTCAAGTTTTAGAAAAAGCAAAGCATTCACCAATGCAAGTCTGCACACACAAAAATTGTATATTATACCAGGATGATTTTTTAAAAATATATTTATTACAAAAACTAAAAGTATAATTAATTGACATGATTTAAAAAATCAAATTAATTCATCAACAAATCTCATGTGTTTGTTTGTTTTATAACACAGACTAATGCTTCAGTCCTATGCACACTTAGGGAAAAGTGTCTCTAGAGTCAACAGATTTACTTCCAAGTAAGTATGCATAGGATTGTGTTTTAAGACTGCAAGCTGAAACACACTTACCCAGATTAAATGCTACTAACTCAGTGGGATTTATTTTTAACTAAATACATTTAGAATCCAGCTGCATATGAGATTAACAGATTGATCCACACCCTAATTTAGTCAAGTCTTTGGATATAACCCAATTTAATTTTACTGAAGAAAGACTAATGTTCCATTCCTAACATTTGTTGTTTCCAGCAGGTCAGCATTTAAGATAGGATGGATCAAAAGTGGCAATGAAACAAAAGTTCTGTGATGAACATATTCTATGTGCGTACCCATCACCTATGTAGATGTTTACAGATAGGATGCTAATCCTTTTAAATCCCAGCACAGCATCATAAATGAGTAGTGACTCAGAGAGCAAGGAATCCCCTTCAATGACATCTGAGGTAAGAGTTTGATCATGAATATTAAAGGCCAGATGATCAAAACTTCTCAAAAGAATCTTCTTTCTACTATGACCACAGAAATTACTGCTGGGTCATCTGTATTGTTTCTGTCTACTGCATATCCAACCAGGATGTTGTCCCTTTCAAACTATTTTTTTAAAATAATTTCTCCTTTTTAGGCTTGTAAGGATGTGTTCTGTCTTAACATGAACTTCTGTTTCTTGAGCTTGGTAGGATCTTCATTTAAGCCACTGTTTCAAAACAAACAAACAAACAAACAAACAAACAAACAAACCACAATTTGAGTTAAAGAAAACACACACACACACCTTACCTGGTTGGGAAGTATCAGTCCACCCCCTCTTGGCTCGAACACAATAGTCCCACCTAGTATTGGGGTCTGTGACAAATTTACCAATATCCTGAAAAAGCTCTCGGAACGACATTTGACTGGCTTGATAGACAGTGTAATAGAGGAGGGCAGCCCTCCATAAGAAGGGATCCTTTCGAAACAGAACACTGTGGATGCTTGCCAGGCCTTCCTCAGTGGGGTTAATGGGTTTTAACCCATGCTTTCTACGCCCATTCCAGCTGCTCCACAGCTGGCAGTTGTTGTTAATGCCTCTCAGATAATGAGTTCCTGTAATTTAAAAAACAAACATGCAGTGTCAGAATATTGGGAGATATGAAGAATGTGGGGGGGGGGAACCAAGGAGGACATTCTGTAAGGGGCCCAATGCATTTTAGGTAACACCCTTTTTCAGGGGAACCTCTGCCACAAAGATGAACAGACACTTCACTCAGTCCTATAATAACAATTGCATCTATTTTCTCTTTTTTTCAGAACCTGAAGTTTCTTCCACCATTTTTTCTTGTTGTGGGGCTGTCCCACTTTAGCTAATGTCAGAATATTATCTATAAGTACATAGATTGCCACCAGGGAAAGAACAAACAGAATCATATTCAGGACTTCCTGGGGTGAGATACAACTTCTGATGCTGAAAAACCAGTTTCTTTCAGAAAGTATTGTGTTGTCCTGCTATTTGGTAGGTGTATCTCTTGCTTAAGGCAGGGGTTGGCAAGCATAATGGGAAAAGGCTGGCTGGATTCTCACCCTGCTCTTCTCTGTGGGCCAAAGGGCATCAAGGAGTGTGTCCACACTCACTGACACCTTTGGTTCCTCAGCCAATGCCCTAGGTGGAGGTTCTCCACCCAGCACCTTATCTTCACTCATGCTGCCTCTTCTTCCAGCAGGATAGGGGCAGGAGGAGCAAAGGATTCTGTGGCAGGCTCCTGAGTGCCAGCTGAACTGTGATCAGGACCTAGTTAGCTGTGAGGGCCCAGCTTTACCCTGCCTTCCCGTTCCATGGACAGAAGGACAGGATTATGTTTCCTTGGCAAAAGCAGGTTCCCAACCCCATATTTGTGGTGATGGTCCTCATAAAGGGGTAGCAGAGCCAGAACAGGATGTCCATGTGTGCGTGCCACATGTTAACACACTTAACTTTTCTTGTACTTGCTGATCACCTTCTGCAATTCCTCTCCCAACCATGTTCTCCTCACAGGTTTATTTCAAGTTTGGGATCCTTACTTGGAGCAGGAGAGGGAATTAAAATGGCTCAAGTGATGAATTTACCTTAACAATTGGGAGGCAAGGATGAAGCCTTTGTTCTGGCTGCTTTGCCCAGAATCCCAGCCTTATGAAATGAACAAAAGGTTGGGAGTATGAGAATATATTATAACAGTGATGAGAGAGTCGATTTTTTGCAATCTTGTCTCTTGCCTCTTTGGTCCTACCTTGATGAAGGAACCACATGGCCAGGGTAATTCATGTGCTTTTTTCTTATATCAACATAGGCTGATCTCTTAAGAAGCTTCAATATACTTGTTACAACATACTCCAGACAACAAGGTGGTTCCAGCCTGGTCTTGTAATTACATTTAAAACCCTTAGCCTGCAAGCTTCTACGTACTACCATCTTATTGCTATGAAGCCCTTGGCTCTCATCGTCCCATACCAAGAGCCTGTTACCAACTTCGGCTGATGCGCCAGCTGTGCCCTTTCCTAGAAATCAGGGACCTCAAAACTGTGGTACATGTGCTGGTAACCTCCCGTCTGGATTTCTGTAATGCGCTCTACATGGGGCTACCCTTGTGCTTGACTAGGAAACTTCAACTAGTTCAGAACATGGCAGCCAGGTTGATTTCTGGCGTTTCCAGAAGAGAGCATATAACACCTGTGTTAAAAGCTCTCTACTGGTTGCCTATTAGTTTCCGGGCACAGTACAAGGTGTTGGTTATGACCTTTAAAGCCCTACATGGCTTGGGTCCAACTTACCTCCAGGACCACCTCCTCCTGTACGATCCTCCCCGCGCACTTCGGTCCTCTGGGAGGAATCTGTTACAACCTATGAAAACAAGGCTGTCGGTGACCTCCCAGAGGGCCTTCTCTGCTACCGCTCCCAGATTATGGAATGGCCTGCCGGACAAGATCCGTCTTATTACCACCTTAGACAGCTTCAAAAAAGCTGTCAAGACGGATCTTTTCCAGCAGGCCTTTCCCAAATAGCTATCCTGGCCCGAAGATTCGGCTGCCTTTTCCCTTAAGCTGCCACTGAATTATTTCATTTTTTTCTCTTTTAATTATTGTATGTTTTTTAATCTTTTTAATTTAATATTGTTTTAAGGGGTGGGTGGGTTAGGGTAGTAATGTAATTATGGGATTTTTATGATGTAAGCCACCCCGATTGCGTTGCAGAGGGGCGGGATAGAAATATATTATTATTATTATTATTATTCAACCCACTGTCAAATGTTTCCTTAAATGCCAGCCACAGGTTCTAGTTTCCCAAGCTAAAAGCCTTGCCTCCACTTTAGACACATGAGTACTAATCCAGTCATCTCTAATCTTGTCATGTTACACACTCCCATCCTATCATAAAGGAAGCCCTATCAGTCAACACAATATGCAACTGCACCTTTGTTAGCAAGGCTAATAATTCTTAATTGTGGATAGCAACAGAATAAATTAGTCATATTATTTGGGTACCTATTTCATGCCTCAGCATTCCTTCCAACCAATGTTCACGTGCAGTGGAAATATTGATAGTAAGAGTTGGACGGCCATTTACCACTGTCATCGAGGCCCGAGAAAGCAAGTCTTCAGAGAGGTGAACTACAATCTGAAGAAAAACAGGCTTAAGATTTTAAAGACTTCTCAGCTTTAGCCACATTTCCATTTCTGTAAACTTCTTACTTAGTTCCCTAAATACCCTTACTTCTTTTATTTAATTTTTCAAGTAGGAATTGCCTAAAACTTCATTTCTTATGTCCCTATAGGACTGAAGCATTTGGGATATGTTATCTGCTTCACAAGCTACACACTAGAATTTCCAAACTCTACTTTGTAACAGGCTAGATTGAAGGATGGCTTCATATCATTCCCTCAGGTCATCAGGAAAGAAGGCTCTGCTATGCATTCCACCAATAACTGAACGCAGATTGGTAGGAATGCTAAACAGAGCATGTAGTTACTATACACTGGTTTTGAAATGCCATTCCCAAGGCATAACATCCATCTTGCTCCATCCCCAAAGACCCTGCTCTAGCATGCTACTGTCTGACTCCTCCTGCCCCCTGCATTTATTCTCCCTAGCCCTTTCTGTCCTGCCCCAATATGAAAACACTCAACAGGGTTTTCTTCTAAAAGGACCCAATGTGTCATTTTACCACAAGGCTGGAGTCTTTTTCAGATACCACTGGGCAGCTGCAGCAATTGCTGCCTCTTCCTATTAGCAACCAGTGTGAGTACTGCACTACAGGAGGATGTGATGAGGGCGTGCATGGCTAAGTCCTAATACTATAGCTGAAGGTGGTCTTTCAGTAAGCAGTCCAACCTCGCCAAGGCAGCCTTCTTTTGCCATATATTTCCTGACATGATTCCAGATACGACTTCTGGGAAGCAGGCTTCCTCCAGTGGCTTGCTCAAAATTTTCATAGCTTCCATATTTTTGCAAAGTCAGTTCCATAATTTTGATGGCCTGTACAAGAGATAAGAGCACAGTAGATGTAAAAGTTAAACAGCCTGCAGCTTCTAACTGGAGGTCATGGTGATTATATTTGCTTCTGCCAATGAATGACAATAATCTGTCTGGACAACAGAAAATACTATATAGAGTTGGGGTGGACAACTCTGGGGGCCAGTTTTGGTTCCTGCATCCTCCACCCCATCACTGAAATTTAGCAGCAAAATGTACCACCCAATTTGAAGAACAAACTGCATTTTCTGTGTTTCGAGAGGTTCTAGAACATCTTGGTGACATGTGGGGGGAGGTGATAAAAATGGTCTTGGGATACAAAGGAAAATGCATTATCCTGTCCTGATATATGGGATTCCTGTGTGATTCACAACAGAATTTGTACAGTTGAGACTATGCCTTCAGGCCATGTGGTTGAACAAGTGTGATCTTCCAATATTTCCAACCTAATAGGAAGACTAATAGTTAGGAGGAAAAACTGGTTATCAAGCCAGTATTCAAAAAAGCAGTCAAGAAAACAGACAGTACAGGGAGAAGTTACGCGAAAATGGGCAGGCTTCAGCAGCTATGCCAGAGTCAGCAGCTTTATAGAGTGAGGTGGAATCTTACTGGCTTGTTGTGTCACTAGCCCTCTGCTGAGCTAGTAGCCGCATTATCACCATCTGGCCATTTGCCCTGGCATTGCTGTACTGCAGCAGATAGCGATCCAACAACTTTCATCTCAACACACAAGCTATCACATTGGTGATAAAGAGAGTAAGGTAGTGGGGTCCACTGGCAGAGTCCCCTTGCATTTTCAGTGTTGGATGTTTATAAGAGGCCAACAGGGCTGCAATGTGCCTCTGGAGCTCCTGCAACATGGCGTCTCCCCCTTCTTTTGAAATAAGAGGTAGGGAGTTGGACTAGATGGCCCTTGTGGTCTCTTCCAACTCTATGATTGTATGAAGGGGTGTTTCCCTCCTTGCATATGCAGTCAATGTCCCCTCCCACTGAGGGGAACAGGGCTGCTCTTGCTGGGAGGGAAGCTCCATGTACACATCAGAATCCCTACACTCACATATTAAAATTCATCGCAAATTCTGGATCTAGAGGGATCTACTATTTTGTTTTCAGTTTAAAGAGCTTTCCTCAAAATTGTTAGCACTGTCAAGAAAAGGAAATGCATCACCAAAATAGAGGACTAAAGAAAATATGCATATGCTCATTGGTATCTGTTAATGCTTATTTAGAAATAATTACCTGAATGGCTTAAATATAAATACAACACAGATCTCACTATAGTGCATAGGACTGTAACCAGATGATGTCTGTGCCTGCTTAGTCTAGTGCCCAGGACTTAATTGCTGATGATCAATTTCAGTGCCATTGCTGCTCTTACATCCTTCTACTTATTTAGCTTTAGAACAGTTTTTTTTTAAAGTTTGAAACTAGACTTGGGATTAGAGAGCTCTTCAACTTGAGGGTATCTTCAAACAGAGGACTGTCTTTGTAAAGTAGGACACATGGACTCCTAACACTTGCAGACTTTGACATATGTATCTACAATCTAGAAACTTACAGCAAAATGCGTTTTCTACTGTGAAGGAAGAGGAAAATGCACTATTATGCAATGAGTTCTCTAAATAATTCAGAATGAGAGTGGTCCAGTTTCCATAGTGAAGTCCCAGAACTTTGAGAGATAGGCATTACTCATTACATAGATCTGGTTTCTTCTGAACAATCAACTGGCTCACTTAAACAGCCTGTTCCCTTTAATATTTTATTTTCTAGCATAATCCTTTTCATCACTGCATGTTCTTTTTTTTTTAAGAACAACAAAGGGCAAGAAGAAAGCATGAGAGAGAAAACAACAATTGGGGTCTTCTTTTCCATGTCACTAGCACTAGGAGCATAATTTCCACTGGCTTCTAATGAAATCTTAATCGCTGATGCCAAGGTAGACCTCACAGGAGCATATCCGTTTAACTCCTGATGTGCTCCAATTATACGAACTATGTGAGGAAGTATTTTAAAGTTTGCTGCTCAAAAGTTGTTTATGGACGAGATCCTACACTATCTGTGTGGAATCCGAGAGGCCAAATGTCTACCCAGAACACAACTGAGTAATATATCCCACCCACCTTGCCTGTTCACCACCCCTGGATTTGCCATATTTGCCCTTTAGGACAAAGCACACAGAGAACTTGCACCTTGCTATCAAACTGAACAGCACTCCCAGAAGCAAGATTCTTCTTGAAAAGAAGGCACCACTTGGTCATTTTGTATTGAAAGTGTGGCCCTTGCTACTGTGCAGCAACCTATTGCAGCAGAAGGGGCAGCAGGAATAAGGTGTGGTCCCTGCTAACTGTAGTGGTGTGGCCCCCCCTCAAGCTGCCCTCCTCTGGCTGAGAGGGTCTCCATTAGGAAGAGCCTCCCCATTCACCTCAGTGGAGAGCTGCATGTAGAGCCATTCTTTTCATTGGAATGAATGACAAAACACACTGGTGGAAGAACAAAGCTCTTGCTCGAAGGCTGCCATCCTAATCATACTTACCCTTCCACTGAAGTGAATGAAGAAGCCCACTAAATACATTGCTTGAAAGTGGTAACTCTAATCACACCTATTTCTAATTAAGTAGATTAGAATGTTCCAGAAACAGTGCACAAAGGGTCAGATCCAGATGCAGGTGCACACAACTGGATTAGTAGAAGTGATCTTGCCTTCTTCCCTCTCCTCTTCCTCACAGCAGCCCTTCCAGCCTCCCTTCTCCATGCAAAAAAAACTACATAAAGGTACAGGGGAAGCTGCTGAATGAGGTAGGCTTTAATGAAAGAGAAGGGGGAGACAATCCCTCAAAAGTAGTCAGAGGCAAGCTCCAGAAGTACCACTTCAGCCACAAAAGGTACCTATGACTGTGAAGCTGAAGGCTTTCATGGCCGGCATCCATAGATTTTCCTTGTTTTTTTTCCAGGCTGTGAGGCCATGTTCTGGAATAGTTTCTTTCTGACGTTTTGCCTGCATCTGTGGTTGGCATCCTCAGAGAATGGTTGTGTAGGTGTGTGTGGAGTTTATATGCTATGAACCTCTGTTGGGGAGGATATGTAAATTTGTGTAATTGAATGGTTAGTCTCTGGGTATAGAAATGCAAGGCTCGTTAGTGTCCGTTTGGTTAATGGTTGGTAATGGCCCCTCAACCAACCATTAGCCAAAGAGTCACTAACGAGCCTTGCATTTCTAAACAGAGACTAACCATTCAATTACACAAATTTACATATCACTCAGCAAACTATTTTCAAGGGAAGTTTGCTTTCCCCAGCTTTCCCCAGCCCAGGGGCATGTGCTGAAATCTGGACTCAAATCTATGACAGCAGTGGCATAGAAATAACAGGAATAAAGACCTTGTTCTCTGAAATATATTGATAGCTAAACAGTAACTGATCATAACACAGCCAAGCTTGCTTTCTACCCATCTCTGTCATCATCACAGTGAAGGGCACAGAAGCCCAGCTCACTGCCTTAATTAACAAAATGCATTACATGGGACTCTGCAAAGTTAATTAGGCAACAACTACAAATCAATACATGTTAATGCATTTACTCAGGGCAAGCAAGAAAATATACCATTTCTTTCTCTAATAACCTGATATAATCAACTAGCTATACCTGGGGTAACATACACTGTTCCCCCCATGAGCTACACATACCACCTGCCATGACCTCCTCCCCACCCTCCCTGCACCCCGTGCCACCCTCCCTGCACTCACACTGCCCTCCCCGCACCCCTTGCCGCCCTGTGCTGCCCTCTTCACACTTGCACTGCCCTCCCTGCACCCCGTGCCGCCCTCCCCGCACTCACACTGCCCTCCCTGCACCCCGTGCTGCCCTGTGCCGCCCTCCCCGCACTTGCACCACCATCCCCACACCCCGTGCCGCCCTCCCTACACTCACACCACCTTCCCTACACCCCGTGCTGCTGTGTCACCCTCCCGCACCCTGTGCCGCCCTCCCCGCACCCTGTGCTGCCCTCCCCACACTCACACCACCCTCTCTGCACCCTGTGCTACCCTGTGCTGCCCTCCCTGCACTAGCATCGCCCCCTCCCTGCACCCTGTGCCACCCTCCCCGCACTTGCACTGCCCTCCCTACACCCTGTGCCACCCTCGCCGCCCTCACCCCCCTCCCCACACCCCTTACACACCACAAACACACAAACCATGCCATATCCCCCATGCTACTCACACCCCCTCTGCCTCTGCAATTTTTAGAAAGGAGTGACACTTCCACATGGTCCCGCCCCTAGTGAGCTGATTGGCTGCCCAACAGAGCTTTGATTGGTTGGTCAGTTTCCTAAGCAGCCAATCAGCACACTGGAAACAGCAACACACCTAAGAGAAATATATATATATATATATATATATATATACTATATTTTCCACATTAATTAACTACTGTAACATCATAAGTAGAACAATGAACTATAATGTCACTATCTGTAAACAAAATGCTGGTATGAAAATTGCCCCATTTATTTCTCTTTCTGCCCTCTAGCCTAAAATGTTGATTTAAGCCATTAAAAACAATTGATCAAAAGTAGCCAGACAGACCTATAGTGTCAAAAGGATGGGGAGAGATGTATATCCAGCAGAACAGTGAATGTCAAGAAAGCATGTTGCCATTTTTTCTCTCTGTGATAGCTTTCATTCACCAAAATCCAAGTGTAACATAGAAGAATGTGAACAAAAAACTAGCAATAGAAACCATTCTTAATTCTAGGGCTCAAAAGACTTTCTGATACAACTGAGCAACCGCTGATAGCTCATCTGTATCAAAGTTCAGTTGTAAGATCATCTATGTCAGCAGACACAGCTTTGAGGCTACACCTCTCTTTTTGGAAGTTAATAATTAGAAAAGATGTCATAATTGCTTTGCATGGATTATTCCAATCAATTTCCCCAATAACCGATGATCAAACTGAGATAGTAACTCAGGCTTTGAAATGGGTTTGGGTGTCAAACTCTCAATGGCAACCAAGAAAAAAATCAATTCACTGCCTGGTTCTGACATGAAGCCCAGCATGTATCATGATGGACCCACTTGCTCCCCCATGAGCCTCCCTGACTTAAAGGTAGAAGAACTGAGAGAGCCTGCTCAGGATCTCCAGTATCTAAACTGAAGTGAAGGTAAAGGAAGATCAGAGCCTTCTCATTCTTAGCATGTCATCTTTTGAGTGTTTTTTTAACTACTGTAACTTTCTAGAAAGACTTAGACACTATTGTTTCTGGAACCTATATTCAGCAATGAGTTGCTGAGAAGGCTGACTATGAAGGGTTTTACACATGTAATTTTGTAGCATCATTCTAGCATCTTGTCTCTATTTTGCTCAAGAAGGCTGTGTTTGCAAGATGTTTGCAGGCAGTGAGGAACACAAATGCCCCATGGATCAGTGCTTCTTAAGCTATCTGATGCGGGCATGCAGCAATTTCCCCACACAACATGCCATGACTCTTAACCATATTTGTGCCCATTGATTGCAACTGTTTCTTTCCTTCCTGGAAACTCATCAGGAACTGATGGCTTGTGGAGGGGTACCAGTTTGTAGATCACCACTCTGAGTGATACTGGCATTGGCAGTTTGCAAGCTACTAGCATCCGATACATATAAACTTCATGTCTTTTGTCTACTTTAATGGATTTAACAGGAGTTGCCCATATACAAGTCAGCAAACTCTGGGAATTGTGGGTAAATAATAATGCTGGATAAATAAACACTCAGATCTGAATAAGGGCACGAACCCATTTTCTCTTTCTATAAACATTTCTGGTAAAACCATAAAAATGAAGCTCTGGTAGTGTTTTTGAGTTAATTTTTCCACTTTGTCCAAGTTAGGGGTTGGACAACTGTTGACTTCCAGATGTTGTTGGGCTGCAACGCCAATCAGCCTTATTCAGCATAACCTATGGGGAGGTATTATGGGATCTGCAGTACAAAAACATCAGGAGGGCCACAGGTGTGCACCCCAATATAAGTTTGACAGGCAATGCTCTCTCTCGCTCTGTGTGCATGTGCCACACTTCACGAACCGTGAATTCAATTATCCGCAGATGGCAACAGTGGGGGGGGTGGATGGGGAGGGAGGGGAGGAGGAGAGATCTCGCCTCCGTCCTCCTTTGCCCCTGGGATTGCTCCCCAGGATCGCTCCCCAGGCAGAAACAGCGGCACAGGGGTGAAGGGAGGGGAGGAGACATCTGCCTCTTGCCTCCTTCTGTCCCGGGATCACTCCTGGGGCAGAAATGGCAGTGTGGGGGTGAAGGAAGGGAAGGGGAGAACTCGCCTCGCTCCTCCCTTTGCCCCCAGGATCACTCCCTGGGATCACTCCCAGAACAGAAATGGCAACATAGGGGCAAAGGAAGGGGAGGAGAGATCTGCCTCCCGCCTCTCTTTGCCCCCGGGATCACTCCGCGCAATCACTGTCGGGGTGGAAATGGCAGTGCGGGGTGAAGGGAGGGGAGGAGAGAACTTGTCTCCCACCTCCCTTTGCCCCGAGATCGCTCCTGGGGCAGGAATGGGGCATTCATTATTATCTGCGGAGCCCCTTGGAACCAATCACCCACAGATACGGGGGTCCTACTGTACAATGAACAATCTGTTGAACTAGTTAGGTTCTCTTCCACATTTAATATGGTCAGACACTGTTGCTATTTATCCATCGCCCCGTTGACTGTTCTATCTAACCCAAGGTCAATGTTTTCAAACACTGTTCTTCTTTCCCATCTAGAGGGGGGAGCACTTGCAGGAGGTTAATATTGGCATAATATTCTGAATGTACATTCTGCAATGGGAAACAGAGCTTGGTAACATTACTTCTTAGACTTCAATTCCCAGGATCCCACAGCCAGCTGTGGAAGCTGTAGTCTAAAAAAGTAGGACTACCACTGGAAGAGACACAGTTGTTCTCATATTTGGAACTTTGAAATGGGACAGAACCTTCTCTGGCTTACTGAGGCTTTTTCATTGTTTCTGTCACCAGACAGAAAGGAAATTGTGCAGCTTTTATCTTTCAGCATTGCCAATGCTAGGCCCTAATAGGTCTCATTTCATTTTCTCCCTCCCTCATCAGCTGCCTTTGGACAGAGAGTAAACAGGACTAGAAAAGGGCATGAGCATAGGTGTGATGGAAAAGAGATGGGGGAAATTAGATGAGTACCAGCTCACCAGAGATCATCTTAGGTATATGGCTGAGTGCAAAGTTCTTAGGGTATGCAACCATCAGATGACAATTGCTAATTTGGGCTTGGGGATAGCAGCAGACTAAGATTAAAAGGAGGCAGATTCAAAGACAACAGACTCAGATTCAAGAAGGAAAAGCAGAAAAATTGTACTGGAAGACATGGCAAGAGATGCCTAAGTAGTATACATAGCAAAACCACCTTTACCTGCTTCAGAAATCTGTTGGATGCTTGACTGTGCTTTGCTAGCACATTTGACAGTGCAGAACTTGCATATTCAAATTGGGGATTGTAGGTAAAATCTGAGTTGAAGAACTTCATCTTCTCCCTCTCCACATTGGAAGGCTTGATGGCAGTGAGGATACAGAATTTCCTTCCAGTTGTGTCTCCTTCTTTTAAACAGCTTTTGGACATCTGCAGCTGCCTTGGCTTTGTGAGGCTGGTGAGGGAATGCCTTTTTGCCTTGGTTTTGGCTTGAGCCTGCAATCCTATGCTGCTCCCTGCCACAGATATGCTGTGCGTTAACTTGACGCGGCTAGGTACTGGGCTGGTGATAAAAAGAGAAGGCTGTTTATTGAGGCAACACCACCCATTTCTGAATAAAGGCACTGGGGCCTTAATCTTGTGACGCTCATTGCTCCGGGAGCCATTAGCAGGTTTTGTGGACTTCCGCAGTCTTTTGTGGTAAGCTGAATGCTTTTGGAAAAGGTGCCTTTTCTCCTCTTTGCTCTGCAGGAGGACATTATAGCTGCTGGTCCCTGTGGTGAATGTGTCCTTAAGAATTCCAGGCCGGGATATGTGCTGAATGCTGTTGTTTCCATTTTTAAGGATCAACTGGTGCTCTTCAGGACTCAAGACTGTTTTTTTGGAGAGCTCTCGCTGTGGCCAGTGGAGTTTTTCTGTATGAAATAAAGAAAAATAAATATTTGAACATACCCTATGTTTTATTTATACAAATCCTGCCTTGTACATTAGGAGACTTTTATCAAAATAGTTTTCTGTAACTTCCTTCAGTAATTGATGAAAATGGAGACTATAGTCACAAATTCAGAAGAAAACCAGAACTTTGAAGGGCAGCTATGAAAGAAGTAGATAAGGTCCTAAAGTTTAAAGATCTGTCATTGAATATGAAAGTCAGGATTTTCCATGAACATAGTATTTCTGATTTCAATGTATGGTTTTGAAACCTGGAGAGTGAAGAAAGCTGGCAGGAAGAACGCTGAAATGTGGTGCTGGAAGAAGAGTTTTACAGGTACCAGGAACTGCTAAAAAGGAAATAAATGGTTTCTAGAGCAGATCATGCCTGGACTCTTCCTAGAAACCAAAATGAGTAAACTGAGGCTATTGTAATTTGGACATATCATGTGATGACATGACTCATTTATCAACATGACAATAATGTTTAGCAAAGTCCATGCCAGTAGGAAAAGAGGAAAACCACAGATAGATTCAATCAAGGAAGCCACAGCCTGGAGTTTGAAAGCCCTTAGATCTGCTGTTGATGACAGAATGCCCTGGAGGTATCTCATTTATAGCGCCAACATAAGTTGAAGCTGACTTCATGGAATTTAACTCACATGAATGCATTTTGCTCAATATGAAGCCCAAGGCAGTTCACAGCAGTATTTTTTTAAAAAATCTATGTTAACACCAATCATAATAGTAAAAAACTGTTGAAAAATAAGTAAACAATCCTATTAAAAACAGCATTAACCTAAATCAGTTAAAGAATTTTAAACACAACAGTAGGATAAAATTACAGCATCTCTCAACACTCCTCAATCCATCATTTTTATCTGCAGATTTTAATAGGACCAACACAGAAAGAATGTAATAGAGTTTGTTCAATTAACAATGTTACCCTCTGTGCTTTACTGGAAGTACCTTACAAAACAGGCGTCCATAAAACTGTGGCTTTAACTTCCTTAGAAAGCACATAACTAATCAGCAGAGTTTTCTATTTGAAACATACATGCAGCAGACCCATATTGATTCCAGCATGCAGGCTTAAGATAACCAACCATCCACATCACTTCTCCCCAGTTCGTTTTTTCTAGCATAAAAGAGACTCAAAACACTCAAAGGTAGTTTAAAAGTATAAAAACATTTTTACTTATAGTCTGTGTGCATTTCTCTGTGAATATCAGCAGCATAATAACAGGTGAAGGCTAAACTAGTAAAAATACAACTAAAAACTAAAGCAGGTCCTGCCTCTAGAAAAACATCATGGCAACTGGTAGACCTCATGGCAGCTTTCCAGACAAAGAGAAGGACTTGGACACACCTCTTCCTCTGGAAAGCCAATTACATTTCAATAGGAAGTTACATCATAAATTTTGTTTGTTTCTATCAGTTAACCCTTTCAACAGTCAAACATCTCAACTTATTGGATTGCAAACTACATATCCCTACAGAATGTTCCTCTCAAGGTAGTTTAAGGGGAAGAGAAAAGTATTACCTATCCCACTCACTCCAGCACAAGATTCATTTCAGGACTGAGCTGGCAAATGACCCTTCCTGATTCTTCCAGTCCATTTTTCATCAGTCCAGACTGTCTGAAAGATTATAACTCCCTATACAAACCTGCTAGAGTCTTAAGATCCTCTAGGGAGGGATTTCTCTTGGTCCGGCCATCCTCACAAGCCTATTTGGTGAGGACATGGAACAGAGCCTTTTCAGGGGCTATTTCCAGCCTGTGAAATTCCCTTCCATGGGAGGCTAGGTTGCCCCCCTCTCTGCTGTCCTTTTGCTAGCAGACAGAGACCTAAACAGATCTTCAATGATTAATAGTGGCAGAGTGCTTTTTACTGGGGAGGGCTGGTTGCAGTATTTTAAATTGCATTATTTAAAAAATAATTTTGTCCATGCTAAAATTTAATGATTTTTAAGTTGTTTTTCAACTTTTTTGCTATCAGGTTTTTAGCAAATCTTGTTTTTAGCTTTTCTAAGCCACCTTGAGTCCCATGGAATGTGAAAGGCAGCATATAAATTAAATACACAATGATTTCAATGAATAATAGTTTTACAACTTGTACATCCTTTATACAAACATGGTAGTTGAACAAATTGTGACTATTCTTTAAACTATAAAAAAATTATTGGCATTCCAAAAACATTGGCTGGAATCCTGTTAGTGATGTATCCAGGCCAATCCACCCCATTACACCAGTGTATGCGTTTTTGAGGTTGATGCACAAGGTGGTATTCAGCATACAGTATGTGCAAAGAGGTATTCCATGATTCAGTGACTCCTCTGTCACGGTTGTGCACTGGTACCTCTCAGCATATCATGAGGTCCAGGCAGCAAATAGGTCTTGTAGCAACAGCAGAAGACATCAAGCTGAAGAAATAAGTACCCAGCTACAGGGTTTGTGCTTAAAACTACTTTCCTTTACTGGTGCATATTAAAGTAATACATACAATGAGTCTGGGACTCCAAACAAATAAGACTACATAATGCAGCAGTCATTACTGTGCTATCCAGCACTGTGCAGCTTAGAGTGCACAGTCTAAGAGCAAAAAATCCAAGTCAGAGCAGTGTGGGGGAACATCTAGTTATACAGATACAGTACATTCATGGGCTATATAGTCAGTGATTCTCATACACATGGGCTACTCAACATGTTCCCAGAAAGATAGCAAGTTTACTCCCTGCTTCCATTTTCACAGAAGCCTCTAGAGTCTAGACAGTATCTTGATATGCTCACCAGCGGCATGTAGCTGGCTCACTGCTGGCCCCTGCAGTCAGCAGCACATTACACCATATCAGCTCTTTACATTACAAATTTCTCTGTGACTGTATGTCCCATTATCCTGACATCCTCCTCCTGCACAACTGACTTTTTCCATGCTAGAGTGTTCCCCTATGGCCTATTAGAGGGCAGGAAGTGCCCTGGTAACGGTTGCCTGGTGGAGCCCTGGTGGCGCAGTGGTTAAATGTCAGAACTGTAGCCACAAAGTTTTGAGATTGATACTACAGTGCTCCAAGGTTGTCTCAGCCTTCCATCCTGCAGGTCAGTAAAATGAGTACCCAGCTTGTTGGGGGCAATTAGCTAACACATTGTAAACCACTTAGGGAGTGCTTTGCACCAATAAGCGGTATAGAAATATAAATGCTATTGCTACTGCCTATGGAACCACAGTCAGAAAAAGAGAAAATATATTATCCTCCTGGATCTCCAGTGAGAATATGTTAGCATCCTAGAGATATGGGAAGATTATAGTTTTTCTCTTCTCCCAGTTGCAAAAGTACAGCTGAAGGCTGCCTTGGCACCCTCACCTACTCCTTTGTCATGGGGCATGCTCCAGTGTGAAAGGGATTCTCTTTATTCCTGGGATCTCAGTTAGTACCTATAAGTGCTTTTCAGAAAAAGGGGTAGAAAAAGC
Organism: Gambelia wislizenii; assembly: GCA_030847615.1. Classification (NCBI taxonomy): domain Eukaryota; kingdom Metazoa; phylum Chordata; class Lepidosauria; order Squamata; family Crotaphytidae; genus Gambelia; species Gambelia wislizenii. Next base: position 78,210,641 of record JAUMIR010000006.1, on the reverse strand, counting down.
AAAGGTGGATCCCTGGCCAAAACAACAAAAAGAGATGTTCCACCTCATGCAAAGGATGACAGTAGTTATATATAGCCCAATACATCTACAGGGCACCAGTTGGTTAATTATCTTGTTCCCACTGAATCAAGTTAGAGAATGTATAAACCAGGAGCAAATATTCATGCAACTGAAAATAAAGCTTGCTAGTTGAATAACTCTAGAATATATAATAATTCTGGAAGTTTTCAGTGATTTTATATATATATATATATATGCTAGCCTTTGTGTCCTGTTGAAATTACCAGAACAAAGAGTCTATTATAAGTTCAGCGTATCGTGCTATCAGGCATTATATAGCATACATAATACTGTATGGATGGGGTGGGAAGAGAAAGAAGTGAGCAAGATTTTTTACATGAAGACTTCCTGCAAACATTGCAAAGATGGAGGCAGAACTCAAGTCTTTTCTATCTGCTTACACAAACATAATGCACACGGTTAGTTTGGCTTTATGACACTTTTATGCTTGGCAACATGCCCTAGGGTACAACAGTTCAAGTCTTATTTGATCATTTTAATCAGGGTCAGCTCAAGGGTGCTGAATCTAGCATGTTTTGCTTTGGCATATACTAGAAGGCCTGAGAAACTGCTACCATAGCAAACTTCAGGAACAATCTTTCAAAAACACAAAAAACAAAACAGTCAAAACACCCAGTCAAAATGGCAGGATCCTATGTATAATGACTTGAAAAGGTCCAAGGAGTTCAGCAAGACTTGCCTCTGATTGAACATGCCCAAGGCTGCACTATTAAGAGCTACCTCTCAACTTGCACAGGCAAAAGTCCTGTCATTCCAGGTGCAAAATGACAAACAAAATGAAAGTAGAAAGATGCTCTCCAGATGAAACCAACAGCTACATTGCTATTTTAAGCTTCAATCAAAGGGATTCAATCCTCTTTCTTTTCCTTGAAGGCTGAAAGAGTGACGGATTAGAATATACACAACAATCGGTGAGGTCTACCTTGGCTTCTCCCACAATCCAACAGTTGAAGTCTGTCCAATTTGAAGCCCCTTCCTCATAGGATTGTGGTGAACACTGTGGTTATTCACTGTTGAGAGAACTTCACTCTTTACATACACAAAAGCTCTCTCATCTCTCTTACTCCACCCAGGCATTATCCTTGCTGATCCCACTGTTGAAATTTGGGTTAGACCAGAGTTAAGAATCATATGATCCTGTCCATGGACTGCAGCTCCCACCGTAATTCATCATGGCTATATAAAATATATAAATATATAAAATAGTTTTGTAAATACCTTCCCTCCCTTTGATTACACATTGTGTTTGATTTTTTTGCTTGTAAGCAAAGTAGAAAAGTAAGAAGTCTTTTGAGCTGAAGCCCTGAGAAAGGCCACTTTTTCAATTCAGAAACAGGGTATCATTAAAGTCTGGTTCTCACACATACTGGTTAATGTTACAAGAATGAGCTGCAACAAGCCAGCTTACAGCTCAATCCTATGCATTTTTACTGTGAAGTGAGTCTAATTAAATTAACTGACATTTATTTCCACATAAGCATTCATAGAACTGGTGCCTAAGTTTCCAATCTGCTATACTTATGCCATAAACTCAACAGAAATTATTTCTGAGTTGCTATTCATATGATAAAAGTACTGTAGTATGTTTTCCCATCCCCATGTCAAATGTTCAGTGAAACATCTCTTCGTATTTTTCATGCTCCAACACAGTAATAGCTTTAAATTGCTGACATCAAAGATTCTTCCCAAACCTACAAGACCAACCAATAAGACCAACCTTTTCACTTTTTACCATGCAAACTTTTCATCACATTTTTCCAAAACACCCCATTTCTGAGTCTACACAATGAACACATAATAGACCCTGCACCTGCTGTACCTTGAGGTAAAGGTTCCATTTTCAAAGGAACAGTCAGAGAAGGTAACTGGAAGAACTGGCTCTCACTGTCCACAAAAAAAAGTAGAACAGGTGCCTTTCTCTTTGGATGGCTTTATATCGATTAAATGAGATTCCAATAAGCCAACAAAATCAAGTAAGGAAGGGGTGGGCAACCTGCATGGCTCTTATGCAAATTGTATCTTCATTCCCTACAGGGAGGGGAGGGTTGTGGCTTTTCAAATGTTGTTGGACTACAGTTCAAATGTACACCATGTTTACACTGACTAGGACTGATAGAAATTGGAGTCCCATAAGATCTGGAAGGATACAAATGGCCCACCCCTGAAGTTGGAGATGAAGTTGCAGTTTGCAGAAGAGTTTTTGTTTTAACAGCAAGAATGCCTTGGCTCCTTGCAAAGTTACATTTATAACAACCTTGTTTGCTGATTACCCAGACAGGACTAATGTCGTTTACACAAGGCTCACTTCTAGACAAAGATAAAAGGAGCAGAATGTATCTTTTAAGACCCTCTTATCTTTTGATGACAAACAGGATCTTAGTCAAAGAGGACATTAACTTCTAAATAGCATCCCACAATCTTTTAAGACTGCATTTTCTACCACTCCTCCTTTTTTTATTTCTCTCCCAACCAAGACTATCATTTTGTTCCTACGGTACTTGCCTCCAATATGCTATAGTGTTAGTTTTTTTCAGGTTGACAACCCAAACTACAAAGAACAGCACTTGTAAGTAGTCTTAGAATGCCAAGTCAAGGAAGGCTTGGGGTACATATTTACAAGTAAATTTGTTGATATGGAAAGGTTTAGCCTGCTGGTTCAGCCTGCATAGCAGGCTGAAAACCTTCCCAGAAAACAGGTAGTCAGCTCCAGCATTCCCCAACTTGATGTCCTGCTGAAATGTTGGGACTCCAACTCTCCTCTTCCCTGGCCAGCCAAAAAACGACTGCAGGGCCTAGGTCATAAAATGCAATTGTGATTTCATGGTGGGCCAACTAATCCTAAGCAGTTAGAACTGCAATCTAAAAGGTGGAGGAAGGACTGTATGTTAGTCATTCTATAGGCATTTTACATGAAAAAGGTCCCAGGTTCAGTTCCTGGTGCTCTAGGATGGGCACACTCCCACATGGGGTTTAGCTAGATGGGAGAATTAATTGCATAAAATAGCACATTACCTAACTTTTGTAGCAGTGTTCATATGGCCCCATGATCCATTCACAAGATCACTGGCATGGGAAGCTGCAGTTCATATGGAGCATGCCCACAAGAAAAGATGGTGGCCGCAAATGAATTACCTGCCATTATTCAACCAAAAACTCCCTCCATCCCCCCCCCCATATTTTTGCTTTGCCAAATGAGAAATGCAGAAGAGCAATCCTCTGCTTAAAACATTTTTTTTTTTTGCTTTGCCACTCCAAAAAGGCACAAGATCATTCCCCTGGGGGAAAAAAAACAAGCCGCTTTGTTGCTGGCAAGCCCACCCCCACATATGTCCTACCAATCATGTTTGACTGCCTGGATGTGCCCCAATTTGAATTACAGTAGTTGTTCAGATGGGCAGTTATGCACATTTCTGCATAGTTTTTGAAAAAGATTGCTAGAAACAGTGAAAGCTCCTTCCAAATATGGGGAATCCCAGCAGGAGCTCATCTGGACAAAAGGTATTTTGCCTGCATTCTTTGAGGACTTTTTTCATCATCTAGACAACCCCCTGGAGAACTACCAGCTGCCAGTGAGCTAAACAGCACAATGGACCGTTGGGTCTTTTTCAGTGTAAAGCAGTTTCCTATGTCCCTATGTATGCAAAATAAATCACAACTATCCGTGAATGCTACTACAATGTTCTTTCTTACATACATTTGCTGTAAATAGGTTTTACTTATGGGCATTCAGCCTCTGCACCAAAGGTCCAGTTTCACAATGGAAGAAGCTTAAATTATATGTCCAAACTAAATTATGTAAGCCAATTATGCAGATTGGTACTTACTCAATTTGGCTAAGTCCGGATTTGCATATACTTACTCTATATGGCTTAGTAAGGATTATATTTTTGATTAAGATATTTTTTAAAATTCTGGCAGGGATGGTTATCATGACAGATGATATGATGTATAGCACGGTTCTACACGTAGGGGGAAAGGGATGGAGGACATGAGGCAAGTACCTTAAAAGTCCTTGAAATCTGAATATTTAAGAACCTTTCTCAATTTTTCAGAAGTATAAGGATTAGAAACTTGCTTGTTAAAGTTAAAGGAAACCACAAGCTATGACTATTTAGAGTGAATAGATTACAGTTCTCCCTCCGTATCCACAGATTTGGTATCCACGGATTTAAGTATTCACGGCTTGAAAATATTCTTTAAAAAAATAATAATCCAAAAAGCAAACCTTGATTTTGCCATCGTATATAAGGGACACTATTTTGCTATGCCATTGCATATAATGGGACTTGAGTATTCATGGATTTTGGTATCCATGGGGGGTCCTGGAACTAAACCCCAGCAAACATGAAGGGACAACTGTATTTGTTATATAGAAAAATATTTTTGAATTAAATGTTGTCTAATTAACATCAACATTTCCTGTCCTTTTGAAGATTTGGTGCCAATTAGCCTTGTTCAAAATGCCAGTACAGTTGTTTTCAACACTGCTTCTTTTTACAGCTCTACCAATCCAAAGCCATCAAGTAAACATAATTACTTCCATAATTCTTGAAATGATTGTACTGATATCTTGTGAGAATGGGCTTTTAACATATCTGTCCCTATTTCACCAGACCTCTCCACTGCCAAAATGGCTTTGAAAATAAGTCTTAGGAAAAGGATTGTGGATCTTCTGTTCTCCCAAAGAAAATAAAACAAACACTAGAAGTTTATATTTGTATACTCCCACAAATCAATGCAAGCCATTACAGCTGTATGATCCGCTTAGGGTTCCTATGATTTTTTAAAAAACTACTGCTGTATAATTTCTTTGGCAGTACATAGAAAATAATTATGGCCTGGACTTTGTAATCAACGGGCAGTCTCTGCCTGCATTGTTTGCTGTTCTCTCATCATCTATCATTTTGTACACTACCAATAAATCTCAATAGCCAAAATGAAACTGTGATTCAGGGGCAATGTTTTAGCATTATTACTGAGCTTTTTCCTTTTAATAGTTATCAATTTCTCCATCCATGTCTAAAAATGTCCTTGGGTATATCCAAACTGCTCGTGGACACAGCACACAAGAGGCTTCTTAAAAAGCAGCATCCCTGTGCAGGTACTTAGTTCTTCATGAATCCATACTACTGATGTTAATGGACAAAAACCAAAACCCTTAGCAGTCAATGTTGTTACTCTGACACACTGACAAGAAATATGCTTGTATATCTTGGCAGAACCAAGCTAGAAAAGGAGAGATGAATGCATCCACAAATAGACTAAAGACCATGTTTTGTAATGGTACCTCTTTGTAGAATTCAGACTGTGGCAGAACAAGAGAAGAGTGATTTATTTATTTATTTAGAATGTCTTTTATTCTATGATAAATTATTTACATGTACCAAAGGGTTCTCTGTTTGGAAGAAAAGAGGTTAATTGTGATCTGACTAGACACTGCTTTAACACAACTAAACAAACTTGCTACAAACTAAGCCAAACCCCCATTTGGGGGTGGGGGTGGTCTGGATTATCAAAGGGGCACTGAAGGAACAAAAGACTGTTCACTGTAATGGAAATTTTAATGAATTTCCTCTCCCCCCCCCCCACCTTTCCATTGTTTTAACACTGAACACAAAGGCTTAAATCACAACGAAATCCCATTGATTTCACTGGGTCTACTCTAAACAGGATGGGTTCTTGCTGACAAAGGACTCCTGGTGCGAGGAGAGAAAGAAGCAAGGATGGGGGGGAATGGGTTACCAATGGAAACAACATTATCCACCCCAACAAAATTTCTGTGAATTGAAGCAGGGCAGTTTCACACGATTAAAAAACAAAAATAAAATAAATAATCCAACCTCTTCTGGAATTACTCTGAGTCGGATGGGAGCTCACCTGCAGAAGCTGAGGGAGAAGAGACAAGAAAAAAAGAGAGATACTCACCAGTGACACGAATAGATTCGAGCATCATTCGTTAAAGTGTGTGTGTGTGTGTTATTGTCTGTCTGTCTGCCTCTCCCTCCCCCTTTTTCGCTTTGTACCCTCAAAATGGCAGTGCCCAGTCCCAAAAATAAGCCACCGAGGGAAAAGGAGAAGAAAGGAGGAGACGGGCTTCTTTTGTTCATATGCACGAGTGGCTGCAGGACGCCAAAGCCTCGCTGAGTTGGTAACAGAGACTCGAAGAAGGCTGCCTGCCTTCGTACTGTCGGCCTTGCAGAGCCCGCCTCTTTCACCGCCTCCCACCGGCAGCCCAGTCCAACTTCTTCCCGCCCTCCGTCCGCCTGGGAGGCCGCCGCCGCCACAGAGCGGCTCTCTCCGTTGCTAGGAGACGCACCCTCCATTTCCCTCCTGCCACCGTCCTCTCCTCAGGAGGAAAAGGAGGGGGGTTCTGCGGCTGCGCGAGGGACGCTACGCGGCAAGACCGCTCCAGAGACCACGCGGTCCCCAGGGCACGACGCGCCATGCGCACTTTGAGGGTATGCTGGGACTTGTAGTCTGAGGGGATGGAACTCTGTGGCCACAGGCAGAGTCACCAGCCAAGGAGAACAGGCAGGGGAAAGAAAGGCTGCTCATCTTACCGTTAGGGGTTGTCCAAATGGTGAAAAAAACCTCCTTACAGCATATGAGGAGAATCCTACCTGTCTTAATGGCATGCTGCCTGAATTTGCCATACAGTAGGACCCCCGTATCCGCGGGGGATTGGTTCTGGGCCCCACCGCAGATAACAAGAACCACGGATAATTGCAAACGTCATTGAAAACAATGGGATTTCCGGTTTAAAATACCATAGAGTTGCCTGGGAGGACCTAGAAAATGGAAGACTGTGGGAGCTGTGCTGAAACTGAAACCGCGGATAGCAAAACCACAGATGGCAAATCCATTGATGCGGGAGTGCTACTGTATTGTGAAGGAGGATGGACCGAGGTGGACTGAGGGATGGAAGAAGTTCAATTCCGCTGCTGGTGGGAGGCAGTGGAAGAGGCGGGCTCTGCTAGGCTGACAATACCAAAGCCAAAACCTCGCCAGAAAAGCCTTTGTGACTTTCCCCGTCTTTTAAAAAAAAAAAAAAAAAAACGAGAGAGTGTGCATTTCTGCTCATTAGGACAAGCAAGTCAATCTGATTCGCTTGCCCAAACGAGAGAAAATGCAAATCTGATTGTCCAGATGAGCACAGGTGGTGGGGCTTGTTAGCAAGGCAAGTGCACACTGCCACCATGTTTTTTTATTATTATTATTTAGTTATTTATACCCCGCTCTTCAGCCACAAGGCTATCAGAGCGGCTTACAAATTGTTTTAAGCAATAGCTATTTACACATCTACACTGCATTAAACAGTTTCCAATGTGTGTTAGCTAATTGCCCCCCACAAGCTGGGTACTCCTTAGCTTGGATTTACGCCTTAGCGGGCAAGCGCTAAGGTGAGAAAACAGGGTATTGTGGGTTTTTTGTTTTGTTTTGTTTTGTTTTCCTTTTTCTGTTTTTGTGTTAAAGTGAAAAATCACTCAATCACACCTTGGATATCGTGGTTTTTTATAAAGGTTGTCAGCAAATTCAGGTAAGCGCAAAAGCGAGTAAATCACTCATGGATGCCATGTTTCCTAGCAGGCATGTCCTAACCATTAGGACAGGTAGCAGCTGCTGCAAAATATCATTACTATGAGGGACTCCATTTTTTATGGGCTCATATAGACAAGCCCTTGGATGGCGTGCAGATTCACAGGAGTGGAGATGCCATTTGACAAGTGTGCCTCTCCTCAGCGTGTTCTGTCATGCTGAGAAAGTTGCAGCACTGACAGCAGGGGTGGGGGTGGTGGTCTATGACCTTCCAGATATTTTCAGCTTCCAGAGGTCCCAAACCACATGGTCATGGGATTATTGCAATTATAGTACAAAGTATCTGGAGGGCCAAAACAGTCACCCCCTCCTGTTGTAGCATGTAGGATGTAAAGTAAACTAAAAAACAAAACAAAGCAAGTGTGCCATTTTGTAACTGCAGTTTTCATGGTCATGTGTGTGTGTGTGCCTTCAAGTTGTCTCATTGCTTATGGCGACTCCATGAATATACATGGTAAATTAGCCTTTAGCTTTTATATTGGCAAGGTACAGGTGTTTTAGATCAGGATAGACAGTGTAATGGAGCAAAAGATCAAGAATCAATAAAAATAGATGATATAAATCTCAAAAAAAAAGGAGGTTTAGGCCTACCTAATCTAAAGCTATATTACGTAGTGAATCAATTGAGATATATTATTGATAGTGTTGCGGAAGTGAAGGAAATGGAATGGATGGAAATAAATAAACAAGAGATAGAGTTAAAATTATTTTTTTGTAAACTAAAAAAGAAATTTAGGGAAACAATACAATCTGTTTCTTTAAAAAATATATTAGATATATGGAATAAATATAAAAAAGTATTAGTTCCAGGAACATCTCCATTAACGCCGGTAATATTGTTAGAGGGTTTCCCAGCAAATTTAAGAAATGAAGTGGAAGCAAAATTAGGAGGACAAGAAATAATAAGGTTGAAGGAATGGATGGGGAAAATGAAAAATAAAATTATATGGAAAAAAATATTAAAGGAGCAAGGATTTACATGGTTTAAACTGATACAGTTAGAAAGATGGACAAAAAAAATGTTTAAAGGACGGTAGTTGTAGAAAAAGTACAAAATTTGAGGAATTAATTACAAAGCTATTCAAGAGAAAAACATAAAGGATATTACAAGCAAAATATATAAAATGTTAATGGATAATGAAGAAGTACAAGATTATTTAAAAGATGTTTGGGAAACAGATGTAGCAACTGTAATAGACAAATCTAAGTGGGGAAAAATATGGAATATGCAACATTTGAAAACATTATCAGTAAGAATAAAAGAAAATTATTATAAGATTATATGGAGGTGGTATTTAACTCCAGTAAGATTGAATCAAATAGATAAAAAGTATTCAGCACAGTGTTGGAGGGGATGCCAAGAATTGGGAACGTATATGCATATGTGGTGGAATTGCAAATATGTACAGAAATTTTGGGAAATAGTAATGAAGGAAATAAGTGAAATACTGGAGATAAATATACCTTTAAGCCCTGAAATAGCATTATTATCATATTGTGAAAAAATACAAGAATCTCAAATTGTTAAGGATTTGCTAACAAATTTGCTGACAGCAGCAAGGTTAATAATAGCAAAGAAATGGAAAATACAAGGTGAATACAAAATAGAAGAATGGTATGACGAAGTATGGAATATAGCTATAAATGAGAAATTAACAAATATGGTTAAGAAAAAAAAGGAGGGTTAAATAAGAATGTTTTTGGTGAAAAATGGAGTAAATTTTTAGAATTTGTATTAATAAAGGGGAGAGGAAGCAAACCTGAGTTGGAAACAATGATTTTTTGGAAAGAGGGATGAATGTAAAGGAAAGTCCCTCGGTGGAGGGAATCACTGTTATATATGTTTGTTAAGTTTTATTGTATGTTTTTTTAATTTTAAAAATTAATAAAATTATTATATATTTTTTTTAAAAAAAAGATCAGGATGGACAGTGTTGGCCCTGGAGATGTTGCTGGACTGTAAGCCTTGGCCATTATAGTCAGTGATTAGGAAAGTTGGGAGTTAGGGCTAGAAGAGTGAGTGCTGCAACGAACAAGAGTGGCATTTCAGTCCCCTTTATTGCCTTTGATTAGCAGAAACAATTTATGCAAAATCACAAATTATATACAGATGTGCTTAATCTCTCTCAATTACACAGGCATCAGCATTTCTGCCAACATTTCACAGAGGAAAACTTGGACATGTGTGCCAAGCAATATCAGGGTGTGGTCAAGATGGGAAAAAATATTAATGAGGAGGAACACAAGCTAGGAGAGGCTGCTGCAGAGTGGCTTTTCCCTGACCCTACAAGATTCTACCCCCACTCCACCCTGCTAATTCAGAGCAAATTACTTTTGTACTCTGAAATTATTTCGCAGCAATTGAAATAAGCTGAAGACAAAAGGGGGAAGTGGTGGTGGGAGGAGGAGTGATTCACTGGGACATTATAAAAGCAGTTGAAAAAGTGGAAGCACAGAGGATTAATCAGGATAGTTCCTGTCAAATCAGGACAGTTTGGACAGTATGCATCCGATCTCAAATTTTCTTCACAAATATTTTGTCATCAGTCTATTATAGATACCTTTTTTCTTTCTAGAAGCAGCTTTGTTCTTTGGAAGCCTTCCAGGCATGGATAAATCACCTGAAGAGAATGAGAGGACCAAATATTATCAGACAGCGTTTTGAAACTTGTGCAGTGTCATATGAGCAAATATTTATTTATTACCATTATTAGTCACATTTGTATCTTACCTTTCCTTCAGTTAAGTCAAGGGGATGAACATGACTTTGCCCCCACCCCACTTTTTCTTTACAACAACCCTGTGAAGCATGTCAGGTTACAAGAGTATAACCAGTTCAAGGTTTAATAAATTTTACAGTTTGAGCATCTTGCTCTCTCAAGTCTCAGTTCAGCATGCTAGCAACTGTAATCTCACTGGCTGAATATTTGGATAATAAATACTACAGTTGAATTGCAACTATTGAGCATCCATCCTTAGGGATGTAAACAGCTGTCACAGTAAAGGCAAATTTGTGCAGAAGTGGTTATGGTGGGATGGTGGGAGGTAATAACTTACAGGGTAACAAAGTCTATCAGACAGATCAATTTGATTAAGGGCACATAATGGTTTGTCTTGCTGGAGGCCTGGCAACTACTTGAGGATGTAGTTTGGTGAAACCAAACCTAAGCTCAGCTGAAGAGAACAGGTGCAAGGGGGATTTCTGTGGGAAAGGAAACATTTTAGCATTACTATTTACTTGTTTCTTTTCTAAAATATGGCCTGCAGTCTCCTGGGAAAAGTAAAGCACCAGCAGGACTCGGCAGAATGTGTGCCTGGCCCATCATCACAAGTAAGCTGTCCGCTGGAGCTTTGATTTTCCTGGAACGGAGAGCTCAGAGTCAAGCATGAGTAACAGGTAAAAACCCAACGCAGATTCAGGCTTTAGCAGGTGTGGTGCTGAAATCCGAGCCAGAATAGTCTGAATTTCATGCACCGCAGCTCTGGGCCAAAGTATTCCAAATCCCATCTGGATCCCCCACCCCACCTGTGTAAACAGCTATGCCACATTGGCCCTTATGAAGGCATACGTTTTAAAACAAATAGGTTGTATCTGGCTTGGCCCTGTCAAGGATGTTTGCGCTGGATTTGGCATTACTTCTCAGGTGTACAGCTCAGTTCTATTCATGTTGACTTAGAAGTACTGTAGTTCATGTAGGGTTGCCAAATTTCAGGGCCTGGCCCTGAATCTCTAGTTTTCATGGGTCATCTCCATCTGTTGATCGTAATAAAGAGTATTGGATTCAAGCCCCTTTAGCTAAGGTTTCTGTCCTGATTTACAAAAATGTTCTGTGTGTGTGTGTGTGTGTGTGAATGACAAACTGAGCAATCATGGTTGGTAGCATAATGCTTAAGGACATTACCCGGAGCTGCCCCAAGGTCTCAGGTTTTGGCCCACAAAGCTCAGGAACTGGAACGATCCTGAAATAACCCTAAATCTCCATATTCCAAGTCAGGATACAGCTCTAGGCTTAAATCCAGTTGCTAATACCACCTAGAGCAGAGCCATTGAATCAATGTTGACTTACCAAGTTCCCGTTTATTAAAGGGGTTTATTCTACTTTTCAAGGGACTAGCAATTGAATCTAAGCCTTATGATGTTGCATTACTTATGGAAGCACAAATTGTTTGCATTAGTACAGTAAAACTCTCATATCCATTGGGTATTGGTTCGGGGGGGGGCGTGGATACTGAAACTATGGATAATAGCGAACACCAATGAAAATAATGGGGCTTCCAGCTCAAAATACCATAGAGATGCCTTGGAGGACCTAGAAAATGGCTAGAGAGGACACATTTTCTAGGAAGACTATATGGTAGGTGTGCTGTTTTGTGTCTCACAGATAATTGAATCAGTGGATACGGGGGTCCTACTGTACAACTAAAGAAGCTTCATATAAGAGTTTTCATAGCAAATGCATGTGAGAAAGACATGGTGGTATATCCTAGATTGAGATGTTTTTCTGAGGTAACAATCCCTAGTAGTGAATGTGTGCAAATTAATTATTTTAGCCGCTTGATTATGTGCATATATTCTGTGGTGAATTCCATCCAACAGAGCAAGACTGGGTGCTTCAGCTTTCCAGATGCTTTGGATATCAACTCTCAGAAGTCTTAGCCAGGATGCCTAGTGGCTAAGGATGATGGGCATTATAGTCCAAAACATGATGGGACCCAAGGTTTTCCAAACCTCAGATTAGAGTTAGTAATACTGTCAACGTCCATGATTCTCAAGGAAGGTAAGGAATTCGTTGTTAAGACTGCAGCTCACAGAAGTACCAGACAGTATGGACTAGTGGAGTCTCATCTGGAGTCTCCCTGGCTGAGAACCACTGCCTAAATGACCACTCATCGTGGAGTGAAAGAGACATGAACTTGATCTAGTCAGGGTTGTTAAGTCTTTCCCCCTTCAATTTCTGATGCACCTTTAAAAATAAATAGCTTGAAATGAGTACAGGAGTTCTTATCTCAAATTCTTACCTTGTTGATTGTGTCAAAATCTTGCAAGTCAAGATCGACACTGTTTCAGAGTACAGTAATATATGTATCTACGATATAAACATTAAGCTTACAGGCTTCCCCAGTATTGTAATTTTGGGGTCAAACAGACTAAGGTTCTTATGTCTTCATTGGCTCAGGATTATTTCATTTGCTTTGCTTCTGCTAGGTGTTTAATTTTATTACATAGTAAAAATTATTCATATGCCATGGTGATCTTTTGTGCTGCTTACTCTAGTTTTTAACAATTTTACATTTCAAGTTGTCTGGCCTGGAGTCTAGAACTGTGTTTTGTGTTCTCAGTGTTTTGAGATAGCCAAAAATGAGCAGGAATGAAAACTGATTATGGCTGTGTGGCAAAATGGCTTTTATTCTAGTTAAAACAGTTCGGCTACATTTCAACAAGTATTTCTAAAATATATATACAATATTTTATAATGAAACTATTTTCCAGTTGTTTCCCCCCCCCCCAATTTATTGGGCTAGATCTAATAGCATTTGTCTGGCACATGTACATTTCTGGTGGGTGTTTTAATTTGAAAATAGCTGCTTGAAAATTCTTCACCTCTGTTTGGCAGTTAGAATCCATTCTACAAACCCTATAAGGAAATGTTATTTTGTGTTATGGCTTATGCAGAGAAACATGTGAATTGTTTCCTTTGTTCACTCAACTGTCAGTTTTTAGTACCGTTATAATGGCAAGAATGAAGAAATATTATACAGTTGGCCCTCTGTATCCATTTGTTCTGCATCCATGGATTCAACCAACCCTATTCTTTTCACATTATTTCTGTCTCTAGTATAAAATGTTCTGTTGAAGAAGAAATACCCAGGAATACATCTGTTTAATTAACTGAAGTATACCTGTGAGATAAAAAGAAAAAAATGCCCTTTTAAGTGGCAATCTACAACAATATACACAGTGTTGTACCCCTCCTTACTCACTATCTCTTAGCAAGTTGGCAAAATACTGAACTGGCGGACTCCTTTTTATCTATGTCTAAAAGTAAAATTGACTTACCTGAACACAATAATATTATTTCACCAAATTAAAGGGAGTCTCTGGTAGCAGCAGTATTATCTGGAATACGTGAATTCCAGGAGTGCAGGGATACATTCTATTCCTCACAGCTCTTTTGTCTATCCAAGACTGAGAATGTTCTTTAAAAGTTTTATTTTGAAAAAGGAATTATTTTGCTCTACTTTGAGACCTCCTTCCTGCATTTACTGAAACATTAAACCAGAAGATTAGGTCCTTGGAAAAGGCTTAAAGTCCTCATTCCGGAAGTTATTCTTCTATCAGTTGGCTTGATGGCACTCCTAAGCTGGTACTGATTGACCAGTTTTTTACTATCTTAACTGACACTGTGTACCTGCATTTCTAGAACATTGTGTTGAAGCTTCTATGATGTCATAGTGGAACTTCATCCTACTAGCTTCACTTGGGTCGAACAGTAACTAGTGTATTTTTTTTAGCAGCCTTTACTAAATCAAAATAACTGAAAACACTGATTGTATTTGACAACTATAGTTCATTCCAAAGTTAAATGACATAAATTATCCAATATGTCACAGGATGTGTGTTTGTATTCTTTCCCTTCCTTTGGAATTCTTAAACTGGCCAAGAAAAACTACAATATACAGGTCGACTCCTGTATCCACAAATTCGGTATCCACGGTTTCACCTATTCACATCTGAAAATATATTTTCTCTCTAGGCATTTCTAGGTCCTCCATTGTGATTCTAAGGTCAACTTTTGGCATTCTTCTCATTGAAAATAATAGGGTTCCCTGTTATCCACGGTTTCAGGTATCTACGGGGGGTGTCTTGGAACGTATCCCCGCAGATACAGGGGTTAACCTGTAGTTAAAATATGAGATAAGGATCATTTTCTTCCAAAAAGGTGCTTGAAGAAAACAATCAAGAATAGCGTTTGCTGCCACAGCTTGGAAAATTCACATTTTAAGAGTAGACATCCATTACTCATGTTGACTAGAGGATTTTGGGAGTGGTTTCCAAACTCTGATTGCTATATCTCCCCCTTTTTTCACTGGGTGTCATGGAAAGCTTAGAGGAGGAGTGGGCAACCTATGACCCATCAGGTCTTACTGGACTCCAAATTTCCATTGACCCTAGTATGCATGGCCGAGAGAAGGGAATGATGGGAGTTCTGGTCCATTATTTGGAGAATTGCCCACCTCTGGCTTAGAGTACAAAAAAGTCAGGGACTAAGACAAGATCTTTATTATCTCAGGTAAGAACAGAACAGTGACAGGAAACTCCTTAGTCCTTCTAGCTACAACTACACTGAGTGCTATCTAGTGATTAACTACATCAATGACACTATCCATACATCTCCAGACTTTTGCTTTAAAAAACAACAATTATATATAATGAACTGAGTAGTAACTGCTCTCAGTCTTGTAAGATGGCTCAAACAGAGTACAAAAGCATC
Organism: Gambelia wislizenii; assembly: GCA_030847615.1. Taxonomy (NCBI): domain Eukaryota; kingdom Metazoa; phylum Chordata; class Lepidosauria; order Squamata; family Crotaphytidae; genus Gambelia; species Gambelia wislizenii. The sequence goes on along the minus strand of JAUMIR010000006.1, from coordinate 78,195,471 downwards.
CCTGCATCCGCTGATTTGCCATCCACTGATTCAATTATCCATGGATGGTGGAGCTGGGGGAGGGAGGGAGGGAGCAGGGAGCTCGCCTCCGTTCTCCCTTCTCCATGGCAGGGGCAGGGTCTGGTGGCACGGCAGAGCTGGCAGGGGTGGGGAAGAAGAGAGGAGGCGAGCTTGCCTTCCCCTCCCTTCCCCAGGATGGTTCCGGTGGCGTGGGTTCTGGTGGCATGGCAGAGCTGGTGGGGAAAGGAGGAAGGAGGGAACTCGCCTCCTTTCTCCCTTCTCTGGGTTGGGGGGGGGTGTCCGGTGGCAGTGGCAAGGGCATTTGCTATTATCCACAGATTTCACTATCTATCCGCAATGGGGCCCAGAACCAATCGCCCATGGATGTGGAGGTGTTACTGTATCAGTAAATAATGGCTTTTCAGATACTACTAGTACATTTGCTGATCAACAGGAGATCACTGTTTTATAATCCAAAATCTACCACTTGAAATTCCCACATCAGTCCTATTGAGATAAAATATACTAGGTCACCAGTCTTCTACTCCCCCCCCTTTTTTTTTTTACAGCTCACTTGCCAAATTATTGATAACCCTTGGAGGCATTTGGTATTAAGCTGGGGAATCCAGGTTTCAGGGATACTGAGTGTGTCAGCTTTTAACTCAGTTCTTGAACCAATAACAATATATGTAGATTGATTTTTGAAACCTTTTATTCCTTTAATTCCATCATATATACGAGACTCCATGGATTTTATAAATAAAATACCACCCCTTCAGTTGGAAGATGACTTACTAGGTACAATGGATGTTAAATCATTATATACTAACATACACCAAGAAGAAGCTTTAACTATAATATATTCCAATGGTTCTTAACCTTTTCTTTACCAGGGACCCTCTTTATATGTTTTTTTGTTATTAAAGACCCCCAAGACTTAACTCAAGATTTAAAACAACAACAATAATAAACCATTAAGAATTATACCACCCATTAAACCTTCCATCCGAGTCATCAGAGGGAGAGGGAAGACTTTTCTCCTCTTTCCTGCCCAAGGTTACCTTAAGGACATCATCAATGCATCCCTCAGAGAAGGGTGTGTTCCATCTTGTTTAAAGGAAGCAGCCGTTAGGCTGCTCTTGAAAAAATCTTCCCTTGACACCCTGGACATGAACAACTATAGGCCAGTTTCTATGTTACCATTCTTGAGCAAAGTGATCGAGAGGGCAGTTGCGCTTCAACTCCAAGTGGTCTTGGATGAAACCGATTATCTAGACCCATTTCAAACTGGCTTCAGGACGGGATTTGGAGTTGAGACTGCCATGGTTGCCTTAACTGACGACCTGCGTCTAAGCATCGACAGGGGTAGTGTGACCCTGTTGGTGCTTTTGGACATCTCAGTGGCTTTTGATACGATAGATCATAGCATCCTCTTGGATCGCCTGAGAGGGTTAGGAATCGGAGGCACTGCGCTCCAGTGGTTCCAGTCCTTCCTCTCGGGCAGGTCCCAGAGGGTGTTGCTCGGGGACAGTTGCTCCAGCAGAAAGGAGCTTACTTGTGGTGTTCCGCAGGGCGCCATCCTGTCCCCGATGCTGTTTAACATCTATATGAAGCCGCTGGGTGAGATTATTCGGAGTTATGGGGCTGGGTGTTATCAGTACGCTGATGACACCCAGATCTATTTCTCCTTGTCCCGATCGTCGGCCTCAAATTCCGATGGCGTCTCTCCTCTTAATGACTGTCTTAAAGCAGTAATGGGCTGGATGAGGAAAAACAGATTGAGATTAAATCCAGACAAAACGGAGGTGTTCACGGTAGCGGCCCTGAAACCAGGAGTTGGGTTGCAACCTCCAGTCCTGGACGGGGTCACGCTCTCCGTTAAGGACTGTGTTTGCAGTCTGGGGGTGCTCCTTGATTCATTGCTTCAGATGATGAGTCAGGTGAATGCGACAGTCAGGAGCACCTGTTATCAGCTTCGGCTGATACGCCAGCTGCGCCATTTCCTGGAAGTAAAGGACCTCGAGACTGTGGTGCACACGCTGGTAACCTCTCGTCTAGATTTCTGCAATGCGCTCTTCATGGGGCTGCCCTCATGCTTGGTCCGGAAACTTCAGTTGGTACAAAATATAGCAGCCAGAGTGGTCTCGGGAACATCTCGAAGAGACCATATAACTCCAGTGTTAAGATCTCTCCACTGGCTGCCTATCAGTTTCCGGGCCCAGTATAAGGTATTGGTTATTACCTTTAAAGCCCTAAATGGCTTGGGTCCAACTTATCTCCAGAACCGCCTCCTCCCATACAATCCTCCCCGCGCACTCCGGTCCTCTGGGAGGAATTTGCTTCAGCCACAAAAATCTAGGCTGTCTGCAACCTCCCAGAGGGCCTTTTCAGTAATCGCTCCCAAATTGTGGAATGACCTGCCGAACGAGATCCGTCAGATAACAACCCTGAGTAGCTTTAAAAAAGCACTAAAGATGGATCTCTTTCGGCAGGCCTTTCCTAATTAGATCCCGGCCTCAGGGGATCCTGGCTTCTTTTAGTTCACTGGCCACTTATTGTATTTTATTGTATTTATTGTTTTAAATGTGATTTTAGATCAGTTGGTTTTAATTTATAATTGTTTAATATTTTTTTATGGGAGAGGGTGGGGGTGGGGGGTGTTTGGGGATTTTATCTGTATTGTATTTTAATTTTTGTAAGCCACCCCGATTGTTTTAACAGAGGGGCGGGGTATAAATAAATAAATATTATTATTATTATTATTATTATTACCTAGTGGGTTTCCATGGCCGAGTGGGGATTTGAACCCTGGTCTCCAGAGTTGTAGTCCAGCAATCAAACCACTACACCATGCTGACATATTTCAAATTTCACATTTTTCTGCATATCCACAAGGGTTACACAGCTTGTAAAACACTATGGACTCTTTTGAAATTGGAGATTAAAACCCCCTGGGTGAAGAACAAAGCTTAATATCTAAAGCGTATGTTATTATGATTGAAATTTCCTTTCCAGCTGTAAGGAGGTGTAAAGTACTATGGAAGAAGGATCTAAAAATATCAATTGAGGATATTAAATGGAACCAGTTATGGGTTAAGGGACTTATCTATTCAGTATCTCCTCCTATGAAGGAACATATGCTTAAAGTCATTCATAGGTAGTATTATACCCTTCTAAGATGAAGCCGGATTTCTAAGATTCTAAACCCAAATTGCTGGAAATGTAAAAAACAATTGGGATCATACCTCTATACGTGGTAGACATGATCTGCAACTTTTTTTTGGTCTATTTTTTTATAGACCAAACACAAGATGTCCATCACAAGATGTCATACCAAATCCAAATATAGCACAGCTACGTAATTTTTATATGGAATACAAACATTTCCTTGATAAGGATTTAATTGGATCCCCCTGTCTAGTGGCTAGGATGGTTATCGCTAGGTACTGGAAGGAATCCAAGGCACAACATATATCTGGTTGGCTAGTTAATTTATAGAAAATTGTCCTTATGGAACAGTTTACAGCCCAGGTTAAGGAAGCAAGAAATAATGAGACCCACAGCTCTTTTTATAAAATATTGCAGGCTTTACTTTCGTATGCTAATAGAATTAATAATGGTTATTATCCTCCATCAACACATAGTAACTTATGGAAGAACTTGGTTTTATGATTCTTCTTCTCAGTATGTAGGTAGTAAAGTGCAGAAGCATTCGTTTTATACTCATATCATTTAGCATTGTTGGTACTGTACTCTATTTTGCTTTTCATGAATTTGATTGAATTTTGCTGTATTGTCTTGTATTGTATTCTACTGAAATAATTTAAAACAATAATAAACCTTAGAAAGTTGGGCAAATTCCGATACCACAGTTGTCCTTCCACAACTCCAACCTCACCCCAACCTAACAGACACTCATAACATCTAAGAGGATGATGACAGGAAGAATATAAAAATAACTCACTGGGAAATACTTAAGCAGAGACTACATTGCCATCTATCAGGGATGCTGTAGTTCCAAGATTCCTGCACTGGGCAGGAGAATGGATTAGATGAGCTCCAAGGTGAATAGTGTGTCTGAACTAATTTGTCTTCAGAACTCCCTCTTTCCATCTGTATATCTTCATTTACATCAAATTCATAGAGGAATAGATAGGTTGTGTTCACCCTCGGAGTTTATAGAGGATATTTACATTTGAATTTATTCAAATAGCAATAAACATTCTCCCTTTTAATTATCTTGTATTAGATTCAATTCAACAATGGTGATCTATTTTAAAGTATATAAAAATAAATGGTGTAAACATGCTGTTATTGCCTAAGTGGTTCCTGTATTGAATGACAAGGATGTAGTTGGTTTATATATTTATTAATTAGGTTGTTCTGTGCTAAATTTTATACATTATTTTTAGTGTTTTATTTTTGTGTGCATTTGAAGAAACCACAGCTGCCCAACTTATCAGCATTCAGCACAGTGTAAAAAAAACGACCTCAATATGCAGTGTTACACAAGATATATGGCTATCCAAATAGTTTTTAAAGCATGAATTAATCATTTTTATATGCTTTTTAAACTGATATATGCTCTTTTAACTGATTATGTGTTTTAAATTGATGTTTGTATTTTAACTGTGTTATGTATCTATTTGTTATTATATTTTAATCTGTTGTAATAAATTCATTATTATTATTATTACTACTACTACTACCTCTCCATTGACGCCCCCTTGTCATGGGAGAGAGGCTTCCGTACCCTAATGATGTTTTGAGCTATGCTGGCGGTGGCATAATAGCCACCGGTAGGGTCTCCCATGCCAGACAGGTCAAAACCGAATGGTCTGACAAAGAGCGTCAAAGGGCAGGACGGGCTCTCTAGCCTTATGGCAACCATCCTAGGAGAAGGAAAACTCTAATCCCAAACCCGGGCAGATGGTGCTCGTCCAACCCTGTAAGGTCAACTATCTAAGAGAAGGAAACTCTAATCAAACCTACGGCCTGAGGACCTCGCTGCTACCATCCATGCTTGCAAGGCCAGCAGATGAACCTTTGGTTTAAAGGGTGAGGCCAGTTCTGTGCATGCTGCGCTCCACCAGAAAAATCCATTGCACAGGCTTGAAGGACAAATCCAATTAAAAAAAAAAGCCCTGTAGCGATAGGTGAGAGACAAAAACGGCAGGTGTAAAGATGCACGGAAGCCGCAGACCCAACCCTGCATGCAGGCGGTTCAGGACTTGATCGCTGAAGGCTGACCCGGGAGATGACAGTCTTGTTCGGCAGCATCCTGAACGACCAAGCAGCCTTTTTAAAGGAAAGCACTGCTTGCTCCATATGGAGAGGGGCCTAGAAAAGGTGGCCTAACGAAAGCTCATCCCCAACTACCTGGTTGGCTAGCCGCGGCCAACGGGAATCTTCTGATGCGGTCAAACCAAGGCAAAGAAACAAAGGCGCACACCAGCCTCCAAAGGTGTAAATAAACTGACGCTTGCATGCTGGAACATCAGAACCATGCGAGACTCTGAAGATAGTGGACGGCCTGAGTGTCATTCTGCTCTAATAGCCCATGAACTATCACAACGTAATATTGACATCGCTGCTCTTAGTGAAGTTCGTCTCCATTAGGAAGGCAGCCTTAAAGAACACGGTGCCGGCTACACACTCTACTGGTCTGGCAAACCCAAAACCGAAAAACATCTTTCAGGAGTAGGCGTTATGATTAAAAACTCCATTGCCTCCAAACTCGAAACCTTGCCAACAGGACACTCTGATCGCATTATTTCCTTACGCCTCCCACATGTTGTTCTCTTTAGTATATATGCCCCAACTATGCAAGCCGACCCTGTAGAGAAAGACAAATTCTACACAGACCTACACCACCTCATACAAAAAGTCCCTGTAGAAGATAAAGTTATTATCCTTGGTGACTTCAATGCCAGAGTAGGAAAGAACTCCGAAGCCTGGAAAGGTGTCTTAGGCAAACATGGTGTTGGAAACTGCAATGATAACAGACGCCTCCTGCTAGAGTTCTGTGCAGAACAACAGCTGACTATTACAAACACTATCATTCAGCAGAAAGATAGCTTGAAGACAACCTGGATGAATCCCCGATCCAAACATTGGCACCTCATTGACTATGTTCTAGTCCGCCAGAGAAACATTCGCGGATGTCCGTCATACTCGAGTGATGCCCAGTGCAGAATGCCAGACAGATCATCACCTCGTCAGATGTAAACTAAATCTTCATCTTAAGTTCAAACCTAAGAGGGGTGGCATCTTAAAGAAGAGACTCCAAGTCAACAATCTTCAACAAGCTACCATGAGAGACAACTTCCAGGCAAACCTGCAAACAAAACTTGAAAACCATCCTACAGATCCTTCTCCCACAGTGCTTTGGCAACATATCAAAAACAGTATCCTCCAGTCTGCGGAAGAATCCCTCGGGTTCTCCCACAAGAAAAATCAAGACTGGTTTGATGAAAACAACCAAGAGATCCAGGAGCTATTGGCAAAGAAGAGAACTGCTCACCAGGCATACCTTGCCCAGCCAACTTGCCATGTAAGAAAAGCAGCTTTCCGTCTCACATGTAGTAAACTTCAACAAAAACTCTGAGACATGCAGAACAAGTGGTGGATCAATATAGCAGAAAAGACACAATGCTGTGCAGATCTGGGGGATTCTAGAGGATTTTATGAAGCTCTTAAGGCAGTGTTTGGACCTACTGATCAGGTCTAAAGCTCCTTATACAGTACAGATGGTCAAACATTAATTACTGATAAAGCCTCTATCCTGAACCGATGGGCTGAACACTTTCAAAGTCTCTTTAGTGCCAACCGAGTAGTCCAAGGCTCAGGTATCTAATATATGATACAAAAATCCATGAAAAATGAATTGGACATAGCTCCCACTTTGGAAGAGACCCTTAAGGCCATACAGCAGTTGGAAAAACGGCAAGGCAGCTGGGATTGATGGAATCCCACCTGAAGTCTGGAAACATGGAGGTCATGTACTCCATGATAAATTCCACGAACTCATTGTGAATTGCTGGGAAAAGGGGAAACTCCCATCAGATCTCCAAGATGCAGTCATCATCACCCTGTACAAGAAAAAAGGAGCAAAATCTGACTGCTCAAACTATCGAGGCATAACACTGCTCTCTATTGCTAGAAAAATCCTTGCAAGGATACTCCTGAACAGATTAGTTCCTACCATTGCAGAAGAACTTCTTCCTGAAAGCCAATGTGGCTTCAGAGCCAATAGGAGTACTACAGACATGGTATTTGCCCTTAGACAACTGCAAGAAAAATGTAGAGAGCAGAACAAGGGTCTCTATGTAACATTTGTTGACCTCACCAAAGCCTTCGACACTGTGAGTAGGAAAGGTCTGTGGCAGATCCTGGAAAGACTAGGATGTCCCCCCAAATTCCTTAAAATGATTATCTTGCTACACGAGGGCCAGCGTGGTGAAGTCAGATATGGCGATGCTCTTTCAGAGCCCTTTCTAAGAATTAACGGAGTGAAGCAAGGTTGTGTCCTTGCGCCAACTTTATTTACAATCTTCTTCAGCATGATGCTCCAAAGGGCTACGGCAGAGCTCGAAGAAGACAATGGCATCTATATATGTTACTGTACTGACGGTAGCTTGTTTAACTTAAGCCGTCTGAGGGCTCGCACTAAGACTCTATCTAGTCTGTGAGCTGCTCTTTGCTGGCGATGCTGCCCTTGTTGCCCACACAGAAGCAGCTCTGCAGTGCCTAACATCCTGCTTTGCAACAGCTGCAGAGCTGTTTGGGCTGGAAGTCAACCTGAAGAAAACAGAAGTTCTTTACCAGCCTGCACCACAGGACGAACACCACCATCCCCACATTGCCGTCGGCAACTCTGTGCTTAAGTCTGTTCAGCAGTTCACCTACCTGGGAAGCATCATCTCCTCAGATGCCAAGATTGACAAAGAGATCAATCATAGATTAGCAAAGGCATCTAGTGCATTTGGAAGACTTCACAAAAGAGTCTGGAGTAATACCTGAGGCAAAGCACAAAAATCAGTGTTTATAGAGCCATTGTATTGTCTATTCTCCTTTATGGGTCTGAAACATGGGTCACCTATCGCCACCACTTACGACTCCTCGAACGCTTTCACCAGCGCTGTTTACGCACAATTCTAAATATACACTAGACTGACTATGTGACGAATGTTGCTGTCCTTGAGCAAGCAGGGATCACCAGCATTTTGAGGCCACGATACTGAGAACACAGCTGTGCTGGGCAGGGCATGTTTCTAGGATGGAGGACCATCGCCTCCCCCAAATACTACTCTACGGTGAACTCACCATGGGTCAGCGTAAGAGGGGTGCTCCAAAAAAGCGATACAAGGACTCCCTGAAACAACATCTCAGGCTCGGCCAAATTGATCACCAACCATGGTCCGCCCTGGCCTCAGATCGGGAAGCATGGAGACACACTACCCACAATGCTGCAGCCTTGTTTGAGAACTCACGCCAAACAAGTCTTGAAGAGAAATGACAACACAGAAAGAATCACAACCCGGAAACATCACCCAAGGAGACCTTCTGCTGTGCTTTCTGCAACCGCACTTGTCTATCTCGGATTGGCCTTTTTAGTCATCAGCGCGCTTGCAGAAAACGCGGGATGAATCCTTCCTGAATCTTTGTTTGCGAAGAAAAGCCACAGAGAGAGAGAGAGAGAGAGAGAATCATGCAGCCCTCTAGATGTTTTTTGACTGCAACTTCCAGAATTCCTAGACTATGCTGACTAAGGAAGCTGAGACATGCAGTCCAACAACTGGAAAACATTGCCCACTCCTGCTGCAAATCAAAGGCCATGATTTAGAACAGCATACCTTCCCTCCCATGTCCTAATCTGTTTTTTAAACAATTTGCAGAGTATAGTTTAGAAACTGGGAACTAGACATGGCAGAAAGAACTTTTTTTCCCCTTGTCAGATGAAGAATAAACAGTTCTCTTGTGTTTTCTTCAGAAGATTCATAAGGTGCACAAGGGAAATTGGAGTTCCAAAGTTGGAAAGCAGACATTATGAACTTATCTCTCCATAACTTTAGGATACAATCCTATATATGCTTACCTGGTAGCAAATCCACTTGAACACAAAAAGGATCACTTCTGCACAAACATGTACAAGACTGCATTGTTCCTGATTGTACTTCAAAGATCACAGTAGGATTTAAGCAGTCGCTAAAACAGTTCCTAAGGATTGTTAGCTCATTTAGCACTACAGCCACTACATGGTTTAGAGACCATAGTTAACATAGCATGTATAATTTTCTCAATATGACAGAGGCCATATCACAACAGATGCATGTATTACGAGCGATTCTCTATACTGTATGTTTATTCTTGCTAGCAAAATAAGAATCACATCTAAGGATGAATAAGAATTTTACTCTGACAAGTTTTTTTTTTAATGGATTGATATGATATGATCAGCACCTCCTGGCCTGAACAGAGAAATGGATGCAAGTTGCACTTGGAAGTGTTTAATTATTATTATTATTATTATTATTATTGTTATTATTATTACTTCCAGGCTTGTGATACATACTTTCTGCATAAACAAAAACTGCATTTGACAAAATGACAGAGTTTAAAAACAATTAATGCATCTGTTTGAAAAACATGTACAAAAATACATGCAGGGTTTTTCTTAAATAAAAAAAATTCTTAGAGCAACTGCATAAAACAGACATAGAGAAGGAAAAGGAAGAAGTCTGTGTAAATGGACTCGATAGATCTGCCCATCTCTGGACAACACGTTAGGCTTTTAGGTAAACCTAGACTGTGTGCAGATGATAGCTTTTCTCAGACTTCAAGGCAATATTGTAGAGCCGTAATTGCTCATGGCACACACATTAATTCTTGGTGTTGTGCTAGTCTTTCTGGTGGCCATGGCTCTGCAGGTTTTTCTAGAGCTTCAGTTTACACCCTGTAAACTGTGACTATCACTGACCAAAAGATGAGTGTGTGGGTATTTTATTTAGATGACTGCCCTTTCTTTTGTGGGAAAATGCCCACTGTGCATATCATTTTGGAACTATTTTTAGGCACTAAAAACCATTCGTTTGGTATATGAAAGAAAGGGTTGTATGTACATATCTGAGCACTCATTTAGCACATTAAAAGTAAAAAATAAATAGTCCAAAGCTGTTTTTCCTTCTCCATAATGTTCTCCCACTCAATATCTGCTAGCTGCAGGTTTCCTGCTTACTAGGATCTAGCATGTGTGTGTGAGAAAGAGGGAGAGAGAGAGAATGAAAGTCTAAAAACTAGTCTAGCTGATTTTTCTCATTCTGTTTATTTGAACTAGATGAAAGGAAGTATGAAAATAAAAAGAAACTTTCTCTGGAAATGAGACTTTCCCTTCCTGTTGCTCCATTCTTTTTCACCCCATTGCTCCATTCTTAAGAAGTTACAGTAAAACAACATTTAGAGGGCTGCATGATTCATACTTTGGGAAAATAATAATAATATTTATTATTATTATTATTATTATTATTATTATTATTATTATGGCTAGCACTCTGTACTGGTAGTAGCCAACTCCCCCTCCCAAATAACAGTGGGGTAAAAGAGGTGCTTGGATCCTACAAAGGAGAAGACTGAATAGTAACTAGCTAAAGTTGGCCCTGCCTCTGTTGACCCTTTAGCCCCATGCCTTGTCACTGTGTAAGAAAAACATTAATCCTGTTACTCTAAATCTGAGATGGGAAAACATGGTGGAGTCCATTTTTGCCCCATTCAGTGCCAAAATGGTACATTTTTGGCAGACGACTAGCTGAAAGAATGAAAGAGTGGCCAGAAGTTACTTCTGTTTTGATTTCCAGTGGTTTTTGGGCTGGTATTTATTTGGCTGATTTTCTTCAGCAAGCTGAGAAGGGATGAGGTGGTTTTTTTTTTGTTTTTTTTTTGCTGAACGATCCTGCTCTGGGTAACATTTTAAACTATTTTACAGGTGAAAACATTAAATTGGGGGAGCCTCAAGGCTTTGAGGGTACAGAAATGGAGCTGGTGGCCACATGCAGTCTATGGTCTGCATTCCTCTGCTGCGCTAAATAAAACTAGGCTGTATATATTCAAAGCATATATATTTGTGTATTTGCAGGCATTTTTTAACTTATACTTGTGAAATACTATTCATGTGGAACATACTATGGTCTGTGTGATGTAATTTGGACAGGACCAGTTTAAGGGCCCCGCAGTGGTGCCCCCCCCCGGTCATAACCCTCCTTCTTGTGTGCTCGAACCGGGGAGAGTTCCCGGCTCGAGCACACAAGAAGGAAGGTTACGATGGGGGCCCCACAGCTGTGGCTGTGGGGCCCTTAAACTGGCCCCGCAGCAACTCCAGTGGCCTTGACTGATAGAGGCAGGGGGATGATGTCACATCCCGGCAGAGAAGACTATTTGCACAGATATTGAAATGGCAGAGCGAGGCACCTGTTTGTTTGAGTAGTGAATTCCAGGTTTCCATTGGAGATGGTAAACCAGAACAGACTAGCACCATGCTTCCCGTGAACCCCCAAGAAGCAAAGGGGAGGGGAGACCCATGGTCTTCCCCACGGAGGCATGGTTTTTTGTGAAAGTAAGGTATTCCCAAGAATTAGTGTCATTTAAATAAACAGCCTTGCTAATGCAAGTTCAGTTCCAATCTAAGCAAAAGTGCTGAAGCCATGGGTGGTCCCAGGAGTGCACTGCCTAAATCAGAGGAATCAATGAGAGCAGGTGTTTGTTTTTTTTTAAATAGTTTCAGATTTGTGTTTTGAGTGCTAGGGCACAGTAACATCAGTGACTTTTGAAATGATATTCCAGAGGTCCAAAGTGCCTACTGGAGGAGAAATAATGAAGAGTTGGGCAACATCATAAGGGCCAACAACTTGATTGTGGCAACAGTTTGGTTGGCTAGGGATCACTTCATCAAATGCATTGGATGTCATTCTGGATGGATGGATAGTCGTGTGTGTGTGTGTGTGTGTGTGTGTATATATATAGAGAGAGGAACATTATCGTCAACACCATCATAATATGTACGTTTTGCATGTTTCTTGTACCACTTTACTCATGATTCTCCCCGCCCCTGCTTGTCCTTGTGGGTGGATGTATAAGGTAGAGGGCAGCAACTTCACTAGACCTAGAGGACAATTTTCTACCTCTGGAACATCCTCAAAGTTGCACGTTGTTGTGTGCCTTTGTTTCCAATGTATGGAGAACTTATCATGGGGTTTTCTTGGCAAGATTTGTTCAGAGGGGGTTTGCCTTTGTCTTCCTCTGAGGCTGAGAGAGTGTGACTTGCCCAAGGTCACCCAGTGGGTTTCCATAGCTGAGCCCTGGTCTCCAGAGTTGTAGTACAATGCTCTAACCACTACACCACACTGGCTCTCAAGTGCTGCATAAATTACCAAAAAAATACAAAAAGGAGTGAAGAAAAAAAATCAGGGAGCAGTCAGAAGTTCAATATGAAGTCGAAGGCTTTCACAGCTGGCATCCATAGATTTTCCTTGGTTTTTTTCCGGGCTGTGAGGCCATGTTCTGGAATAGTTTCTTACTATTAATAATGTCAGAAAGAAACTTTTCCAGAACACAGTCTCATAGCCTGGAAAAAAACCAAGGAAAATCTATGTCAGAAATCCCTTTCTCTGGAAAAAAATGCTGTGTGCACACAGGGGACGGGGGACGGGGACGGGAGATGAGTTAATGTTAATAGTACAGGAGTTTTACTATTTAAGAGGTTAATTTCCACCCATGGAGGCTACTGGAAGAGGCAATGCATCCTTTCCCCCCCCCCCAGTGACAGCATAGGTAGTCTAGGGGCCCACCTGCAGAGTCAGGGCTTCATTTTGCGTAGTCATTAACACTTTCCCTTTGGGATTTTAGAAGTGTTATATTTTATTTTCAATCAGAATCATCCACCAAGTTTTCTCACTCACCCAGAGAGGGCAGAGCTGGCAAACTGCTGCTGATCAGGGAAAGGGGGCTCTAAACACAGAAACATGGTGCAGGGTGCCGTTTACATGATGAAAATGTAGTGGGAAGAATTCATGTCGATCCCTGGCAGTTTACACGTACATCGGGTCAGGTCCGTGATTTTCGAAAGGGGGGGGCACCTTTTATCCCTCAACCTGTGGGACTTCCTGTCCCGCAGTTTGTGCCGGTTTTTTAAAAAGTCACTGGAGGATTCGGAAAATCGGAAATGTAAACAGCCTGGGACAAAATATCTCGGTACTAGGGGATAACCAGAAATGGTGACTGGGGGCGGGCTTAGAGCTCAGTGATCAGAAAAGAAGGGGTCAGTCACCCGTTCAACAGATCCAGCCTCACCAGCTGAAAACAAAGGCATCCCTTCCAGCTGCACGAAGGTTGATGTGTGTGTGCACGCATGTGTACTCAATCACCTTTTTAAATGGATTTCTACACTGGTTAAATGCCAGTACTGCAAGCCACCATGTTGCAAGTTCGATTCCAGCGGGCTCCAAGGTTCACTCAGCCTTCCATCCTTTCGTAGGTCGGTAAATTGAGTATCCAGCTTGTGGGGGCAATTAGCTAACACACATTGGAAACTGCTTAATACAGTGTGGATGTGTAAATAGCTATTGCTTAAAACAATTTGTAAGCCGCTCTGATAGCCTTGTGGCTGAAGAGCGGGGTATAAATAACTAAATAATAAAATAATCAGCTTTACATTTTCCTCTACTGCATGTTACAGAGAGATCGTGGTGGGCAGAGGGTCGCCCATTCATCCCCTGCCTTGGTCACCTCCCTGGGTCTGAATGGGCACAGTAAAATATTCCAGCCTCTGAGCCTCTCTGTGTCTGTGTCTTTCAAAACGCCTGTCTGTAGCTGGCTTGAAACCTGAACTCTGCAGCTAAATCTCTGCTGTAAGGGTTAATATTTTAAAGAGGCAAGGGGAAACCCAAGCGGCTTGATTTCAAAAAGAAAGCACTAGTTCGTTCCTGCATCTGAGTAAAAGATCTCAGTCTGGATCTTTCAAAATGCTTTCTGCCTCTTCTTAAAGGGTTAACATTTTAAAGAAGCAAGGGGAATAACAAACCCCTGCCCCCCTCTCCCCCCCCAGCCAGCCAATAACATCGCTCGTGGCGCAGAACTGTAAAGGAAGTGCGTCACCGAGGTTGTGAAAACACGAGTAATCACATCCTTGATTGACAGCCAACAAAATAAATAACTAAAAAAATAAAACCTAAAAAAACCCCCAGAACTTTGGACGTGTAAATATCAGTCACGGGACCACCCGGGATATCCAGATCAGTGACATAAATCGTATAAACAGCAGGGGACGGATTCGTGATCACAAAGTCACGGTAAGCACCACGACAATTTCTGTCGTGTAACTGGCACCCAGGAAAAATCAATTATCCCCTCCTTCTAGCATCTCCATTCCTACGCCTCCCTCCTCTACAGACACTGCAGTTATGTCTTTGAGAGAAAGATTTGAACAGTTATATCACTGCTCTGATGTGTTCAGTGATATTTGTAACATTAAGAATTTGACAAGAAACAAGGAAGATCTGAATAACAGTTGTAAAAAGCTTGCAGATGCTCTTAAAGACCCAAAACAAAAGTCAGGAGATATAAGTGCTTCAGATCTAGCTAATGAATTAGAAGTGCTATGCACCATGTTATCACAAAATTCCAACAGTTGTCTAACAGTACTTCAGTATATCTATGAAAAGCATTTAGAAGACATTTCCCCAAATGTGTCAGCTGCATTGAGAATTTTTTTGTGCATGCCAATGTCAGTGGCCTCTGCAGAACGGAGCTTTTCTAAGCTGGTTAATAAAAAGTTACTTGAGATCTTCTATGAGTGAGGGAGGACTAAGAGGCCCTGTTGTAATAGCTGTGGAAAGGCAGATAGCACATTCCTTAGATATTGAGAAGTTAATGCAGGTGTTTGCTGCTTAAAAAGCAAGAAAGTTAAGATTTAAGTGACTTTTTTTAATTCAAAGAAGCTAGAAAATACAAGTCCATTTTATAAAAGTTGTAATTTTAAATTATTTGATACAAATGTTATGTAAACCGGTTAAAAATAATTTTAAAAGAATAATTGAGGCTATACTTTGTATTTCAAAATTTACAACACAAGATTATAAAAATAATAAAGGACACAATGCATTAAATATACTAAATTTGACTCAGCTCTTTCTTTTCCTGATCTCAAATTCTGCATGTTGAAACTAGTGTTTTGTAATTTCGATTTAGTGTGAATGGGCTAGTCTTTTGAGATTCAATAGAAATGATCTACTTTAAATATTAGGAGAGTGTTGCATTAGAGTGTTTTGTAATATGTTTGTATTCTGTTTGGCTGAGGAAATCTATACCATTATGTTAATTGCTACCAAACAAAAAAATATTACATTAGTGTCAATACAGTTTTTTAAACTAAATTATTGGTGCAAATTATGTAATAATCTGAACATCATGTGCTGTTAATAGGCTAGGTTACAGTGACCTGAGATAAACATGTGGACCTCCCAAAATAAAGCGTTGCAGGGTTCCTCCCAATTCCTTAAACCGGACGTGAATTTGACTGCTTCCCAAATGTATGTACTCCTGAGTAAGTGACTGCATTTATGCCTTCTGCCTTTATAAAGTGGCCCTTTGGTGTCCACTGGTGTTTGGTTCCAGGATCCACGGTGGATACCAACATCTGTGGATGCTAAAGTCCCGTTATATACAATGATATAGTAAAATTGTGGCCCTTACATAAAATGGCAAAATCAAGGTTTACTTCTTGGAATTTATTTTTTGGCGGAATATTTTCAGGCCATGGGTGATGGAATCTGTGGATACCAAATCCGTGGATACAGAGGGCCAACTGTACTTCCAAAATTATGTGAAAAGGCTTTTCTGCTAGCTTCAGATCCCTTTGCCTTACAGAACCAAGGTCAAGTAAAGTCATTTAGGTACTGAATTGATTATAAGAGTACCTGTAAGAGAATTGGGAGGCAGATTCTGCTGATTAATCTTTGTGACCTTCACAGGCAAAGCTGTATGCATGTTTATTCATATATAAATCATCATAATTTAATAACATAAAAAATAAGATGTACAATACTATCTTGGAAATGGCACTATTTATTCTTCAATGGAACTATGAACATGTGCCCAGGTACTTATCAGCAAAATGCTTTTTATTTAATGACAAAGGAGAGAACAGAGAATTTCATACATTAGCAAAATAAAAAAGACTGTTGCCTCCTGTCACTTGCCTTTCATTGAGCAGTTGATTTTTATATTCAAAACTGTATAGAACTATATAATTTTGTTTTGTTTTGTTTTTACTTAATGTCATGTTAGAAAGAGAAAATGCAGTATCTCAGAACACATTTCTTTTGCCTTCAGCACAATTCTGAGTCTAGCAATAATTGGATTGGTTGGGGTCACCCAATTCTCTTAAATCAGTACAGCATTATTTTGAAAACAAAGAGCTCACCAACATAATATCTATATCTCAGTTAACTTTCTGAAATGTTGAACTGTGAGACTCACAACCTGCATTCATTATTTTTGTTGTGACATGCTGTCATTGGCTTTGGGCCTTATCTCGCAAGGCTGTTCTCCCACTAAAAGAGTGTTGACTGTAAAAATGTATTCAATCAGGAGTGCTCTCTTACCTTGTGCACATTTGGAACCATTCTGGGACTACATCCCGTTTGTGCTAAAACCTTATCACACACAGCATTTGGGACTGCTCGCCCACTACCTCTTCCAAGACATTATCCCCACTCTATTTCCTAGTTTGGTGGACACAGACATGTAAACACAGATCTCTCCCCCCCCATCCAAATATATATTTTCATATATATAAATGAAAAGTCTTACCTTTAAAAGGGCTTTCTCCCCCTCCCCCTTGTGTGAGAAGCTTCCTCACTGGGATAGATCAGACTGCCCAGATTTAACTAATCCCTGGCAGATGAAAGCCAGCAGCTACCGATATGTCTGATCTATCCTTGGCTTTCATGTGGCAGTGATTAGCATGTCTGAAGGAAGAAACAGCAAGTAAGTGCTTGTCTAGATGAGAAGATACAGTTGTCCCTTCATATTCACTTGGGTTTGGTTCCAGGACCACCACCACCCCGATACCAAAATCCGTGAATAATCAAGTCCCATCATACGCAATGCCATAGCAAAATGGTGTCCCTTAGATAAGATGGCAAAACCAAGGTTTGCTTTTTGGACTATATCACACCAATATTAACATCTCTTCATTGGCTGCCAATTCATTTCCAGGCAGGGTATAAAGTGTTGGTTGTTACCTTTAAAGCCCTTCATGGCTTAGGGCCAGGACACCTACGGGATCGCCTTCTCCTGTACAATCTGCCCCACATCCTTAGGTCCTCTGGGAAAAACTTACTTCAGGTGACACAAAACTAGTCTGGCTACAGTTACCCAGACAACCTTTTCTGCTACCGCTCCCAGACTGGGGAATGGCCTGCCAGAGGAGATCCGACATATTGACAATCTGGGGATGTTTAAAAGGGCTATTAAGACGGACCTCTTCCGGCAGGCCTTTCCAGATTAGATTAGATGCCCGGCTGTCACTTTCTTGTTTATTATTCATTTTTTAAAATGGTTTTCTTCTTTTATTTTCTTATTTTAAGTTATTTTAATAGTGTTTTTATAGATGAGGTTTTAATTGTGTACCATTGCATAGTGTTTTTAATGGTGTTATTTTAATGTTTGTAGATTATAGATAACGTTTTAAATGATTATGTTTGCTGCCCCAAACCTCATGGGAGAGGTGGGATATAAATAAAACCACCACCACCTCCTCCTCCTTCTTCTTCTTCTTAAGAATATTTTCAAGCTGTGAATACTTAAATCTGTGGATACAGAGGGACAACTGTATCATGCTGATTGTTGCACATTGATGCAAATTTGCAACAGTGTTCATTTGTCTCCACGGTTTTTTGGCAAAATTGCTGGTATGCAAAGCTATCTATGTTTGATGTTCACACCGAGCCACACCTGGGAATCAAGTTGGTAGCTGGGAGTGAATAGTTTGCGTTATTATTCTCAACAAGTTGCCGTTGCTGCACACTATTTTTTTTTTTTTACATTAAATCTAAGGTGCGCAAGTGCAGCCTTCGATTTAAAAAACTGTTTGGTCACCTCAGCACAGCGAAAAAGCACACAGTCTCTACTGCAAGACTCCAAAATGGCGCTTCCAGGTTAACAGTTAACAAGGTGCCACTCTTTTATTTTCCTTAGTTTTTTTCCAGGCTGTCTGGCCGTGTTCTGGAAGAATTTATTTCTGATGTATCGCCAGGCGAAACGTCAGAAGTAAACTCTTCCAGAACACAGCCTCACAGCCCGGGAAAAAACCAAGGAAATCTATGGATGCTGGCCGTGAAAGCCTTCGACTTCACAGTGCCACCCTTTGCTAAAACCCCATATTGCTATCTCAGGTTTTTGCCTTATTCTGTAAAACTGTAGGGCCAGTGCTAAAACCACCCAATGGAACCACAGGTGGTAAATACTGCAACCTATGGTGGGATTTATTTCGAAGGCCAAATACACACTACACAAATAATCCAGTTTGAAACTGGATTATTTGCCATGGCTCTTTCCTATGGAATCCTGGGGTTTGTAGTTTGGTGAGGCACTAGCACTCTTTGGCAGAGGCGGCTAAAGACCTTGCTAAAGTACAAATCCCAGGATTCCATAGGAAGGAGCCCTGGCAAATACAGTAGGACCCCTGTATCCACTGATTCACTATCCACTGGGGTCGTTTACACGGGCAAATATTCCCCTAAATATACCGCTAAGATAGCTCATAGTTCCCACGGATCGCAGCACAGCATCGCCTCATTCAGAAGGGGGGAAGGTAAAACACCCAAATATAGCATGGCAGGGCATGTCGCTATTTTTGCAGGAATATTTGCAATGTAGTGCTTTATTGGCAGTGTAAACTAGCATTCCGCTAAGGGTTAAAGCACAGCTGCATTGTGATTGGTTGATGATGCAGGGGTGGGCTTAAAAGGGGGGCAGGGAGGAGGCAAAGACAGTAGCCATTAGAGAAGAAACTTGCAAAAATCCTGTCTGCTATTTTGCGAACCAGTTTGCAAAAAAAAAAAAAAAAAAAGGATTCCCAACAACTTCAAAAAAGGATTCCCAACAACTTTCAGGGAGCATTCCTTCTCATTCTCTGCTGTTTTGCAAGTATGTAAAAGCTCATTCGTCACTTTTATCCTGTGCACGGGGGAGGGAGAGAAACCATTTCACAAAGGGCTGTAGCAAGCTGAACTGCTATTTTCCCTCTCTCTCTCTCTGCTTGGGGGAGGGAGGGAGGGGGAAAGAGAGAGAGAGAGAGAGAGAGAGAGCGAGAGAGAGCAGCTGGAAAAACAGTCGTCCCTTCACATTCGCAGGGGTTCCGTTCCGCGGACCCCCGCGAATGTGAAAAATCCGCGAATAACAAACACCCCTCCCCCTCCCTCCCCAGGCCTTCGCGGGGCCTTGCTAGGCCCCGCGGAGGTCTCCCCGGCCCTCCCTCCCTCCCTCCCCAGGCCTTTGCGGGGCCTTCCTAGGCCCCACGGAGGCCTCCCCGGCCCTCCCTCCCTCCCTCCCCAGGCCTTCGCGGGGCCTTCCTAGGCCGCACGGAGGTCTCCCTGGCCCTCCCTCCCTCCCTCCCCAGGCCTTCGCGGGGCCTTCCTAGGCCCCGCGGAGGTCTCCCCGGCCCTCCCTCCCTCCCTCCCCAGGCCTTCGCGGGGCCTTCCTAGGCCCCGCGGAGGTCTCCCCGGCCCTCCCTCCCTCCCTGCCCAGGCCTTCGCGGGGCCTTGCTAGGCCCCGCAGAGGCCTCCCCGGCCCTCCATCCCTCCCTGCCCAGGCCTTCGCGGGGCCTTGCTAGGCCCCGCAGAGGCCTCCCCGGCCCTCCCTCCCTCCCTGCCCAAGCCTTCGCGGGGCCTCCGGAGGGCCTCCGGGGGTCCCGCGAAGGCGTCCCCACCCCTCCCCAGGCCTTCACGGGGCCTCCGGAGGGCCTCCGGGGGTCCCGCGAAGGCCTTCGCACTGCTCCCCAGGCCTTCGCGGGGCCTCCGGAGGGCCTCCGGGGGTCCCGCGAAGGCCTCCCCACCCCTCCCCAGGCCTTCGCGGGGCCTCCGGAGGGCCTCCGGGGGTCCCGCGAAGGCCTTCGCACCGCTCCCCAGGCCTTCGCGGGGCCTCCGGGGGGGCCTCCGGGGGTCCCGCGAAGGCCCCCCCACCCCTCCCCAGGCCTTCGCGGGGCCTCCGGAGGTCCCGCGAAGGCCTCCGCACCGCTCCCCAGGCCTTCGCGGGGCCTCCGGAGGGCCTCCGGGGGTCCCGCGAAGGCCTCCCCACCCCTCCCCAGGCCTTCGCGGGGCCTCCGGAGGGCCTCCGGGGGTCCTGCGAAGGCCTCCCCACCCCTCCCCAGGCCTTCGCGGGGCCTCCGGAGGGCCTCTGGGGGTCCCGCGAAGGCCTCCCCACCCCTCCCCAGGCCTCCGCGGGGCCTCCGGAGGGCCTCCAGAGGTCCCGCGAAGGCCTCCCCACCCCTCCCCAGGCCTTCGTGAGGCCTCCGGAGGGCCTCCGGGGGTCCCACGAAGGCCTCCCCACCCTTCCCCAGGCCTTCGCGGGGCCTCCGGAGGGCCTCCGGGCGTCCCGCGAAGGCCTCCCCACCCCTCCCCAGGTCTTTCACGGGGCCTCCGGAGGGCCTCCGGGCGTCCCGTGAAGGCCTCCCCACCCCTCCCCAGGTCTTTCACGGGGCCTCTGGAGGCCCCGTGTCGCGGTTTTGGGGGGGCCCGGGGGGGCCCTCCCAAAACCGCGAATAACCGAAACCGCAAATGTCAAGTTCGCGAATGTGGAGGGACAACTGAAGTTGCGATCCACAGCATGGCAGCAAGACTTTTAGCAGAGAGATTACTCTCCCTCTGCTTTATGGAGTGAGTTCATTTACAGGCAGATTTACAGAGATACACAGAGCCACACCCCCCACACTTATTCAAGTCTGAACTGCAAAGCGACATAATTAGAAAAAAAACCTGACTGGCACAGCTGCGGAAAATAATTAAACCGCAAGTTGCCGCAATAAATCTGCTGTGTAAACCGGCCCCATTGATTCAATCAGGACTGGTTTAAGGAATTTTGGCCCCCCCTGCAATGCTTTATTTTGTGGGGGGGGCATATGTTTATCTCAGGTCACTGTAACCTAACTCAACCTAAGCTATTCACAGTACAGGATATTCAGATTATTACTAATAATGTTTTTGCAGGAGGAGGGTTACTACGTCCCCCCAATGATGGGGCCCCCTGCGGATGCTGATGCCACTGGTGCCTTAAACCGGCCCTGACCAACCGCCCACACTGCTTCTTGTTCAGGCCACATTAAAACCCTCAAAAAGTCCAACCCACCCCCTTTTAACTCCCACAGGAATAGCGGCGGTGCCTCTTGTGGAAAACAACAGGACCGGTTTAAGGAGTTTGGGGGCCCCCTGCAATATTTTATTTTTGGGGGGCCATATGTTTATCTCAGGTCAATATAACCTAACTCAACCTAAGCTATTCACAGTACAGGATAGTCAGATTACTAATAATGTTTTTGCAGGAGGAGGGTTACTACGCCCCCCCCCCACAATGATAGGGCCCCCTGCGGATGCTGATGCCGCCAGTGCCTTAAACCGGCCCTGGATTCAACTATTCACAGGACACAAAACAGCACACCTAACATAGAGTCTTCCTAGAAAACGTGTCCTCTAGCCATTTTCTAAGTCCTCCAAGGCAACTCTATGGTATTTTAAACCAGAAGTCCCATTATTTTAATGGTGTTTGCTATTATCCACGGTTTTCAGTATTCACTGGGCCCCCAGAACCAATCCCCAGCAGATGCAGGGGTCCTACTGTAATCCAGTTTTAAATTGGATTATTTGTGTAGTGTAGATTTGGCCTTGCAAGTACAGTTGTCCCTTCACATTCGCTGGGGTTGGTTCCAGGACCCCCGTGGATACCAAAATCCGTGGATACTCAAACCCCATTCTATGTGACGGCATAGCAAAATGGTGTCCCTTATATAAGATGGCAAAATCAAGGTTTGCTTTTTGGATTATTATTTTTTAAAGAATATTTTCAAGCCATGAATACTTAAAACCGTGGATACCAAAGCCGTGGATACGGAGGGACAACTGTAAACAGTTATCTTGCTAAAAAAAAAAAGAGCGAATTACTGGGCTATAGGAGCTGCTCGCTTAATGGCTGAAGTTCACGCCAGTCATCCTCTTCACCCGCCCACACTTTCTTCTCCCCGCCTCCTCCTCCGTTTCTTGTATAAGCAAGTTCATGCGGTTTGGAACGCTGCCGACGCGACGGTTAGGTTGAGCTCACAGGCGCGCCGAGTTGGGGGGGGGAAGGGGATGTTTCTGGACTTGGGTGGAGGGGCATGGGCTGGCCAGGAGGGAGGGGCGCATGCGCATTGTGTCGCCCGGCTGTGGTAGGCGCTGAAATTCAAATCCGAAGAGCGGTTGTCATTGAGGCTCGAGACCGGAGAGGCGCGGCGCGTGAGGGGCGAGTGTTGGCCTCGCAGCTGAGGGACCAGACCTGCCGCCATGGACCCCTTCACCGAGGTGAGTCCTTCCCGTGACACACCGAATGGATGGGAACCCGCTGGGTATGGGACCCTCTCGGGCTGTGAAGTAAAAAAGTTATTATTTTGGCAAAAAGAAACCGCTCCGGAGAAGGCATAGGTTTCGGAAGGGGAATTTTTCTTGGCAAACCTTCTTCCCCTCTGCTGGCTTGCTGTGGAATAAGTCTTGAATAAACCGCGGGGGAATTGCTTCAGGCTAACCAAGTATAGGAGTCGGCTGTAAACCCGTATATATTGAATATATTGAATTCCTTAAGCACTGAGTAGGTTTCTGCTCCAAGTCTTTCCGAAGTGCCTCCCTTCCGAAAGATGGTCTTGTTTGGGCTCTGGAGTTTTTTTGTTTTTTTAATCTGTTTCAATACTACTAAGCCTTTTGCTGTTTCCTGTTTGCTTTCTGGCTTGGGAGCTTTGGGGAAGGCGATAAGGAGCTCGTGGAAAGGAAGGCTTCGGGTTGCGAAGGGGAGAGTCGCCTTTCTACCGACCTCGAAGGTGGGGCTTTCTCAATAACCGCGCCTGAGGACTGGAGTCGGGCACAAGATTTCCAGCAGAGAGTCTTTGAGGACGTGGCTGCTATCCACGCGACAGAAATACACTTGTCCCTCCGTATCCACGAATTTGGTATCTACGGATTTAAGTGTTCAGGGTTTGAAAATATCGTCCCTCTGTATCCGCGGGTTTAAGTATTCACGGCTGGAAAATAATCTTTAAAAAATTTAATAATCCAAAAAGCAAACCTTGATTTTTGCCATCTTATATAAGGGACACCATTTTGCTATGCAATTGCATATAATGGGACTTGAGTATTCACGGATTTTGGTATCCACAGGGGTCCTGGAACCAAACCCCAGCGAATATGAAGGGACAACTGTATTCTTAAAATCATAATAATCGAAAAACAAACCTTGATTTTGCCATCTTGTATAAGGGACATAATTTTGCTATGCCATTGCATATAATGGGACTTGAGTATTCAGGGATTTTGGTATCCACGGGTGGTCCTTGAACCAAACCCCAGCGAATATGAAGGGGCAACTGTAATACAGTTTGAAAGGGAATCATTTGTCATGGCTCCTTCCAATGCAATCCTGGGGTTTGTAGTTTGTTGAGCCACCAGCAGCTTTGGCAGAAGCGCTAAAGACCTTGCAAAACTACACATCCCAGGATTCCATAGGAAGGAGCCCTGGCAAATGATTCCGTTTCAAACTGGATTATTTGTGTAGTGTGGATTCCTACACAGGCTTTTCTGCTGAGGCGTCTCTTCCAGGGATCTTTCCATGCAAGCCAAAAAAGTCAAAGCGACCACTTGTCTTCCTTTTTATCATGCAAATAGTTATCCTAAAGCATGCTTTTTCATTTTCCTTTACATGGAAGCGCTCATGGTTACACACAAACGGCTCCTGTTTCTTTTCTTGACTCATTGGGAAAGAATGAGACGAATGGGTGTGGCATTTCCAAATAGGCTTTGTGCTTGTTAGGATGACTTGAGGAACATGGCATTAACCAACAGTCTCTTAAGTTTTCATGAGTAGTTTGCAGGGCTCCTTTTTAAAAAGCTTGCTATTATTAAATGATTAGGGGTCATTTCAAAGCTAGCATGGTAAAACAGGAAAGTAGTAAAAATGTGGTTAAGTATAGACTGCCTTTTAGTTGAGGTTATATATAAAAAAAAACCCTAATAAATAATCACATATACAAAGGAATTTCTCTGTGTTGCTATAACTGCAGTGTTTAAACAATGACTATACAGTACTTGTCATTCAAATGTGGGTTTGAAAATTTTCGCATAGCGTTTTTCTTGTAGGGCGCAACAATTACCGTTATGGAATCCTATTGGTTAGTCCCAACCAGAGTAGACCCATTGAGAAAATTGTTGAATGGTGAGTCAAGATCATAAAGTCCAAAACTTGTCCACTGGAGCTGTTGAAAACTAAAAGAGGATAATCCCACCTGCAGGCTCACACAATAATAGGCATGATATAAAATGACTGAGAAGGAAAAAGAAATGCAAAGTACCGAACAGCTGCTCTTTCACTGGTAGATGATCTGGGTTGTGATTGCCCTGATAATTTTCCTGGGAACAGCTTACCAGTAGTGGTGGAACAGCTTACCAGTAGTCTGTGGACTCCTGACAAATGGCAGAAACCAGTGCATTTTCTGCAGTCCCACAGCAGATATCTCTGCACTGTCACATCTTTAAAGGACTAGTCAACACTTTGTCACACTTAGACTCTGACTATATTTCTGCTAAACTAAAATGGTTATAAAATATGTTAAATGAAAGAATAGATGACGTATATTGTCTGTAATTCAGTACAATCCTTACACAGCAATACTATGAGTATTTGTTCAGAAGTCCTAAATCCAATTTTAGTCCCAGCCACAGTAGAACTGTGAAATGAATGAGACTGACATTAGGGTTATCATACATTTCACATTAGCTTAATTCATTTCAAGGGGTCTACTTTAGTAGGGCTAAAACTGGATTTAGCCCATGAGTTCAGTGGGGCTTGTTCCCAAGTAAGCATGCATAACAACTCTGAACTGATGCACACACTTCAGAACTGATGATTTCATTGACCTTATTCCCAGGTAAATGTATGGAGTACTATAGACTGAGAAATTAAAACTGGTGTAATTTCTCTGTGTTTAATTTCTTAGCAACTTTTAAAGATTGCAGCCCTAGGTGTATTTTACTGAAAGTAAGCCTCTCTAACACAGTAGTTTATTTCTAAGTAAACATGCATGGAAATGTGCTATGGATGCCATAGTTCAGTTAAGATAAAGTAATTTAAATGACACTGTTGACAAACCATATTTCAGAACAGTTCCTTTGCTTACACAAACTGTTCTATGTTAAAAAGGATGATTAACTCCTTGCTTATGACACTGCTTCAAAACATTCAGTTTTTTCTCCTTATTTGGTAGTTGGTGACTTGACAAAACTAGTTCAGAAGAAATTCCTTTTTCAAATTCTGTTTATTAATCTGAACTTCATTGTGTGTGTGCCAGTGTTCTTGGAAGTTTTCCCTATAGCACACACCCTGCTTACAAATCCAGTGGAATGAATTTTTGAGTGTAGTTTGCAGATGTCAAACCTGATTTTCATTTTAATTGTTGATCAAAATATCTCACAATATTGTAGGGTATAAGGTTTTTCTTAAAGTGTGTGGCTGTCAAAAGGGGAATTTTGTTAGTTTCACCAAAATTCATAATCATTTGTAGAATAATATAAAATATGAAGTGTTCTTTTTCTACTAGTGTTCTGATGACAACTCCTTCTAATGCAGCGATTCCCAAACTATAGTCCTCAGTTGTTTTGGACTTCAATTCCCAGGAACCTCAGCCACTTTGGCCAATGATCAAGGTATTCAGGGAGCTGCAGTCCAAAACATCTGGAAGACCAGAGTCTGGGAAACACTGTTCTAGTGCAGTCTTTCTTTTTACCCTAGAGAAACTCTTGAAATAATTTTCAGATCTCAGGGAGCCCTGTATAAAAATTATTATATCTACAACTCTCCAAAATGTTTATCTTTTTTCAGTCATGATCTCTGATGGGACTCCTAGTGACCTCTCATGGAATCCTAGGGTTGCAGGGCACCCTGTTTGAGAAAACATGTTCTAGTGTAGTGAAAAAAACATTTAGCTTTGATCCATAAGCTTTTGTTACATTCTTATTGCAACAAATACATTTTATGCTTTTAACTGTGCAGTTATTCTCTAGTGTGAAGAAACAGAATTTTGAAATAATGGAGAAATCCTGATTATATATATATATAAAAATATATATATTTACAGTTGTGTGTTACTGTACAAAGGAAGAGCAGAACACTTTCAGTGGTTGTAAGTGCTGCATCCTGTGGTACATATTGGGTTAGGAACTAAATAAATTGGTTTTTGAGTAGCAACAGACTAATGAAGTCAAAGTATTTTGTCCTGGGGCATCCTAAAGTATAACAAACGTAATTTTTGATCTAGTAATTTAGTCTGAAGTGGACTATAGCCCACTTCATCAAATCAATTGTAGAATTTGAAGAGACCCAAGGGTCATCTAGTCCAGTCTCCCGTCTGTGCAGGAAATCTGCAGCTAAGGGAATCCTGACAAAAGGTCATCTGATCTCTGTATAAAAATCACCAATGAAGAAGAGTCCTGTATCCTCTGAAGTAGTCCATTTCTTTATCAAATAGGTCTTACTATCATGAAGTTTCTTCCTAGAGTTTTGTTGAAATCTTTCTTCTTGTAGTTTGAATCCACTGATTTGGGCCTTATCATCTGAAGTAGCAGAAAACAACAGTCTTTTGTATGACGTCCTTCAGTTATTTGAAGCTGGCTATCATATCACCTGTTTTCTCTTGAGGTTACACACCTAAACTTGTTAAGAGCAATGCAGTGGGTTTACTGGTTTGGGAGTCGGGGAGGGAAGATCTTCCAGGCACTAATCCTTTGCAGGACCTTATAAGTTAAAGGTTTTAAAAACAAACGATTAACCAGAGTGACTCCAAGTGAAAGAAATCAGGTTGAGGGCAAGCTGATTTTGCAGCGAAAACAATTATTTCTTTATTAAAAAGACAGAAAAAGATAACAGTAGAAAGGATCAGAAGTCTATACTCAATATAAGCTGTTAATAGCAGTTTCTCAAAGGAAAAAAGGATGAGAACAATGGCATAGGATTTATTGATTTCATTGGCAGATCCATTGGATGGAATGACGGAGCTAATGGATCTTTTGAAGGAATTTGAGGGTGTATCTGGATCAAAATTTAAAAAGTAGAGTTTTATAGTACTACGCATTCCTGAAAACTGACATCCTTCCTAGCTGTGGCAATTGAAACACTAGACTAGCAGAAGAAAATGGAATGTCAGTGGCACTTTTCCAAGCTTTAAAGTTCTATTGTTTTTACTATTTCAGTGCAGCTGATTTACAATTTAATATCTACAGTACGTCAGGTTAGTCTTTAGACATGTGAATAGCTCAGAATATAACAGGTAAAG
The DNA here is from genome assembly GCA_030847615.1 of Gambelia wislizenii. NCBI lineage: Eukaryota > Metazoa > Chordata > Lepidosauria > Squamata > Crotaphytidae > Gambelia > Gambelia wislizenii. The sequence goes on along the minus strand of JAUMIR010000006.1, from coordinate 78,167,861 downwards.
CCACTGGACATAAATGGCTTCACCTTCTTAATTATTTCAGTGCTGGCTTGAAAACATTCATCAAAGACTGGGCTGGCTAGATCAGCGTCAGAGCTGGTGGAGTGTTTTTTTGTTTATTTTTGCAAGTACAGGGTACTAGAAACCTGAGATCTTCAACTGAAAGATTTTTCAGATAGCATGAAAAAGATTTTACTTGCTTCAGATCTTAGAGGACCATGTTCTGTATTGAGCCTAATGTAGGATAGATCCAGGTGTTTATTATTTTAAAAGAAAACAAAAAATTGTGGTTATAATAACTTATGTACAGTTGTCCCTTCATATTCGCTGGGGTTTGGTTATAGGATCCCCCGTGGATACCAAAATCAATGAATACTTAAGTCCCATTATATGCAATGGCATAGCAAAATGGTGTCTCTTATGTAAGATGGCAAAATCAAGGTTTGCTTTTTGGATTATTATTTTTTAAAGAATATTTTCAAGCTGTGAATACTTAAATCCATGGACACCAAATCCATGGATATGGAGGGACAACTGTATAAACAAAAGTCCAGAGAAGTATTTATATTTTGTGATAACGAAACATTCCCATCACTAGAGCTTTGTTTTCTGCTTCAGCAGTTTCCGTGGCACAGAAATGAGTTACATTGTTTAATCTAAGTGGCCTCTCTCTTTGGACTTTTTCGGACGTCTTAAATGTAACGGAAGCAGCCTCGCCACGTTGCGAGGCTGCTGCGCTGCAGGGCGTCCCTTTCGCATGACGCCCGTCCCTGCCGGTACTGTTGCGGTACCGCAGGGACATTTGAGTGTTATATTTTGGCGATTTTTACTCACGATCAAGAATGATTAAGAGCTGGATGGGGCAACTGTGTGGAGGTAGAGGGGCAGTATTTGTTCCTGCTCACCCTGGCAGGCCAGACCAGCACACTGCTGGCCAATTGGAAGTGATGTCATGTTACCGTTTAGGCTGATTCTTGGCTGTCTTGGGGGAGAGAGTTGGATGATAGGACTGTGGAGGGACATACAACAGACACACTTGTGGGTACACATTCAGGGGTAGCCATGTTGGCCATGTAGCAAAACAAAATCCAGAATCCACAAAAAAGCGATACCTTTATTGGCCAACCAAACTGCAAAACTAGGTTTGACATAATTCTCTGCCACAAAACTGGGGAAAAAAGTATACAGGACTGGATTGGGTGGATTATTGAAGAAAAACAAGACAAAAAGACCCATCCAGCTGCCTTCACCCAGCAAGCCTGTGAGCTTTGATAGGAAGGTGAAGCCCTGCAGGTCAAGGTGGGAGCTGGGCAGGATTGAGGGGTTGGGGGCAAAGGGGCGTGCAGCTGCAGACTGGGTGAGCCAGCCCAGCGGGGAAGAGGACCCACTGCCCTGCTGGTCCATCAGTGGGGGCTGAGGAGTGAGTGTGCAGCAGATTCCTTTGATTTAAATAAGAAAAACTAGGTTTCTAGCTGCCAGCCGGGTGAGCAGGGAAGAGAACCTGGGCCATCCTGTCTCCTGGCAATTACCAAAAGCTGCTCTGGCCCTTGTCCAAGGGGTGTGTGTACTTAGTCCCGTCCCCCAGGAGCTTCTACACAGGCAGTGACCTTGGAGGCCAGACCCACCACACACACATAAGTAAATTGCTGGCCTCCTGTCCTCTCTCTCGATTTTCCTTCACTCTCTGCTACTGCCTGCTCTGCACACTCTGACTCCCGCCTTTTGCACACTGCACTCTCCTGCCTAGATTAGACTGCATGCTCCCATCTTCTGCACTCACTCCCCACATGACCCAGAGCAGAGATCCTGCAGACAGAAAGCCTGGAGTTGGATCCGGGATCTGCAGCTTGAAGCAGCCCAGCCAGACAGGACAACTTTCTGTCCCTCTAATCTGGGATTTTCCCAGTTTTCTGGGACTTATGGCAACCCTATGCAAAACACATGATACAAGCTTTTGAAGCTCTACTGGCCTCTTCCATCAGCCAAAAGATGTTTTTTAAAAAGGAGGAGGAAGAAGAAGAGGACAAAGAGAGTGCTGACAGCAGTGATGAAGGGGAGATTCGCAGGATATCCCTGCGTTCCCACTCACACAAGCACACCCTGCCCCCCCCCCACCTTCTCCACCCCCTGTCTTTGAGACGTGTAGTGAGTCTGAGCAAATTACCATCTTGTATGACATCTGGAACTCAGGGCTAGACTTGGAGGACATGAAGTTTTTTTTTTAAAAAGTGATGGTGTTGGGATTACAGGCCTACATGTGTCTCCAGTGTTGCTTATGTTGTTCAGGTTAGGGATCTCATGCAGGCAGAGGCCACTCCTACTTCCAGGCTATGTGGAGTGCTGAGACAAAGGACAGTAAAATCTGACTCCTTCTGCAGCAGCAAGGCAACCTCTTTTGGTATCCAGCATGATTCTGCCCCTTTCTGAATCCAGGGCTCCTTTATTAGGCAGAGATCATTGGATTTTCAAGAAGTCTCTGTACTGTTATATCTGAAAAAAAATCAGGTTCTGTATAGGTAAAATTTAGCCAATTCTAGTCCAAAAGAGAAGTTTTACCTTTATTGGAGGTAGAAACCTTGAATAAGTTTATTATGGAGGTAGAAAGTTTAGTCTTAGACCATATTTCTTTCTTGTGCATTAAGATGTTTGGGGCCATTTGTGGTGGAAAAAAATTACCCATTTTTTTTTAAAGGGGGACGGAGGCTTTAGGAGATGACAAAAATAGGGCTAAAGCCTGCATATAGCCCACACTATCCCCACCCCTGATTTAGTGTAGTGAGGCAGACATAGGTGAACTAATTATCCAGACCAGGGCTGAATCTGCACTGTAGAAATAATCCAGTTTGACACTGCTCTAACTGCCATAACTCCGTTCTATGCAATCCTGGGATTTGTAGTTTGTTGTCGCACTAGAGCTCTCTGACAGAGAAAGTGAAATGTCTCACTAAATTACAGATCCCCAAATTCCATGGCATTGAGCCATGGCAGTTAAAGTGGTATTTAAATTGGATTATTTCTGCAGTGCAGATGCAAACCAGAACTCATTACCCAAATATACCTCTTGGAAAATCCTTCGAGTTATGGGTGCTGTTTATCATGTATGCAAATATGGTATTTATTTCTGAGAAAGAGTTTTTAAGAATAAATACTTTCAAAATTTGAGCCAAATGATTCTTGTAACATACTTGTTTTGTTTTCCTAAACTGCAATTCAGCCAGAGGAAATATCACCCCCTGGTGGTTATACTTGTTCATGATCCCTCCTTCCCTTCCTTCCTCACCCCCACCCTTCCCACTATTTTGGATGGCATCCAGAAGAGTTCTAAGTAGGAACTGACACATTGTAACAATAGTTATATATTTTGTGTATCATTTCAGAGCTCTGTCATTAGCTACTAGTTACCTGTTATCCATTTAGAACTTTAGGATTAAGGTGGCTTTCCACAACTGTGCCAATCAAAACTGACAGGTTTTAGAGCTGCAACTTGTCTGGGTTTGACTACTGCCCTCCTCAGTATTTGCCAATGCTTGAATTCTATCTATTCTGTCATTTTATAATTTGTGGTAAGTGCTATAGATATTTGCTAGTGTCCAAGCCTGTTTTGTAATCTCTGTCCTTCTGGTGAACATAACTGATAAAATGGTCCTGTTAATAACACAGCAAGTCTACCTATCTGTTGGTCTGTAGAAAGCTTGAATGAAGAATTGTCAACATGTTAACATACCACTTTCATATACTAAAACTGACTGTGTTAATAATCAGAAAAAAAACCCACAACTTTCTTCAGCAAAAAGTTATCTATTATCTTTGTGAAATATTTAGAAACTTCTAGAGCGAACCCGTGCGAGGAGAGAAAATTTACAGAAGAAAATGGCGGGACGGCCAACAGCTGGGTTGCGACCTACATTACAAACCAAAAGAAGCAGAGAACCATTGTCAGAAGCTGGTAACCAGCCACTTCAGCCTAGCCAAGAAGGTATTTTTCACTAACATGACCCTGTGTGTGTTGTCATCAGGTTTTCTGCTTTCTGTGCATCAACTCTTCACTTGTCCAGTAACTTTTTCCTTCTAGTAAACTGACATTAAAATGTAGTAAACCTAAACCGCTTTAATTCAGCCTTTTAAATTGCAAGTACTGTAGTGGTTTTAATGCTGTTTTTATATGACTTTATTCATTTGTATTTTTCTTCAATCTGTTGATCCAGCTTTTGTGAGAAAATGTTATGTAAATATTAATTGATATAACATTAAGAAGCAATATTAATCGTTCACTTAGTTAATAATGACATGATATTTTGTACCTGTAGGATATCTGCTACCATTTAGATTAATACTAAATTCTAGGATTTTTATAAGCAAAACTGCTGCCACGTGGATAATCTGACTCCTTAGTGCATTTTTGCAAGCAACATAGCATGGGGGAAGCTTGTTAAACAACAACAGACAGTTGTCAGTATGGAGAATCTAGAGGAGGAATTCTTGTTCTAGTATGCATACTCCTAATATGATTGTAGCATAGTCCTGTTTTTACTTCCATATTAATTTTAGCCTAAAATATGTATTCTGTGGATTGTGGGTTTTTTCTTTCAAAATTTCTGCAGAAAAACCAAGTACAAAGCCATCACCATCCAAAAGACGTTGTTCAGACAATGTGGAGGTTCCAGTTTCTAATTCAGAGAATGCATGCCCAATTAACTCTTCTTCTATAAACCATGTTCCTTCTGAGGGGATTCCTACCCCTCAGCCGGTTGTATCACCTATCAAGAATGAAGAGCAAGACCCTAAATCTGAATTGGTTTCTGTTTCTTCAGTTAAAACACGTATGCAAAAGCTGGCTGAACAACGGCGCTGCTGGGATAGTGGTAAATATTTCACTCTCCATCACAAAAAAGAATCGGTGCAAAGATATAAAGAAGCAAACCATGAGATTTCAGTATCAGGTTATGTCCAGGATGCAACTTTCTAGGAAGTCAGGGAAATTGGTCAAAACTGTGATTAAGATGCACTTGTGTACTGGATTCCACCCCCACCCCCAGCATTGATGCTGCTGCAAGAAGGCAGGTTGCACTTGTGGCAGTTGGAGTAAAGAAGTGGCAAGATGCAAGTATAATGTAATGATGCAAATGTACTCCATAATATGATTGTATAGTTTTGAAGATGTTTATTTTCAAAAGCATATTATCATATTATAATTGTTAATGGTAAAACAAAATAAAATAACCCTGTATTTGATAGTATTATTTTATTATGGAGAAGCTGACTGGTTTCTTGCAATAAGCAAGCCACTACTACTTCTAGCTAGTTGTAAAGCCCATTCTTGGCACACTGCTACTGTACTTTCAACAAGAAAATTGAAATTGGCTTAGAAATTAGATTCTCTGCAAAGAACTATGTTAATAAAAGTAGACTTATTTTAATTTTTTGTTTTTATTAATTAAGAAGGATTATAGACTATTATATGCTTAGCATGGAGACCCTCTTCAGTGATCCAACAGAAGGAAACTAAGAGCTTTAAAACAAGACTATAATGTTCTGTCATTTGTCATCATTTAGAGATTACTTTTCTTCAAATGCCCTTGATGTGATTTCAAAACAGATTCAAATCAGATGTATTTCTTCAGTTAGCAGTCAGTGTTCAAAGAGGCTCATGTTGACAAAAATGCATTTCAGTACTTGTAGTATTTTGTACTACAAGCAACGTAAGATAAAGAGAGAAAAAAATAAAAGGGGAAAGGGGAAAATTACAACAGAGAGGTGGAATATACTTGTGATAAAAACAAGAGACTTGTGATATTGTACTGTAAGATAATCGTGTAGAGATCAGAAACGAAGTCATAGGCAGTATGTGTGAGTGGTGGGTGGGGAAGTAAGAATGTATTAATGTGTTGATTGTTTTTGTAAATGTTATTGTAAATGTACAGTTGCCCCTCCACATTCGCGAACTCAGCATTTGCGATATTGATTATTCGCGGTTTTGGGAGGGCCCCCCGGGCCCCCCAAAACCGTGACACGGGGCCTCCGGAGGCCCCGTGAAAACCCTGGAAGGGAGCAGGGAGGACCGGAGAGGCCTCCACGGGGCCTTCGGAGACCCCCCGGAGGCCCCGTGAAGGTCCTGGGAGGGAGGGGGAGGGCCGCGGAGGCCTTCACGGAGCCTTGCAAGGCTCCGTGAAGGCCCCAGGGAGCGAGGGGGGAGGCCCGGGGAGGCCTTCACGGAGCCTTGCAAGGCTCCATGAAGACCTGGAGAGGGAGGGGTGGGCCACGGGGGCCTTCACGGAGCCTTGGAAGCCCCAGGGAGCGAGGGGGGAGGCCTGGGGAGGGAGGGGGGAGGGCCGCGGAGGCCTCCATGGGGCCTTGGGAGAGTCTCCGGAGGCCCCGTGAAGGCCTTGGGAGGGAGTGGGGAGTCCGGGGAAAGTGACTATGGGGCCTCCGGAGGCCCCATGGTCGCTTTGGCGGGGGAAGGGGGGACAATCAGTATTCGCGTTTTTTTGACATTCGCGGGGGTCCATGGAACCTAACCCCCGCGAATGTGAAGGGACAACTGTATATTTGTATGGTATATGTGGCTTTGATATGTAAAATACAGATTCAATTTGTGGAAAATTCAATAAAAACTAATTTTTTTAAAAAAGAAGAAAAAAAATGAAACAATCAGTAAAACCATTATTGTAATATAACCTCTAAATTTTTAACTTGGTTATTTTTGAAAGATGGGAAGAGAAATTTAAAAGCTGATAAAGGAAAGTTAGAGAAGTAGAAAATAAAATTTTGGTGGCAGTCCTTATGCACATTGGAATTATCTATATAAAGCATGTTTTCCTAGTGCAGGGGAATAGAAGCTGCCTGGTTCAAACTAGCAAAAAAGTCTAAAAATGTTTGTCCTGGCTATCCATTAACAGATATGCTAGTCATACGTAATACAGTCGTCCCTTCACATTCGCGGGGGTTCCGTTCCGCGGACCCCCGCGAATGTGAAAAAACCGCGAATAACGACACCCCTCCCCCCTCCCTCCCCAGGCCTTCGCGGGGCCTTCCTAGGCCCCGCGAAGGTCTCCCCGGCTCTCCCTCCCTCCCTCCCCAAGCCTTCGCGGGGCCTTCCTAGGCCCCGCGGAGGCCTCCCCGGCCCTCCCTCCCTCCCTCCCCAGGCCTTTGCGGGGCCTTGCTAGGCCCCGCGGAGGTCTCCCCGGCCCTCCCTCCCGCCCTCCCCAGGCCTTCCTGGGGCCTCCGGAGCGTCTCCGGAGGCCCCAGGATCGCCTCCCCAGCCCTCCCCACCGCGTCCCCAGGCCTTTCTGGGGCCTCCGGAGATGCTCCGGAGGCCCCAGGATCGCCTCCCCAGCCCTCCCCACCCCGTCCCCAGGCCTTTCTGGGGCCTCCGGAGATGCTCCGGAGGCCCCAGGATCGCCTCCCCAGCCCTCCCCACCCCATCCCCAGGCCTTCCTGGGGCCTCCGGAGATGCTCCGGAGGCCCCAGGATCGCCTCCCCAGCCCTCCCCACCCCATCCCCAGGCCTTCCTGGGGCCTCCGGAGATGCTCCGGAGGCCCCAGGATCGCCTCCCCAGCCCTCCCCACCCCGTCCCCAGGCCTTCCTGGGGCCTCCGGAGCGTCTCCGGAGGCCCCAGGATCGCCTCCCCAGCCCTCCCCACCCCGTCCCCAGGGTTTCTGGGGCCTCCGGAGATGCTCCGGAGGCCCCAGGATCGCCTCCCCAGCCCTCCCCACCCCGTCCCCAGGCCTTTCTGGGGCCTCCGGAGCGTCTCCGGAGGCTCCAGGATCGCCTCCCCAGCCCTCCCCACCGCGTCCCCAGGCCTTTCTGGGGCCTCCGGAGATGCTCCGGAGGCCCCAGGATCGCCTCCCCAGCCCTCCCCACCCCATCCCCAGGCCTTCCTGGGGCCTCCGGAGCGTCTCCGGAGGCCCCAGGATCGCCTCCCCAGCCCTCCCCACCCCGTCCCCAGGCCTTTCTGGGGCCTCCGGAGATGCTCCGGAGGCCCCAGGATCGCCTCCCCAGCCCTCCCCACCCCATCCCCAGGCCTTCCTGGGGCCTCCGGAGCGTCTCCGGAGGCCCCAGGATCGCCTCCCCAGCCCTCCCCACCCCGTCCCCAAGCCTTCCTGGGGCCTCCGGAGACGCTCCGGAAGCCCCAGGATCGCCTCCCCAGTCCTCCCCACCCCGTCCCCAGGCCTTCCTGGGGCCTCCGGAGCGTCTCCGGAGGCCCCAGGATCGCCTCCCCAGCCCGTCCCCAGGCCTTCCTGGGGCCTCCGGAGCGTCTCCGGAGGCCCCAGGATCGCCTCCCCAGCCCTCCCCACCCCGTCCCCAGGCCTTTCTGGGGCCTCCGGAGATGCTCCGGAGGCCCCAGGATCGCCTCCCCAGCCCTCCCCACCCCATCCCCAGGCCTTCCTGGGGCCTCCGGAGCGTCTCCGGAGGCCCCAGGATCGCCTCCCCAGCCCTCCCCACCCCGTCCCCAGGCCTTTCTGGGGCCTCCGGAGATGCTCCGGAGGCCCCAGGATCGCCTCCCCAGCCCTCCCCACCCCGTCCCCAGGCCTTTCTGGGGCCTCCGGAGATGCTCCGGAGGCCCCAGGATCGCCTCCCCAGCCCTCCCCACCCCATCCCCAGGCCTTCCTGGGGCCTCCGGAGCGTCTCCGGAGGCCCCAGGATCGCCTCCCCAGCCCTCCCCACCCCGTCCCCAGGCCTTTCTGGGGCCTCCGGAGATGCTCCGGAGGCCCCAGGATCGCCTCCCCAGCCCTCCCCACCCCGTCCCCAGGCCTTCCTGGGGCCTCCGGAGCGTCTCCGGAGGCCCCAGGATCGCCTCCCCAGCCCTCCCCACCCCATCCCCAGGCCTTCCTGGGGCCTCCGGAGCGTCTCCGGAGGCCCCAGGATCGCCTCCCCAGCCCTCCCCACCCCATCCCCAGGCCTTCCTGGGGCCTCCGGAGCGTCTCCGGAGGCCCCAGGATCGCCTCCCCAGCCCTCCCCACCCCGTCCCCAAGCCTTCCTGGGGCCTCCGGAGACGCTCCGGAGGCCCCAGGATCGCCTCCCCAGTCCTCCCCACCGCGTCCCCAGGCCTTCCTGGGGCCTCCGGAGCGTCTCCGGAGGCCCCAGGATCGCCTCCCCAGCCCTCCCCACCCCGTCCCCAGGCCTTCCTGGGGCCTCCGGAGCGTCTCCGGAGGCCCCAGGTTCGCCTCCCCAGCCCTCCCCACCCCGTCCCCAGGCCTTCCTGGGGCCTCCGGAGCGTCTCCGGAGGCCCCAGGATCGCCTCCCCAGCCCTCCCCACCCCGTCCCCAGGCCTTTCTGGGGCCTCCGGAGATGCTCCGGAGGCCCCAGGATCGCCTCCCCAGCCCTCCCCACCCCATCCCCAGGCCTTCCTGGGGCCTCCGGAGCGTCTCCGGAGGCCCCAGGATCGCCTCCCCAGCCCTCCCCACCCCGTCCCCAAGCCTTCCTGGGGCCTCCGGAGACGCTCCGGAAGCCCCAGGATCGCCTCCCCAGTCCTCCCCACCCCGTCCCCAGGCCTTCCTGGGGCCTCCGGAGCGTCTCCGGAGGCCCCAGGATCGCCTCCCCACCCCGGCCCCAGGCCTTCCTGGGGCCTCCGGAGCGTCTCCGGAGGCCCCAGGATCGCCTCCCCAGCCCTCCCCACCCCGTCCCCAGGCCTTTCTGGGGCCTCCGGAGATGCTCCGGAGGCCCCAGGATCGCCTCCCCAGCCCTCCCCACCCCATCCCCAGGCCTTCCTGGGGCCTCCGGAGCGTCTCCGGAGGCCCCAGGATCGCCTCCCCAGCCCTCCCCACCCCGTCCCCAGGCCTTTCTGGGGCCTCCGGAGATGCTCCGGAGGCCCCAGGATCGCCTCCCCAGCCCTCCCCACCCCGTCCCCAGGCCTTTCTGGGGCCTCCGGAGATGCTCCGGAGGCCCCAGGATCGCCTCCCCAGCCCTCCCCACCCCATCCCCAGGCCTTCCTGGGGCCTCCGGAGCGTCTCCGGAGGCCCCAGGATCGCCTCCCCAGCCCTCCCCACCCCATCCCCAGGCCTTCCTGGGGCCTCCGGAGCGTCTCCGGAGGCCCCAGGATCGCCTCCCCAGCCCTCCCCACCCCGTCCCCAAGCCTTCCTGGGGCCTCCGGAGACGCTCCGGAAGCCCCAGGATCGCCTCCCCAGTCCTCCCCACCCCGTCCCCAGGCCTTCCTGGGGCCTCCGGAGCGTCTCCGGAGGCCCCAGGATCGCCTCCCCACCCCGTCCCCAGGCCTTCCTGGGGCCTCCGGAGCGTCTCCGGAGGCCCCAGGATCGCCTCCCCAGCCCTCCCCACCCCGTCCCCAGGCCTTTCTGGGGCCTCCGGAGATGCTCCGGAGGCCCCAGGATCGCCTCCCCAGCCCTCCCCACCCCATCCCCAGGCCTTTCTGGGGCCTCCGGAGATGCTCCGGAGGCCCCAGGATCGCCTCCCCAGCCCTCCCCACCCCATCCCCAGGCCTTCCTGGGGCCTCCGGAGCGTCTCCGGAGGCCCCAGGATCGCCTCCCCAGCCCTCCCCACCCCGTCCCCAAGCCTTCCTGGGGCCTCCGGAGACGCTCCGGAGGCCCCAGGATCGCCTCCCCAGTCCTCCCCACCGCGTCCCCAGGCCTTCCTGGGGCCTCCGGAGCGTCTCCGGAGGCCCCAGGATCGCCTCCCCAGCCCTCCCCACCCCGTCCCCAGGCCTTCCTGGGGCCTCCGGAGCGTCTCCGGAGGCCCCAGGTTCGCCTCCCCAGCCCTCCCCACCCCGTCCCCAGGCCTTCCTGGGGCCTCCGGAGCGTCTCCGGAGGCCCCAGGATCGCCTCCCCACCCCTCCCCAGGCCTTCGCGGGGCCTCCGGAGGGCCTCCAGGCGTCCCGTGAAGGCCTCCCCACCCCTCCCCAGGTCTTTCACGGGGCCTCTGGAGGCCCCGTGTCGCGGTTTTGGGGGGGCCCGGGGGGGCCCTCCCAAAACCGCGAATAACCGAAACCGCGAATGTCAAGTTCGCGAATGTGGAGGGACAACTGTACTGTACATCAGCAGGCTGAAAGGGAAAGGAATTAATTTCCTCAGCTTATAAAAATATTGCTGCCTGATTTCATAGAGGTGATTCTCACTTGCCAGAGGCAGCCAAAAAAGGTTTTTCCATGCAGTTAGTGTTGACTTATAAAACAGCTGAAGGTAATCCTGTTATACATTAGGGTATATCTATATTGTATTCAGTCTATAGTTGCTTACTTAAACTCTGTACTCACAGAGGTTCTTGTATCTGAAGTGTGAGTGCTGCCTTGGCACCAACTTTTTAAAATCTCATTTGTGGGGAGAAGGTGGAAAGTAGCCTCTTTTGTGCTCTGCATATATAGAATATATGCATTCTAGTTGCTTCAGAAAGTTCTGAATATTATTGCTATTTATAGCCAAGCACCACATAGCTTTATAACACTGGTCTCTGTACCATCTCAATTTTCAGATTTGTCTGAAAGTTCTTGCAGCTCTCTCATCCAATCAAAAGAATGTGTTGCTTCCCCACCCAGACAACTTCCCCTTACAGCTGACACCCCAATAGGTCGAAGAGGCCGTCTAGCTAACCTTGCTGCTACAATTGGCTCCTGGGAAAATGACCTAAGTCATCCATCTGCAAAGCAAAACAATACACAAGAACAGCCTGGTACTACTTGTTTATCCAAATTGTCCACTACAAGTGGAGCATCTGCTAGAATCAATAGTGGCAGTGTGGAGCAGGATGCTGCATCCTGTTCGCAAAGGGCTGTTGAGCCATCTGTGAACAAGTCAGCAATCTCTGGAATATTGGTAAGTGATCATATTTAATCTCATGTGATTTCCTAGCTAGATCCTCAGAGCAGAGGCTGGCATATTAGGCAGCAATCCTATGTGCACTTACTAAGGAGAAAGTAGCATTCAACACATTAAGACTTCAGAAACTCAGTAAGACAATCTGATTAGGATTGTGCTGTTTGAGTGGCACTTTTAGGGAAGGAAATTAGAGTCTGTGGTGTGCAACCCTTTTTACAGAGACAGGGTGCCATGGAAAGGGTTAGTCATGAGATACCAACTTGGTCTAATGTTACTAGATCAAGATCAGGGTCAGTCTGTGGAGGATTTGTGTACATTAATTTTAAACACAAAATATGGACTCAGTAAGCTAAAGGGAATATTGGCTATAATCATATTTTAATTAGGTATTTACTTGGTGAGAGTTTCAGCATTTAAAGGGAAATGCTAATTCCTTTTAAAGATTCTTGATTAAGTGGAGTTGTAAAAATGGAAATGTGAGGGGATGGAGGCATTTTTCAGGCCTCAGAAAGAATAGTTAAAAGCATGCTTCAGTTTTGGAGCAGTGGCACCAGAATTGCTAATATCGTATATCAGATACTGTAATAAAATTAGGCAGAATAATCTTCATAGTTTTTCTTGAGTCCAGTGAAACTGAGTATTTCTTATTTCCCAACTTCCAGGGACCTAATAGTTCTGCAACGAAAAACTCAGGAATAACTAACAGTCATTCTAAAGAAACTGAGGTATCAAAACTGCTGTCACAAGAAAAGGTTATTCTCAAGCCTTCTTTGAAACCAGCGTTGTCTCAACAACTTCCAGCCAAAGACGAGCGATTTAAAGAAACACATGTACAAGCTGATTGCAAGGATAAACCAATCACACCAGGTGACAGGCTAATTCATTCTTTAAACAGCTTTCATTTTAATAGTTTTGAATTTGGAACATATGTACAAGTGATTTTAATATTCTTTTTTCGTTTTAGTCCTATTTTGCTCTTACACATTATGTAATTGTTAACTGGATTTTAATTCTGTATTTATGTATTATATAGTTTTTTAATTACCTTACATGATAAAGGGCCTATAAGCATCTTTAAACACCATAAATAAACTTTAAATAAATTGCCTCCGACAGCAGACAGTTGTTAGGCTAAGACCACAGCTCTGTGTGTGAACTGAATGGAAACAAAAAGAAATGATGGCTTTAATGTTCTTTAATGTTTAGCACAATTTCACTTAAAATGTGGCTGTGCTACATACCCCTTTGCTTACCTCTCTGCCTCTTCATGTCTTCCTAACACTTTGAACTGAAGCTATGCATGCTTCTTTGCAAGCTAAGTCCCAACTGTTTTAATTGCAACTTACTCCCAGGTAAGTGGCTGCAGTCCTATGTACAAAGCTGCTGTACTCTGGATGTTGTTGTGTGTCTTCATGTCATTCCTGACTTATGGTGACCCTAAGGCAAACCTATCATGGGGATTTCTTGGCAAGATTTGTTTAGAGGGTGTTTGCCCGTGCCTTCCTATGAGGTTGAGAGAGTGTGACTTGCTCAAGGTCCCCCAGTGAGTTTCCATGGCCAAGCAGGGATTCAGACCCTGGTCTCCAGAGTTATAGAGCAATGCTCATACCACTACATCATGCTGGCTTTCACTCTGGACCTAGCCTATTCCAAATTTTTTAGGGTACTTAGTGAATCATGGTAGATTTGCTCTGGATTTCTAATGCAAACTTTTAAAAATGTTGCTGTTCTTACAAATTGCATTTTGCTTCTAATTTGTTTTGGAATTCGTGTCATGCATCCTCCTTTCATTATTTGCACAAAACTGATTTTATGTTACTCATGAGATGCTTTTTTGTAAGCTTCACTTCAGTTTTATTGTTCATATTAGGGTGGCTAAGAATAATGCTTACCAGTTGTTGACCTTCAGTGGTGCATGTGCAGCCATGTGAGATGCTGAACATGTACAGCATACACCCATACAATGAAAAGCATACTGCAGGTTTCTTGCCAGTTGTGGGAGCATAGTAAAACTATTCGTCACATGGATGAAAAACAAACAAACCAATAACGAGGTCTGCATATTACAGTGTTGATTTAAACACTAGCCTGGTATGTCTAGGTAACCAAAAATTGCATGCAGGATAGTTAATGAAATTCCATGCAGGTGAGTGAGCAAACTGAGGAGAGGGGAGCACACTCCATCCCCTTTCTGCAGTTAGCATTGTAACCAAATGAGCTGCCACAGAAGGGAGGCCCTTTTCTCCACATCCAGCACAATTCTCTGTCCCTCTGCAAGTTTCTATTACTCTAGGTTTTTTTTTTTATGTGGTACTTTGGAGGAATCACTTGCAAGGCTATCATCTATGTATTTGCTGTAAGTTACCACTAATAAACAGTAATTGATAGGAGTATCATAGAAATTGTATGCAAAAATGTTTCTCAACCTTTGGCCTTCCACATATTTTTATATTTATATTTTTTGTTTTAGCTGTATCCTTTTAAAATTATTGTAAGCTGCCTTGAATCCCATTTTGGGAGAGAGGCAGGATATAAAATCAATCAATCAATCAAATGATTGGCTACCTTATGTTCCATTTTTCTTTTAGTAAGTCCTCTGCTTTGGGGCTGGGAAGACTTTCATGCTATGTTGGAAGGCCTCTTCCTAGGGGGAGGCTGGAAAATAATCAAATACTTTCTAGCCTTGCTTTATTTTTTAACATCAATCTATTTATTTATTTATTTATTTATTTATTTGTACCCCGCTCTTCAGCCACAAGGCTATCAGAGTGGCTTACAAATTGTTTTTTTAAGCAATAGCTATTTACACATCTACACTGCATTAAACAGTTTCCAATGTGTGTTAGCTAATTGCCCCCACAAGCTAGGTTTTTGTGAAGTCACTTTTAAAGAAAGGTTGACTGTATTAAGAATGACAGCGTGCTAGAATTGGTGTCTTAGAACATCCCTCCAGTCCCCAAAATCTAGTAGCTGGTATACAAAATCCTAAATCCTCACTCGGGGACGGGGGGGCGGAATCAAAATGCACATAGCTAAATATTTTGCTTATGTATTCAGAATTTAGGCTTTTCATATGGTAGGCTATTCCACTGTTCTGTGAAAGAGCTTTTTATATAGATGTCAGATTTTAGGATAATAAAAATTTCCTGGTGAAGAGCCAGAATATGTTGAGCAGCATTGAACTGACTGATGGCAGGTATTTGATCTTTGCTGAGTTGGTCTACCTGGTAGCTGCTTGGAAACATCTGTGTTCAAGCCATAGAAGTCTTGTATTTTGCAGCTTCCAGAGAAGGTTGAAGATTTGTGTGAAGTTAGCTCAGTAATAAATTTGGAGTGTTTAAAAAAACATACTGTATACTGTATACAGTATATATGTATGGTACAGCACTGTGTTTTTTGAAATGTTTTGAAAGTGTATGCAGGTACGTTCATATTATAGGTGTCTTGAAAGTCTGTTTCCTCTCCCTTAGTACTTAATCAAAACAATGTTCAAATATGAAATCTAACAGCTGGCATATAGTTGTGTAGTACAGAGGGAAGCTTTAGAAAACAACTTCATGCTACACTTCACATCATTTCTGAAGCAAGACGAACCTAATTGTTAATGAAGCAAAACTCATTGCTCTTATAGGAGGATCAGGCATTAAGCCTTTTCTGGAACGTTTTGGAGAACGGTGCCAGGAGCGCAGTGCACAAAGTCCTGTCATCACTGGAGGACACAGAACTCCCATTATCACTCCAAATACAAAGACGATCCAAGAAAGACTCTTCAGACAGACTGAAGTATCCTCAACTGCCAGTCTAGCCCATCAGCTCAAACAGGTATGACTTGCTATCTAGTTAAGATCATGAGGAATGATCAGGCTAGAGTAGAGTAGTAGAGATGTTGAGTTCAAGTTCACATAACATTTTTTTCTTGATGTGTTCAGGAACGTGAACGAGAACTTGCATGCATTAGAAGTCGTTTTGACAGGGGCAGCTTGTGGAGTGCTGAAAGAGAAGAGAACTTGAAGAAGAAAGGTCAAGAAACAAAACGGGTAAATTGTTGGATCTTGCTTTAAGGATATCTGTCACATCTCCTTAGATACACACTGAAGTTTTCTGTGTTAAGACTTGTCCTGCATACTCTGCATGTAAAAATAATGTGTCAAGATGTTTATATAGGTTATTTACCATTCTTGTAGAAGCAAATCATGTGTGATCTCTATGTGCAGGTTTTTTTTAACATTTTTTCCTACAATAAGTACCACAGTTTTCTTTGCTAATATTGGGAGTTTCCAAATGCACATAATTCCAGTATGTTATAGAACTCCCAAACAGTCTTTCCATTCACTGATCAGTACTGAGGCTCTAAATCATATATGGAGAAACTCTGTCATGTAAGGCAAATTTGGCACGGCAGATATGGCCCTGGGCTGACACCCCATCCTTCCCCAAACCCTTGCCTCTTCAAAATGGAGAGGAGGTGAGAGAATGATATTATCCACTACTTGAAGGCCATGGTTTAGTTGCCTTGCTCCTTTGCCTTTTGCACACAGTGAAAGCAATGGAGGAGGAAAGCTGGCTGTATAGTCAGTTGATGCTTTGAGGAACCAGCCCTCTGCCTTCCTCGTGAAAAAAAAGCAAAGCATGAGAGAAACCACCATTGCTAAGGTGGAGGAGCACCCTTCCAGCCTTTGCTCTGTGGAAGATGCAACTTCATTCTGTACAGGTTTTCCAGGCCTAAGAAGTGTGCAGAATGGAGCTGAATCTCTTGTGAAAGTGCTGGCTGGAGGAATGCTAGCTGGCACTCTAGCCCAGGACAGTGACTCAAGGATACTCCAGTGTTATCTGGCTCAGGGGGTCCTTGGGAAATTGACCCACAAAGTTTCCTCATCAATGCTGTCAAGTAATATATTATAAATATGCCATGTTAAGCTACTTCTCACTCACCGTGTCTCATTTTGTTCCAGGCCATTTTCATGGAGTAGGTTGAACGTGGAAGGAGAGGTTGTCAATACACTTTGAATTCTAAGAAACAAGCTGGAATTATTAAGCTTTCATAGCATTAGAAGTGTCTCCTTTATTCCTGGTAGTTTATATAGACTGATCATGATGTATATAGACTGATCATGATGTATTTTCCTCCCTAGGAGATTCAGATTCAAGCTAATTTAAAGCACATCCCCAGTTCAGGTGATAGTTCCGTGTTAGAAGCAGAAAAAGCCACAGGTCTAGAGATAACAGCAGAAAAAATATCTTCAGGTGAGTATACTGTAGATTATATGAACATGAAAGATGGTTTAGCGAAGGTAAGAACAGTTGGTTTGAATCCTGATCTCATAAATAGCTCTCCATTGATGCCCCTTGTCGTGGGAGAGAGGCTTGCGTACCCTAATGATGTTTTGAGCTATGCTGGCAGTGGCATAATAGCCACCAGTAGGGTCTCCCATGCCAGACAGGTCAAAATCAAAGGGTCTGACAAAGAGCGTCAAAGGGCAGGATGGGCTCTCTAGCCTTATGGCAACCATCCTAGGAGAAGGAAAACTCTAATCCCAAACCCAGGCAGATGGTGCTCGTCCAACCCTGTAAGGTCAACCATCTAAGAGAAGGAAACTCTAATCAAACCTACGACCTGAGGACCTTGCTGCTACTGTCCATGCTTGCAAGGCCACAGCATATGAACCTTTGGTTTAAAGGGTGAGGCCAGTTCTGTGCACGCTGCGCTCCACCAGAAAAATCCATTGCACAGGCTCGAAATCTACTTTATATTTCAAGCTATCAGTAGTTGTTGGGATATTGTTAGTGATGCCAAATACTTTGCAAGTTTGTGTAAAGCAAGAACCCTCATTTTTGTGCTGTTGTATAGGAGACAAAATACAGGTTGAGCCTCCCTTATTTGGAATTCAGAAATCCGAAATACTTAAAAAAACAAAAACACTAAAACTTTTCATGGGTGTCTGAGATTGTGACACTTTTGCTTTCTCATGGTTCAATGTACACAAATTTTGTCTCATGCACAAAATTATTAAAAATATTGTATTAAATTACCTCCAGGCTATGTGTAGAAGGTGAATAAAAATAAATGAATTTTGTGTGTAGAGTTTGGTCCCAAGATATCTCATTATGTACGTTTATGCAAATACAGGTATTCCAAAATTGAAATATGGAACACCTCTGGTCCCAAGCATTTCAGATAAGGGATACTCAACCTGTAGCTAGTAGGATAACTGATATGAGGGTTTGGGATTTCAGTTCTCATGAATCTTTGTTAGCTGAGATTGACTGGAGTTGCACTCAAAAATGTATATAGGGCAGCAGGTTGGGAAAGGCTGAGCTAGATCATTTCATCCCTTAGAACTTTGATAGGTATACAAGGCTAATTTCGCTCCTCGCCTCTTCCACTTTTTAATAAAACGTATAAATAGATTTCCCCTGAATTTTCAGATTTGCAGTATTTACATATATAGCATGTGTGTGTGTGTGTGTGTGTATACATATATATAATTATATATAACATTGGTCAGGTGTTATTTTTCCAGGCTTCTATGACAGAGCAAATATTGAGCTTTCGTATGCCCATTTCCCATCCTCTCTGCATAGAGAACATTATGTGGCCTTGTGGATTACAGTACAGTTGTCCCTCCACATTCACGGATTTGACATTCACGGATTTGAGTATTCACGGCTTGAAAATATTCTTAAAAAAATAATAATCCTAATAACAAACCTTGACTTTGCCATCTTACATAAGGGACACCATTTTGCTATGCCATTGAAAATAATGGGACTTGAGTATTCACGGATTTGGGTATTCACGGGGAGTCCTGGAACCAAAACCCAGCGAATATGAAGGGACAACTGTATATGAATGTGGTATGATTGGTGACCGTCTGTGAGCCTTGTTACTGTTGGTATGCAAATTGGGAAAGGACATATGAGTAGGCTCATGGTCTGTCACACACTGAGGAGAATGTGCCTTCTTAAGATACTGTGGGTATATCCAATATGATTGTGTTAACCAGAACCTTAGAATTTTAGTGAATTCTCCAGCCAAATTAAGATGCTGCTAGATGAGTTTCTCTTCAGAAAGTAGAAGCTGGAGATTTCGTAGTCTTTCAAGAAATCTAGACTTACACAGATCACTTGCAAACTAGCCTGACCTCACTGGACCTTTGAACTTAATTTAAAAACTGGTTGTTTTATTAAGTCATGTATTACCTGGAAACCTTTAGGTACTTCAGACTATGAAAAGACAGAGCACACTCCTCTGAGAAACTTCTCACCAAAGACGCCTACAACAACAGTTTCTAACTCAAAGCTTGACCAACTTTCTGAAAAACAAAAAGGTTTGTGTTTTCTGACTTTGTATCCTGAATTAATCTCATTATATACCTTCAAAATAATATAAACAATCTCATTATAAACCTTCAAAATAATATAAACAAACCACTATAAAGTACAAAATGAGTATAAAAATGTAGAATGTGGCATCTAAAACAAACAGCATTAAGCAGCAATAATTTAAAATGTTTATTTTAAAAACTTATGTCAAGTTTAAACTAATAACTAAAATATGTAAACAGATAGATCTTTCAAACCTGCCTGAAAAGACACAAATAGGAGATGAAGCAAATTGTGCAATTCAGGGAGCTGTGTAGTGATGTTACTGTCACTGGAATTACTTGCTCTCTTAAAGATATTGCAATTAGGAGTTGAAAAAAGAGAACAAGAAGACATATTGAAATATACTTCCCAAAAATTCAGATAATCAGCAGGAGGACTATGTAGAAAATCTTCCTTATTGGCATTTGCAATAAATATATAAAGTTATGTTTACAAATACACTATTACTGTATTTTTGTTTCTCTGGAAACTTCTAGATTATAATGTGGAAACAGATTGTGAAAAGACAGACGAACACAATCCACTGAACATCTTCTCTCCAAAGACTTCTGCAAATAGAGTGTCTAACTCAAATCTTGAGCAACTTCCTGCCAAACAAAACGGTTTGTAAAAGAATAAAATAAAAAAATGTGTGGTAGTTGTGTTGACCGTAAAACAAAATCTGAAGTACACATGTTGGTGGTATATTTTTAAATGTTGTAAGCCGCTCCGATTGCATTTTGTAGAGGGGCGAGATATAAATAAACATCATAATCATTATTATTATAATAATCTTTAGTAGCTTAACCAAAAGTGCAAAATACTCCACACTAACTTTCAAAACTTCTTTATCAACAAAAAAATTGTTTTTTAAAAAAAGTCATGGAAGGAAAGAAAAGTGGTAGTGTTAGCGTCACAGCTCTATATCTTACTTGAGGTGTCTGCTTAAGATACTATTGGGGTATTTTCTTTTGCTGCTTTTGTTTCCAATAATGTTATGACTAATGGGTGTGACCTAAGCTTTCTGTCTGCATCAACCCTCAATACCACTTCCTTTCCACTTGAGAATGAAGTGTCTCTTGTAGTGTTTGCATTCTGGATGTGCGGGAATTAGAGGAACAGTTGGCTGGCTAGGGTACTAGATGTCAACCCAAGTAGCTAGTAGGCATGGGAGATCACATTTAGTGACTTTAGACTTGAATACAAATTTCTTTAAACGGGTAAAACCTATGGGATGGTGATAACAATAAATCATAGTGCCACTGCCAGTCTTTGAGCCATGGTCAGTTGTATCCCTCAATAAATGCAGCCAGAAAGATGTCCAGTTTTTAGCAGACCAAGGACATAGGGACATTACTAGTACCTGCTGAAGGGGGAGGCCCTGCTTGTGTGTCTTTGTTCCCCTCACTGTTAAATGTTTGTCGCTTAAGGTTTCACACTGTAAATACTTCCTAAACATTTCTGTATGAGCTCTGCCACCTCATCTGAACTATGTGAGCTCAACCTTATTTCTTGGTGAAGACATTAGAAACAACATCTTAAAAATAATTTGCCTGGCTCACCTTCAAGACCTTTTGAACTAATGGCCTAAATTCAATTGCTACTCCCAAGCAGCAGCAGCAGTAGTAATTATATATATATATATATATATATATATATATATATATATTTATTTAATTCTTACACACCTTTCCCGAAGGTTCATAGATCAGGTTCATTGAATCAATCGGTGAATGCTAATTCAACAACTATGTAAATCCCATTGATTTAATGTTACCTTTGTTTGGACTAACAGTTGCATTTTGGCCAACTAAACCTATCAGTTGGAAGGGGGAAAAGGGTTGGTTTAGTTTTGGTGTGTGGAGAGCACAAAGTACATGGAGAACAAATAGTTTGAATGTATTATGAGTTTTGATTCAATATGGCATAGCAGTAGGGGCACCAGAATCTCTTAATTTAGCCACCTTGAAAAATGGATGCTTTTTAAAAAATAGTGGTGAAAATGACACTTCACCTATGAGTAAAAGGGAGCCTAGATGGTGAAGGTGAGAGATGATGAAAAAAATAGAAATAAGTTATTTGAGTTGTCATTGGAAAAAGTAATAGTTGTGCTGAGTATGGAAGTACACAAGTTATTGAAAATGTAGACCAAAGTCCACAGTATGCAGAAGATCTATTTCGTTCTCTGGACAGGGCAGAGAAGCAATCCACATAATGTGGGGTTATTTCCCTCACACCAGCTCAGAAGGCTGGAGTCTATTAGCTTTCTTCCTGTTAACTGTCGACTCCCTCATCTCTGTGTTCTTTATTTTCCTGCCTTGCCAGTGAGAAGCTTGCAGCATTTCTCTTACTTTTTATACTAAATCTATTAAGATCACTTCTCTTAGAGGCTTATCACATGATGTAGTAAAGTGGCAGTGCACCTGGAATGTTTTGCTTTCTGTTCTGCCTTACTGCATGATGTTGTAATTCTTCAGATGTTCTTCCGTCTTTTTTTCAAACCAATTTTTTCCAGTTAGAAAAAAGACTCACTTTTACCACCATCTCTCACAGGATTGGAAAGGAAAAACAGCTGAAGAATCACGATGTCATGCAGTAAGGCAGAATGGAAGGTGAAATGTTCTGACTGCACTGCCATTTTACTTCCTTGTGTGATGCGTCTCTTAGCCTATATGTTTTTCCTTTCACCTCTGCTCCTTCTTAATTTAAAAAATACCCCCAAACCTTCCCTCCTCTTCCCACTTATCATGGCTTCCACAATGGTAAATTTAAACAAGCTGAGAGAAAAGCAAATGGAAACCCATGGTTTCGTCAGGAAAAACACAGCAGAAAACCAATGGTGGGCCATTCTGAGAGCAGTCTCAGGAGCACAACCTCTGCTGTGTTCAAATATGCAGCCCAACTGTTGCTTCAATTCATTATATGGGAGATTAAAGTGTGAATATCATGTAATGCACAGATTAGTCATATGTAGATTCTCAGATGTTTGTGTTCATTTGATTTGTGTTGTAGATGCATCAGACCAGTCTTCTCCACTCTGTTTGCCAAATACTTAGGCTCCATTAGCCAAGCAGCATGGCTTATTGTCAGGGAGAATAGGAACTGTAGTCCAAATCCTTTGGTGGGCATGAGGGTGAGGACAGATACTTCATGCTATAGATCAGAAATTCCAGACCATTTGCCTCAGCCACATAGGACTATATTCTCTGTACGTTATTGCCAGGGAGTAGAAGTTATATTTCATAAGCTTCTGCTTTGTCCATCACTGTGGTTTCTTTTCAATATGTGAGCAAACATGGGGCGGGGAGAGAAAATTTAGTCAGTGTTATGACTTTATGGGTTTTATTTTCTAGGTAAAGAACACGAAACTGAGGCAAATGACGAGATGAATAGTTCAAAGGTGATAAATGACATCTTTGATGAAGTTCTTCAAGAAGGTGGGACTGACATAGAGAAACTTAAAAAAGAAATGAGTATTAACTTAGAAGGTGATAGTGAAGAGGAAGCAGAAGAAACTCTGAACATTTCATCAATGTCACTCTTAACACCCTTAACAGAGTCTGTTGCTGTTGTAAGTCCAGAGGTAAGAAATGATACTACAGTTGCCCCTCCACATTCGCGAACTTGACATTCGCGGTTTTGGTTATTCGTGGTTTTGGGAGGCCCCCCCCGGCCCCCCCAAAACCGCGACACGGGGCCTCCAGAGGCCCCGTGAAAGACCTGGAGGGAGCGGGGAGGCCCCATGAAGGCCTGGGGAGGGGGTGGGGAGGCCTTCACGGGACCCCCGGAGGCCCTCCGGAGGCCCCGCGAAGGCCTGGGGAGGGGTGGAGAGGCCTTCGCGGGACCCCCGGAGGCCCTCCGGAGGCCCCGCGAAGGCCTGGGGAGGGGTGGGGAGGCCTTCGCGGGACCCCCGGAGGCCCTCCGGAGGCCCCGCGAAGTCCTGGAGAGGGAGGGAGGAAGGGCCGGGGAGACCTCCGTGGGGCCTGGCAAGGCCCCGCGAAGGCCTGGGGAGGGAGGGGGGAGGGGAGTCGTTATTCGCGGATTTTTCACATTCGCGGGGGTTCGCGGAACGGAACCCCCGCGAATGTGAAGGGACGACTGTACATATGGTGGTAGTATTTATGCATATCTAAGTATAGTAAGCTCTCAGGAAATGGCATAGTATTCCTTCAAATGTCCATCATTTTCTTTTGGATGCTCCCTACATTAACAACAAAGTCCTTTCAAATGAATATTATAGGAAATGTAACCACTTCAGACGTTAAAGAATGGTCAACTATCTGTGTGCTTCCTTTCTCTCTGTCCCCCAGGTTTTTGCTTCCCCTAGTAAATCAGTTGGTGAAGGAAGCAATGTAAGTGATGACAGCCCAAAGTCCAGCAAATTTCAGAGAATGTCTGTCTGTAGAACTGAATCTGGAAGCAGCATTGGTTCCTTGTCAGAGGAGCGCAATCTTCTGTATAGGTAATAATTCCTAGTTTAGAATGCTTAACTGAATTGTCATCTGATCTCTCTTGAAGTAATGTTGGTAAAACGTAAGAGAAGGCAATTAAACAGCTTGACAGCATCCAAGAATAGTCAGATGTCTTTTTGGAGAATGGATACATAGGAAAAGTTGAAGGGCACTATTGTGACACTTTTGGAATACATGGACAAAGCTTAAGACTGAAGGGAATCTGTTCATATAGCATTATTCAGGGATATGTATGGACTGAATTCATATTACCACACTCTCAGTCCCCACTTTGAGGGGAGCAAAATTGGTAATGCTCCCAATTTTAGCAAGATCAGTAAAGCAACAACTTCACCTGAGATTGACCTTAGTTGTAAGCCTGTTGTTAGTTGACAGATGCACTGTCTGAAATAGATGGAGTCAAACAATCTGTACTTCATCTTTCTAAAACTGGACTTTTCTCTCCCGGAAGCATTGATGCCTATCGGTCTCAGCGGTTCAAAGAAACTGATCGTCCTTCAATAAAGCAAGTAATTGTTCGTAAAGAAGATGTTTCTTCCAGGCTTGAGGAGAAAAAGAATGGAGGTTCAGACCAAATTAACATTAAAAGCAAATTGCAGGTAGCTAAAACTGCCTTCTCGTTCTGGAAAATTAAATATGTATATATTCCTGTATCTTATTTCCTACAAAGATTATAAGTGTCTTGCATTTTAAATATTTTCATTTTATAACATTGTTTGGGCCTACTAGAAATCCTTCCTGGATTTCAGGAAGGTTTTTCTTTCTGGGCTGATCTAGGGTGGAACATGGCTAATATCTGGACAAATACTGACTCACATTGAACAGATTCATACGTGATGAGATATGGGGTATGTCAGATGTGGCTTCATTGTTGTTTTGAACATCATAACATGACAACTGATGCAGTGCTGCCTCTGGACATACATACTATATTAAATACTTTTAATGATGCACAGGCCTAAGTACTTCTGTGCTTCACAACTTAAGTGTAGGAACATTAATTTATTCTGGCCTTCAAACAAAATGCTAAACATTAGCATGACTACCCCAGTACCATCAATGTTCCATTTCTATCATCTGTTCTTTTTGTATATTTGAAACACATGCATTTTGGTGGCAATTTGATACCTAGGCATAAGCTGTGTTAAATTCAGCAGGACCTTTGAGTAAACTGAACTAGTATTTAAGGCTATGTGCTCCCACTCCCTAGAACAGGGATGGAAAAAGTATGGCATCTAGGTCATAAGCTGCTTCTGGGCCCAAAAATGTTTTTGGAGAAGAAATTTAAAGGATTTTTTTTTTTTGCCTCCCCCCCCCCACATATCCAGTAGTGGGTGAGGACAGTGCCCCACCCCCGGAGATACTTTTTTCCTAACAGGAAATGACCCAGAAGTTGACTTCTGGGGAAGGAGGCTTCCCATTTTTTTTTAATAGGGAGAGGTCCTCCCAGGTCCTCCACACTGCTTTGAGGGGCCAGCACATTCCCCTAACCACTGATAGTTTAGCTCTAGAAAAAGTCCCTCATTGCTGTGCCATGCTATATATATATATATATATATATATATATATATATATATTGGTTGCATTAACAACAGGTGAGTACTTCCTGATTCCACCTTTTAGTCCTGCTCTGTGAGATTTCAATGTTGCACTATGAGGAACTTAAGATACCTTCTATCATGTCTGTTTTTAAATTAAATAAATTAAAGAATTGGCTTTGGTGGAAATGAAATTAATGAATGTGTTCTAATGTGTCCTTGGTTTGCAATGCCCGCTCATTTGACTTCATTTAGGAGCTGAATAATGAAATAAATCTGCAACAAACTGTTATACATCAAGCGAGTCAGGCTCTGAACTGCTGTATTGATGAGGAACATGGAAAGGGGTCACAAGAAGAAGCAGAAGCCGAGAGACTACTTCTCATTGCAAGTATGGTTTGTTTAACAATTGTCTTGTGTATATTTATATCAGTAGTCTATAAAATCTAGTAATTTACATTATGATTTTCAATGAGGAATGTTGAGAATTTCATTGTTATGTTTCCAGATGTACAAAAATACTTGATGTGGTTAATTTTGAGTATGATTAGTTAATGTGCTAGAATATGGTTTTCTATTATAATTAAAATGCTTGTGTTTAGAAAAGTTGATATACCGTATATTCCGGCGTATAAGACGACTTTTTCAGCCTCTAAAATCAGCTGAAAAGTCAGGGGCCGTCTTATATGCCGGATACAAGTCGGAGATGGGGCTGTCTCAGCCCCATCTCGGACTTGGAATGACAGGGTGGCTGTCTGGGGGGGGGGAGCTTGCTAGCCACCTCCCCCCACAACTCAGCTATGCTGGAGGGGGAGAGGGAGCCTTGCTGGGTGGGAGGGGTCTCCTCCGTGACTTTTGAGTCACGGAGAAAATCCCCCCCAACTCAGCCAGGCTGGAGGGGGAGAGGGAGCCTTGCTGGGTGGGAGGGGTCTCCTCCGTGACTTTGGAGCCATGGAGAAAATCCCCCCACACTCAGCCAGGCTGGAGGGGGAGAGGGAGCCGTGCTACTTGGGAGGGGTCTCCTCCATCACGGAGCAAATCTCTCCACTCAACCAGGCTGCAGGGAGGAGGGGGGAAGAGCCCTCCGTGATTTTGTATCCACAGATTTAAGTATTCATGGCTTGAAAATCCTCTTTGCATTTAACCATTTGTTGCGTGGCTTTCAAGCTCACTCCAAATTATGGGTAACCTATGCTGGGTTTTCTTGGCAAAATGTATTCAGAGGTTTGCCATTGCCTTCCTCTTAGACTAAGAGAGTGTGGCTTACCGAAAGCCACCCAGTGGGCTTCCATGGCTGAGTGGGGATTTGAACACTGGTCTCCTGAAGTCCTAATCCAACACTGAAATCACTATTCTGCAACGGCATTTAATTTATATCAGTGTAGATATTGGGAACTTCTCAAAAAGGATCCTTAGAACAAATCTCACAGCTCTTTCTACAGTTTAGGAGCCCATTCACACTACACAATTATACAAGTATTATTCCATTTAACTGCCATGGTTCTGTCCATTGGAAACCAGGGAGAGGGCATAGTTTGGTGGGGCACTGGAGTGCTTGGGCTGAAAATGAATGGATGGATGGATGAATGAATTCTAAATGCTCTTCCCTAAATTGTAAAACCCAGGATTTCATAGGACAGAACCATGGCAGTTAAGGTGGAATAACAGCACTATAATTGTGTTCCCATTTCTGTGTATGGTTATAAAAGCTGGACAGTGAAGAAAGCTGATAGGAAGAGAATCAGCTTATTTAAAATGTGGTGCTGGAGAAGAGTTCTGCAGATACTGTGGACTGCCGGAAAGACAAATACAGTTGTCCCTCCGTATCCACAGATTTGGTATCCATGGCTTGAAAATATTCTTTAAAAAATAATAATCTAAAAAGCAAATCTTGATTTTGCCATCTTATATAAAGGACACCATTTTGCTATGCCATTGCATATAATGGGACTTGAGTATTCACGGATTTTGGTATCCAAACGGGGGTCCTGGAACCAAACCCCAGCAAATATGAAGGGACAACTGTATTCTGATTGTTTTAAACTGCACTAAACTGATTTTATTGTATGCCTTCCTGAGATCATTGCCTAAGGGTGAGAAATAAATATTTGAATAAATAATTTTAATAAATAAGTACTAGGATTTACTACTTCCAGGTCAGACAAGCTGCACCTCTTCGTAGGGACTTAACTCCTGCTCAATACAGTGGCACTTCTGAATAAACACATATCACATGTTTCCATTTTCATGACAGGCATGAATCTCATGGCATTCTAAAGGCACATTTTATTTGGCCTAAGTTTTCATGGACTCAGATCCACTTCATCAGATGCATGAAAGTGCGATGAAAAGCTTAAGCCACATAAAAATGGCTAGTCTTTAATGTTCAACAAAACTCTTTGGAGGGTTCTTTGGGCTGCAACAGACTAGCACAGCTGCTTCTAGGGGGACTGTTTCCCCTATTTTCCTGGTTATTGAGTGGTCCTTACTTCAGAGGAAACATACAGAGGATCAGGGTGGCCATAATATACACCTGTGGCTCTTAACCTTTTCTTTACCAGGGACCTCCTTTAAATATCTTTTGTTGCTCTGGACCACCAAGACTTAATTCAAGATGTAAAACCATGGTAACAACGCATAACAACAACAACACACCATCCATTAAACCTTCCCTCAAAAGGCACTGGTGGAGGAGGGAAGGCTTTTATCCTTCTTCCTGCAAGTTGGTGGCTGGAGCAGACTGAATGGCAATGTGCAGGCCAAGCCAGCCAGCTTTTGTCTTGGCTCCTGTCACGGAGATCTCATCCTGCCCAGCGAGGCTGCGGGGGGGGGGAGCCTTGCTGGGCAGGAGGGGCTGAGCCTCCTCGCGGGTTGGGGAATCCTGGGAGGTGGCTGAGTCTCTCCCCAGGCAGGCAGCTATCTACCGCGATTCCGGGAGGCTTCAGGAAGGGTGGCTGGCTGGAGTGGGGGAAGCTTTCCAGCCACCACCTGCCCTCCCCGAAGCCATGATGGGGAGCCCGATCGCAGCTTCAGGGAGGGTGAGTGATTAGGGGGTCGTCTTATACGGCAAATATACCCTAAACTATATTTTGACTTAAAAATGGGGGGGGGCATCTTATACGCCCAGTTGTCTTATACGCCAGAATATTCGGTAAATATGTTCTTTCACTGCCACTGCAGAAGGTTGTCATTAAAAAAATACATTAGAAATCTTCTTAGTATTTCATTTTCCAATACCATTTTGAGGCCTTCTCCCTTGCTATCTGTGTTAAGTAAAGGAAGCTTCTTTTTCGAAAGGCATTATACCTCTGAACATCACATATGATGGGTAAACTGAGGGAAAAAAAATCACTTTCCTTTGGTTGCTTTGGAGCACCTAGCAACATTTGGGTGATATCTACTTGAAATGAGTGATGGACTATGGGTTTCATTCAGTAAGAGTATTCGTATGGTACAGCAGTATACATGTAAAATGGCTAGGAATTTGAAAACAACAATGATTGGTAAGGAAAGCTACCTTAAGTTTAACCATGTTGTTTCTGTGTAGCTGAAAAAAGATTAGCGTTGTTGGAAGAGCTGAACAAACTAAAAAACAGAGGACCTCAGAACAAAAAGATTAAAGCCGATGCTATGCCTACTGGACTTTCTCCATCCAAGGGATCAGTTACTTTGTCAGAAATGTGTCTGCCTTTGAAAGCTGACTTTGTATGCAGTACTGTGACAAAATCAGGTAATGCCTATGTGGTCATAATTATAATACAGAAGCTGATACAGCATAGTGGCTACTTACTGTATTGTTCTTGAAGTTGTTAAATTTGGGGTTTGGGCAATAACTTTTTGCAGCATCTCCCAATGATTTTATCTACCTGTTGGCTAACATGCTATGTACCTTTTAAAAACTGGCCTGTAAGCTGGTGTATGCAACTTTATGAATACGGTTGTCCCCCCGTATCCATGGATTTAAGTATTCATGGCTTGAAAATATTCTTTAAAAAATAATAACCCAAAAAGCAAGCCTTGATTTTGCCATCTTATATATGGGACATCATTTTGCTATGCCATTGCATATAATGGGACTTGAATATTCATGGATTTTGGAATCCATGGGGGGCCCTGGAACCAAACCCCAGTGAATATGAAGGGACAACTGTACTGTTGATTAGCAGTATTAAAAAAAGCTGAACAAAACATTTTTGTCTCTGCCTGTGTTAGCAGCTTTTGCAAGTCTGTGCTTATAACAGACTGTGTACTATTAAACTGTTCACAGATAAAGCAAACTACTACTACATAATCATGTTGAAAGCAGGAACAGAAAACATGGTTGCTACACCACTAGCAAGTACAGCAAATTCCCTGAATGGAGATGCTCTTACTTTTCCAACAACATTCACATTGTAAGTGTTTCTTTAACTACTTAATATTATTTTTTATTAAATATTTGTTTGTTGCTTGAGGAGGTTCATATACTCCATACCCCAAAGGAGTTAACAAATATAACAACAAAATCCATTTTAAAACATCTTTACTAAGCTGACTGACAGCATTAAGGACTCTGTAAATTAGAAAAGAAATAATAAAATAAAAGGTACTATTCTTGTTGGACGTGCGCACCATCTTGTAGGTTATGCCTCCTACCATTTGGGAACACCAGAATGTAACCTAGGTTTTCGTATTTTCTTTTCCCCTCCTTTCACTCAGAACAGAAAGAAGGTAGCTCTCTTCATTTGTTCTGCTCAGATTAGCCCCTCCTTTTCTTAATATTTCCTGCCCCCAAATAACCTGCCTCTGTTATTTTCCCCACCAGCCTTTTCTTCCTGTATCTCTCTTCTCCCCTCAAATCCTCTCAACTGGCCCTCTCCTTGCCTCTTGGTTTTGTCTAGGGGCTCATGAGGGAAGAGTTTCTCATGCAAACTTGTGACAAAAAAAGAAAAAGAAAATATATTATTGTCCTCAGAAGGCAGGCTGTAGCCTCAAAGGAAGCTCCTGCCATGCCCAGACTCACAGAGCAATGAAACCAAAGAATATAGAACCCAGATACTGAGTAGGACAGCCTGGTAGTCCAGACTGTTGTCATGATTAGGAAGGCATTTTCTGACTAGCTGAAGTCACCTCCACATTGCATGGCCAAGGCTTAGCATCCTTTGAGAAGAGCACTTTTTCTGGGCCACAACAGATTTCTTAGAAACCTAAAGAAAGTGAGTCATATTGCTTTTGGAAGGAATTGAATGCTCAACAGTTAGCTAGCACTAGATGGTGCCAAAGGACAATCTAGACCTTATCCTCCATACTTTTTGATGAACTAATGCAGAGCTGGATTGTCAAACCTCTGTGGATGAGGTAAGGGTTTCTCTTCGGGTGCTTTGTGAAAAAGCCCCTCCTGTCTTGTGTTTTTTTTTTTTTTTAATTTCCCATCAGTTTTTAAAAGTGTTTTGTGCAAAAGATAATTATTATTGCTATCTTAGAAGTGTTGACTGTAAATGTTATCAAGTTTCCTCTTGTTTCTTGGGTTCATTTATTTCTCCTTGTAAAATTAAATGTGGGCAGCGATCAGGCCCCAATCTTCAGGCTAAGAAAATGGAGCCTGCAACCAACTTGGTTCTCAGCAATCCAGATGCTGTTTCAGTCCAACTATAACAGTTCACCACTTACTTCAAGACCGAGAGATTCTTTTTAAGACACTAGACTGCGGGTTGACCTGGCCACTGACCATTAAGTATATTGTACATGTTTTCCTCCAACACTGAAGATTATCAGAGGTCTGCCTAAAATTCACTCTTGAGTGCTTTTCAGTAATCCTGGTTATGGTTTACTGGCCATGGAAACAATGGTTTCTGAGGATCCTCCCAACTCATTTTGTCCTCCTAATTCCAGTCAATGAAAGATAACCTGCTGCATAAGGTCTAGTCAGACACTTGGAGCCAGCATGGGTTTTGCTTAGCCTCCTGGAAAATGAGAGGAACTCCTTCATGTAGGTTACCTAGAGGAAGTCAACAGCATGCATGCGTATTCAAAATGTGATCTACAAAACTTCCCTAATTGCATTCACTCTGTGGAGCAGGAAAAGAAGACAGATCGGGGAATTAGATCAAGCACTTGATTTGCTTCAGCCTTGACTTTGGCTAGGACTCAAACCTAATTCTTTGACTTTGTGGTCTCTGTGACTCACACAAATAGGGTTACCTGTGCCTGCACAGTGCGTGCTTTGGAACCTTCTGTAGAACAGCACAGTAAGTGTTTTGGCGGTAACCCTGCCCAGTCCTTCTGTACCTAACCAGCTTGCTTCCCACCTAAACCTTCAGTTCCTTTTCATCCACCACAGTAGCAGTTATTAGCCTTCTGAGCATGTTGCTTATCTGTAACTGTGGTTCTTTGAGTGGTCATCTGTGAACGCCACCCATCCTCCCCTCATCGTGTCCTGACTCTCCTTAGATCCTTGGCCACTGCTTCACCATCCAGAGAACTGAGGTTTAGGCAGGAAGCCTGCTGGTTAGGTGCCCAGAGAGTGAATGAGGTTACTGCCAAAATGCACACTACGTTGCTGTAGAAGGTTCCAAAGCATGTACTGTGCTGTGGCAGATAACCCCATTTGTGTGAGTTCACAAATGACCACTTGAAGAACCACAGTTATAGGTAAGCAACTTGTTCATATCTGGCCTTTGCACTCTTCTGTACTATTAGTAATGGATTTTTGACCACTAGAGTGCTACTTGCACATTAAAATATTTCCCAGGGGAGTATTCCTTATTTGGCCAATTGCAGTCCATGGATTCTCTTCCTGATACGTACACACAATCCCTGAGACTTTATCCTAACCATCTTTAGAGCCTCTCAGATCAGCTTCTTTGCACTTTTTGTCCCTCACCACTGTCAAGAGTGTCAGAATGTAACACCTTATGAATAGTAAACACCATTGTGCCTTCCACAAGGGCAGAATGGTCCTCAGAACAAATCTACTGTTCATTCCCAAAATTTACTCCATTTTCACAGGTCCCAGCGGCTTATGCTTTTCCCATCTCTCTCCCTCCCTGTCCCTCCCCATAAACCACCCTTCTCCAACCTGGTGGCCTTCACATGTTTTGGAGTTATAGCTCCTACCATCTCCAACCAAGCATAACCAATGATCAGGGGTGATGGGAATCAGAGTCCAAATGTCTGAAGGGCAGGTTGAGGGAAGCTTCCCTAAAACTATTCCCCTTCCTGAGCATACATGGGACAAGATAGACATTGTCAGAAGAGCACTCAAGATCTACCTACAGTGAACAGAAATATTCAAATACAGCTATTTGTATATTTCATTCCACCCCACCTCCCTAGGGAAGAAAGTATCTTAGCTTCACTACTTGATGCATGTACACACCTCTGCATATAATAGCTTTCTACCAGAGTAGCAGATGCCCCATTTGCAAATGCACACTACAGTAGAGATAGCCCAAGCAGTTAGGTACAGTTGCTCCTCCACATTCGCGACTTTCACATTTGTGTTTTCGATTATTCGCGGAAAGCTGCCTGCCCCTCCCCCCCGCCGCTCTCCAACCCGTCCCTTCCCAAAGCAGTGAAGGGCTTAGCCTGTCACTGCCTTGGGAAGGCGGGGTGGAAAGCCACTGGCGCGCTCACTCTCCACCCCACTCCCTTCCCAAGGCAGCGAGGGCCTTCTCACGAAGCCCGTCGCTGCCCTGGGAAGGTGGGGAGGAAAGCCGCTGGCGCGCTTGCTCTTCACTCCACTCCCTTCTCAAGGCAGCGAGGGGCTTCTCACAAAGTCCATCACTGCCCTGGGAAGACAGGGTGGAAAGCTGCTGGCGTGCTCACTCTCCACCCCACTCCCTCTCAAGGCAGTGAAGGGCTTCTCATGAAGCCCGTTGCTGCCTTGGGAAGGGACGGGTTGAAAGCTGCTTACCTGCAGGCTCATTTCTTATTTGCGTTTTTTTCACATTTGCGGGGGTTGTCTGCCCCTAACCCCCGCGAATGTGAAGGGATGACTGTACATGGTCCTCAGCATTTTCACAAAGCATTACATGCTGGATGTTCATGCCTCCATCATGGCAGTCTTCGAAAGCATGATGTTACAACACATTTCCCCCCTCCTTCCTAAAGCAGCCATCTAATCCTCTTAGGATATTGCACAGCTGTCTTTCCCATGATGAGAAATGGAAGAACAAAGCATCAGTACTCCCTGTGAAGGTTCCTTCTTGTTTACTCCGAGGATGCATGCAATACCACACACTTCAAAATATGCTCACATATTCACAGATCAAAAAGTGATACTCTGCACTATATGGCCAGATGATTGTTCATATTTTTCTTTCTCCTTTACCTATCTTCTCACATGAGTTTATTTCCTGGTACAAGCTGGCTGTGAAAGAAAACTAAGGAGGAGCCAACAGGGGTTGAAGATCGTAAATGAACCTAGGTCACATGATTCTTTTGGAAAACAGAAGACAAAACCTGCATACTAGACATGGAGGCTTCACACTGAGTAACTAATGTTCTAATCTAAACAAGCTTCATTCTTAAACTCCTACAAATAATGGCTATTGCTTTCTCCACCCCACACATTTCTTGGGCACATGGAAAATATTGATAATTTTTCAGTCTTTTTAATTTATCCTAGCACATAACAGGACAGGTTGTTTACCTGTAACTGTAGTTCTTTGCGTGATCATCTGTGAACTCACACAAATGGGTTATCTACGCCTGCACAGTGCATCAGTCAGGAGCTAGAATTATCACATAAACATTTTGGCAGTAATCCTACCCACCCTCCATGCACTGTTCCTGTCTAAACCCTCAGTTCATTTTTGTCCGCCACTGCAGCAGCATCGAAGGAACTGTTCAGAACTATAGGTTGCCCTCGTATCTGTGGAACCAATATCTGCAATTTCAGTTATCAAGGCTGAAAAAATAGGGACACATCATAGAGTCATGCTGAAAAATGCCTAGAGAGGTGTTCTCTCTTGGAATCACTACTCCTCCAACACAACTCTATGGTATGTTTGTACCTGAAGTCCTTTATTTTAATAGGATTCATTATTATCCGTGGTTTCATTTATAAATGGTAAGTCCGAGAACATATCGCTTGTGGATATGGGGTAGGGGGGCAAACGACCTGTAGTCTACAGTCCATTTTATTTCAGGTTTTTTATTCTTGGTCCGTCTTCTGGTATCTTCTGGATTTTGCTTTGGCTATTATATCCTTTGGATTTTGTTTGACTCTCTGCAACTCTTACTGTTACTCCTTCAGATCTTGATTTGGCTTTTTCTGGACTCTCAGCTTGACTCAGTTTGCCCTTGGTAACAGCTTTGTCTTAGAGGTACTACTTGCAGTGGCCTACTATGGCTTCATCTGGTTCCTTTAAAAAACTGCATATGATCTGCCAAAAAGCTTATGTAATGGCTCTAGAAGGTTCCAAATGATGCACTGAGCAGGCTCAGATAACCCATTTGTGTGAGTCGCAGAGATCATGAAGAGGAATGGTAAGGGAATGCTTGCTTGTTATCTCCTCTCAAACTGTTGCTCTGCTGTATTCCTTGTCCAGTAGGGGTGTAGCTTTGGGATGGGGTTGGCAAAATAAGGACATTGTACCCTCTGAATAAGAATTTTGTACCCCGTGAAATTTTCCTTTTCAAATTTCTATCATTCCAATAATTTAAAACTTCAGTTGAGCATCTAGAAACAGTTTAGGTGTCCAAAGAAAAAGGGCAAACAGAGTTACCCAGGGAATGCAAACAAAGGAAATATAATAGTTCTAGGTGTGTATGATTTTGAGTGGCTCATTCTCACCAGTGCTAGAAATTTGGGGACTGAAGGGAAATGTCATTGGGGGGAAATTCTAATTTGGAGGACAATGTCCTCATTCCCTCCCTTACCCACTCCTATAGCTGAACCCCTTATGTCCTCCATTGCAAAATATCCATCTGTTTTCTAAATGGAAAGGTATAGCAGCTCCATACCTGTACTCCTTTTCTTGCTGCTTAAGTGATTTTTATAACTTACTTTAGCATTTTGCCATTGAGCTGCAGTTCCTAGGAGCACCTGCTATTTGCTTTAGGAGCAAATAGCAGTTTGCTATTTGCAAACTGTACAATGATCTCTTGACAAATCCCATTGATTTTTACTTCTTGTTGAGAAGGAAAACTATTTGCTGAATGGACACACATATATTTGAGGAACAATTCTAACCCTTATAGTACCAAAGGTTTGAGTGCACTGAAGAGCAACAGAACTGCTCGGATAAGTACAGTAATGAAAGGCCTGACATCTAACTCATGTGCTCCTTAGGTCAATTCTGGAAATACTTGATCATCAAGGAATTGGTTTGGGAGTGTATGGGACTGGTACCTCTCTGTGATTTTTGCGTGTCACAACATTGTCTGGACTGTTAGTTTGCCTGGACCTAATTTTAGTATGGGATATTACAGTATAGAATAAAATTATTTATCTAGATTTTAAAGCCTCATTTGAAATGGAATCTAATCTTTTCTCTCTTTATTTTTTAAAGGCAAGATGTGTCCAGTGACTTTGATATAAATATTGAAGTTTATAGTTTGGTATGTATAATCATATTTTGATATGTATCGTCTTGACAGAATACTTGGGGAGAGCAGTAGGTTTTAAAACCATATTTTTCCTATATTAGGTACAGAAGAAAGAATCCACAGGCACTGATAAAAAGAAAAAAACTGCTAAGTCTAAGGTAAAGAGAATAATCCTAATGTCTTGGTAACAATGACAGAGTGGAAGAATAAATTTTCCAATCAGTATAGCACATTTAATTTTATTTTGACTTAAAAGCTCCTAAACCTTATTAATGCTAAACTCATGTTTACCACTTCGCTGCTGTGGATTATAGTAAAACGGATCTTGATTTGCTTCACTTCAAAAACTAAAATTCAGTCATGCATGACCTAAGACTCTGTAAATTTAAAACAGTATTTTGTTTTTCTTCTAGCAAACCTGTGAACAATCCTGCTTTCCACATATGCATCTAGTTGCTAGATTCTAGTACAAGATGTGTTTGCTTCTTTGACAATATATCCTATACATTCACTCAGTTTCCACATGTTTTGGGATTTCATCAAATTTGTACTTCAGTGCCCTGGCAGGTTTGCTTTAACTCTGGGAGAGCCTCCAGCAAGAGGAAATAATGAAAAA
Source organism: Gambelia wislizenii (assembly GCA_030847615.1). Lineage (NCBI taxonomy): Eukaryota > Metazoa > Chordata > Lepidosauria > Squamata > Crotaphytidae > Gambelia > Gambelia wislizenii. The sequence continues at coordinate 78,131,578 of JAUMIR010000006.1, read as the reverse complement.
CACCCCAATTTCAAAGCTTGACAGGTTTTGCAAACATTTAAGAGAGAGCTTAATGTACTGTATATGTACACCTTTGCTTTTCTCTATGGAGTATGTTGGAACGAGTAAGCTTCAAGAATACAGTCTTCCCTTCCTTTTCTCAGCTTTCCATTTCATGGTTTTATGAATTCGTGGAGTTGGCTTTGGCCAGCCTCCCTGGGACTGCGGTGGCGGCAGCATCACCACTGCTAGCCGCCCCACCATCCATTCGCCCTCACCCACCTTGCACCTCCTGCTGCTGTTGCTGAGTCTGGGGCTGCTCAGTGCCAAGCCCGGGAGGTAGAAAGTGCTGCAAGGGGTGGCTGGACCCCTCAGCACCACCGAAAGCACCACGAAGGCAGTGAAGGGTGGTGGCCGTGGCGGTGGCGGCGGCCTCCCTTCGTCTCCTCTGTGTGAGCGTCAGGCGCTGGCAGCGGCTAGTGCCACCGAAAGCACCATGAAGCTGGTGAAGGGGGAAAAGCTGAAGACCGAGCAAAAGCTGCGTGGTGGGGGATGTTGATCAGTCTTTGGCTTTTCCCCCAACAGGGAATGAAAGCTAATCAAACCCGTGGCAAGCACCGAGGGTTTGCTCAGCTTTCATTCCCTGTTGGGGGAAAAGCCAAGGACTGAGCAAAGCCTTGCCGCAAAGCCACGGGGGAACGAAAGCCGAACAAACCCGTGGCAAGCATGGGGGGTTTACTTGGTGGCAGGGGCATGAGAGTGGCAGCATGGTTGTCGTAGCGTCTGAGGCCCAGGGAGCATGGCAGCCATAGCAGCAGAAGCCCTGGGAGCATGGCGGTCGCAGCAGCGGAGGCCCCAGGGGTATGGTGGCAGTGGTGGAGGCCTGGGAGGCCTAGGTGGGGGCAGGGTTGCGGCAGTGATGGCCTGGGCCACGAGCCTCCCTTCCTCCTCCAGGGTGTTCCATCTGCGCCCCCCAAAAAACAATCTTTACATAATTCTTTATTTGTGCTTTTTTCAATTTCACAGGGGTCTTGCACCGCTAACCCCTGCAAAATTGAAGGGACGACCGTACTGTCTACAGTATGATAGTAAAGCAATCTACTTTATTGTATCAAGAAAATTAATCAATGCAAACCTGTGAGAGTTTGCATCTGACAACCAGCATGACCATGCTAGTAGGGGGATTCTGGGAACTGTAGTCCACAAAATTAATTTTCTGACTTAAGGGAAGGACATATTATTTAAAATGGTCCAGAACACTTTCCTTATATGATGATGTAGTCCCATTCCAAATATTGTTGGGATGATAAGAGCTGTTAAAAGCTTTTAAAAAACGTTATTGAAAAAAGAAACCTCCTGTGTCTTTAATATGTGCAAAAGGTCCTCATGCCAGCAAATAATAGAAAATCCATAGCTATAGCTTATATAATCAGTAATTTAAAAATTTCAAATAAACCCTTGCCACAAGAACAAACTTGTGGACTGTATGGAATACACTTTCTAGAGAGGAGTCATTTTCTTTGTGTGTGTGAACATGGACACACAGGTTTATAGGATCTGCATTTGGATTCAGGCAAACAACAGATTTGGCGTTACTTCAGCATGTAAAATTTAAAGGGCTCTAACATTTGTGGTTCATCATATTTATTTTCTCTCCTCTAACATCATAGGCTATTACTCCAAAGAGATTACTGACATCCATTACTACTGTAAGTACTAATGTTGTAATAATTTCCCCATAACTAACCTGTAATCTCAAAAAGCTCCATTTGCCTATGAACAAGAATGTTTTTGGATATTTGTTCTTGCTATACTTTTTCATTTAAAGCAATCAATAATTGGATAGCCTTTAAAAATACTAAGCTATTGTTAAAGTGTACTTATCTGAAATGTTTCTTGAATAACCTCTTTCCATGTGCATATTTCTTCCTTATAGAAGAGTAATCTTCTTACACCAGGTAAGCACAAACATTGGGTTTTGCATTCATTTGGCTAATAATTTGGGGCAGGGGTTGGAAGGAAAGATTAATTGCATATTTCTGCATTGTTTTATCATCCTGAGGGCAAATTGTGAAAAGTGATGCTCTCCCACTAGTCACAATATCTGTGAGACAGCTGATTATCTTTCCAATTTTACAGGCGGGAGGTGGAGTATGAGATGGCAGTTTGCCCAATGTGTCAGAGAACTAATAGTGATGTTTATAGAACAATAAATCTGAAATTCTTAATCAGGACTTTTGTGAGGTCTTAGTACTCATCAATATCATATGCAGAAGCAAAGGACTGGGAAGAGAACAACATTGCATACTTTAACTACAACCTTGTTCAAGTCTGTACTTCTCAACCGAAGAGAATGCTGGCACATTAACTTTCTCCCATGATTGGTTTCCTCCCTTTTCACTTTTTGCTTTATTTCATGTTTAATAATTTAATGCTGATGAGCCAGCATGGTGTAGGGCTTTGAATGTTAGATTACAATTCTGGAGACCAGAGTTTGAATCCCCATTTGGCCATGGAAACTCACTAGGTGACCTTGGGCAAGTCACACTCTCTCAGACTCAGAGGAAGGCAATGGCAAACCTCCTCTGAAGAAATCTTGCCAAGAAAACCCCATGATAGGTTTGCCTTAGGGTCACCATAAGTTGAAGATGATTTGAAGGCACACAACAACAAAATGTAGTGCTGTCATCTAGTTAATATTTGTTTGTTAATCAAATATGTTTAGGACTTTGTTGTTGTTTATTGTGTACCTTCAGGTCATTTCTGACTTATGGCGACCCTAAAGCAAACCTACCATGGGGTTTTCTTGCAAGGTTTGTTTAGAGGGGGCTTGCCAGTGCTCTCCTCTGAGGCTAAAGGAATGTAAGTTGCCCAAGGTCACCCAGTGGGTTTCCATTGCCAAGTGGGTCTCCCAGTGTCCTAGTCCAACATTCAGACCACTAAACCATGCTGGCTGTCCTGTCACTGGACATTAATTTTTTTTATTTTTTAATAAAAGCTGTGTATATGTTGCATGTATATGTTACAGCAGCTTCACTGTTAGTGGCAGTCTGTCCTGTATGAGAGTGAAGGGAAAGTGCCGCTTCTAAGATGTTGCCTGCCGTTTGTATGTACTGCTACTTAATATTACTTAATGTCAATATAGTCACTTTAAAAGGTTTTAAATTGGTTGGATTAATCAATTGATGATTTCAGCTCTAATAACATGCTTAATGTTTTTCTTTACAGTTATGGCCAGTCCAGGAGGACCAAATGCTGTGCGCACTAGTAACTTTGTTCTTGTTGGTTCATGTACAATTTCACTGTCTTCAGTAGGAAGTACCAAATTCCAGTTGGACAAGGTAATACAGGGGTGGGAATGAGACTGATCTTTTGTCATTATTTTTGTAATAACATCAGCAAAACCCTGGCCTAAATTATAAACTGAAATGAAGGAAACTTGGGGTAGCCACAAGTCGATGAAAGCCGTGAGCTCCATTTAGTTGTGGTATGCAAAAATCAATCAAACAATCAATCTTGGGCTCAGAATTCTTCCCTTTGGTTGTATATGCACATGGTTGTATATGCATGGTATGATGAGCCAGGGATCTGCAGGAGTCCTGGCTTGTCATGATTTCTAGCAGCAGTAGCAGTAGGCAGTTTCCCTTTTCTGGTTCATTCCCTTGCAACAAACCAGAGAAAGAACCCCCCACTTGCCCCCCCCCAAAAAACAAAACACCTTGCTGTTTTATAGCGAGAGAACAGCCAGGGAAGGGTAACTGGCCACTGCCAGTTACCAATCATGGAGCTTTGCTTTGCTGAAAGTGGAAAAGCTGAAATGGCTTATTTCCCATTACCTGAAAGAATTTCATGTTAGTTGTCCTGGTTCAGGAGCAGGTCTTAATGGGAAACAACATATAATTTTTTTGTAATGGATTCTTTAACAGTATCTAACGCATATTGCCGGAAATAATATGTCAGTCTGTGTGTTGTCATATGTAATCTTTGAAATGGAAATTAGCAGAAAATAAATTCTTACAGGAATGCCTAGATTTTATAAAAAATATCTATCACCTTTCCTCTTCAGTGTGATAGCAATAGTAACAGAAGCACACACTTTACTACATAAATACATCTCTCTCTCTCTGGCTTTTCTTCGCAAACAAAGATTCAGGAAGGACTCATCCCGGGCTTTCTGCAAGTGCGCTGGTGACTAAAAAGGCCAATCTGAGATAAACAAGTCCGGTTGCAGAAAGCACAGCAGAAGGTCTCCTTGGGTGACGTTTCTGAGTTGTGATTCTTTCTGCGTTGCCATTTCTCTTCAAGACTTGTTCAGCATGAGTTCTCAAATAAGGCTGCAGCATTGTGGATAGTGCATCTCCATGCCTCCCGATGTGAGGCCAGGGCGGACCGTTGTTCGTGATCAATTTGGCCAAGCCTGAGATGTTGGTTCAGGGAATCCTTGTATCGCTTCTTTGGAGCGCCCCTCTTACGCTGACCCGTGGCAAGTTCACTGTAGAGTACTATTTTTGGGAGGCGATGGTCCTCCATCCTAGAAACATGCCCTGCCTGTTCTCAATATCATGAGAACACAGCTGTGTATCAATATCAACATAAATCAATATCAATATCAACATAAATACATACACTTTAGAAAAAATACACAATTTAATTAATACAGTTATCCTGGTAGTGCCATTATTTTGGGAATAAAAACAAGGGCAGTGAATTAGGAAACTAACTTTCACACTTGACTATAGAAGCTTCACCTGTAAGCACATGTTTGTTTAAACTCTCTTGGCTGTAAGGTACCTTTGAACTGTTTTTGTAACTTCCTTCATTCTTCTCAGGAAACTGATTGGATATCTTTCCCTGATGCATCACTTAAAAGCTGAAGCAGACTATCATAATGTACATTAGTACATGCCTTTTCTGTTTTAGTTTGCTTTTAGTTGCATTCAGCATTGCCTATTTCTTTTTTCCCTAGATAAATTATGGAGTTAAAGAGAGAGAGCTACTGGGTTATTTATTCCAGGATAAGGTTGCTATGCTTTCTTCACAAAGAGTTCCCAGTGCATGCTTCTTACTTCTTGTCATTAAACTTTGCTTATGGTTATACTGACACGCTGCTTTAAGGACCACTTTAAAGAACTGGAGATTGGTTGAATGCCATTTTTAGGAAGAATGTCCCTACAGGAGCACTTTATGCTATCCTTCTGGAGTCTCAAATGCTAAACAAATCTTTAAGAGAGTGACTTTACATTCCGAGCTAGCATTAATAGAAACCCTTGTTATGGTGGGAGAAGCCTTTACTTTTTCAGTGTTGCAACCTGAGAGCTATATTCTGGTTTGAATCCTTGGTTTACATTCCCTTGTTCAGTAGTTAAAGAAGAACACTCTAAAAAGTGCAAAAACTAACTGCAATACAGGTCGCCCCACACTTTATGTGGGACCAGTACTCGCAGATTCACTTACTCGGTGTTGGAGCGGGGAAGATCTCTAGAGCATCTGGAGGACCATAAAGTCATGGGGGAGGTGGTCTCTCTAGTCATTGGGGGGTCCAACAGCACGGCTAGCTCTATGGTCAACTTCTTCTTGATTCTATGGTATTCATGGCAGTTCACTATTATATGTGTTTCAAGTACCCACAGTAAGTCCAGGAACGTATCACTGGGCAGTGAACTAAATGCCATTATGACTAGACCTTTTGTTGTTTTCAGCCTTCAGTTTCTATTAGGCGATTAAATGTGGTTGGGTGGGGCTGTAGAAAAATGTTATTTTTAATGCCATCTAAGTTGCTAGCCATCCTTCTAATATGCTTCTGAATGACTGACTTAACTGACAAATGTAGAAGCTGTCAAAGAATTTTTCTTGCATCACAGTAGAACAATCTTGTTAGTTTGGCTCTTGCTACAAATGGGCTACAGTCTGTGTGCATGTGTGTGGGCTTTTTCTTTTTTACTCTTTGTAGTCATAGAGGCCATTTTGTGCATGCATCACTCTTTGTGGGGTTCAGACAGTTTGGCATTCCAGTTCACAAAGCTTTATTTAACATTGCTGAATTTTATGTGGTTTTTATATTTCATTAAGGATTATAAACTTCTGCACTTTTATTGAATGAATGCAAGTTTTTAAAAATACTTTATGGATAAACTATGTTAAGGCAAAAGAAGTCACCAAAAATGTAATTAAAGCAAAACATCAGTTTGCAAGGCTATAAAACTGTGGTCCACTCTTGAGTATTTTAACTTGAACATCTGATTGTTCTGACTTTTTTGAAGGATTAGTGTCCCTCTGCCTACTAATTATGGCAAAGGTCTTGAGAATTAAGGTGCTATTGTTGTGAAGTATACTAGCAGATGACTTTATTCTAAATAGCTAAGACAAGCCAAAACCAAAAGGAGAAATTTTGAAGTAAACACACTAAACTGAAGTAGCTTAATACTTGTGTGATGAGCAATTTGCTATTGCTGTCTGACAAGAGTAATTGTATGATAGAGCCCTATGAAAAGCATGCCTACCTGGTTATTATAAACTAAAAGAATGGTGTTTCATAAGTGCTTCATCTGAAATAAAAGATGGGGATACTAGAAAAAATTACTTTGTGTGGATAAAAGATTATTTTAGCAATTTTTTGCTGAAAACAAAAACTTGTTTTCCCATGCTCTAGGCTTGAGCAATACATTGCCCTATTCTACTCTTGTGTAAATACTCACCCTGCTGAGTTAAGTGGTTAATTTTACTAGGAACAAACTGTTAGCTCAGATCTAAGATCTTAGAGCAATATAGGAGTTCAGACTAAATCAAGCTGTCTTGCCATGCAAATTAACTTCACGTGAGGAAGAGTTGTATTGCAACTTTAGCATAGACTTAGGGTACAGGATGTTTTATTTTGGAAGCTTGTTTTGAAAATGAGCCTCTCTTAGTCCAGTTGTGTTTCAAGCAGGGGCACCAATTATTTAGGGGGGAAATAATATTTAGATATAGGTAAATACATATGTTTCTCAAAGTTGAGAAACATACCATCTCTAGATTAGGAATGAACATTTTAAAGGTAAACTTAGTGTGCAGGTGCAGGTTGCTTGTTTTGGTTTAAGCCATGGGACCTGGCACACTTACTTTGAGGAAACAAAGCCACAGGATTTACAGAGGAGTTGAAAGCATACTTTAAATTTACTTCTACAGATGTGCTGGTTCTCAGAGCTGAATTCAGATCTGCTGTGTTGGGACATGCTTCGTTTTATAAAAACAGTGAGAGTTCTCTTTAGCTACTGCTTCACTGAATATGTACAGAGTACATATCTAAAATTTGCTGTAGTGATTTGAACAAACTTTGAAAAAACTTGCTTTGGTCCTTCAAGTGTGCTGTCTTCTTTCCTGGGGAAAGTGGACTTTCTGCTTTGTGCACTAACATGCAGACTTAAGTGTTTGTGTCTTGCTGGAAGCAGTGATGCCTTCTGCTTTTAGATGTTGCTTGACTACTGGATAATGCATACCACCAGAACTAATGTTTTTTGTTTGTTTGTTTGTTTGTTTTTAAAGTGCTACCTTTGGTGCTAGCATGTCTCCCCTGCCCCTGAAAGTTTGTGGCCTCTTTTTTTAAAATCTGGATGACTGTGAGTTTCCCACATCAGCCATGTTTGGTGGGAACTGTGCCAGATCATCCAGGTATGTATGTTGGGGGTGGCAGGAAGAGTCCTGAACTGGTGCAAGCAGTGTGCCTGAGATGAAATAAGGACAAGTACTGTGGACATTCAGCCCTCTTCTTTAAGACCCTGAAGAAAACTAAGCTTTCTCTGAACGTGTTTCTGATAGTGTCTGCCATGTATATTTTGACAGCCATATCAAGATGTGTGCTGTCAATGTTTCACTACTCCCTACCTCCATCTTTCTCTAGCTCAGTAGCTGGAGAATCAACCATGATAGCAATTGTAGGCAGCCCAGCATCTGGATTGTGAATTTTCTTGAATGTCTGGTTATCATTCCAAGTAAGTAAAATTTCTCTGATTCTTTTGGGATTCTGAGAGTTAGGACCTTTACTTGGAATGTATGTGATAATGGTAATCATTGGACCAGTGACATAAAGAATTGAATATGAGGTTTTTTGTTACATTTTCCTTTGTGTTTTGCTGGGGACTGTTCTTTGTTTTGAAGTGGTTGTGACTTCTTAGAGAGAAGTAGTGATTCTTAGAATCTTCCATATGCTTTTGTAATGTTTTAGTTGTATTTTTTAAATAAGCCGCCTTGAATCCCATCTTGGGATAAAGGAGGGATATAAAGCCAATAAATAAATAAATACTTTTTTTCCCCAGGTTCCTTTTCTGTCTCCTCTAGAAGGCCATGTATATCTGAAGATTAAATGTCAAATAGATTCTTGTGTGGAGGAGAGAGGCTTTTTGGTAAGTTGTCATTGCATGTATAGAGTTAACAAGTCTGTCTTCATTTAGAATAGGATTCTAGAATTGCCCTTAGAAGTTTGTTCTGATGTTCTGGGTGTATTAAAACTTACTTATGACTTGCGAATATGGTAACATCTTCATACAGTCTTGTGTTTTTCTTTAGATTCTGGCTAATGAAGCAGGCCTAGACTAATCTCAAAAGTCCTTTAAAAGTAAACATTAATGTGATTACAGCTGTTGAATCACACCTAGCAGTTGATCTGACTGGAATCCAGCAGATGACATTCTGTGCTATAGAAATCCCAGGATAGCTGTGTACTGTACTGTGTACTGTTGTGTTATGTTGATCAGAGCTTTTAAAGGCTTTACCCGAAAATTAAAGGTTTCTGATGTGCTATAGAAAACTATACCCATCCTAGAGATCTGTTGGATGGTAATGTTATGGTACTCTTGTAAGCTGGCTTTTGTTTGTAAAAGAAAGCAGATTTTAAAAATTATCAGCCATTAAAGTGATGGCAACCAGCATATAAGAGTGATCAAGTGTAACGTGATGGCATTGGAATGGGCCTTTTAGAATGAATGTTTGCTGAGGTGTAGGTCGAGCAGAGAAAAGAAACAGCAAGAACTGTAACAGTTTGAGTTGCTAAGTTCTAGATCACAAAGTTCCTACAAAATCACTGGAACTTAAATTGTAAATGTGTTGGAATGGTATTGGTGTTCAAGGACAGTTTTTATATCTCCACAGACTATGTTTGAAGATGTCAGTGGGTTTGGGGCTTGGCATCGGCGTTGGTGTGCTCTTTCTGGCAACTGTATCTCTTTCTGGACTTACCCAGATGATGAAAAGCGAAAGGTAACTTGCCTTGCTAAAATTCACCTAAATTCTCAGTTTGATAAAGCATTTACTGCAGAGGCTGTATGCATTTTATTTTATTTTTTGTTTTTGTTTTTCAAATGATGCAATATGGAGGTGTTTTGTCATGCTTTACTGTGGCTATAGTAATGTAGGACAGATTCATACATTACTTTGCTGTATAGGAAAAGAGTGCAAATATTTGTAAATTGACAAATATAAACACTGAACTATATGGATTTTTTCTTTTAAATTTCAGCATCCATTGGGGTCAATAAACCTGGCAAACTGCACTAATCGTCAGATTGAACCTGCCAATAGAGAGTTCTGTGCTCGGCCCAACACTTTTGAACTAATTACTGTTCGGCCACAGAGAGAAGATGACAAGGAAACGCTAGTTAGCCAATGCAAAGACACACTGTGTGTTACCAAGTAAGCAATTATATGATACTTTTATCAGTACCCTCAACTTCCAGCAGGCTTACAATACTCTCTTTTCCAAAGATATGAGTATATAGTCACTTTGCCTATTACCATTACTTTGAACTGGAATCCTTGGTTCAGAGTGCAGGTTTGCTATATACTACGTATAATATATATAAGACTGGTTTTGGAATTTTAATACTGCTATTTTTGTAGACTTCTAGAGGTACAATAGCCTCCTCCCCTTCCCCCTCGCCATGGCCCTGCCTTGGTGACAGGAGTCGTCCTGAGGGAAGAGGGGGTAAGTTTGCTGTTCCTCCCTCCCTTCCTCCGGCGATCGCGGGGGCAAAGAGGGCAGGGGAGGAGGCTAGATTGCTTCCCCCTTCACTCCAGGCATTGCCCTGCTGCAGCAGCGATCGCAGGGGTGAAGGGGGAAGGGGAGGAGTCTAGATCAATCCTCCTCCCTTCACCCCTGTGATTGCTGCTGTGGCGGGACCATGGCTGGAGCGACCAGGAGCCCTCCCAGGGGAACAGGGGAGGTGAGATTCCTCCTCCCCCTCCCTTCCTCCCGCCATCGTCAACAGCAAATAATTGAAACCGTGGTTGGTGAATCCGCAGATGCACGTGTGTCGCTGTATTCTTTGTTAATGATATCCTCTGCTTTTCCTCACAGTGGATTAATATTTTGGTCTCATTTCCTTTGTTTCAAAAAGGAACTGGTTATCTGCTGATACTAAAGATGAGCGTAATCTGTGGATGCAAAAACTCAACCAAGTTCTTGTTGACCTTCGTATGTGGCAGCCTGACGCTTGTTATGTCCCTATTGGAAAGCCTTGAATTACACAGGAAATTTCCCGTAAGAGGTTGCTTACATCAGATGCAAACTTATGTTGCTCTTTTAATATATCTGGATGCGATGTACATTGTATTGGACTCTTTGCTGCCTTTAGAGTTCTAACACTAGCACTGGGGTATGGTAGATAGCTGTTTTTAAGCACTTTCACTGTGCTTAATGTTTTATATATAATTCTTTTTGAAACATGTAGTTCTGTTCACTATTAAAGTAAAAGTTTCTATTACTTATCAAAGCTTGCTTTATTTCAAGAACCAAAAGATTCAGCACAAGGGGAGAAGATCAATCTAGGGAGCTTCATCGGTAAACATTTTTCCTAATAAGTGTGCCTCAGATTTATTCCATTCTAGTGGAGAGCTGAAACAGAAACTTCCATTTTTTAAATAGGTAATGGGGTTTTAAAAATGTGATTAGTGTTTTGTTTTTGTTTTAATTAGCTTTTAGCTGTTCAGTACTTGGGGGTTCAATACTTGGCACTTGCAAAAAGTACCAGTTTGGGATAAGAATTGCATATAATAGGAACAGATTCAAGTAGTGAAAATAAGATAAAGTTGGTGCATGATTTTGCACACTGTATGGTTTACATGTATGATCAGTTATGCAGTACATTGCACATATTCCTAGAAAACAAGCATCTAGAATGCTTTAAGCTGCTTTAAGAACAACACCTTTTATCATTCTTTTTTTCCTCCAAGCCATATTAATCTGTTTCATAGTCTGAAACTGATCTTTAGGCACTAGAGAGCAGTATGTTTTTTTTTTTTAAATCAGACTCTGTAGAGCTGCTGTTTTTATAACTGAATCTGTTAACACAAATAATTTCACCTGATCAGTAAAATGTCATGGCTACTCAGGTAAACTGCACCTGTGCAGTTTTCACAAATGCTTTCCATTGGGTATTACAGTGTGCTGTGTTGCTGCTGCTCCTGCTGCATATATTTAAAAATATTAGTTTCAGGGCACTTTGGCTAAACTGCTATACCTTTAAATAGTTTAAAACACTATATTTGTCTACTTTCCCCATTCCATGTCATCCTCTGTATTATCACTTTCAATATTTGCTTTTTCTGCTGTTTTAAAACAAGGAACAAGATCTTCTAAACATAAATAAATAAAAATGTATCTAAGGGATTTCTGCCAATGAGTGTGTTGTCTTACAATACTGTACTTTTTTAAAAAAAAGGATTTGTATCTAGATCCATAGAGTTTAGACTAGAATATAGCAGTTGTTCTCAAAATGGTGATTACTGATATGACAATTCCATTCTTTGTATTTTGCACTATACTTTCCCCCTGTGATAGGTTGAGTAAATTGGTAAAGTGAGTAAGAAAGCAAATTGTTAAGGTACTTGTTTATTAGAGTTCCTAATCACAGAAATGAAATTGTAGAGCCATATGTAGACTTTGATGTTCAACACACATCAATGGCTGGAATGCTTTTAGGCACATACTCAGAGGCTGGGCTTACATGTGCCTCCCTGTCCCCAGTTTAGCTATATACAGCCCAATGCCTGCACAAGGCTTAAAATCTTGTCTCCAAAAACTGGCTTAATCTCTGTTTCATAGCAAGGACAAAGAAATGTTTATAAAGTAGTTGAGGAAAAGGTTGATAAACTTGGGACTGGAAATGTTTGGCTGATGTCCTGCACTGGGATATGCTCATGTAACATATAGCTATATCTTCCTGGGCTGTTCCCAAAAAGCTCATCTTGTAAGCAGCATAGCCCCCTCCCTCCCCATTTCTGTATCAGAAATTGGGGCTGCATCCAGCTATTTGTCTGCAGCTGGAGGTGCTGTGACAGCCATTTGCAGAGACCACTGTGGTCCTTGGGACATCCCTGCAGATGACATCCTTGCAGCTTATCCAGCTACAGGAAAATACTTGGATGCCTCCCTGCTTTGCAGCAACATGGCAATGGCCATGTTGGGGGGCGGGGCGGGCTGCACTTCCTATCAGGCAGGATTCGGAGGAGATTTTGGTTATTGTGTGGTCATGTATGTATGGCATGAATGGACCATATGCCACTCTGTGCATGCAGCTCTGCCTTGGCAGAGATGAAGCCTCACGGGACCACTGTTATGGCCCTGGAGGGAGAGAGCAGACTGCCTGTCATCCCAGCTGGAATTCACTAGAGGGAGGATGAGGAATTATGTCCCCCCACTCTCTCACACACAGAGACCCCACTATTCAGCTGCCTTTCTTCCTCCTGTACCACCATAAAAGTGACTGCACAACCACGGGAAGTGGGGAGGGGCACAAGTAGCTAGAGAATAGCTCTTTGTGCCCCATTCAAAATAGGACACAGACCATGTAAAGCACACCTCATGTCATTTGACAGAATTCTGGTCATAATCTCATGTAACATAATTACTGGAAATGTCAATCTCCAGATTGTTATAGGGGTTTTTTTTGACACATGGAATTATTGAGAAATGGTTGTTGATAAAGTTGGAGAAATAACTGAATATATGCCCCTTGAATAAAAGTGTTTTTTGGTATCATGCTGTTTGTCAACAAGTCCTTTTAATACTGTACTAGTAGTCTGGTGAATTGAAAAAAAAATGTCCCTGTTGGAAAAGATGTGGTCAAGGAAGAAAGGCACTAATGTTAAAACATGAATATTATTTAAGAATGCTATGCCTTCAGGTTTAGGAAGAGGGTTGTGGTTGTGTAATATAGGGGAATAAAAAAAATACTTGCAAAATGTTCATCCTTGTGCTTTTTTTCTATATGCCTTTGTTTTTATTGAACAAAAGGGAATCAGAGCAGCTGAATAAGGAGTACATACCCGCTTTCCAGACTCTTACAGTGATTTCAGTACCATTTAAGGTTGTAACTCTATAATCTCTGAGGTCATTTCTCGGGCAGCATAAGATAAATCAGATCTCCCTCTCCAAAGTCAAAGAAAATGGTGTGCTCTTGAAATCGGACTTTGGATCCCCTCCTGGCCACAGCAGAAATCTTGAAGGCTTGATTAAGAAAGGCTTTGCATCCACAGGATCCGAATTCCTCCTGGTGCCCATATGTACTTTCAGTACAGGGTGAATTGTACGCTAGCCTTGGAGCTAGGATATGTAGTACACTCCCTATTAGTTGTAATGGAAAGGACAACATTCAGATGAAGAAAAACAGGAAGAGAGAAAAATGTTCCTCTTCTCTTTCATGATTTGGGTGAGGAAGTTCATCTATCATAGGCTCTTTCCAGTGCAGCAGGTACAGTAGCTATCTAATTTGACTAGTGGGTCCAAACCAGACTCCCAGCTTTGCCTACTACCTCACGCTGTAGTTGGACACAGGTAAAACTGGACCAGTGATCTTAAATTAGAGGGTACGACCAACCAACTGCCCCTGTTTTGACCAGTAGCAGCAGGCAGCTTGCAGCAGAAGAGGAAAGAAAGATGGCCATGCTACATTAGCAATTCCTTCTTCCTCCTGCAGCTGTCCTCTTTGTGTGTGCTGATCTTGAGGGCTAGAAAACCATCTGGAGTGAGTATTCTCTCCATAGAGGGATGCAGGTGGAGAAGTTCTCATTCCAGCCTAAATCCTATTGTTAGTCCCAGCTAGAGTAGAGGTACTGAATCAATTGAACTTACCTATGTATGTGTTGACTCACCATTCAATAAGTCATTCAGTAGGCCTACATTAGGTGGATCTAACAGGATTCCAGCATCCAGCAGCACTGGATATTAAAATATCCAGTTAGATCTTAGTCTTTGTATTGTGTGGTGTGCCCCAGTATAGAACTTCCAGTTAGCAGTATATTGCCTCCTTAGCTGTACCCATTTGTTATGACTGGCCCTTGCTTATGAAGTTTCTCTACCTGCCCAAAAAGAGATTTCCCATAATGGTGTTACTAGACTAGACTTCTGATAATTTTTATGTAGAAGAACATGATACATAATTGAATATATTAAGTAAAATGCTTTGGTCCTACTGACAGTGGCCCATATTCTGCACTGTCTAGTTACGCATGCTTTTGCTCACAATGTCTCCTGGCCTGACCTCCCATCCTACTTTACCAGGGAGCAGCTGCTCCGAGAGATTGAAGTCTTTTCTGTTGCTGATACAGGCTCGAGAAGGATGCGTTTTCACCACTCTCCCACCAGTGAGTTGAGGCTGTGATAAAGGAATTGCAATAGGAGCCCTGCTTCTGATTGTCACAGCCTCACTTGCTGGTAAGAAGGGATGGAAATACTATCTTTCTTGCACCCTGATTGGCAGCATAACAGACTTTCATCTCAAGGAATGGCTGCTAACTGTTAAGGTGGGCTGTGACTACACAGCATTAGTTAATACAGTTGTCCCTCCATATTCGCTGGTTCCAGGACCCCCTGTGGATACCAAAATTCATGGATGCTCAAGTCCCATTATACACAATGGCAAAGCAAGATGATGTCCCTTATATAAAATGGCAAAATCAAGGTTTGCTTTTTGGATTTTTTTTTTTTTTTAGAATATTTTCAAGCCGTGGATGCTTGAATCCATGGATACCAAATCCGTTGATACAGAGGTCCAACTGTATAAAGCAGTTACAGATCTGTAACTTTAGGATGCAAATCTTTAACTGCAATATAGAATGCCAACCTATATTGTTTTCTGGTAAATAGTGTCTTCCATGCACTTGAATCTAGAAACTCCCCTTTTCCAGAAACTTCATAGAAAGTACCACTAGAAGTAGAAATTTAATACATTCTAACGTATTGGCCAAGCCACATATCTGAGTTATCCTTGTGTCAATGATGTCCCTAAGCCTGTTCCTTCTCTTTCTTCTATGTAAGTGAAATGTTTCTTGTTTAGCAAATCATACTATTAAAGCTGCAATCTGATAAACAATTACCTGAGGGAAATGACCTAAAGAATGAGTGGGATCAACTCTGTACAGTATATTCATGCATAAAACTGAGAAGGGATATTGTTCTGGCAGGATAATACATGTCTTCTGTCTCCAACATTTAATAGGGCCATTCTTATCACAGAGTGGGCTGTTCCGTTCTGTGGATTTTTGGCCCTCCCTCTAAATGCACTCTGATTGGCATTTCAGTGATGCAGTAACAATTAGCAGTCATTAAAGGTGATTTGTTTAAATTACAGTAACATACCCAAGGCCACAACCTTTTTTTGTTAAAGAAGAAAGCTACACTGGTCATACCAAATCATGACTGATTTCAGTGGCAGAGAGTTAAACAGATGTATAACTTCCACTGATATCAAACAAGGAAAAAAGGTTAATGTTGGTTAGCTGTTGTCTACTTCTCCCACCTATTGGGTATGTCCTTTATGATGAAAATCCCAGCTACAGTATTTCTGACAAAAGTCTGCAACCCTAATAATCTGAATAAGCAAATAATGTACTATACTGACAAACTTTCAGGAACAGAAGGCAGTTTGTTTAATCAGATTACATGCTGAAATCATTCCAAAAAGAAACAATGTACCATTTCTCAAAATAAACCTGAGGCAAATCTTTTATTCTGCCCAGACAAAACTATAAATGTTTGGCTCTACAAAACTGATAGGGCAAACAGGCAATTCAATAATGAAAAATAATACAATGGTCTATGACTGCTGGCAGACTGCGTCCCAGGAAACTCGAAGCCTTGAAGGCAAGCAGATTTCCTACTTCTGTCTCACAATACTGAGATCAGTGCCCTCCTTGATCTTTGAAGATTGTAGCAATCTCATTGTTGAATGGATTTTCTTTTCCCAAGACATGTGGCCATTCATGGAGTACCTTCTCCCAGACAATTCTTGTTCCAAGTGCAGAAGCAATCTAAAAGTAGTCCAAGCAAAGTTTATACTTCACTTTAGTTTCATTTCAAGAAGAGCTTCATGTGCTAAAGTTTGGCATATTTGGCTACTGGCAAAAGTAAAGGTAAAAAAATCTAGTCAACAGAATAAAGTTGGCACCACAAAAATGGTCATGAAATTCAATACTTTTTTTAATTATTATTTTTATTGAAACATGGATTTCTTTATAGTAAAAAATAACTTTAAAAAAACAATGGATGGTATTTAGAACTGTGGTTATGGATTCATAACGTAGAGTTCAGCTTCTGCTTAAGGAAGATGATGTTTCCGTCCCCCTGCCCCAGCGAGGCTGTGACAATCAGGAGGAGGGCCCCTGACGGGAGGGTGGTGGTGGAAACTGTTCACATTAGGCACCCATCGGAACCTGGTCTGGCTACTGGCTTGTAATGTGGGCTGTAGGGCCATTAGGCCAGGAGATGTTACTTAGTTATGATTCTGTAACAAAGTAGCCAATGTAAAATATTGGCAAATATTTTTTCCAACAAATAGAATCTGATTTAAACATACAATGTGTATATAATTAAGCAAACAGTTGCTAAGCTTAACTTATTTCCATATTTTGGTACCTAAAACAACTTAGGTAGGGTTGGGAAGGTTGTGGATCTCTCAATATTGTTGAACTGCACCACCCATCCTTCACTATTAGCTTTGCAGACAGAGCTGAAGGGAGTTAGTCTAGCAACACCTATAAAGTCACAAATTTACCCAATCATGCTGTAAAGAGCTAAAAAACAAAAATGAACTTTTGTACATAATGCATTGATTCTACAAAATTCAATAAAACTTACCCAGTTCACCAGTTCAATTGATCCTATTGCAGTTTATTTTCCATTGTTCTCATGTAATGAGTTAATTTTGTCAGAATAGCAAATTAAATGCTGGATGCCCCCTGATTCATTGCTACTTTTATAACCATAATGTATTGAGTTAAATATGAGTCCATGAATCTCCATTTTCCCCCCAAGGACTTTTTCGGACACATGAAAAGTAATGCAAGCAGCGTCGCCAGGTTGCGACGCTGCTGCGCAAGAGGGCATCCGTTTCGGATGACGCTCCTCCCAGCGGTACTGTTGCAGTACCGCTGGGACATTTGAGCGTGATTTTTTTCCTGCCCAGCGTCATATTTTACTCGCAATCAGCGATCGCGAGTAAAATATGACGCTGGGAATGAAAAAAAATCACGTTCAAATGTCCCAGCGGTACTGCAACAGTACCGCTGGGAGGAGCGTCGTCCGAAACGGATGCCCTCTTGCACAGCAGCGTCGCAACCTGGCGACGCTGCTTGCGTTACTTTTCATGCGTCCGAAAAAGTCCTAAGTGTGGCATTTCCTTAAACTTTTTTGCTCATCCAGGAAGTACAGAAATAAAACCTTAAGTACCCTTAGAGTGCAAAATTAGTTTGAAAGGGAAATCAATCTGCCTAGCATGCTCCTGACATCTGTTTCTTATCACGTTAATATGTTTTGAATGCTTGATCCACAGTTTTTACCCTTATATCTTGCACTGTTAAGGAAGATTTACTTTCATCTTTGAAACTACAGAGAGACTAAATAAAGAATATTAAAGCCAGTCCATTAAAGGCCATGCAATGACGCAATGAAACATCACTTTCTTTATATTTCCACACTTTCTCAACAGATTTACAGTGAAATTTCTTATTTATTTATGTATATTTTAGAGTATTTATACCCCGTCCTTCAGCCACAAAGGCTCTCAGAGCGGCTTACAAATTGTTAGCAATGGTACTTACACTTCTACACTGCTCTACAGTGCCAGGCACTCTCCAAGCAGTTTACAATGTGTTAGCTAATTGCCCCCACAAGCTGGGTACTCATTTTACCAACCTACAAAAGGATGGAGGGCTGAGTCAACCTTGGAGCCCTGCAGGAACAAACTCACAATTGTGGTGGCTGCAGTACCAGCATTTCACCACTGCACCACCATATACATATATATATATATATATATATATATATATATGAAATCTTATATATTTCTTCAGTGGAGCTTACCCCCAGGCAAATAGGACAGCAGCTTTAATATCTTAGACCTCAGGACATTTTCCTACATAGAAAGAACAAAGGGGTGGGAAGCATGCATCTCGAGTGCTCATTTTGTCACAATTGCATTTATGCAGTGTGAAGTCACTTTTAAGCAGGTGTTATCTGCTCCCGTTATATTCAACTTATGGCAATCCAATAAATGAGAGTACTCCAAGAGACCCTCTTATCAACACACCTGCTCAGTTCTTGCAGACTCATGGCCATGGATCCTTGATTTGGAAAATCCATTTTTAATGTGGTCATCCTCTTTTCCCACTGGAGTTTGCCTCTCCTATAGTATATTTTACTAACCTAGAAGTACCTAAACATAGGAGGACCTTTATTTTGGCACGTCTCAGCTGTCCTTGAAGGCCAATATAGCAAAACCTCTTATTTGGAGAGACTATGTCCCTGTGAGCCTGGTCATATAGAAACAACAGAGCACACGTTAATTCAATGTTTGTATTACAGAAACATCTGTACTAGATGTATTTCACCTTTACTGTATAAATATCCAGGATGCACAGGACAATTTTATACTTCCCTGCTGCTTTCAGATATTAACCCCCATACAACATATAACATTGCTAGATTTTGTGCAACAGCACTTAAAATTTGTTCAATGATGACTGGTGCCATAGACTAAAACCAATGAATATAATTTGTAAATTGATGGATAGGGAGCTCCATATTTTATTTCTTTAATGTTTTTCTACATCCATTTAATATTCTAAACACATGTATTTTATTTTCTATGCTTTTAATTGTATGCTTTTAATTTTTTTAATTGAAGGTATCTTATATTCTAAACATATTTATATTTTATTTTCTATGTTTTTAATTGAGTGTACCTCGCCCTCTTGTGCTGGTCTATGAATGTAATAAAAATTCTGTTCTGTTTCCTACTGGTTTCTACTTTTCCCAGCCCCATTGTCTTTTCCATTGAGTTATATTGTTTCCTGATATGTCCAAAATACAATAGCTTCAAGTTTAGGCATTTTGACTTTTTAGTGGAAGTTTAGGCTTTATTTGCTCTCTGACACATTTATTTGTCCTTTTTGGCAGTCCATGGCATCCACAGAACTCTCCTCCAGCACCACATTTAAATTGAGTTTATTTCTCCCCTAACCTGTTCAGCTTTCACATTCATCTCTCTCTCTCTCTCTCTGGCTTTTCTTCGCAAATGAAGATTCAGGAAGGACTCATCCGCGCTTACTGCAAGCGCGCTGATGACTAAAAAGGCCAATCCGAGATAAACAAGTCCGGTTGCAGAAAGCACAGCAGAAGGTCTCCTTAGGTGATGTTTCCAGGTTGTGATTCTTTCTGCGTTGTCATTTCTCTTCAAGACTTGTTTGGCATGAGTTCTCAAATAAGGCTGCAGCATTGTGGATAGTGCGTCTCCATGCCTCCCAATGTGAGGCCAGGGCGGACCATTGTTGGTGATCAGTTTGGCCGAGCCTGAGATGCTGTTTCAGGGAGTCCTTGTATCGCTTTTTGGAGCACCCCTCTTACGCTGACCCGTGGCGAGTTCACCGTAGAGTATTATTTTGGGGAGGCGATCCTCCATCCTAGAAATGTGCCCTGCCCAGCGCAGCTGTATTCTCAATATCATGGCCTCAATGCTGGTGATCCCTGCTTGCTCAAGGACAGCAACATCTGTCACGTAGACAGTCCAGTGTATATTTAGGATTGTGCGTAAACAGCGCTGATGAAAGCGTTCGAGGAGTCGTACGCATGGGCGATAGGTGACCCATGTTTCAGATACATGTTCTGTATATGTTTCATATACAAAAACTGAAAATACTATAGCATGAATCATCCTGACTTTGGTATTCAATTATATACCTTTGTAATCCACAGTGGGGCCTGAAACCAATCCCCTGCAGATACAGGGGTCCTACTGTACCAGTTCCTTCATAGCTGCCTTTCCAAGTCTTAGTCTTCTTAATTATTTTTTTACTACAATCTTCATTTTGATTAATGACTGAATCAATGGATAGAAAATCTTTTAACTATTTCAATCTCATGAACAACCACTTTAAAGTTATGTAGATCATTTTTGGGTTATTGTTTGTTTTCTTAATATTCAGGTGTAACCCTGCTTTTAAACTTTCTTCCTTAGTTTTCTTTAGTAGGTGTTCCAAGTGTTTGCTATTTTCTGTTATATCTGCCTGTCTTAAGTTATTGATGTTTCTTCCTCCTATTTTCATCTCTCCTTCCTCTGAGTTTAATCCTACTTTCTACATGATGTGTTCTGCATATAAATTAAACAGATAACGTGATATGTCTGACCCCCTTGCTAATTGAAAACCATTCTGTTTCTCTATATTCCATCTTGAGAAGCTGTCGCTTGTAGAGTATAGGTTATGCATCAGGACAATTACATTTTGTGGCACTTATATTTCCTTTAGAGTGTTTCACAGTTTTTTATGATGTGTGTAGTCAAAGGCTTTGATGTAGCCTATAAAGCACTTGCTGATTTTCTTCTGAAGTTCTTTGATGCCTGCCATTATCCAATGTATGTTTACAATATTATTTCTAGTGCCTCTTCCTTTCGGAGTCCAGCTTGAACATTTGATGCATCTCATGCCATATATGGCAAAAATCTTTGTTGTCAAATCTTGAGCAAGTATAATCCTGCCAAAATTGTCTGTTGCACGACAGGTTAGTATGCACTCTTTCTATGGAAACCTCCTGAGTTCTAAAATACTTACACATATGTATACTATACACTATTCCCTGCGAAGGAGGGGATGTTAATAATGTTGATCTCAGTAGAACTAAATATTAAAATTTTAGCAAACAGCCTCTTTGCAACAAGTCAATTAATATTTGGATCCTGTATCCCTAACAGTGGATCTTTATTTACATCATTGCTTAATAGTTATAATCTGACCACCCCAATATGGGGGAGGGATGATTTTAAAGGCTTGATATCTGTGTACATTTATCTGGGAGTAATCTCCATCAAACACTATAGGACTTGCTTCTAAATAAATTCATATAGGACTCCATTTTACAACAAAAAGGAGCCATAGCTCCACTATTTATATATAGAATGTATTCACATTCCATTATTTGCAGGATGACAATTTTATAGTCAACAAATGTAGCAATTTCCAATTTCAGGGGTGGGGTACAAATTGTGAAGAAGATACTTGTCATAAAATTTCACTAAGGTGATTTTTCTGAAGTAACAAGATGAACTCTGTTGTGGCAACTGAGACACTCCAATAAAATAATTAACAGCGAACGTTTCTTTTTTATTAGATATGCTAAGACCCAATTTCAATTGAAATTGTCCTATAAAAGGTCTTAACATTATTTTTATCTTCTTAAATCAAGCTGAAATGCTGCCAGCTTTATTCATCTTCACAATAAAGAGATGCTTGTATGACTTATTAAATTTGTGTTCAAGTCCTCAGAGTTAAGTAAAGACTGGTTTTCAGTTCAGTCTTTTAAAATATGTAAATCTCGCATGGATGTTTCCAGCTTTAGGGTTTTCTGACAAACACATTTTGTCAGTTGGAAGGAAAGTCTTTAATGATCCTCAAGCTCTGTTCTGCTCATATAGATCAATTATAATTTTCCAGAAAAAAAAACTCTGGTTCTGTTTGGTTTTAGAGCTTTTTGAAGCAAATAGCCATTTTGTTTTATAAGGTTTTATTGAAATGCACGGTCATGTCATATATACAAAACAATCAACCACTCAAGGAAACAGTGCCCTTGAAATTATGCAGTTCCCCCAAGTGGTTTACATGATTTAAGAGATGAGAAGTATGCTGGCAGCAAGAAAGGGAAATATGAAGGAGGCTTGGTTTCGCCTTAAAATAGAAGAAGGGACCGTAGAATTGTATAGCCACATGAATACTTCCTCTATGTAAATGTCCAGAAGCCATTCATAAAGGCACAATGCTAAGGGCAGAATTTCTAGACATGCCTTACTTTAATTTATCTTAGCTGTGCAGTGTTTTTGAAAACTCCACTAGCCATGAAGTCGTTCCAGGGCTCAAGCCATTTCTTCCTGCCACAGACCCCATTCATGCTTATTGCTAGTAGCAACCATGTGGCTTCTCCATATGGAAATCCTATGTGGTGGAGGTGAAACATACAGCAGGGATGGGTAGTCTGTGGACTGCAGCTATTTGCTATGGTGGCTGGAAATTTGGAAGTCTTGGCATCTGAAGAGTCAGTTTCCTCATCCATAGCATAGGGGGAAACCTATATACACAAACTGTGAAGTGTGTGTGTATGGTTTTCTTATCCAGTTGTTGATTTACAAAGGAGGGCAGTGGTATGAACTGGGTGGAAAAGAAACCAAGCAATTATCACATGGAAAATTCCCACATGGGAAGGATGGTATCTTCTACACAATTTAGGTAAATATGGATCAGGCCATTGTCACTTTCCAGCACACTGAAGTCAATTCAACAAATGCTGGGATGTTTTTGTTTTTATGAATTTTATTAGTTTGTTTTTATACTGCAACTGAAATTTTCCATTCTTTTTTTAAAAAAATACATGCATTGGACATTGATTAGAGGAAGGACACAACTTCCTTGTTGTAACATCTAGATTGCCTGCTGGCTTGTTTCATTACATTTCAAACTGCTGATTATGACTTATAAAACCCCATAAAGCTCAGGTCCAGGCTATCTGAGGGAAGTTCTGCCCTCCCAACCCAAACAGTTGCTGATTGGGCATTGGGGGCGATGTTGCAAAGGCACCTCTGTGCTGTTGCTGGACATCTCTAACTTCCTTTCCTTTCAGCCTGAAGTGTATGTAAGCATACTGGTAGAATTTTGCACTTTGCTAGCTCTGTATGGGATTTTGGCCTTTGAGTGTTTGCCCATTTTTAAAATTCCACAGGTCAGCGTAAGAGGGGCACTCCAAAAAATCGATACAAGGACTCCCTGAAACAACATCTCAGGCTTGGCCAAATTGATCACCAACAATGGTCTGCCCTCACATCGGGAGGCATGGAGATGCAGTATCCACAATGCTGCAGCCTTATTTGAGACCTCACGCTGAACAAGTCTTGAAGAGAAACGACAATGCAGAAAGAATCACAACCCGGAAGCATCACCCAAGGAGACTTTCTGCTGTGCTTTCTGCAACCGGACTTGTTTATCTCGGAGTGGCCTTTTTAGTCATCAGCGCGCTTGCAGAAAGCGTGGGACAAGTCCTTCCTGAATCTTCGTTTGCGAAGAAAAGCCAGAGAGAGAGAGATGAGAAAATTGTTCTCAGCCAAGTTGAGCTTGTGATGGTGGTGAAAAAGCTCAGGTGAAATATACACAAGCAATGTGGCATAGATGTGGCATAGAAATGGAGGAAATTCTAGGGCAGAGAAGTATTGCTAATATGGAAAGAGAATGGCTATGATGAAGTCACCTCAAGCAGACTAACTATGGATAAAATGTAGGAGAAGCTGGAATAGAGCCCCTTTACTGATTCAAGACATCTGAGGAAGAGCTTGTGGCACCTGAATAGGAACAAAAGGAAGTTCTATTTCATAAGAAATCTTGTTTGCACCATTATCTGGAAGCCATTCTCTAACTGTGTTGTAAGGTCAAAAAATACTTGCTTTCATCAGTCTTAAAACTTCATTAGCTTGGGTGAAAGTGTGGTCGTTTGTAAGACCTGTTGTAGTGTGATATGGTGAAATACAATCTGAAGGGCAAGCAGTATTTGCCAATGTAAAAACAATGATGGCACATCATATTTTGGGCATGTTCAAAGTGGTTCGCTAGCATTCTTTCTACAACAAAATCCTAAATCAACAAAATAGTGATACCTTTTTATTGGGCCAATTAAAAAGCTTTTTTTTTTAAAGTAATCTTTACAGTAGCCTTGTAAAGTTTTATTATCCTCATATGTGGAGAAGCTGAAGGGTGAAAAGGGTAGACTGTCTAAATCAGGGGTGGACGACTGTGGTGGAAGGGTAGGGGGTCACATTAGCCACACAGAAGACCTTGGAGGGCTGCACCTACTCCAATAATATAAAATAAAGGCATTTCCCCCAAACACCTCTAGGGGGCATTTTTACTATGCTTTGGATTTCAAAAAAGGCCTCTCCTGGGCTTAAATTGATCTAGCCCCCCTAAAAATGTGGTGAAAATGCCCCCAAGTGGACATTTTGGAGCATTTTAGGGCAAACAATTTAAAAAATGTTTGAAAAAATTGTTTTTGACCCTGACAGTCCAGGGGGCCTCCAAATGTGGTAGAAATGCCCTCTACACCCTATATACAGTGAATTTGAAGGCATTCTGGAACAATTTTTTAACAAGTATTTCTGACCTCTGGGTGGCCCTGGAAGCCACAAAAACAGTACTGGGACCCACGTGTGGCCTGCAGACAGCATTTTACCTACCCCTGATCTAAAGCAAGTTCATTGGGATTTGGATTCTGGGTGGCTCAGTCCCACTCACTACAAGGTCTCCATATAGATATTGTTCTCACAGAGTCTATGGCCCAGAAGACAATTGATAGTGCATTTAGTGAATTTACACTTCAGTGCTCTGGCTTACCACAGAAGCACAGTTCCTTGGGCGGAAAGGGCATGTCACAGCTCACAGTGCTATTTAGGGGAAGGGGATATCCAGGAATGGGTTAACCTCTTCTGCTGCTCAGACAAAGTAAGGGATCACCTGACCTTTTCATTAAATCTTTTTTATTGGCGTCCTAACTCCTCCCTGCAGTTCCATACAAAATCCAGAGACAAAATAAAAAAGGAAAGGAACATTGCTACCAAGAGGGCTCGATGTCGATTCTCCTTGGTAAGAATGCACCTTCAGAATAGGTTCCCAATGTACCATTCTCTGCCAGCAGAGAAAGAGCTATCCAGGAATGGGGCCTACCCAAGCCACTGTCTGTGATAAGAGGTAGGCTAGAGGCCAGTGATGTAGGCAAGCTGAAACAACCTGTTATTAGCTTAGATATTTGGCTAAAGGGGATTTGACAATGGTGTGGGGATTTGATAATTGTGTGTGTGTTAACTACAAAGCCACAAGTATGCACTTTCCTTATTTTCTCATTGTATGATCAATTCTTCAAATCTGGTATATTTTCGACATTGCTTATTTACCCTTATCCATTCCATTGTCCACTGTTCTAATTGTATGCAATTGAACCAGGAAATCTTTAACCCATGTAATCTCTCTTTTATTTGTTCTCTTCTATTCATCTTTTTAATACATTCTTCTATTGTTATTATTTTCTTTTCTCTTAAACCCGTTTCCAATTATTTCTTTAAGTTTGCTGGAAATTTTTCCGTAACCACCACTGGAGTTAGCGGAGACATGATAAGTAATAACTTTTCTTTATATTTTACCCATATCTCTAAAATATTATTCAAAAAGGGATTATCTATTTTTCCAATCAATTTCTTGGTAAGTTTATTAAAAATATATATTTTCCAATTTATACTCTATTTCTGGCATATCTGTTTCTAACCAATCTAGTTCCCCTTTTTACGTTATTGCTTCTATAATGTATCTAATCTGATTTGCTATATAATATAATTTTAGGTTAGGGAGATGTTTGTACCATCTTTTTTTTATTAACCCTTGCTTTCCTATCTCCATTACAATAATTATTAATTATAGTTTGCCAGTTCTTTAACTCTGATTCCCTTATCTTAATCGGTAACATCCCAAATAAAAAATTAATTTTGGGTAATATTTTCATTTTAACAATTGCTATTCTACCAAACTATGATGATTTTATTTTCCTAAATTCTTCTACTTTTCTTTTAACCTCTTGTGGCATTTTAATGTAATTTTTCCCCTCTAAATCTTTTAAATTCTTAGTTACAATAATTCCTAAATATTTAATTGAGTCTTTTACTCTAATATTAATTTTTTTACTCCCCATAAATTCTTGTTCCTCTTCCCTACTGTAATTAAACAACATCATCTCTGATTTAGTCCAGTTTATTTGCAAACCTGTCATTTCTCCAAATTCTTTTAAATAAGTTTCTATTCTATTCTATTCATTTTCTCTAAGGTATTTTCAATCATTAATAAAGTGTCATCTGCAAATAGACTTATTTTATTTTTCCTTTTATTACCAATTCCAATGAAGCCTTCATCCTGTCTAATAACATTTGCTAACATTTCTATAACTATGTCAAACAAGATCGGAGAAAGAGGGCACCCCTGTCTAGTACCTCGGGATAACTGAATTTGTTCAGTCATTCCATCATTCACTACTACCCAGGTTGTATTTTGTGTATATTGCTGATTTATCAATCCTTTAAATCTTTTACCAAATCCCATTGCTTCTATTATCATTTTTAATGCTGACCATTCCATATAATCTAAGGCCTTGAAAATATCCAAGGCTAATATTCCTGCTTTTAAATTACTTTTTTGTATTTTATCTATT
The DNA here is from genome assembly GCA_030847615.1 of Gambelia wislizenii. Lineage (NCBI taxonomy): Eukaryota > Metazoa > Chordata > Lepidosauria > Squamata > Crotaphytidae > Gambelia > Gambelia wislizenii. The sequence continues at coordinate 78,104,856 of JAUMIR010000006.1, read as the reverse complement.
ATATTAAGTACCCTTCCAATTAGGCTTGACATTTGTCTACCCGCTATAAAACCACATTGATCTCTTTTAATATATTTAAATATAAATGTATTCATCCTTCTTGCCATTATTGCAGTCAATATCTTAGCATCTTGATATAGTAAGGAAATAGGCCTATATGATCCTGGATCTGTCAGATCTTTCTCAGATCTTGGAATTAAGACTATTAAAAACTGTTCCCACGATATTGGGATCTTATCTCCTTCTATTATTTTATTATATAACACCTTCAGTTTAGGTATTAATATTTTTTTAAAAAGCTTTATAATATTCTGATCCCTGTCCATCTAATCCAGGGGATTTACCACCCTTCAATCGATCAATAACCTTTGCCATTTCTGCCTCTGTAATTAACTGTTCCATCTCATCCCTATCTTCTTCTAATATTCTTGCTTTACAATATTTCCCAATATACTCCTTAATCTTTCCCCTGGGTTTTCCTCCTGTTGAGTATAATTCTCTATTAAAGTCTTGAAATATTTTTATTTTATCTTTCATCAAATTACAACTTTTCCTGTTTTATCTTTGATTGCTCCTATCATGATCCACTCTTTTTTAGATTGTGCCAATCTGGCCAGCATTTTTGAATTCTTATTACTGTATTCAAAAAATTCCCTTTTTAAATATATCAAATTTCTTTGCACTTCATCAATTTCTATTTTTTCCAATTCGCTTCTTTTTGCTTGTAATTGTATATAATTTTGTTTATCTCTAAGCTTTAATATATTATCTCTCTAATTCTTTTATTTCCAGTTCTAATCTCTTCACATTATTTTCCTTTTGCCCTTTTAAAATATGTGCTTCTTTAATACAGATTTCTCTTGCTACTGCTTTCATCATATCCCAAAGTACAGTTTGAGAGCATTGTCCTGTATTATTAATATCCCATATTTCTTGCCATTCTTTCCTGATCTTTTTGACAATATTTTGATAATTAAGAATGTTTACATCCAACCTCCATCTCTTTGCTTCTTTATAATCTTTTTAATTATAATATCCACATTAACTAATGCGTGATCCGTTACTTTAATAATGCCAATGTCTGTGTTCAATACTCTTGAAAGCAAATTGTTAGATACAAAAAGCATATCTGTTCTAGAATAATTTTTATGCAAGGGTGAGTAGTAAGTAAATTTTGTTTCATCTTGTTTTAATGTTCTCCAGACTTCTTTTAACCCTTTTCTTTTCATAATTTTATTTAAATCTGTTATATTATATCTTTCTGCCTTAGTGGGAATAGATTTATCCCTACTTTTATCCATTACCATGTTAAAATCTCTTGCCATTACTATTAGACCTTTCTGTATGGTTTCCATTTCTTTCAACACTTTTTCATAAAATTCTACTTTTCATTTGGTGAATATATGTTCACTAATGTATAATCTTCTCCCATCACTCCCTGAAAAATTATGTATCTTCTTTTTCATCCTTTTTTTACCTTTAGAACATTGAAACCACATTTTTTTGATATTGTAATTGCTAACCCCCTTGCTTTAGAAGTCCCATATGCTTTCTCATAAATCGTTGACCATCTTAATCTTAATTCATTGGCCTCTTCTTTTACTTGATGCGTTTCCAATACAAATATTATATCTGCCTTATCCCTATTTATCAAAGCTTCAACTCTTTTTCTTTTCAAAACATTTCCCAGCCCTTTCACATTTAATGTTGTGATTCTTATTTTATTAACCATAATATTTGAAAAATTATTCTTTTATGGTCCTTTATTGTAACACATTTATCCCCTTCAACCCCAACATACTCAACATACTTCTCCTCCCCACACATAACCATCCCATAATTTTTTCCCATGTTCCCCCTCCCTCCCCACATACACAAATAACACCCTTCCATCCCTTAAAGCAATTTACCTTAATCATGGTTCCCTTGAACCCTCGGGGGGGGGGAGGATCCCCCAATATTGAAGCAGCAGTGAATCACCACCCATCGGCCCATTTTTAATATATTTAATATATCCCATCTCTTTATTTTCATTTTTTAAAATTGCAAATGAAGTGTCCTCTTTTATCTTCATGGCTTCTCAGCTCCTGCAGTTGCACCTTGTTCTTCTTCTACTTCTTGCTCTCCTTCACGATCTTCTTTGGATTCCAAATTCAATTCTCGCAATAAATCCATTCCCTGTTGTATTGAAGTTATTTTGTAGAATTTCCCCGCCCAATGAAATTTCAAAAAAACAAAAAACAAAACTGGATATCCTCATCCATAGGTAATCCCAGCTTTCTTTAACAAAATGATGCATGGTCTGATTGTTCTTCTCCACTGGATAGTTTCTGGGCAGAGGTCATTATAAACTTCCACTGGGGTCAATTTATATTTCAATGGTTCAGACATTCCTTTTATTGCTTTCATTAGAAGATCCTTCTTGTAACGACTTGCACATTTCATGACAATGTCTCTTGGAAGCAGTCCTCCTTTTTTAAAAGTTGCCTGATGAATTCGTTCTATATCTGCTGGTTCCCATGTAGTATCTTTAGTCACAGTTTTAATCCATTTCAAAACTTTTTCTTTCAAAATTGTTGGATTTTCTCTAGGTAGTTCTGGAAATCCGCGAATCCAAAGATTTACACAGCATTCTCTATCCAGTAGATCAATCAATTTTAATTGCTATTTTTCAAATTGAATAGATTGTTCTTCCATGCTCTTACGTTGAATTTCTTGCTGTTTCTCAAGGAGATCCAGTATCTGGTCAACTTCCTTAATCTCCAGTTTCAGTTCTCCTTTAGATGTATTAATTATCTTTTCAATCTTTTTAGACATCTGATCCATGAGAGCTTCATTGTTCTGTTGCATTTTTTTCATAGCATCTGAAAATCATGTTTTCAACTTAGACATTTGTGCTTCCATTTGAGCTGGTTGGCCTATTGGTTGCTTAGGAACAGCTCCGAGTTCCTCCTTAGATTTTTCTCCTTTCCCTGCTTTTGACTTCACTGTGTCCACCATTGTTTTGCTAATTTTAGCTTCTTGTTCTATATCTCTTGAATTAATTATTTCCTCTGATCTCACTCTACTAAGAGGTTGAATAGTAAAATCTGAAGGTCTAGTATTTTTGGACCGATTCCACGAAGTAATTGCAGATTGTTTATCTTTTTTACTTTTAGACATTTGCCAGCTGCCACCTCTAAAACCAAAAGTAAGTTTTAATTGCTCTCCATGTCTGGCAAAATCTATTTTTTAAACACAGTCTTTTGCTAGGATGGTGATGGCGAACCTATGACACGCATGTCACCACTGACACATGTAGCCGTCTATGGTGACACGCGGCTAGGTCGCTCCCCCCAACCCGCAACCTCACCACTAAAGTGGTGATCAGGACTTCAAAGTCCCATCGCCATTTTAGCGAGGTGGGGGAGGGAACAAAAGTGGCAGGCAGGGCTACGAAGCCCCAGTCACCACTGGGCTTTCCAGCCAGCATCTTCCCATCCAAAAGCTGCGATCACAGCTTTGGGAAGGGAGGGTGGCTGGTCGCTGGAGGGGAGGAGCAGGAGGGGGGAAAGCCCTCCTATCCAGAAAACCCCTCCCATCCAGTCCTCCCATCAGGCCAGCGATGCTCCTCCCCATGCAGCCTCGCTGGAAGAGAGGGGTCTTCTCTGTGACTCAGTCACGGAGGGTGGCTGGAGGCTGGAGGGGAGGGGCTGAAGCGGGGGGAGCTTTCAAACCAGCACCCTCTATTTCCAAAGTCACGATGGATCACAGTTTTGGAAAGGGAGGGTGGCTGGCTTTGGAAAGAGAGGGTGACTCACTGGTTGCTGGAGGGGAGGGGCTGGAGTGGGGGGAGCTTTCAAACCAGCACCCTCTGTTTCCAAAGCCGTGATGGATTGTGGTTTTGGAAAGGAGAGTGGCTGGCTTTGGAAAGGGAGGGTGGCTCACTGGTTGCTGGAGGGGAGGGGCTGGAGGGGGAGGCTATCTAGAAAGCACCCTCCCTTCCAAGGAGGCCACCATGTTGGCCTTCTTCCTGGCAGCCTCGGCTGCCAGGGGAAAGGCGGGAAAAAGGGAGCCAATCAGGGCCAGGTAGCTGTACCCTGATTGGCTGCCTGGAATGGAGGGGAGGGACATCTGGCTGCATTTCCGGCACAGCTGGATGATGCGGAGGCTGGCAACAGGGCCAGTATAAATAGGCCAGCCTCGGCGCAAAGCCTCCAGTTCGGCCCCAGCAGCGCTTTGGCCACCCCCCCGCCCTCGCTGCAGCCTGCGCATTGCTAAGCTAAGTGCAAAAAGTGAGATCATTGCTGAGATAAGTGAGGGAAGGCTGGAAGAGGAGAGGACCTAAGGCATGGTATGGGTGCTGTTTTCTGCCGTTAGCAGCAGCCATTGTTATTCACATAAGAAATAATATCTTGCTCCATAGTGCAGACTCCATTTCACCACTATTACTGTTGTGCATCCTTATTAACCCTATTTCTGCTTATTAACCCTGCCCTTTCCTAAATGACAGTTACATGCATCATTTTGTGGCTAGTAAGGCTAATTAACCCCTAATTACCTGCAGGCCTAACAAGTGCTATCTATAATTCTATCTTCTGTCACTGCCCCCCTGACTGGGAACCCCAAAAATAAAAAACTAAGGTTAAGTAAAGGAAGTGGTAGTAGCAGTGGACAACCCTTTCAAGAGACATGGACCGAGATGTATGGCTTTATAGAAAAAAATGGCAGATTATTTTGCGTTCTATTTAATGAAACGGTAGTAAGCAGAAGATGGAATATAAATAGACATTTTGAAACTAATCATTCTCAGCTCTTAGAAAAAAGTGAGGATGAAAGGAAGGCATACATTTCCAGGCAGCTACAACTTTATAAGAGCCAATCTAATTCCATCCTAAAATTTATGAAAGGCTCTACAAATTTAACATCTGCAAGTTTGAGCATTGCTCACTCTATAGCTCAGCATGGAAAAGCGCTCAGTGAGGGAGAATTTATTAAACAAACTCTCCTAAGATGTGCACCAGTTCTATTTCACGATATGCAGAATAAAGATGCAATTATTAAGAGAATATCTGAGTTACCACTCAGTAGAAATATCATAAACGACCGAATAATGAGACTGAACACAAATGTACAACATTAATTAGAGAGAGACCTAAGGAAGTGTAAATATTTTTCGATCTCTCTTGATGAAACTACTGATGTCACATCACATGCTCAGTTGGCCATTATTGGTTGATATTCTGATGGTCTCACAATGAGAGAAGAGTTGATAAAGTTAGTATTAGTGCCAACAAGTACAGCAGGAAGTGAAATATGTAAGGTTGTTCTACAAACATTTTGTGACCTAAGCATTGATATCTCTAAAGTGGTGTCAGTGACGACAGATGGGGCACCAAATATGGTGGGGGGGAAAAGTTGGATTTGTCAATTTTTTTACAGAAGCTATTGGACGTCCAATTGTGCCTTTTCATTGTACTATCCATCAGGAGGCTTTATGTGCCAAGGCAGGATTCACCGACCTAAACGACTTAATGTCAGTTGTTACAAAATTAGTTAATTTAATAGCTGCTCACACCCTTCACAAGCGAGAATTTTCGGCACTTTTACAGGAGGTTGATTCCACCTACAGTGGACTGCTGATGTACAATAATGTAAGATGGCTGAGCCGAGGCAAAGTTCTTGAGCGCTTTGTGGAGTTCTTTGAAGAAATTAAGGTATTTCTTGACGATAAGGAACTGGGAAACTTTCCTCAGCTTAATGATGATACCCTGATTTTTTTTATAGATCTCTCTGTTCATATTAATGAACTGAACTTAAAGTTACAAGGTTTTGGCAAAAGTATTGAGGTTAAGTTTGGATACATAAAAGCTTTTGAAAGTAAAGTTAAAATTTTCAAGCGAGATGTAGAAACTAAAACTTATAAGTATTATCCTCGAGTAGCAAAGCGTTTTGAGAAGGCCAGTGCAGCTGTACAAAATGAAATGGAACTCTTGCATATGAAGTACCAGCATGTTTTGGACTCGTTACTTGACCAGTTTAGTGATAGATTTAGTCAATTTAGAAGTCTAGAACAGACCATGAAAATAATTAAGTATCCTGATGTAGTAGTCTACAGTAGTTTGGAATTAAATGGTTTCCAATGGATGCAAATTGATGATTTGGAGATGCAACTTGCAGAATTTCAAGACAGTATCTGGGCTCAGGTGTTTGTCGACTTGAGGTCAAAGCTTGAGATTCTGGAAAGGCGCCGCTTGGAGAATCAAGAGGAGTGCCACTACGAACAGGAAATTTGGAGTGCCTGGAACTGACTACCAGACACTTTTAGCACCCTGAAAAATATAGCAATGGCTTTACTCACAATTTTCCCCTCTACATACTTTTGTGAGGCTTTATTCTCAGCGTTAAATAATATCAAAACCAACAAAAGAAACAGATTGACAGATGAAGTTAGTAGCGCTTACTTGGGCCTGAAGTGTACAAAATACCAACCATCAATTGAAGAATTAGCAAATGAAATTCAGCAACAAAAAGTCACTAATAGGCAGGTTAGTTAAAGAATTCCCCCTCCCCCTCACTTATCTCAGTTCACGGCACCCCACACAAGCTAAATAATATCAAGACCAACAAAAGAAACCGACTGACGGATGAACAAAGAAGTCACTAAGCAGGTAAGTTAAATAATTAATTTTTGGTTTATTAAATGCAATTATATATAACAATTATACATTTATGTTATTTAAATAATAAATATCCTGAAATAATGTTTTTTCCTCAAAGTGACACACCACCCGAGTTATGCTCAGTTTTTTGGCGAAGTTTGATACACCAGGCTCAAAAGGTTGGCCATCACTGTGCTAGGAGCTTTAACTTAGAAGTCTTTGATGTTTTTTACTTACGTTTGCTTTGATATGGTCTCATAAATTACTTCTTTATATTTCCTTTGGCCGGGAGGTTATGGTTTTCGCTGCTACTCCATCTTCCATCAGGCTCCTCACCCCGCTACAGATCCCCTGTCATTACCCCCACGACTTGCTGAGATAGCTCCTTGGCTGGTGGAGAGCAGAGCTGGGGATCAGAGAAAGATCTGGCTATGTCCCCATAGCCAAGCAAAGACCAAGGACATATTCTGCCAAGATCCACTGGGGTTGTCTGGAGCTCTCAGCTGTCATTGCTCTGTGTCTGGCTATGCGGACAAAGCCAGACACTTCTCCAATCCCCTCTGCTCTTCATCAGTAACATAATGGACCTTGGGAGCAGCCTTTACAATTAGAGGGTGAGTCCTGCGGAGGCTTTGATTGTTGCAGAGGGAGGAAGGGATTATCAACCTCTGTAACGCCCCAAAAACACATACATAAGCATAAGGTGGAATTACACAAGTAATTGTAAGTATGCTACTGTCAGGATGCCAGGCCATAGCTAACAGATGTTTGGCATGTATTTGGAGGGAATGTGGAAACGGGGGTTGAACTGGGTTGTAGTTTATGCCCTGGAACTTTGGTGTCAAGTTCATAGTGATTTTTATAGCTCCCACAGAGCAAGACTACATGTTATCAGATCCCTTCTCATTGCAACCAAGCCTCAAGTTGCTAATTCTAGAACAACACTTCATATGCAACCATGTGGTCCATTGGACAGTTAGATTTTTTTTTATGTGGCTTCTGTTCCCACCCATCCTCATCCCTGCCTGTTACCTGATTAGGGTGAAATCCATCAACAGGTTCTATTAGCTGCCAGGCTTCTCCTCCCATCTTCTGCCATATTTCAGTAACTGTAAACCAGATAATTACAGAAGATTATGCACCACACGTATAAACACCACATCCACTTCATACAGCAACACAGGCAGTATTTTTAGCAAATGACTGCTGCACAGGAAAAATTATGATGATTTATATAATATTGTCAAAGTCAATGCTATATTCAATCCTCTTTCCTTCCAGGCAGCATTTAAGCCTTTCTAAGACGTTTATGCAAGGAAAACTCTGAATATAAATGTTGGCAGAATAATTCATATCCAGCTCCATGTAAAAATAAGACTTAAATGAGGCAAAGTTATACTTGATGGCTGAATACTATGGTGAGTTCCAACTAGAGCAGACCCACTGAATCAATGGAAGTTACAAAAATGTTGACTTAACAAGTCAACATTGGGTCAGTGGGTTTACTTTCATTGGGACTGACAATAGGATTTAGGCCGATATATATTGCCATCTTTTATCCCCTGTTCTCGCCACCCTTGTCTCTGTTTTTACCTGCCAGGACTTTCCTCACTAGTCATCTTCCATGGTTTGTTGCATCTTTCTCAACATGAAAGTTCAAAGTCATTGCCTTCAGAATGAACAATTGTAGCTATATGTACTTTTGGCCTAAAGTGTTCAGGTACTGAGAACCTGAAATATTCAGGAACTGAGGTGTGAGGACCAGCATGGTGTATTGGTTTGAGTATTGGACTATGACTCTGAAAGCCAGGGTTTGAATCTTCACTCAGCTAGGACTACCCGCTGGATGACCTTGGGCAAGTCACTCTCTCTCAGCCTCAGAGAAAGGCAAAGGCAAACTCACTTTGAACAAATTTGCCAAGAAAACCCTGTGAGAAGGTCGCCGTAAGTCAGAAATGACTTGAAGGCACACAACAGCAGCAAATTCAGGCATGCCATTTTCAGGACTGCATGACTGCTAAGAAGAAATAACCTCTTTGGAAAAGTATATATACCTTTTGGTATATATACCCATACACACCCACTTCTCTCTCTTTCTCTCTCTCTTCCCCCACCCATGTGGGCATGTGCATGTGTATGTTATGGAATTATATATATCCAGGAAATCCACGCATCGTGTATGATATTTTTTTTGCCTCTAATGTGTATTTAGAGATAGAACTCTCAGTGGTGGGCCTAAATCCTGTTGTTAGTCCCAAGTCAATGGCCCAATGCCTCCTGCCCCTCCCCAAGACCCACCAGAGACAACATCCTATGACACCAAAATTCAGTGGTTGAACTGAAGGAAAACCATTTCCAGGTTGATGAGAACTACACTTTCTGCTGAAAACACAGCACATGGGAGTGAGCCCTTGTCTTAACAAAGAATTGAGCTTCATGGGGTCTTCTGGGCCTGTGATTTTCATTTAAATCAAAGTATAGGTCCCTACATACTTTCTTGTAACCTGAAATGCATTAAAAATTCTACCATGGCTGAATTGCAGCAGTAGCTGCAAGTGTTTATGTATTTATTTGTTGACTATATAACCCACCTTTCTCCCAAAATGGGATTCAAGGCAACTCACAATAATTAAAAAAAAATATTAAGCCAAAACATTAGTTTATAAAAGTTTAAAAAGGAATTAAATGACAATATTATAAAATAACAATATTGTTTTAAGAGCAACATGCTCTTAAATTTAAAACATGTAAAACATATTTAAAACATAATTTCCAGTAAAAAAAAACCCAAATGGGAAGGAGCCTTCCCACCCACCCCCTGTATATCTCACCATGATATTCAATAACATTAGAAGAAAATGAGGCTCTGATATGAGCTAGACTGAAGTTAACAACAACAACAACAACAAAACCTTTCCCAAATCCCTGCTGTAATTGATTCAACAAATCTTCCATTGCTCCTGGATCAAAAAGTAAATAAACTTAAAGCTGGGGGTTCCTCATCCCACAGATGATCCCACACTCTTAGAGAAAGGATGACCTCTACCAGCAAGCAGACAGAGAACAAGATTAAACCTGGCAGTACCAAAAGACCAAATCCAATACAGTATAACAAAAGTCTTCTAATCTTATTCCGCAGCACTATTCTATCAGGTAATTAGTGAGACTGCTGGAAAGCAATTTACCCAGTTCCCAGATGACAAATGTCATGACTAGGATGAAAAGAATTACCACAGCACCACTCCTTCTGTTCCATTCTAGAGAAAGATTGTCATCCAAGGCTGCTAAAGCAATTTCAGTCCCAAACCTGTTGTGACCCCAGGCTGGTGCAGGCCTAGAATATTAGTAACATTAGTATAAATAAATAGTATGAGAACAGTGGGGATTTCATAGAATCATAGAATTGCAGAGTTGGAAGAGACCACGAGGGCCATCCAGTCCAACCCCCCTGCCACGCAGGAAATCTTGATCAAAGCATCCCCGACAGATGGCAATCCAGCCTCTGTTTAAAGACCTCCAAGGAAGGAGACCCCACCACGCTCTGAGGGAGTGTGTTCCACTGCCGAACAGCTCTTACTGTCAAAAAGTTCCTCCTCATGTTGAGGTGGAATCTCTGTTCCTGGAGCTTGCACCCATTGCTCCGTGTTCCAGTCTCTGGAGCAGCAGAAAACAAGCCTGCTTTATCCTCAGCGTGACATCCCTTCAAATACTTAAACAGGGCTATCATATCGCCTCTTAACCGTCTTTTTTCCAGGCTAAACATACCCAGCTCCCCAAGTCTCTCCTCATAAGGCATCGTTTCCAGACCTTTCACCATTTTAGTTGCCCTTCTCTGGACACGCTCCAATTTGTCAATATCCTTTTTGAATTGTGGTGCCCAGAACTGGACACAGTATTCTAAGTGAGGTTTGACCAAGGCAGAATAGAGTGGCACTATTACTTCCCTTGATCTAGACACTATACTTCTATTGATACAGCCCAAAATCGCATTGGCCTTTTTAGCTGCTGCATCACATTGTTGGCTCATGTTCAACTTGTGGTCTACTAGGACTCCTAGATCCCTTTCGCACGTAGTCTCATTCAGCCAGGTCTCTCCCATCCTATATTTATGCATTTCATTTTTCCACCCTAAATGCAGTACTTTACATTTCTCCGTATTGAATTTAGTGATCTGAGCATTGCACTATGACTCTGGAGACCAGGTTTTGAATCTCCATTAAGTCATGGAAACCCACTGGGTGACCTTGAGCAAGTCACACTCTCTCAGTCTCAGAGGAAGACAAAGGCAACCCCCCCCCACGAACAAATCTTGCCAAGAAAACCCTGTGATTGGTTTGCCTTTGGGTCACTGTAAGTTGGAAATGACTTGAAAGCACAAAGCAACAAAAGAGTCCCCTGTATGACCCCAATACAGCCCACTTAATTATCTTACTCAGGAATGCTAACGTCAATACTGACCTGTAATTATCCAAAATAGTTAGTTTGACAGTATTTCTAAGAGTATGGATCACAACCTTCTTGATTGAGGCATTAGGTCTCTTCTAATGGGTATGCTGCCACAGGTGTTAAAATACAATTAAACCCGGCTCAGCTAATTTTATAAATCACAAAGATCAAGGTCGAGTGGGTATGTATAGAATCTCAAAAATTTTTGTTCAAACCTAAATCAATATCAATAGAAGGTTATTCATAAAAAAAGACAAGCAGATACTTCAGGCACTCTTTTTTGAAATGCACATACTGCAGAATTGAAGCTGGAGTGGATGCAAATGATTTTATCTGTTAATTTAATTTAATTTATGGCCATCTTTTCTCCCAATATAGGAGTCATGGTGGCTTATAGTATAGGTTATAACATAGGACACATACAGGGAGAAAAAAAAATCTTTTGACATCACTGCTTTTTTAGCTCAGGCTCTAAAATCTACAGCTAAACTGTGTTCAATCAGATACAGCTTGAGTTTTCCTCTTTATTCAAGATATAACCCATGCAGCTTCATAGCTTGGAGATTCTGGTTGACTGAAGGAGACCTTCTTCCTAATATTTAGAAAATCAAAGGATCAGATCCAGATTTAGATATTTAGATTTATAATTAAGCTTGCTAAAGTAGAATTATCCTCCCTATATTCCTCATGGCATCCCTTGCATCCCCTGAAAATTCTACACACAGAGGATTGGAGAACTCTGATCAGTTCGGTGAACTGTGGTGTGGAATGAGCCTCATCTGTCTAGAGCTTTTCTGCCCACAGAAACCAGACCTTGGATCCAGCCAAACAGATATCCAATAGTTTGTATCTTAAGTTTCCAAACGTTGCCAAATATCTATTTAAAAACAGAGGTGACAATCTGAGTCTTTCTTACATTCACCTGAGCAGGTGAATGGGCGAACCTTAGGCTTCCTGGATGTACAGTCGTCCCTTCACATTCGCGGGGGTTCCGTTCCACGGACCCCCGCGAATGTGAAAAATCCGCGAATAACGACTTCCCCCCCTCCCCCACCATAGCGACCATGGGGCCTCTGGAGGCCCCATAGTCGCTTCCTCCAGCCTCCCCACTCCCTTCCTAGGCCTTCCCGGGGCCTCTGGAGACCCTCCGGAGGCCCCGTGGATGCCTCCCCAGCCCTCCCCCCTCCCGCCCAAGCCCTCAACGGGGCCTCCGGAGAGTCTCCGGAGAGTCTCCGGAGACCCCGCGGAGGCCTCTCACGGCCCTTCCCTCTCCCTCCCAGGCCTTCATGGGGCCTCCGGAGCATCTCCGGAGGCCCCATGGAGGCCTCCACAGCCCTCCCCCAGGCCTTCATGGGGCCTCCGGAGCGTCTCCGGAGGCCCCATGGAGGCCTCTCCTGGCCTCCCCCCTCCCTCCCCGGGCCTTCGTGGGGCCTAGCAAGGCCCCGCAGAGACCTCTCCCAGCCTCCTCCCTCCCTCCCCGGGCCTTCGTGGGGCCTAGCTAGGCCCCGCGGAGGCTTCTCCAGGCCCTCCCCCCTCCCTCACCGGTCCTTTGTGGGGCCTCCGGAGCGTCTCCGGAGGCCCCATGGAGGCCTCTCCCAGCCTCCCCCCTCCCTCCCCGGGCCTTCGTGGGGCCTAGCAAGGCCCTGCGGAGGCCTCTCCCAGCCTCCCCCCTCCCTCCCTGGGCCTTCGTGGGGCCTAGCAAGGCCCCACAGAGGCCGCTCCCGGCCCTCCCCCTCCCTCCCAGGCCTTCGTGGGGCCTCCAGAGCATCTCCGGAGACCCCATGGAGGCCTCCCCGGCCCTCCCCGCTCCCTCCCAGGCCTCCATGGGGCCTCTGGAGCGTCTCCGGAGGCCCCATGGAGGCCTCCCCAGCCCTCCCCCAGGCCTTCATGGGGCCTCCGGAGCGTCTCCGGAGGCCCCATGGAGGCCTCTCCCAGCCTCCCCCCTCCCTCCCCGGGCCTTCGTGGGGCCTAGCAAGGCCCCGCGGAGGCCTCTCCCGGCCTCCCCCCTCCCTCCCCGGGCCTTCGTGGGGCCTAGCAAGGCCCCGCGGAGGCCTCTCCCAGCCTCCCCCCTCCCTCCCCGGGCCTTCGTGGGGCCTAGCAAGGCCCCGCGGAGGCCTCTCCTGGCCTCCCCCCTCCCTTCCCAGGCCTTCGTGGGGCCTAGCAAGGCCCTACGGAGGCCTCTCCCGGCCTCCCCCCTCCCTCCCGAAGCCTTCGTGGGGCCTAGCAAGGCCCCGCGGAGGCCTCTCCCAGCCTCCCCCCTCCCTCCCCAGGCCTTCGTGGGGCCTAGGAAGGCCCTGTGGAGGCCTCTCCCGGCCTCCCCCCTCCCTGCCCAGGCCTTCGTGGGGCCTAGCAAGGCCCCGCGGAGGCCTCTCTGGGCCCTCCCCCCTCCCTCCCCAGGCCTTCATGGGGCCTAGCAAGGCCCCACGGAGGCCTCTCCCGGCCTCCCCCCTCCCTCCCCGGGCCTTCGTGGGGCCTAGCAAGGCCCCGCGGAGGCCTCTCCCAGCCTCCCCCTTCCCTCCCCGGGCCTTCGTGGGGCCTAATAAGGCCCCACGGAGGCCGCTCCCGGCCCTCCCCCCTCCCTCCCGGGCCTTCGTGGGGCCTCCGGAGCGTCTCCGGAGGCCCCATGGAGACCTCCCCGGCCCTCCCCACCCCCTCCCCGGGCCTTCATGGGGCCTCCGGAGCGTCTCCGGAGGCCCCATGGAGGCCTCCCCCAGCCCTCCCCGCTCCCTCCCAGGCCTCCATGGGGCCTCCGGAGCGTCTCCGGAGGCCCCATGGAGGCCTCCCCAGCCCTCCCCCAGGCCTTCATGGGGCCTCCGGAGCGTCCCCGGAGGCCCCATGGAGGCCTCTCCCAGCCTCCCCCTCCCTCCCCGGGCCTTCGTGGGGCCTCCGGAGCGTCTCCGGAGGCCCCATGGAGGCCTCTTCCGGCCCTCCCCCCTCCCTCCCCAGGCCTTCGTGGGGCCTCCGGAGCGTCTCCGGAGGCCCCATGGAGGCTTCCCCAGCCCTCCCCCCTCCTTTCCATGGCCTTCGCGGGGCCTCCGGAGGGTCTCCGAAGGTCCCGTGGAGGTCTCCCCTGCCCTCCCCGCTCCTTCCCAGGGCTTTCACGGGGCCTCTGGAGGCCCCGTGTCACGGTTTTGGGGGGGGCCTGTGGGGGCCCCTCGCAAAACCGCGAATAATCGAAACCGCGAATGTCAAGTTCGCGAATGTGGAGGGACGACTGTACTTTGTTTACCAGAATCTCAGACTCCACCAACTGGCGCCAAGAGCAAAGTAGCAGCTCAGGGCAGGCACAGACCAAGTAGAATGAATGAACAGGGTGTCCCTGAGTCCACAGCTTAGAACAAGAATCTGTTTCCCACTTCAGGATGAAGCAGTACTCTTACTCAGCCCCACACACACCCTCTTACCAGCCCTGACAGTCCCCAGCCCCTTTTCATATAATAACTGGCAATGTTTAATAATTTGGCTAACTGTGGCCTTCCATGAGTGTTGCCAGTAAACCAGGAACTCCCCAAACCAGGAATCCTAAAGACCAGCACTGAGACTAAGTCACATATAAACTAGGGAGGGGCCATTATAAATTCCAAACAAAGGTAACATGAAAGGCAACTTCTTGCCTGAACATCTAGCTAAACTCAAGGTTTCTAAAGAGTTGTTTCCCCAATTCCCTCACTGTAACTAAAGAAGGTTGTTTGCTTCATTCAGTTGCAAAGTGTTAGCACATTAAGGGTCATTAATGTATCCAGAGTGTCCATTGTCTTAGCCTGGGAACCTCCAAGAAGCATTGTCTTTCACTCTAAATCCCATCCCCTGAAGGAAGATATTAGTTATAACCCCCCTCCAAAACTCCAATCAAGTGCACACAGTTCTTCCTCCTGCATCTATGCTGCCAGTTTGCTTTGCGCCCTCAGAATACAACTCTGAGACCTGGTTGTTGCAGGAATCTCTGCTCTATAGGACAGGTGTTGTTGTTATCAACCCAAAACTCCCCTCACTCCGTTCCTCTATTTAAATACGCCCTTGCATGAGTGCTTGAAGCTTGAGTGTGTTGTTGTTGTTATTTCCTCAATAAAGATCAATTAATTGTACTATCTCACTTATGTCTCCTCCTTAGTTCTGGTATACATAGGTCTCAAGATCCTGCTCGTTGCTCGCCTCTCGTATTGCCAAGTCAAATATTCCCCATATTAATATTTATATTTAGAGAGTCCCAATGGACTCAAGCGTTTTGGGTAATGCCCCCTTCTAGTTTCCATCCCAGATTTTCTTCCTTTAATATCACAATATGGTACTATTATTGCTTTTACTTTAAAAAGGAAGGATCAGAAACCTTTCTAGACCAAACACCCACCTATTTTCTGCCTGCTTCTGCATCAGATAGTGCAATGGAGAGGCAGACTAACATCTGCTGTCATCTTCAGCTTGAATACACCAAGTTTCTTGCATGCAAACAAACACATGCATACTGCTCAGTCATCCAGACAAAAGACATTGGAAAATCTCACTCCCAGCTTCAAAAAACGAATCCATACACCTAGTCAAAGATGTCACTAGCACTTAAGAGAGTGAAATGTAAACAGGGTCTTCCCTGCACACATTGTGTATATAGTTCTTTTGTTCCACTGTAGCCTTTTGAGGTTTTAGACTCTACTAAATCTGTGAAGAGATGACGCTATAGACCCCAGTGGCCTTAAGCTGCTGCATTCAGCTGCCTGAACAAACTACTGCTTCTTTCAGCCCAATTACTTTAATGGGGATTTCAGAATAGTAACACCCATATTTTCAGCCTGAAAGAAATGAATGATGATGAACAGCTTCACCTTTTAACAAAAGCACTGTTCCAAAATATTGGATAGAAACTAGTCTGCAATGAAATCAGTGCCAGAATGCTCTAATTCCAAAAGGTAGGACTGCATCCCAAGCCAAAAAAGAAAAGGAAAAGAAAAAGCTTGCTATTGCTGCTAAATATTTTATACTTTGAGACTCCAAAAAGGGTTTGCACCAACTTTAGCAGAACTGAAAAATAGGTCAGCGATTAGAGCAGAGGCAGCTTAGAAGGGAAACTTGACAACCGACACTTCCACTAAGCTGAAGCCTTTGATTGCACACATGCTTATAGGGCTGTGAAATACATTGCTAAAGGTTCTGCTGGCTTGAGATTGGCCTTTGTTTACCAATGAAAGAAAGTAAATCATATTGATCTCCTGCCTCTGCCTCCCAAATCTAACTAAATATATTTAGCACTTCAAAGTAATTTGGCTCATCAGCAATCATGTAATGGCCGTTATAAAATATTAAGAAGGCATTGAGAATTGTTTTGGTAGAAGCAACTGCTCCCTTAATAATTTATTGTAAGTAAATAACAAGTGATTGCATAACTCAGTAAAAGTAATGCTAAGTAATTGAGGTTGGTAAGCCTCAAACTGCTTATGCCCCAGACCAATGAAAAGAATCCACAAATTGTAGTAAATTTGTACATGCTATTTTCTTTTGGCATTGGCAACCACACTTGAGCGGACTCAGTCAGGTACATATCCACATAGGCCAGGGATGGCAAAGCTCTGGCTACCTGATCCTTTGGACTTCAACTCACAGAAACCCCAGACAGCATGGACAATGGTAAGGGATTGTAGATGTTGTAGTGCCAAACATCTGGAGAGCCAAAGGTTTCCCACCTCTGATAGTGGCCTTACTTGCTAAACACATATCTCTCTCTTAAGTCAAAGGAGAGGAAGGGGGTCTGTTTTGAACATCAAACTGAGTTTGGAGTACAGTTGTCCCTTCATATACACTGGGGGTTGGTTCCAGGACCCCCCGTGGATACCGAAATCCGTGAATACTCAAGTCCCATTATATGCAATGGCACAGCAAAATGGTGTCCCTTATATAAGATGGCAAAATCAAGGTTTTCTTTTTGGATTATTATTTTTTTAAAGAATATTTTCAAGCCGTGAATACTTAAATCTGTGGATACCAAATCTGTGGATACAGGGACAACTGTATTTCCAACCCAATACAAAGTCAGAGATGAGTCTTGGCCTCAGGAGGTCCAGCAAGGCGGGTGACGTTAGTGTTTGCTATGGTTACTAATGCCCCTTCAGAATGATCAAAACAATGATACCCAGTGATTCTAGCAGTTGCTGTAGCAGCAAATATGGTAGCAGCCTAACCACCACTGCTGCTATGAATAAGGCAACTGCTGGAATTATCAAGGGCATTGATGGCTGAGGGATTCTGGGAGCCATCATCTGGAAAAGTACCATTTCTAAGCTGCTACACCAGTGGCTCTTAATCTTTTCTTTACCAGCCCCCCCTGTAAATACCTTTTATTGCTGTGAACACCCAAGATTTACTGTATATTCCGGCGTATAAGACGACTGGGCGCATAAGACGACCCCCCCATTTTTAAGTTAAAATATAGAATTTGCCCCCCCCCAGCCAGCCAGCCACCTGGCTGGAAAGTCTGTCCCCCACCAGCCAGCCAGCTCAGTGGCTGTAGATGATGGAATAGTCTGTGAAATTAAAGGACTGAGAACAGCTAAAAAAGCATGGGATACTTTGAAAAATCTCTGTGGTGTTCAATCTTTGGAAAGTAAGGTTGCATTAATAAGTTGGTTAATATGAAGCTATCAAATCCCAATTTTTTGAATGAGCACATTAATGAATGAGCACATTAATGATTTTAGAGCCACATTGGCAGACAAGAGAATTTCACCATAGACAAAACTTGATGCAAAATGATAAGTCTGAATCCAGAAATTCTAATTTTAGGCTAACTTGTCCTGAAAAGAAACACCATTTTGACTCTCCTGAGCTAAATGGATGGCCATTTAACACTTCAAAGTTCATTTAACACTGCAAAGCAGTCATTCTCACAGCAGGAGGAAGGATCTGCTAAGAAAACTGCCCAGGCCATTTACACTTCAATTATTCTCACAGCAGGGGAAAAGATCTACTGGGGTATAAGACCACTACCCCCCACTTTTGAGGAGATTTTCAAGTGTTAAAAAGCAGTCTTATATGCAGGAATATACGGTAACTCAAGAGCTAAAACCCTAACAACAACAACAACAGCAACAACAACACAATTACACCATCCATTAAACCTTCCCTCAGAGGCACTGGAAGGGGAGGGACGACTCCTCTCTTGCTTCTTCAAGTTTGTGGCTAGAGCAGATTGAACGGCAATGCGCAGGCCAAGCTAACCAGCCAGCCAGACTTTGCCTTGACTGCTATCAAGTGGCCACTCCACTAAAGGGAAGAAGTGAGCCAAACACCCTTCAAGCTTTCACAAACTCCCCTGTGAGGACATCGTGGACCCCAGGGGTCCCAGACCACAGGTTAAGAACCACTGTGCTACACTAAAGCGCTGCCGAAGTGGCAGGTGCTGTTCACTGCTGGCAGTGTTGCCATTCTGAGGCTGAATGGCATCCTGCCCCAGTTCACATGACTTATTTCATGCCTTTCTCCATATTTGCTGCTGCCCTTTCATCTTCCTCATGGTCCTCCCCTCCTGATTGTAAGGCTAGGGCCAAGCTCAAAATGCAGTGCTTTGCCTTCCACTAATGCAGTCTTGCCCCAGTTTTTGAAGCAAAGCTCCTGTGGAGATGCATGCCAGAGAGAGAAGGGCCACTCAATACTGCTAAACTGGAAAGAGGACTTCTGGTCCCCAGTTTATAAGTATATCAAGATGTATACCACACCGTTACTTTCATTTTGCACAGCAGTAGATGATGGAGGTGCAAAGCCAGATAGCTCAAGGGAGCTCTTTAAATAACGACCTCTGAGTTGACTATTAGAGACACCTACATGATGTATATGTGTGTGCATGTGTGTATGTATATATACCCACCCACCCACCCACATACATATATACTCTTGCCTGCAGAATAAAATAAAAGTCACTACTGGATAGAAGTCGAGGTGTATCTACAAAACCACTTACTATATTAAAGGATTAAACAAAATAATTTTTTAATGAAAAAAGTAATTTTAAGATGTGATTATGTATGGTGTTTTGGTCCCAAAAGACAACCTTAGAATATAAATCAGGCTGAAATGTATAAACAAACACTAGATACAGCTTTTAGTATGTGGACTCTCTTCTTACTGTTTGACATCAGATGCTTTTCTCTTCTTTCCACTACCCTTCAGCAACATGGACTAATTTTTTTAAAGCAGGTAGACATCACTCCTTTTTAAAATTATGTATATTTAGCAGCCAGTTATTCAACTTCTACATTAACTTACTTTCTTTAATTGGGTAATCCATGTAGAAAACGTCAAAATTGGTATATTTCTCAAGTTTCACTATTTTTTTCAGAACATTGGAAAGCTGTGAGGCTCTCTGGGGGAAAAAAGAAAAGAAAACTGCAATAATATGTGTGTTTGTTATTTTATTAAGAGAAATTCTTATCCTCCTCTTTTGGCCAGAGTTCAGATCAGCCCACAATAATATACAGTATACAGTAAAACAGCATCTGAGCTTTCTTTGTTACAGTGCTTCAACTTCTGTGCAGGAAATAATAGTGACATTCAAGATGCCTCTTTACAAATCAGCTCAGAAAAATGAACCTCTCTTTCTACAAAAGAACTGATCTTATTTATAAAACCTTGACCAAAGTGCTATTGAAGATACTAGTGCAATATATCAGAGCTTGGAAAAGTTACTAGGAGTAGCAATCCTGAAAAGTAACTTTTCAAAACGCTGGCAAAAACCAAGTCCAAGATGCTCTACAATACAAACAGGAATCTGCAAGTATCAGATCTTCAAAACAAGACCAACAATGGTAAGTATGCAGTTCCCAGGATCTGCATTTGATAAAGTAGACTGGAATCCATAAAAGCATATGCTGGAAAACTCTTTTCCCCCCCCAATTACTCTCAAGGGTGCTACAGGATTCCTTTATATCTTTTAATGCTGAAAGAGAGTAAAACAGTTACCGGGGTAAACACACAGAGTAAATGTTGCTGTTAGCTGCTCTGTTTGTTATTGTAGACCTTTTTAAAAAACAAAAACAAAAACCAGACAATGTTAGTGTTATTAGTGAGGATTTCAGTGACAATTCCCAGAATCAGCAGCAACATTGGATTTCCAGACAGAGGGTGACTCTCTCTCTCTTCCCCCCCCAGGGTACATTGCACCCCCCCCCCAAAAAAAATTCTCAAGGGGACTGTATGGCTCTATACTTGCTGTTCATACTGTGTTCCCTGGTCATCCCTCCTCCTCCTCACTGCCTGGAGCACAGAGTGAAAACAGATTTCCTTACATTTTAATTAAGATTTTCAGAACTTTAAAAAAGAAAACTGGAGTTCAGTGGAAAGGCACTGAAGAGATCTGCATACTGATTGGTTAAGTCACCTAGTTTCATGATGGATGTATGATGATTGGTTTAGGTAACTATAGCCTGTTACAAGGACTAACATAAATTTGGATCTAGAGGAGCTATGAGGAGACACCAACTGCAAATGAGCATGGCTCTCTGTTGTGAAAGCTGCCATTTCTTTGCAGTAATCTTTAAGAGCCCTATATCTTTGTTTTCATCAAGTTCACTTAGGAGATTTTCACATGGGGGCTAAAAGCCCTGATTCTGTCCCGCCACCTCCTCTCCCGTTCCTGCAATGGAATGGAGGTAAATGTTCACACACTTACCTCCATTCCAGAACAGGAACGGTCCTCCTCCCTCCTTGCCCGGCCAGCCATAAATGCATATGTCGTAAAGCTGCTTTTATGACCGGCTGGGAGAACTCCCGCTTGTTCTCACGAGAGAATGAACGCGAGGGAAATTCAAATTAAAAAATCCCCAGCTCTCAAAAGAAAGAATAAAAATCAATTAAAAAAACAACAACAAGTAACCTGGGAAGGGTGGTGGGAAGGGTGGTACTTTCCTGACTGTCCAGATCATGGCAGGAAGTGCCTGCCACGGAGTTCCTCCCCCATCCCTGTCATTCCAGAACAGGGACGGGATCTAATTTGCACACCCATGATTCCACAACAGTAACAGAACTGGGTGCCTATTAATGACTTCTCCCCATGATTACTATATCATGGGGGGAAAACAGAACAGGCATAACGTAGGAACGGAACAGGGTGGACGTCATCCTAAAGGGAAGACCTTTCCCGACCCTGTTCTGTTCCAGACACAAGATGTATAGCCCGTGTGAAAATCTCCTTAGATTGATTCAAAAGTTCAAGGCAGTACATGGTACACTCCTCCTCATGACTGCCTTACTTTACATTGCACGTAGAGGGAGAGCATCTATCTGTAAGGACTTCCATGTGAAATTTTCCTTGCACATGGGCAGCACAGTGAACACTAAGTCAGAAGCCTTCTTTGGGATGTAAATGCCAGGCGCTTTCAAACACCGATAGCATTCACACTTTTGAAGATTTGAGCCAGATCTTGCTCTGGAAAAACAAGAAATTATAGCTTAATCTCATACTGCAGGTATTAGTAATAAATGGAATGCAGCCTGAGCATCTTAGACTGAATAAGAACCATCTAGACCAGTGGTTTACAACCTTTCATCTGCAAACTTCCACCCAGCCTATAAAGCCCTATATAGCTTAAGTCCAAACGATCCAAAAGATCGTTATCCCCCTCTACGAACCTGCAAGGGTCTTAAGATCTTCAGGGAAGGCTTTTTCTCAGTCCCACCACCATTGCTTGAGGAAGACATGAGAGTCTTCTCAGTGGACTCTCTGGAACTCCCTCCCACAGGAGGCTAGGCTGGACCCCTCCTTGTTTCTGTTTCTCTGGCAGGCAAAAACATTTTTATTTAAGCAGGCCTTTGATATATAACTATGCCTGCAGAGCTTTTATCGGGGTGTGTTTTTTATGTTGTTTTTATTTGTTTTCACTTTTTTTACTTGTATGCTTGAATTAATTTTAATTGGTTTTAATTGTGATTTTAATTGTTGTGAGTTGCCTTGGGTCCCGCTTCTGGAGAAAGGTAGCATATAAATTGTATAAATAAAATAAAATAAATAATGTTTTGGGCCAGCTCCTATATTCTTGACCATTAGCCATGCGGAGTGGAGGTGCTAGAGGCCGAAATATAAAATATCTGGAGGACCAAAGATTGAGAACCAGTGGTTTAGACAATTAGCTGTGTTCAAAATCAAGAAACCTGTTTTCTTTAGTAGTAGAGGTATCAACCGGTCGCAGTGCTGCTCCTCCTTTTCTTACAAAAGTCCAAGTACTCTCCTTAAAAACAGGAATACCCCACATAATAATTTTTATATTAAATGTACCTTTGAAGTCAAGTCCCTTAGCGTGCTGTTTGAAGACATCCAACCGTTGCATGGATTAACCTGTATGAACGTGGAAACATTACTTTAACAGCTGTATGAAAATGGCTGTGAGAGAACAACCTCAAGGTGAATGGTTGGACAAGATACTGAAAACTTTACGATGATTAGACATTTGGGTAAATGGAAGAGCTTTTCATATACTGTTATACTTTGTACCTTTATACAGGAATTATGAAGTGAATGGGGACAATGCAGATGGATAACAAATATTCTGGAAACATTTGCTCTTAATAGTTGCATCACAGATGACATATCTAAACAACAATTGTCTGGTATTATTTTATAAGTAACAAGTGCCATGTCTTATTACTACCAAAGAACCAAGGCAGCCTACATGGCTTTTGATGTCCAAAACTAAATGGTACTCTTCCCCTCCTAATGTCCTTGCGATGTTATCAGTCCAGGCCTTCACCTATCCCACCAGACTTTGGAGCTGATTGGGTCCCAGAGACATGCTGACAATACTACAGAAAATAAGAGGCCCAGGAAGAATAAGACATGAAAAAAATAACCACACATTTCCTTCCATTGCTATGACTCCAAAAGCTTATGTTCTCCACAACAAGGCCCAGCTATAGCTGAATATTTTGTAATTAGTTTCATGATTCTAAAACTGTTAAAAATGCTTGCATGTTTTGGTATTGCTTATTTTCTGTTCTTTTAAAGGATTTTTGTGTAGTTCCATGCCACATGAACATTCATACCAAAAAATGTCAGTTTAACAGAAAGTGTCAGCTTTGACTATTTTTCATCTTTCCCCCCAAATATAATTGCATGGAACATCTGGACAACTTACCTGAAGACAACTAAGAAATGAATAAAATTTTTCATATGTGACATCTTTGTTTAACTGGCCTGGAAAATAGAAATGTTTTTAGATTTGACAATGATGAAACTTATCACGATCCCTGCAGGAAATGAAATCCAGTAGGCGGTTTCTTAACAGGCAGTATCTGCATAATTATAGCTGTTTCATACCACTTTTACCGCCACCTCATCCTATGGGATTTGTAGTTTTCTGAGCTACTCTCTGCTAGAAAGTTCTAGTCCACTCCCCTCACTTCTCATTAGACCTCTTTTGTAGAAAACCGAAGTACTTCACCAAACTACAAATCCCAGGATTCCAGAAGACGGAGCCATGCCAGTTAAATGGGTAAAAGAACTCATACTGTGCACAACCAAGTGCATACACTTGCCAGCCAATCTTCCAACCACACCCCTGGAAACTTCCTCTTCCTATCACTGGTCACTTGTTGCCCAGCAGTCACCATTTTGATGGTTGACTTGTTACCCAAATTGTGTGGGGTCCATGAGTATCCCACTAGTGTCCGAATCTTGATTTGGAGAATATTTAATTAGGTCAAAATGGCAGCAAGAGGCCAGGTAATGGCAGGATCTTTTGACCAATGTATTCTTGAAGTAACTGAGGAGACTCCAAGCCAGAATGTACAGTTAAATGTTTTTTATTGGAAATTGATCTTAACAGCATTCACTGTTAACATCCAGGCTTCTGGCACTCACACAAGCTATCAAAGAAAGTAGGAAGTAGTTGGATAGAGGAACAGAGTAAAGGGACTGTGGGTTATACTATACTGATCCTGGAGGGCTGAGATCACAAAGTAAACTGGCAGAGATGGGGGATAGAAGGCAGAATGGTGACACAGGACTTTTTCGGACGCTGAAAAATAACGCAAGCAACCTCGTCGCGTTGCGAGGCTGCTGCGCTGCAAAGCGTCAGTTTTGGATGACGCTCGCCCCTTCCGGTACTGTTGCAATACCGCGGGGAGAGTTGAGCATCATATTTTGTTGATTTTTACTCACGAAAGTTGATCGTGATTAAAAATCAATGAAATATGATGCTCAACTCTCCCCGCAGTACCACAATAGTACCGGAAGGGGCGAGCGTCATCTGAAACTGACACTTTGCAGCGCAGCAGCCTCGCAATGCAACGAGGCTGCTTGCGTTATTTTTCAGCATCTGAAAAAGTCCACAGACTGATGTGGTGTCATAAAGCAGGAGGTCCATGCAAACAGTAACAGACTGATGTGGAGTTGGGAAGAAGAGGGTCTGTGCACACTTGAGTGGTGTTTTGGGGTGATATTTATATCCAAAATTTCCCTTGAAGGAATGGGATTTTAGAGTGGAATACAATGTCTCTTGGAGTTTCCCAGGCTAAAACAAAGGGCTCTCTGGGAGAGTTAATGATTGTTAATGTGTGAAATATTTGGAACTGAAAAGGAGCAGGCAACTTCTATTGTTGAGGAGAAGTGAAGAGGAAAAACCTGTTTTGCGACCATCAAGGACTCTGCTATTTTTGAGTTGATTAGTGAATGACTCACCTCCCGGTGTACTTTAGGAAGAACTCTGATCTGGGTATGACCTGTTTGAGGAATTTAGAAGGCCCCTTCCTAAGCTTTACATGACTCCAACCTTAGTACCTGAGGAGTCCCTGGTTTACTTGCCAACCATGTGGAAGGCCACAGCAAGCCAAATTATCAAATATTGCCAATTGTGCAATATTCCAAGATGGAGGCTGTCAGGGTAGATAACAATCACATACACAGGACAGTCCTCATGGATTGTACATAGGGAGCAAAGGAAAAATAGATACAGGGCATAGATACATAGATACAGGACATGGCAGTTTCTGGCTCTTTGGACAGAAGGTTTCAGTAAAGGTCTGAAGTCGCCTGGGCTTTTATAAATTGTAATTAAAAGTTGAGCATATTGATTTACCAACGTAACCATATTGGTTTGGAATAAGTAATGTTATCTACAATTGCCATGAAGGATGGCTCAATAAGGATTTAAACTAGTCTTTCTTTGGTCCCATTTGTATGTTACCTATGTAACTGAATCCACAACGAAACGCCCATAAGCTGACTCACGCAGCACATGTGTATTCCATGGATGTTGTGCCCAAACAGCAGTGCAGCCAACCACCATATGCTCTAATGGAGCCCAGCAGTGTCCTCCTCTTGTCTTAGCTCACATTATCAAAGTAACATCATAGTTTATTCAAAGGCCATATCGTTTTTGAAAAGAAAAGAAGCCAACACAATTCTGCAGCAATTTCAGCAACCCAGTAACTCTTTCAATAGACACTCATTTGCATCTTATGGCCATGGGGGAACTTTCCATCAAATCACTGGTGTTTCTTAACTTCTTCACCTACAGACCAAAGATTTTAGCCAGACATTCATACAAACAAATATGACAGTAGGGTCTGGTTTCCAAACTAGCATTTGTCTCAGACACAAAGTATAGGTTGTTTTTCTGTTACCCTGTATGTATACACCTTTCCTCCTCTACTTTCCGCCAATTGAGCTACCAAGAGGACTGAGTCACATAATAGTCAGTTCAAATCCCAAGTGTGAGTGACTGATGCTTTATCCGTAAACACGCCTTTCACTCTCCAAAACAAATTTAGCCATTTCACATCAAGAAGGAAGATTGAAGGTGACTGTGTACATCACGGTTTTTGCTTTTCATACCTCAGATAGGCTGGCTCTAAAGTGGAAATAATATTTTCTGTCATAGAGAGAATTATTACTTCTTATGTGTAGGTGAACTGAATTCAAGTACTGTGAAACACACAACAGCTTTCCCATAACATGTTTCTTATAGGGCAGAGTGGTGGGGGTGGATTGTTATTTGTTCATTCTCATAGAGATAAAGGGATATCTAGAGCACGATGCCAGCTATAAAATCTTAGGTAGCAAATTAGTAGAGCTTACTACTCAATAGAAATGTACAAGATTGTACTACGCCTTACCCATTACAAATGGAGCAACTCTATTAAGATCTGTTTTTATTCAATATCATTGCATGTTTAGCTATACAGTTGCCCCTCCACATTTGCGACTTTCGCATTCGCGGTTTCAATTATTCGTGGAAAGCCACCTCCCCCCTGCCGCTCAACCAACCTCCCTTCCCAAGGCAGTGAAAGGCTTAGCTCATTGCTGCCCTGGGAAGGTGGGGTGGGAAGCAGCTGGCGCCCTCCTGCTTCAGCCCACTCACTTCCCAAGGCAGCGAGGGGCTTCTTACGAAGTCCGTTGCTACCTTGGAAAGACGGGGTGGGAAGCCTCCTTCCCGCCTGCTCTGCACCCCAGAGCTCACCCGCAGGCTCATTTCTTATTCACAGTTTTTTCACATTTGCGGGGGTTGTCCACCCCTAACCCCCACAAATGTGAAGGGACGACTGTATTCTATGCATGCTTAGGGATACATGTGTCTCAGTATACATGTCTGAAAACTACTTCTCCTTGTTCAAATAAGAAACCTTTCTGGAACATGAATGGTGGGAGACAGGCTGGGAATTTAGTTCCAATGTGTTAGGAGTAGGGGACAGTTTCCCATTGAGTTTCCTGTTCCACTGCAGGACAGATGGTTGTCTGTCTAGTAGAGCTAGTCCAGAAACTGGCCTTTTGACCAAAATACATGGAAAGTGTAATTTCCCATGGAACTCTAGATAGCATAGTGGCTCTATAAAGTAATTAAGGAATCAACAAAGAAGTGATCAGAGCAATTTCAGTAGTCAGCTATGAAGGCTTTCCCAGAAAAGTTGGGCCTACAGACACCAAGGACTCTCTGGGTGCCAGAGTGGGGACAGAAGCTAGGGTATGAGGAAAGGGAAGTGATAGGAACAGAAGGAATCAGGTAAGGATGGGCAGGCTGATGTAGGCTGCACATAGGCAAGGAACATATGAGAAGATGGGAAAACAACTCCTTTCAGACACCCAGGAAGGACAAAGTGAGAAGTATGAACTGGAAAACATGTACTAGTTATTCCTGGTAGAAGGGAACTTCTAGCCTGTGCATCTGAGAGATTTGTATGGGATGTGAGAAGGCACATCTTTGAAATGTAGAAGTTAGGCCAGTGATGGGCAACCTTTTGAGCTTGGTGTGTCAAACGTTGCCAAAAAACTGAGCATGACTCGGGTGGTGTGTCACTTTGAGGAAAAAACATTATTTATTGTTTAATTAACATTATTAATTGTTTATTAATAATTAATAAATTGTCACAACTCATGTGACAACTGAGTAATCAAAATGTACAGTCATCCCTTCACATTCATGGGGGTTAGGTTCCGAAGACCCCCGCGAATGTGAAAAATCCGTGAATAATAATAATAGCCCCCCCAGTCTCCCGAAAGTGGTGACGGGGCCTTCGGAGGCCCCATCGCTACTTTTCCCCCCACCGCCCCTGGACTCCCAAAAGTGGCAACGGGGTCTCTGGAGGCCCCGTCGCTACTTTCCCCCCCACCTCCCCCACCCTCCCTTTGACCCATGGGTTTATTTGGGGGGTGATACCTCACCCACGGGTGAAGCAGGGAAAGATATAAAAGAGGTGGACTTACCTGCTGGAGTTAGAGGAAGGCTGGGGGGGGCACAGCAGCGAGTATGGGAGCAAGGCGGAGTTGGAGACGAGGAGGCAGCCTGAGTTAGCCATGGAGCAGAGCATGTGTTGCCGGCTAGCCTAGGAACGATTACGCGGGCAGCTCCTCGGCTCCCAGACCCTCGGCTTCTTCCCTTCACAGCACTTACTCCCCCTCCCCACAACGCCACGTGCACGCACACACACACATACACATGCACATTCCCCCCCTTCTGGCAGCTCCCCTGTGCGGAGCTATTTAGGAGGGCTCCATTGGAAAAGCTGCGCGCGGTGCCCTGGACTCAAACAAGAGTCCCACCTGCCTGTCGCCCATCACCTTCCCCAGCCTTTCCGAGGTGGCTCTGAGGCTTCGAAGCCTTGGAGCCCCCTTGGTAAGGCTGGAAAGAGGCTGGGCAGAGTCCCTCCCTCCCACCCGCCACCTTCCCCGGCCTTTCTGAGGCAGCTCCGAGGCTTCGAAGCATCGGAGCCCCCTCGGGAAGGCCGGGAGAGGCTGGGCAGAGTCCCTCCCTCCCATCCTCTGCCTTCTCCGGCCTCCCCGAGGTGGCTCCACAGCTTCAAAGCCATGGAGCCCCCTCAGGAAGGCTGGGGAGAGGCCAGGCAGCCACCCTTCCCCTTGCCCACCGCCTTCCCCGGCAGAGTCCCACCCACCGGCCACCTTACCCGGCCTTTCTGATGCAGCTCCGGGGGAGCACGGCAGGCCTCAGGGGTGGTGGTGGCCAGGTAGGGATGAGGCTCCACCCCCCCGCCTCCCTAAAGTGGCGATTGGGGCTTCATAGCCCTGCCTGCCACTTTCCTCCACCCTCCCTAAATTGGCGATCAGGGCTTCGTAGCCCCACCTGCAATTTTCCTCCCCCCTCCCTAAAGTGAGGCTTTGAAGCCCAGATCACCACTTTAGGGAGGGTGGTGAGGTTGCGGGCGGGGGCAGAGGACTATGGCCATGTGTCAGCACAGTGCTGACACGTGTGTCATAGGTTCACCATCACCGAGCTAGGCTGTTGGGACAGGGCAGTGGATGTTTGAAGTTACAAGCATTTCAACCATACATGGACTGAACATTTAAATTATTACTACACTATAATGTGTAGCTGGATGGTATCACAAAAGGATGAAGAAGTGTGTGTGTTTTCAGATTGTACAATATACACAGGTCTGAGGAGCCCCAAAATTTTATCTAGTGAAATGGATGAGGATCTGCCCTGTGTTACCCAAAGAGGTGAGGGGTGCTTTAGAGTTCCACTCGTGATGCCAAAACTATATTACTATTTGGGGGAATTATTATTATTAGCTCAAATGGAAGGCTGTGAGGCAGGTAGCTTTGGGATCTTTTCACCTATGTATACCAGTACTAACTGCAGAGGATGGCAGGTTAAAGAGAAATAAATTGTTTTATTGGAAATAGCACAAAAGGCATTCACACGCACAACATATGCTCACAGGAATACACAAGGCTGTCGAAGAGTTAAGGAAGAATTGTTGGATAGAGGAATAGATTTGGGGAATAGTGTGATAGTTACTAGTCTTGAAGAGCAGTGAAGTGCTCAGACTGAAAACTGAGGGTGGCACTGGAAGTTCTGATTGGGGGCTCACTGAGAAGGAGAGTGGTCAGTGTGTCTCGTCCACAGTGAGACACTTTGCTAATGCTGGGGCTAATATTTATACCCTACTTCATATCCTAAAGGGGGTACTTTGGCTAGAACAAAGCTTAGATGGGTTTCCCACCATGTAAACAAAGGAGTCCAAAACTTGACTGATTGCTTTTAATTGCTAGGAGACAGGAATTGATGGGTTTGTGGCAACCTCACATTGTAGGACAGGAGGGGATTCTGAGGGATATTTCCTGGGGATTTGAGTTGGAAAGGTCACTTGATTGTTTAGGTTGTGTGACTCATTGCTGAGGGGCCCAAGAAGGAATTAGCACATAGCTCCTTAATTGTTTTGCTTAGTAAGGGGCTTCTGGTCAATCCTAGCCTGGGCATGCTTACTAAAATATTTCTGAGACACTGTCCCAGATTCCTGTGACCTCCATTTGAACTTATTTTGGATCACCCTGGTCTACTTCAACATTTCCAAGTGTCCAATATTTCCAATTTTGAAATATTATAGGGAGGGGGTATAAGGACATGCTAACATTTGGGAATTTGACTGAAAAGTGAAGTATAGTTAAACACATCTTGTGGTATAGATTGTACTTTCAGATCTATTTTCATGGATAAGTATAAATGTTAACTTTCCCTGCTTCATCCTGCTAAAAATTCTTTTGTGCATACAGAGCACTGTTTTAACTAAACCGAAGTCTTGGGGACTTTGATCATGCTTGGTGTAATGCTTTGTAGGTCTTTCAAAAATCTATAGCCTGGTGAAGCTGCTTGAACTTGCAAGTCACTGACAAAAGTGCCACATAGGTTCTTATACTGTGATGCCCTCAGGTCAGTGTTGTTTGGGAAATCAAATACAAGCTTTGAACTGAGGGGAAAGAACTGATACCATGGGATTACTTTCAGGTAGAGCAGAACTTCTAAAGCAATTCTTAATTGTTAGAACCTGAGATTCACACTTCAGGCCTGTCTATATGGTAAAAAAAAAATAAGAACATCATACGAATGGAATGTGACCTGTTCATACCAACATGCGCACAAATACGTGTCATCTGGAAGGGGGCAGCCAAATCCACTGCAAAGTCCATGTGCATTCCATCCAGGGCTTCGTACAGATTTTTAAAAAGCTACGTATGACATGCGAATGTGCAATTGTTTGAACACTCGTATTCACACAAACAGTCAGCACAATCTGATTGGCTGGACAAGGATGGGGGCAGGGCTAGTAAAGAGGTAGAGCACCTGCAGTCGCCATGTTAGATTTTTGGCTAAGCGAAGGTCCGGTAAGTCAATCAAATGGCAATCTTACTCTTTCTTTCTTTCTTTCTTTCTTTCTTTCTTTCTTTCTTTCTTTCTTTCTTTGTAAATACAAACTATCACTTGTGTGCACCATGGGAAACTGTTTTTTTTTTTTTTAATTGGTAGTGGCAGATTTAAAATTGTGAGTAAATTGCTTGTGGTGCCATCTTGGCTAAGGGTTGTGTGGAGTTTAGGGGGGCTCTTTTGATTGTAAAGACAGGTCACATCATTGCGAATGCTTGCCTTTTTGAACATGTTCGTATTTTTCCCTCCTCGTACAGACAAGATCTTCTAAACAACAGCACCAATAGCAGTAGCAACAACAACAGCAGCAAGAAAAGAAAAGAAGTTGGCATATTTACCAAGAGGATAGTATCTGTCATGCAAATTTTCCCATAGGAAGCGACCATCTACCAAGCCAATTAAAATTACATGGCTCCCCTTTGGAAGACGCCTGTCTAGATAACGCAGAGTCTGCATAACATTGGCATGCATTTCCTCAGGCTGTGTCATGTGTTTCATTGTGTCAGGACTCCTATGGAAGAAAAATAAAAAGAACAGCACAGTACTGAGTGTGGAGCAGCAAAAGTAAACTAAGCAACTTGTCTCCGGTTTGGGTAACCTTTCAACCGTCTCTTTGAGTTTGTAATGTGGAGGGCCAGACTGAGACTATTTTAGGCTTACACAGGTTCTGAGCCAGCTGGCTGATTTTTGCTGTCCCAGGCAAAACTGGGAGGGTTAGTGGACCCTATGAGGCTACCGTGTAAGAATGGTGGGCTGTTTTGAAAAGCAATTCACTAATTTATTTTTTCTAATTTTTATTATCATATAACAAAGTTCACCAATTTATGTAGGGCTGGACTAGATGGCTGAGTCCATTCCAGCCTTGTTGTTGTTCTTATCATTTCAAAATCACTAATGATTTATTTGTGTGCTTAATGTTGCCCAACAAAGCTGGAATATTTCTTTGTTAAGAAATAATAATAATTATTTTTTGTGGCGGGGTTTTTTGAATATTGACAAGTGACTGCTTACACATACATACACTCTCACAGCAGTTAACAGAATTGCCTGTAAGATCAAATGATGTCCAAACTGGGGGCACTTTGGCAGTGCAGCCTCAGTAATGGCTGATTTACCATTAAGGCAGTTTAATCTCTTTCTATTATTCCCTTCAGTTGTCCCTTGTTTCAAAGCACAGATTGCCTCTGGCCTCAATCAGTCAACCCTTGTTTCCTCTTGTTATCATGGCTTTATGTCACTGATAAAATACAGCACTGGGAAAGGAAAAAGGTAGGAAAGATCAGTTACAGAAAACACAGGAAATTTTGCTTCTCCCTCCTTTGAAAAACACACACAATTCCCCCATAATTCCTTTATTATTCATTTTTCATGTTCCTTTAAAATTATTATTATTATTATTATTATTATTATTATTATTTCTCTGTCCTACATTTGTGCCTTGGTACACTGTGAGATATGCACCATCTGTCTATATTTTTGTACATCTTTCTCATTCGGCCGTTGTAATTTGGGTTCTATTGGGAAAGGCTGCCAATTTCATTATCTCTGTCACTTACAAATTCCTGCCTTTCTCAATCTCTCACTTGCCACACTGGCATGAAATACTGGCATTTTAAACTGTGCTTTGGCTGAAGTGCGATTCTGCAGTATGCAGAATGCAGCTCTTATCTTTTTTCAACACACAGGCCTGAAATAAACCAGGAGGCTTTATTGATTCAGTCAAAATGGTTTCAGATATCAGATTAGTAGGTTTATACAAAATAGTGAAATATTAAATATCATTAGCCATTAAAAACCCCATTCTTTTACAAAACTGCTTTCTGTTCAATGCTTATGTTCACTACATCCAGTATTAACTCCTGGAAGATGAATGTACAGCTTGATATTCGCAAAATCACATCTCTGCTGGTAAGACAGGGGAAGAAAAATGTTGGTAGTGTCCTATTGCCCTGTGTCAGTCAGCAACATTTTGGATGGCGTTAAATCCAAGGGTAGATTTAAGTTAAGAAGACACTGTCACAGACTTTAGCAGAACAAATTCTTCATACCCACAGACAAGAAAGTTAGTAGAAAAGTGCTAATGTGTTTAGTCAATGGTTAATAAACTAAGAAAATCCAATGCAATTGCATTTGCATTAGTATGGGGGAAATTTTAACCATAGGTTTATGTTAAATTTTCATTTAAATTCCAATTAAAGGCATGCATTAAAAACTTTATGTGTGAATGAAGCTAAAAAAGTGCCTACCATGATTTTATACAACCTCACCCCCATGCCTGTTTTGAGCTTGGGGAAAAAGGATATAGCTGCATACATTTTTGAAAGTTCCTTCCCAAGGCAATCACAGAAGGGGGTGCTTTGTGCCATCGTGGGCTGGCATTGTGGCTTCCCAGCCTGGGAAGGACATCTGACTGTATGGCAAATCCCAGCCATCACAAGTTCTCCACATTAAATTCCAAACCCAAATCTCCTGATGGTCCAAGATCTTGAGGGATAAAAAAACCTGATGGCATACCAGCCAGCCATTCTTGGCCAAATCATGAGCATGACCAACTCACCCTCTTTTCTTTTTTTAAAAAAAGATGCTGGCTGGTGCTCTTCATCCACTTGATGACTGAGGAGGATTCCCCCCTCCCACATGTTATTGTAGCACTGTGTGTCACCATCCCTGTGGTTCTCTCCATGACTGGTACAACTTCATGTGCTACATACACTTCATAGTCACATCCGCTCTTTCAAAATTGGAGAAAAATATATAAAACAGGAATGAAGACAAAGCATGGGGTGGTTGAATGACAAAACCCGCTTTAATAATGTTTGTAACTACCACAGGGAGAGCCAAAAGGAAGGCATTAGCATATTAAGGGAAATAACAGCTCATATTGTTACATTAATGGTAGATGAGCAGCTACATGATGTGAATGTGAAAACATCAGTTACACACAGGCTGTTTATTAGAATGTCAATGGATTACAAAAAGCATGGAAGACAAAAAGAATAACAGAGCTAGACCGCAGTGTCTAATGTTGAATAAGGTTGAGCATTTACAAATACTATTTAGGTATCCAAAGAAAACGGTCAGGCAAAGTTACGGAAAGAATAAGAACACAGCAAATATGGGTTCTGGGTGTGAACGATTTTCAAGGACTCACTCTTTGCAATACTAGAAATTTGGGGAGTGAAGTAAAAATTAATTTGGGTGGAGAAGAATTCTTATTTGGGAAGGCAATGCTCTTACTTAGCCCCCCACCCCATAGCTACACTCCTGTACGGAACATCTATACTACCCATTTATATCAGTTGTATGGAAAGGCCTTGTCTATATGAGGCCAAAAGAAATGGATTGCTCTGCAGTAATGGCAAGTCACAGCAGCTGTGATGTGTCTTAATGGTTTTACAACCCCCATAAATCTTGCATGACCTCTGACCAAGATGGTGGCTGCAAATGAATTACTCGCATTTTAAAATCTGCCACTGCCAATTTTTTTTTAAAAAAAACTATTTCCACTAGCTGTACTCAGTGTAACATACACCATTTAAAAAACCTTCCCCCAAAGGCCTGTTAGACCTCAAGAAGATCCTGTAAGGTAGGCCGGTGGGTTTTAAAATTCCTCCTCCTCCTTCTCAGCGTTTCACACTTTCCCCGGAATTGCTGAGGGTGACTCGCTCTGCTTTCCTGACACTGCCAGTTGACTGCCTGGGTCCCATTGCAGGTGGCTTGCCACCTCCAGTGAACTGCCTGGGTGCTGTTGCAACATCAGCAGCAGTGTTGTGCTATTGCCATCACCAATTGACTGCCTGGGTTCCATTGCAGGAGCAGCAGTGTTGTCCTACTGCCAATTGACTGCCTGCATTCTGTTGCAGCAGCAGCGTTGGCCCATTGCAACCACAGCTAATTGTCTGTCTAGGTCCCGTCGCAGCCTGTTACTGGTGAGTGGCTGAGGGAGTGGGAGGAGGGAGGGGCCCCTAGATGCAGACTGAGTGGCAGGAGTGGATTGTGAGGTGGAGAGGAATTTGCATGTGGGTGGTGATTGGCTGGGTGTGTTTCCTGAGCAGCCAATCAGCACACTGGGAAAGGCAACATACCCAAGAGTTTTATATATATATATAGAGAGAGATGGCGTGCACAAGCGATAGTTCACCTTTACAAAAAGAAAGAGAGAGAAAGATAACACAAATCCCCATTCTATTGTCTTAGTGATTGCTCGCTAAGGCAAAAATTCCACTTGATGGCAGTGGGCGCTTGCCCTGTTAGCAAGCCTCACCCCCCCATATTAGTCTGGCCAATCAGCTTTGTGCTTCCACTTGTATGGGAAAGCAATTCAAAGTGAATCACTTGTCCCAATGAGCGGGACTGCACATTCCCCATGGAACTTTTTAAAAACTTTAGGAAAAGCTGCAAAGGCTTTCCCAGTGTAGTTTTTTGCTCCCCCTTCTTTTGAATACAGCACATTGATGAGGGTTCCCATTAAGACAGCCTGTATTCCCTGCAAATTCCATGAGGATTTTTTTCCACTGTTTAGACAACCCCTAATTCAACTCTCATGGCTTCTCCTCCTACTCAAGAATCCTGGTAACTGTACTTTAGTGGGGGAATTAAGAATTTTCCCACCTATCTCTCCCCAGTGGAAGCTCATGGTCTCCATGTCAGCTCTGGGTTTTAGTTCAGATTTTAAAAGAGCTATCACAGGTGTTGAACTTATTTTGGATACAAAGCTCACTTTGATCCTTTAAAGTTTGGACTAAAACCCAGAGGTGATTCACCAGCCTACTAATATGGAAGCCACCAGCCACCACTGATTCCCAGGACCCTATCAGATGCTCTAACCTCCCCCCCCAATGGAGGTTGGGAGAAGGACACTGCTGTTCCGCTTCTGGTGGTTGAGACTGCATGCCCCATCCTCCTCCCATACTCCCTCTGTGCTTCCTCTGTGCTGGAGGGACAAAAAAGGTGTCATTTTTCATTGACAGAAGTTTCCATCAATAAAAAGTGATGCCTTTTGCATCCCTCCAGCATGGAGGGAGTATGAATGGAGGACAGAGTGTGCGGTATTGACCGCTGGAAGCGGGACAGCGGCATTCTCCTTCCGACCTCCATGGGGTTTTTTTTTAAGAGTGTCTGATAAAGTCCCCAGTCACACATGGTTCCCTGGAAATGGGAAATGACGGTAAAGCTAATTTGAATCTTAGTGGGATACATTCTATTGGTACTGTTTCTTGAAACCTTACCCATTGCAGACATCATTCCCAATCATTGCAAAGATAACTATTGCAGGCTTGTCAAGCTGTTGATTCCTTGCCAAGCTAAAAAAAAAAGGGGGAAAAAAAGAGAGAAATCTGAGTGTTGCACCAATCTTGAAAGATAATTCTCCCTATAAATATAGTAAAGTGCAGGATGTTCCTGTTCTGAACTTACTGATGGGAAAGTACATTTATAGGCATTTACAAAAAATATGTGCAATTGTTAGATCAGGGTGTTAGTTGCTATTGTCAAAGACACATGGCTTAGTAATGGCAACTGCTTTTGACTTAATGTAGCAGTTTCCCCCCATAAACATGTACAAAGAAAGAAAGATATGAGTGGTTCTTGTAAAAGATATATTGGGATCTCAAACTTTATCAGAGTAAATGGTGATTGGCATTGGTTTGGATGATTTTAAAAGATTTAAAAGATTACTAGTATGGAAGATAGAGAAGGCAGCTTGCTTAGTTTTCTACATGACCCATTTTTTCCACTCTGCAGGGCAAAATGGAAGGAGGAGTTAACACTTTCCTGTCTGCTTTACTCTCTCACTGACACAGAATGGACATTCAATGTAAAAATAGCTCTTCACTTTCTATCCTGCATTAACAATCACCTTGTATGTACAGACAGCACATGAGTGGTTAAAAATGCACTTTTAGAGTGAAATTGCCCATGGATCATTGATAAGAATTCTATAATTTTCTTTGAATTTCTACCGGAGTCTTACATTTTGCCACTTATCCCCTTTGGCATTTTCTATAAATAACTTAAAACTGTTCAGAACCATTGATCTGTTAGCAAGACAAACCATGTGAAAGAAAACAACAGTGCAAAGAAACTAGAGCATATGTTCAAGACTTTGCAGAAAAAAGGTAACTTTCAGTTATTTGCCCTGCTGAAAATCTGTAGGAATTATGCAACTAACGAATGAGAGTATTCAACTCCCTGGTTAACAACTTACCTTTCCAGCAGTCCTAGAACATTGTTTGAAGAGCCACCTAAATGATGGAAAATATTAAATAAAATAAAATTTAACACGACCAAGACAACAGACAACTAATGCATCCAACACCATCATGCTTAAATTCCATTGAAAAAGTAATGGTTAGCACCATTGGACTTAAGGGTTAGCATTTCAATGGGACTTAAGTGTGATTAAGTGTTTTTTCTTGTTTGCAGCCAGCCTATCTGCTGGATGTACAGTATAATGGCAAGGGTGCTTTTAGGGTGACAATACTTGCCTCCCAGCCTTTGCATAATGTTGCAAATCTAAAATGTGGGGCAGCAGGAAATGGAAAAACTGAGCTGGGAAGTAGGATGAAGTCCAGAAACAAAACAAGACACACGATTGTTCCTAGATAATGTCTTGGAATTATTTATAAAGCAATCCAGGTTATTGACATATAGAGAACTGCCCACATTTTCCCCTATGGATAGCAAAGATCCAAAGGTATCTGTATCGTGAGTAGAACAGGAAAATGTGTAGCTAGCCATATTAGGTTTACATATGTTTCTTTTAACCTGGGCTGAACATTACCTAGGCTGTTGTTTGTAACTTATAACTACTGTATTTCTAAGAATGCCTGAATGTAGGTGCCTTCATGTGAGAGATATCTTGCTGCTAATGTAGATTGCTTGCTTAGAATAAAAGCTTTACTTTTGAAGATCTTTCTTCCACATTCTTTTACATGCCTTTTGCTCCATGTGTGTAAGTTCCCCCAATAACTTCCCACTGAGTTACTGGTTCATGAGGGTTAAAATCAGTGGGTGGTGGCAGCTTGGATGCTTTCAAGGGATCCCATCTCCTGCTTAGTGCTCAGAAGCAGGAGCAAGCCTCTGCTGACAAATATATCGACAACGTCCCCTTTTTCCTTTTTTCCCTATCTCCTGTATCAATTTTTAACATTTTTTTGCCTGACGAAGAAGCCAGTGGAGCTTCAAAAGCTTGCATGATGTGTTTTGTGCATCTCAGTTGGCCAATAAAGATCCACTTTTGTGGATTGTTTTATCTTGCTATATGGCCAACATGTCTACCCTGAATATATTTTCTACATTTTTGCTTTCATTAAATAAACCAGTTAATACAATGTAATCTTTAATAACTGTTGCAAACTAATAATTATTTTCTGCAAGAATGTGCAACTAATGGCCTTCCAGATGTTTCTGAATTGCAGCTCCCACCAGCCTAAGACAATATAGTGAAAGGTAAGGGATGATGGGAACTTTGTTGTTGTGTGCCTTAGTCATTTCTGACTTATGGCGACCCTAAGGTGAACCTACCATGGGGGTTTCTTGGCCAGATTTGTTCACAGGAGGTTTGCACAGCTCCCCCAGAGTTCTAGTCTAACACTCAAACTACTACACCACACTGGCTCTCACATTCATTGGAACTGCAGTTCAATATATATACACAAGTCCACAAAATGGCTACCCCAATTTACTTCAATGCACAGCTACATAGCACATAGATTATGAAGGATGCATTCCGGGATGGATTTAGCTTTTGGGCTCCATCTGTGTGACTGAAATCTGGGTCCCCGATATGTGTCACTTGGGTCAAATCAACCTCACACATTACATCAGAGTGCTAATAGGCTGCACCCCAAAGATCTTTCCTATACCATTACAGTATGTCTGATAGTGGTCCAGGAGGTGAGCTCATTGAGCCACCTTCCTCCCCTCACCATGCACCTAGGCCTTTCACCCACCATCACTCCCTCAGCTGCTGTACAGCACAGCTGAGACCTTGCTGGTTCTGGCAGGCAGAAGGTGTGGTTTCTAATGTGGAAAAAGACACAAATACAAGGTATTCCAAGCCATGTTTGCAAACACCTTGAGGCATTCTGCAGAAAAGGGGTATCACTTAGAACACCACTGTATCACAAGGAACAAGTGTGATATGTGTAGTTTAGAAAGTATGCTTGCTCATTATTGTTGAGTCTGCATTACTATCATAGCCTTTTTATTGATTAATTGCATATTGCTGCATAGATCTGCATGAATGCTAAACTGCCTGTTTTGAGTAGACCCTAAGCTTCTATGCCAAAGCCTACCTAGCACTGTGTGGTTAAATAAACATTTGTTAGGACAGCTTCTTTGTGGGGAAGTTTAAATCAACAAATAATGCTGGTGAGGTTGAAGAAGGAGGAAGAGGGAAGATAAAAGACAAAGAAGCAAGAAAGAAAGAGGAAAGGAATTACGTGTCCCAACCTCCCAGGAAGGTGAAGAGTGAGCGTGGTGTAGGAGGAATGTTGTAGCAGGTGTAGGAGGAGAATTTGATTTCAACTCAAAGATACACTGTGACTCTGGAGGTTATTTTGTTTCTTTGTTGTTGATAGTTATTGAATGGACTGAGGGATTGAGAATCTGTTATTATTTGTTTGTTTGAATATCTTTGAGGAGTAAATATTGGTAACTCAGCATTCAGCATTTAGCTGAACGACAGCTTAGAGTAAACGAACTCGCAGAAGGATGGAACAGGAGACATATCTCTTTTTTTTCTTTTTTCTCTCATCCCCCACCCTGTTTTGAGGATTCTCATAACTGTGATTTTGAGTCAACTAGCTCTGGAAGAGTCAGGGACTTAGCCTTGAATAATTAGGATAGTAGCATTTTTTCCCCGGGCGTGTAACTCTGTAATAGTGAGAAGAGGGACAAACGCCAGATGTTAAGTTTGGGAGGAGGAAATATAGAGAAGAAATAACACAGATTCAAAAGAAAATAATTAGCAGAAAATAAATTAAGATTGAATATTGAAGGTTGGAAGCTACATGATACCTGCATGAACCCATATGTAAGATGACTTTAAAAAGACTGTTAGAGGACTGTAACACAATCTACTCAGCTTATTGGGGGAAAATATTTTTGAGCTGGTTTGGAAGATTCTAGCATGGGAGCATTAGACCTGTTTTAAAACTCAAGTTGGCAGCTGGAACTGTTAGCTCTCAAACTGTGGCCAGCCATCTGCGGACCAACCTCCTCCAATAGGATAATTTGGAATACAAGGAGATGGTAACAGAAGGTGAACTGACATCTTGAAGAGAGAAGTGTGGCAGAAAACTGAACTAGAAGGAATTGGGGGAAGGGGGATGCTCAGACATTGGTAATAACTAGTAACAATAATAGTAATCAAAGGCAACAAGATTAATTGGAATTTGTGACAAGTGATAAAGATAATTGATATCTATTATAAGTAAATTGGGTGTATAGCAGATAAAAGAAATACATAAAAAATAAAGTTAAGGTAAAGTAACGTAAAATCGGCTATATAACAGAAAATAAAAGGAGCAAGGGAAAAGTAAGGGGGAAAATCTTATTTTGTATTATTTGTATATCATTTGTATTATATACAGTATTTACATTATATATAGTCTCTATATTATATTATAAACACATATTGGGGTGTGTTTGAAGATTAGTTTAAAGTGTATGACTAATTAAGTAATTATACAATCAAGCATTTATATCAGGAAAATTTTTTATTTAAGCTGTATGAAATTTTTGTTGGTATTGCTATTTAGTTTATATTAATTTTTGGAACACTGAAAGCTGATCTCAAGTATAACTTTAGAGATTATATAACAAAAACAAGATCTGTACAATACATTGTATTGTCATATTATATCACGGAATACTTTACGGAATATAACATATAATTATGGTTTATACTATTAACGGATTTATTGCGATATATATATATTAAGATATATTAAGTTAGTTAGTAAGATATTGTTCTGTAATATTACTATGGTGTTTATTATGGTGTATACTATTACAGAGTATAATACGATAAAAAATACAAAATAGATTATGACAATATTATGATATATATTGCAATATTGATTATGTCATATAGTATATTATAATTTATGCTATATCATATTATAAAATAGAATATATTGTGGATTTTTAATTTATTATAAGAGTCAGTATATATTATTATGAAGTATACTACGATATAGAATACGAGATAGATTAAGATATAATATTATGATTTATACTGCAATATTGATTACGCTATATAGCATATTAAATTTTGTGCTATATTATATTATATAATAGAATTTACTGTGGATCTATAATATATTCGAGAGCTGAGATTATAATATATTATAGTGAGGAAAAAGAGAAAAGGATAAGTGTAACTCAATAGTGAGGAAGGGAGTGTAAACCAAAATGGCATATAGTACAAGGAAAGCTACAGCCTCCCAGCAGACACACCCGACATCAGCTAGAAGGGGCTCATTAGAAACTCTGAAGATTCCTGAATTACATAATGTAATATTAGATGAGCTTAGAACAGAATTAAAAAATTTCAAGCAGGAAATAAGGAGTGAACTGAAAGATATAAGAAAAGAGATTAAGCAAGATTTTAGAAAAGAAACAGAAACAATTGGGGAAAAGATAGATAAAATTAATAAAGATTTGGAAGAAATGAGAAAGGAGATAGGAAATCTAAAAGAAAAATCAAACAGATCAGAAGAAATCACAAAAAATTAAAGCAACAGCAAGATAAAGATGAAACATTATTGTGGAACCAAGAACTTAGATACCGGGATAAATGTCTGAAATGGAGAGGATTATCAGAAAAATTTAATGAAAATCTATTCGAAAGATTAATCCCACCATTAGCTAAATACATAGATATGACAGAAGAGTATCTAGAAGAGGAAATGGAAAAAATGTTTAGAGTTAACTCAAGAGTTGCCAAAGAAAGAAAACTGCCAAGAGACATTGTTATTATGTTCAACAAAGGAAGAATAAGGGATAGAATCCTGCAACAGAGTTATGAATCTACATTTATTGTAGAGGAAGATGAAATAAAAATATTTAAGGACATTCCAGCAGTGATCTTGAGAAAAAATACAAGATTATAAACTAATTACCCAACTGCTCACAATAAACAGGATTAATTTCTGATGGGAAAGGACAGAGGGGATATCATTCATTTATAAACAGAAAAGACACAAAATAGACTCTGTCGAAAAAGCAAGGGAGGTCTATAAAAAATTTGAAACGAAAAAAGCAACAGAAAGAAGACGAACAAGGGGGAATAGATAAAGGAACAAAGGATGGAGATGTGGAACAAAAAAGCGGAAAGGGAAAAGATCGAAGTAAGGCAGAGAATAGTGGAAATCAAAAGACCAAAGAAATGAAAGCGCAAGAAGAAGAAGAAAGTCAAGAAACGGAAGTAGAGGAAATAGAGGACGAAGAATATAGATTAAAAGAAAGCTGAGTGGAGCAGGAGGAAGAAAAGATAGATAGTAATGTAGACTCGGAAGATGACAATTGACCTAGTCTCATGGAATGTAAAAGGCATGAGCTCAGAATATAAGAGGAGGCAGATCTTTCATTTCTTAGGGAAATTACAAGCTGACATAGTCTGTCTGCAAGAAACTAAAATAAGACAGGATGATTACAGATTTATGAAAAATAGAAAATTAGGTCATCTAATATACTCTGCAAA
Organism: Gambelia wislizenii; assembly: GCA_030847615.1. Taxonomy (NCBI): domain Eukaryota; kingdom Metazoa; phylum Chordata; class Lepidosauria; order Squamata; family Crotaphytidae; genus Gambelia; species Gambelia wislizenii. Next base: position 78,062,431 of record JAUMIR010000006.1, on the reverse strand, counting down.
TGAAAAAAAGAGAAAAAAAGGGGTGGCACTTTATCAAAATACAACGTGAAGGAATTATTCAAAGATAACGAAGGACAATTAATAGGGATCAAAGTGAACTTAGAAGACTTGAGAGTTGTAATAGTAGGAATGTATGCTCCTAATACAAAACAAGAAAAATTCTATAGGAAATTACACAAACTATTAGAAGGCATTGGAAAAGAGAACCTGATACTAATAGGTGATTTTAACAGGGTCATTGACCCCGCCACAGATAGGCTTTCAAAGAAAAGAACAAAACAACATGGAAAACTTCCCTCAAGTTTTTTTTTTAATATGATGGAAGAATTAGCGTTAAAAGACATTTGGATATCAAAACATGGGAAAGAGAAAGGATACACCTTTTATTCCGAGAGTTGTAAATCAATGTCACGTATTAATATGGGCTTGATATCCAAAAATCTTCTAACCCAAATTAACGATATGGAAGTGCTTGCAAAAATAACACCAGATCATTTCCCAATTAAAATATCATTAAAAATAAAGAAAAGAAGCTTCAATTGGAGAATGAATGATTGATTCCCTATTAAAAGAAGAAAATTTCTTAAAAAATCTCAAAAAAAGAAGTTAAACAATATTTTAGGGAGAACAAAACACCAGACTCCCAAGCTAAAACTTTGTGGGATGCAGGGAAAGCTGTTTTTAGGGATATATTAATAAAGAAAGGAGCTGAGAAGCAAAGGCAAAACTCAGAAAGATATAACTTTCTAGTAGAAGAACTAAAAAAGAAAGAGGAGAATTTAAGAGTCAACCCAAATAATAATAACACAATCAGGCAAATAAAACTAATTCAAAAACAAATTGACTGGGAGCAACGACAGTAATAGAAAGAAAGCTGAAAAAGGCACATCAAATCAACTTTGAATTCGCAAACAAGTCTGGTTAGTGAATAAGCTGAGAAAAGAAATGGAAAAGAGAATAATTTCAGAAATAAACATTAAAAATAGAATAGTGACTAGACAAGATGAAATAATACAAGCTTTTGAAGAATTCTACACCAAACTATTTGATCAGAAAAAGGTGCAGGAGGACCATAAAAAGAAAATGGAAGAATATCTAGATGAACAAAACATTCCAAAAGTGGATGAAAATCAAAGGAAAATGCTAAACACCCCAATCACAATGATGGAAATAGTGGAAGCAATAAGAGGTCTAAAATTGAATAAGGCCCCAGGACCGGATAGCTACACTGCGATGTTTTACAAGAAACTGGAAAACGAATTAAGCTTACCACTGCAACGAACATTCAATGACATCGAGAAGAATGGTATCCCTAGCTCTTGGGCAAATGCTAATATAACTCTTATCCCAAAAGAAGGGAAAGACGGAAGAGAGGTCGCTAATTATCGCCCAATATCCCTACTCAATACAGACTATATAATCTATACAACTATTTTGGCACAGAGGTTGAAAAAAGTTTTGCAGAGCATCATTCATGAAGACCAGAATGGGTTCCTCCCCGGAAGATGTATAAGCCAAAATACAAGGTTAATTTTGGACTTACTAGAATATTATGAAGCCCATAATGAAAAGAAACTTGGATTAATGTTTATCGATGCTGAAAAAGTGTTTGACAACGTAAACTGGGACTTCATGATAGCAATAATGGAGAGGATGGGGATAAGAGGTGAATTTGGTAAAAGAATACAACAAATTTATAAAGAACAGTCAGCACAATTTATCAAAAATGGAGGGAAATCGGAAACGATTAAGATTAAAAAAGGAACGAGACAAGGTTGTCCTATCTCGCCACTGCTATTCATCATTGTGATTGAAGTATTAAATAACAGTATCAGATTTAATATAAAGATTCATGGAGCTAAAATTCAAAAATATTCATATAAACTCAGAGCATTCGCTGACAATTTGGTTCTTATTTTAGAAAATCTGGCTAACCAAATAGAAGAGCATATGAAAACCCTATTGCAATTTGGTGAATTTTCTGGATTTAAAATAAACAAGGATAAGACAACAATCCTGATGAAAAATATAAATAAAATAGAAGAAGATAATTTAAGGAAGTTATCAGTTGTGACACTAAATATCTTGGGATTACTCTGACGAAAAGGAATGGAAACTTATTCGATAATAATTATAAAAAATTGTGGATAGGAATTAAAAAAGATCTAGATGTATGGAGGAAACTAAATTTGTCACTCTTAGGGAAAATAGCAGTAATTAAGATGGTGGTGTTACCAAAATTGATGTATCTTTTTCAAAATTTGCCAATAATCTTGAATGAAAAGGTTTTTGAAATATGGGAAAAAGATCTAAGAGATTTCATATAGGATAAGAAAAGACCCAGAATAAAATGGTGCTACCTCATAGATGAAACAGCAAAAGGAGGATGTGGATTACCTGACTTGAGAACCTACTACGAATCTGCTTCCCTAGACTGGATAACAGATTGGATAAAACTAACAAATGTAAAAATACTTAATGTAGAACGACAAAGTCTTCGTTTTGGCTGGCATGCGTATTTGGTATACAATAAGGATAAGGTAAACAGGGAATTTGGCAATCATTGTGTTAGAAGAGGGCTACTAAAGACCTGGTTAAAAATAAAAGAGAAATTTTACTTCAAAATCCCTATTTGGACATCAATACAAGAAGCTTTTCAAGTAAGATGGAATGATACCAGCACCTTCTTAAGATACTCAGATATAACTAAGAAAGGAAGCGAGGGAGGCAGAGTATTAAAGGAAAAAGAACAGCTACAAAAAGAATTCAAACTAAATTGGTTCAATATACACCAACTAAAGGAAAGATTTAAAGAAGACCAGGGGAAGGAAGGAACAGAGCCGGAATTAAACGAGATGGATAAGTTGGTTTGGGCTGAGAATCAGAAGAAGTTGCTATCAAAATTATATAAGGTGCTGCTAGCTAGAAAACTTGAGCAAGACTACGTTAAAGATTATATGTTGTGATGGGCTCAAGACTTACGTCACCCTTTAGACATAGAAGACTGGGGAAAAGCAAGGCAGAGATCCAGGAAATTTACTGCTTGTCAGAGCTTAAAAGAAAACTATATAAAAATCACTCAAAGATGGTACTATACACCAGTAAGATTAAATAAAGCAGGTTTAATAGTTAATAATAATTGTTGGAAGTGTGAGAAAGCGCAAGGATCTCTTGTTCATATGTGGTGGCAATGTGAAAAAGTTAAGAAATTTGGGTTAAAATGCACCAGAATATCAACCAAATTCTTCAGACCAAATTGGAATTTATCCCAGTACTCTATATACTGAACATGATTAAAGGCTTAAATAAAAAAGAAGAATCTAAATACTAGAAGATCATATTATATATGGTAATGGCTGCTAGAGTGACGATAGCGAAGAAATAGAAGATAAAAGATGAACCTAGAATTGAGGATTGGAATGCAACATTGTTAGTTCTGTTAGAGATGGAAGAATTGATGAATAGATTGAGGAGTAATAGAAGCAACAGAACAAGAAGAGATTGGTTACCGTTATTAGATTATTGGAAGAAAGTAGGAAATGAATATAAAGATATTATAGAAGATTTGGAAAACTAGACGGTTCAGGATCAGTAAATGGGAAATATAGGTAGACAGACAATAGTCAAGTGGGGATGAACAATAAGACTGTGAACGAATCTGTGGTCAAAAATCTTAAATATGTTTAGATCATCATTTATGGAGGATATATATATACTCTGAAAGTATACAAATAGATAATAAGGAAAAGTTAGTAATAATGATTATTTCAGATTGGACAAAGAACTAGGGGAACAATTAAATATTGAATTTAGATAATGAAGTTATTCAAGGAACATATAAAGGAGGTTTAAGGATTAGAATTCTGTAAAATATTCAGGAAATAGCAAGATATATGTGTGTATATGTATGTGTGTGTGTGTGTGTGTATGTATGTATATGTGTATATGTGTATGTAAAATGTGAAAAGAAGGAAGATTGATGATCTTAGCGGATATTTAAATTGTATTGTAAAGGACTTGTAATCATTTGTCAATCTTTGCATTAAAAAAAACCCATTTGTTTCATTCTAATGCAGATTCCATTCTTGAACCCTAAACGGGGCAGTCTTCCCCAACGTTTCCCAGTTCAACTGTGGACAGAAGGGACAGAGTAAAATTCCTACAATGCAACATAGCAGCCTGTTAGAGATGGAAAGGCTTAGCTTATCCTCTTTTGGACACAAAAGCCCCCAAGTTCTCAAACAGTTGATACATCTTCATCTGCCACATTTTGCATGGGTTATTGATCTTTGAAATGGGTTCACACATGAACATTCATGTGCTGTGGTCTATTGCATTCTAGATTTCATTTAGTATTTATTATTTTATTTAATTTCTATGCCACCACTCTCAGAATACCTCAGATATATGCATAAAGGGTTGGAACTGTTTCAGAATCCCAACCATCTGAATCAGGCCTTGCAGGGAAGGATAGAGACTTTGGAAAAGAGCAGGATATTAAGGACTTGGGAGATTATCACACATGGCTTGGAGATTATCAGACGGGGACAACTATAGCATCCCCATCTTGCCACCTATTTCCCACCCTACTCCCCTCCCTGTAACAGTTTATTAAAAAAATTCCAGACGCCTACCTTTTAGTGGTATTAAAAGTCCTCCCCTCCCCTCCAGCAGCCCAGGTGTGAATGGAGCTCTCACAGAGCTGAATTCACTTCCTGGAAAGCAAATCCCGGCTGTCCTCGTGAGAGGACAATTGCGTGGGAAATACAAAAATAAAACTAAAAATAAAAGTCTATGGACTTTTTCAGATGGGGCCAAATGCCCTGTTCCTGCCCCACAAGCCCCAATTCTGTTCTTGCCATGGAATAAAGGAAAAATGTTCAAACACTTACCTTCATTCCGCGGCAGGAACGTCCTCCCCCTCCCCTCATTGGCCAGTCTCACATAAGGCTGCATTTACTACTAGCAAATGAAATTGTGCCTGTTCTCATGAGAGAGCAGGTGCGCAACAAATTTAATTTTTTTTAAAAAAACCAACTGTCAAAATAAAACAAAACAAGCAGTAAAACACAGGAAAAAAATACAAGTAACCCGGGAAATGGGGGAACTTACGTGGATGTCCTGATTGTGCCCGGAAGTACTGGGAACAGACTTCCTCCCTCATGCCTGTCATCTTGGAACAGGAACGGGGCTCCTTTTCCCACATCCCTGATTCCGTGACAGACATGGAAGGGGTGTTCTATTCATGACGTTTTATCGTGAATAGAATATTCCGGGAGCAGCACAGGAGCAGGACAGAAGGGGTCAACGTCATCCAAAAGGGAGCCCTTTATCGACCCTGTTCTGTGCCTGCCACGGAATATTGACCCCATCTGAAAAACTTCTAAAAGTTAAACCAAGCACCTAAACACACTAATAATAATAATAATAATAATAATAATAAGCCAAGTAAACAGGGGAGGGTACAAAAAAGACTGTCACTTACCTGGATGTCCTGATCACACCTGGCAAGTGAGGCTGGGATCGTGCCACAGAAACAGGGCACCTTTTTACATACCTGTGATTCTGTTACAGAAACGGAATGGGTGATCTATTGATGGCTTAGCCCACCAATAAAAAAAGGCGGGGGGGACGGAAACAGCACAGGGGCAGAAAGGGACAGGAACAATGTTGTCTGAAAGGGAAGCCCTTTAGTGATCCTGTGGCATTTCTGTTCCAGATTATTAAATTCGTCTGATAATCTCCACGGCTCATAAAGTGGAATTAAAGCAGGATAGTAGCATCTATGCCCAAAACTTATCACACAACATCATGACTGTCCTGTAGGCAGTGTGTATGCAAACCTTTACTGTGGCATCCCTTTTAATTGACGGGGAAAGCCCATTAATAGCTCTGTTGCTATTGTTCCACTGCTGGCCCTGGTGCGATAGGTCTCTTTGCATCAATTCCGGCATTACAGCAGTCAGTGCCATGAGGGGGCCTTAATCTCCTCCTCCCCTCCCACACCTGCTATTCCAAAGCAGGCTAACTCTGTGCCTATTTTTAATTTTTTAAAAAATCTTTTCTGTGTTTGCATAATTATGGCAAAAATGATTAAAATTGTTTTTATTTTATCATTTTGCTGTAATGCCAGAACTGCAGCAAAGAGACTTATCACACCAGGGGGGTGGGTGGGGGGTTTCAAAGCAGCATAGTCATGCAAAAGGAGAGAGGTGTGATAAGAAATGTTTTCAAAGCGGTATGCTCCTGGTTTCTTTCAGAACACGATTGCCCCAAGATACTAGTCTCATGTGATAATCTCCTAAGAAAAAACATGACTAGATTTGTGTTCAAGAACAGTTTGGCTACTTATTGGCCTTATCTTATCGTTAAATGAGCCTTTTCCCCAATGCTGTAAAGAAAATATAAAAATTAATGGTGCAGACAGAAGACACTCTAGGTTTCTCTATATTGCATCCAGGTGAGCTATGATTCCCAAGGCAAGCAAGGTTAAGATAACTTTTCCCCTCTCAACACTGCTGTGAAATATTGGGCATTCTAATGTTCAGTGGGCTGGATCACTCATTAAAGCACACAGAACTTGAGCTGTTCAGACTCAAGACAAAATCCATCATCACCAATGTGACAAAAGAGCAGTGAGAAACTGTAAAGTCAAGGGGAAGAAAGTTCAGGAAGAAGCTTTCCATCCATCATCTATAACAGGAATACTGTGCTGCATCAAAAGTTGAAGATGCCTCTGGGTACCCTGAATACACCTGGTTTTCACTAAAAGTAAGTAAACCATACATACCTATGGTGAGAGAGGAGGGAAGGGCATCCTAACTATCAAGACTGCCTGACCACTCTCAGACTTGTGTATACTAATTGCAGCTGAAGCTATAAATGGGGGTACAGAATATTTGATAAATAAAAGACTGTTTGCTTGAAGCATTATACATTTTTACAAAACTACCGAAGTACATTTATTAATTACAGGAAAAGCCTGGCACAGTCAGTGCATCTATTTTTGGAAGGTGAGAAGAATATTCACCACCTTTATGCTGCTGCAGAAACCTGAGTGGATGAAATGCAACGATTTAATGGCTTTATTAAGAATACACAATGTATTTGTGTTATGTCCATTTATCCATTTGTATATTGTTTCTAACATCTTTGTTGTGAACAAATGTTTGCATGCATGTAATAAGGTTTTTTCTCCCCAAAATGTTTGTGACCAAAAGTTAGGAACATAACTTGTTTCGATAATACCCACAGATGTTTAACTGTTTTGCCTGGAGTTCATAGAGTTACTGTTTGGACTACAAACTGGTTGGCTGGGAGGGGAAGATGGAGTTGTAGTTAAAAAAAGAAATAATGTTTGCATGTTCTATTTTTTCCTTAGGAACATAGGAAGTTCCTCTATGCTAAGGCAGACCACTGCTCATCTACCCACAGCAGGAATAGAGATTATCTGGCCCTCCATCATCCCTTGCCATTCTGGCTATGGCTGATGGCAGCCCAGCAACATCTGCAGGGTCATATGTTTACATCTTGCCTACAGTGACTGAGAGCAACTACCAGGGGCTATCTCATCTTTGCTTGGAGGTGCCAGAAATTGAACATTTTCCTTTTTTTGCATGCAAATCCCATGCTCTACCACTGAATTGCAGCTCTTCTCCACAAACAGAACCTGCACGTTTGTATGGTATTGAGCATTCAGTTTCTGGGTCCCACCTCTTCCCTCAGCCCTGCATCATCACAGCTTCTACTTGTGGGTAACGGAAATGCACCAGTGCTACTGGGGAATGAGAATGTACCATTCTTAGAAAGGTTCTGGTAATCTCGGTGGTTGCAGAGGTTTCTTCTGCGCAGCTGTAGATAAAATGACTCTGTCCATCCCCTGAAACAAAGGTAACAAAACTCTAGTTAGTGAATTCACAGTGTACAAATAACAGGTTAAGAACAGTAATGTTACCACCACCTTCTCCTCTTCCTCCTGCCACTGCTATTATTACCACTTGTAGGCCAATAAGCTCAATTCCTCTTTTGTGAAAAAACATTTTGTGACTAAGGAGATTTTCAGACAGGCAAAAATCGCTCCTTGCCGCGCGAGCAGCCTCCCGAAACTGCTGCGCGGCAAGGGTCTTCTTCGGACGACGCTGTGCCTCTGGCGAAACCGTCCGTGTCACTTCCGTGAAGCTTGGGACGGCTCCGCGTCATATTTCAGACGCGGAGCCGTCCCAAGCTTCACGGAAGTGACACGGACGGTTTCGCCAGAGGCACAGCGTCGTCCGAAGAAGACCCTTGCCGCGCAGCAGTTTCGGGAGGCTGCTCGCGCGGCAAGGAGCGATTTTTGCCTGTCTGAAAATCTCCTAAATGTTCTTAACATATTTATATATAACATTTTCATCCTTTTCCTACAACAAGTTCAGAACAATGGTTTAGCTTCACAGCAACCCCACGAGGTAGGTCCTCATCTGAAATACTGTGTCCAGTTTTGGATACCATAATCCAAGAAGGATATTGACAAGATGGAATATGTCCAGAGAAGGGCAACCAAGATTATTGAAGTCTGAAAACCAAGCCTTATGAAGAATGACTTAAAAGAGTTGGATCTTCTCTTCTCCAAGAGAGAGCTGATATAATAGCCATCTTTAAATACCTCATGTAGAAGACAGAACTTGTTTTTTTGCTGCTTTAGAGATTAGAATGAAAACCAGTGGACTCAAATTACAAGAAAACAGACTCCAGCAAAACATCAAACAACTTCTCTACTATAAGAGCTGTTTGACAGTGGAATAGACTGCCTCAGAGGATAGTGGATTCTCCATTTGTGGAGGTCTTTTAACAGAGGTTGGATGGGCATCTTTAATTGTGTATTTATAATTAAGTGCTTTAATTGTTTATTCCTGCACAACAAGGGGGCTGGGCTAGATGGCTTAGAACTCTTAAGATTCTATGATCTATCTAGTTTGGCCCTCAGTGATGGACAGCTGAATGTATGTATATGCAGTGGGCCCTCCTGATGTGCAGGCTCCAGATCCATGATTTCAAGCAACCACAAATCATCACACCCTATATTTAAAATGGTGACGATGTGAATGTGGACATACTGAAGAGTCTATGCACATTTCACCAACATTTAATGATATGGGATGTGATCATCTGTGTTTTTTGTCATCTGTGTGTGTGTGTGTGTTTGTGTGGGGGTCCTGGAACCAAATCCTGCAGATCTGGAGGGTCCACTGTATTTCATCAAATGGCACTGTTTGCAATAAACTGAGAAGATATGAAAGGTTCTTCTAAGATGGCTTACTAATGTGGACTGCAGTCATCCGTGGACCACTAGCTCTGAATAAGCACTGTTAAAAAGCCCCCAAAGCACGTTTGGGGCTTGTCTATATGAGCTCCCTGCAAATGGAGTGACCCGCAGTAAAGACAAGTCACAGCATTTGTGACTTGTCTTAATGGTCTTACAACTATATATTAAAAATGGTGGCCATGAGTGAATTACGTTTTTAAATCTGCTGCTGCTGAATTTCTTTTTCTTAACCCCCCCCCCAGTATTTCTGCAATGCACCTAAGTGATATTTCATCTTTACAAAAAAAAAAAATGGGGGGGGGGAAGAGAAAAACAACACCCCATTTTATCACTTTATCAATCACTCACTAAAAACCCAACATGGCGGCAGTGAGGGCTTGCCCTGTTAGCAAGCCCCACCCACCGTGCTCATCCAACCAATCAGGTTTGTGCTTCCTCTCATATGGAAAATCGATTCATATCAAATAGCTTGTCCCAATGCATGTTTTTTTTTTAAACTCTGGGAAAAGCCGTGAAAGCTTTTCCTGTGGAGTTTTTGCCAACTTTTGCCTCCCTCCTTCACAATATGGAAAAACAGCTCAAATTGCCATTAGGGCAGGTCGTCTTCTCATTGCATTCTGTGTGGAGCATTTCTGCCATTTAGACAACCCCCTAGTCTCGTATTGTAATGTAAAAATTAGACAGTAAGTACTAGGAAATAGAATAGCCAGACTAAATATTCCCTTGTTGGGCTTGGGCCTACAATGAGCCCACATATCTCCAGAACTGGCAAGCTTTCCCATATGTTGCATTCTCCGATGAAGTGAACAGGGAAGACTGCAAGTTTAATCTGTTCAGCAGAAAGGTGGACATAGCTTTGAACTGTGACACTTTGTTCTCTTTGATAACTGTAGATAATACAGTCTGGATCAGTTCAGTTCCATTATAGATACCAACCTTTCAAGTGAACCTAAGCTGTCTTCCTTTTATCAGGCTTAGGAAATTATGAAATAGTGCTGCAACACAACTTTAACCCAACACACATCTGACTTGAGAAAATACCTTGAAGTCCAAAGCAGATGTTCTCATAGTAGATCCAAATCAGAGCAAGAAAGTTTCTGTAACAGTTTGTGGTCTACTGCTCTTACTCCTGCAAACATCCCCCTGAACCCCTTTTTTGGGGTTCAGATTACATGAGGCCAAAGAGAGCCCTGTCCCCCTGCCCTTTGTGAGATCCCGCCCCCTAATTTCCTATTGTTTTTAGATATATACAGGAGGATTTGGCTTGAACTAAGGGGAGTTAAATGGGTGCGGCCCCTCTAACTCCTGATAATCAAAGCATATCCTATTCAGATGCTGATAGCAGAAGTGAGCCCATGTACTGGCTGACTCTACTTCAGGAAAACAAGCCTTTAGAGGTGCATAAAAACTTCATTAACAAGCTGAGCAGAACATTTTATATGTGCATTGACAGAACTAAAGAATCTCTCAGTTACACAGTATATTAAAAGTGGCAAGCAGTATATAGACATTTTCACCAGGCTTCTTTCTCATTGGTCAGATAACCATAACAATCTGCTTTCCTCGGCAGAACCCTTCCTTTCCTCACATACTGAGGGGCTGGTTCCATGACAGGAAAAAGTTCGCAAGATTCCGGATTACCGTTCTTTCGCATCAGGAGTGCATAAATCACATGAATTCTGGCTTATTCGGAAGATGCGGCCTGATGCAGCCAGTTTCGGTTTTTCTTAGTTTACACAGGCAAAGGTGTGTGTGTGGGGGATCACCTTCAGATGATTAAAGCCAGGCAGGAGGCGGGGAGGGAGCAAGGAGGGGGTCATGGAGACCATAAATAATAAGAGGAAAGAAAAGGACAAACAAAGAAGAGATCGGAAGAGCGATCTGTCAACTTTCCCGTCTTCCCCTGGAAAGGCTTCTATAAAGAAAGGAGTGAATGAAAGCACGAACAAGCAAAAGCATGGTGGAGCGATCTTCTTCCTTTTCTTTCCCTTCTCTTCACGCATGCACACACAAACACACAGCACACAAGCAGGGGCTAGCCCCATTCCTGATTGTTTTCCCTGCCTCCGAAGCCTTGAATAAAGGCAAGTGAAGGGAAGGACAAACAAACAGAAGGACGAACATGCGATCGGCTGTTTCCCCGCACACACGAATGCACACACATACACACACACCAGGGAAGCAGGGGCTAGTCCCGATCATCTTCCTGACCCCCAAAGCCTTCCTTTGAAACAGACAGGAAGGGCTCAGAGCTGATTTTCCAAAGTGGGCTGCAAGCAGAAGGAGGGTGAATTTCTTCTCTCCAACCCCTCTCAGTCTATTCGGATAAAGCACAATGGTCACTCCAACCAATCAGGATTCAGCTCTGCTCACAGTAATTCGAAAAGGTTGATGTCAGTTTACACGATGGTTAGTTCCCATGACCAATTATGCACATTTTCGCGAACTTAATAAAAAAAAGTCTGCAAAACTAGCGAAAGCTGGTACTGCACAACTTATGGGTTTTTTTGCACCCCCTCCTTCTGAAAAGGGCGCTGTTGCTTTGAAATGCATGGGAACCATCAGGCTTCTTGTCACATTCTTTGAGGATTTATTTTGCCGTGTAAACGACCCCCAAGTTTCCCCACAAGAATGGCCTTGCTTTTTTACATTCTGTTATACCTCCCAAGACATCTGATCATTAGCCCAACCGTTAAGCAATAAACATTCCTCAGTACCTGACCACATTTCCATCATTACAACTCCCATTATCCAGGATATACAAATAAACAAAACACAATACAAATAAACAAAACACATTCAACAAGCCCAGCCATGGCAAGATTTTCTGATCCTGACAGCCAAGATGAAATGGCTTGAAGAAATGAGAAAGGTTTGACACTGTGTGTCACTCTCTTAATTAAACTATGCTCTGCCATGGCTTAAGACAGGATGTGGGCTTGCTGCAGTTATGCAGGCTCAGCCAGAAAGTAAGTGAATGTTGAGAAAGAGGAAGAGGAAAGCCTGGCCTTCAGTGAAACCACATGCAGCAACGGGCATGAATCAGACTGCTTACAATCAACGTATCAGTCAGTTTCACATGAGTTCTTTCTTAATTCATTCCATTCCCATTTCTGCAATAATCTGTGACTTGCCTGAATCCACACAAAAACAATATATGAATATGTATTTTTTTCCTCACAAAATAAACATTTCTAAATGTGTTTTTCTTTTAAATATGCACTTTGATATATTTGGGGAGCTGAGGAATACATAGCAAAATTCAGAAAAGTGTGAAATTGAAAAGATAACTGCATTCTGATTTGCATGTTAGTAAGGTGTGGATGAGGTCAGTTCAGTTCAAATTGAGGACCAAACTAGATACCTGAGCACCACTACTTAACATATCATTTACTTCAGATGTGGCTGTTTGTAATTGCTAGGAAACTTAAGGAAACCTAATCATTTTTAGAAGAAGACCATAGCAACATTTCAGTACTTTCACTGGAGCACAGAGCTCTCTCCTGTAGTGTGTGGAGAAATAATTATTGTAATGTAAAAGCAATCTTGTGTACCTCATTCACATCCTAAGATAAGTGTAAGGTTTTTCCCTGCATGCTTCTGTTCTCCCAAATTCCCTTTCTCTTATTTCACTGGGCACTTCCAGCCAACTGGAGTGCTGGGTCATTCAACACATGACCTAATTTAAATTTTATTGCTCTGTGCAAGTTCTCTTTTAAGTTAGAGTCTCCATGAGGCTGTAGCCATCTTAAGCCATATTATCTTTGTTTAGCCATCTTTCCTGCAACCATGCCATGATGTTCACCATGCAACCTCTTACTGCTATAGGCTGGGTGAGTTTTTCTACCCTAAATCCTATTAGTTAGTTAGGAACCTCTTTTTAAAAGTTTGTTTTAGTATGTAGATTGAGATTGATATACCTTCAGTAAACTTTTGATTTGCATTTTAAACTGACTCCTTTGTTTTTGTAACGAGTCTAATTTAACTGGGTGATCTCAGACCTCTGAACACACCTTTTTAAATTTTAATTGAGCTTAGTCTGTATTCCTAAGTTGCACTCTGCATGAATTTAAAAGTAAATGAATTTTTAAACTCTTTTTTAAAGAAGATAATTCTTGTTGCTTTTTAAAAGGACTAGATCCTGGAATTTTTAATACAATTTTATTGTTTAGACTCATTACTCCTACATCTCCAGCATTCTTTCATTAATTCAGACTTGTTGCTGTATGCTTACCCAATGGTGGAGTTGAGAAATCCAGTGGCTTCTGAAAACTGAGGCCAGTCAAGCTCATTGGTAAATGCTTCAGGAAGGTTGGAAAATACTTTCTGAAAAGGAGGTGAACAAATAATTGTGATTTTACCTTCTCTCATACCAAACTTTAGTAACGAGTTTGTTATTATCAGCTAGCATGAAAAGAACAAAGGGACATTTCAGCAGTTGGAAATATTGCTAATAACCTTAATCAAATTGAATACAGTACGATAAATTATCAGTAATTACACATCAGGCATCCATTTAACTGGAAAATTTTAATGTATATATTTGTGGGGCTGGGAGCAAGTCACAGATCTTTTCCCATGTGGAGATCAGGTGGATCTTGAGCAGAACATTGCTGCTTTCATGGCTCAGAGCCACCCCAGTCATCTTATAGGATGACATGACTAAATTTCAGCAGCAGAAGAATCAGTCTACAATGGACTGAGTTGGGACAGCTGCATACTGCTCCCACAAAGCAGAAAAGTTGGTGCTAAGGAGATTATCAGACGACCCCAAAAATCCAGTACAGGGACGACAGGAGATCACTAAAGGGCTTGAATATTAGATGATGACCTCCCTGTCCCATTATGCCCCCGTGCTGCTTCTGTTCTGTCTGTGTTCTTTTTTTATTGACTGCTAAAGCTGTCAATAGATTGCCCATTCCATTTCTGTTACGGAATCATGGGTGTCTGAAACTGTGCCCCATTATTCTGGTGCGATGCCAGCTGCAGTGGGAGGTCCCTGTCGAACACTTCCGTTCGAGATCAGGACATTGAGGTAAGTGTCACATTCCCCATCCCCCGGTTACTTGGGTTTTTTTTTCCATTCACAAATTAGATTATCTTTATCATACACCAATATATTTTAAAAAACAGATTTCTGATATCAATATAGTTTTGCTGATTGCATTTCTGACAATAGCTTCATACAGTCTCTCTCAAGTATTGGCATAAATAGAACTCTTTACTTGGGTTTTTTTAAAAGGTGTTTTTATGCTTGGTGTACTTTTTTACCTTTTATTTTGAGTTTTACTTTTGAATTTCTTACGAGAACAACTGAGATTTCCTTTCCAGGAAGTGAATGGGGCTCTTTGAGAGCTCCATTCACTCCTGGGCTGCTGGAGGGGAGGGGAGAATTTTTAATCGCACAGCAAGGTAGGTGTCCGATAATTTTTCATTTAATCAGTTATAGGAACGGGTAGGGGACGTAGCAAGATGGGGATGGGTTTTTTTGGTCCCTGTTTGATAATCTCTTAGGTTAATATGACTGTTGAGAACCTGCAGAAGAGGCAGTTTTTCAGCAACTCATTAATCATCTGAGATCTTGTGAGGTACACTCTGGTAAAAATATAGATTAGACCTTCTTAGAAAAGGTTTTTATACAGGTGAAGACACCTGCTATAGCAATGCTGCTGACACTGAACAGGTGTGAGACAAATCACTATATGGATATCAGTCCACCTGGGATTTTGATGTACGCTGCCTTGAATTCCATCTTGGGAAAAAGAGAGGATATAAATATAATCAATACATAATAATCAACTATGTCCTTCTAAGGCTGAGGCTTGGCATTGTGTATTCTAAGACTGAGGCCTGGCATTTAAAGCAGATTTCAGGGTTAAGCAGATATGAGTCCCAGATCACTGCTATTTCCAAGACATTTTGCTACCTAACGTAGAGGACACGATGGCACCTACAACCCCACCCCATGTCACAGGTATGAACTGACAGGACTGGAAATTGAATCTTACTTTACCCCTGCACCCAAAATTTTTGCTTGAAGCAGATGCTTCTCTCTGCTGGATAGTAAGGCTGGCCACTTCATGACTACAGACTTAAGAGCTGTAGGACAGGGGAAGGCTTCCAGGTCTGAGATCAGAGCACACAGCCCAAGGCATGGCATCAATATGCCACTTTAAAATGGACCAAAAAGTATTTACATATCGAGGAAAATGTTTGTACAGAAATTGGACAATGTGGTCATCCAAGCTTTGTAAAAGAAAGGCTGACACACTCTAAATGTTAGCTTGAACACATCCCTTTTTGTGCTCCATTGTCCTTACGTGTCATCATCACCAGTGTTGTTACTGTATTTATTAGGCATGTTAATCTCAATTGTCACTGCCCCTGATTTATTATAGTCATCACCTGCTCTATCATCAGTGTCATTTCTATAATCATTTCTCATAAAGCATTAACAAAGAAAAACAACTGCTAATCGAGAACATTTAAATCTTTTGGGCTCTCAAAAGAGAAAATGAAAACTGAAAACAATGCTGATTTTATGCAGCAAGGGAAACAGCAATTAAAATACAAAATAGCAAACATGGTTGATCTTATGCTAAGCTTTCAGCCTTGGGGACAAGCTGTGTATTATATTATTCACATACTTTCCTCTTAAGTACAAGAGTTTTCATTCACTAATTGCCAATGCAGAAGACCCGATCCATTGCTTACTGAGGGGGAAGGGATGGGTTGGGAGATTGAACTCTCCCCCTCCTGCCACTATGTCAGCAATTTATATCGGGGGGGGGGACTTCCATTGTATAAAATGGAAGTTGATGTTGTGCAGTGCAAAGTGCAATTAGAAGGTTGAGTACAACCCAGATCAGAGGCAGAAAGAGTTAAAAACCACCTGTCCCCTCACACTAGGGGCCTTATGCAGATCAACCCCTGTGAAAGAAAAAAGATTGTGCTCAGAAACAAACTATATGGTTATTAACATCCTGGAAAGTTTAGCCCTCAGTGTCTTTCACCTGCCAAATATTATATTTGATTGATTGCATTTTACCAGGACTTTGTTTAGTTGTGCTGGCAAGTTTTGGACATTTCGGTTAGCATCTGTACTAACTTAGATGTAGATTTGTTCTTGAACATGCATGTTATCCCAGAGTATGGCCAATGGGGTGTGTGAAGGACCCCCTCTCCAGATTGCCCCTGCAGTTCTTTTGGCTGTTCTCTCAGCTTTGTTTAAACACAATAAAAACACACAAATAACAAAAGAAATTAACAAATAAACACTTAAACAAACATAAAAACATACCAAGAAAAGGTGACAGTTCATTAAAACAGTGTCCAGTGTGCCCTGTGTTCTCGATGGGAAAGGGGAGTGGGGAAGGACTGCCCATTCATGCTGTAATCATGTGATTACAGCGGAACATGATTTCGCACGCTTGTCAATACTGTGAAAAGAGTGACATTGAGGTCTATTCATGGATTTTCCCATCAATGAAAAGTGACGAGCAATTAACGGGTGGTGCACACATTGACCATGGGAAGATGTCAACATTGTGCGTTAACAGGAGCCCATTTGCAGTACTGTCATGCTGTAATTCTGTGATTACAGCCCTGTTTGATAAAGTCCCCTATCTCTATCTCTGTTTCTAACAGGCCCTGTCTGATGCTTTAATAAACAAGTCATTTGCTTTATATTCTGTCCTCCACAGGCCCTCCCCACATCACTCCAAAGGCTGTGATTGGCTGGCTTTGCTGAGGCCATCAGGCTACTAGTTTAACCCTTCTTTATAAGGTGAAATAAGTAATCATGTACGCCTGGCTCTAATCATCCCCCCAAACCACTATTATGCACTTGTCTCTAGTTTGTGCTTTTAGGTTCTATATTTATTTATTTATTTATTTATACCCCGCTCTTCAGCCTCAAGGCTATCACAGCGGCTTACAAATTGTTTTAAGCAATAGCTATTTACACATCTACACTGCGTTAAGCAGTTTCCAATGTGTGTTAGCTAATTGCCCCCCACAAGCTGGGTACTCATTTTACCAACCTACGAAAGGATGGAAGGCTGAGTGAACCTTGGAGCCCGCTGGAATCGAACTTGCAACGTGGTGACTTGCAGTACTGGCATTTAACCACTACGCCACCAGGGTTCTAGTGAAAAACTAGAGAGTTCCTACCACCTAAAGGCAGGTCTGTTCTGCCTTCATGCATAAGCAAAGGCTGGAGGCAATGAGTTGAAATGACATAACTATCTGTAATATATTACTTTTTTTTAAAACTGAGGGTACAACAGAGTTGTATTTCAAAAGTAATCTAATGAGGGGAAATGATATTACTTTTGTGAAGTCAAAGGCTTTCATGGCCAGCATCCATAGATTTTCCTTGGGTTTTTTCCAGGCTGTGAGGCCTTGTTCTCTGAAGATGCCAGCCACAGATGCAGGCGAAATGTCAGAAGTAAACTCTTCCAGAACATGGCCTCACAGTCTGGAAAAAACCCAAAGAAAATCTATAGATATTACCTTTTTCAGAGTGTAAAAACAATGCATTCTAGTTCTTTTAAAGTTATTTTTGATGGCCATTTTCAGAGGCATAGAATAGAAGGTGGGCATCTTGGTAGGTTATCTGAAGATTCAGGTGGGATACTGGAAGATTCCCCTCTTCTCCAGCAGCACAGGGCCATTTTTACATTGTTCAGGGCAGACTCCCTCTAATTCTCCACAGAGACAGGGGAATGCAGGAGGAAAAAAGAAATCTAGCTTCTGTGAACTTTCTTGGATTCTAAGGATCTAAGACATTTAGCAAACTGATAATTAAAATTAATGTCTCAACACTGAAGAACTGCAGCTAAAATTCACTTTCTTTTAGTTTAAAGTAGGTAATATTTCTAAACTGAAATGCATCCCCCTTCCCCTGAACCCATTTTTGGCCAATTTTAGGCCAAAGAACTGATTATTTTTCTTATGGCCCTTGTGAATACCTTTACATTTTCTTCAAAAACAAGTTATTAAAAATAAGTAATTAAAATCTGTAAAGAAATTAAAATTGAAATTGAAAAATCCCAGCATCATGATACATTTTGCAACCCACACAGGTACAACGTCCAAAATTTGGTTTGGGAAAGAGTGTTATTATAGTGTCTAAACTTCTGGATTGCAGCCCTCAATTACCTTCACAGCTGCTTACTGACTAAAATATTTTATTGAAGCTTGAAGCCCCAAACATCTGGAAATAATTTCCAGGAAGTGCTGAAGGAAGTGATTCAAGGATGGTCTCTTTTACTTGGGGAGAAGTTGAGACCTGAGCTCATTAGTTCTCAATGGCCCACTTCACAAATGAACAGTCTGTACCAAGAAATTATGATTTGTTTATACAAAAAAATAGTTTCAAGTTTGAGAAAAACCCTCACCTTCTGTCTTCCTCTTATGTGCTTGGCTGAAGTGGAGACCTCCTGGTTTCTTAAACCAGAGTTAAACCACAGTTCCCAGTATGTCTGAACCAGAAAAGTTTGATTAAAGGAGTCCCTCTAAACCAGGGTGTCAACCTGTCCTCTGCCCCTGGTTCTATAGCTAGGAGCCTTCTAAAAATGTCAAGCCCCTTTCTAAACTTCCTATCCTAAAGATGGCTTGCAATAAAAAAAAAATATTGCTAGCAATAAAAAAAATAACCCTACTGAAAATAGTAGGGTAAGTAAAAAATGAGACACATGGAAGCAACAATGCACATCTATATTACCAATAAGTTGCACACTCAGATCCTCTTCTTTTCAAAAGAAAACTTCCTGGTCTCTTCAGTCTGTTAATATACTTTGAACATCTCCCATAATGGATTGTAACAATGCATTAATATCGTGGTGACTTCCTCAAGAGGAAGTGATCTCTTCCAGAAAAATAAATGGCATTTCTGCATTTATTCTCATTGGACATCCTTCAACACAGACAAAAAAGTACATTCTCAGACAACCAACTGGCATCCCACAGTAACAATGAGCAAAATTACATACCCTTGACATCTGCGATGCTGTCACCCATTCAGGAGGGATGTGAAAGTGAGCGGCAGCTGAATCTCCCAGAATAATGACTCCCTTGGACTCTGTGCCTGAGGAAGGAATTTCGCTAATGATTTTAAAACTCTCATTGACTTTTCTCATGTTGCAAAGTTTTATGTGGCAGAAAGCACAGCCACATTACAATCAATGCAACAGCATTAGTGCAAAAAGAGCAATCAAAATAATGAATTGGCCATTTGGGTTCATTTCCAAACATGGCACAAGATTTTCAATTTCATCAGCACTATAAATAACTTAGAAGAAATGGGCGCATCAATCAGCTTTACAAAAACTGCATGCTAAATTAGACCAGTTTCTATTAGGCTTCTTTTAAGACTCAAACTGGTACTTGAATGTGGAATCTCCTGTTGGGAGAAACATAAATTTTAAGTCTCTGCAATACATTCAACAAATTCAAATCACTTAGTGAAATCAAAGTATTGAAAGCATAACCCTCAGTCTGGTCTATTAGGGAAAAATTACAAGATGCTGATAAACACTGGCTGCTCCACTGTATTCAGACTTTAACAATGGACACTGATAATAGTATTTTATGACATGTAATCCAGAATGAGAAACAACAGTGCAGAGAGAAGCTCAGCCACCACCTACCAATGGGTCCATGATGCTATATCACCAGACTGAACAAAAGAAGACAAAATGTGATTTGTAATGTATTTCAACCAGCCTCATCACGGCAGAGCTGCAGCATTCTAGGCCCTGGGAGTCAAGTTTATGACCTGATGGATGTCTCACATCATTCAAACGGTTCAAGCTATGTGCATATATTGTGAGCCCGACTCACTTGTTTTGCTTTAATGAATACATTTTTTGTTTTCACCTTTTGAAATTATCATATTGACTGATTCAAATTTTCCTTGTAAAAACCTATGGTATGTCATTATTTTATCATTTATTGATAGCATTTATACCTACATATATTTATATACTACATACCCTTTAGTCTATGTGTACTATTTTTTCACACACACAGAAACACGCAGGCACATACACATAATTTTAGAGAACTAATACACACATTTGAATGACTCTGGATAATTGTAACAAAACTTTTATAAAATAAAATCCCTACAGGAAGTTTCTCAGCTGTATTTTTAAAAGTAAAGAATATACCATTACAGAATTTCTGCTCATAGGGGATGCCATCTTTCGGATCCACACCCTAACAGGGGAGAAGACAAAATTAACTTGTGACTCTGAACACACACCCCTCCCCGACATCCATAATATCTGCATTTCATATTTTCTTTAATTGTTGTACAAGCAATCCACCTTTACCAACAAAACACAAGCAGTCTAATCTTCTAGAAGAGTTCAGTCTCCAGCAGAATAAATTTTAGATACCCCCCCCCATGAGGATTGTTGTTCCATGGTGTTGGGAATGAAATTTCCCTAACATGCTGCCTTCAGACATGCTGGACAACAACTCAGTTATTCTCCTAGCTTTGAGGATTATGGCAGCTATCATTCAGCATATCCTGCAAGCACCAAGTTGGGGAAGATGAATAGGAAGCATTGTTTCACCTGAATACTCTATATAAGCTAATAATTTCCTTCTTATTAAAAGGGAGATCATTTTTTTCTAGATAAAAAAGGGATCCAACATGACTTAGGATATTTTCAGACGCGACTTACAGCGCAACAATCGAGCAGGAGAGCTTCACAGCTGCAGCGCAGTAGGGGGTTGATTTTGGACAATGCCATTCCTGCGGTGAAATCGTCCATGTCACTTCTGTTTAGGATTGGAGCCTGCTGCGCCATATTCTGCCAGATTTTATTCATAGAAGTTGTCCATTAATAAAATCTGGTGGAATATGGCACAGCAGGCTCCAATCCTAAACGGAAGTGACATGGATGATTTCGCCGCAGGAACGGCGTCGTCCAAAATCGACCCCTACTTTTAGACTTTTATTTTGACTTTTATTTTTAAATTTCCCACACAATCTCTCATGAGAACAGCTGAGATTTGGTCTCCAGGAAGTGAATGGAGCTCTGTGAGAGCTACATGCATGCCTAGGCTGCTGGAGGGGAGAGGAGGACTTTTTAATCCAGGAAAAGGTAGGTGTCTGAAACATTTTTAAAAAAATGTGACAGGGATGGGACTGGGGCTGGAATTAGAAGGTGAGACAAAGACACTATACTGTATTTGTCCCCATCTGATAATCTCCACATTCAAGGTCACCACTCAAGCATTCACAATCAGTTCACCCTGATTTGTCTGAAAGGTAGAAACACAGTCTTGTTATTTAATTGACAGACCATTCAAACATCCATACATATGAAGACTCTTATAAGCACAATGTGCATATAGCCATGCCCTCCATGTTCATTGTAGCTGAGTCCCAAGTAAATGTGCATAGGACATATTGCAGGCAGACATTACTATTCCTTCGAGGGCTCAACAGCAATAGTTGTTTTAATATTGCTTAGTACTTGATCATTTAGTACCCTTCTGATTGATAATGCCTGAGGACGCTCAACTATATGGGAGATTTGGTGGTTCAGTTTTGCCAAATCATTTCAGAGGAGGCTCAGCTTGCTCGTTGGGACAACCAATTTGCTTTGGTGTGCATTCCTGATAAGAGCAGAAGTGGAAAGCTGATTGGTCCAGTGGGCGCAGGGGGTGGATATTGCTAAAGAGGCAAGTGCCTAAAACCACCATGTTGGATTTTTGCCATAGTGTCTGTGTGCTGAGGTGACAAAACAGCTGTTTCCTCCTTTTTTTCTATTCATTTAAGCAGAATATTGCACTTCTACACCTTGGATATTTTTTTTTAAAAAAAACTGTTTGGTGGCAGCAACTGGCAACAATAAAAACAATAAAAATGCAAGTAATTCACTCATATCTTGATTTGTAGGCATGACTGTTTGAACAACAAACGCTGATAGCTTCACATGCCTGCAACCTTGCCAAAAATAGTTCAAACACATTAAAACTGCTGTGAATTAGCATTAGTGTTTATCAACCCACATTTTATAGCCTCATATAGACAAACGGCAATGTGGGATGGTGGTGTTCGTCCTGTGGTGCAGGCTGGTAAAGAACTTCTGTTTTCTTCAGGTTGACTTCCAGCCCAAACAGCTCTGCAGCTGTTGCAAAGCAGGATGTTAGGCGCTGCAGAGCTGCTTCTGTGTGGGCAACAAGGGCAGAATCATCGGCGAAGAGCAGCTCACAGACTAGATAGTTTAGAGTCTTAGTGTGAGCCCTCAGACGGCTTAAGTTAAACAAGCTACCATCGGTACGGTAACATATATAGATGCCGTCGTCTTCTTCAAGCTCTGCCATAGCCCTCTGGAGCATCATGCTAAAGAAGATTGTAAATAAAGTTGGTGCAAGAACACAACCTTGCTTCACTCCATTAGTTATTAGAAAGGGCTCTGAAAGAGCATCGCCATATCTGACTTGACCACGCTGGCCCTCGTGTAGCAAGATAATCATTTTAAGGAATTTGGAGGGACATCTGCCACAGACCTTTTCTACTCACAGTGTCGAAGGCTTTGGTGAGGTTGACAAATGTTACATAGAGACCCTTGTTCTGCTCCCTACATTTTTCTTGCAGTTGTCTAAGGGCAAATACCATGTCTGTAGTACCCCTATTGGCTCTGAAGCCACATTGGCTTTCAGGGAGAAGTTCTTCTGCAATAGCAGGAACTAAACTGTTCAAGAGTATCCTTGCAAGGATTTTTCCAGCAATAGAGAGCAGTGTTATGCCTCGATAGTTTGAGCAATCGGATTTTGCTCCTTTTTTCTTGTACAGGGTGATGATGACTGCATCTTGGAGGTCTGATGGCAGTTCCCCTTTTTCTCAGCAATTCACAATGAATTCGTGGAATTTATCATGGAGTGCATGACCTCCGTGTTTCCAAACTTCAGGTGAGATTCCATCAATCCCAGCTGCCTTGCCGTTTTTCATCTGCTGTATGGCCTTAAGGGTCTCTTCCAAAGTGGGAGCTATGTCCAATTCATTTTCCATCAGTTTTTGTATCATATGTTGGATAGCTGAGCCTTGGGCAAATCTGTGCTCAAGTCAGTTCAGCAGTTCACCTACCTGGGAAGCATCATCTCCTCAGATGCCAAGATTGACAAAGAGATCGATCACAGATTAGCAAAGGCATATAGTGCATTTGGAAGACTTCACAAAAGAGTCTGGAGCAATAAACACCTGAGGCAAAGCACAAAAATCAGTGTGTACAGAGCCATTGTCCTGTCTATCCTCCTTTATGGATCTGAAACATGGGCCACCTATCGCCACCACCTACGACTCCTCGAACGCTTTCATCAGTGCTGTCTACACACAATCCTAAATATACACTGGACTGACTATGTGATGAATGTTGCTGTCCTTGAGCAAGCAGGGATCACCAGCATTGAGGCCATGATATTGAGAATGCAGCTGTGCTGGGCAGGGCATGTTTCTAGGATGGAGGACCATCACCTCCCAAAAATATTACTCTACAGTGAACTCACCACAGGTCAGCGTAAGAGGAGTGCTCCAAAAAAGCGATACAAAGACTCCCTGAAACAACATCTCAGGCTCGGTCCGCCCTGGCCTCACATTGGGAGGCATGGAGACGCACTATCCACAATGCTGCAGCCTTATTTGAGAACTCACGCTGAACAAGTCTTGAAGAGAAACGACAACACAGAAAGAATCACAACCCAAAAACATCACCCAAGGAGATCTTCTGCTGTGCTTTCTGCAACTGGACTTGTTTGTCTCGGATAGGCCTTTTTATCATCAGCGCCCTTGCAGAAAGCGCAGGAATCCTTCCTGAATCTTCGTTTGTGAAGAAAAGCCAGAGAGAGATAGACAAACCCATTATATTATGTCAAGGCATTAATGGTTTTGTTATTCTTAGCTTGCAGAAATGTACTGGTTCACAAACCCATGACCTAAAAACTGAGAAGCTGATTCCAAAATAGGAGAAGATCAAAGGTGAGAAAGGTTATGATAAAATATCCAGCAACTTACCCATATGCCATTACAGTTAGAATCCACCTTTGCATCCCACTCATCAGGACTAAAACAGAAAGGTAACTGAAACAGGTTTGCAGATGCTGGCTAAGCAGGCACTAACATTTTGTTTTAACACAGAAATATAAGTATATACAATCAGACCTGGTATCTATAGAACCAATTTCTGTGCTCCCAGCTATCTGTGGGACACAAAATAGGGATGCATACCATAGAGTTGCGCTGGAAAATGCCTAGAGAAGCACCTTTTCTAGAAATCTCCTAGGTCCTCCAATGCAACTCTATGGCATGTTTTTACCAGAAATCCTTCATTTTAATAGAGTTTACTGTTATCCGTGGTTTCTGGTATCTGCAGTATGTCCAGGAATCGATCCCCTGTGCATACAGTGGTCTGACTGTGTTGTAAAATACCTTCATTCTAGGCTTTTCAGAACATGTATAAAAACCTACTAGTGCAACTGTTCCAGACAGTAGTGAGTGAGGGTTCTCCTTTTTCTAAACTGGTGCAAGTCATAAAATTGCAGTCACTGTGGTTGATCAAGCAATACATCATGATCTCCTTCTGGATTTTGAAGTGTTAATGGATGAACCAACATCACTATATCACTGAGTACTGTTTCTTTAGCTATTACACCCACACCATCAAGGGTTATTCAGATTCCCAAGTCACTGTAAAATACATTGTTTACATATTTACTAAAAATTAATGTTTTCGTATACTGCTAATTTTATTATAGGTTCACCTGGCAGAAGAGGTCTTGGGTCTGGCTCACTTTACAAATGCCTGCCATTTTACAAAAATGTCAGGGGAAAATGGTGATTTTGTGCAAGTCAAATGCCAACCCATGGACAGTGACTAAAAATATAAAGCAGATGCCTAAGGGCCAAAGAAGCAACCAAGAAGAAGAAACAGAACATCTGCTACAGGCAGTAGTCCTTTTAGTCCCTAGCCCTACCGAGTGTGAGAACTTGGAAAAGTTAGGTTTTTTGACTACAATTCCTAGAGGCTTACTGCACTCCAATGTAAAGCAGCAGTGTAGCAGGAAGGTTGCGTCTTCCATGCTGCCTTAGTGCACAACATCATTGGTCTTCCATTTAGGTCCCATGGGAGACCGAGATAAAACCGCATCTTTTTGCTATCTAGAAAAACCCGTTAGCAAATAGATGCAGTTTTACCTTGGTCTCCGGTGGGACTGGAATGGCAGAACACTGGAGGAATGACGTCATGTGGTAAGGCAGCACAGAAAGCAGAACCTTCCAGCTGCACTCCAACTTCAGAGTGTGGTAAGCTTCCCAGAATCCCCCAGCTAACATTCTGGAGGAGCCTGGGAGTTGTGGTTGAAAGAAGTAAAGTTTCCAGGCTTTGCCAAGAGGTGCAGTGAAAAACTAAGTGTGGACAAAACAATTTATGAGGTGGCAGCCAAAAGAGGAAGGAAGACTCTTGCTCCTTATAGTGACTGACAAGGAGGATTAGATTTCTACAATGTATGCAAGTGTTCTACTGTATGCAAGTGGCATCATGACCCAGCACTGCCCAATGTTTTTGAAGTGGAATACATTTCAAAAGGAACTTTAAGGAACTTTAAGGAGCAGGAAATGAGGAAGGTATGTCCTGTCCTTGTTGAAATTTGTGATTTCGGCTCAGCAAACACAAGAAATGGGATATCTTGCAGCAGAGTAAATGCTGCTTTATAAAAATGAAATGGTCACGTTTTAAAGCAACTGAAGGCTAACACTGATGGATTGCTATAATCAAAGAGAACTGTTGCAGTAAGGATGAAAAGAAGACTTGACTGACCGGCATAGCCATGCTGGTATACAGATGTAAAACTGAGTGGAATAGGAAGTTACATATCAAATGTTTTGCTAGAATGCAGTGTCCTGAACAAAAAATGATCACAGTGATTACTGGGATGCCTGGAGGGACCCGTCATAACATAAATTAACTCCTCAGGAACATGGTAGGAGTGTTTTGATTTGAATTTTTGGAACTCACATTGCAGATGACAAGCTAAGAACACATAAAGAAAAATGAGAAGCTCTTGGTATGTAGGCTTGGTAAGCAGAGCCTGACATCTAGGTTAGGTCCAAAGAAAGTACCTTTTCAGGACCTGTGCCCAGGACTAAAGCAAGCCCAGTATCTTCAATGACTTTTGCCATGTTGTAAAGGCCTTCCTTTTAAAGATGGCTTTCATTTAAATGTTATACTTCTAATAAATTGTTCTTATCAGTTTTTAGGTGTCATTTGCTTACTATTGAAATTTCTGCTGTTCTTTATTTTGTTATTTGTGGTAATATTGTTATTTTTTTGTATTTATTACTGTCGGCCATCTTGAGGTCTTTTGGAAGAAAAGAAGGACAAAAATGGTTTGATTAAAAATAAACAAACATAATAATTTTTTAGACATTATAAAATGGCCAACTTTTAGAGAAAACATACCTATGTAGAAGAGTTATGGGGAAACAGACATAGATATGCTATGCTATGACCTGTTTCTCTTTGTAAATCTTCCGTATGTACTGCTCTTGCCCCACACATATATCTCTTGGAAAACTCAAGTATGAACCACTGAATAAGGCAAAGAGTTTTCAAGATCCTTTCTAACCCAAGGGACTGGGATAGCTGGACTTGTACTATAATATGAAAGACTTTTAAAGGTTTAATTCTCTCTGATTTAAAAGGAGTAATTGTTCTAGCAAGAGAGACAAAACATTCAAATTACCGTCTACCCGGATATACAGAAGCTTCTGTATCATCACAGTCTCTGCCTCTCCAGTAATATCCTCTCAAGGTCTAGCCAGGAAGAGAAGCACAGATAAAATGTTGCATTATTACTTTCCCCTTCTCGTAGGCATCAAATATTTAAAATAAAAATCTAACTAAAGAAGAGGAGAAAATGGCTGGTAAATCAACCCCTTCCCTCCTAGCTGTCTTTAGAAAAATGATCCACAGTTCGTTTTGATGCAGAAATAAAACACCCTGGCAATTTTAGTATTTTTTCAGATAACTTTGCTTCACCTTTTATTAATAATTCAATAAACACAATGCCCTCCAGCAGAAAAAATTGTTTCTTAGGGCAGAGGAATGTCATGGTCAGAGCTCAAGAAAGAATATAAAGGAATGTTTCCCCCACCCCCAGAAAGAAAATGCTTCTTCAAGCCTATAAAGAACATCTCTCTCTTCAATTAGTATGTTTTTTAATGAAAGAAAAAGTTTCATAGACACTAGAAGGAACTAGAATCACAATGCTATCAAATGGTTTTACTTACTGGGAAAATACTAAATTTATCTCCATCAAAGTCTTCGTAAGGTAACTTGTGCTTGATAAAACTGTGGGAGAGGAACATAGTGTGCAAGTGACATTTTTGTTGAAGGGCTATATAAAAAGCTCAATTTATTGTTTATACATTATTTCCTACTCTATACTTAAGTACAGTCCTCTGTGCTGGAAGCAATTTGTATTATAATGAAAAGAGCTCATTTATTTGGCCCAGGAGTTATCAAGGCACATCAGTCATTGTGGGCACCAAGAGCTTCTTTACACACACCTGGAATGATTGAAACCTACTGAGGCATTACTTATTATGCTTTCTTCAATTGAGGACCAGGGGAGCATCTAGCTCCATCACTCTTCATTTTTTGCTTTCCTCACACAGAAAGCTATGCATCAGCAAAAGCTTTTCCACACAACCAACATGCCTGGTTTTCCAGCATCCTTACTCACATGGAGAACCTTCATGTAAACAGGAACCTTTCTTCTTCACATGCACCACTTTCCATGTGGTTGGGGGAAGGGCTTGGCACTCCCTTGCCCTGGTTCAAGAAAGCGTGGTGAACAAGGCTTCAGCTGAGGATAGTTGTCTGCATCAGCCTATGCTAATTCACATTTTCATATGTATATTCCAAGGCCATACTAGACATAACTAGTAAAAAGTTACTAAGAAAGGATAGAAAAGATACAAATCATGACCTCATTTCATAGATTTTTACCATACATTGAAGTTGGTGCTTAAAATGATCAACAAATGATCATTTTCAGTGAAAAGAAAGCTTATAAAACTAAAGTACACATTGGGGAAAGAGAACAGGTGGTGTCTGCTGCCTCTGTGTCTTTGAGTGAGAGAGAAGGGACATGTGAAAACAAGTAGATTATCACACCAGCCTCGTATTTTGCTTCAATAACATTTGTAAAGGAAATGGAAACATACCCATCCTGCAATGTTCCTTATCACACCTCTCTTCCAATTGCACGACAGAGTCCTTTTGGCTGCTCCTGCTGCTGCCTCTCATGCGCTAAGGTTAAATGTAATGGAACTAAACCGTAAGAGCCTTATCGCACTGGGACAACCTCGACCAAATGGCAATATTAGCAAGGCATTGATGGGATTTTCCCGTCAATGAGAAGGTGCGCCCCTGCAATGGGTTGTTTACAAGCTGGCAGCAGGGCAAAGGTGGCATTGTGTGATAAGGTACAGCCATAAGTGTTCCTGTACAGCTCCAATAACACTGTACAACTGTCATGTGATAATCTCCCAAGTTAAGCCTGCGAATACCAGTCTGAGGGTCAAGAAGCAACCAAGCAGAGAAAGATGGCCTGATATTGTTTACAAATCACCAGAAATAAAGTGGGGAGCATCAATCAGCTTTTCACGAAATCCAATTTATTTTACTAGAATACTTTAAGAGGACATTCTGTGTACACTTGCTTGGGAATAAGCCCAAATGAATTTAGAAACTGACTTTGGAATAAACATACATTGAAGTGGCCTTGGCTGAAATCTAGCCTCTACGGTATCTTAATGATTCTCATTTTGAATGTAGCCCCATCACAAGAGGGATATATATATATATATATATATATATATATATATTCACCTTTATAAAGGCATGGTTGATTTAAAATACCATTTTAATCAATGAGAAGCTACCTCATTTCTTTAAAAATCTGTTTCATTCATTCATTTTAACAAATATGAGCTTTTTCTACTTTTCTACTTGGTCTTCATTTGCAAGCCCTGGAATTTAGGACCTGTCCAAATGGTGAAAATAATCCAAATGTCCATCAAATGGAAGGCAATCTGTCCAAATGGACATTCGCATTGACATATCTCATTCAGAATGGGGGAGCAGCTGAATCCACCATAAACTCTGTCTGGGAAGCCTTCGGGGCTTCTCCCGGAGCTTTTAAAAAGCCCCATAGGGCATGCAAATGTGCAATCGTTAAGACAATGTGAAGTCGAAGGCTTTCACGGCCGGCATCCATAGATTTTCCTTGTTTTTTTCCAGGCTGTGAGGCCGTGTTCTGGAATAGTTTCTTTCTGACGTTTCACCTGCATCTGTAGCTGGCATCTTCAGTGAATGGTTGGGTAGGAGTGTATGTGGAGTTTATATATTGTGAACCCCTGTTGGGGAGTATATGTAAATTTATATAATTGAATGGTTAGTTTCTGGGTATAGAAATGCAAGGATGATTAGTGTCTGTTTGGCTCAAGATTGGTTGATGATTTTATTAATGGTTGGTTGGAGGATTTCCAGCAGATAATGGCCCATCAACCACCCATTAGCCAAACAGACACTAATCATCCTTGCATTTCTATACCCAGAAACTAACCATTCAATTACACAAATTTACATATACTCCCCAACAGGGGTTCACAATATATCAACTTCACACACACTCCTACCTAACCATTCTCTGAAGATGCCAGCCACAGATGCAGGCGAAACATCAGAAAGAAACTATTCCAGAACACGGCCTCACAGCCCGGAAAAAAAACAAGGGAAATGAATCGTTAAGACAGTTGCATTTGCGTTGCTCTGACCAGGCAGTGTAATCTGATTGGCTGGATGAGCATGGGGGGGTGGGCTAGCAAACAGGGAAAGTGTCTGTTGCCACCATGTTGGATTTACAGCTAAGTGAGGGTCTGGTAAGTTGATAAAACAGCAATCTTTTACTCTCTTCTCCCCCCCCCTTTTGTAAATATGAAATATCACATGTGCGCACCATGGTAAACTGTTTTAAAATTTTTTTGGTGGTAGCAGATTTAAAAGCACGAATAAATCATTCACAGCTGCCACTTTGGCTAGGGGGTCATGCAAAGTTTAGGGGGGCTCTTTTTACCATTAACACAAGTCACAGCACTGCACATGGCTGCTTCTTCAGAGGAGATTATATTTTTTCTCCCTCATCTAGCTAGGAGTATCACAAATGGTATGATATAAATCTCTAACTTCAGAATTTATCTAAAATGGGATGTCATTTTGGGTTTTTCTTTGGTCCATTAGCTTTTCTTCTTACTCTGCTGAACTAAACAGCAGCAATCATAAACAATATAGTGTTCGCTGAAAGATTTTTACAAGTAGGTGAAATTAGTTTCTCAGGGATGTTATAATCAATACTTTCAATCAGCCCCGTGTTCCCTTTGCTTCATATAAGATATCCATTCATTTTGCTTTATCTTGCCTCATTATCACCGTAACAATCTTTTACATGTACACCTAAATTGCTCTATTCATTGCTGGCATGAGTAAGTTTGATAGTGAGGATGCACTTTATGAGATTACACAAATCTTGCAGGACAATTATAGTGACATTTTAAAGTCACATCAGCATGTATATTTATAACCTAAGTGTAAAGGCTATCAAAGCATTCCCAGCTTCTGAAGAAGATGGTGGAACTTGGTCACAAAGTCAATGCTGGCTACATGATTTAAAACTGCATTAATGTCAGGATGTGAAAAACAAATGGCAATAGAGTTATGCTACATTTCCATTTCTGCTTGTTGTAAAGGCTCTTGTAGACAAGTGGTATCCTGTGGCACTTAATACAACTGAGCAGATGGTATCTGCATTCCTAGATAACAGAAGGAAGGAAGGCCTTCACTGCTATAGGCTGGAAGTTAAGCTCTTGGAAGAGTGCTATATTAAAAAAACAAAAACATCTAAAAGATATGTGGTAGGATGCCAGAACATAAGAGTACCCAAGAAAATGAATGGACAAACAAATAGTCAAGACAGAAATGAAGACAACAAGAAAGACAGAAACAGATACCTGTAGCATATAAGCAGGGCTGGTTTAAGGAATTTTGGGCCCCCCTGCAATGCTTTATTTTTGGGGCCCCATATGTTTATCTCAGGTCAATGTAACCTAACCTATTCACAGTACAGGATGTTCAGATTACAGCAGGACCCCCGTATCCATGGATTCATTATCCATGGGACACAAAACAGCACACCTATCATAAAGTCTTCCTAGAAAATGTGTCCTCCCTAGCGGTTTTCTAGGCCCTCCAAGGCAACTCTATGGTAATTTAAACCAGAAGTCCCATTATTTTCAATGGCGTTCACTATTATCCATGGTTTTCAGAATCCATGCCTGCACAGAATCAATCCCCAGTGGATAAGGGGGGCCTACTGTATTACATAATTTGCCACCAATAATTTAGTTTAAAAACTATATTATAGGCACTAACATAATATTTTTTGTTAATTAGCAATTAACGTAATGGTGTAGATTTCCTCAAAAAGAAAAAGAAAAAGAAAGAGTGGACTACAAGCTAAACATGAGTCAGCAGTGTGATGCAGCAGCAAAAAATGCCAATGCAATTCTAGGCTGCATTAATAGGAGTATAGTGTCTAGATCAAGGGAAGTAATAGTACCACTCCCTTCTGCTTTGGTCAGACCTCACCTGGAATACTGTTTCCAGTTCTGGGCACAACAATTCAAAAAAGATACTGAGAAGGATAGCGGGAGGTCTGGAAGCTATTATGCCCTATGAGGAGTGGCTTACGGAGCTGGGTAGGTTTAGCCTGGGGAACAGAAGGTTGAGAGGTGACATGATAGCCATATTTAAATATTTGAAGGGATGTCATCCTGAGGATGGAGTAAGCTTGTTTTCTGCTGCTCCAGAGACTAGGACACAGAGCACTGGGTTCAACCTCCAGGAAAAGAGATTCTACCTAAACATTAGGAAGAACTTCCTGACAGTAAGCACTGTTTGGAAGTGGAATCTCCTGCTGCCTGTGAGTGTGATGGAGTCTCCTTCTTTGGAAGTTTTTAAGCAGAGGCTGGATGACCATCTGTCGTGAGGGCTTTGATTGTGTGTTCCTGCAGGGCAGAAGCCAATTGGATGGGGTGGCTGTTGGGGTCCCTTCCAGCCCTATGATTATATGAGTCTAGGCTGCATTCAGAGCCTGGGAAAATTACTTTTGGATTACACCTCCCAGAATCCCCCTGCCAACACCCTTCTCAAGGTCTGGGTGCATTGTTCCTTTTCCAGCATTCTCTAGTCCAGTGGTTCTTAACCTAGGATCTGTGATGTCCTTAGAGGGGGTCCACAAAGGCTTGAAGGCTGCTTGGCCCACCTCCTCCCTGTAGTGGAGCAGCCATGTGACAGGAACGAAGGCAAAGGCTGGCTGGCTGGCTTGGCCTGCACATTGCCATTCAATCCACTCCAGACACAAACATGCAGGAAGAAGCAGAGTGCCTCTGAGGGAACATTTAATGGATGTTGTAATTGTATTGTTTTTATTGTTAGCTGTTATTATTAGGGTTTTAAATCTTGAGTTAAGTCTTGGGGCAACGAAAGATATTTAAAGGGGTTCCCTGGTAAAGAAAAAGTTAAGAACCACTGCTTAGACCAATGGCTCTCGCATAACACTAATGGGATACTGGTGTGTTTAGTGACAACAATAAAACCATTGTTCCCAGTAACATTACTCCAAAATTTTATTTATATTCTTTATATTCTTCTGTTAAAAGAGACAGAGTGTTGTAGAAGTTTTAGCATTGCACTATGACTGTGGAGCAGGGTCTGAATATTTACTCAGCCATGAATACCCACTGGCTGACCTTGGGCAAGTCACACTCTCTCAGCCTCAAAGGAAGTCAAAGGCACACCCCCTTTAAACAAACCTTGCCTAGAAACCCCCATGATAGGTTTGCCTTAGTCAGAAATGACTTGAAGGCACATGGGCAAACACACAAATTCCTTTTTCAGGTTGAACTCAGTTGGCAGCAAGGGGAGGAAGCTTAAGACCAAGGGGGAAAATGAGGGAGGCGAGAGAAACCAGGATGTGTTAAGAGCAGCTGGAAAGATGGGGTGGAGGGGATCTATGTGGAAGGAAGGAAAGGGAAGGAAGGAAAGGGAAGGAAGGAAGGAAGGAAGAAGGATGGAAGGAGTGAGAGAGACAAGAAGTCAGAAAGAAGGAAGGCAAAGAAAGAAGGAAAGGAGGGAGAAGCAGGGTGGATAAAAAGTGAGAAGGAAGGGAGCGAGAGAGAAAGAAAGAATCCCTTTCTGAAGAGAGAGCAGGGGAGAAAGAGAAGGAAAGAGATGCCTCCCCCCCACACACACATACTCACCCCTCTGCGACACGCGCCTGGCTGGCTTGCCTTTTGACGATCCTGGGAGGAGTGGGCGAGGGAGCAGCAAGCTCCCTCCAGAATCAGCCACACAAAGAAAGCTCCATCTTTCTCTTTCGCTTTCTAGTTGGGAGACACTGTTTTTTTTTCCAAAGCCAGCAGGAGGTTTTTTCAGGAGGAGGGTTAGGATGGCCAGGGTGGGGCCCTCTGGCTGTGTGAGGCCCCCACAGATACTGATTTGGAGGTATGGTTAAGCCGGCCCTGCATATAAGCTTATAATAGATCCCAGCCAATACTGAGCCAGTAGTCTTCATATCCCACCACCATCCACGTATGAAAATATAAGAATCAGTCTTACAGAATGATTACATTGGAGACATATGGACTCTATCAGACGTGGCTGAAATAGTGGAATCACAATGCGATAGTATCATAAATGGGTTCCTGTTATCACACAACATCTTTGTCCTCCCATGGTCTGTTTGTATTCCACTCGTTAATTAGGTGTAACTTTTATTTAATGGGCAAAGCCATCAATAGCCCTCAATATTACTCTTTTCCCAGTATTGATGAGCTTGCAATAATCACATCCCCTTGTAATTGTGCGATTACAGCATGAATGGGTGTTTTTTTTCTTCTTCTCCCCTTTCCCAACGAGGGAGAACTTGAAGAGGACCTACAGGATGCTCTTTTAATTAACTGTCACCTTTTCTTGGTACCTTTTTATGTTTGTTTAAGTGTTTATTTGTGAATTTCTTTGATTATTTGTTTTTATTATTTTAGAGCAAAGTTGTGTCTTCTCGCAAGAACAGCCAAAATCTCACCCATACAAAATCGTGGAAGTAAGAGAATTTTTTTCTTAAAGACGCATGTGCCAGCCAGCAGGACACATTTAATACTCTGTCATTAGAAGGCAATGCAAAGACAAGTGTTACTATAACACGAGCGGAAATCCCATTCTTAAACCGCTAGTGGTGGTTGTGTGATAATTCAGTGGCAGTAGTATTCCTTGATTATGGTGACGTGCAGTAATTACCATAATCATGCCACTATGTTTGCACTTTCCTCAATCACGGAATTACAGTGTTTTTAGAAGCTAGTCTGATAAAGTCCTAACACATTTAAATGTTGCACTACAGCCTGCTGGAGTCTGTCTATGCTCAGGAGTCCAGCCAGCAATCAGGTTAGCAGAGTAGCAAAAGCTTGGTCCAGATGCTTCCAGCATATTCAATGTTCAGTGAGTAGATGGACACATTTAGTGTCTAAAAACTAACAGTCTTTATTGTTTACATCTTAAACTACAAACAAAATCATTGCTCTAATAGCTAAGCTTATAGTTAGCAGTCAGTCAGAGAAGTAAGTGAAGTTGGCTGGCTTGCACCATGATTTATATAGGGTTTCCTAGCTGTTCTAGCAATTTCTAGCAACTCCCCTTCATTTAATTGGTGACTGGTGACATCATCTGACATCATCCCTAACATGCTATCTCCCTTCTCTTAGGACTTTTTCGGACAAGTAAAATGCAGCGCAAGCAGCCTCGCCACGTTGCGAGGCTGCAGCGCTGCAGGGCGTCCCTTTCGGATGACGCCCGTCCCTGCCGGTACTGTTGCGGTACCTCAGGGACATTTGAGTGGAATATTTTGCCGATTTTTACTCAACAGATCATTGATCGTGAGTAAAAATCGCCAAAATATTCCACTCAAATGTCCCTGCGGTACCGCAACAGTACCGGCAGGGATGGGTGTCATCCGAAAGGGACGCCCTGCAGCGCTGCAGACTTGCAACGTGGCGAGGCTGCTTGTGCTGCATTTTACTTGTCCGAAAAAGTCCTTAGTCATACTGAGAAAAGTGGGAAGAAAAACATCAGCTGTCTACTCTACTGCTTAGCAGTTTAACCTTCAGCTTTGCCCTCTACAGATAAATGGAATATATAGTATCTCTTTATGACATAAATTTCCAAGGGCTACATATTCAAAAGCCTAATATTAAATCACTTACTGCCTAGACATAACTATAACTGTATGTGCATCTGTACATAACTATAACTGTATGTGCATTCCCATATAAATTAGCATAAAAATGAAACCTGGTTAAATTGGTAAAGGAGCAACCAGATATTAAAAGCAGATAATGCCAAACACAGTCAAACCGATACCAAACTGTTGACAAAACTGTTTTGTTTAAAAAATCTGGTTGCTCCTTTTCCTTTTTGCTTTAGACTGGGGAGCCCTTCCTTCTTCTGTTTTGGTTGCCTAATGAAATTACACAGGGCAAAGAGAGAAGACACAGCTCTTGTTTTATTTTTAAAGTAGTGAACTGAAAAAGCAGCTAAACAATCTTGAATAAAATATCACATAAAACAGAATCTGCGAATGTTAACAGTAGCAATTTCTATTTAATGACCTTTCATTAATTACTGACACCTAACCCAATGGCTGGTGGGGGTGGACTGGGGTGGAGGAAGATCAAGTGAAAGTTATGTGGACAAACACTATCTTATCTATTCTATTTGTTTGTCATTCTACTTTGAGTCAGACACCACTGTCACAGAAGCAATGGAAAGAAAGCCAAGAAAGCAGGTGATGCACACTCATTTTGCCCATCCTTCCCTTTGTGTGGGTGCCTTGTCCTGTCAACAGGTTGTGCAGCACCACTGTGAGCCAAGACAGGTGCAAGGGGTAGCACTGTGTCCCACAGGTTCTGCAATGACCAGGTGAGAACAATCTTCCTCCTTGCCTGTTCTTGGCCTGGAACAGCTGCCTGAGCCAAACAGCAAAGGAAGCAAGGTGCAGGAAGAACAGCTTCTGAATATGGGAGAAAAGATGGAGTGACTGGAATTCACCCTGCTGGTGAAATTGGTGGTCATTAAGCCTGCCTGGAAAAAAAAATCCAGCATGCAGAACTCCCCTCTACATATCACTGTAGTTCTACTCTAAAATCTGTCAACAATACGGAAAACAAAACAATGGCCCACAGATTGGAAATACTCAATATACATTCCAATCCCCTAGAAAGGGGAAACTAGGGATCGCAGTAATCACAGGAACATTGCATTAATTTCCCATGTAAGCATAGTGCTCAAAATTCTACAACATATTGTTACCATATATGAAGCGTGAAATCCCAGATGTCTAAGCTGAGTTCAGGAAAAGAAGAGGTACTAGGTATCATATTGCAAATATATGATGGATAATGGAGCCTGTGCTTTATAGACTGTAGCAAAGTGTTTATATAGATCATGAAACTCTATGAATCACTTGTAAAGAAATGGATGTGCCACAATATTTGAATGTTCTGATGTACTCAGGACAAGAGGCTACTGTTAGGACAGAATACAGAGAAACAACAAAGACTTGGAACAATTACTGAAGAAAGTCAAGGAAGAAAGTGCAAAGGCAGATTTACAGTTGAACATTAAGAAAACCAAAATAATGACCACATATTAGTTATATAACTTTAAAGCAGAAAATGAAGACATTGAAATAGTGCAAGATTTTCCATACCTTGGCTCAGTCATTAATCAGAATGGAGACTGCACTCAAGAAATCAGAACATGACTAGGGCTTGTCTACACTATTAAAAAACTTTAAATACCCCCATGAATTCCCCCGAATCTAGGGCAATCAGGCCACATGTTGCATGGCCCTGATTTGGAGCATTCCAAGATATTTTACCTAGATGCAGAGTTTTGATGATTCAGGATTTTATCTGCATTTTCGACTGCTGCCACATCCACCTCTAACCACAACCATTTTAAAACTCAGGAAGTGCTGTCTCTGCCCACTCTCTGCTCTCCTGTTGCTTCCTTCAAGTGCTTCCGTCACTTTCTTCAAGCACTTCTCCCTGTGATGGGCGAGTGGGAGAGTGGGCAGAAGCAGTGCTGCCAAGCCAGGGGAAGGGAGAAAACCTCTCTCTTCAGCCAGGAACTGCCTCCTGAGCGGAATTATGGTTAAGGTGGTTGCAGCGGTGGTGGTGGCGGCCAAAACTTCACAGGGACAGTGAAGACAAGGTACCCCATGTCCCTGTGGAGAATTATAATGTGTAGAGCTTCAGGGCAAATGTGGGGGCATGCTGGCAGAACTCCATTCTGAGTTTTTGCTCCACATGTAGACAAGCCCTAGGACTTGGAAGGGCAGCTATGAAGGAACTAGACAGATCTTGAAGTTCAAGATATATCATTGAATTCTTAAGTTATGATGGTCCATGTCATCATATTCCCCATATCTATGTATGGTTGTGAAAGCTGGACAGTGAAGAAAGCTGATAGGGGAAAAATTTGAAATGGGGTGCTGGAGAAGAGTTCTATGGATACTGTGGACTGCCAAAAAGACAAATAAATGGGTCCTAGGACAAATAAAGTCTGAACTCTCCCTAGATGCCAAGGTGACTAAATTGAGACTGTTGTACTTTGGTCATATCATGAGAAAACATGACTTACTAGAAAAGCCAATAATGCTTGGTAAGGTAGAAGGCAGTAGGAAAAGAAGAAGACCACTTTACAGATGGATAGACTCAATCAAAGAAGCTAAGGCCCTGAGTCAGCAAGACCTGAGCAGGGCTGTTGATGATAGGGTGACTTGGAGGTCTCTCATTCATGGGGCTGCCATCAGTTGAAGTCAACTTGATGGCAGTTATCAACAACAAAAACAACACAGTATATCATAAACTTAAGTAAACTGAATAAAAGGATTTAGAGATTAATGTTTAAAAAGCACAATACATACCCTTCAATGTTCTTACATAGGTTCTTCAGAAAAGGAAGTGAACATACACTTAGTAACCCATGCATATGTTCCTAGAAATATAAAAACATATTATGAGTTCGTATAGTTTATACATCCACTTCCCAACACAAAGATGTAAAACTCACTTTGATGGTGGAACAGAATGATAGCCTAAGTTTTCAAGATTACATGAAACAACATTATGTTTCCTTACGAAGATTAATAAAGAGGAGAAATATTTTTTCATGGTGGCAAATGCTGTCATTGAACTAAGCTTCTTTGTTATTAAAAGGAGTGATTTAATAGAAAGCATAGATTTCAGTGTACATACCGTATTGGGAAAATCATGTTAATGTTCTGCAAAAATTCTTTTCTCAGATATCAAAAACATAAACTAACCTCAAACCATAAAGTTGTTGTTGTTGGCTGGGGAGATGTGCATGTACATGTACCGCATGCATATGTCATGTATCTTCATAAATGCCAGTTATTTAGTCATATGTCACCATGTTAATCTGGTGGTACAGCTATGGTACTATGGTACAGCTACTCAGTCTTCTGAAAAACTGATCAGTAAAAAATGTGGGGGCATTCAGGTAAGCACTATTGCCATAATATTTCTCCTATTACAAAAAAGTGGTTGCTCAACCAGTTACCTAATTGTACTATGTGAGAGTGTGTATTTATATGAACAAGAAAGCATGGGAGAATTGGCTTTACCCTGTATTAGTACTCCTCTGTGATGGCGTGACTCTCACACTCAGTTGAGAGCAGCTTCTGAAAACACATTGATCTGAGTATTCAAAGTGGGGAGGGAGCATGACATTAACATGACGTTTTTAGGGTTGCCAGTTTGCCAGATCTGGCCTGAAATGACCATGAATTGAGCTCTATCTTCAGAAGCATTGCTAACCTTCCAGATCTTGTCTGGAGTCTGAGAATAGTCCTTAGTCTCCAACAACCTCTTCAGGCAATACTGGAGATGTGATAAGCCACCACTGTGGTGTCACATGAGGGTGTTATGTCAAGCGGCCCAAGCAGAAAGGTGGCAGGAGATACAAAAGGGGGAAGATTAATAGTCAGTAAAGAGAGGTAAAAACCAATGGAAGATAATCCTGAGTAAATGTTGCAAAATGGAGTTAGGAGAGTGGTAGAGGTACCGAGACAAAGGACTTTATCAGACATGGGGTGACAAAGGACTTTATCAGATGTGGGGAAACGTGGCAAAAAACTGCATCCCAAATCATGTCATAAGGACAGGATCATAACAGAAAGGGCAACATTATCAGACGCCTGTGTCCTCAGCCATTCCCAGGGTATAGCACCAGCATGTATGAGGCATCACTTTTTTATTGATGGGCTAAGCCCTCAATAAAAAGGGATGCCTTATTAACACCCGTGCTACACCCTTGGAACAGCTGAAGGACATTGTTGTCTGATAATGTCACCCATTTCTGTTATCGTTGCGTCCTTCTGACCCATTTTTTTCATGTGTCTGATAAAGTCCTAAGAAGAGGAGCTGAATATTCAAAACACTTCCCTGTATCTATTCCAGGTGACTACTGAGACAGGAGCAGGCCCTTCTGCAATATATAAGTCAGTCATAATCCCCCCTTTAACTTTACACAAAAACATTCAAATAATGATAGACAGTGATGGTGATAAAGCACCTTCAGACAGTGCACAGCAAAACAAAACAGTGTTTGTGCAGCTTAATGATGGATGGTGCAAATAAAACACATTTTAAAACTGGCTTTACAAATTCAACATGTTTAGAGCAGGATGTATTCTATGCCATCACAGGTTTTAATTAAATACGGGGGTGGGGAAGCAGTAAGAAGCCATGCTGTAAGCATAAAACACTTTGAATTACAGAAATGACAGAAAAGGATGCCACAAATCTATTTTTTTTTAACCGAAAGAGAATCATCACACTATATTAGGGCAGGTTTATCACAGCGTTTCCTACCATTTAAGTTACAGAAGCCAAGATGATGCAAACAAAATACTTCCAAGTAAACTACCTGATTCTGAAATTGCCAGAACTATTTTTATGGTGAACAAATGCAACAAGAATAAAAGAAATATTTTCCACACCAAAACCATGAATACTTTTGCTTAAAGACTTAATATTGCAGTTTTCTTTTAAAAAAAAGTCTGCTTAGATGCCTCCTATCAGAAACACAGGAAAATCTTCCCATTAACTATATGTTACTTTTTTGTGAGGTACGAAGGAATTAAACATTGCTTGCTTGATTTTTACAGACATAGTGATAACACAAGTGAGGCAACTGCAACACAGATCTCCAGTGTTCTATAGAAAAATGGACTCAGTATTAACAGTGTTTCTTCCTATGTGGCTCATTATGTCTCTGTAAATTTTGGAAAACACAATTCAGTGTATCATAGATCAAATTGTTTAATAGCCACCTAATAAAAGTGGGAAGTAAATGTCATATAATCCAGAGTTGCCTCAAACATGAGATGAAGGCTTTGAGTTTTGATGTAGAAACACTTATCCTCAAGGTATACAATGTGTTTAGTTTCTTGGACAAGAAGACTCTTTTGTCCTTTTTCAGTTTGTAGAAATGGAATACAAAGATGTGCTATCACATCTTTCACAACCACCAACAAGGTGGTTGTCTCTTCTAGCTGCTACTGTATGGCCTGCATTAAGGGTGCATCTTTTTTTTTCCAGAGGGAAAAGAAGAGTATGTGCAGATTGTGTGGACAGCTTTTGGTGAAGAACAACACAAATCCCTCCCTCTTTATGTTTACTTTATGAACAATCTACTATGAATGTTTTAAGATGCTGGCCTAAATACCCCCCAAACACCAGATCCTGTCTGATCTTGGAAGCTAAGCACACTCAAGGAGCGCGAGGAAGAAGGGACAGGTGAGGAGTGGTGGACAGACCAAAGGGAATAACCTTGTATTGGTACAGCTTGTGTCTGACTGTGAACCACAGATACTTCCTGTGCTGAGGATAGACGCAAGTATGGAAGTAGGCATTTTGTAGCTCCAAAGAGGTGAACCAGTCTCCAGGTTTCGGGAGGGGGAGGATGGCAGTGAGAGTGACCATTCTGAACCTTTTGGGGAGGATGTAGTGGTTTAACCTCTCTCAGATCCATGATGGGCCTCAGCAAATCCTCTTATATGGTGAAGTACTGGGAGAAAAACCCGGTGAGGGATGCATGTTGGAGAGGTTATTCAATGGCATCTTTTTGGTGCAGCATAGCAACCTCTTACTGGAGCACTCACAATAGTGGAGTGTAACAGAACACACCTGATGAAGGAAGGTGAGCCAACTCGATCACATAGCCTAGGCAGATGATGTTAAATGCCCAGGGATCCCGGCACATTTGCTGCCATTTGGTGGGGTGGTCTAACAAATATGGAGGCTCCCAAATAAAACATTTTAAAAGAATTTTAATGAAGTTAAAGGAAAGCCAGGAAGGGGCCATCCAGGCCACCCACACAAGAGCATTCCAGAGGGTGGGAGCAGCCATTGAGAAGGCTCTCTCTCATGTCCTCACCAAGCAAGCCTGTGGTGGGACTGAGAGAAAGCCTTCTCCTATGAATCTTGAAATTTTGGTAGGTTCATATAGGGAGATACAGTCTTTCAAACAGTCTGGACCTAAGCCATATAGGGCTTTATAGATCATGACTAGCACTTTGAATTGTGCCTGGAAATGAACCGGTAGCCAGTGATGCTGTTTTAACAAGTTATATGCTCCTTACAACTGGCCTCGGTCAGCATTCTGAATACAGCATTTTGGACCCGATGAAGTTTCTGAACAGTTTCTAAAGGCAGCCCCACATAGAGTGCATTATGGGATGTAATCAACTCAAGGCATGTGTCACCATGACCAGATCTGATGTCTTGGGCACAACTGGCACACTAGTTTTAGCTGTGTAAATGCACTCCTGGCCACTGCTGAAACCTGGGCATCCAGGCTCAGAGTTGAGTCCAGGAGAACACCCAAGCTGCAAGCCTGAGATTTCAGGAGGAGTGTTACCCCATCCAGCACAGGTGGAGGCCTTGGCTCATGAACCCTTTACAAACTGAACAAGAGTCAACACGGTGACCCTCAGTGAGGCAGAATAGGCACTACAAGGGGCTGTCAGTATGAGGAATCTTTTCCCCACACAAAGTGCAGTTTTTAAACAGCCCCTTGGAGGTCATACAAAAGAAGAATGACTGCTGACAAAGTCAGGGGAGGGGGAAGGTGGGGGAAAGGGGATGGGAAAAGGGGGACTACTGCTATGAAAACTAAAGAAGGGGCTACTCAACACTGCCTATTCTGAGGTGAACCAAAAGGAACTGAAAGAGTAGCTTTTGGCTCTATTTATGAGTAGTGCTGAAACATTCCATGGATGGATCTATGCAGGTGTGAGGCACAGAGGCCACAAAGAAGAACATCATGTTACATTTCAAGTATTTTAGTATAAAGGTGTCATGACGCCCACCTAGCTACAGAGCAGGGGGATAAAATAAGCATAAGGGGACAGAAAAGGCCAGAAATGCTCTCCCAGGTTTGCTGGTCCCTCCCCACAAAAAAGTATGTACTCTTTATTTTAAAGGGTATTTTTGAATTTTTTAAAACTAAATGAAAACAAAATTAGCTGCTGAAAGAAAACAGTATACTGTACATTGAAAGAAGAAAATATAGAAAATAAACACAATAAATTAAAGGAGCTGTGTTCTCCGGCATCTAAAGGTCTGTTTTTCCAAGTTTGGATGAATTAAAGAGGTGAAATTAGGTCCATGAATTTAGACAGGAAATGCAACATGTAGAAATTCAATCTCAGTTTGAAAAAATCTCCAGGAATTTCCTCAGCCAGAGTTGGCAAGCTCACCCTCATTTAACATACATAGGTTTATTCTATTTGAGACTATGATATTTTCACACGGGGCCAAAATGCCCGGTTACTGCCCCGTCACCCCCTCTCCTGTTCCTGCCACAGAATAACATAACTCTTTCACACATTTACCTTAATTCCGCGGCAGGAACGGGCTCCCCCTCCCCTTGCTGGCCAGCTGTAAATGCAGCCGTCGTAAGGCTGTTTTTAAGACCGGCCGTCTGAAACGTTATCACATGATAACAGCCAGGCAGTAAATTTAAAAAATAAAACTCCCCCAAACATAAAATCAGTTCACCAAGCACAAAAACACAATTTGAAATCACACAATCAAAACAGGGAGGGTAAAATAAAGGGTACCACTTACCTGGATGTACAGATTGTACCAGGAAGTGCTTGGAATGGACCTCCCCT
The DNA here is from genome assembly GCA_030847615.1 of Gambelia wislizenii. Classification (NCBI taxonomy): domain Eukaryota; kingdom Metazoa; phylum Chordata; class Lepidosauria; order Squamata; family Crotaphytidae; genus Gambelia; species Gambelia wislizenii. Next base: position 78,018,729 of record JAUMIR010000006.1, on the reverse strand, counting down.
CCGCGGCTGTCATTTCGGAACAGGAACGGGGCTCCTGTTCCCACACCCGTGATTGCGTGATAGCGATGGAATGGGAGGTCTATTCACGATGAAAAATCATGATTACACTGTTCCGGAACCGTCATGGGAGCAGGATGGATGCAGGACAGAATGGGTCGATGTCATCCGAAAGGGAAAACCTTTTCTGACCCTGTTCTGCTCCTGCCACGGGATATATAGCCCATGTGAAAATCTCCTAGCAAGTGGATTTAGGCCATATTTTCTTTTCATAAGCATGACCCTATAAAAAGTAGGCAAAAATCATAACTCAGAAATGTTACTGGTTTGGCCTTTTAAACTTGAGAATTCTGGGAATGTAGTACAAAATAGTAACTTTGCCAAAGCTCTAGCAGAAACCAAGGACTTTTTGAGACGGGTTAAATCCCCCACAGAGGTCAGGAGGAGGATGGCGCTGTCCCACTTCCAGCGATCAATTTTATACAATGCCATCCTCTCCCCGTCCTTCCTCCATGCTTCAGGGACAGGAAACATGCTTTTCATTGATGGGAGTTTCCGTCAATGAAAAGTGATGCCTTTCTCGTCCCTCCAGCACGGAGGAAGCACGAACGAAGGACGGGAGGAGGACTGTGTGGTGCAAAATCGATCACTGGAAGCGGGACAGTGCCGTCCTCCTCCTGATCTCTGCGGGGTTTTTTTTAGTCCATCTGAAAAAGTCCCAACTATGAGCTTAGCTACCATACCAGAATATTATGTGACATAACTGATCAGCTATCTTCCATTACCTTTCCCACCCTTATGCTGTAGAACTTTTTGGAGGAGGTACATTTTCAAAACCAAGCACTTTCAAATTATGTTCTTAAAAAATGGAATAGCAGTTTCCTTGCTGGTACAACTAATAATCTAAGGGAATAATTTTTAAAAGCCTCTGAGCTGCTATGGATTTTTGGCACCCTTAAATTGTGGTGTCAGTTGATTTCAGTTTGAGACTGAGAATCTTGACATTTTGCATTGTGAAAATCCTTTGAAGTTAACACAGTTCGTGAAAAGAAGGGAAACCAATTTGGAAAGGAGAAGCTCATACTTTAAATAAATAAAAAGCACTATATTTATTCTACTCACTGACATATTTATGGCTAAACTAATCCATAAGCAGGACTAAGCATTTCTCCCTTCCCTTCTGGGCTTACAGTTTTTAAACAGCTTTACTCTGGAACTGTTTTAATATAAAATATTTCACATTTTCAATAGACTGCACCTCCTGCTAGTACCCTCTCAACAATCAGTATGTTCATTAGGATCATAGGGGTTGTCTTAATGGTCAAAATAATCCTCATAGAATTTGCTTGGAATCCTACCTGTCCTAATGGCATTCTGCATCAGATCTCAGTATTTAGAAGGAGGGGGGCAAAACCCACTGTAAACTCCACTGGGAAAGCCTTTGCCTCTTTCCCCATATTTTTTTAAAAGCTCCATAGAGAATGTGCATTTCTGCTCATTTGGACAATCGGATTCACATACATTTGCATTTACAAAAAAAGCAGAAGTGGAAGCTGATTGGTCAGATGTGGGCAGGTGGTGGACCTTGCTAATAAGGCAAGTGCCCAGAACTGCATCTTGGATTTTCACTTTAGCAAGCAAGCACTCAGGCAATGAATCAGCCTTTTCTTCTTCTTCTTTTTTAGTTTATTTAGGCAGGATATTGCACTTCCGCACCTTAGATTTGCTTTTTTAAAAAAATACTGTTTGACAGCAGCAACTGGCGACAATAAAAACATGAGTAATTCACTCGCTCCCACCATCTTGATTCACAGGCATGCCTGTTGGGACAGCAAAAGCGAATAGCTTTGCATGCCTGCAATTTTGCCAGAAAACCACTAAGACAAATAGAAGCTGCTTCGAATTTGCATTAGTGCACATCTATCCACATTTCCCCCCCTCTTATAGACAGGCCCTTAATATGGGCTTGTTTTCTAGCTGCTGTCAACATGAAGGTGGTGATAGGAGAGAGCTTTTTTGGTGATGATACCCATCTTGTGCAGTACTTTCCCTATGAAATCTGTCAGCCATAAAGCCCCCCAAAATCTGATTTTTAATAATGTTTAATGTTTTACTCATTATGTTGGGCTTCCTCCCCTTCTCTGTTATTAGGTGCTGTTTTATATGGCTGTTATTTCAAACTAGTGACATTTTGCTGTTTAGTACCAGTTTGTTGCTGTGTACCTTCAAGCCATTTCTGAGTTGTGCTGAGCCCAAGGCAAACCTACTACAGGGTTTTCTTGGCCAGATTTGTTCTGCGGGGGAGGGTTGCCTTTGCCTTCTTCTGAGGCTGAGAGAGCGTGACTTGCCCAAGGTCACCCAGTGGGTTTCCACGGCTGAGTGGGAATTTGAACCCTGGTCTCCAGAGTCATAGGCTGCTGACACACTGCAGAAATAATGCAGTTTGACACCACTTTAACTGCCATGGCTCAATGCTATGGAATTCTGGGATGTGTAGTCTTGCAAGAGATTGAGCCTTCTCTGCCAGAGAGCTCTGATGCCACAACAAACTACAAATCCCAGGATTCCCTAGGATGGAGCCATCAGTGTCAAACTACATTATTTCTGCAGTATGTCAGCAGCCTTTTTTTCAACACTCAAACCACTACAGCACGTTGGCTCTCTTAGTACAGGTATACCTCTGTGAACAAAGTGAATGTGTTCCTGGGCATGATTTCTTTATCAAAAACTACGGTACTAGAGGCAGGCATAACAGGGAAAGAACAGGGATAGGTTCCTACACCACAAAAAATAAGAGCAGTTCAACATGTTTTAGCAATTTTTTTATCCAAACCTAACAATATCCACACAAGAAATAAAACAGCCAAGCCTGGGATAAATAAATAAAAACATTTGGATCCCTTTACAGACAATTTGAAAACTTCTTCCAAAATGTATCCAGGGATTATTGTTTTTCTTTCACTAGCTTCCATTTTTTAAAAAATGAGTTTCATTTTGGTGGCCAAACGTATGGATCTATACTTCTTTAAGATGATAGGGATAGCTAGTGAGGTATTTGCTTCTGCCTTTTTTTCCTGTTTTCCTGCTTGGTAAGGGATTCTGCAGGCAGCTGCTGCTTGTTGTAGGCAGGCACAAACAGTTGCAATAGAGTTGGCTAGAGAAGAAGGTGAGTTCAAGCTTTATTGCATTGTTAACTGCAGACAAGCTGATGCAACCTGACACTGAAATTCTGTGTTTCTCCAGCCCTCCCTTACCATCCTTCTTACGTGGCTATAAAATTTCAAGACAATGGATTTTATCAGACACATCCCTTTTAAACGTTCTTTTGCCAGCATTAAAAAAAAAAATTATTTTATGCTGTTCCCACACACACTTACCTTCTAATCCTGGCAAAGGCTCCCAGCAACAAAGAGGAAGTGAACAGAGTCCCGTTCACTTCCTCACCCAAAATCTCGTGTAATTTCATCATGTGGGAAATTTAAAAATAAAAAGCAAAATAAACATCAAAAAGTGAAGCAAAGCACATACACACACTTAAAAAGTCCCAAGTAACCCAGGGAGGGTAATAAAAAGAGTGAAACCTACCTAGATGTCCCAATCTGACCTGGACGTGCTTGTGCCAGAGTGGGCATTGTTGGGGTAAGTACGTGATTTAAATGGCCCGAGGTATTGCATGCCAGCAAAAAAGCATCAGGGAGATCTATTGATGGCTTAAGCTGTCAATTATAACCCCCCGTTTTTGGCCAGGACATAACCGCGGAAGGGCGATGTCATCTGATCCGTGTGCCCTTTTGCAGTTATGTGGCATCATGATGATGCTGTATTTTCCCTGTCTGATAAAGTCCTATGAGGAAATAAAGATGCTTTGGGTGTAATACACTTTGTAAAAAGGAGCTTCTTTGTCAGAGGCTTTGCTAACTGAGATAGTACAGGATGAGCCCTGTATCCATGGGCGGGGGGTATGTTCCAAGACCCGCCACTGATACCTGAAACCATGGATAATAGGGAATTCTATTATTTTCAGTAAGACGAATGCCAGAAGTTGACCACAGAATCACATTGGAGGACTTAGAAATGTCTGGAAAGAACATATTTTTTTCAGACATGGATAAGTGAAACTGTGGATACCAAATCCATGGATATGGGTGTCGACTTATATTTTATTTGCATTATTTAATTGTAAGCCATCCTGAGATGGCCAGTTATGAGGAAGGGATGAAATTTTAGAAATGAATAAATGAATGAATGCTATCAAGCAAAGCAACTGAACTCATAAATGAACCAAATTTATTCACAGTGTCTTGCCTCTATTTGTTTGGCTAATGTAACACACATCTGGTTCAACCTATTTTGGACTTCTGCACACTACCTTACATTGTTCTCCAAGGAGCAGCATTTTTGGTTCACTATTCCCTTGTCACCCAGTGTGATTTGAACAGAGCAAGAATTTGAATCTAGCAGCTTTTCTAGCATTGCCTGCAGATGTCTTGAACTGAACCTGGGACATAGTGCATGCAAAGTCTATGTTCTTCCATTGAGCTATGGGCCTTCCCCATATGCCATTATATATTTCTTTGGTGTTTATACTGACATGGACACTATTATGGGGCAATAATCAGCACTATGGAATAACAGTGCCATTTGAAGTCATTAAAGAATTAGACCATTCCATCCTCTTGGATCGCTTGAGAGGGTTAGGAATTGGAGGCACTGCCTTGCAGTGGTTCCGTTCCTTCCTCTTGGGCAGATCCCAGAGGGTGAGGCTCGGGGACAGTTGCTCTACCAGAATAGAGCTTAACTGTGGTGTTCCCCAGGGTGCCATTCTGTCCCCAATGCTATTTGATATCTATATGAAGCCGCTGGGAGAGATCATTCGGAGGCATGGAGTGCAGTGTCATCAGTATGCTGATGACACCCAGATATACTTCTCCATGTCTTGGTCATCAGCTTCAACTTCAGATGGCATCTCTCCTCTCAATGATTGTCTTAAAGCAGTAATGGACTGGATGAGGAAAAACAAATTGAGACTGAATCCAGACAAAACGGAGGTACTAACAGTTACAGGCCCGAAACCAGGTCTGGGAATACAACTTCCAATCCTGGATGGAACTACACTCTCCTGCAAGGACTGTGTTCACAGTCTGGGGGTGCTCCTGGACCCGTCGCTCCAGATGTCTAATCAGGTAAATGCGATGGTCAGGAGTGCCTGTTATCAACTTCGGCTGATACGTCAGCTGTGCCCCTTCCTGGAAACCAGGCACCTCGAAACTGTGGTACATGCACTGGTAACCTCCCGTCTCAATTTGTGTAATGCGCTCTACATGGGGCTACCCTTGTGCTTGACTTAGAAACTTCAACTAGTTCAGAACATGGCAGCCAGGTTGATTTCTGGTGTTTCCAGAAGAGAGCACATAACTCCTGTGCTAAAAGCTCTCCACTGGCTGCCTATTAGTTTCCGGGCACAGTACAAGGTGTTGGTTATAACCTTTAAAGCCCTACATGGCTTGGGTCCAACTTACCTCTGAGACCGCCTCCTCTCGTATGACCCACCCCAGTCCTCTGGGAGGAATCTGTTACAACCTATGAAAACAAGGCTGTCGGTGACCTCCCAGAGGGCCTTCTCTGCAGCTGCTCCCAGATTATAGACTGGCCTGCCAGATGAGATCCATCTTATTACCACCTTAGACAGTTTTTAAAAAGCTGTCAAGACGGATCTTTTCCGGCAGGCGTTTCCTGAATAACAATCCCAGCCCAAGACTCAGCTGTCCTTTCCCTCTGAGCTGCAATTAGATTTTAAAAAAATATTGTATGTTTTAATTTTTTTTCAAATTTAATATATTTTTAATTACTGCATGTTTTTAATCCTTAATAATTTAATATTATTTTAAGGGGTGGGTGGGCTAGGGTACTGTAATTATGGAGTTTTTATATTGTAAGCCGCCCTGATTGCATTGCAGAGGGGCCAGATAGAAATAAATTTTATAATAATAATAATAATAATAATAATAATTTTTTATTTTTAACCCGCCCCTCTGCTTGGCAACCGGGGTGGCGTACAGCAAGATTAAAACAATCCTTCCCCATCCTAACCCTCCCACCCATTAAAACTAATTATTATTAATTAAAGTATGGATGTATAACTTCCACCTTATTAATAATGTCTACCTTTCACTCCAAGCAATTTGTAGCAAAAGAGAAGATAATAATTAACAGAAAAGTTAACGTTCATGTTTTTTAAGCTGTTTCTACATCTGAATTGAAAGTGCTTATTTACAGCATATTCTTTATTGCCTTGGCACCACTGCTTAGTATTAACCCAGGGGCTAATTAGAAAACTCAATTTTCACTTCTGTAACCAACTTCACAGCAATAACTTGAGAAGAAACAATACTGTAATCCTTTGCAAACAACAAAAACATTTGTATGGAAATCACATACTCAGAGAAAATTGGAAGCAATTTATATAGTTCAGCCAACATATAAAACTAAAAGTCTATCTAGGCAGAAGGGAATTTGCTTATTTGCTTTCCTGCTAGGTAAAATGAGTTCAATGCACCAGAACGTCAAAACACCTCTTCTAATGCATTGTTTTGCATTCACATCTCAGATTTTAAGGACCTGATGAATGCCTTTACGTGGAAATTTAACACAGGAATTTAGAAACACAGGAATCTGCTTTATATTGACTCAGACCACAGGTCTATCTAGGTCAAGATTGTCTAAAGCAGAGATGGGAAAAGTTTGACCCACAAGATGCATAAATCCCCTGACAGCTTTTCTGCAGCCCTCCATGGTTAGGACATTTTCAGACATGTGTTACCGCACTAGAAGCTTTTGGGAGAGCTTTGGCTCTGCTGTGCAGCAGGAACTTCATTTCGGACAACGCCGTCTCTCTGGCGAAATCGTTCATATCACTTCCGTGTAGGATTGGAGGCGGCCAAGCTATATGTCACCAGATTTTATTCACAGGAGTTGTCCGTGAATAAAATATGGCGCGGCCACCTCCAATCCTACACGGAAGTGACATGGATTATTTCGCCAGAGGGACGGCGTCATCTGAAATGGAGTCCCTGCCACGCAGCAGTGCTGAAGCTCTCCCTAAAGCTTCTAGCATGGTAAGACGTGTCTGAAAATGTCCTTAGAGACCCTCCAATCTCCCCTCTGTACTTCATCCTATTTTTCCCCCTGGCATTATTCCCCCCCCCCGCCAAAAACCCCAACAACATTCAATCACTGCTTCTGTAATAGCAGTTTGCTCTTACACACACATACACACAGCTTACTAAAAACCAGAAACTGCAATGAGAATTGATTTCTGGTTTCAGTTTCTGGCCAGTGCAGCCGACTGTGGGGGCAAAAATTGATTCCAACATATTTGCTCACTCCTGGTCTAAACCAACATAGGTAGGACAACTTGTGGTCCTCCAGGGACTTCAGCTCCCATTGTGATGTCCAGCCAGGACTGTTTGAATCTGCCCTGCATTTTCCTTTGTTTTAGTTCAGTCCTTAGTATGTCTGAGCATAGGAATGTTTCATTGTATTAGAGTTGTGGGAGGAGCTGAAGAATTCCCCTGCATTTTTCCAGGTTTGGCTTGTTCCTTTCCACCAAGCTCTGTTTTAGCTAGAGTGTTTTTTAGGGTTTTTGGTTCAGTATTTGCTGTGAGCTTGCAGGGAGCTGTTTTATTGGTGGCAAACAGGCCCAGACAGCCGGGAAGGGCATTTCTTATACCATTTAACCAAATTAGTTACCAACAACCAATAAGTCAAAGGAATCAGGAGCTGAAAGACCCTGCACCAGCTCCATTGAGTGAGGAGATCAAACCAAGATCAAACCCAGAGAGATGACACCCTGAAGATTGCTGAAACCGAAACTGTAAAGTACCTTTTATTTCAAGCTTTTAGAGCTGGGGAGGAGAAAGTCTGTTACTTTTGTTCTTTAAAATAAACTTTCTCCTTTTTTGAACTTTATATTCAGCATCAGAGCCTTTTTGGGTAAAAGAGTTTGGTCTCACCAGGGTACTAGCGTTGCACACCCAACCTGCCAACACCTTTAGTTGGGTGTGTCTTCACACCCATGTTCCCTTATCATTATCAATGCTAGCTAGAGTTGATGAGAGATGCAGCCCAATAACATCTGAAGCTCTCAGTCTCACCTCGTCATCCCTAGTAGTTTGGACCCCAAAATTTGATATGGGAGCCTTTCTATTCTTACTGCTGAGTGAACCTAAAACCTCTTCATGTAAAGCACATACAGTACTCTGTCATTGAACTACAGCAGAATCCATTAACCTTTTAACAGTGAAATCCATCATTTCATGAACAGCAATGAACAAAAAATGATGATTTTTCTCATGCCAAAGCTACAATTCCTGTACAGCATTTCTCTGTGTAGAGGCTTATGTAACTACTTCTCATAAATCACTTCAGAAGGAGAATATAATAAGGCAAAACTGTCATTTTAAAGCAGGACCAAAGTCAAAAAGTTAAAGGAAATTTGTTAGATTATTCATTCAATTTGAAACTTGGGCCATAATAAAAAAAATAAGAAAGGAAAACTGTGCTCCAAAGGATCAGGAATATTTTGAATTGAAAATGTTAGGAGTAATGTTATCCTAGAAAGTACAGTAACTATAATTCATATACTGTCAAGACTGAAATAAGGAGCATGAGAAGATGAACAGCAAGCTCAAGCATTTCCTCTTACCAAAAGCTAACTACCTCCAATTGTTCATTGTTGTACCTGTAAGAACTTTAGAACTTCATTAGAACTTTGAGTTTTGTGTAATTAACTCCCCGCAACATTCTGGCATTTCTTTTTATGTTTTTGGTAAAGATTACTTTCCTGGATCCCCATTTCTCTCTTTTTTATTTGCTGTCAGTCTTTTTTCTCTTTAATGGTTGCTGTTATCTTTAAACAGCCTACAAAACAGCTTTTCAACATGCCTAATGTTCATTCAGGAACATGTCTGAATATTTTATATTCATCTGGCTTCAAAATTAACCCATTTTAAGTGAAATAATGACAAAAAACATCTATTAGCACTATTTCTTACCAGGATCTTCATTGCAGCCATCCTTTCTGATTTCTTCATAGTTACATTTAACCCCATCTAGAACAGGAAAGGCAACAATGATATAATTCAGTATTACATAATCTAGAATATTATTTCTACCACCAATTTCAACTTCTACCTTTCTAAACTTAGCTATGACAGGAGATAAAGGATGTGTCTACAAAGGATATCATCAATTATCTTTTTTCAGTATTCACCAGCAGTTATTTGATCTTTCATGGCATTCCATTTGTAAATGTTTGTTTATTTAGCTGTTAAGATCTCAGCCATTTTCTCACAAGGAATATACATCTGTTTAAAGTTTAAGATTCTTACCCCAATGATAATTGGCTTTCCACAGCAAGCAAACATCTGTTCAGCAGTATGAACAAATTAGATTCTAGGGTATAGTTACAGGAGTTTATACCAGTATTCCCAGCATGGCCAGCTAAGGACATATTGCTATCTAACAGCAAGCGCTGGCTCTTGGCAAACTGCAAGGAATGCCAGTTAATCTGGAAGCTGGTTGGAGGCAGGGCTTCCCATGGCAGATATTGGAATTGGAAGTCATCACTACAGGAACATGTAAGTGCTCTGGGATTGAGATTCCAGCCAATTTGCCTTCAACAGTTTTCTTCACCCTTCCTCTCTTGACTTGAGCTGCATAAATGGATTCTGATGTAGTCGTGTCCTATCATGGGTGGCTAAAGTTGTTATGTGGATTATTTATCTTGTCAGAACTTTTGGGATGGTGTTTTTGGGCAAGGGGATGGATCCACCTGAGAGGAGGACTGGGGACTGCGTGCCTGTTTCCCTGCTTTGGTGATCCCCTTGGGGGATTGGGTGGGGGTTGAGGCATTTGGAGGAGACCCATGTCAGGGGCCTATTATCACTGCCTCATCCTCAGGTGACAGTGGGAATCACACAGTGGCTTTTACCCATATGGATCCCAGTCACTTCTATCCTGTGGATCTTCCCCTGACAAGCAGGATGGGGCTGGGCAATGTGCAGATCCATGCCTTATCCTGCTCCAAGGCTGTAACGGTTGTAACCACTAAACTGTAGCCATTTCAACTAAATGTCGGTTGAATATGTGCTTCCAAGCCCCCCCACAACATCACTAGCGCATCAAGGCAATTTAAAACAATTAGCATAAACCAAGGGTCAGTACTTGGAAATGAACCAAGCTTGCAGGGGTCGCATTCCCAGTCTGGCAAGTGGTGTCACAGTAGTTGTTGATGCCATGTGTCCTAGGGTGCGTTGTATATCTTGTACGGTGGTACGTCTGTGGAGGATACAACATCTGATCATGCCTTGTAGAGCCTTGAACCAGTCTTCTGGGAAGTAGGCCCTATGTTGGCACCTATAAAACGTACCCTCCTGGAGGGGTTCAGTTGGGATTTCTCCTGGTTCACCATGAAGCCAAGGTCTCCTAGCAGGGACAATGTCATCTGCAGGTCTTTTGAGAGTCTTTCGGGCGAATGCGCTGTGAATAGCCAATCATTGAGATAAAGGAAGACAATAACCCCTTTTTGTCTGAGCCATGCTATCACCACTGCTATGCAGTTTGTAAATACTCTTGGTGCCGTGCAAAGACCGAAGGGGGGGACTTTGAAACAAAATGTGTGTCCGTCCGTCGTGAATGCCAGATAGCGTCTGTGAGGATGTGCAATAGGAATATGGAAATATGCGTCTTTCAGGTCTAAGGTGGCAAACCAGTCTCCCTTGTGCAGAAAGGGGAGGATAGTGGAGAGAAGACCATCCAGAACTTTTTCGGGCATATAAAAGTGTTTACGTCTCGCAGGTCTAAAATAGGACAGAAGCCTCCATCTTTTTTGTCCACCAAGAAATACCTGGAGAAAAAGGTGGTCCGGATCTGAGATGGTGGGATTAGTTCTATGGGTCCTTTGAGGAGCAAGGCATTCACTTTGTCCATAAGTGGGCAGGAGGGAGGGGTAGATCTGTAAAGTCCTCGAGGCGGTGTATGATGGAACTCTATGAAGTAGCCATTTTGAATAATCTCAAGGACCCAACAGTTGGATGTAATGTGGCACCAGAGGTCGAATGCGATGGTCAAGTAGTCGGCAGGAGAGGCAATTATGGGTAGCAGTGGTGGTATCCCGTCAAACTCGTTGCTTGGTAGTATCAGCCTTCTTCTTATTAAACTGCATCTTTTGGCGAAAGGAGGTTTGGAACATACGTTGCAGCTGATATGAGGAAGACTGAAAGCGAGGATGCATCGCAGGAGGGCTAAATCTCTTTCTGTAGGAGGATGTGAATCTCCTGCCTGTGAAGCAGTGGTGCGATGTTTGATAGTGTCCTGGCAGACCAAATTTTCTCGCTGTCACCCACATTTTCTGAGTATGCTCCAGTTTATTATCCGTCTCAGCATGGAACAGCCCGGTTTTATCAAAGGGTAAGTCCTCAATCATTGAGCGAGCCGAATGAGATAGCCCTGAAGAACGTAGCCATGCATGACATCTAACTGCAATAGAACTACAGTTATCCCTCCACATTCACCAATTTGACATTCAGGGATTTGAGTATTCATGGCTTGAAAATATTCTTTAAAAAATAATAATCCTAATAGCAAACCTTGATTTTGCCATCTTATATAAGGGACACCATTTTGCTATGCCATTGCATATAATGGGGCTTGAGTATTCACGGATTTGGGTATTAACGGTGGGTCCTGGAACCAAACCCCAGCAAATGTGAAGGGACAACTATAGCTACTATTTTGCCTGTGCAGTCACCGAGGTGTTTTGCGGCTTGTCGTTGATAGCTAGCCAGAGACAGGCCCTCCTCTCTGAAGGAATTTACTATCCTTTGGTCCTGTTCAAACAGTTAGGCAATATGTGGAACCAATGCATCCCACAAAAATCTTTGATACACTCCCATAGATGCTGTATAAGCAGATATCTTGGTAAGGAGGCAGGCCGACAAATAGAATTTTCTCCCTATAGCATCAAGCTTCTTTCCCTCCTTGTCTAGGGGAGCTGTAAGCAACCTTTGGGATGTCTTTGTCTGGGCAGTGTTGACTACCACCGAGTTGGGCTTGGGGTGGTATGTCAACCAAGGTGCCATATCTGTGGTTACCCGGTAGAGGTGGTCTAGACATCGAGAAGTCAGTGGGACAGATGAAGGGTTGGTCCAAGAGCTCTTCATAACTTGCAAGAGATACAGGGAGACTGATAAAGAAGGCATAGATGGTGAATGCCTTTGGATGTCTTCAAATATGGGGTCATCTACAATCTTACCCTGATGATCAACCTGGATACCAAGTGCACCCACCATTCATAACATCAAGTCTGTGAAGGCCTTGACATCGTCAGTGGGCAAGGGGGGGTCTGGGTTCGCTCCCCATGGCCTTGGTGATAGCTTCGGAGATGGAGAGGCAGTAGAGGATCTATTAGGAGAGGACCAGGGCGACCTTGATGGGGAGCGCCTGTGTCTCATTTCTTGTGAAGTAGTAGGTGTGCGTTTGCATGATCTTTCTCTCTGATGTTTCAGTGGGGGGGAATCCTGTGGAGTAGGAGACTTCCTCACGGTATCCACACGAGGTGAGGTGATGTTGACTTACGTGTCGGAGGGTCATGCGGTGATAGAGACTTCGATCCCGGAGACTGTTGCACACCTCTTTCCTCTTGGTGACCTACCACTGAAGTCTTCCTCAAGGGTGAGTGGCTTGTAGCAGCCGGTGAATGGCCCTGTCTCTCTCTTCACCTGGTATCATCCGAAAGACTGCCTATTGACGGACGGTACCGAGGCATCATGCCATACGGATGACAGTACCTGTACCCAGGAGATGGATAATCTTCATAGTACTGACACCTGGAGTTGTGGTCCCAGTAATAGTATGGGTCTCTTCGGTACCATTGGTACTCATAGTACCTGTGATCAGGGCCCCAGTACCAGTCATCTTCTTATAGGGAATCCATCTCAAAAGGATATTGGTCCATCAGGATTGGACAGCATCGTCACCAGTGTGGAGAGTGGTACCGTCTTTGTGAAGAGCAGGAGCGGGACCAGTCCCAGGATCACAGTCGTTCCATTGATCGAGCCCATTCCATATACTGAGACCATTCTCAGGACAGGGATCGAGAGGGTTGTCTTCTTGGTGTCAGTGTTCGAGACTGTACCTCATGTTGAGCGATAGCCTGTCGTGGTGATATCGACTTTGATACCGATCGAGATTCACGTCGTGATATTGAACGTCCATGGATGTCCTCTTTTCCTGATCCTGGAGAGATCTGGACCACTCTAATTTACAGTGAGGATTCTCTAATTTTGCCTTCCGATGTCGATGCGGTACCATGAGCCATCAATCTCATGAGCATGGCATCATCCCCTGAGACACTCATCCTACAACATGGGAGCTTAATCCTAATAGGGGAAACCACCAGGGATTTAGCCACCTTCAGGTCCCTTTGCTGGTTCTGAGGCGATCGCGAGCGATGAGCAGTCTCTTGTTCAATTGTCTTCCCCTTGTTGGCATGGTCTTTATGTACCACAGCCGCAGGAGAACCTGGTACCATCTCTGATCCCTTCGAAGCATGGGATGGGGAAGATAGTCTCACTGGCTTTTGCTTCTCTCTAGGCGACATTGGTGGAGATCAGTGTTTAGTCTTCCTAGGATGTTCCTCAGTACCGGCTATGGTCTCACACGTCGAAGTAGTCTCGTGTCCTTGTCTGGTCAGGCCCTTACCAGCAGAAGACTCAGATTTGTTGTCTTTGGCCTTCTTCGATCTAGAGTCCTTAGAAGACTGGACTCGGGAGTCAGATGATACTGTCGGTTTCGATGCCAACTTCAGTACTGAAGCTGAGAGGGCATGCTCATATATCTGTGCCTTCAATTGTTTGTCTCTGTTTCTCCTCGTCTGATATGTGAAAGCCTTACAGTGCCTGCAGGAGCGGACATCATGGCTTTCTCCCAAGCAGAAAAGACACTTCAAGTGTATATCAGATTCTGGTATCTTTGCAGAACATACCGTGCAGGATTTAAAGAATCCTGCAGATGATGTCGACGCCATCCTCAGAGGGTACCGTGAAGGTTGGTATCGGTATCGAGTGACTGGTACCGAGACAATCCAGGGTTGATTGGAATCAAGAAATTAACACATGGACTCAATCAGTCAGTCCCATCTGGAGTTCCATGGAAACAGTCAAAAATTGGGTCTTCCAGTGGAAAAAATCAAGTAGTGAGCAAGAGTGGTCACAAAACCTTCAGGTTTTCAGTGTCCAGGTCAATATTGAATCAAATTCACTGTCCGGAGTGCAAAGCAAGAGAAGAGCCAAAAAACAGTCCAAAAGTTGTTGCGGCCAAAGTGAAAAAATCAGAAATTATGACCAAATCGTAGACATAATCTGAAGAAGAATCTACGGATGGACCATTAGCCAAACAGACACTAATCCTCCTTGCATATCCTCCTACCCTAGGAATTAGCCATTCAAATACACACATTTACATATCCTCTCCAACAGGGACTCACAGTATATAAACCCCATACACCCCTACCCCACCATTCTCTGAAGATGCCAGCCACAGATGCAGGCGAAACGTCAGGAATAAACTCTTCCAGAACACGGCCTCACAGCCCGGAAAACCCCCCACAGAAAACCTATAAATGTGACATGTTTACATTCAGCCATTTCATCCAGCAACTTGCTCAGGCATAACTCTCCCAGTTCAACAGCAATTCTCTGCTTTCACTTTACTCTTTGTACATGTCCACAAAGAGTCCTGGCCCAAATTTGTTTTTAATTCAGCATATATCACCCCTTAAAAGTGTTGGGCAATAGTTTCACGTAGCAGATGTCGGACTTTTTCATAAGCAAACTGAAGGAAAGCTTATCTTTCCCTATGACAGCATACAGAGGCATGAGTCCTGAATGACAGGCAGAAATCCAATAAGAGCAGCTCCCTGACATCACTCTGCCCACATGATGCCACCTGTTAGATACCTTGTCTCTCTCCCTCTGGCTTTTCTTCGCAAACGAAGATTCAGGAAGGACTCATCCCGCGCTTTCTGCAAGCGCGCTGATGACTGAAAAGGCCAATCCGAGATAAACAAGTCTGGTTGCAGAAAGCACAGCAGAAGGTCTCCTTGGGTGGTGTTTCCAGGTTGTACTGGTAGGTATTACATGCGTCTTTCAAGTACTACAAGGACAGGAGGCTCACAGCTTTGGTCCATGGCTTCTGAATGGAAGGTACATATGTCAGCATTGTACCTGCAATACCATAAAGGGCAATCACGGTGTGTATCTTTCTGCCAAGATGCTGCAAGGGAGTTACTGTGGTGCTTGCCTGAGTGGCTGGGCAAGGGATGGCTAACAAAGTTGTGACAAGAAAAGAAAATGTTATCCTAAATCACGTGTTTGCTTCTTCAGCAGAATTATGTTTCCCAGTGCCAATAGTTATATTTCCTTACTCTCTATTAATTTCTGCTCTTTTCAAGTGTAAACATTTTCATTGTTATTCAGTCTCAGTAGTCTTTCTAAACTTGCTGTTCCTCAAACATGAAAAATGCAGTTGTACCTTTTCTGCTAGGGAGTGTTGGGTGGGCTGCATACTTTGCAATTGTGTGTATCGATTTTTTAGTTTGTTCCCCTCCCCATCATTAGAAGGCATGGGTATATAGCCATGACAGTTTAAACACTTGTCTATGGTATCACATGGAATGTATGTTCTATCTTACATTTGCAGACATGTTGCATGTTCTGCAAATACATCTCTCTCTCTCTGCTGCCTAAATACCCTAAAGGCACTAGATCCCAGCTGATCTTGAAAGATAAGCAGGGTAAGACCTGGTTAATACTTGGATGGGAAACCACTAATGAATACCAGGTGCTGTAGGCTATATTTCAGAGGAAGGAACTGGCAAAACCATCTCTGAACCATACAAAATTAATGGGGTCACCATAAGTCACAAGAGACCTGAAGGCACGTACACAAATCTCTCTCTCAATGTGAGGATCACACTTCAAGTTGCCTTGAGATATATTAACTTCTCTAGGGACAACAGCACTGACCATTTAAGTGGGTCCAATGTGGTGAGGTTCCAGATAGGCATAATTTCATCTCTCTCTCTCTCTCTCTCTCTCTCTCTCTATATATATATATATATATATATATATATCTTAGGGTAGTCTTTTGCGTTACTGAATAAAGAATTTTAATTATCCAGGACATTTCGGTTTAATGACAAAACCAATCAACCAGAACTGAGATTCAATAAGCATGTTCTCAATGTCAGGAGTTTGGCAAGTCTCCAAAACCTCTATGCCTGGAATTCTGTCCCATCATTTTCTATTTCAAATGGATATAAGCAAAGATAAGAATATCTAGCTGGTTAAACTGGAATTATCATAACAACTTGAGTAAAGGTAATAATATAATAGACAGTTACTTTAGTTTTACATTGCACTCAGAGTGCTAGAGTGACAAAATAGTATAAGAAGGCAACAGGATTAATTTTTAAAGTGAAATATGATGTAATTTATAATATTTTAAAGGAGCTCTACAGAAAAATGACCATGTCCTCTTGGAATTCATGATAAACAGGGCAGTGAAAAGTGAACTTAGTTGGGCACATTCCTTGGATATTGGGAAAGCCAAATTCAAAATACAAAGTTTGTGTAGGATCTCTTGAGTTGATAAAGTTCCCCATGAGAACTGTATTGACAAGATAGTAAAAAGTGGGTTGGATACTATTAAAACCAGGTGGACCCACATTTGGTTGAGCAACCTCAAGGGCTATTTAATGACTCACTAGAGGTATGAAGTCCCAGAAAAATGCAGAACATTTTGGAACCCCCCCCCCCATTAATTTCTGGTGTTTTCTTTTTTAAAATCTTTTTTTCCATGGACAAATTGGAAAAAAATTGGGCTATGGAATATTTTCTTTTAAATGATGAATAAAATCTTTGACACAGGGTATTCACACATTTAATGCTCCAAAATCATTTCTAAAAACCTATGTAAGAGCAATATTATATATAAGACTATGTATAGTATTGGATTTTTACAAATCATGGTCTTAATTTCCTTACATTAGTTCTTTTTATGGAAATGTGTGTGTTACGTCTGCTTGAAATGGTAGAGAACTAGTGGAGACAAAATATTTTTCTCTGTTTTGCTAATGTTGACGTTTTTATCTGTATTTAATGGGGGTTGGGTGGGTTGCTTGCTCTCCAAACTGGCAAAATGAAAAAGGTTCCTTATAATTACAGTAATGTTTTCTTTCCAGTTCAGGACCTTGCAGCTCCATTTGTACGTGTGTGTGTGTGTGTGTTATTTTTGCAGCTTATATTCTGAATAAAGTGTATTTTTAATATGTCAAACATGATAATTTTGTGTCAGATCAAATTATACATAATGCATTTTATACTCCTAGATAAACAATGATTTTCAACCTATATAGAGTGCTAATATTGCATTTTTATCCTCCTAAAAAAAGTTATATCCTCCCCCCCCCCCAATATGGAGGGGGCATTTCCCCCCTTGGCTTCAAAGTTTCCAGAAATCTTGAGTGCCACTGCATTTTCACAGCTTCTACACACACACACACACCTTCAGATGACCTGCTTACAAAATTTGCAGATGTCACACATTTAGCGGGGATAATGATAATTATATAAGCCAGGATTAAGCTTCAGAAAGACCTGCAAGCCTGGACTGAAACTAATAAGATTCATGAGAAATAAATGTCACTTGGTTCCCCCTGACACAGGAGACCAGGTTTGGCATGCAAAGAGGGTTTTGATGCCTTAGTGGATCACAAGCTGAATTGAAGCAGTCTACATGTGGGCATGTTTAACCTAGAGAAAAGAAGACTAAGGAGAAGCATGATAAGTCGTCTTCAAAGGCCATGATGCAGAAGATGAAGGAAACTGTTCTGTTGCTCCAGAAGACAGGACTAGAACCAACTGGTAGAAACTGCAGCAAAGCAGATTTCAGCTATTCAACAGTGGAACAGAGTGCCTTGGAAAATGGTGGCTTGTCCTTCACTGGGGGTCCTTAAGCCAAGGCTGGTCAGCCATCTGTCAGGGATGCTTGAGTTGCATCTTGTAATGCAGCGGCTGCACTAAGCAGAGCTCTCTGAACTAGCTGATCTTAAAATTACCTCCCGTCTCTATGATTTTGTATTTTATGGAGCTTCAGAGATGGTTTTATAGAGACCAGAAAGGTGTAGATTGATTAATAGCAATTTTTTAAAAAAACAGACAAATAAATAAAATGCTTGTCTGGAAACATAAATAATTTGATTATCATAAAGATATATGTGCAGTGTGTTTAATGAGGACAACTAAAATAGGACCACATTTTCTGTTACTATAACCTGCTATGATTTAGAGACGGAAGTTAATTATTAGTTTTTAGTCCATAAGGCTTGAATGCTCAACAATCAAAGTCAGTGTACCTTTACATTTTAGCTGAATGAAATGATTGAAACTTATGGGTAATGCATATTTTTCCAGGTGGCAGAGCAGGTCCAAGTATAAAAATACACAAAGACAGTTGTTGTCATTTTGATTACTCCTTGGATTCTAAAAATAAGATACCTTTGCATTCTATTCTCAACATTGCTTGTGAGGGATAAATTTCAGCTTATTATGTAATAGATTTAGACAGCTCTAAAAGCAAATTAATTAACTGGAATGTTTACCAATGTTCAAAAAAGTCAGCATCAGTTCATTATACTGTACTGAAACCTATAATAATAAAATATAATGTCTATGGCAGCCATAGCTTATCAGAATATTGTGCTAAGTGTCAAAAATTGATGAAGTGTTTTTGGTTATTGTCCATGCTGTACTGCCAAGGTTCAAGTCAAAATTCCATACAGGGTCTGCCATAATTCACTCTGACATTGTTGCAGAAAGTTCAGAACTTGACAGTGCTTTGGGTTGTGCCTAGCCAGAAATAATCCAGTTTGACTGCCACGGCTCAATGCTATGGAATTCTGGGATTTATAGCTTTGTGAGATAGTTAGCCTTCTCTGTCAGAGAGCTCTGGTGCCACAACAAACTACAAATACCAGGATTCCATAGGATGGAGCCATGGCAGGTAAAGTGATGTCAAAATGGATTATTTCTGCAGTGTAGCAGCATCCATAGTCTCAAAAATAGGGGAGGACTCTCTGAGGGGGTGAAGCCAAAATTACCGAGGTTAAAAAGGGGATAGGAAAATGGGAGAGGTCTCTTTGGGGTACTGCTAGTAAGATTCCCAAAGGTTAAAAAAATGGGTAGGAAAAGCAGGAGATCCTGTGGATCCCTTTGAGGATTTAGGTATGGACCCAGGCAGTACCTGATACACTTCAACTAATACAAAATAAAACTATCAGTCCTTAAAATGATTGCTGCTTGTTTTCTTGGTGAAATGTTGTACAGAGCTAGTGTCTCCTCCTGTATGTATATATAAATTATTTATATCTCTGCATATTCACCAAAGCAGGTCAGAGTGGCATGCTTGAAATCCCGAAAAAAAATCCTATCTGATTGTCTGTGGAGAGGCAGAAAAAAGAGAGCTGTACAAAATGCATACTGTATGCCAAATTTGGCCTGAATCCTATTGATAGTCTTGACTAGAACAGACAGATTGAGTCAATGGGATTTACATAAGTGTTGGCCACCATCCAGCGATAGGAGTCATGTCTTTATTACCAGCATTCTAGTTAATGCAGCTACAATTGTGGACCTACTTTTCTGGAAGCAAGCTGTCTTCCTTCAGCTTACCTTTGAGAAAACACGTACATGACTGCAGTTACATTGCACTCATTTGTCCTCTATTTCCACCCTTGCTTTTAGAATGGTTGCTGACCCCCATCCCCATTTATATTATATTGCACTGTGTTATATTATATTGCACTGTGTTGATATTTGAAATGTTATTCCAGAACTGTAAGCTGCCCTGAGATTTGCAAAAAGATCTGAAGGGCAGGCTATTAAATTACATAAATAAACAAAAGGTGTTTTTTGCAACCAGCATAGCCATTACTGGCCCAAGTTACAAAAAAAAGGGCACAGGGAACTTGTGATTTCTGTCAGTCTCTATTTTCCACAGCAAATTATACCCAGCTTGATTTCTTCCTCCTTCTAGCATCTCTTTGCCCTTGTTTTTTTTTTTATTTGAGCAGGCAAAAAGGTTGTAAAAATTCTTTACTACTTTAATCAACCTATGTTCCATGGGAATGTAGTTCCCCAGCACTATAAATGACAGAAATAACTGAATGAATTTCTCCTTCACCCATCCCTGCCTCATTGCACATGTAGGAACATAATGCTCTGGTTAGTAATCTTTCCCCTCCAGCACACACCCACACACCAAACTAACCCAGATACTATTTCTTTTTCAAGAGCTGATATGTACAGCTGTAAGCATAAAGCCCCTTGTAGTGAGGTGGTCCTCTGCCACCAGTCAGAAGGCTTTGGAGTTCTTGTTAGCATCATGTCCAAATATTAACAGTTGCTAGAAAAGGTCACTTCTGTTGGTAACCTGCTTGGACATGTCTCATAACTATGTGGTAGGGAGATGGGCCACACTTTGATTTTCTTTGCTTGCTTCTGCTGTATATAACCCTTGGAAGTCCAGCCTCCACTGGCCTTGCCCTGGGTGAGTGCACAGCAGCCCAGGAGCCCTGTAACCAGCTATGGGGAATTGGATTGCTGCCTTGGAATTAGTTGTGTTCAATTTTACCACTGTCTGCTAGACCCCATCAGCCAAAGGGCTGAAATGCTTCTCTGCAGTATCCTATCCACTACATCATTTACCACCAATAAAGATAAAGTAGACAATGAAGATATTAAAATACCTAGATTTTCCATACCTTGGCTCAGAATGGAGACTGCAGTCAAGAAATCAGAAGACTAGGACTTGGAAGAGCAGCTGTAAAGGAACTAGACAAGATCCTGAAGTGTAAAAATATATCATTGAATACTAAAGTTAGGATTGCCCATGCCATTGTATTTCCCATTTCTATGTATGGTTGTGAAAGCTGGACAGTGAAGAAACCTGACAGGAAGAAAATCAACTCATTTTAAATGTGGTGCTGGAGAAGAGTTCTGCAGATACCGTGGCCTACTAAAAAGACAAATAAATGGGTCCTAGAGCAAATCCAGCCTGAACTCTCCCTAGAAGCCAAGATGATTAAACCAAAATTATTGTACTTTGGCCATATCATGAGAAGACATGACTCACTAAAAAAAGACAATAATGCTTGGTAAGGTAGAAGGCAGTAGGAAAAGAGGAAGACCACATTCCAGATGGATAGACTCAATCAAAGACACCATGGTCCTGAGTCTGCAAGGCATGAGCAGGGCTGTTGATGATAGGGTGACTCGGAGGTCTCTCATTCATGGGGGACCATCGCCTCCCAAAAATACTACTCTACAGTGAACTCGCCACGGGTCAGCGTAAGAGGGGCGCTCCAAAAAAGCGATACAAAGACTCCCTGAAACAGCATCTCAGGCTCGGCCAAATTGATCACCAACAGTGGTCCGCCCTGGCCTCACATCGGGAGGCATGGAGACGCACTATCCACAATGCTGCAGCCTTATTTGAGAACTCACGCCGAACAAGTCTTGAAGAGAAACGACAACGCAGAAAGAATCACAACCCAAAAACATCACCCAAGGAGACCTTCTGTTGTGCTTTTTGCAACCGGACTTGTTTATCTCGGATTGGCCTTTTTAGTCATCAGCGCGCTTGCAGAAAGCGCGGGATGAGTCCTTCCTGAATCTTCGTTTGCGAAGAAAAGCCAGAGACCATAATCAGAAGTTGACCTGATTGCAGTTAACAACAACAAATAGCAGTAACATGTGTCCATGTTCCTCACCAAACAAAGTCTCAGGGGAGTCTGGAGCTACACCCAATTCTGTAGAGAATACCTCTGCATTACATATTGGAGAATATGGATTGTATTGCAGGTAGGGAGTACAAATCCATTCCTGGACTACATGAAAGGATACATCAGAGAAGTCAAGAATACCTGAACTAGGACCACAGTTCTGAGAGTAGTTTTGACTGACATGTTCTCAATAGGTAATGATAAGAATTAACAAATGGGATCTGTCTGCTATGTCATGACACGGGGCAACTGGTTAGAACACAGCAGAGATTTATAAAAAGAATGGCTTTTTTGAAAAAGGAAACTGCTTTACATTTTTCTGTTTAATATTTCCTTGCTGTGTATAACATCTAACCTTGTCAAATGTCACATCAAAGTCTGAGAAGTAACCAGAAAGTGAGGGAGTTATTTCTCACTAGAAGCTAAGGCAGGAAAATAAAAGTTCTCTTTCTGCTTGAATGAGTTGGTTTCCTAGATATTTGGAAGGGCTGTGCTGGACAGGAGGACCAGATAAATGCAGAATTGAGAAAGGAAAATAATACACAAAGTGCCTGGAGCTGTCCATATAAGGCAGACACTGCGACTGTCTTATGGTATAGTCACAGTTTCAATGGGGTTCTAAGGATCATTTCCATTTATTTTCAATATTTTATTTGTGCATTAACATTCGTGTCATGAGCCAAGGAGGCTTAACTTCAGTACAAAGAGCAAGCCAGGTGGTTTAAAAGAACTGCCTAGCTGGATCAGATCATGGTCCATGATTTTGCATTTAATAGTAACCAAGCAGTTGCTTCTGGAAATCTCATGAATGGGACACAATAGTGGCTATCTTACCCTGCAGCTTTATCCTAGCATCTCTCAAATGAAAGTCAATTGTAGAGCTTGAGAAAGTTAGATTTTACAATGCAAGTTCCAGAATCCCCAGCCAGCATGGCTTTCTGGAAGTTATAGTTCAAAAAAGTAGCACAAAAATCAGGGGTCCTCAGGAATATCCCAAAACAAAGGCAAGGACCTAAGAATAGAAAGCAAAAACTCAAAATACAAAATCATAAATTATCAAAGACATGGAATTACACATAAGTGTCTAGCACACTTTCCATAAGAATTAAATATGTTGGATCAGCTATGATTTAGTATTTTGAACTTTCAATTTTGATTCTTTGGTCCTTGTCTTTATTTTTGGGTAGTCCCCCAAAGTAACATTTTCACGTTCTGGTCTGTTGCAAGGGCTAAGTAGACACTTGTCCCTTATCTGTGGCTGGGAGTGGGGGAGACAGGGTACTTCGGTGTTCACCTATGGCACCACCCCCTTTGCGGGTTGAAGGAAGGCCTTATGAAAATGCACCTGCATACCATGTGGTTGGGGTGCAGGGAGATGGGCTGTACTTGAGGCTAGCACTAGGCTTGAACCCTTGGTAGAAGTCACATAGCTTGAGGAATTCCATCTGGGTGCCCAGCCTTCCAGTAGACGGCACCCGGGTGGCATCCCATGTCTTGGGATCCTCCTCAGGGCTCAGGTGTTTCATCCAGGGAGGCTGGGAGATGTGTCTGAGAGGACCATTGGCACCAGCGTGCCCCGCACTGGGTCTTCCCCATGATCCGTATACCTCAAGAAATAACAATAAATAAATAAATAAATAAATAAATAAATAGGAAAATCGTTAAATAAAGTGGCCCATATTACAACCCAACTTCTGTGTCTTGGCTCGTCATTTCATGTGTTGATCATTAATTAAATGTGTTGGATCAGCTATGATTTAGTATTTTGAACTTTCAATTTTGGTTCTTAGGTCCTTGTCTTTATTTTTGGGTAGTTCCCCAAAGTAACATTTTCAAGTTCTGGTCTGTTGCAAATAAACATGGAGATTTCATTTAACTATCATGACTAGAACTATCATGAGTACCCAGCTTGTGGGGACAATTAGCTAACACACATTGGAAACTGCTTAATGCAGTGTAGATGTGTAAATCGCTATTGCTTAAAACAATTTGTAAACCACTCTGATAGCCTTTGTGGCTGAAGAGTGGGGTATAAATACCTAATAAAAAAATAGAAAAATAGAAGCTGTGTCCTTGGTTAACTCTCTCCAATTAACCAAGTGCCTGTTTTTTTTTCTTTTTTCCCCCTGTGGTGGTGATCGTCACAAAGGAAGTTTATAGACTGCAACCAGCTTATGCAGTAAACATCCTTATATCTATGGTGTCTTTGCTGATCTCAGCAAATGACTGTGCATTTAAAAACACAACAATTATTCCACCTCCTTCCAAAATGGAGACGATGTGTAAAGAAAAAAAGTTACACTGTCCCATAAAAGTTATGTCCTTTGCCTGTTCAAACATTGCACAGATGCTGGGAAAATGTGCATCCACAATTTGATTGACAAAATAAAATAGATGAAAAACCAGCAGAACTGAAGGGCACAGATATCAGTACTGACATTTTGTTTAACCAGCCATATTTGCATACTCATAACAATAAAATGATAACTCAAATTACAAATTAGAAAGAAAAACACAATGGCAATCAGGTTTTATACATCTGTGTCCATGAGTGCACACTCTGTCTTTGGTTCTACAGTGTGGACTTTATCAGACTAGGATCTAAAAACACTGTAATTCCACTATTGAGGAAAGCTCAAGTTCATTACAGTTCATTAAAACAACATTCTGCGTGTCCTGTGTTCTCATTGGGAAAAATGAGGGGTGGAAAAGGATTGTAATCATGAGATTACAGCAGGATGTGATTTCGCATGCTCATCAATACTGTGAAAAAGAGGGATATTGAGGGCTATTCACAGATTTTACCATCAATAAAAAGTGATAAGCAATTAATGGGTGGAGCACACATTGACCATGGGGGGATGATGTGCAATAACGGGAACCCATTCGCAGTACTATTGTACTGTAATTTTGTGATTACAGCTCCATCTGATAATGTCCTGAGTCTTTACCTTGGGGAAAATGTCATAGAACAGTTCTTGCTCCATTACTTCTTGGTGCCATTCATTCATCTCCTACCTATGGTTGTTGTTAAGTGCTACCAAGTCGACCTTCACTTATCGCAACCCTATGACTGAGAGACCTCCAAGTCACCTTGTTAACAACAGCCCTGCTCAGGCCTTGCAAACTCAAAGGTGTGGCTTCACTGATTGAGTCTGACTATAATGTGGCCTTCCTCTTTTCTTACTACCTTCTACCTTGTCAAGCATTACTGCCTTTTCTAATGAATCATGTCTTCTCATGATAAGTAGAACTCTTCTCCAGCACCACATTTTAAATGAGTTGATCCCGTCTTCAGCTTTCTTGACTATCTAGCTTTCACAACCATACATAAAAATAAAAAATACAATGGTATGGACAATCCAGACTTTAGTATTCAATGATATATCTTTTCACTTCAGGATCTTGTCTATTTCCTGCATAGCTGCCCTTTCAAGTCCTAGGGCCCATCTACATAACGACAACAACAAAAATCGGCAACAATACAGGCAGAATACCTTTAGTTTAGATAAGCTCCTGCTGGGATTCACCATATTCAGAAGGAGGGGGACTGAAAATTCCACATAAATTGAGATAACAGCTTTCACTGTTTCTCACGATCCTTTTTATAAAATTGCACAAAAATACACATAATAGGTCATCTACACAATCAATTTGAAAAGGGAACAGGGAACACAGCAGAGCTGAAAGCTGATTGGTCGGATCTTGGGGAGGGCAGGCTTGCAAGGGAGGGCTTGCAATGCTGGAGCTGCCATTGTTGCTGTTTTTGCACAATCATTTAAGCGGCAGAGCAGCAGAGCAAAAGTATGAAAAGTTTTTTTGAGCAGAAAATAGCTTTTCTGCATCTGTCATTGTTTTAAGAGAGGGGGATGGAAGGAGATTTTCCAGATGCAACTCACTTGTTGCCACCTTCCCCCCCACCCCCGGGGATGTAAATTGTACAGTATTCCCTTCCAGCAAGCTTGTGAATGAGCTGTGGGCACAAAAGGACACTGCAGCGATAGGGAAGTAAGGCGGTATTTTTCGCTATAATTCTCCCATCTAGCTGAGCCCCTAGTCTTCTTCTGATTTCTTGACTGCAGTCTCCACTCTGATTAATGACTGGCCGAGGTATGGAAAATCTAACTATTTCAATGTCTTCATCATCTACTTTAAAGTTATGTAAATAATCTGTGGTCATTATTTTGTTTTCCTAATGTTCAGCTGTAACTCTGAGTTTGCACTTTCTTCCTTGAATTTCTTCAATAGTCATCTTTGCTATTTTTGCTAGTAGTATGGAGTTACCTGCATATCTTACATTATTGATGTTTCTTCCTTCAGTGTTCCTCAGATTGTATTTTGGCATGGTGATGATTTAGTGTTTTCCCTTAGCTTTACTCTAATTTTAAATATTAGTAGTTCATGGTCTGTGCCATAATCTGCTCCTGGTCTTGTTTTTGCAGAGAGAATGGAGCATCTCCATGTTCTACTTTCAATTACATAGTCTTGTTTGGTTTTTATATTGGCCATCAGGTGATTCCCACATATATAGTCTCAACTTTTTAGTTGCCTGAAGAATGTATTTGTGATGAACATACTATTCCTCACAAAATTCAACCAGCTGATCCAATGTGAGGGTGATCTGGCTGTGACATCTGTCACCACATTCAGGGTTGATCTGAATCAGTTGCTCTCCTGTTTCATTTCTTGGTTCTAGGCCAAATTCTTCAACAATATTTGTTTCTGCTCTGTTTTCTACTTTTGTGTTCCAATCACCTATGATTATCAACATGTCTTGTTTTAGTATGTGATCAGTTTTCTCCTGGACATAATATTTCATTTTCTTCCACTTTTTCTTCTGTAGCTGGAGCACAATCAATCTTTCTTTCTTTCTTTCTTTCTTTCTTTCTTTCTTTCTTTCTTTCTAGTATTTATACCCCACCCTTCAGCTAGTAAAGCTCCCAGAGCAGCTTACAAATTGTTGATTGACAGTTTCCTACCCCCAAGCTTACAATCTAAACCAGACACAAAACATAAGGAAAAGCAAATGGCAGTGGGGGAGGGGATACTCCATTCTTTCATCTGCTAATGGGACTAACACACTAATGGGACTGCCTCTTCTTTCTCTCTAGAAGCCACAGCCATGGCAGTTGGGATGGAGGGAGGGCCTTTCTTCCTCTTCTGGGGTTGAACATAATGGAGGCATGATTAGCTGTGCTTGTTTCTTCTTCTCTCCCTCTAGAGGACACTTGGATTATGCTTATATTGATGGGCTTTCCCTGATGTTTTATTGATATTATTTGGTCAGATGTCATATTATATCCCTTGACTGATTTTGCTACATCTCTCCTCACCAAAAATGCCACTTCATTTTTTCTCAGAT
The DNA here is from genome assembly GCA_030847615.1 of Gambelia wislizenii. NCBI lineage: Eukaryota > Metazoa > Chordata > Lepidosauria > Squamata > Crotaphytidae > Gambelia > Gambelia wislizenii. Next base: position 77,991,469 of record JAUMIR010000006.1, on the reverse strand, counting down.
TTTCATTTCCTGAGTAAAACACTGTGTCATTATCTGACTCAAAATGCCCCATTCCTGTCCACGTTGGCTCGCTCACCCCAGATACTGCAATATTAATAGGTTCCATTTCTTGTTTTACAATGTCTAGCTTCCCATGATTCATATTTCTTACATTCCATGATCATATAATAATGTGTTATGCACCATTGGACCTCCCTTTCACTTCTGAGCAGGACAACAGTTGAATGTCCTTTCAGCTTGAGTCAAGTTGTGTGATTAGCCACAGTGCTACTGGTCGTTATCCTCTGCTTTTCCCCAGTAGCTCACTGACTATCTTCCAACCTAGGAGTTTCACCTTCTAGTACTATCTCTTGTTTCATTTTGGATTGTTTCATCGTAGGATTTTCATGGTAAAAGATATTCAGGCATGGTTTGCTGGTGTCTCCTGTGCAATACTAAAAACCACAGTACAGTACTATGATGATATTGCTATTATCTCTGAGATATCCTCCGCCAGTGTCACACTCCGCTATTGCTGCTGCCCAGTGACTGTTTGGAACATTTAGGCTGCCAAAAGTCTGTCTGATAGGGGAGACCTACCAGCAGCAGTGCAACTAATCAGCATAGCCTCTTGTCTCACAGGAGCATGCAATCCCACCAGCTCAGATAGGTAGTGCTATGGTTGTCCCCATATTTACACAGTGCTTATTACAGATGTGGAAAAACCCACAGCCCAGTTCCATTATGGACAGGCAGCCATCATGTTAAGGTTTCCCAAGATGCAATACCCAGTAGAGGTTCTAGTTGCAGAAGCCATGGGAACTAGAGTGGCAGTAGTGCCAGTGGGAGGAGCATGGTTCATGGATTCAAATCCCATTAATATGACCCTGAGCCGGTCACTGCTTTAGGGGACTATAATTTGTGACCTATTTGGCCATTGGTTGCTTTAGGTGCAGCCTATCCCTCACTGCTTTTCTTCACCTCAGCAAATCAGTTAGGCATAGAAGATGGTGCTGTTCTGGCATCTCTATTACAGCACTGTGGCTGCAAACTTAGTCAGCATGGGTGGGAGTGGAGAGGCAAAAGCCTCTGTTCTCAAGCAATTCTGCTGCTGAGCTTGATATTCTTTGCTACTAGTGCCGGCAGCAACACAGCAATCTTTGCAGAGACCATTCCAGGGTGGAGGCAAATGTCAGTTCCTAGTTATTTCACTTTTGAGAGCAGTGGTTTTTGCAGTGGTTAGTAGCCACATTGGAAAAGCAGCCCTAGTGGAGATTGCTCATTGTGTGTTGCAGGGCCGGTTTAAGGGCCCTGCAGTACCTGCAGTTTCAGGGGCCTCCATCATTGTGGGGGGCCCTGTTGTAACCCTCCTCCTGCAAAAACATTATTAGTAATAATCTGAATATCCTGTACTGTGACCTGAGATAAACATATGAGCCCCCCAAAATTAAGTGTTGCAGGGGGCCTCAAAATTCCTTAATCTGGCCCTGGTGTGTGGAGACTTTCATCACAACCCCCTAGTAATCCCTACATCACAGTTGACAAAGATTTTCCTAACCTGTGTGCAGAGATGCGTGTGCATAAGATTATGTGAATATGACTGTATGCCTTCGGGCTCATCCATAATCTAATCCAGTGCATCTCAAACTACTTGGAGTAAGGGGACCAGCAATTCTTTTTCTACTGTGCCAGGGACCTGTGCCATATTTGGCTACATAACTGGCTACAATTGTTTCTTTCTTTTCTGAGAATTTGCCAGGGATTGCCAGCCAACAGCTCATGGACCAGTAGCAGTCCATGGACTGCTAGTTTGAGTAGCACTGGTCTATCTACCTCAAAGTGTTGTTCTGAGGATCAGTTGTGGGAGAATATATGAACCACATTGAACTCCTCAGGAGGAAGGGTGAGATAAAAATGGAATGAAATTATCAATAGATGAACCTAATTAGGAATACAAACAATACATCTGATTGTTGGCTTGACTGACCAATGTATTTCTATATTAAAATTTGCTTATGCAAAAATTGTTAGGTTCAAACTGACAGCGAAATCACCTTGGAGATATACTGAACAATACATTTGAAAATGTCTCTTCCTTCTAGCTTTTACTTTGCTGTCACTTCCAGTCTGCAAGTCAAACTCACCTTAGAGAGAGGGTAGAGATGACAAAATGGTTGTCCTGCCTTCTGTTTACATAGGTGAATGGCATGACATGCTACATCAGCATTCACTTTACTCTCTATCCTGAAAAGAAATGAGGCAAAACAAAAGAATAATTTAGGTTCTCTTGGGTATCAGAACCTATAACTCCTTCTCTAAAAAGGTACCTTTTCCAAATAATGAATTATGACCTACTTTATTGTGGTCCATGTGATCATAGTTCAGTGCTTCTGACTGGATTGTGGAATGATTTTCTAAATTCAATTCTACACAGCATTTTGATCCCTCCCCCAACAGTGGAGAAACTGTGCTTTAGTTTCTTGAATAAAAAATAAGTATGGATGTGTATGTTTTTGCAAATTATATGCAAAATAAGGATTAAAAGAATAAAGTTGATCATCTGCTCAAGAGAATATCCTCTTAACAGAATTTTTAATTATAAAAGAGATATTTTATATTTAGGTTAGGTAAGTTCTCAGAAGAACATTATTACATAATTACTGAGCTTTCATATCCCCAGTGTATTGCAAATGTATTGTAAAAAGAAACGGCAACAGTTCACAGAGCTCTGAGGCAGCATTATTAAGATCAGGAGTTGAGAAAAGGGGGAAGATTGCATAAATTCAATCTGCAAGCTGGTTTAGCTTTTTAAAAGCCTTCCATTTTAAAAAGCCTTCCATTTAAGCTGATTAGAAGTCCAATAACTGGTAGAACAGCTCCACTGTAAAAAGAGGGTATGTATGACCACTGAGTTTGTGTATTGCATAAACATCCTCCAGTGTGTGGGCAAAACAAATCTTCATGTATATGTGAATATTACAGCAGTGCACATGGGCTTGGAATGTTATTTATAAAATTACTGTAATTTGTTACATAATTGTTGCAAAGTTTGCACATATACCTAAGTAACTCGTTAACATTACCACTACAGCTCCTCCCAATGGCTTGTTAAGTTACTCATTTTATGTATATGTATGTGTGTATGTGCACGCCTTCAAGTCACCTGTTGATTTATGGCAACTCCTTGAATTTTATAGGGTTTTCTTGGGCATGGGGTACTCAGAGGTGACTTGACACCAGCCTCCTCTGAAATATAGTCTACAGTACCCAGTATTCCTTAGCCACTCCCCATTGAAGTACTAAGCAAGCCTGATCCTTAGTCTTTGGCGATGCACTACTTGCAATGATGTAGTCATGTGGCCCAGGATTCCTGCCACTCCCTATCAACATTAGCACAGCACATAGCATAAGAAGGGGCTATTAGACAGGTGTCAGGCTGCCTGACAACTGAATCCTTGCCTTGTATCAATCTAAAATTTTGTGGGCTGTGACTTATAAACATTATGGACATTTGTAACACATTTCAGCCTGGGCACAGTATTGCTCCATAGCTTCAATCCCAACCTGCCAGTGTAAAATAGTGTCTTTGTTAATTTGGTTTATTAATACTTACATTTTAACTATACTTGGTCCAAATATTTCAGAAACCAGAAAGCAAATGCCTTGCAAATTCAACTTTTCTAGAAAATGATATATTTAAAAAGAGAACATATAGGCTTAGAAGACTGCATCCAAACACATGAAAAACAAACACATGGTGCAGTTCTTAAAGAATCATTCTGGCACTCTGTTCAAACAACAGACAGCAAAATGCTGAAGGATGCTCAGAAACAAAACACTGATTATTTCTTTTTCTTTCCCTTTGCTTTTTCTGTTTTCTCTGCCCCACCTTTGTCCCCATCCCTCTGGTCTTTTTTTACCGTTCACTTGGGTGATTGTCCAACCAATTGCTTTGCTAACTCCCCTCCTATACCTTATCAGTTTTATGAGTTTCCTTCTCTGGCTGAATCCACACTACAAAAATAATCCAGTTTGAACCTGGATTATTTGCCATGGCTCCTTTCTATGGAATCCTGAACTTGTAGTTTGGTGAGGCACCAGCACCCTTAGGCAGAGCAATCTAAAGCCCTTATAAAACTACAAATCCCATTATTCAGTAGGAAGGAGCCATGGCAAATGATCCAGTTTCAAACTGGATTATTTGTGTAGTGTGGATTCAGCCTCTGTCTGCTTCAACTGTTGGAAAAGTCTTAGGGGTACCCTGAATAAACATTTCTTAATAAACCTTTTGAGATAGTGAATACTTTACATTAATGCCATAAGTTAGCAAAGCTGTATGGGGAACTTTTACTACTCAACTCAGGACAAGTACTGAGCAGGAAAGAAGGCAAATCAACAAATTTCACCAAAATGGTGTGTGTGGGGGGAATGGTGGGAATTTAACACTCAATAACAACAAAAAATTCAACTTTGTTAAGTGGACAACAACATACAAGTAACATTTGACAGGAATCCTATTGGTGGTCCCAACTAGAGAAGACTCATTGAATCAATGGGTTTTACATAGGTGTTGACTCACCACCCAACAATTGATTTAGTGGGTCTATTTCAGTTGGGACTACCAACAGGATTTGGGCCATCTATGCCATTATTAGACCCCAAATCCCTGTATGAGCCAGCCCAGGCCCTGAGATCATCAGGAGAGGCCCTTCTGTCAGTCCCACCACCATTGCAAGTGGGGCACCAGAGACGGCCTTCTCAGTGGCTGTCTCTAGACTCTGGAACTTTCTTCCTAGGGAGGCCAGAATGCCCTCCTCCTTGCTGTCCATCCGTCAGCAGAAAAACCGTTTTTATTCCAACAGGCTTTTAATACAGAAAGTTTTTAAAGGACAGGCTGATGTATTGTTTTAACTGAATCATTTTAAATTGCTTTTTATCTTTTGTAAACTGCATTTTATTCTTGTAACTTGAGGTCTGAATTGTTTTAATCCCGTGAATAGTTTATTTCTATTTTAATGTTCACTTTTTGTATGTTTTTAATTGTATTGTCCTTTTAAATTGTGAGTGGCTTTGAGTCCCAATTTTGGGGGAAAGGAAGGATACTAAAACTGATACTAATACGAATAGCAATCACTGTGTGTGTGTGTATGTTTGTTTGTTTTTAAAGTAATTAAATGCAGGGAGAGAGGGATTTGCTATCAATGTTGCAGGAATGCTTAAGCCTCTCCTCCTCAACTACAATTTTTATTACATGCCCCCACTAGCTGTTCCTTCAGGAAAAGGCTCCCATTGGTATTAATGTGATATCTTTTTCACTTTAATGCTTTTTACTGTACTGGGTTAAGGGCATAATTTTGCAGAGCTTGCAGCTGGGGAGAGAAAATTTAAATCTCCTGTTCCTATCTGCTGCACCCTTGATATTTATTTATTTATCAATCCGATCTCCCGCCCCCAGTTGTTTACTTTTGAAAAACACACAATCACATGATTAATGTCATGGGCAATCAGACCCCCATGTTCATGGAAGTAAATGTTCATGTGATGTATACTGTGGGTAGAAATTCCTAACCATGTGATGAGACTTAAACTGGCTGTGATTATATAGGCGAGCTTGGACTACAATTCAAAGACACCCTCTCCCACATGGCCAAGTTGTAGTAAAAAAAAAAGTTTCCAAGTTTTGGCATAGTCTACTTAAAAAAAAAGAAGAAGCAAAACTACCTAATTCGGTACGCAGCGGTAGCAACAATGTAAAAGTGTTTGGTGTTCCTGTACTGTACCACATCAGACAGCAATTGTTTGGGAAATGGATGTTTGGATAGAGCCACAGATATTATCTGCAAATAGAAACTGAGCACATGAGAGAAAAGAACTTATTTCTTGCATGCTATTATTCTATAAAGATAGACAGATTAAAATATGCCTGTTCTCCATCTGCTGCCTGAAGAGGTACAGTCCAGGACAAAATTACATATCTTCTCATTGTATAAAATGGTCCTCCAAATGACTCACCACTGCTATTCTTACAGCCTCTAACAAGATAAACATTTAAATGCTATCACATGAAAGAGAGTAAAAATAGATCCCATGTATAAATCTTTGATATGCTTCCATTTCATCAATCCAAGTTGCCATGACTAATAATAGCAGGTACAACATTTATATTCAAAAGTGTGAATTCATAATTAACAAGGGATAGACATATGCATGGTACAATGCTTTTTACCAGGTAAGTAGCTACAGAATCTCTCCAGAGCTTCTTTTGCAGTAGAGTTGTGGACCTGAGCAAGTTGCTCTACAATGGAAACCATAAGCACACATCCTGCAAATTCCAAGAGAGACATCCCTCTTACTTACATTGATTTAAACACTTACAAAGTTCTATTAAATGAACCCTTAAGGCCTTTTAAATGTTAATTATGAAGGTGTTTCTTTTTGTAAAGGATCCCTTGAGAGCTGTTGGGGTGGTGGTGGAAGAATATTCATTAATAATATCCTATCTCTAAATGTAACATTTAGTACATAGCTCATGGCAAAACATTTTACTGCCTGAAGCAGAGCAGGAAATGGTCCCCCATTCATCCAAGTCAAAGTACATCGTATTTTACCAAGTTATTTCAGAGCATGATGCAGAAAAATACCAAACATATTTCTCTCCATCCCTGGTATTCAAAATGCAATAATAGTATCTTAAATAAATAATAATTTGCTGCCCTTCCAAGATACCCAAAACCTGCTCAATTTGCCTAATGGGAGGGCCGGCTTCTCTCAAGCCACAGTTTACAAGTTGGTACCCAGCCTTCTGATAGGTACTCCCTCCATGCTCCTCTAGAAACATGTTCCCCCATGAACCACAACATGTAACCATGACTGGAAGGGAATCTGTAACCTGTAATAGTAGAGCTCAAGGAGTCACTGTCATCTTGATCCTCAAGCATCATCTACCATGTTTATCATGAGATTTAGAAGCAAGGTAGGTGAAGTGTGGCTTTCCAGGCACTGTTAATATTTTTACAATTTATATTAAATTTAATTAACTGCTGCTAATATATTAGTCACTTCTGAATGGCATCTTTTTCTATACCATCTTATGAATGAGTAGTTTCATAAGAGCAGACATTTGACCTTGATGGCTAAATGCCATAACTTTGACTTACTGTGATTTAGAGGCAACATCAAGATGCTTTTAACTCCTTTTGTTGTTACTTCAGTATGGATAGTCAAGTGGGGAATGCAGCAAAATGCTGCAGTGTGGAATGCTCCTGTTCAGACTTCCAGCCGGCTAGCCATGCTCTCCTCCAACATACTCCATTCCCCCCACCCAACAATTTGAAATTTTCTGCAACCAACAGTCAGTTCACATTCTGTGCAGCTGAGCACACACAGTTTCAGAGCTTCCACCCACCCTTTGGACTACTTCCTAATTGTTTTTCCTGGTACTCCTGCAAACCTTGCCAATACAACTTCTTATGTTTTGACTCTATGAGTAATGGCAGTCCTGCCAGAACATCAGAAATAAAGAATGAGATATTTTCCATGCTATTATAATGCCTCTGTGTTAGACCAGCCCCTCTCAACCTTTTTACCCCAGAGGAACCCTTGAAATAATTTTCAGGTTTCAGGGAATTCCTGCATACGAATTGTTGTTGTGCCTTCAAGTCATTTCCAACTTATGGTGACTATATTGCAAACCTAGCACCGGGTGGTGTTTTTTTTGGGGGGGGGGGCTTTTTTGGTAAGCTTTCTTCAGAGGGGAGTTGCTTTTGCCTTCCTCTGAGGCTCAAAGAGTGTGACTTGCCCATGGTCACCCAGTGGGTTTCCACAGCTGAGTGGAGATTCAGATCCTGGTCTCCAGAGTTGTAGTCCAGTGCTCAAACCACTATACAACACTGGCTCAAATATATACAGCTAAGAAAAAGTTTAATTTTTAAAATCATGATATCTCAAAGAACCCCTAACAACCTCTTGTGGACCCTAGAGTTCTGGAGAACCCTGGTGAGAAACCTTGGTTTAAACTATAATTTTATATTTGTTTTAAATGGAAATTTTATTGGAGTTTTATCTCTGTGTGTTTAAAATATGATTATGTACTTGTTTTGAATGCAAAACTCTAATATTAGAACTGTATGTTTCTTGTGAATGTAAATTTTAACATAGTTATAGGACTTTTTCAGATGGTGATTTGTAACGCAAGCAGCCTCGTCCCCGTTGCAAGGCTGCTGCGTGGCAGGGGGGCCGTTGTGGATGATGATGTCCCCCTGCCGATACTGTTCCGGAAGAGCTGGGAGGCTGCAGTGACATATTTGGCGATTTCCTAATCACGGAAGTTGACCATGATTAGGAAATCGCCAAATATGTCACTGCAGCCTCCCATCTCTTCCGGAACAGTATCGGGAGGGGGACAGCGTCATCCAAAACGGGCCCCCCTGCCGCGCAACAGCCTCGCAACGGGGACGAGGCTGCTTGCGTTACAAATCGCCGTCCGAAAAAGTCCATAATCAGAGCTTCAAAGATTGTGCCACAGGGTTCTGTCCTGGGCCCAGTGCTATTCAACATCTTTATCAATGACTTGGACGAGGGAATAGAGGATATGCTTATCAAGTTTTCAGCACCAAATTAGGAGAGGTAGCTAATACCCCAGAGGACAGAGTCAGAATCCAAAATGACCTGAACAGATTAGAAAGCTGAGCCAAAACTAAAAAAAAAAAATGAATTTCAACAGGGAGAAATGTAGGATACTACACTTGGGCAGGAAAAATGAAATGCACAGATATAGGATGGGCGACACCTGGCTTGATGGCAGTACATGTGAAAGGGATCTAGGAATCTTAGTGGACCACAAGCTGAACATGAGTCAGCAGCTAAAAAAGCCAACGTGATTCTAGGCTGCATTAATAGGAGTATAGTGTCTAGATCAAGGGAAGTAATAGTGCCCCTCTATTAGAATAGTGCCCCTCTATTCTTTTTTGGTCAGACCTCACCTGGAATTTGGTGTCCAGTTCTGGACACCACAATTCAGGAAGGATATTGAGAAACTTGAATGTGTCCAGAGGAGGGTGACCAGGATAGTGGGAGGTCTGGAAGCCATGACCTATGAGGAGTGGCTTAGGGAGCTGGACATATTTAGTTTGGAGAAAAGAAGGTTGAGAGGTGACATTATAGCTATGTTTAAATATTTGAAGGGATGTCATATTGAGGATGGAGCAAGCTTTTTTTCTGCTGCTCCAGAGACTAGGACATGGAACAATGGGTTCAAACTACAGGAAAAGAGATTCTATCTAAACATTAGGAAGAACCTCCTGACAGTAAGTGCTGTTCAGAAGTGGAATACACTGCCTTGGAGTGTGATGGAGTCTCCTTCTTTGGAGGTTCTTAAACAGAGGCTGGATGGCTATCTGTCAGGAATGATTTGATTGTGTATTCCTGCATGGCAGGGGGTTGGACTGGATGGCTCTTGTGGTATCTTCCAACTCTTTGATTCTGTGATTCTATGATTACTTTTTAAAAGCAATTGCTTTTACTAATCATAGTGGCTAATAATTAACAGTGTTGTAACAAAAATATAATGCTCATGACTTTTTAAAAATTACTTTTTAACTTTTCTGAGTGAGAAAGGATTGATAAGAGAATGGCATAAAACTTGAAACATTCCTATCAAAATAGCTGTAATATGCCCTTAAAAAAACCTCTGAAAGTAACCAGAAAGTGTTACTTATGAGATCAGGAAAACATATTTGCTATTACTCATCACCTCACTTCTAGCATATAACTACAGTATATTCATCCTTGTTACCAAAAAAAGTAACCAGTTACAGGTAGTTAGATTACTTGTAACTACAGTAGCACCCCCACATCCGCTGATTTGCCATCCGCAGATTCAATTATTTGTGGATGGCGACAGCAGGGGGGGGTTGGGGGAGGAAGGGGGGAGGAGAGATCTCACTTCACTTTGCCCCCAGGATCACTGCCCGGGATTGTTCCCAGGGCAGAAATGGCAACATGGGGATGAAGGGAGAGGAGGAGAGATCTTGCCTTACTTTGTCCCCAGGATCACTGCCCGGGATCGCTCCCAAGGCAGAAATGGCAATGCAGAGGCGAAGAAAGAGGAGGAGAGATCCGCATCTCTTCTCCCTTTGCCCCTGGGACTGCTGTCCAGGATCGCTCCCGGGGTGGAAATGGAGACGGGCATTCATTATTATCCATGGATTTTGTTATCCGCGGGAGGCCCTGGAACCAATCCTCCACGGATATAGGGATCCCACTGTAGTTACTTCTATGCTCTGGTGGTGGTGGTGGTGATGATTTAAATGTTTAATATATCAAACAGAAAAAGATTATGGTTGTGATGCCATGAATAACAGTTTCTTGTGATTCCCACTGAAATTATTTCATGGCTTATGTGAGTCCAACTGACAATATTATGACATATTTCAGCCAAAGAGAAATTTTTAAAAATACAGTACGACCCCCATATCTGTGGGGGATGCATTCCTGGACTTACCATGGAAATGTGGAATTGCAGACAATAGCGAACCCTATTGAAATGAATTACTTCTGGCCCAACTTCCAGCAGAAGTATACCATAGAATTGCACTGGAGGACCTAGAAAATGCCTAGTGAGGACATATTTTTTTCGGATGTGGATAAGTGAAAGCACAGATACCAGTACTGCAGATATGGAGGTTGTACTGTAACATTGGTTTAAATGAGATCATTAAGTGCATGCATCTTTCTTACCCTTTCAAAACTCAAAAATTAGCATGTACCTTTTAAAGCTATAGTTGGACTTAGTGCTCTACCTTCCTCCTTTCTCCACCTGTTCCCCCAACATTTTGAAACTATGGTGTTGTATTTAACTTTTTAAAAACCACCACTGAAGAGACTGACTTTTTGGTGATGCTTAACAATGGCTTTCTTTTTCTTGACAGGATGAAGAATGTTTTCACATTTCAAGAAATGCCTTGGTATTGCAATGTCTATCATCCATACAACGGTAGACCTAGGCATTAATAAAACTGCCTGTCTCTTCAGATATACTGTAGTTTGTTCCACCTGCTATTAATTTATTATAGGCATAAGAAGAATCTGTACTCATACTCTTCGATAGCAGTAATCTGAACATTCACATTTCAAGAAGCTGCTCTCCCATCTTAGCATAAAAAGAGAAAATGACAAGTTTCCAACAGACTAGAGTGTGTTTTTTTTTTAACTACATCCCAGCTAATAAAGTCAAAGAGAGGGTTTGCTGGCCATGACCCCTCTGGCAAGCTGAACAGACTGTTTAAATTAATCTACTTCTGCAGCAAACACACAAAGGAAATTCTAATTAGAATGGTATCAGTGGATGCAGATAAAAGGCCAGGCACACAAATGTTGCTTTTTTAAGCATACAGATTTTAGATATAATAATGAAACCGGGCATCATTCCTATATTTACACAGTTGTAGTGGCAGTCTGTAAGATCCTGTTCACTTTAATTTAACCAAACTGGAACAGCTTAGTTTTTCTTTTCTTTTTTTAGAAAGTATGGAAACAAGACAATAGAGTACATTTCCATAACCCTCTCTCATTTCCAATGCAAGTGCTACTTTCCTCCATGGTCTTGGAGTCAGTGGAGAGTACAGTCTACATATTCAGTTGCCAAAGAATGAGTTTCCCTAGTATTTTAGGTTTAAGTGTCTAATGGTATCCAGGCGTCATATAAAGCCATGAGAGTTTTTTCTCTCTCAGGTAGTGCTGATGTAATTTCATGCAAAATTGCAATTCACACAGAGGAGGGAAGGCAGCAGAGGTACTGTATTAGCAGCATGAGTGAGGCCTTGACCTTATTTGGCTTCTGTGAAAGCAGTGACTACTCCACATAATACTATTCCAAGGCAGGTAGACACTTTTTACTGGCAGAAACACATGCTGTGATCAGAGAGGTAACTCAGGATGTTATCACATGAGCTCTGTTCTTGTTGAGATCGCATTAGCAAAAATAAATGCATACATACCAGTTTGGAAGCCCTCAGTATCACACATCCGTGTGACTGGGGCTGTTTCAGTCATCAACGGTCCCTCAGCTCTCTTCTGGACTCCCCTTTAACCCCTCCTCCCTGCCCCATTGCCCTACCCAGCATGCGTTTCAATTTAATTTTATTTTTTAGTTATAATACAATTTAGCAATTATGGTAATGCGATTTAGTGAAACGAAGAAAAAAGAAAAGGAAAAATGTGGGGGCAAGGAGAAAACCAGCCTATTTGGGAATAGTGACGGGGAGAGGGAGAGAGGAAGAGACTGAGACCATGTGACTGCCCAATCTCAGGATTGCAACTGAAGAAATTATTGCACTTGAGGACTCATGGCACAGCAGTGTGATTGGGCGGTTATTGACGGGTATTCCCCATCAATGGAATGGGATGGCCTACCCACACTTTGGAGATACAGCATCAATGATTATGAGGCAACATCATGGGATACGTATCACCAAAGAAGCTATTATCCAGCTTTAATTCTGATTTGAAAGTCTCATATGATGAAGTCCTCAGACTCAGGAGATTATCACACGGGTCAAATATCCCAGGACAGGGACGACTGGAGATCTCTAAAAGGCTTACCTTTCAGATGTCGTCGTCCCTGTCCTGGTATGCACCCATTCTGCTCCCCCCCCACTTCCTCTTATTGATAGGAAAAGTTATTAATAAGAAGCCAATTCCGTTATAGAAATGGACTCATGGGCATCTGAACAGGAGCCCCATTCTGCTGGTGCGATGCCAGAGTCATATGACATCACTGGGAGGTCACTGGGAGGTCTGTGCCAAACACTTCCAGGTTCAATCAGGACATCCAGGTAAGTGACACCCTTCCCCCCCCTTCCCGGGTTACTTGTTAGTTTAAAAGTGTGTTTGGGGGCTTGAGGGTTGGTTTTTTGTGTGTGTGTTTTTGATGTTTGGTTAGGTTTTTATTTCTAAATTACCTGTGCAATCGTTCTCTTGTGAGAATGGGCAGGATTTGCTTTACGGGTCATGAATGCAGCTTTGTGACAGCCACATTCAGTCCCGGCCAGCAGAGGGGAGGGGGAGCAGTTTCTATCTCGCCATAAGGTAGGTGTCTGAATTTTTTAAAAAAGCGTTACAGGGACAGGAGTGGGGTGGGTGTGGGTCGGGTGGCAGGACAGGGACACTATTGGAGGGGCTGTGCGATAATCTCCTCAGAATTAACAGAAATTCTGAACAGGATTGTGTGGGGGGGATAGCTAATCAACTCAAGTTATTAACTTGTTAGATTTTTCACTTAACATGGTGCAGAGGCACTAGATTTCCCAATTAATATGGGAATTAATCCCATGAATTAATTAGTAAATGAATGAATGATGTCAACTGTCAAAAAAATGAATATGGGAGATAGCCCTGCACCCAAATGTCTTCAACTAACAATAATTTATTAAAACCCAAAGGCCAAGATCAGCAGTCCTGCTAGTGGAGCGTAAAGCTTTGCCAGTATATTTACACTGCAGTCCCTCTACATGGCTGCACAACATAGCTTGACAACACTGGTGTGTACGTCCATAGCCAACCAGTGAGTTGGGGCACACAGATACCATTCAGCTGCAGCTGGAGAGTCAGGAGGAAGGAACTGCCATTATCCTCCTGGACCTTGAGCAAGTACAGCCACTGCTTGGTGTTGTGCAAGTAATTATGGGATATCTGCTTCTACAATGTCCATAAAGCTACAAATCTTTCCCAGCAATGTTTTAAGACCTTTGTAAGCACTGCTTTTAAGAAAACATGGGACTTGTAGTCCAACCAAAGAAAGATCTACATGCTCTGCTTTAAATATTAAAAAAATCCAATGATATTTTCAACAAGTTTGCAAGACACACTTTTAACAAAAGAGGGGAATATAAGCCAACCAAAGAAGTTTCTTGAGCAATAAATAAATAAATAAATCCAAATTCTGCTTTTAATGGGCTGCTTCCATTGACCAGTGTCCCTCAGTGGTCACATCCCCCCCCCCGGTCAACCTGTGGAATCCTCCCTCAACCCCAAAGTCATCATCATCACAATCATAGTAATATCATTATTAATCATCAAATATTTTGGGAAGAGGTGATGATGACAATGATGCTGATAGACTAACAGGGCAATAGAGACAACAAGGCAATCCTTTCTACACTTATCTCCTCAGAAGCAAGTCCTATTTGGTTTAATAAGAATTGCAATGTCAAAATGTCCAGAATCTCACATATCTCAGTCATGATTTCAAGGGTATTTTTTGAGGTGTGGGGGGAAGCGTTAGGGAGAAAAAGAGAGGGATGAAAGGAGGAGGAGGATTATGAGTGTAGTAAGGAAAAATAGGAGAGAAAGAAAAAGAGGATGAGGATGTAGGAAAGAGGAGGTAGGAAAGACAGAGAAGATAAAGGTAGCCAGGAGAATTGAGGAGTGAGGAAAACAAGACAGAGGGAATAAGAGAGTGAGAGGAACTACAGAAGGAGAGAGAAAACAAATAGAACTAGGAGATGTGGGGAGGGAGGAGAAGGAGCTAGCCCGCTGAAAGAGAGAAAGGAAGGGGAAAATATTTAGTCAGAAATTGTGTGGAGGAGAGAGGGAGAAAGAAGATCGGGGAGAAGACATATAACCAGGACTTGGGGAGGGGAGGAAAAGGAAGAAGGGAAAAATTGATTTGGAAGGCGGAGAAAGATGAATATAGGCAAAAGTGCTGGGGTAGGGGAGAAGGGAAAAGAGAATGAAAGGGAGAGAGAATGGAAAGAGAAGGCATTTAGCCAGGAATTGCCAAGGGATGGGAAGAAGGAGAAAGAGGATGAGAAAAAGGGAGAAAGAGAGACACATGAAATGAAGAATTGAAAGAGGAAGGAATCACATGTCAAAGGATAGAAGACAGACATTCATAATATGCTGTTTGCCGACAGTGGTGTAGCCCACATGTGCTCTAGACCAAGAAAGAAAACTATACTTCTAGAGTGGGGAAGGCAGAAACAGAACTGGAAGAGTTCAAAATAAGATAGGAAAAGCTATAAAGCTGCAATCCTGTAATGCCATATTTAATAGCAAATCCTGAGGCAGCTCAATATTTCTCTGTACAAACAACGGGGATGCTTTGATCAAGATTTCCTGCGTGGCAGGGGGTTGGACTGGATGGCCCTCGTGGTCTCTTCCAACTCTGCAATTCTATAATTCTATGATTCTATAACTCTTGGGGATCTGGTTCTGGTTGTGATTTGAGAAATTTTGGAAGGGGAAGGTAGGACAGAAGGAGATGATCAGGCAGAGAGTCCACAGCAGCCACTCCTAAGCAGACTGCAGCAGGGGGAACCAGCAATACATTGTGGTTTTTTAAAATTATTTTTAAGGCAGTGCTCTTACCCTAAGAATCCTCCCCTCATTCTGAAGTCTGGAGAAGAAGGCACGGTCCCTGAGATCTGGGAACTCTATCTTCTTATAAGGCTTGCCAGTACCGACGCCTTCTGGCTTCACCTCTTATACAGTTCAGGGATGAAAGAAAACTGATTTTTTTTTTTTTGCTACATAAGAATCAAACGTATGTCCACACGACAATTTAAACATTATTTTCCCAATAATAATAGCACTGACTGATTAGAATAATTTTTTAAAATATCATATAGATATATGAACATAAAATGTGTATTCGATCACATAAATAGTACTAAAGTTATTTAATAGAACTATTAAGATGACAAGACATTTAACTAGTACATTTTAAATGTCTTGGCATCTAAATAAAAACAATCTCGCCCCACCCCCAAACATTCAAGATGCAACTGAAGACTTGGATCTAGTTCTGGGAGGAAAAATAGATGCAACATCCAGCTAATGCAAGTTTCAAAGGATTCAAAACCCTGATGTTGTTAACAAGAAGGTTCAAAAGTGCCAATAAATGGCAGATTCAATGACTCACTTCATATGAGGCGAAAACTGAAGTGAAAAACCATTTGTTTCTTTTTCACAGAGGGATCTGAACATTTAGATGCTGCTTTACATCAAGTCAGTGCACTGGTCCCTCTAGCTCATTACTGTTCACTACACAGACTGGCAGCCACTCTCTTGGGTTTACAGGGAGAAGTCTTGTCCAGTGCTACAGGAGATGGCAGGGATTGTACTGGGGCCTCCTGTGTGGAAAACATGCTCTACCCATTAGGCCATTGTCCTTCAAGGAAATTCTCTCTGCAACAAGTAATGTTATTTGTTTATTTAAATACTTTATGACCTGCTTCTCTGGACCAAGTCCAAGCAAGGCTGTGAACAAAGAAGTATTAACCTCCACCATGGTATAGTATTATAAGAGAATTTTAACATTAAAAAAGAAAATTGAAACAGACACTATTCATTTCCATGCACACACATCAAGTGATGAATATGCATGTGTGAAACAGCTGAAGGTCAGGCAAAGAGTCTGCTAACAACTTTCATTTTCCCTATCCTGGCAGGTATGCCAGAGACTGCTGATGGGTTTGTTTCCTTAACACTGTATTGAAATGCATGTACTATGTGCTGTATGTGCTAATGCTCTCTGGCAAATCCTCCAATATAAACATACAGGAACAGTCTGCTTTCAATTATGATTGCTTGATTTTCCTCTGTGACTTCAGTAGCTCAGTGGAATGAGCTGTCCTAGTTATTAAAATACCAACAGAGCTCTATGCAATGAAATGTGGTTCAAATTCAATGGGGAAAAAAGGGCAGATGTAACAAAACCCGTTGCCTTCATTCTGAGGGGAAGAAAAATGACCATTATGAAAACAAGTATCTCTTCTCAAAGGCTTTACTGTATATCTTTATGGATAAATGAACAGCTTTCTTTCTTTACTTTATTTGGATATTGAGCCTCAAACCTGCCACAGACCTCTGTACAACTGAAGAATGTGGCTGAAATTGAAGTTAGAATTCATTTCATAGAATCATAGAATCATAGTGTTGGAAGAGCCCACAAGGTCCATCTAGTCCAACCCCCTGCCATGCAGGAATAAACAATCAAAGCATTCCCGACAGATAGCCATCCAGCCTCTGTTTAAAAACCCCCAAAGAAGGAGACTCCACCACATTTCAAGGCTGTGCATTCCACTTCCGAACAGCTCTTACTGTCAGGAAGTTCTTCCTAATGTTTAGATGGAATCTCTTTTCCTGTAGTTTCAGCCCATTGCTCTGTGTCCTTGTCTCTGGAGCCGCAGAAAACAAGCTTGCTCCATCCTCAGTATGACATCCCTTCAAATATTTAAACATGGCTACCATGTCCCCTCTTAACCTTCTCTTCCCCAGGCTAAACATGCCCAGCTCCCTAAACCGCTCCTCATAGGGCATAGCTTCCAGACTTCCCACCATTTTGGTCACCCTCCTCTGGACATGTTCCAGCTTGTCCATATCCTTCTTGAATTGTGGTGCCCAGAACTGGACACAGTATTCCAGGTGAGGTCTGACTAAAGCAGAATAGAGTGACACTATTACTTCCCTTGATCTAGCAGTGGTTCTCAACCTGTGGGTCCCAAGATGTTGTTGGACTACAGTTCCCAGGAGCCCTGGTGGCGCAGTGGTTAAATGCCAGTACTGCAGCCTACTGGTCCCATGGTGGCAAACCTGAGCAAAACGCTCACCACAAAGCCGCCTCAGCACCCGCCACAAAGCAACTCAATCCTGGGGGGGGGGGAGGCAAAGGCCATTCAAACCCCCTGCTGCTCACTGCAAAGCAGCTCATTCCCTGGGGGGACATAGGCTGTTCAACCCCCCCACCTGCCACAAAGCAGCTTGTTCCCTGGGGCAGGGTGAAGGCTGCAGGTGCATGGAGATCATCAGGTAGGGCAGGGCAGGGCTGGGTTGGAGATTGGAAGGGAGGCTTCTTTCCTGCCAAGTCACCCGTGTGAGGGTCCTTAGAGGAGGATGGCTTGTTGACACCAGCCTCATCCCCCCCCAAGGAACGAGTGGCCCTGTGACGGGTGCCAGGGGGTTGAATGGCCAGCTGAGCATGACCACCTATGGCAGTAGTGGCTTCTCCCTGGTGGGCCATTTGGTAAGGAGCTCTGCACCTCCTCCACGCAAAGCCTCCGAGTAGGGCTTCAGTCAGTCTGTTGCTCTCTCTTGCCTGCCTGGTCAGTAACAGCAGCAATGTAGCACCCTCTCCGCTGCTTGACCCAGTTGTCAGGCTGGGGAATCACTCCACTCCACCACCCATCCCCCCACCCCACCCTGTGAAGCCGTGTGGCAATCTCCCCGGCCTTCCGGCTGCCGTCCCCCACCACTCAGCCTAGCTGTTCCTTTGGCAGGCCAGGAGTTCGTTCAAGTGAGTTGCGTCCCAAAAACTCCCCCCCTTTGTTATTTTGCTGGCACAAACAACAATGGTGGCTCCGTATCGCAAGCACTGCCCTGCAAGCCCAACCCCTCCGAGGTCTGACCAATCAGCTTTTAGCTTATTTTAGTCCCCTTTTGTGAATTGGTTATACAGATGACCTATTGTGCACATTTCCCCACACTTTTTCAAAAAGATCTTGAAAAACAGCGAAAGCAGTTATCACGGACTATGTGGAGTTTTCAGCCATTGGTCCTCACAGATGATGGCCCACGTTCACCATATTCAGAAGGAGGCTTCTGAATATGGTGAATGTGGGCCATCATCTGTGAGGACCAATGTCATTCTTAGCAAATTCTTTGAGGATTTTCTTCATTGTGCAGGCAACACCTAACTTAGAATTACATTGGCTTTTACTAAAGCTTGCGGTCTACCAAGATCCTTTTCACATGTACTTCTGTCAAGCCAGGTGTCACCCATTCATATTTGCATGTCATACTTTAATTCCCAAATGCAGTACCTTACATTTATCTCAGTTAAAATTTATTTTATTAGTGTTCACCAAGGTCTCCAAATAGTTATGATCATCTTCAATCTTGATTCTGTCTTTGCAAATATTTTATTAGTGAGATACAAAGGCTATAAAAACAGCATAGGTTAATATAACTAATACACAAAGAGCAACAAAAGCAAAATGAAAAAATACAATCTTAACATAATGAGAAAAATTATCAAAAAAGAGAAAAAGAAAAAACAAAACACATACCCAAAACAATATATATATAAATCCTTATACCCTCACCAAACTGTGAAAAACACTTCCCATTTGTCTGTACTGCTGTTTCTTTATTTATGCTCTTCATACACCTCACATCAAACACTTCTTCTTTCAATAATTTCAGCCCCCTGTTCTTTTTTTCAATTTTATTTTTTATTTAATCTTATATTTATAAATCATGAAAATTAAAATGAACACAGCATATATATTAAACATCTCCACACTTATATTCTTTCTGTATATGATCTTCCAGCCTATATTTCCCATCTTTTTCACCCCTTCTTATACTTCCCCCCCCCCATTTTACTCTTCTATTCTTACCATATGTCTTCTAAGGTATTAGCTATCCCTCCCAATTTGGAGTCATCTGTAAATCTCATAAGCATGCCCTCTATTGCATCATCTACATCATTTATAAAGTTGTTGAACAGCACAGAATCTTATAGTGCTCTGCTTGTCTCTTCTCTTAAGGCTGAAAAGGAACAATTGGTGAGCACTCTTTGCTTTCAGTCTATTAATAGTTAAAATCCACCTAGCAGCAGTATTGTCTACCTGAAATTTTACTAGCTTATCTGTGAGAATGGCACGGAGGACCTTATCAAACTCTTAATAAAATCAACATACACTACACCCACAGCATGCCCCCAGTCTACCAAGCTTATAACTATAAAAAGAGAGTTAAAATTAGCTTGACATGACTTGTTTTTGAGAAGACCCATGTTGTCTTTTCTAAGTGCTTGTAGGCCAATTGTTTAATGATCTTTTCTAGTACAGTATTGACATCAAGCTGAGTGCTTGAGTCCTCTTTTTCCTCCTTTCTGAAGGTAGCTGCAAAATTTTCCTGCCTCTAATTTGCAGGGACCTCACCTGTTCAAACAAATTCTCAAACATTATAGAAGGGTTTGTGGGATTAGTACTAGCTTCTTTAGCACTCTTAAATGCAGTTCACCTGGCCCTGAATATTTGAATTCAGTTAAAGTAGGTGTTGCAATACTTATTTTGAGCTGCAGCCCCTCTGTGCATTTTTATTCTATTTTCAACAGATAGAAAACAACCTTTTCTTTGGGAGAACACAGAAGTAAAATCATTGTTAAGCAGTTCTGCCCTCTCTCTGTCACCTGTTAGCAATTGGCCAACTTTTCCATGCAGAGAATCTACTGTTTCTTTGTTCTTCTTCTTCCTTTGAATGTAGCAACAAACCAATGAAATCCTTCTTTTATTATTCTTAACCTTTTTCACAAGCCTGAGCTCATTCTGAGCTTTAGTCCTGCTGACTTTGGACTTTATCAGACACAGTAAATTTGGCATCATAATGCTCATCATTACAGCATCAATGGCTTGTCCAGCCAGAATATTTCAGGGTAAGATTGCGACATCCAGGTAGGAGACACTCTTTTTATAAACCTCCCAGTTTACTTGGGACTTTTAGGAGATTATCAGATGCCCTAAATATACCAGCACAGGGATGCCAGGAGATTATGAAAGGGCTTCCCTTTCAGACAATGTAATTAACAGGTCATCATGTCCCAGTGCTGATCCCGTTCCACCAGTGGTTCTTTTTATTGATGGGCTAAGCCTGTTCCATTTCTGTAATGGAATCACAGGTGAGTGAAAAGGTGCCCATTATGCTGGTGCAATGCCAGCGTCACTGGGAGGTCCGTGCCAAACACTTCAGGGTGCGATCGGGACAACGAGGTAAGTGACACACTTTTGTACCCTCCCCGGATTACCTGTATTTTTTAAAGTGTGTTTTTCTGCTTGGTTTCAGTTTGTGACATCTATTTTTCTTTTTCTTTTTGAATTTCCCACACAATTGCCCTCTCGTGAGAACAGATGGGATTTGCATTTCAGGAAGTGAATGGGGCTCCGTGAGAGCTCCATTCACTCCTGGATTGCCAAGGGGAGGGGCGGATGCAGAGAAGGTAGGTCTGAAAAGTTTTGTACTTGTAGCGTTACAGGAACAAGAGGAGGGTGGATTAGAATGTAGCGAGACGGGATGCTATTTTTGTCCCTGTCTCATAATCTCCTTAAAGTTTGTTCCTGGGCTTTTAAAAACTTTTTGTGCATTATTTTTGTTTAATGTTTTGAATGTCCTGTGCTTGCATCTTCTCATGAGAATCTGGGAGATTTCATTCCAGGAAGTGAATGGAGCTCCATTCACTCCTCCATGAATGCCGGGGCTGCCTTTTAACACTGGACAAGGTAGGTGTGATAAAGGGGGTTCTTTTGTCAGCATAAAAACACCACAAAATATACCAGCAAAAGAATGGGAAAGGAGGGTGGTCTGATAAAGTCCTTTGACTGTACAAATACTGGGTAGTCATTTGCCCCCTTCCTTGATGCTTTCCCCTTCTTCCATTTCTTATACATGCCTCCTTTAAATCTTTAAATCTCCTTTAAATCTCAACTCCTCTCAAAGTTCCTTATGTATCCACAATGGCTTCTTTAGTTGCCTCCCACTTTTCTCTTTCATTGAATTTGTTTGTGCTTGATTATGCTTCCAGGATCTCACTCTTAAGAAATTTGCACCCATAATGAATTCCCTTCTCTCTGAGTATTTCTGACCATGGGAGTCTCACTCAATATTCCCTTAAAGGTAATGAAATTGGTTTTCTTCAAGTCCAGAGTACACATCTAACTGAACTTGATTTTACTTTCCCTCAGTATAATGAATGCCACCAAGACATAGTCACTTACACCCAAGGTTCCCACTACTTCCTCATCATTGACAAGTTCTTCTCTGTTGGAGAGAATCAGGTCCAAGATAGCTGATCTCCTTGTTGCTGCTTCTACTTTCTGGATAATAAGGGCAAGGTGAGTGAGGAATTAGGCTTCCAACTCATAACAGGGTAGTTAAAGTTGCCTATTACCATATCTCTTCTTTTTTAATGTTTGGAAATCTCTTCTAGGAAAGCTTCATCCAAGTCTTCAGTCTGGCTTGGAGGTCTATTGCAGACCCATCCCTCCACAATGATGTCACTGTTCTTTCCCTTTCACATATTTTTTTACGCAAATGCTCTCAACCTACCTTCCATGCTCCAATTCAGTGGTACTCAAAGTGGTGGTCTGTGGAATGGTGCCAGGGCTGCTGGTCACTGATAAGTTTCCAGGAAAGAAAGAAACAACTGTAGCCAATGGGCACAAATGTGGCACTAATCTCTGGAACATTGAGAAGAAAAATGGCTGGTCTCCCACATCAGATAGCTTGGGAAGTACTGCTCCAAGTCATGGATTTCCTCACAGGAGTACAGATTCTTGGTATATAATGCTACTAGTACTCCTTACTTCTTGTTTGGTCTATTCCTTTTTAAAAGGTTATACCTCTCAATTGCTACATCCCAGTAATGAGTAATAATAATAATAATAATAATAATAATAATAATATTTATTTATACCCCGCCCCTCTGTTAAAACAATCGGGCAGCTTACAAAAATTAAAATACAATACAGATAAAATCCCCAAACACCCCCCACCGCACCCTCCCCCATAAAAAAATATTAAACAATTATAAATTAAAACCAACTAATCTAAAATCACAATTAAAAACAATAAATACAATAAAATGCTATAAATGGCCAGCGGACTAAAAGAAGCGAGGATCCCCTGAGGCCGGGATCTAATTAGGAAAGGCCTGCCGAAAGAGATCCGTCTTTAGTGCTTTTTTAAAGCTACTCAGGGTTGTTATCTGACGGATCTAATTCGGCAGGTCATTCCACAATTTGCGGGCGATTACCGAAAAGGCCCTCTGGGAGGTTGCAGACAGCCTAGATTTTTGTGGCTGAAGCAAATTCCTCCCAGAGGACCGGAGTGCGCGAGGAGGATTGTATGGGAGGACGCGGTTCCGGAGATAAGTTGGACCCAAGCCATTTATCATCTCACAAGGTTTCAGTGATGCCTATTACAGCATATTTTCCTTCCTGTATTAAAAGTTAAAATTCATCTTGTTTGTTTCCCATACTCTGTGCATCACTGTACAGATATCTAAAACCATGGCTCAGCTCCTTACTTGTTTTTTCCTGCCCACTGAAGGCATAACATAACACAGTCCCAGTTTCTTCTGCATCACTGACAGTCTTGCTCCCAACTTGGAGGGGGGTCAGCAAGATGGGAGAATTAAGTTTGGAAAATATCGCCTTACCTCCCTTTCACTCTAGTGCCTATTTGTGTCCACAATTTTGTCCAAAATTGGTTGAATCAAAAAAGTAGTCATTTTGCAGTTCACACAGCTGATGGCCCCAATGGAGGAGGGTTGGAAAGGCATGCCAGAAGCAGTTGGTGCCCTGGCAATCACCTGACAACCCAGCAGCAGAGTAGTCCACGAGGCGGGGGGGGGCATGTCCGAAGGGCCAACGACCCTGTGGCGAGGCAGCTGTACTGCCAGAAAAAAGACAGCAGGGCAGACTTGCCGCTGGAGAGTGGAGTGGTGGGGGTGGGGTGCATGGCCGAAGGCCCAATGGCAGCTGCTGCAGATCAGTCCATTCCTGGTGGTAGTGGGGGGAAAGCCTCCAATGCTGTCCCAGCTTGTGCTTCAGAGGAGCTCATTCCCGGCAGTTGGGGGGAGCCTCCGGAGCCACCCTGGCTTTGTCCCCTTTTGTGAATTGGTTGTACACATGACCTATTGTGTGCATTTTCAAGCACCTCTTCAAAAAGATCAGGAAAAACAGTGAAAGCAGTTATCATGGACTATGTGGAGTTTTCAGCCCTCCCCCCCCTTTGCGAATAGCGTGAATGTGGACCATCGGCTATGAGGACCATTAGCATTCTTAGTGAATTCTTTGAGGATTTTTTTCATCGGGTAGATGAGCCCTTTTGGTGTCCCTGTGTTCTCTGTAATACTGTCTTCCTCTCCTCCACAGAATTTAGTGTGAATCTCTCCAGACCAGATTTATGGTACTCCTAGCAAACACATTCTTACAAATCAGTGTTAAGTATAACAACACATCTCTTGCCAGAAGTTCTTCTTCATGGAAGCTCAGACTATGGTCCAAGAACCAAATCTCTCCTGATGACACCATCTGCACTTCTAATTATTCGCCTGCAGTATTCGTCTTATTTATTTATTTAGGTTTTTATACCCCACTCTTCAGCCACAAAGGCTCTCAGAGCAGCTTACAAATTGTTAAGCAATAGCACTTTACACATCTATATCACTTTATAGTGTGCTAGGCACTAAGCAGTTTCCAATTTGTGTTAGCTAATTCATCTTTCTCCTTCAGGGCCAGAATTCTCAACAGAAAGGACTGATGAAGGTCGGGGGGGGGGAACTACACCCGAAGGTCCTTCAGCTTCCTACTCAAAAGCCTCATCATTTCTTGTGTTCTTTTGAAAATTGTGTTGGGCAGTATCATTATTTCCCACATGGATCAGAAGGAAAGGCTCATGATTAGTAGGCTTGATGAGTCTTGGAAGCCTCTCTGTTTTGTCTTAGATTCTTACATCAAGAAGGCAGCACACCTCTGCCTCTGTCCTCCTCAGTATGGAGTTATTTATAACGACTACAGATCTATTCCTCTGCTGGTTAATGGTAGGAGTTCCTTTACCCACAGAACCTTCCGAGGCCACGTCCATGCTCTCTGAGGCCTGTGACTGCTGTCCCTGTTCCAGTGGCCCAGACTCACTGTCCAAGGGGAGAGTCTGAAATCAGTCATGTAGCTCCAAAGATCTGACAATGTTCCAGATAGTTCTGCTTCTGTGGATCTGTTTCTTCTAAGTTTTTGCCTCCTGTGTTTGATAGTTTTCCCCATTGCTAGTGCTTTTCCTTTTCCGTTGCTCCTCCAAAAACATTTTATATGAAGCTGAATATGGATAGGTTATCCATATCTCAGCTTATCATATCTTCTCTCTTAGCAGGCAACCAAATTGCACTTGCTGCAGGCATATCTTTCCATATCCACAGGCAGATAGACAAATACGGCAAGCTGTTGCAGGTCATAGAAGCAGTTCCCTCTTTGATCCTGTCCATGAGTTCCTGCTCATGAGCTAGTAGAGTGTGCGAGAGTAGCTACAAACAGGGCTTTCAGCTGTTTCCAAACCAAGTCAGTGACTCATAGCCTCTCAAGTAGAACCTCTCTTTCTTAGACCAGGCCCCTTTCACGCAACACAATTATAGCAGGATGATTCTACTTTAACTGCCATGTCTCTACAGCCTATAGAATTATGGAATATGCAGTTTATGGAGGGATATTTAGAATTTTCAGCCATGAAGCTGTAGCAGATCCCCAAACTACAAAGGCCACGATTCCATAGGATGGAGCCATGGTGGTTAAAGTGAAATCATAGTGCTATAATTATGTATTGTTGTTAGCATGTCCTACTATCCCATTCTCACGATATCTCGCAATTGGAAATACTGGACATTTTTCAGGGTCAGGTTGGCTGGGGCAAACCAAAGAGGTCAGCTGGAGGTCACAATGATCTGAGATTGTGTCTTAGAAATATAATGGCAAGAAAGCCTATATAAGGATTGTAAGGGAGCCCCTTAGTAAAAACAGTCGTTAAGGAGGTATGCACCAATCCTTCCTTCTAGCCTTGGGCACCTTAGCAATGAGTCATTCAGTCAAACAACTAAGTGAGCATTCCCAAATCTACTACTAAGGACCAGTCTTGTGAGGTTGTTGTAAAGCCATCAATTCCTATCTCCCAGCCATTAACACAATCAGTTGAGTTTCAGTTCCCTTTTGTCTATCCGGTGGGAAAGCCATCCAGGTTTTGTCATAATCAGAGTATCCCTTCAGGGTATGAAATATGGTATAAATATTCCAGCCCAGATGTAGAAGTAGGCCTGAACTTCCCAGGTGGCTGGTACACCGACACCTGGAAGGGAACTCCATGCCTCCTTCCTTCCTGCCTCAATTAGGTAATAAATTATCTTCAAAGGGAGCTTTGAGGAAGGGTTTGGATGTTAGCTTGTATTGATGTATTTTATACATCCCTACGTTAAGTTGCTAGTTGCACCTCTTTGATCCTAGTGATTGTTCCAGCTAAGTGTGCCACATTTGGACACTGTCACCCTGCCAGATTCTCTGTGTTACCCTCAGACACTAGTCTGAGGATTTTATTAGATGGGGCTGAAATAGCAGACTAACGATGTGATAGTATCACAGATGGGTTTCCCTTGATGTCGTTGTCCTTCTGTGGTCTGTGTGTGTTCCACCCATTAATTAGGTGTAACTTTTCATTGATGGGCAAAGCTGACAATAGCCTTCAAAAGTGCTCTTTTTGCGGTATTGATGAGCATGCAATAATCACATCCTGCTGTAATTGTGCAATGACAGTCTGAATGGGCAGTCCTCTTCTCCCCCTCCCCTTTCCCAGTGAGAACACACTGGAAAGGGGAGAATGTGAAGAAGACCTTTCTTGGAACCTTTTTATGTCTGTTTAAGTGTTTAATTGTGATTTTCTTCAGTTATTTATTTCTTTTTGGTGTGTTTAAGTGAAGTCATGTCTTCTCGTGAGAGCAGCCGAAAGCTCACCCATGGAAAATCACGGAAGTAAGAGAAATGTTTCCTTAAAGGCGATTTGCTGGCCAGCACGAAGCATTAATACTCTGTCATTAGAAGGCAATGCGAAGACAAGTGATACTATAGCATGAGCTTAAATCCTGTTCCTAAACTGCTAGTGGTGGTCATGCAATACTTCCGTGGTGGCAGTATTGCATGATTACGGCGATGTGCGATAACTACTGTAGTCATGCCACTATGTTTCAGTTTTCCTCAGTCATGGAATTACAGTGTTTTTAGACACTTGTCTGATAAAGTCCTGAGTATCTTCACAGCACAGAACTGTGCTTTTCAAAACTGGTAACTATAGCCCTATCTTCTCTATCTATCTAATCTTTCTGCCTTACTCCTGTATAGCCTTGTGAGGTTCTTAGGAATGCATGTTGCATGTGTGAGTTCACTTTGTGTTATCTCCATAAAAACACTTTATTTCACTTTAAAATGGAGTGTTCTTTCCAGTTAGAACTGGTGTACATAGGTGCAAAGATCCCAAAGTTACCTTCCTCTCACAGGCTTCCTGTAGAGCTAGCACAGTTGCCCCTCCACATTCGTGGCTTTGACTTTTGCAGTTCTGTTTATTCATGGAATTTCCTCCTCCCCTCCTGGGAATGCATGGCCTTCATTCCCTGGGGGAGAGGGGAGCCAAAGCCCATGAAAGCCACTGCTATGACTGCCAAGGAGCCTCATTTTAAAGGCACTGGGGGGGGGGGCAAAGAGACTTTGCCTGTCTACCTCTTTCCCCTTCACTCAAGACCCAATGGGTGCTGTGGCGGATCAGGCCTTGAGCAAAGAGGAAACTGGGTGGAGAGTCTCTCCTGTCCACCCCTTTACCCCTTTCTCAAGACCCAATGGGCACCGTGGCAGATCGGGCCTTGAGCAAAGGGGAAACTGGGTGGAGAGGCTCTGCTTATCCACCCTTTCCCCCTCGCTCAAGACCCAATGGGCACGATGGTGGATTGGGCCTTGAGCGAAGAGGAAAGGTGGAGAGGCTCAAGACCCGATGGCCTTGCCCACCACCCCCCGGCCCTTCCCAAGTTGGTTTCCTCTAACTATGGGTAAGGGCTCCGGCCCTTCAAAAGCAGCCCCTTCTCCACTTGCCTGCCACCCCCCAGCCCTTCTCAAGTGGCAGAGGGGCTTTTCCAGCCCCTTCGCCACTTGCCCGCCACCCCCGGCACTTTAAGTTCCATTGATTTCAGTTGGTTTCTTCTAACTACAGCTAAGGGCTCTGGCCCTTCCAAAGCAGGCTTTCGCCACTCGCCCGCCACCCCGGCCCTTCCCAAATGGCAGAGGGGATTTTCCAGCCCCTTCACTGCTTTCCCACCACCCCCGGCCCTTCCCAAGCAGTGGAGGGGCTTTTCCAGCCCCTTCGCCACTTGCCCGCCACCCCCAGGCCTTTAAGTTCCATTGATTCCAGTTGGTTTCCTCTAACTACAGCTAAAGGCTCTCCAGGATATGCAAGCTTCCCACTGGTGTATCCTGGCTGTGGATCTGGCTCATTGTCCACCCCCATTTCCTGTACGGAATAGGAGGAAGTCCTGATAGGTACTCCAGCCCATTGCTGCAGCCGCCACCACCATTTTCTTAGCTGACTCAAAGGGTAGGAAGGAAGCCTGCAACATATGACTGAGACCGCTTGCGTGTCACCAGACTTGGTCATATGCTGCAGGAGTCTTTCCTGACTTCTAGGATTGCCAGGAAGACTGCAGAAGCAGTGAGGGCTGGCCTGCAGGGATGGGCTTCTGTGGACATGCAGGGCCCAATCCATTGTTTGCCAGTGGTAATGGAGTAAACTGGGTAAAAAAAAATGTTGCATCAGGCCCTACCCCACCTTCCTCCCATCTCAGCCCCATATATGCCCCAGGGGTGGGGAGGACTGCGTGGAACCAGAACAGGGCAAATGCCCTGTGTTGTATGGACTGCAGGCTTTGAGAAGGGTGCAAGACAGGGTATTTAGCCCATGTAGACACACCCTTAGTCTAGATTCCATTGTGGACTGTAAAATAAAAACTGTACCAAAGATCCATGACAAATCCTGCCTTGAAGGAATATATCCCTGAAATTGTAGAGTTAAGTAACTGAATTATTTTAAGAGTGAATGATATACTGAAAAGAAGATCTATGGATGCAAATTGTTTTATTAACTGTTGCTACTGATAATGCATTAATAACATTCTTTCATAGCCCTTTGAACTGTATGCACACAGAAAAAGAAGATTTTGATATTTCTTTCTACCTTTAAATCAAAGCCCGCTCTGATTTATGCCTGCATAAATAGCTCAGAAAATTGTGATCAAATTGGATTGGCTCTGGTTTAAGCTCAGAATTTAAACTGATATTCAGGACTTTTTCAGAGGATACTTACTGTGTAAGGAGGTCTCAGGAGAGGCACGGCGCTGTCGGCAGCAGGAGGTCCTTTTTGGATGCTGCTGTCCCTCTTCCGAAGTCATTGGTGTTACTTCCGTGAAGGATTGGAAGCGGCCGCACCATATTTTAAGCACGGGCAACTTCTGTGATTAAAATATGGCGTGGCCGCTTCCAATCCTTCACAGAAGTGACACCAATGATTTCGGAAGAGGGACAGTGGTGTCCAAAAAGGAGCCCCTGCCGTGCGACAGTTCCGTGCCTCTCCCGAGACCTCCTTGCGCGGTAAGTATCATCTGAAAAAGTCCTCAGTGTAAAACGAATTGCGGTTTTGACAGAAATGCCAAGTATACGTCTTAAAAGTACCCTACAGGATATAAATAATGTTTTTTAGCATGCTGATTTCCTTAACAATATAAGAGCAACTTTTTGTTTCAGAGCATTTTGGGCTTACCCAACTGTTAAGCATTTGTTCATCTGGCAAATAGTACAATTCTCTAAATAAAATAGGATGTGTATTTTTCCACATTACAAATAAGGTATTAAATATATTACTCATCAAACATTATTTTTAAAATGTGCACTACACAGTGAGCCGATATTATATATTACTGAAATGCACTAAAAATGTAATATAAGGTCACATTGATAACCGTCAGAAATATTAACACATGATAATCGGTATGTGCTATTAATTCAGATAAGATCCATGCAACTGAGAGAAAAATAAACTGTGTACTTAAATCCTGACTTGAGTTCCTTGTGAATTTTAGCTGTGGTATCCTATTAATGAGCTGCATCCAAGATGGCCATAAACAATCTGTTCCTTTTACTACTTGATTGCAGTAGTTGCTTGCTTAGTCACTCACCTGTTTTTTTTTTTACTCTAATCTCTTGTTTTAACTCTATAGTTTATGAAAGTGGGTTTTGTCACTGAATAGAGTAAAACTTGCTGCTAAAGTGATTCCCTAAACTATCACTCCATTAATGGGTGTACAAGGAATAATTTTTCTATAAACATAATTGGCATTTTTCATGGGAGAAGCTTAACATTTTAAGTCCGAGATTAGGTTAAGAAGATAAACATTTTTAGGCATGGTCTAGTGGCTTAAGTGTTGGACTATGCCTCTAGAGACCAGGGTTTGAATCCCCACTTAGCTATGGAAACCCACTGGGTGACCTTTGGGCAAGTTGCCACAGAGAAGACAAGGGCAACCCCCACGAACAAATTTTGCCAAGAAAACCCCATGATAGAGTCACCTAAGTTGGAAATGACTTAAAGGCACACAACAACTTACTGCAAACTTCCCAGAATACAGAGGTACCTAATTCTGGGTAAGTGTGCACAGTGCCATGTGGCCCACCAGATGGTACTGGCCTGCAACTCTGATTCCAGTTAGCCCAGCCAATGGGGAAAGAAGATAAGAGTTACACTTCAGCACAACTGGAGGGTATACTTTCCCTGATCCTTGGACTAGAACAGGGATGGGCAAAGTGTGGACTCCCACTTTTGCAGCCCCTGAAGTCCCCCACTTGTTCCTCCCAAATTTTAAAAAGTTCAGCATGATCTTAAAATTAAATGCCCTCCAAATGCACACATACACACCCAATAACCACATCCTACCCCTACAGGTTCCTCAGGACCCCATCCTACTCCAAATATATCTGTTGTCTTCTGAACCCATTCCCAAAATGGTGACAGGAAGAGATGTACCTTCACTCCTTGTTGTGATTTTGAGGTCTGCAGAAGAAAAACCCCTTTTCCCACTCCAGTACCTTTCAAAATGACAACAGGAAGTAAAAACATGTCTTTTCCTATCACCATTTGGAGAGTGACTGCAGAAGAAAACAGAGGTTCTTGGGCTTGGAATGTGTGTGGGAGGGGATGCCTCCTCAGGGGGAAAACTTCCCTCCTGCTCTCATGC
Source organism: Gambelia wislizenii (assembly GCA_030847615.1). Lineage (NCBI taxonomy): Eukaryota > Metazoa > Chordata > Lepidosauria > Squamata > Crotaphytidae > Gambelia > Gambelia wislizenii. The sequence goes on along the minus strand of JAUMIR010000006.1, from coordinate 77,960,628 downwards.
AGTGGCACACCTCTGAGCTAGAAAAAAATCCGTGCCAAAATAAAGACAAGAGGTGCATCTACAGTGTAGAAATAATGCAGTTTGATACCACTTTTACTGCCATCTCTCCATTCTACAGATGTGTAGTTTGGTGAGACACCAGCACTGTTTGGCAGAGAAAGTTAAAGACCTTGTAAAATGACAAAACTAGGGACTCCCCAGATACCAAGGCTGTAGTCACACACAGCCTAGAGAGGGGCCTTTGACATTCCTCAGACAGGTCATATTTACGTCAGAGGTTCTTCCTGAAAACACCTGGAGGTGAGCAATCCACTAATCCACTCAAGGATAGCTGAGCACTAAGTGATTGCAAAATGGGTTTTTCCTCTTCTTCCTTCAACCACAATAGAGGGTTGCCTGTGCCCATTCAGTCATCAACAATCATTAACACATCTGGAAAATCCATTGTCCAACCTTTGGAAACTCTGAGAGACATTGTATTCCACTCTAAATCCCATCCCTTCACAGGAAATAGCAAACATAAATACCACCCTAAAACACCACCAAAGTATGCACAGATCTTCTTCCTCTCATCTCCATGACAGTCTGTGTGACCCTCAGAAGGCAATTTTGAGTATCCTCTGCTGCACAAATCTCTGCTTCTCTGATCAGTATAGTATAATCCACAATCCCCTCATTCTATTCCTCTATCCAAATACTGCCAACTTTCTTCAATAGCCTTGTGTGATTGCTTGAAGCTTGAGTGTTCTGGCTTGAGTCCATTCAGCAATTACTGGCATACACAGGTCAAAAGATCCCCACAGTTACCTAATTAAATTAGGTATTTATACCCCACTCTTCAGCCACAAAGGCTATCAGAGTGGTTTACAAATTGTTTTAAGCAATCGCAGTTTACACATCTACACTGCAATAAGCAGCTTCCAATGTGTGTTAGCTAATTGCCCCCACAAGCCGGGTACTCATGATAGTTCTAGTCTTGATAGTTAAATGAAATCTCCATGTTCATTTGCAACAGACCAGAACTTGAAAAACCTGACCTCTTGCATGCCAATTTGAGCTAATTAAATTCCCCAAATTAAGATTCGGACATATGTGGAATTTCCATGGACCTCATCAATTCAGGTAACAGAGGGAATACAGATCAGGGGACCTGAGTCAGTATATTCAATTTGCATAACCTTGTGGCTCATGGAGGCCTCCTAAGCCAGTGATGTTCTCCATTTAGAACAATTACTCTGCTCATATCTTGAGGTTTGCCTGAACGTTCTGTACTGCAGATAGCTTTCAGCCACATCTTGTTTGAAAACCAAGCCTGGAGATTAAGAAACAGCTGTGTTCAGAGTTGCTGGCAATATGACTGGACTGGGGAACTGCTGAAATTACCTAATTCATAGACAATAGTACTGTTACACCAAAACAGTATATTCAGCTAGCCGTTAAAACATGCAAGGAAATGCTAACCGACAAAAGTATGTTGCAAGTGAAGCCAGTTTTAAAATGGCTTCCAGCTTTTGCAACACATTTTTCTTTTCCTGCACTGGCATGTATCATAGCAGGTGGGGAACACAGAAAGGTAGATAGATGCCAACCTTGGAAAATTACTTATACATCAGTTGAATAGCTTGCCACATTTCCTTTTTCTTTTGTTTGTTGCATCACCACAGTGTTTTTGCACTGTTGCTAAAACAGATCTATAGCCCTCATTTACATGTGTTGTTACCATGATTAAATACAAAGGCTCTCACACTGAAATCACTTACTTTTAAATAGTTCAGTGGGGGTTATTAATGAATAATTAGTTCCACAGTTGAAACTATAATCAGGTAAATTATCTGCACACATAGTAGTTATTAGTACTGCTTATTTCCCTAAACAGTTAGCTAGCACACAGCTAGTGCAGGCTTGTTCTCATGATCTCTTTTGTTTGAAGACTATTAAACCTTATTGATTATCCTGATTAGCAATTCCCCTGGGGCATTGTTCCTCACAAAGCTGAGGAACCTAGAACTGCATGTGCTCAGCACTTTGGTTGTTTCTACTAGCAACTGCCATGGGGAGAAATAATCACCTATAGAGAAGAAATTGCTGCAGTAAACTGAAAGATATCAAAGTTCAAGCTCTGAATTAGGAACAAAAAGAGAACAAAGAAAGATTTGTTATCATGATACAACCACACCTCAGTCTCCCTCTTCACTTAAGGTGACAACAGTATAGTCTGTCAGCCAAACCAAACATTGACAACATCTAAGGAGGCAAGATGCATTAAGTTTTTTTCAAACAGTCTGTTGGTATTGTTCTTATGTGACAGATCATTGATTGCTTAAGCTTCTTGCAAATAGCATCTTTTAAAGATGATGGATGGACGGATGGATGGAGAGGCAATGATGTCACAGAATGGATTCATCACCAACACCAACTGCCATTTTGGAGATGGTGTCACTTAGGTATGCACATTGATTTCTCTTGTCAAGCTGTCAGGCCTGTCCAATGGCATAATTTGCATGGCACTGTTATGTAGAAACATGTAGCAACTATGACACGTAATATTAGTAGGACTTTGCAGTTAAACTCGAGGACTCAGGAGATGGTTGCAAGGGAGACAAACATTTAAAAAATTAAAAGATTAATTATTAGTAGTTGTGAAATATTAGTAGGTATGAAATAACTACATTATATCATTTGCAAAGAAATAGATACATATAATGAAGAGCAACTTAATTAATAAAACTAGTAGACATTTCTTTATGATAACATGAAATTACTTGTTTCCTATATAGTTTGTAAAATTATGCAAACTGTGGACACAGTCTCATGCATCTAATTGCGCCATATCAAGATCAATTTATCCATGCTGCAGCTTGTTGGAAAGCCTACAAGTATCTAATATATATCAAGTGTATATCTAGATCAGGTAATGTCTCATTTGCAATATGTTGGATAAAAATGAGGAAAAAAGACTTTCATCTTGCTATATGACATGCATCATGAAAACAGTAATGGATAAGAAGAATACAGTAGGCTTCCAGTGTAGTTTTAATTTTTTAAAAAACCAGACACCTTCACTGTGATAGAAAGGATAGAAATACAGGTATATGTTTTCAAACATCTTGATGACTTCATAAAAAACATTACCACCCAATCAGAATGGACTATAACATGAAAGTATTATCCATAGACATATGCCTTTCCAAAAATCATAGCAAAATCTTAATAGCTTCAATACATCAGTGGCAAGCTTAATTACTACAGGACTGAAAACCTTGTGGCATTTGCAACATATTTTATGTGTTTTTTGCTTTGTGAAAAGAAGATGCAACTATAAAACATGATAAAATAGTTCAAAAACTGATTAAATAGCACCCTGGGAGAAGCCACCAAGAAGGTCACCTTTCATGTGCTTACCAGATGAGCCTGTGACAATGGTTGAACTTAAGGAAAGCCTTCCCCATGGCACTGTAGCCAGACCACAAGCTCACTACACCTCATTTTCTTCTTAAAATCTGTGATAATTTTACTATTAAAATTAGAATTAAAAATAGTGAAAATAAACCAGTAATTAAAACCCTCAAATAGAAAAATATGACTGTTTAAGGATCAGTTCATAACTTGTTCATTTGTGCTAAGCAGAGAGCAATAAAAGGGGCTAAACTTGCAAACAAGAAGTGTTTTATTAAAACCACAGTTGCTCTTTAACCCCTTTGCTCAACAATGCTTTATCTGTCCAAACTGAAAAACATGGCATTGTAATCAGATTTCATTGTTAATCTAAAGGCCTGGAAGAAAACAGGCATGAGACAGAAAACTCTGGAATGCAAAAGTTTGGTAACAATGTTATCAAGAAGCTTTGTAAAAAAAGTGTGAATTGATACTATTTTTATATTTGCATTCCAAAAACACACCTTCAGAAGTGCTTGATGATTGAAATGATGGTATCACTGTTAATGGAGATACTATCTATAACACCCAACATGCAGACAATACAGTATTCCTAGCTGACAAGTTACGATGTTTTACGATGTTTTGCTAAGATTACTTGAAAGTAAGCAATGTCAGGAATGATTTGATTATGTATTCCTGCATGGCAGGGGATTGGACTGGATGGCCCTTGTGGTCTCATCCAGCTCTATGATTCTATGATTCTAATGTCAAGGGTCTAAAAATTGGAGTTAGGAAAACCAAGTTCACAGTAATTCTTAAAATGCAAGCAGCCCGAGAAATAAAGTGGAATATCCAAAATAAAGGCATGAGGCATGTTGACAAATATAAACACATTGTAATATGGTTGAATAAGTAATAGTATCATAATTGTGCAATGAAAATTACAATAAAGATGGGCCAGGGTAGCTTTTTAAAGATGAAAAATGTGGTGGTGCAATGAACATTTAAAATTAGCTTTGTGAATGCACCTTGTATGGTGCTATTTATTTTCACTTCTACTATATGGCATGGAATTGTGGATTTCAACCAAGGTTGCCATAAAAAAGATAGATGCATGTGAAATATGGATTTATTGCCAGATGTTCAGAATTTCCTGGACTGAGTGAATAAGCAATGAAGAAATATTAAAGAGAACACACAAAGACTAAGAAATAATGAAATGTAGAAAAAACAGAAAATTAGAATATTTCTAGTTTTTAATATAATGCAAAAGGGAAAATATAGATAGTTACATTTGATTATTCAAAGCAGAATAAAAGGAATTGAAAATAATGTGTAGGAAGAAGAAGAACCTCTTGGCTGAAAAGCCATTAGAGAATGGTTTGGATGCAAAATAACATATTTGTTTAGAGTGGCCACATTTAAAGGCAGTTCAGCCATGATTATGTCCAACTTCCAATAGAAGATGGAGAGTAAGAAGAAAAAGAAGGTGAAAATCTAAATTTCTAGGCATCACAGGAGTATTAAAAATCCTTATAATCATGATATCTGCTACATACTTCCACTTATTCAAAAGTGATAAAAATTATTCCACTTTCACTGGGATAGTTACATACTTCTAAAAAATAAATACATTTCTTAACTGTACCTGGTTGCTATAACTGTACCTGGTTGTTTTGATATATAGAAGGATAATTTTGAGCTTTTGCATACATTCAAGGGTTTTGGCTGAAATCCAATAACAAATTATTTAGTGCAGGGAATTATTTCTAAATATGAAATGTTACATAGAGTGAAAGTTATTGCATAGAATGAAAGTAGTACAGAAACTAATTAGACTGAAGAATAAACTGCTCTGCTAAATGTTGTCTTGTATTATGTTCAACAATATGGCACAAAGCAATGCAGAATGCAACCTCAAAAGCAAGGTCAAGGTATTAATGGATTTCAAAATACACTCTTCTCAAAGAAATTCTGTGCTAAATCCAAAATCAGTCATATCTAGAAGAAACACATTGAAATTAATGGGATTTACATTACTTGTGACTAACAAGACTCATTCATTTCAGTGGATCTACTTTAGGTAAGATCAATAATGGATTTACCCCTCTACTACAAGAAGCTAAACATTCAAGCATGTTGCTCCATATCAGCTAACAATTTTGAAGGTACATTAATAGCAACCAATTAGTAATCTACTTTCCATACACTGGTGTAATCAAACATGGAGTAAGCAAAAAACAAAAAGACAAAAACAAAAACCCATCATTAAACACTTACCCATACAGGTGAATTTCTGGTGTCTCTCATCATACAGCAGCTTTAGTTTGCCATTTGGAAGTGAGGAAAGGCCATTTGGCAAAAGCATGAAGAGGAGCAGGAAGACTGAGCAAGGAGCCATCTTCCAACACATTCTTATTCTGAAGACATAAAAAAAACAACACAATTGCAGATGGGAGAGATGACTTGAAAAATACCACTGTCATTTCTGTAGTTTAGATGGTTTAGACAACTCTCATCATCACCAGCAAGAAGATGACTCAGAGAATCAGGTACATTTTTTATTAATTCTCATAAGGAGAGAATGCTAAAATACTTAAGAGATACTTACATATATATTATCTTACTATTACAATGCGACAGTCAATACAACCCTTCACTTTCCCACACATGAAATAAAACTGGATTCTAATCCAGATCTGCACAACTTGTGATACGGTAAGGAAAATACAGCCACATAGGGTATATTCTCACTACACAGATGAATGTGGTACTGTATGTAGAATTCTCTTAAGAGAGCTCTAGCAAGCCTCATAAAACTGTACTGTAAATCCAAGCATTTCATAAGATGGAAACATAAAGTATGAAACTGATACAACCATGTAGTGTAGCTGTACCTCCTATTGTGGCTTGCTTGATGTCCCATCTGCTTTTACAGTTTCAGACAAAAGTTCCTGGGCCCTAAATTCAATACTGAGAATAGACCCACTGAGGAAAATTCACTTTGGGTAGATCCACAGAACCTTTCCCCCTCATCTATCCTTTAATGATGTGCTGTTGCTGACCAGTTGGCGGCCCATGTTTTGGATTGTTTACTGGACCAGGATTGTGAGGTGGATGCCAAAAGTTGCCTCATCAAAAAAAGGGGTCCTAAGGAAATCCACCTTCTGTTTCCAGCCATGCCAGCCAGTGCATGTTTGCACTTTTACCTTGCATTGATTCCCAGATTTCTTTTTTTCTTTTTAAAAAGCAAGTCTCTGAACATTTATGGGAGCCAAGATAAAAGGCAAACTATGCAGCCATTACTCTGGCTGTTTTTTTTGTTTTTTTTAAAGAAACAAGTCTGCTACTCTCTTTCAGTATGTTTAGTTAATGAGTGAAATCACAGCTGGGACTGAAATTTTCCGGGCTTCCCAGCACTGGCATTAAAGGGTCAAAGGGACAGTACAGTTGTCTCTCCATATCCACAGATTTGGTATCCATGATTTTAAGTATTCCGACTTGAAAATATTCTTTAAAAAATAATAATCCATAAAGCAAACATTGATTTTGCTATCTTATATAAGGGGCACCATTTTGCTATGCCATTGCATATAATGGGACTTGAGTACTGTATTCACTGATTTGGGTATCCATGGGGAGGGGGGGTTCCTGGAACCAAACCCCAGAGAATAGGAAGGGACAACTGTACTTAGAATGTAATCCAAACACACGGAATGGGACGGTTCTTGTTTCTTTGGATGGGCAGCACCTTTTTTCATTTTGTAATTGCACTGGGAGCAGAGAAAGGGAAGTTAAAGTTTGCATGCATGTGTGTGTGTTTATGGGGCATACCAGACAGAGAGAAAATGGGATGTAGTATAAAGGCTCCCTTTCAGAGACACCTTGGCTTTCCAGGCAGTAATCCATTTTATGTCCACTTAGCCAGGAGTAAGTCTCATTGTATTCATTGGTACTTTCTTACCTCTGAGTAGATTTGAATAGGGTTGAACTATTAATGATCTATTTAAAGAGAAAATAACTGTTTAAAAGTTGGGAAGCTTTCTGCATATGTTCAGAGTCAATTGGCTCTTAGATCCATTTTTGAAAATAGATCCACTTCCTTTCTCAGGTGGAAAGCACTCTGGAGAGGTGTTATTTAATTCTACCACTGCTATTAATACACATTATCATTACTAGCCAAGCAGGACCGGTTTAAGGAATTTTGGGGCCCCCTGCAATGCTTTACTTTGGGGCCCCCATATGTTTATCTCAGATCAATGTAACCTAACCTATTCACCGTACAGGATGTTCAGATTATAGTAGGACCCCCGTATCCCTGGATTCATTATCCATGGGACACAAAACAGCACACCTACCATAGAGTCTTCCTAGAAAATGTGTCTTCCCTAGCCCTTTTCTAGGCCTTCCAAGGCAACTCTATGGTATTTTAAACCAGAAATCCCATTATTTTCATATTAAGGAGGCCAACACGGGGCCCTCTCTTGACCTCGGGGCCCCCTCTTGACCTTGGGGCCCCCTGCCAATGCTGATTTGGCAGACAGGTTAAACCGGCCCTGTAGCCAAGATACACAGCATTTTTAAAGTGCTTTTGAGCATACAAAGCACTTTTTGTCTGTTAGCTCAGTAACTCTTGTAGCGACACCAACCCCAAGTCAGGTCAGTGTGATTGTTTCCATTCTGGAGATGCTATATGGGGATGAAGCTTAGAATAGAAAAGTGGAGCTTGGTAGTTTTAGATTGCGGACCCAGACCGTACAGCCCCTTCCGCCCTCTTGAATAATGAGACATTCACACACTGTGGTTTCTAACAAATATATATTGACTACATCTTTGGAAAACATGGGTTAAATACAGGTTAGTAAATACGTTGTAGGAGAGTAATACATTGTTGGCAATAAAATTTGCCGCAATTGGCAAGCTAAATGGTTGGCAGTCATGTATGGGTTGTGATCTCTCATTGACCCCCCCATGAGGATCAATGGCTACATGTTGGTCAATCCCGACACACTTGGAGGAGAGAGATGATGGCCAGGCCGACCCGCCCGACTCTCTCTCCTCCCCTGCAAACAAGTAGATGTTATAAGCGAGGGGAGGGGGGTCTCCATTGAACTTGAATTTGGACTTGAACTTGTACTTAAACTTGAACTTAACAGAGACCCCCTTATCTTACTCCATTATCACGACCCATGACATCCGCCCTGCAAATTGCGACAGGAATGTATCCATTATTCGAGGGAGGGTGGGCGGGTCTTCGGCTCTCCGGAGCCCAACTGCGAGGAGGGCGGCCTGACTCACGTCATCCAGCCGCGCCAAAGCACGGCAGGATGACCCTCCCCCTTGTCTGCCGGCCAGCCAATCAGGGCTGGGCTGGGCTGCCCTGATTGGCTCCCGCCTTCCTGCCTCCCCAAGGAGCAGGGAGTGCCGCGAAGGAGACAGGCCAAAGATGGCAGCCCCCATGGTGACCGGCCATGCAGTCGCCCTTCCCCCCTGGGTGGGGAAAGGGGCGGTGCCCACAGAGGGCTTCAGTTTGGAGTGGCCGGTCAGGCCGCAAAATGGCCCGCTGGTGAACAGCGAGCCCCCTTCTGCATTTAATGTTCATGCCCAGTGGGGTAGAGGCTCTAAACTTGTTAATATGCATTGCTTCGAACTTCAACATGTCTCTTGGTTGGTCTGTTTGCACATTCTGGGTCTGTGGCATGTCTAAAACTTGCTAGGTTTGGGAACTTTCTTTGATTTGAAATGGGAAGTTTTGGTTTTGTTGTTCATTTGCTTGAACAATCCTGTGTATGGGCGGGCTGCAGGTCTCTAGGCTTGAAAGCCTTTGACAGTACTGAAATAGGTGCTTGCAACTCTGCTTCTCCCCCTTACATACTCTGTACAAGCTTTTGATGCACTCCTTGCGTCTGACTTTCCTGCTCTGAAATGGATGTTTGAAACACCTTTTTTTCATGACTTCTGTTGCACACTTACCAAATGCTGCTTTCATGCCCCAAGCAAATCCCCAAACTGTGTGGAGTCCCCAACATGCAATACTTGTTGAATATCTGAATCTCCTGTGGGTGTTACAGCAGGGCTGGCTGGTTTAAACCAAATGCCTTTTCAAAAAAACCAAAACAAAACACTCTTGTTTTTTTAAAACTGATTACTCATATTTTTTTAAAGGTCTGGTTCTTATTACTGTTTTCCAACCCTCTTATTGAAACAACAATGACTGGTTGAATTTAAACATTTTAACAGTTGTTCATTGCTAGACCAGTATCCAGTGCCAGTTGCTTCTTTTAAATCACTTTATTTTATAGTGCAAGAAATACCATTCAGAAACAAATCCTTCAATTAATGTAAGTTCAACCAAAACAACTTGCTTTAAAAGAGCACTTTTTAAAGAGCAATTATGATTTAAGCTAGTGGCCATAACATCTGGATTGCATTTTGTGACTTAATTTTCTGATTTAGTCCTATATTGGTTTTAATGAGAGGGGGAAGTGGTTTAAACAACAACAAAAACATCCTTGTTTGTTTGTACGTGTCCCCCCTCCCCCGCTCAATTCTATGTTATAGGCATAGGGGTACTGTGAGGTGAAAAGGGTGAAAAGGTGGTATGGAAAAGGGGCTATGGGGTACAGAAATTACTATGGGGGGCAGGTAGCCCATGACCCACAGACTGTGAACCCTTTCATTACATGCAAAAAATATAAGAGAACCTGTTTTCTGTTTCTTATCTACAAAACAACTTTGAAAGAAGGGGTATTAAGTGCGAAATTCGCAGGGAATGTGTGGGCAAGCAAATGCTTTCTCAGTCTGTCACATTGTTTGCATAATAGACAAATAATTTGCATGATATGTAAATGAGACAGACCAAAATTGAGGGGTTAGAATAGGACAGTCCTATCCACTACCTGACTTTCTCTGTGGGGCATTGGAAGTATTTCTTTCAGCTAGCAGTGACAATGATATTTCAAGCTTTTTCAACAAGTTTCAAAAGAAAACTGCCTAGGTTTCCCAAAAAGCAACTATGAAAAAAAGAAGGGGGAAGTTGTTTGCCAAATACTCATTCTTGCAGTTAACCTCAAGGGTAATCTTCTGCAGGAGTGATGCTATGGGAGCAAAAAGCAATTATGAAAGATACAAGACCTCTAGCTTTAGCAGCTGACACAAGGGGTACAGCCCTCAGCTTTCTTCCACTGTCAGTCAAGGTTACATGCAGGCTTTCTGTCTCCAAGTTCAATGCAGACACATGTTGTGCCCACTTTAAATTATTCCGCTTGGTAGCTTTCTCTGCATGGCAAGCCATTTCTGATAGTCGAACAAAATATAGTCTAGCCACTTTTCTCTAGGCTATGAGGGAACTGTTTTGCCCTAGCTCATGTGTGAAGAAAACTGAATGACTTGCATAGCAAGCCACTACACATAGTTCATTTAAAACTGTCCAGTTTTAAGTGTGATTAGATGGTTCAATATGTTTTTAGTCTTTAAATTACTCTTATGGTTTTAAATTGCTTTAAATTGTTCAGGTTCTTTTTATTGTAAGCCAACCTGACAACCTTGGCTATAGGGCAGGTTATAAATATTTTAATGAAGAAATAGATAGATAGATAGATAGATAGGTCACTATGTGGAGAGACTTGCCATTTGGAGGGATTTATTATAGTCCCCCATAACAAAGTCACCTTGTGAACCTGGTCTCAAGGAAAACACATTGAGAAGGGGGTCATAATGAAGTCCCATTGTAGTTGTTTGTACCTTAGGGGAAGATGCCTACCTCACACTTGGACAAAACCATGTGTCTAAAATCGGCGGGGTGGGGTGGGAATGTTATTCACTCCCATACATCTGTTTACCATGTTTAATTACTCTCCCTGCAAACTTGGATAAGGTTGCATGTACAGTATTACAGTAGCTGTAGGTTCTCAAACTACAAGCAGCAGGCACAGTTGTTGCCATGGAAGATAGATCACAAAGTAGTCGCTGGATTTTCATGCACAGAGACTAAGCAACAGTCCAGCTAGGAGTGTAACAGACCCCTGTATTCTTCATAGGTGGAATGACAGGAAGAAAGAGAACAGGTGATCTTTTCCCAATCACAGTATCTCAATGCTAAAGACAGCCGTCGCAGAAGGATAAAATAGGTAACCATCTCCAAAACAGCAGCAGCAGCCAAGCACAAAGTAGAACAAATGTTGTACGCCTTACCAGTGATTTCTGAAGCTGGGCCTTCTGAATATAAAAACAACAGCAAAAGGAAATGCCTCCTGAGGATAGGAGTCTCTTACAGAAAGTGCCTCTTGTCTCAAGTTTCCCTCTTCCTCTTTTCTTTTTCACCAAGTGTGGTGTCATTAGTATGGGGGTGGGACTAGGCAGCAAAGATCACAGTTTGATGCTTTCTCATAAACTTAATTCAACTGAAACTAAAACATGAGAAGAGACCGCTGTTCACACTACCTACCAGAACTACAACACTACTACACACAATACAATGTGATTGACTCCAAGGAGCTAGTGTGATATGTATGGCACAGAAGTTGAAGAATTTTTGTTAACATATATTATACTGTTTGTGTGTGCATGTACATGTGAGAGAGAATGCAAATGCTTCAGCTGGTGTTCTGCACATATCACACTAGGGACTTTATCAGACCAACCCCTGTCAATGTTCTTTTGCCAGCATAAATTGTGGTGTTTTTATGCCAGCAAAAGAACCCACCCACCCCCAACAGATCTACCTCCAGAAGCATCAATTAAGCTTTCCTGGCAGTAACCGAGCAGAAACGGAGCTCCATTTACTTCTGGGGTTGAAATCTCGCCAATTCTTGCGAGAAGATGCTAACACTGGAAATTTAAAAATAAAAGCCAAATAAACACATAAAAAGTACAGGAAAGCATAAAAACACACTTAAAAGGTCCCAATTACATGGGGGTGGGTGGGGTGGGGTGGTCATAAAAAGAGTGCCCCTTACCTGGCTGTCCCAATCTCACCCAGAAGTATTTGCCCATTGACGCTGTATTCACGTGAGTACAATGGCGTGAGGATTCAAATGCCGGCAATATTGGCAACAAATCACCAATTGATGACTTGGCCCATTAATAAAAAAAGAGTGGCTTTTGGACTTTACATAATCGTGAAAGGATGATGTCGTATGGGTATGTGCACCTTTTCACAACCATATTTGCTGCCTCTGATAAATCCTAGCTCCTTACAGATTTTACTTACCTCCTGACTATAGGAAAATGTGAAAATATTCTCTAAAGGGGGGTCACTTTTCTAAATAATATCCAGTACTTAAGGAGATCCAGCCTAGAGTACTGATTTGAGTGCTGGACTCTGGGAGACCTGAGCTTGAATCCTTGCTCAGCCATGGAAACCACTGGGTGACCCTGGGCAAGTCACACTCTCTCAGCCTTACAGAGAGGGAAGGGCATGCCTCTAAGTAAATCTTGGTGACCTTAGGATAGGATCACCATAAATTGGTGTCCACTTGAAGGCATGTAACAACAATAACAAATGCATACACAGGCACACAGAGGCCATGCTGCTGGAGGATTCTTAGAGCTGCCATCCAAACAAAGTCTGTTACAATGTGATAGATGAAAGATTTTAAAAAAAACAAACACCTATCACTACCTCCTTCTCTGGCCCCAGCACCCGGCAAGGCTATGGATGCAGCAATGGCTTCAGCAGCAAATCTCCCCTTGCCATAAATGACCAATGGAATTGATTTTTATTCTTTCTAATGTATTATTCTTGACACTTGTGAACTTTTAAAGATAATGTTTCTGTCAGACTTGTATTTTGATTATCCCAACAGTTTCTGTTTTGTGTGTTTTGTTTTGTTTTTACAAATAGAACTAGCAACCATGAAAAAATGATGCTTCTTCTGTGCACAGCAGTCACCTAGGCACTCTAAATGCAAGATGACATCTCCATACCTAGTCCAGTGAACCATCTTTCTTCTTTCTTTCAGTTGTGCCTTTGTTAAGAAGGCGGCACATTATGATGCCTCCATTTCCTTTAATCTTCTGAAGAACCTTTTAAGAGCACATCACATACTATCCCATGAAAGACTGATATACTTTGAAACTCTGGACCCTAACTTGTAAGGTATTGTTCCAAATGTAAAGCTTTCAGAATGTGACTCTTTCAAGAAGGTTTTCTTTTTCCTAGCCTCATTTCCCTCTAATCTTGGTTTTAATGCAATACATTCTGATCTCAGTTTTCTCTGCTCATGTGAGCCATCCTTAGCCATCCAGAAAAAGACCTGATGTGGTGATACAGCTTAGGGTGAGCATCAAAGCGTCTGCCTCTGGGGATGTCCACCAAAGGTAAGATTTATTTTAGACTACTTTGGAGGCCACATATTTTAAATCAGATTCAAATTACAAAATTTCCTTGGGTTGTGGGGGAAGCAAAGTTTCAGATAGAAGCCTCCCCACTGACTATAGCTGAGAAACAAATAAACTGCAATAACTTTTTTTTTTTGGCTTTTTGACAGAATCAGATGAAATTTGCATGCAGTGTAGCCCCTTTTTAGTATATGAAGCTTGTCACATTTTATACAAATAGGTGCAGGTCCTTTACATTTTTATCTTTTTTTTTCAAAGGAACTGTCTTCACACAGACACACAGACGTACACACACCTCATACACACACACAACCCTTGTACAAAATTTGCAAGCATAATTGGTCCCTCTAGTGGAATGAAGCCTATCTCATTTAGATAGCCAGGTATGTATGAGCGCCCCTTCCCCCTGGGAAGCTGTAATAATTTTAATGTTTTCAACAAAATTCAGTTCTCTCTCTCTCTCTTTCTTTAATGCTCAATTTGCATGGAAATTATACACATGTATACTAGAAATAACTTGCAAAATTTTCAAAGCATAGGCACAGGATGTGCGTGTGTGTGTGCACGTGAATGAGGGAATAATAAAAGTTTGAAAGGGGGAAAGAGTTACCATCTCCTTCCACATGTGGGGTGGGGATTGTAGAAATATGTCTCAAAACAGCCTACACTATTGAGAAATCTTAATGATTTTAGAAGGATAGGTGCACAGGTTGGCACGTCATGCTAAATGAAAAACAATGTTAAGGTTCTGCATTGTTTTGTTGTTTCTGCTCAGTTGAGAATACCAACATTACAAGAATGGAAAGTGCTTCACATCACCCTTGAGGGAGCAAATAGATGTTATTCCACTGAGAAAAATATATATGAAAGTAGACAATATAGATCTTTTGCAGGGAACCTTTGCAATTTGTAAAATGTTAAGAAGTGATTCAGTTTGCCCCGTGATAGTCTCACATGTGTGCACACACACAGTATTAGACTAATGGCTTATGCATCCATATAGGGTTGCCATGATTCTCTACTACAAAACTGGTAGAAAAGTATACAGGACTGGATTGGGCACATTATTGATAAAATATCCACATTTTGACATTTAACCTTATTTTATTGCATATTTCAGTAGTTTAAGGTGTCTTGTACCAACTGTACTTCGCTGGGGCGGGGGAGGGAAGAAGGGAGATCCCCTTCCTTCCTATAACCTTTGCTGTGGAGGGGGGAAGAGAGCAAGGGAAACCCCCCTTCCTTCCCACCTTCTTTGCTGTGAGGTCGGGTTCTCCCTCCCTCTCTCCCCCTCCCTTCTTCCCTCTTCCACTCTGGAAGGGAGAAAGGAGATCCACTCCCCCCTCCACTCCCCCCTCCCTGAGATGCCCCCTTCTTCTCCCTTCTACTCAGCCCCCCAAAAAGACATGCTGCACTCTCAGAGGACAAATCTCCAGGCCTCGGGTGTCCCCACTTTGGTCCTCTGGCCACAATCCTGCTCACTGGACTTCCCCAGAGGCATCACCCCCTGGCAAGGCAGTGGGGGTGTCTTGTTGAGGTCCGGAATCTGAGAGGGGGTTCTCTGTATCGCCTTCAGACCTCCTCCTCCTCCTCCTCCTCTTCTAGGGCCTTTCTTCCCTACTCTCCCAGCCCTCTACAGCTTCACCTTCCCCAGGTGGGAGCCTCACTTCCAGCTCCTGCCCCCTCCACAGCTCCCTAACTTCCCCCTTCCCCCAATGCCAGCAGGGTCCTGCACCCAGCCCACTCCGTCTCCAGCCTGCCCTAAATTGCTTTTACCAACTACGGTGCCCCTTTCCTCACCAAGTCCTACCCCCACCCCCACCCCACTAGCCTTTTCTGCTCAGTCTGCTCCCTTCAGAAGAAGAAGGCATGCTTACTCTGCCCCCTCCTTTTGTGTTTAGGGCAACCCCACCCACCCCTACAAAAGAGGTTTTCTCACTCCTTTCTCTCTCTCTCTCTCTCTTGCCTCATCTTCTTCTTCTCCAGATGCCCTCCTTCTCCTTCCCCCCCCCACGCCAGACCCTCACCCCAGCCCAAGAACACCCTGCACCCCAGGCAGCCTCCTCTCCCACACAGCACGCCCCACTGCTTCGCTCCTCTTCCTTCTAGCTGGCCCAGCTGGGCTTCACCAGTGGGGAAGTGCAATGCAGCCTCTCAGCGAGCGCAGCAGGAGTGGCGGTGGCAGCCATAGGGACCCTCCCACTCCACCTCCCTCTCCTTTGCCACCACAAGTGCTGCTGCTGTGGCTCACCTCGGTGCATCCCAGGGCTAACTGCTCACTGGGTGCCTCTTCTTAGCTCCGCCTGGCTCTCCCACTCTGGTGGCACCTCTGCTGATGCTGTTCAGGGTGGCAGCAACCACTCCTGCTGCCCGCAGGCTGGGAAGACTGGCCATGCATCCCCACA
Source organism: Gambelia wislizenii (assembly GCA_030847615.1). Classification (NCBI taxonomy): domain Eukaryota; kingdom Metazoa; phylum Chordata; class Lepidosauria; order Squamata; family Crotaphytidae; genus Gambelia; species Gambelia wislizenii. The sequence continues at coordinate 77,944,504 of JAUMIR010000006.1, read as the reverse complement.
TGACGCTTAATTCACCATGGCACACTGGGGCAGAGAGGAGGCCTTCAGCATAGCCTTCAGCAGAGGAAGCTGGACTGGCATCCAGGATTGGCTGCTTCAAGCAACCCAGCCAGATGGGATGATTTTCTGTCCCAGACTTATGGCAAGCCTACATCCATAAAACCTTGCTTGCTTTTAAGCTGCAAGCAGACCTCATCTCAAGTATGATGGTGTTGCTCTGCCCTGTCCTTCTCTCTGGTGGGGAAAATTAAACCTAAGGTTATGGGGAGATAGTAGAACTCCTTGGGGCTGGTTCCACGACAGGAAAAAGTTCACCAGATTCCGGATTACCATCCTTTCGCATGAGGAGCGCATAAATCACACGATGCCTGGCATTTTCGAATGATGAAGACAGATCCAGATACTTTCTGTTTTGCTTAATTCACACAGGCAAAGGTGTGTGTGGGGGGAATCGCCTCCAGATGATTAAAGTCAGGCAGGAGGCGGTGAGGGAGCAAGGAGGGGGTTATGGAGACCATAAATAATGAGAGGAAAGAAAAAGGACAAACAAACAAGTGATCAAAAGAGCGATCTGCCAAACTCCCTCGTCTTCCCCAGCCCCGAAAGGCTTCTGTAAAGAAAGGAGTCAATGAAAGCACGGACAAGCAAAAGCATGGTGGAGCAGATTCCCTTCATGCATGCACACATAAACACACACCACAGAACTAGGGCTTGCCTCATTTGGTTTCCCTCCCTCCAAAGCCTTGAATAAAGGCAAGTGAATGGAAGGACAAACAAACAAAAGAACGAATATGCGATCAACTGTTTTCCAGCACACACACACACACACACACACACCAGCGAAGCAGTGAAGCATCTTCCCACCCCCCACCCCCCAAAAGATAGACAGGAAGGGCTCCGTTTTCCAAAGTGGGTTGCAAGCAGAAGGAGGGTGAATTTCTTCTCTCCAACCCCTCAGTCTTTTCGGATAAAGCAGAATGGTCACTCCAACCAATCAGGATTCAGCTCTGCTCACAGTAATTCGAAAAGGCAGATGCCAGTTTACACGATCGTTAGTTCCCACGATAAATTATGTGCATTTTCACGAACTTAATCAAAAAAATTCAGAAAACTAGCGAAAGCTGATACTGCGCAACTTATGGGTTTTTTGCACCCCCTCCTTCTGAAAAGGGTGCTGTTGCTTCGAGATGCATGGGAACTATCAGGCTTCTTGTCGCATTCTTTGAGGATTTATTTTGCCATGTAAACGACCCCCTTATCCCTGCTTGGAGAGTTTATTTCAGCAACAGCCATGTACTGAGGTACTGAGTCGTTCCTCTTCCTGGAAGCCCTGGGTGCTACCTCTGCTGATTGAGCTCACCCTCTGCTTTGTCTCCCACCAGGATCACCATAAAAATAAAGATAATGGCATATCCAGATAGAGACTGAAATCCAGATGTCCAAGGTCTGTCTGGTAGCATGTCAAATATGCTCTGTGTGTGAAGAAGAAGTGGGATGTGGAGCTGATCCCTGATGCCAAGAGAGGAAAATGTGGAACACCAACTTTGCACGTTCAGCTGCTGAATCAGAGCCTTTCTGCTCCTGAAACACCTGGGCCTGGCTCTACTCCAATTTGAATAGCTCCCTAGCTAACCTCCCATATGTCTTTAACAGTGGCCCATAAAATTGCTCCTGATAAGGTAGGATTTTTAAACAGAGCTTGGAAATATTATTTCTTTTGGAATTGTAACCCAAAAAAGTAACTTTTCCAGTTCTGTTTTTAATGGTGTGCTAGGAGTATCAGAAAAGGGACACTGATCACAATGATATTGGGCACTTATATAATATTGCTTAGTTTTTGAGACAATAACATATATCAATGGAAATCCAATTCAATCTCTCGTTATGAAGAAGCAAAAATATACACAAGCACTTCACATCTAGGGTTGTCAAATGACCATTAAAATCTTTGTCCTGCTCCTACGCCTGTAACAATAGCTTTATTTGCCAAAATTAGCTTAGCACGCTATGGAAATCATCATTCTTGTCTGCAAATACCTGCAAATCAAACACAAAAACAAGGACTGGTTAAAAATATGACCATCCTTCCTACACATGAAACAAGCAGGATATATATTTTGTACTCAGGAATCATAACAAGTATACAAATCGCTCATACAAAGCGACCCACAGAGATAGCAAACTCAATTTTTCTTTCATTTATCCTCCAGAAGTCAATGCTGCAAATCGATGGAAGACTGTGTAAACAAGGAAGGGGGGATTGGAAGGGCATTAATCTTTGCAGCTTCCTTGCTTTAGTGCAAAAAGTTTCAGCAAAGTCTCTAGCTTGAAGGTTCCTGCTGGAATCATTAAATCATGCCTTACAATACTTCTGCTCTTTTGCTCCACAGGATGGCTGACTGCTTGACTGACGAGCATTCTCATTACTGCCCTTCCTACGGGTCCTTTTCAGCCGATTTAACTAGCCAATTCAATTAAATATAAATAGTATTTTTCTGACAAATGTACAAGTAGTTAGAATACCTGTTGAGAAGTAAAACAGTCAATCTACATGTGTTTAAAATGTTTTAAAATGGTTCAGATAATAATTACACACCGAGTGCACACATCTTGATATGTATTCTTGGTATATGGCTTATTAAAGTGCATATGTGGGCACACTGGTGGGAGGGGAGAATATAGGCATTTGCATTTGCAAAGTCTAGCCAAGGAAATTGTTCTCCTCTCCTCCTGCTTCAAATCAGTTGATCCATTTATGTGCTCAGATCTTTTAAGAAGGAAGCACTCCTCTTAACACAGACAGCTCTATGCAAGTGAGAGTCATGCAAAAACTAGTAACAACCACCACCAACAATGCATACTTTTAATGCATAGAATATTCCATGTTTGGATTTTACAACAATGAACGCTTTCAAAATAGTATAGGTCAGGGTAAGCAAAGTGTGGACTTCCAGATGCTCCTGAATTGCACCTTCTAGCATATAACTACACTGGCTAGGGCTGCTGGAAAGTCCAGTTAAATAACACTTTGCCCACTTCAGTATAGGCTGAAAAACAAGCACTCTGCCAGCTTCATGAGCTGGTGATGTAAGACAGCTAAGGTCAAATCATCTTATTCATTTATTAAGTTTATATGCTGCTCTTTTTATTACTAATGATTGATTTTCTAGGAAGCTCAGGATTTCCTGACTATCTTGGTTATATAGGCACTGAGCATGAGTATGCTATGATCTGTATAACATTAAGAACTTAAGCGCATCAGGTCCCCTCAGAGTGTGTGTTGGGAGGATGGTCAGCCCTATCATTAGGCAGAATGAGCTCAGACAGGAGATATAAGGGATGGTGGGACCAGCCGTGGCTGACCCCAACTGTTTGTCTTGAATCACCTGGCTTTTCTTCTTGCTTGGAAGACGGAGATGCATTCATCACACAATCTGTTCTGCATCCCCTAAACTGACCTTCTGTCCTTCAGTGTGGTGGAATGCCTTATCCTGAAACCAACACTGAAGAAAGTTTCAGCTGCTAGTCCCTTTCAGCTTCCACATTTGGAATGGCGTGGGAGTGATACTTGCCATCTTCTCCTTACCCCACATAGCAAACTCTTGGATAAAAGGTTCATATATGTGTTGCTTGCACATCTCATATTTCTTACTCCATATAATGGAAGGAGTCTTTGCTGTAGAATTTTGAGCATGACTTTGCTTGCATGGGAAATTAATGTAATGGTCCTGTAGTCACTGCAATCTTTTGTGAGGGTGGGAATGTGATCGTTTCCAGTCTGTGAGCCATTGCTTCATTTTCCTTATTTGTTGGCAAATTTTGGTTAGAACTGAAGTTGATTCTCTCTCTGTAGATTGTAGGTGTTTTATTGGTATGTCATCTCTTCCTGGTGATATATTCTTTCCAATTGCTTTGAATGCAGCTTTCATTTCACTTTCTAAGATCTAGCGTTCATCTTTGTATGTTTCTTCTTCCCATGTGTCATCCATCCTTTCGTCTCTTTTATATAGCTCTTCTGTGTATTGCTTCCATCATCTTATTATTTCATCTTGGTCATATATTATGTTTCTCTGTTGGTTGTAGACATCCCATCCATGGTTTAAATTTCCCTTTTGGTTTTGCAGATCTTGTGGAAGAGGTCTCTTGTTCTTTCTTATTTGTTTTCATCTTCTGTTACTCTGCACTGATTATTATAGTAATTCTCTTTATGTTTGAACACTAATCATTGAACAGTTGCATTAATGGTTCTGGTTTTGTTCCTATCTCTTTTCTCTTTTGCTTCTTGTCTTTCCTTTACTGCTTGAAGCATTTTGTATGTCATCCATTGTTTCTTTTTCTTTTTATCCATGACTAGCATCTCCTTGCATTCTTCCTTTATTATGTCCCTGGATTCTGTCCATAGTTCTTCTGGTTCTCTGCCAATTACCAGAGATGCAAGCTGGGTTCAGGAAAGAAAGAGGCACTAGGGAATCACACTGCAAACATATGTTGGATAATGGAACAAACCAGGGAATTTCAGAAGTAAATCAGCATGTGTTTTATAGATTACAGCAAAGCCTTTGACTGCATAGACCACAACAAGCTATGGATTGCTCTTAAAGAAATGGGTGCATCATTACATTTGATTGTCCTGATGTGTAACCTCTACTCTGAACAGGAGGCTACCATTAAAACAGAACATGGAGAAAAAGAATGGTTCCCAATCAGAAAGGGAGCCAGACAAGGCTGCATTCTGTCACCCTACTTGTTCAACTTGTGAGCAGAAAATATTATGCACAGAGTAGGTTTAGACTTGGAGGAAGGAGGGGTGAAGATTGGATAAAAGAATATCAACAATCTAAGATATGCAGATGACACCATACTACTAGCAGAAAACAACAAAGATTGGGAAAAATACTAAAGATTGTCAAAGAAGAAAGTGCTAAGGCAGGCTTACTGTTGAATATCAAGAAAACAAAAATAATGACCACAGAGAATCCATATAAATTCAGTACAGACAATGAGGAATTTGAAATAGTTAAAGATATCTAGGATAATATCTGGTATCAATCATTGATCAGAACGGAGATTGCCATCAAGAAATCAGAAGAAGACTAGAAATGGGAAGGGCAGCTATGAAAGAACTAGACAAAATCCTAAAGTGCAAAGATATAAAACTGAACACTGGATTGTCCAAGCCATTGTATTTCTCATCACCATGTTTGGAAGTGAGAGCTGCACAGGGAAGAAATCTGATAGAAAGAAAATCAAGTTATGTGAGATGTGGTGCTGGGGAAGAGTGCTACAGATACCGTGGACTGCCAAAAAGACCAATAAATGGGTCCTAGAAGAAATAAAACCTGAGCTCTCCCTGAAAGCCAAGATGACTAAACGGAGACTGTCATACTTCAGCCATGACTTGCTCAAAAAGACAATAATACTGGGTAAGGTAGAAGTCAGTAGGAAAAGAGAAAGGCCACATACTAGATGGACAGAGTCAATCAAGGAAGCCACGGCCCTGAGCCTGCAGGATCTGAGCAGAGCGGTTGAGGATAGGGTGACTTGGAGATGTCTTATTCATAGGGTTGCCATGAGTTGAAGTTAACTCAAGGGCAGTTAAGAACAACAAATGTGTTGTCTTTTAAAATCAAATATTGCAGTGAGCGTGGGGGTGTTTAGGGATTTTTATCTGTATTGTAGTTTAATTTTTGTAAGCCGCCCTGATTGTTTTAACAGAGGGGCGGGGTATAAATAAATAAATATTATTATTACTATTACTATTACTATTACTATTATTATTATTATTAATTTCTTGGGAGCAAGCTCCACTGAATACAATGGGATTTCACTCTGAGGAAATAGCAATGAGATTTCCAAATGTAACTATGTACAAATAGCTGCATATTTATTTTACTTTTGCTAGCTCATGGAATGATTCATGGTGGCAGTGACAGAACCAGGCAAGTCATTCCTTGGAAGGCATTCTAAAATTCAAGGGATCTGTCTCCTATATGTGCCTGCCAAACTCTCTTACTTCTCTGCTTCATATGGGAGAAATAATAACAATAATAATAATAATAATAATATTTATTTATACCCCGCCCCTCTGTTAAAACAATCGGGGCGGCTTACAAAAATTAAAATACAATACAGATAAAATCCCCAAACACCCCCCACCCCACCCTCCCCCATAAAAAAATATTAAACAATTATAAATTAAAACCAACTGATCTAAAATCACATTTAAAAACAATAAATACTATAAAATACTATAAATGGCCAGTGTACTAAAAGAAGCCAGGATCCCCTGAGGCCGGGATCTAATTAGGAAAGGCCTGCCGAAAGAGATCCATCTTTAGTGCTTTTTTAAAGCTACTCAGGGTTGTTATCTGACGGATCTCGTTCGGCAGGTCATTCCACAATTTGAAGATGGTAGTGGAAAAGACTATTTGGCCTTCTGCACTTGTATACACAGGACACATCTATACACCATGTAAGACTGTTCCTATAAGCCTAGTATTATGTCCTCTGACTGGGAAAACCTTTCTGATGTCTTAAGAGACAGAGATCCCACTCACACTGGCTGATTTTTCAGTTCAGAGTTGTTACAGTGCTGCTGGGGTCAGAAAATATGTCTGCAAAAATTCCTCCTCCTGCACAGCAAATAAGTTAAAACTCTATCTTCAGTACAGTCTATTACATCTGGAGTATGTCTGGACTATACAGTTATACCAGCTTCAAACCTCTTTGATTATTATAGTTCCATCCTATAGAATCATGGGATTTGTAGTTTGGTGAGGGACTTAGAAATCTCTGTAAACCAGCACTAGAACTTTCTAGCACAAAATTCTATGTGCCTTCCTTTCTCAACCTACAAATTCTTAGAGTCTATGAGATATAGCCATGAAAGTTAACATGATATGAAACTGACACAACTGTGTAGCAGACATGCACCCTAGGTATTGTCTAAACAGTGAAAATACTCCTCACGGAATGCAAGGGGAATATGAGCTGTCTTAATGGCATCCTATATCATATCGCTGTATTCAGAAGAAGGGGGGCTAAATACACCATATTCTCTTCAGGAAAAGCCTTTGCTGCTTTTCCTGGAGTTTTTAAAAAACAGTGATGGGGGAAATATGCATACCTGCTCATTGGGACAAGTAGCTGAATTGATTCACTTTCCCAAAGCAGCAGAAGCTGAAAGCTGACTGGCCAAATGAGCGGGGTGGGTGGGTGGGGGCAGGGCTTGTTAACAAGGCAAGCACTTGGAACCACCATTTTTTTTTCACCTTAGGGAGCGAACGCTAATGTGATAAAATGGGGGTTTGAAGGATTTTTGGATTTCTGTTAAGGTGAAATATTGCACTTTCGCACCTTAAATATGCTTTTTAAAAAATACTGTATAGCAACGGCAACTGGTGAGAATAAAAACACAAGTAACTCACTCACTGCCACCATCTTGATTTACAACCTGCCACCACCCTCAAAAACCATGAAGACAAATCACAGCTGCTGCAAGTTGCCTTTACTGTGGAGCAATCTGCTTCTTTTTGCCTTGTGTAGACAACCCCCGAGTTAACCGAACTATGTTCATCTCCCAAGCTGCCAGAAGCAATACTGTAGCATTAATGGAAAGATGTAAGTTACTTTGGATTAGGTTCTCTGTCTATTTCATACTTGGAGAATTGCATTGGTTCACCAAAGCCCAAAGAAAGCTGAGAGTCCAACTAGACAATATTTCAGAGATATAGATAGCAGCTAGGTCTTTTTCCTTTCTTTCTGACTACAGTAGGACCCCCCATATCCACTGGGGATTGGTTCTGCACCTCCCCTGTGGATACAGAAAACTGTGGATAATAGCAAATGCCATTGAAAATAATGGGACTTCTGGTTTAAAATACCACAGAGTTGCCTTGGAGGACCTAGAAAGTGGCTAGAGAGGACACATTTTCTAGGAAGACTCTATGGTAGGTGTGCTCCTTTGTGTCCCATGGGTAATTGAATCAGTGATACAGGGGTCCTACTGTATAGTTGTTGTGTGTAAGCACAGGAGTCCAATCCAGACTGAGAGTTGTGTGTGTGTGTGTGTGTGTAGGATGGGGTGGAGGCTAACCCTTTTGTCACAATGCAGACTGGTTCTGCTGTACCTATGATTGTTATTGCTAAAAGTGAATCTTTTGTTTAAATAGACCATTTGGGGGCAATGGAAACTAGTGGTCCCACCACACCCCTGATCACAGCAGTGTTACAATGTAGGGCAAAGGCTTAAGGACCCATGCTCCCCACATATTAGGGACCCTGTTCCAGATGGGGTCACCTGTGCTTACTAGAGAATAAACAGGTAGTGATGGGGAAAGTCATAGCTGGTAGCTGCAGCTTTAAAGTATTGTCTAATTTAACACCTGGAAGCAAGAGAAGGCAGGAAAGCTGGAGTTTAAATAATGAGAAAGAAGTTATTTCCTTGTGTTTGCAAGCTGCAAACATTTGCTGTAATGTACCGATATATCATAACAGTGCAAGAACCATTTCAAGCTTTCCACTGTGATGAAAAATTCATTATTCATGCACTGACATCAGTCTGTTTCTTTAATCTGAGACACTGCAGCTACATCTGATAACTGGAAGAAATAAATAGAAAGTCCCTGGAGATTAAAGAAATCTGTAACTTTTATCTAACATCCATCATCTCTTCTTAACTGGATGCAGCTTTATTTTGGGCTCTGGGGTTCCGAGGAATGCATATTCGTAACACATGCTATAATCCATCTCCCCTCAACATATCTACAAAACCAAACTCTGTAATATTTTTGGTCCATCTAAGGAAGTGAACTGACTTTAGACGCCCTTGTTTTTTACTTGAGGAGAAACTTAATTGTCACACAAGATGCAAAAGGGGAAACATCAGATCTGCAGCAGTTTTTTTTAAAAGATGTTCACGTTTTAAAAATTGGCATCCATTTTTAATGTATATTAAATTAAAAATGGAACACCCATTGGTTTTGAAATGTATTAAGTAGGATATTTAAATTAGATATAGAAATATAATTATTTTCAATATATGATAATAGTGTCATCAATGTAAGTAACTGATAGGCAAGAGAACTTAAGAGTAAATTAATAATAGGCATTGGTTATACTGATGAATGAGATGTATTCTCTGGGAAGCTAGTGGGAAGTCTTTTTAATGTATGTTATACATTATACGTCATAGGTAATAGGGTGTTCAGTCACATTATATATATATATATAGAGAGAGAGAGAGAGAGAGAGAGGGAGAGAGAGAGAGGGAGAGAGAGAGAGAGAGAGAGAGTAATTAACTCTAGGTGTTATTTGTTAAGCAATATGTAGAATTGTTTAGGATAAAGTGTTTAGGATATTTTTTTTTATAGGGGAGTGTTGTTGTTTGTGTTGTTTATGTAAAGAATAGGTACGTTTTGTTTGATAAGTTGTATTTTGTTTTGATTTGTTGTATAGTGTCTATTAAATGTATTAAAAAATAAAAAAAGATGTTCACTTGTCTTTAGATGTTCACTTTCTTGAAATCAGGTTCAAATAAAGATGGTGTACTTTTTTAATTTTTTAGTTATTTATACCCCGCTCTTCAGCCACAAGGCTATCAGAGCAGCTTACAAACTGTTTTAAGCAATAGCAATTTACACATCTACACTGAATTAAGCAGTTTCCAATGTGTGTAGTAGTACAGCAAAGAAAGCTTAAATGAAAAAAAAATGATTATTTTTTTTAACTGGAAGGAACTGGAAAGACAGAAAAGCCCAGAGCTTGGAAAAGTTAACTTTTGGACTACATCTCCTAGATTTCTCCAGCTAGCATGGCCATGCCAGTTAGGGATTTTTTGTAATTATCATTAAAAAGTACTGTAATTTTTCTAAGCCCAAGACAATCTTGGCATTGAAGCAAACATCCCTAATTGAACTATTTCAACCAGATAGTCTGCAGAGTGAACATACATCTTTCTACCTGTAGTGATGTGGGGCTCCTTACCACTGCCTACAAAGGGGCATAGCACCCAAAGCGAGTCTTGTTATTTCAGTTCATAAGGCATGGTCCCACAAGTGCCCCTCTCCCACCTGACAATAAATATAGACTACTTTAAATAAACTAAAAATGAACAATTTTATGCCTTTTCTGTATCTGATGTGGCTACCTTGTCCTGTCAAATGCTACGACAGACCCTGCACCTTTTGTCTTCAAGGCCTGCAAACTTATTCTGGCTGTTAAGATCTGTGATTCTCCCAAGCATCTCCAGGGTGCTTCTTATAATGCTGAGTAATTACAGTCCTAAGAGAAAGGGAATACGGTATTTTGTGATGGAATTAGTTGGCTACACATTTCTCTCATCAGTTGTCTCAAAACCTTCTGCAACACCAGGGCGACCTGAAAAGGTGCCCCATATTTAGGGAACAGTCTTCCAACCCTCCCCATCTCCATTGTGTTTCATTTGCTCAGCTTTCTCACAATGCAAAGCCAAGATCCCAAAGTATTCTTCAAACTTGGGTGATTGTCTCACACCCCTCAAAAACAAGAAAATTAAAGTTGTCTGCATGTAGCAAAATAGAGTGCTATATTCGGTCACCCCTCTGTATCCACAGACTGCATCCACGGATTCAACCAACCACGGTTCAAAAAATAATTTTTTAAAATTCCAAAAAGTAAAACCTTGATTTTGCATTTTATATAAGGGGCACCATTTTACTACACCACTGTATATAATGGGACTTGAGCATCCTCAGATTTTGGTATCCATGGAGGGTCCTAACCAAATCCCAGCTGATACCAAAGGTCCACTGTATGTACAGCTACAAAATAAAAGTCCTCCAAAATCAAGGCCCATCCATTAAACAATTGGTGGGGTCTGTTTAGAAGAGGAAACACAAACTTCTCACTGGGGTATTAACATAGGCCTGATTAAAGCAAGTGTTATAATCATTTCAGTTGCCAGTGTCTCACCAAACATATCATAGAACTGCAAGTTATATCTTCTTCAAATACGCATGGCACAGGTGTCATTTTATAGCACACCCTCCTCCCTGAAATGCAGGGGAAGCCATGTTGACCATAAAAAATATGCAAACTCCATTTTGTAGTGATGTCTTTATAGGGTCAATCAAAAAGGTGCAAAATTCATTATGCTAGCTTTCAGGGCTCATAGAGTTCTTCACCAGGCATATATATATATATATATATATATATTTTAAAAGCACTCAGAATGACTAATTGATCATTCAGGACTTCCAGGGATCTTCTCTCTCTCTCTTTATCTTTTTCTCTTCAGTTGTTTCCCACTGATGAGTTCTCTAACTGATGCCTAAAATAATTTCATTCTGAGAATCACCCTCTGAGGTTCACTGCTGCAGATCTGATGTTTCCCCTTTTGCATCTTGTGTGACAATTAAAGTTTCTCCTCAAGTGAAAAACAAGGAGTCTAAAATCAGTTCACTTCCTTAGACAGACCAAAAACGTTAGAGTCTGGTTTTGTAACTACAGGCCTAGACTCCAGGATTTCTTACAACTACAAGCTCCTCATAGTCATGTGGCTTCTGATCCTCTCTTACACAGTCTTCATTTTCTCCAACACTCCATCCTCTGACCTTCTCTTCATATCTCTTGATGTATCAACCGCTTCATGACAGTAGAGGCTGGTGTTTCTGATGTCAGAGTGGCGGTGAATCCACTCTGTGTTTTAGGAGATTTTCAGACAGGCAAAAATCGCCCCTTGCCGCGCGAGCAGCCTCCCGAAACTGCTGCGCGGCAAGGGTCTTTTTCGGACGACGCTGTGCCTCTAGCGAAGCCGTCCGTGTCACTTCCGTGAAGCTTGGGACGGCTCCGCGTCATATTTCAATCACGGGCAGCCTCCGTGCTTGAAATATGGCGCGGAGCCGTCCCAAGCTTCACGGAAGTGACACGGACGGCTTCGCTAGAGGCACAGCGTCGTCCGAAAAAGACCCTTGCCGCGCAGCAGTTTCGGGAGGCTGCTCGCGCGGCAAGGGGCGATTTTTGCCTGTCTGAAAATCTCCTTAGTTTGAATTCTAAAGCAGCCACCCAAATTGCTGAACTTATTTGGGGATAGGGTTCAACATTATGGATAGCTCAAAAACTATGGTTGGCATGCCAATAGATGAAACAGAGTATCCATTTGTTACCTTGGTGTCTTTTTCCATGACCAAATGTCACTCACCCGGAGCTACTGAATTAATGGCTAAATTTTTTTTCCTCCTTGTGTAAGAAGCTGAGGATTCTCATCATTTTTAAGCTGCTTACAACTTCAATTTGGGGCCCTTGTGACATGCTGCTGAACAACATCAGACACATAAATCCTCCCCGCTGGCATTTTAGCAAAACGTACTAAGACATGCAGAATTATTGTCCGCTTTGGGGGAAAGAAGGAACACTTCACAGACCCTTGAAGAAAACTCAAATTCAGTCTGACACACTTTTGTCGCATTAGCAGATAAAAATAGCAGTGGATTTTTTTAAAAAAAAAAATCCTCAAGTTATTTAACTCTCATCTAGTTAGCATTACATATTCCTCCTGGGCTTGGCATTAAAACATTTAATTAAAAGGTAGATTTTTTTTTTACTTGAACAGAGCTGTAGAAACACAAAGTTGGTAGAGACAACAGGTGTGTCAATACTGTTCCCAAGTCTCCTTTGTCCCAGTACACACACACATACAGAGAGAGAGAGGGAGGGTCCATAAAAAGGCTCTGCCATTTTAAGTTTTCATAGAATCATAGAATTGCAGAGCTGGAAGAGACCACGAGGGCCATCCAGTCCAACCCCCTGCCATGCAGGAAATCACGATCAAAGCATCCCCGACAGATGGCCATCCAGCCTCTGTTTAAAGACCTCCAAGGAAGGAGACCCCACCACACTCCGAGGGAGTGCGTTTCACTGTTCTGAATTACTTAGCAGCTCTGTAGCTATGTTCAAAGGATCATAGAATCATAGAGTGAAGAGATCACAAGGACCATCTAGTTTCTGCCATGTAGGAACACACAATCAAACCACTCCTGACAGATGACCATCCAGCATATGTTTTAAAACCTCCAAAGACGGAGACTCCACCACGCTCCAAGGCAGTGCATTCCACTTCCGAACAGCTCTTACTGTCAAAAAGTAAGGTGTAATCCAAAAGTAATTTTCCCAGGCTCTGAATGCAGCCTAGAATCATAGAATTATAGGGCTGGAAGGGATCCCAACAGCCATCCCATCCACTCAGCTTCTGCCCTGCAGGAACACACAATCAAAGCCCTCACGACAGATGGCCATCCAGCCTCTGCTTAAAAACCTCCAAAGAACGAGATGACCTTCACACTTCCCTCCCCCCACTTCTCTCTCACATACCCCTCTCCGACACATGCCTGGCTGGTTTTGACGATCCTGGGAGTAGGGGGCGAGGGAGCAGCAAACTCCCTCCAGCTTCAGCCACACGGAGGGCAGCTCCTTCTTTCTCTTTCTTTTTCTCTTTCTAGTAGGAGATTTTTGCAGGAGGAGGGTGGGTGTGTGGGGGTGCCCCCCCCGGAGATGCTGATTTGGTGGTATGGTTAAGCTGGCCCTGGAGAGGAGTGGGAGAGGAGACTGTGGGACAGGAACGCCTTTTTCTTTCCTGTCTGATCATCTAAGACTCCTAGATTCCTTTTGCATGTACTGCCATCAAGCCAAGTGTCATCTATCCTATACCTGTGCATTTCATTTTTACTGCCCAAGTGTAGTATCCTACATTTCTCCCTGTTGAAATTCATTTTGTTAGTTTGGGTCCAGCTTTCTATTCTATTAAGGTCATTTTTAATTCTGATCCTGTCCTCTGGGGTATTAGCTACCCCACCTAATTTGGTGTCATCTGCAAACTTGATAAGCATGCCCTCTATTTCCTCATCCAAATCATTGATAGAGATGTTGAATAGCACTGGGTCCAGGACAGAACCCTGTGGCACCCCACTGGTCACTTCTCTCCAAGATGAAGAGGAACCATTGGTGACTACCCTTTGGATTCGGCCCATCAACCAATTATAAATCCACCTAACAGTTGCATTGTCTAGCCCGCTACTAACTTTTTTTGGCAAGACTATCAGTCTAGCTCAGACAAAACCACTCAACACTTTTCATAGCAAAGTTCTGAAAAGGTGATGCCCAAAGCAGAATGCTTAGAATTAAAAATGTGTGTCTAAATCAGAATAACCTAATATCTTTATGGTTCTAGCGAAGTCCATTCTTATGAAATGTCTTTTAGCTAATTAGAACATTATAACAACTAAATTGCATTTCAGCTCCATCAAAAGTAGGTAAGGGGGGGGATAGCTTATTATGCACCTCTTGCCTTTAAAAACACCCAATTATATGCTTTCTCACTTTAAAATTGTACTACCTTCTCAGTTAAAAGACCAGTGAATGACCCTTAAAGGAAGGCTCTGCTAAAAAGGAATAATATGTGAACTTTGTCCAAATGCAAACTAAATCATACACAAAGAAAAAATCACCAGTTGTATAAAAAAATAAAGGGCATGGGCAGCAGCAGAGGGATCCACTGGTGAGTTTAAACCAATTTCAGTAGTAACCTGTCTTTAATATTTTTGAGGAAATTCTTTGAATAAAATGCCTGTGTCTAAAAATTCAATATACCTGGCATAATTCCCCAATACATTAGTAATCCAGTTGTCACATTTCATGCATTTTCCATATCTACAAGGTGGAATTTCCCCCACTGGTTCAGTCTTATTGGGAATAGATTGGAAATCACTCTCCGTTCTCGGCGTACACTCTTACCTCCCTGGGTTGTTGAAAGATGTCAGTAGCCCAACCCTGTGCAGGTGTTGGGTATACTGTGTCACAGGTATTAAAAATTGTGCAAGATTATATGGCCATATCTGACTGAAGGATCCACCTCCCAAATCAGCTTCCTTGTCTTCATTCAAGAGTTTTTTTCCCTTCAATTGGGAATATTCTCTATGAAAAATGTTCATCTACTGAACATCATGGGTTACCCTTGCTCTTTCCAAGTAAGTTTTGAGATTCTTCTACAAGGCATGTTACTCTATTGCAGCAAAACCAACAGAAGAATCTCTTCAGACTATGAAATTTACTACCAGAGGAATTTCAAAGTGAATTTCCATTGTGAAACTACTCAATTAACATTAATCAAGAAGGGATCAACTATCTACTGATACTGAATGTTTATTGGCATGAGTCAAAGAATCATCTTTAAAAAAAAAATAAATACCACAGGGATGTTGCCTTAGCACACATGCTTGGTATATAGACCGACTGAGCTGCTTATGTTGAATCAGCAAGTAAAGCCATGGAACTGACCAGAAATATATCAGTATATATGTACTGTATATGGCCCTTTGCATAGTTTTATAAGCATCAAAACGCATAAACTCCTGCCTCCAAGGAATGCAGTGGTGGCACACGAGGGGTGCGGAGAAGCCAAACCATACCAGGTGAAGCCATTGGGAGGAGGGGTGACACCAGTCTTAGTAATGCCACAGAAGGAATGTACAGTCTAAATCTGACAAAGGGGAAGGGGGAAAGGGACATTAATGTAAGCAAGTATAATTACCCAGTGTGATGACATGTTACTTATGCCCAGCCTAGTGAGAAGGGGAGCAAGAAAATTTATATATACTGTATATATATATATATATATATATATATATCGAGAACCATTCACCACAGAAGTTGTTGTCAGAAATTAACTGAGATAACTTCAGTCCATTACATTCTTCTCTTCACTCAGTAATATATCCTTGATCCATTGCCAGCCACTTATTCTCATCTCTGTGAAACAGAAAGGAGGCAGCAAAAAATCAGAATGATAGAAGCACAAGATGAAAATCAGCTGGCAGAAGAAGGGAGAAACTTTGACCCATACCAACAGCTTGGGAAGAGAGCGGCAAGCTGTAGCAATAAACCTCCCAAGCCTGCTGTTGGAACTTGTGGAGTCCTCCCACACAAAAAAGGGCAACCAGTTTACCCAGTCGGTACCTAAATTTGCCAGATTTACAACGGGAGAAGGCTCCTGCACCTTTAATGGTTGTGTAGAAGACAAAATTTCAGCATATGTTGCTTGCCACAATCAGGTAACAAGCAACACTTGCTGAAATTCTCTGTTCTACACAACCATTAAAGGCAGAGGAGCTGTCTTTAGTTTTCACTCTGACAGCCCTACCGGCACCACAGTTTAAGGCCTGGATACATATCATGATAACTCACAGGGAGGAAGGATAAATATCTGGGACTCAACAAGTTAACCCTCCTTCCCGTGACAAAAATTAGAAGTTGTTCTTGTTGTTAGGTGCCTTCTAGTAGCAACTGACTTAAGGTGACCCTACCATAGGGTTTTCTTGGCAAGATTTATTCTATGGAGGTTTGCCATTGTCTTCCTTTTAGGCTGAGAGAGGGTGACTTGCTCAAGGCCACCCAGTGGTCTTCAGTGACTCAGCCCTAGCCTCCTGGAGTCTTCGTGATCACACATTTAGATTTAACTAAACTTACAGTCTGGTGTAAAGATTAAGGTAAAAAGATCTCATGGAAAAAGTGGGTTTGGGAGGAAGAACTTTGACAGCCATCCCTCCTGCCCTCTCTAAAGGATGCCCCTGTATGTATGACTTGCCTGGAAATATGCATCTTGGGGGAAAAGACCTTGCACACTGCAGAATCATAGTGCCATGATTCTCCTTTAACTGCCATGATTCCATCCTGTGGAATCCTGCGATTTGCAGTTTAGGGAGGGGTATTTAGAATCCTCAGCAAGAGAACTCTATTTTCTCACCAAACTATAAACCCCAGTGTTATGCAAAACACCCGTGTCATGGAAAATCCACTCATGAAACTGATTTTACAAAGGGGAATTAATAGCAACTCCAATGGCAAAGAAGAGTCTGTGTAACTTACGAGATCTTTGTCCTATGTGTACAGGTGGAGCCAGGAAAAGACACAGAGTTAGATGTCCAAAAATAGCTGATGAAACTTACTTGACCTAAGTATAGCATTCACACATGACACACATTCATTTCAACAAGCAACAAGACTAACAGATTAAGGCAAGAAATAGTTAGAAAAGGGAACTGGGCTGAGGGCTTCTTGAGGTAACACTGCACCTGCTCCTGTAGCTTGGTCTCCTTGGGAGAAGTGGCATTACTCTTGAGTAGCAGCAACAAAAAGTGGGTTGGAAGGAACTTAGGAAGGGAAGGTTAGGATTATGGAAGCGGGAAGGAAGTGCCCAAGGTCGTTGGAAGCCGCCCAAAGGTCCAGGAGGGTTAATTAGCTAACACACATTGGAAACTGTTTAATGCAGTGTAGATGTGTAAATAGCTATTGCTTAAAACAATTTGTAAGCCGCTCTGATAGCGGGGTATAAATAAATAAATTATTATTATTATATTATTATAATAAGGATTCGGGAAGATGGAGAGAAGGGGGGTATTAAGGAATGGAGCGATGTGGATTCAGAAGGAAGGGGAATGTGAACCAAAGAACCTGAGTTTTCTAGCGGTTTTTTATAAGGAAAATTCCTTTAAAGGTGCGCTTGGATCAAGGAACATTTGTCTCCCAATAACTTTCAGTTACATGAACAAAGGATTTCCGAGCCAGTCAGGAACTGGGAAATGGGGGTGATTCTGTATCAAGTGATTTACAGGCACTCTTCCTTTGACTAGGGTATGGGGGAAATAGGTATTTGATTTGCAAAGCAATGAAATCAGTCCAGCCCAGCAGATAGCTGTCAGTCAGGTCCTGCATGTTATAGGAACAGTTTCCTTGTCACAAAAGAATGTAGGATTATCTTAAAAGTGTGAATGCTTGAATAATTTAGGAGACCCATTTCCTTGGCAGAGTACATGCCTGAACTTTGCTTAACTTTTCACCTTTGTTTCTGTTAGCCTGTGGTGGCTGGGTTTACTGGCCAGATTAATATTAAGCCAATTAAACATTGGTCCCAAATTGGGATGGTGACACATAAAGTGGTTGTGATTTCAATATCAGGATGATGGGATCTGTTGTGAGGGTTACGTTACACCAGGTTTCTGTTGTGAGAGTTACATCAGGAATCACAGTGGTATAATTCTGAAGTACGAATGGGCCCAAGGTAGTGGAGTTATGTGATGTTAGTAAAAAAGGAGGTATAAATGTGCGGGGAGAACCCAAAACCTCTCAGGTAACTTGCTGTAGGATGAGGTATCGCTCTACAGCAATTCCATCTCCACCCATTCTGTATATGTTTAAATTTGTTAACATTTGTTTAAAAATGTTTAAATTTGGGGAGGGGAAAAGTAATATATAGACATTGTTACTCATGTTCCCTTTTGTACAGTACATATTATTGTCCTCCTCTGAATGTTGTGCCATGTAGTTCCCTCTATGGCTGCAATCAGGGAGTGATTCCCCCACTCACAGCATCAGAAATAGAACGAGAAATGTGATCTGGCATCAAAGAAGTCACAGGATTAACTTCTTCACTGGAAGCAGCCTCCACCAAGCCACTCACACAAACCAGGCAGGAGGGAAATCACCAGCGTTTTCCAGGTCTTCCCTTCGAGCCTTCCAAAGGCCATTTCCTTTCCTCTATTAAAAGGAGGTCAAATACAAACCCTGCCAGTTCACCTTCTAGCTTTTCCTTTTAGAGAGTCCCATGTCTGCCTAGGTGGAATCAGGCGGTGACTGAAGAGCACAACTTAATTGCCTCAGGCATGAGAATTGCTTCAGAGCAAAGCCAGTCAAGTGTGAATAGAGGCAGGTGGAGGATTTATTCAAAGGTATTACCTGGAGCTGTGGTGCAATCCTGACGGGGGGGGGGGGGGTGGAGACGACAAGGCATGTCAAGTCTGAAAGAAGAAGCACCTTAGTCACAAGCTCACAAGGCCATGGCAGAGCTGCCAGGGAGGGCTGATGAGCAGGAATTAGTCTTGCACAAGCCTCTATGGGTACCATTGGCTTTGACCATGCCACATTGCTTACTCAAGCTCTGTGCACGCATAAGGCCTTCTAGAGTTCAGTGTCAGAACCTCCAATATCACATGTCTAAAAGCCCCATAAATTCTCTGGATGGCCCTGCAAATGTTGCTCATAGTCAGTGTTTGAGAGCATTATTGTTACAGTATTGTCCTTTCAAATGACTTCTTTATTAATCATTGGGGTCTTCTGTTTTCCCGTGGCTATCCACTTAATGCTAGAGGTGTTTGCTTGCAATAACAGTTAATATAAACATTTTTTAAATTTTCAAATGAACTAATGGTTGAATTACTAGATGGAGGCGGGGGCAGGACATTGAACCTGATGTCCTTACCTTTTATGCTGGCTCCTTAGCTACTCTTTCATGAGAACTGAGGGAGAAGTTATACAGTTAAGACTGGGGAGTGTCAGGAAGTAAGTATTGTGGTTTTTTTCCAAGAGCCCCTTTCCCTTTCCCTATAATTTTAACACTGGTGTAATATGCCCAGATATGGAGAAAAAGATGACCCAAAAGTATGACCCATAAAATCAACTCCCAAAATATTGAAATAATAATAATAATAATAATAATAATAATAAATTTTTATTTTTAACCCACCCCTCTGCTCGGCAACCAGGGCGGCGTACAGTAAGATTAAAACAATACCAAGTTAAAACAATCCTTCCCCATCCTAACCCTCCCACCTCTTAAAACTAAATTAAACTAATTGAGAGTTAAAACAAAGATAAAATACAATAAATAAATAAATAAATAAATAAAGGTAATGATGGCAAGGGGGTGGGTAGCAATCAGTCCACTTGAACCGGGAAGTTATTCCGTGAAGGCCTGCCGGAAGAGATCCGTCTTTAGCGCCTTCTTGAAGCTATCAAGAGTAGTGATAAGATGGATCTCATCCGGCAGGCCGTTCCAAAGTCTGGGAGCCGTAGAAGAGAAGGCCCTCTGGGAGGTCTGCGACAGCCTAGTTTTCAAATAAGAAGCTCACATTGCACGTGGATAATCCCCACACAGAGAAGGAGAGTGGTTATAGTGGTTTGAGCACTGGACTAGGATTCTGGGAGCCAAGAGAGGGGTAACAGTAAACCCCCTCTGAACAAATGTTGCGAAGAAAATCCCATTATAGGTTTATCTTAGGGTCTCCATAAGTCAGAAATGATTTGAAGGCACACAGCAACAGATCTCTACATTTCTGGATTTACTGTAAAGAGGGATCCTGTATACCTCCTCCATGGGAAGAGAACACATAAACGTCCTTGCTTCAGGAACATATAGGAGCAGGTGCACACCCAGGAGACGTGCTGGGCCACATAGACAGAGGACATCAGAGTGACTTACGCAGTTTCTGTGCATACTTTCAGGATCCATGTGAAAATGTTAGCTGAACAGTTATTTTTAGGGCCTTGGAAGCTCCAGGGCTCTCTAGCTATAATGCTACCATTTTCAAGACTTTTTAGCCCACAGTAATTTCATGAAGGGTTCAGCCACTTTCCCCTCATTTTGTAATATTAAACCATTTCTCCTAATCCAGCCAGCCAGCATGGTATAGTGGTTTGAGCATTGGACTATGACTCTGGAGACCAGGGTTCAAATTTCCACTTGGCCATGGAAACCCACTGGGTGACCTTGGGCAAGTCACACTCTCTCACCTCAGAGGATGACAAAGGCAACCCCACCTCTGAACAAATCTTGCCAAGAAACCCTCATGATAGGGTCACCATAAATCAGAAATGATTTGAAGGCACACAGCAACAATCTTAATCCAACCAAGTTGAAAGCCTGCAGAGTGCTAAGCATGGGCTGGATGTAGATGACTTTTATTTGGAGCCATCGAGCAGCAAAAGCAAGTAGCAACACTGGAGTCAGGATTAGTTTCTGCAAGGCTTTAAAGAGAGTGCAGGGAAGATGAATACTGACCCAAAATGGTACAGACTTCAACTGAGCATTTATATTCCCCCAAGCAATGTATGATTACTTTCAAAAGCAAACTATTTTTTTTAATTAAAATGAAGAAGAGCCACAGGAGGCTGCTGGTTTGAGTGAAACAACACTTAGGTGAAGAGATGCTTAACCTGCTCGCCTTCCCTTCCATACCTCTTCTGTTTTCAGTACCCTATGGCTGCCTTTCATAAACAAAGCAAACCTCTGGCAGATGCTCCATATAGGGCTGTAAAGAGCTATTCACCCACCCACCCAAATGGGGGTTCTGGTGAACTGACCTGAGATGTTTTTAATTTCAGGACATTTTGCAAAACTTTTGTTTTCATTTAAAAAGTGGGGAGATGTAAAAAAAATTTTTTTAGATAGAAAACAGTATATTTTGTTTATCCCTCTCCCTTTTGCACAAATGAAATTCTTGGAAAGAAGCCTTGAAATAGGAAAAATAATCAAAATGTGCAAACATTCTTGAAATCTCACTTAGCAGGAAAAACTCTTTTGAAATTATTTTTGCCTGTGTGCAAGAACAAAATAAGCAAAGATTTGCATGCCTATGCTGGTATCTTACAACAGTGTGGCAGAGTATAATGCTCTGTCAATGTAGTTCCACCTCTCCCCCTTCTGTTCCCATACAACTTACATTTTCCACACATGAGTATGAGGGAGATCTACAGAAATGATGTCTTCTCCCTTCTCCTGGCTGCAAATTGCAGCCAAACCCTGCATGAGTGCCTTTCCACTCTGCTCACTACAAAGTGATCACAGGAGTGCATTCTGAAATGGAAAAAGGTCAGTTGGGGTGATGGTGGTGTTGCAGAGGAAGGTAATGAATCCCTCCTTGTACAATGACCTAGTGAACAATCACACTTGCATATGCCACCAATAGGTTACTAGGACTACCCTCTTGTGTGAGGCCTAATTTGGACCTAGGTCCTGTAGGATGAGGGAATATATGAGCTCTCATTTCTCAAAGTTGTTATAAATTGCTTTCAGAGGAATCTAAGAGATCAATGGGGTCTCAAACACAGCATACTTCTGGCCCCTTTCAATAGGCCCAATTATCAGGGCTTCAGTCAGTTTAGCTGTACAATCCTCCCAATTTACAGATAGATGTCCATGGCTTGGCTTCCAGCCCAATCTCATTTTTATCTGTATCCTGCCAGATTATTGGTTTCTAACTAACTGCCTCGCTTGGTATATCCTTCAGGACTACCTCCAGGGATGGCTTCTCATGAACTGGCCAGCTGTGACAGTAACTTCTGGACTAGTTTCTGGAATAATTCCTTCCTCTTAGACGTTTCAAACAAGTGGACTCTACCTATCTGGAATTATTTATCACCATATCCCCAAGAAATGCCCACAGAGGGCTTAATTAGGACAGTACTCTGTTACTGATATCCCTTTGTCCCTAGAGATGTACAGGCAGTAACAATAACCTAAAGTGTGAGCTGATTACATCTAGAACTCTTTGTCCCTAGTGCAGCATTACACATGACACAATCTGATTGTTCATCAGGTGAGATGCAAAAATAGAACAGGCTTCAGTTTCTTCTCCTGGCAGGCAGGTGACATGCAACACAAAACTACCAATTTCCTGATGTGCTGGTCACTTAAGATTCAGGATTACATCATAAATCACTTATTTCCATTCCTTGTGCTAGTCCACATGTGTCCGCTCATTTTGAATGGCATATCAATCACTTCTGAGGCAGAAAAAGGTATCATGACATTGTATGTGTATGAGATGTAAAATGAAATTTTATGTTCTTTTGCTAAATGGATTCCCATTTTTTGTTTAAGCAACTGGATCCGGTCCACAGAAAGATGTATACAGCTCTGTTGCAGACCCCTGAATCCTCCAGAAACTCAAAACATTTCACCACATTAGTAAGCTAAAATTAACAATAGTCTATTATGATTAAATCCGATGCAATCAAACACCTTATATAGCATTTTTTGGAAATACTTTCTGAGAGCTGTTAAAGAGTACGGTATATTCTGAAATGCACAATTTATTATACAAGGCTGTTCTGGTACCATACACTGCCTAGAAACCAGACTGAAATGGTTTCAGATAATGTTTTGTTCCTAGAATGTTTTAAATTGTTTAACTACCACATGTTCAAGCACTTTTTTTAAAAAAAAGGGGGGATATTCAGCAATAGGGTTATAATTTTCACATACTACTGAGTCCAGGAGAGAGTGCACCATAGCCTCCTTCAAGGAAGCAGGTGCCTCCACCCACCAACATAGCGAGGTATTTATTATCCCCACACTGACTCAAACAATCCACCTCTGCTAAATCTTATCAGCTCAGATGGACAAGGGTCAAGCTGACTGGCTGAGACAGACTGATTCAACTATTCTGTCTACATTCTCAGGCTGCAAATGAAACTGATCCTAACAAACTTGAGCAGAGAGGACACATTCCAGACTCCGCAAATTGTGGCATCACGTTCTGAGGGAACCAAGTTACTTTCTTCTTGAAGTTTCTATTAAATGTGTCACAGCAGGCAAACAAGGATTCCATTCCTGACTTCTCTGAGCCTGAAACTCGATAGGCTCCTCACCACTCAGAATATCACTGCATAATAATAATAAAAAAATTGGGCTAGCCTTGCTGCCACAAAATAGGCACAACTAAGAGTACTCGTCAATGTTCAGTTATATTTGTTTCTTGGCCTATGGCACTTGTAATCTGGCCATCATCCAAATTTAATTGTCTGTAGATCTTCTGTAAACCAAAATAAATTATGGGCTCTGCAGCACCGGCCTGGGCATTTAGAAGCAATTGTATCAGTGCCCTTCCCACCTCACCATTCCATAGTGAGACCAAGGACTGAACTGAATTGCCAGTCCTATATTCTGGGGAAATCCCTCAGAGCATTTGAGAATTCTTTGGATTCCACGGTGACATTTACATGATGAAAATGTAGTGAGATGAATTCGTGTCGATCTCAGGTAGTTCACATGTCCTGCATGACAGTCTTGAGCTTTGCAGAAGGGGGGCATCTTTTATCCCTTGACCTGCAGAACTTTCTGTCCCATGGTTTGTCCTGTGTTTTTAAAAAAGTCACGGGAGGATGCAGAAACTTGGAAATGTGAACAGACTGGGACAAGATATCTGGGGACAAGGAGGTGCCCGGAAATTGAGGTGGGCATGGGTGGTCACATAGCCCAGAGAGGGAGGAGTCAGTGCCCCTTTTCAATCTGACTTTAAGTTGATGAGGTAATCCTCCATTGTCCTCCTGCCCGTCACCTGAGTGGTCATCAATATGGATGCCGAAAGTGATACTCGAACCAGGAAAGTTGGCCGCGGGATCTCCTGGTCCTACATGGAGATCATAGACTTGCTAGCAATATGGGGTGAGCAGAAGGTGCAGGAACAGCTCAAGGAATGCCACAGGAATATTGAACTATTTTAAAAAATCGTGGCCGAGATGAAATGCAAAGAGCATGATCGCACCACAGGAGGAGTGTAGGACAAAAATGAAACTGATGAAGAAAAATTATTGCTAGGTAATCAATCACAATGCTAAAAGTGGGAATGATGTGGCCAGGATGCCCTTCTTTAAAGAGCTCCACGAAATTCTAGCCGGCGATGTCAACTACCATCCTAAGTGCCTGGCTAAAACCACTGACATAGTATGGGTACCCCGTGGGTCAGTGACTCCCCATCAGGATCCCACCTCTGAAGAGAAGCCCGTGATGCCCCTGTCTTCCCAAGATAACGTGGAGGGGTACTCTGAGGAACTGTTTTCAACCCCACCAGGTAAGCCAAATTTTCCTTTTTTAAAAAATGGATTCCAGTTTGTGAAAACTCAAATAAATAATTTTCTGATTAACTCTCATAAAGTACCTGAATACCACCACGTAATTTTGATTGTTTGTTTGGAAAAATGTTATACCTTAAACTTTGCATTTTCATACATTGCAGTTGCTTGTATAACCATTTTTATTACTTTTAATTGTGAGTGATGTGAAAGGTCATATATTTAACTTATCATTAACCAATGTAAAACCTAGCATATAAAGAAAATTGGCTTTCTATGGCCCACTTATAAGAAGTTTACTGCCAGCCAATTTCAGTAAATCTTCATCCTGTAAAACATATTTAGAGTTAGGACTTTTTCGGAGGTGAACTTATCACGCAAGAAGGCTCATAACAGGTGCAACAAATTTCTTCCACCAGTCCTTCATTGTCGGATACACCCACCACCTCTGTAAACGGGGATATGGGTGACAATACTGAAATAACATTGGAGTGTTATTTTGTATGGTTTTAAAATACATGAAATCATTACCAAGCTTGGAGGATGAGATAAGTTCTAAATGAAGTAGCATAATAAAGAGATGGATCATCCTGCATCGGTGCTGGCAACATCTCCACCTGTACAACGTAGAAAGGGATGTCCTCAGCAATACAGAGAGAGCCACACCAGCGGCAATGTTTGACTCCGTTCTGAAAATAATGGCGGGTCAGACACTATTACAAATTAGGTAGTAGTCACAGACCAATGAAATTAATCTGTACTGCCCCAGAAATAGCCAATTGCTGTGTCTGTGGTGGGAAAGAGCACTGGAAACATGTCAACAGCTTTGTGAAAAAACGAGTAATTGCATCCTTGAGTGACAGCAAAAAAACAAAACAAAACCTGGGATCTTAAAGATGTATAAACAAAAAAGTCATGGGATACATTGCCTCGGGAAAGCCATCATATCTTGCTACATACTGCAGTGTAAACAACGATCCTGGGATATCCAAGTAACTGTGATAAATCATGTAAACAGCAAGGGACAAACTCAGGATGGGGAAATCCCGGTTCTCCCCATGATCATTAATGTCATCTAACTGGCACCCATATGTCTCAAGGGTAATCTTGCTGTTGATCCCCCATCCCTGTCTGCTACCACCAAAACAAATTTCACAAGGAAATGATCACACCATGATAATGGAGTTGGTGATTTCCCCCCAAACCGGATCACCTTCTACCCACTCAACAGGATAAACCAATAGCAAATGAATACATAAATATTGTTTTAAAAATCATACAAACCTGTATCTAATTTCTGTTGCATCCATGTCCCTGATTATAAGGCCCATCTGATAATGTCCACAGTCATGAATCATGACCAGTTCTGGGCTTTGACTCACCAGTTTCAGCCCTTCCTTTGTCACTGGAACAAACAACTCAGATATCCAGGTTTTCAGGGAAGATAACGTCCGGGTTTTCCTAAATCTGCTAAATAAGACATTTTGGCAAATTATATAGCTATGTGCTCAAGTCTGTTGATAATTCAGGAAGGCTAGAAATGCTGTGAAGTTGTCCAAAAACATGTTTATTGTTTATTTTTATTTTTTTAAAAGAGTTGCAGGTTTGCAACTCAGGTGTCTACTTGATCTCAGAAAGGAATAAATGGAAATTCTGAGACAAATCATTAAGCTATTCCCAGAAGATATCACCTGGTATTGATACCCATTTTTGTCACATGTGGCAAGTCAAATGTGAAGAAATTATAAAGCTTTGGTAATGGAAGGAGGAATAAAAAAAAAAACAGGGCATATTTCCATGGTCTAATGTAAGAGCTTTCTTCCAGGCTTCCTACAGATAAGTTATATAACTATTTCCATCTAAAGATTTAAAAAAATTTCCATCAGTTTTCAACAGGTTGTCATTTGAAAGCTCATGGCATGCAGGCAACACTTACATGACCAAAAGTTTCTAATTCTCAGGTTTCCACAGTCTCCCTCTGCCACCTTAACACTCTGTTACCAAGAACAAAGTGATATAATAGAAGCCAAGGCAACAGCAGGCAGAGGTGCAGTGAAGTGGCCTATTATGATATCTGGTCAGATGTCACATTCTCCCCCTGGGTTATAACAGGCAGATATGCCACACTATTTGCTTCCATGCAACACAAAGAAGAAAGACCTTATGAGAAGTAAATTAAAAGAAGTGAAGAAACTTAAGTAAAGTTGGCAGGCATATGCTAAATAGCTTCCTAACTAGAATGGAAAGGACATGCTTGAGACTTGTTGTGAGAAGTGCAGCTTGGGTATAAGATACCTGAAGATCAAGTGAACACTGACATCTTGAAATATGGCAACCTTTTTGTTTAATACTTAAAATTAACCTTCTGAGGCTTAAACTAAAGAGAATATAATTGCAGTGCTCAATCAACCCTCAAAATCACACAACGACAGTTTAAATAGGCAAAAGTAATTCAAAACAAAATACTGTGTCACAGGAGACAAAATCTTCTTCTGGATGATTCATTCAAGGTTATTGTGCTATACTGAGTCCCCACCTCTTTTTTTGTTTTTCAGTTTTACTGAGTTCACAGAGATGCCCTCTCATGTAATAAACACAGTCATTTCCTTATTCATCACGCAGATGTACGCATCAAGGGCCTAACATACATAACTTAAGTAAGTGCTGATCTACCAAATTCCAACGGCTTGGGAAGTAGAAACTTCCATAAGTGTTGACTTTCCAAGTTCCTATTGATTCTATAGGCTACTCTTGTTGGGACTAACAATTGGATATAGGCCATTGAGCAAGCAACTGTATGTGATTTATGAAGAAATAGGGTGGAGCCAGCATGGTGTAGTGGTTCGAGTGTTGGACTACAACTTTGGAGATTAGGATTTGAATCCCTGTTCAGCCCACTGGGTGTCCTTGGGCAAGTCACCCTCTCTTGGACTCAGAGGAAGACAAAGTCAAACCCCCTCTGAACCAATCTTGCCAAGAAACCATATGACAGGTTTGCCTTAGGGTACCATAAGCTGGAAATGACTTGAAGGCACGTAATAACTTGAAGCCAAGGGAGTAGAAGCTAGGGGGAGCCACTGAAGCCCACACTCCAGTGCTTACTGAAGCCGGGAGTGGAAGCTGGTAAGGATGAGGTACTGCAAAGTCCTGAACTGGTGGCTTTTACAGCAGACAGCAGTGCACCTGCAACGCCAGTGCATCTTCATGTGGAGCAGCTACTTCCTGTCCTAGGACGAAAGCAGTTCCAGGAGGAGAAAGGGACAGTCTAGGATCTGCAAACTGCATGGAAGAAGGAAATGAAGGAAGACCCGCAATTTCCTTCAGGAACTCAACACCCCAGATTTGTTATTCCCAAGGCCATGCTCTATACAGAGATTCGGACACATGACCATAGAAAGACTGGCAGCACCAGAAGCAACTGCTGATGCCTACCCCAGGACAAAAACAAACTCCTGAGCCCAGAAGGCGCCAAGGCAGTGACGGGGGGGGGGGGGTTTAGTTTGCCCAGTAAGACAACAGAGATGCTAGTTCAGGCTGACAGTCCAGATCCTTTGATGGTGGAGGCGGTGGAAGCTGAGGGGGCTTGCATTAATGTCTCACCAGCGGCAGACAATACAGGAGAATGTCCAGCAGCAGATCCAGTAGTGCCGTAGCAAGATGACTCTGCACTGCCCAGGGGGGTGGGAGAGCCAGAAATGGTCATCCAGCAGAGTCAAGAGCTGGACATCACAGTGGCTGATTTGCAACAAGAGGCTGGAGCACCAGACGGCATACCTGCAATGAAGTCTCCAATGTTATCCAATGAAACCGTAGCAAGTCAAGGTCCAGAAGAGACTCCAAAGCCAACATAGGCCAAAGGAGCAGTCACTGGGACGAACCTTGCTGGCAGGCCCGAGGGAGAGGACAAGGAGCTTCTCACATGCAATGATGGCCTCGGCATCAGAGCAGACATCAGTTTCTCCTGTGATGCCACCAGATGCCTGCATCCCGCTCCAGGAGCAGCAACAGCGAGTCCAGAAGGAGCAGGACGCAGCCCAAGGTTGTCACATGCCACTGAAGATGGCAGTGGAAGATGCCCACTCTCCACAAGTCCCATGGTGGACTACTTTTGTGATAGAGAGGGGCAGATACGAGACATTGTTCTCGCCGTATAGGATCCATTCCAGTGAATGGCTATGGTCAGCCTGGGGGCCTTTCTCAGGAGGCAACTGGGTGAGTAGCCAGGAATGTCACGAGACTGTCTGATCATGCATTCAGGAGGCTGAAATGATAGTCAAGTCCAGGAAACTCCATCAAGTGACTGACATTTCTTCATGTGTTACATCCTTGTTTATGTGTTTATTTTTTAAAATTTATTTTAAAATATATTTATTTATTTAGTTATTTATACCCCGCTCTTCAGCCACAAGGCTATCAGAGCGGCTTACAAATTGTTTTAAGCAATAGTTATTTACATATCAACACTGCATTAAACAGTTTCCAATTTGTGTTAGCTAATTGCCCCCCACAAGCTGGGTACTCAATTTACTGACCTACGAAAGGATGGAAGGCTGAGTGAACCTTGGAGCCTGCTGGAATCGAACTTGCAACGTGGTGGCTTGCAGTACTGGCATTTAACCACTGTGCCACCAGGGCTGGTTTGTATTTGCATACATGGTTCTAACTGTACTGTCTTTGTATTTGCATACATGTTTTAACTTTGCTTCTTTTCTAGCTCACAAGTTGAAATCCCAGCCAGTTTGGTTCTGCTTCCAGCTGTCCCGGACCTTATTTGAGATTTGGGGGGCATGTCATGATGGCAGTTCCCATCATCCTGCAAGGTGATGGCAAGCCCATCATTCTGCAAAGTACTACATTTCCCATTATCTGCAAATAGGAATTATCTTGCTAGCATGGCATCAGGTAAAGAAAGAGTTAACTGGAGCTCTGGAGGAAAGGAAACACCTCCAGAGTCACCTCAGTATTGATGTCACATCACCAGATGCAGAACTGGCCAATTAGGACTGTCAGAGGGACGATTTGGGGGTGGGGGGAAGGTATAAATGCTCTGTGCAATATGAAGTAAGGTTGTTGGACAAAGGGATGCCCTGGGATGAAGACATCATGTCCCCAGGGAGAGATATGAGACACAAAGAAGGCTCTGAGATGGACAACATGGCTTAGAAGCAGGGGGATGAACTGAAAACAAAGAGGCCTGGGATAGCTGTTGGAGTGGGCTGGCTAGCCTAGCTCACAGACACCCTGATTCCAGATGGACATGGACTGCAGCCTACATACTACTGCATGAGGTTGTGAGTAGATTGCTAGGGAACGTCTTATTTAGATTGCGTCAGGGCATTATATTTGATTTCTAACTTTGGCTGAATATAACTTTTACCATACAGGCAGCTTAGGGCTAAATACATAAAACCAAATAGAATATATAGCCAGGATTCCCCTAACCTGAGTCTGAACCTGAAATGATCTGCTTTAAGCTCTGCTTGAATAAAAGAAGCTTTCCTAATTTCTCTTAACTGATGCTTACGCGTGCCTGGTCTTTCACTTGGTTACTCTATTGTCCTTGCTTCAGGATAGAAGGCAGGGGTGGGTACAGCTCTGCAGTGGTAGGAGGTTCCAAAGTTCCCTGTGGTCTCCTCTTGGTCCACAGATAAGGGATATGCAAATCAAGAGGTGGTGGCAGCGTACTTAGAAAAAGGAAGACATAGTTCTGAGGGAGTCCCAGGCTAGAGGAATCCTTAGGACTGTGTCTTGGAAAAAGTAACTTCTGGGGCTCCAGGTAGAGAGCCCCGGGACAAAAGTTACCACAAGACATACAACAACAAGGCTGGAGAAAACAACCAACTATCCAAATTCTGCACATAGAAACACAATATGTTAGGAGATACGTAACAATATGTAAGGATAAGATAAAGCTCCTCACTGTTTCAAGGGACTCCATGTTTGAATGTGTGGCCATTATCTCTTTACAAAATATCCTTAAATATACATAACTTCTTTAAATAAATAATTGAATAGTATTCAAACAGACAGCTTCCAACCATTGACTGAATTGAGGCAATCCACATATAGCTTTACTACATGATTCTCCTGAATATATTGAGTAGTTCTGACTATTAAATTATGATAAGGTATTTTCATCAGCACCACACTGCTTTATTAAATCAAGGAAGTTAGGTGGGGGGAATCCCAGCTATATATTCTATTTGGTTTTATGTATTTAGCCCTAAGCTGCTTGTATGGTAAATGCTTAGGGGTTTAGAGTCCTTTAAAAACATTTTCTGGGAACTGCTACTATGACAGCTTATTATGCAGATGAGCAATATGACAGTCAACAAGCAACTCAGAAAATGTATCTGGAAAAGGCAGGCACCACTATCCTTGTTATATCATCAACCCCTAACCCAATACAGAGATTTCCACATGTAAAATTGCAGCTAAACTGTATTTTGGTCAAGTAATTTTAGTCTAGTGTTCCTTCTGCTAAGTGGGCTTTGGACTTTTCTCCCTGATTTCATCGCTCCATTGTATTCAGAAACAAGAGATTCTGTACAATCTGCGTACTAGAACCAGGGTCTATGAGCCCAGCTCTAGACAAAAGTCTGGTGGCAGCATTCTGGACCAATTTTAACGTGTGAACATTGTTCCATGGAAGTCCTATGTAGATACTGCACGCCGGTCTAGAAAGCCCCAAAATGTGACTGAGGTCTTATCTATATGTCAAAATAATCCAAACAGCATGTGAATGTACGACCATCCATTCATACGGACATGCACATAAATACATATCATTTGGAAGGGGGACAGCCCAATCCACTGCAAAGTCTGTGTGTGTTGCGTCTGGGGCTTTGTCTGGATTTTTAAAAAAGCTCCGTACGACATGTGAATGTGCGATCGTTTGAACACTTGCATTCACACAGATACAAATAGGCAGCATGATCTGCTTGGCTGGACAAGCATGAGGGGTTCGGCTAGCAGACAGGGAAATTGCCTGCAGCTGCCATGTTAAATTTTCAGCTAAGTGAGGGTCTGGTAAGTTGATAAAATGGCGATCTTATACTCTTTTTTAAAAATACGAACTATCACTTATGGTCACCATGGGAAACTGTTTTTTTTTAAAAAAATATTTGGTGGCAGCAGATTTAAAATTGCAAGTAAATCACTTGCATCCTCCATCTTGGCTAGGGGGCCATGTGGAGTTTTGGGGGGCTCTTTTGACCGTGAAGACAGGTTGCATCATTGTGAATGCCTCCTTTTTCAGACGTGTCCGTATTCTCCCCTCCTTATATAGACAAGACCTGAGTGTGACCAGATCAGCCTTCTCCAGGAAGGGGCCCTACTGACGTTCCAGCCAACCCAACATTAAACCTTGATCAAAAAGGACAAGCCCACAATCCTTTCATTTTATCATTTTATTATGTTCAGGATCATTTTAATTTCTTCACTCACATCCAGTCCCTCATTGCCACTTGTGATTGGTTCAGACAAGACCAAATTAAGATGGTTGGTGTCCTGGAGAAGTTTCAAAAATGGGGCCCTTTTTGCACATGTGTGTGAGTTATTGGAGGAATGGTGGCATAGAAAATAATTTACTAGGAACAGTAATAGAATAATGACAAAAATCTTAGTACCCCACCCGCCATACATACACACATAAATAATCTGTGTGCCTACATGTAAAAAGGATGGGTGTTTTGACATTTGGACTAGTATTGTTATTACTTAAAGAAAATTTATAGTAGAGTTTCTTACCTTAGGAATGAGCCTTTCTTGTTTTTCCATCTGCAAAGTCATGGAGTAAATCACTGGAATCTATACTGTTTATGAGACTTGTTTCTGCAGTCATCCACACCAAAGAGTTCATTTATGGAGTGAGCACGCATGTTCTCAGTTTACAGTTCTCCCCACCCCTCCCAAACAAGGGTCTTGTGGAAATTGCTTATGGAAAAAACAAAAAACAAAAAACAGCTGATCAGGACATGAAAACAAATATCTGGATCTAGAGTCAAATATCTTTGACACCAGTGTTGCACCAGAATCTTATTTGTTATTGTGCTTAAAACTGACAACTCTATTTGAACTCACTGGTAGAAAGATTATTGCTGTTTATGTGTCAGGATGTTAAGGTGGCAAAAAATTACATTCTGGTCCTGTCTATATGGTCAAAATAATACGAACATGATGCGAAAGGTTGGTGATCCATTCAAATGGCCATTTGCTCAAATACGTGTCATTCGGAAGGGGGGGCAGCCAAATCCACCGCAAAGTCCGTGTGCGCCAAGTCCGGGGCTTCATACGGATTTTCTGAAAAGCTCTGTACGACTTCTGGATGTGCAACCGTTTGAACACTCACATTCACATAGATACGGACAGGCAGTGCAATCTGATTGGTTGGACAAGCACAGGGGACAAGGCTAGCAAAGAGGGAAAGTGGTTGCGGCCACCATGTTGGATTTTTGGCTAAGCGAGGGTCCGGTAAGTAGATCAAACAGCGATCTCATACTCTTTTTGTATTTATTTCTTTATTTGTAAATACAAAGTGTTGCTTGTGTGCACCCTGGGAAACTTTTTTTTTTTTTTAAGAAAATTGGCAGTGGCAGATTTAAAATGGTGAGTAAATCACTCACGGTGGCCATCTGGCTAGGGGGTCATGCGGAATTGAAGGGGTGTGTGTCTTATGGCCATGTAGACAGGTTGCATCGTTGCAAACATCTGCCTTCCCAAACATGTTCATATTTTCTCCCCTCATATAGACAAGGCCTCAGTACAAGCCCCCTTGGGATATAGCTAGGGTGCACTGCCACTTCCATCCAACAGTTGGCAGCCTCAATTTGTGTGAATGCTTCCTGTTGATCTGGGTTGAGGTGTTAGTGAGGAACAGCCTCTGATTTGCCTTAGAAATATTCTCTCTCAATTGTTCCATTGAAAGTTTCTCTTCCCAGTGGAGAGAGGGAAGAATTAGTGATTTGTCTCGCCTGTGTTCTTTTCTGTGTCACTAATACCTCTTGAGTCCCAGCCCTCCTTTCCAGGATGAGAAATAGGGATTGGGACAGTTTAGGGAGAAAACAGATGGGCTGGAGGTTGCGTTACTTACAGCTGTAGTTCCTTCATTGCTTTTCTCTCTCTTACTGCTGGAAATTTCCCAGCACAAGCTGCAACTCTTTTATTTCTACATCCCAATGGTTTATTTTTTTAAAAAATCCAAGCTAAATCACAACAAAAAGTCCAAGAGCAATGTATGCATCACTAATTGTGGTTCACAGCGGGCTTCCTGGCCACTTTCCCAATGATATCTATGTAGATTGTTTGTTGTAAGACTCAGGAGGAGGAGGAGAAGGAGTAGGTGACTGAGTTTCCCCCTGCCTGTTTTTTCTTTCTTTTAAAAACTCAGGCTCTGAGTGTGTCTTCCCTTCTGCCCTTGTAGCAAGGGTGGGTCAAAATACAAGGGAGGGGCTATGCTGCAGCAGCTCTTCTGAGCCAGCACATTTCATTAATTTCCCCCAACAGGAGACTCCTGTCCTTTTCTGAACATTGAGGATGGCCAAACCCCAGGGATGCTGCTATGGTGGAGAAGGGAGGGTGGAGGAGGGAGAGAGGCAAGCAGGCAGGCAGGTAAGTGGCAGAAGGGGTGTCCCCTGCAATTTACAGAAGAGACACCATCTCTGCTCTTGCTAACAGCAGGCGAGACAATCACCACTGTCTGCCTCCTGCCCTCTTTCCCTCTATGGCCATAGAATAGCTACAGAACTTGGCCGTTGCTTGGTCAAGATAAGCATAGAGCTATTTAGGCTGTTATGATCTGGCTAAAATCCAGGCAGCACCCCCCCCCCCCCCAATTTAAAAACTTTATAGTGTGGATCCAAGAAATCACTATTTTCAGCAACAAACACCCCAGAAAAGAATGCATTGACAGGCAATGAGTGGACAGAGGTGACAACAATCAGCAATATCTGGCAAAAAACTGAGGAGCTATGTGGTGAGAGCATTTGCTTCTTCAGACCCATCTGGAGGAGCCCTTAGAAGGGTTAGTGAAAAGGCAAATCAGAAAAATCACAAACATGGTTTATGTGGAACATATCGGATTGCAATGGCCATACAATGATATCAGGCGGGTATTCCATAAAAAGAGACTGAACATAAGAATTACCCTGCTGGATTCTGTTCACACAGTGGCCAGAGTTGCCTATGGGAGACAAGCAGAGCATTAGTGCTATTGTGTTCTGCTCATGCTTTTCAGGAACTGGTGGAGAGAAGCATACTACAACTGCTACTAGAAGTAATATGACTAGTGCCCATTAAAAGCTTTTATCTCCCGGGAACTTGTCTAACCCCTGTTAAAACTATCTAACTTGGCAGCCATCACTATATCTTACAGTAGCAAACTCCAATTTAACTATAAGCTGTGTGGGAAAATACTTCCCTTTATCTGTCTTCGATCTCCCAGCTAAGAACTATGGGTCCTGGTAACTGAACAAGTCTCTCAACAGCAATTCAGACAAAAGGGTCAGCATCATGGCCAAGTGTTAACAGCTGTCCAGTGGCACTGAAGGGGTTAATTTGTATGCAGTAGACCCTACTGGACAGTTTTGCTCAGGAATGGGGAGGGGGAACAGTTGTTTTTAAACCCAAATCCCTGAGTTGTTGTTTTTTATTTAAACTTTTCTTTTTTTTTTTGTTTCGTTCAAAACAGTTTTTGTGCATTAAAACCAATATAGGACTGTATCAGAAAATTAAGTAGCAAAATGCAGTTCAGATGTTATGGCCACTAGCTTAAATAATAATTGTTCTAAACAAAGTGCTCTTTTAAAGCATGTTGTTTTGGTTGAACTTATGTCAATTGAAGGATTTGTTTCTGAATGGCATTTCTTGCACTATAATTTTTTTAAAAAATTTATTTAGTTATTTATACCCCGCTCTTCAGCCACAAGGCTATCAGAGCGGCTTACAAATTGTTTTTAAGCAATAGCTATTTACACATCTACACTGCATTAAACAGTTTCCAATGTGTGTTAGCTAATTGCCCCCCACAAGCTGGGTACTCAATTTACTGACCTACGAAAGGATGGAAGGCTGAGTGAACCTTGGAGCCGGCTGGAATAGAACTTGCAACGTGGTGACTTGCAGTACTGGCATTTAACCACTGCGCCACCAGGGCTCCCTCCCTGGTGATTAATAATAAAATAAAGTGATTAAAAAGAAGCAGCTGACACTGGATACTGGTCTAACAATGAATAACTGCCAACACACTGTTAAAATGTTTAAATTCAACCAGTCATTGTTGTTCCAGTAAGAGGGTTGGAAAATAGTAATAATAGCCTGACTTTAGGAAAAAAAAAGTATGAATAATCAATGTAAAAAAAAACAAACCCAAACAGGAGTGTTTTTTTAAAGTCATTTGGTCTAAACCAACCTGTTTAAACCAGCCAACCCTGGTCTTACTTCACCCTGGCAATTCAGGATTGGGAACAAGCCAACAGCTGGGGGAGTAATCTTTCCTGTTTCCAGCTTGCTTGTACAGTTGTCCCTTCATATTCGCAGGGGTTTGGTTCCAGGACCCCCCATGGATACCAAAATCCATGAATACTGAAGTTCCATTATATGCAATGGCATAACGAAATGGTATCCCTTATACAAGATAGGAAAATCAAGGTTTGCTTTTTGGATTATTATTTTTTAAAGAATATTTTCAAGCCATGAATACTTAAATCTGTGGATACCAAATCCATAGATATGGAGGGACAACTGTACAGTGAGCCCTCAGTAACTGCTGGGGTTTGGTTCCATGATCTCCTATGGATACTCATATCCTATTATATACAATGACATAGTAAAATGGCATTCCTTAGATAAAACAGAAAAATCAAGGTTTGATTTTAGAATATTTTCAAACTGTGGTTGATTGAATCAGTGGATGCAAAATCTGTGGCTATGGAGGGACCCACTGTACTGTATAATTCTCATTGTTATTAGGGAGATGTGGCATGCCTGCACAATTCAGTTTCCTTTGGCTCTGCCCTGTATAACATCAGGGATCACTCTTTCACTGGTCTTACTGGGGAACAGGTTAAATCCCAGCCCAGGGGGCCAGTTATCCAGCTATAGGAGTCAGGCGTGTTGGTTCTGGAATAGTCTGGGTGGAAATAGTAGAATTAATCATGTAGGAGTCTGACTCCACTACAGGAAGGGATGATGCTGAAACCCTTTATTTTAAGGACTATGATGCTTCATCTGCTATAGACCACCTGCTACATCATTTGCCCACCATTAAAAGCATATTTTATAAAAGTGATGTGTTTCAGTTTTTGGTAACAAAGTCTTGGAGAGACCTGAAATCGTAGCCAGTTCCAGTTAAGAACTCAGTCTTAGTGAAGTACCGTATATTCCGGCGCATAAGACGAACCCCCCCCAATTTTTAAGTTAAAATATAGACTTTGCCCCCCCTCCAGCCAGCCACCTGGGTGGAAAGCCTGCCCCCCCACCAGCCAGCCAGCTCAGTGAAATTAAGGGACTGAGAACAGCTAAAAAAGCATGGGATACTTTGAAAAATCTCTGTGGTGTTCAATCTTTGGGAAGTAAGGTTTTATTAATTATGAAGTTGGTTAATATGAAGCTATCAAATCCCAAATTTTTGAATGAGCACATTAATGATTTTAGAGCCACATTGGCAGACTTGCAAACTCCTGGAGAGGAAATCCCCAAAACTATGAAAATGGAAATCTTCCTGGCAAGTTTACCAAAATACAATCCCTAAATGGGGGGCAATTAACACTTCAAAGGCAAAGCAGTCATTCTCACAGCAGGGGAAAGGATCTGCTGGGGAAACTGCCCAGGGAATTTAACACTTCAAAGACAAGGCAGTCATTCTCACAGAAGATCTATCAGCTTTAGAAAGACAAGACTTGAGATATGGTTGGCATGGATATATATGGTTTGGTAAAGAAAAAGTCAATAATGACTTCAATGGCCATTATATCCGGAGACCACTATTGCGAATCTGGAAAAAATATAAAACGAGAATATTAACCAATATTCCAAACTGGATATCCCCGCATGAAGCTTTTTATAGATAGGAAAAAATTATAGGCCTAAAATGGCTAAAATACCAAGATCTTATCATATGGAATAATGACCAAGTAGTACTAAAAACTCAAAAACAATTAAAATCACAAGAAATAACATGCCATTGGTGGTTATATAGACAGATTTGGGAAAAACTAAAACTGGATATTAAACTTTATAGTGTAAATAAAAAGAAATCAAAAACGGAAGAAATACTGACCTCAGATAGACAAAAGGACTTGTCTAGAATTCTTAAAATTCTGTTGGAATGGGAATCTGAGGAAGAAATAATCAAGGAACCCATGATAAAATGGGTACAAAACATTAAAAGACCAATAATGTTAGAAGCTTGGGAAAAGTTTCTAGAATAAAACAATGAAAATCACAGCTTCCCAAGATCTTTCTTGGGAAATCTTAAAAGGAAAACTGTTGGAAGATGGTATACAGATGGTACTTAACACCAGAGAAGATTTCATGAATTTATAAACATACTGAAAATAAATGTTGGAAATGTAAAATAGAGGTCGGTACTTTCTTCCATTGTTGGTGGACCTGTAAAGTCACATATAAATATTGGTTTGGAATCCACAGAGAAATTGAGAAAATTCATTTTCAGATGCAACCTGAAACTTATTTATTATGTCTATTTGATGATAATTTTGGGAAACTACAAGAAAGAATACTATTCAACCTGATCTTAGCAGCTAGAATAGTATATGCAAGGCACTGGAAAAAAGAAAGCATACCAATAAAAGATGAATGGTATTATAAGCTAATTGAATTAATATATTTAGATAAACTTACTCAAGCTATAAGAGAAAATAACTTAGGAGAATTTGAAGCAGATTGGAAGGCAATAAAGGAATATTTATGAGAGATCTGGGGGAATTGGACTGAAGGGTGACTAATCATTTAAAGATCAAATTAAACTAATGATTAATACCTGTAAACCTTTATGCTTAATTTAAAAGGATGTTGATTCGAATAACATGGGATTTAGAAAGACAAAAGAAAAAAAGAAGTAAAGAAATAGGTTAAACTTAATGGGAAGTAACGATTGTGGGTGAATGAAATGAGTGGTAACGAGAAGATGAGAAAGGATGGTGTAAATGTTTTGCTGAAAGAAAGAGGAGGAGTGAATTATAGTTTTGTATAATTGCTGATAAGGTGTAGATATGATTTTAAAGGTATGTTACAAAGATATGATTGTAAAGATATGTTATAAAGGTAGTGCTAAAGATTGTATGAATTTGAAGTTACATCTTAATAAAAATAAGAATTAAAAAAAAAAAAGACAAGGCAGTCATTCTCACAGCAGGGGAAAAGATCTGCCGGGCATATAAGACGACCTTCCACTTTTGAGGAGATTTTCAAGTGTTAAAAAGCAGTCTTATATGCAGGAATATACGGTATGTATAGTAAACTATAGAAACAGGGTAGGTCCCATTTTCAACACAAGGCACAAATATTTTCTTTTTAGATATCCATAGCTGAACAGAAAATATAAAGTGAGAAGCCGCTCTGGGGGGGGATGAGTTTTGTTCATGCTGAATAACAAACTGTTCATCACAGGTAGAATGAATTCTACCTCCAGTTCAATCTGACTAGCAATCCCAAGAGTAATTTTCATTCTCTTAAAGCATGTGCTTGGTTTACTTGCACAAACCATCTACAACTATTGCTTTGCAAGCATCATTTGTGGCTCCAGTTTCGCTTGTACAAAATTGTAGTCTGAATTGTATAGGTCAAACATGGGGAATTTAAGGCCAACCAGATGTTGTGGAACCTATCATTTCTGACCATTGGTTATGCTGGTGAGAGATGCAATCCTTCAATATCTGGTGTCCCATAGATTCTCACCCTGATGTAGGCTGATCTCAGTGGTGTTGTCTTTGGGACTGGATGAGGTTATGGTCCCTTTCAAGCTCAGTCATTCTCTAGTTCATTGTCAAAGAGACAACAATTCTGACAAACTTTTCCTTTGTCCTAGCGGCAAAAGCAGAATGGTTGTTTACTTAACTAACAACTATCTTTTAACCTCAGAAGTAAAAAAAAGAAGAAATGGCAAAGAATATGCGAGTGCTTGAGAATAAAGACAGTATTTCCAAGAATAAGCACAAGTCCAATTTTATTCCACAGCAATGTTGATGGCAATGTTGGTGCATATTTTCTCTGCCAGGGCAAATATTCCAGGTATTATATGGAAATTAAAAGACATTTTTTAAAAAAGAGTATACACAATAGTACTGCATTCTTAATTAAATATATATTTGGCAAGAATTATTCCAATGTTTTGTACAAAACCAAATCCCTTGCAAATTAGTAACACTCTTGACATTTTGATGACACAAACACTGTATAGTAATCAATGGCATCTGCCCTTTTCACACAATTATCAATCTCACTTTGGACAAATACTCCTGCTAGTTTTAGTGATATGTAATTACACAACAGGGAGACAAAAGAACAAGTGGCATCTTAAAAGCGTGGAAATCAATTAGGGGAGATATTATTAACACCTGCCTGTTAAGAGGTTAGAAATGTTTGCAGCAAAGACCCTGAACTTATTATCTTAAGAAGCAGTCACTGGACATAGCAGAAAATGGCAGTGGTGTGTAGATGCTGGTGTTAATGAAGAGGATGGTAGTGGTGGGCCATGACAAGAAGGGTGTGGAAGCTGAAAGCAGTTAACAATTGTCTTCATTTTCACTGTGGTCAGTTATTTAAACTGACTTGATGATTGGGACAAGGAAGTAGGAATCTTTTTGCTACCTTCCATTTACAGTAGCTTGCTTTCTTTACTTCTGTTCTTCCATTTAAAGCACCTGCAATGCTGGATTTGGTTTGGTGGCCATGAATTTTGGCCACACTGTCCTTTTATTTGGAATGTGCAGTCCAGCATTTTAAAAACAAGGAGGTTCCACTTGGGACAACTTTTAAGTTGATCTTGCTCATTGATTTCATCTGACAGAGCCCAGTGGTAAGACATTAATGAAAGCAGTTGTTTTCCCATTAACAAGGGAGGAGATGGTGCCAGACAGAAGGGGATAAAGCAAGGGGAAATAAGTGTTTCAGAGACCCCTTGAAATGAAATCCAATGTGCATATATTGTTCTCTTCTTTTTTAAAAAAACTTCTCCAGTTATAATACTTCCAGTTTAAATGTAAGTCTCAGTTGGGAGAGCAATTTTAGTTACAGTCA
Organism: Gambelia wislizenii; assembly: GCA_030847615.1. NCBI lineage: Eukaryota > Metazoa > Chordata > Lepidosauria > Squamata > Crotaphytidae > Gambelia > Gambelia wislizenii. Next base: position 77,903,590 of record JAUMIR010000006.1, on the reverse strand, counting down.
TATACAAAGTCATAGTTGCTTGGTTCCTTAGGAATTGGTGGTGGAGCATCTGGGATCTGTATGTTCTCCAAGTCCAGGAGGCGCAACTTTATCTCCATACTGAGCAGAGTGTCCAAGTCATTGCGTGTGAGTTCACTCATCATATCCTTTCCCAGAAGGGCATTTAGACCATCAGTCCACACGCAGTACTAGAAGGGAAAGGAGGGAAAGGGGAGGGGAGGAATGAGATCTGTATTAATCTGGCTTTTACAACTGTATCTGTGTGCAGAGCATTGTCATCTCCAATACTCACCTTCCCTCTCATACAGGGAGTGAATACTACTGCAAGGCACTATATATCTAAGAGCAGAGTCAATCCTTTCTGATGCTAGACCACTTTTATCCTCTTTGAACTTGCTTCAATTTTAGATACACCTTTGCTCATCAAAACTAATCTGGGTCATCATGTTTAAAAAGAAACATGTTGCAATTCATCCAAGCCTTTTTCTCACATCCATCCCTGCCTAACTAGACGGATAGACATGAGTATGTAGCCCTATTCAGGTGCTCTTTAACTAGGTTAAACAAACTTGTGAGGAGGGGGCACACTAGACCTGTCCATCTGGAGGGTTTGGAGTTATCTGGACAACCTCTGCAAACAGAAGTCTCTCTCCTCTTATAAAGCTGCACTTTACATGAAAAGAATGACAGTGGGGGTGGGTGGGATTAGTGCCCCCCCTCAGCTTAACCTACTTAGAGAATACCTGAATAGAAAAAGAAAGAGTATGTGGGCATCTCTCTTTCTTGATCTCTCTATGGGGAGTGTGGGGTGGTCTAGGCTTTGCTGATGAATGTGAAAGGAAAGTAGATGTAAATCCATTTTATTAGTAATATTTAGAGTAATATAAATTCCATGCATTATGTCGACCTATTAGGGAATATGTGAAACCTTGCAACACCCTGTTCTTCTTATGAATTAGAAGTATGTCAGTGTAGCATGGCTTTAAAAAAATACTGATTCTGGAGGCTGCATTTAGCTGTAAAAAACCTTTTTAACATTTCCTCTCCTGAAAAAAAAACCCACATAGAAATTGCCGTGTCTCCCTGAAGCTGACAGTTCCAGATAAACATGGACTAAGTAAGTGTTTTAAATCAGCAACGGTCCCAGGGGACGTCATGAACAACAGTCAAATCCTATTCAATCAACCATTTGAATGTATTACTAAAAGCCATTTATGCAACTGTGAACAAAAGTGCTTGAATGGTATTGTCTAAAAATAAAGATTTCAATCACATTGGCCTGTGTCCTAGTTTACAAGTGGAAAATTAAATCAACCATAGTAGCATTTTTATCATACAAAAAATTCTCTTAGATGCCATGCCAAAGGATGGATTTTAAATTTAGCTGACAGTGTACTATTAAAATAGTACCAAGCTTAAAACTAACTAGAGCTCACTGTATAGTCCAAGTTTTAAAGAAGAAGGGGAAAAGGAAGAAATATTATATGAATATGATCACTGGGGGTGGTGGGGAGTTGGGGAAAGTAAGAAAGAGAGAAGCTGATCAGAACTCAGGGAATGGGTTGGGGCGTGTATTACGTACGATTCCACAAACCTAAGAAGATAGCCCATGCAACCATTGCTAGGCTTTGAGTTGTTTCTGAAGTAGTGTGTTCAGGACAGGAAGAAGATTCTGGGGGTGTACATTAGGTCCCATTGTCCAACAGTCACTTTCCTGAGTTGGCCAAGATGGTCAGGGGTGATATTGGAATTGTGCAAATTTATAGTTGAGGGGGACTTCAGCATTTACACCAAGCCCGCCTATCAAGAGTGGCTCAGAGGTTCATTCATGAGTGTCATGGCCATCGTGGGACTTCTTGAGCTGTACAGTTGGATTTGGACTTGTTGCATGGGATGAGGCTGATCTAGGAGCAGGGGAACTCAGTAAAGTTCCCTTGCCCTGGGCGAAACATTACCTAGTCAGGATTAGGCTCAGTGAGTCCCCAGATATTCACAGGGATAAGGGCCTTAGGTTAGGAGCATTATAGACTAAAATGGTTTTCTGCTGGCTGTTGGGGATTTTTCCTGGCTCACCTGTCCTGGGGATTTTCCTGTCAGTGAACCTTTGGAACAGGGAAATGGCCTGGATGTTTTTCTGATGGTTCCTGGGGTTTTTCCTGTCACACCAATCCTGGTGATTCCTCTGCCCCGTGGATGCCCCAGCCGACCTTCAGAACAGGGAAATAGCTCAAGTAACTGACAAACTTTTTCCTAAATTTTCTCTCCCTGGGTGTGGTTTTAGCTGCCTGGTGGCATGAAGAGCTCTCAAAAGTGAAACAGCAGAGAAAATGACTAAAGTAATGATGGGCAAAGTTTCATTACAAATATGTCTGAGTAGATTAGACTTCTTATTAGAGCCTATTTGACCACAGATGAGATGGGGCAACAAAATATTACTCTTCTGCCATCACTGCCTCTGGTCAGTGAAGCTGCTCTGAGTAGCCAGAGGTGGTGGTGGATATTTTGCATGTTAGTGAAGGTGAGCAATCCCCAGGAGCCTGCTTTAGCCTACGTTTGAGGCACTTAGTGGATAAAGTCACCCATATTCCATCTTAGATTTATTTATTTATGCAAAAGCTAGTGTTTATTTCTAAAAAAACTTTACATATCTCCCTCCTTTTTGTTGGTAATGTGCCATTCAGAGTGGCACAGAGCATCTAAAATCAATAATAAAATACAATAAAATTGTAAAATCATAATACTACAATAAGAGTACTACCAGTAGACGTACAACTCAGCATGTGGACAGTATTCTTGGAGAGGTCACGGCACATATATTTGACAGTTGCCCATCCTGGTCAATAAGAGCAGCCAGAAGTGGACTGGCAAAATAGGTAGTGGGAATCGTAAATGTCTCATTGTGGGAAGTGTGGACCTGGGAGAATTGACCAGTCTATATATAATACTCCTTTCTTGGGCAGGATGGTGAAACATGTAGTGGCTTCTTGACTCTAGCGTTTATTAGATGGAATTAAAATCCCTTTTCAATCTAGTTTTAGGACCACTTTGGTCCTATATTGCCAGGAGACCTACACCAGGAACCAATCAGGCAGGGGGCAGTACATTTGTACTGGTTCTTCTGGACTTAGTGGCTTTGACACCACTGTTCATGCTATCGTTCTGAAACAACTTACAATATGGAACTTGGGTGCATTTGTTTTTTTCCATAGGAAGAATTTTAGGAGATTGTGCTGGGGTACTGCTGTCTGACACCTTGCCTATTGGGCATTTGTATCCCTCAGACTTCTATTTTGTCCCTCATGCTATTTAATGTCTACATAAATCCACTGGAGGAGGTCACTTGGGTTGTGTGTGTGTGTTTCAGTGTCACCAACATGTAAAACAATACCACTTCTGTCTCTTCCTTCTGTCTCATTCTTGAGTGGCTAATAAGATTCTAAACCATTGAGACAGCAATGTTGAGCTCACAAACTTAAACAGTCTAGATTAAGGCCAGTAAAACAAATCTGGGAAATGGAGTTCAACACTTGTTGGATGGTGGTAGATCATTAGAGGTTCTTTTGGACCCTGCCTTGAGCTAGGATAACCAGGTCTCATCTGTGGTCAAGAAAGCACCTGCCCATTTGATACAAGTATGATGACAATGCCTGTTCCTTGAGAACACAGATGTTGCCAGGGTGACACATGCCTTAGTTACATCACAGCTACTACAGTGCACATCACACAGGGCTTCCATTGAAGAGAATCTGAAGTTACATTTAATCCAAAATGCAGCAGGAAGCATTTTATTCTCTTGTTGAAATGGCTACACTGGCTTCCTGTTTCTTTCTGAGTACAACTTGAAGTGCTGTTGATTACTTTTAAAGCCTGAATTAGAACATTTTTGGCCTCGTTGCATGTCCCAACAATGTATATGGTTAGCTGTGACTTCGGAGAAAGAATTTTAGAGGAGTGAGTACAGGCTGCGGAACTTCCTTCCAGGAGAGGCCTGTCTCTCTTACTCATGATGCTCTGGAAGTTGGCAAAGCCCTTTTTTAAAATGCTATTTGGTTATCATTTTAACTTGCTGACTCTATTTTTAAAAATCTTTTAAGTATCTTGACTCCTGATGTGTTGGTATTTTCTACTGTTTTTGTATACCCAGTGGTTATGTTGCAAAATGACGTTTCTAGTTGTTAGATTTTTGGTTATTATTATTTTTTAAACAGCTGTCTTGAATTCTTGGAAGCAAAGGCAGGGGATAAACAAACACTCTTTTCTGTGCATTTTATTTGAGAAGAAACAAACCACAGCCTTTTAGGTTAAGGCTAAAGTCATGAATTGTTATACACACATGACATATGATATGTCTGTCTGTTTCTCCTTCCTTCTTTTCATGAAAATCTATTTTTAATGTAGGCTCAGATTACTCTGTTGTATTGTACAAGTGACTATGATAGCATAATCCCACCATGACAAATGAGTATCAGTTAATCAGTCATCTCAAGAGATCGCTGGAAAACCATACTTCTCTGGTTGATTCTGGCAGACTACCTGAAAAGGTTTGGCTGAGCTCTCTGATTGCCAACCAAAGGAATTCAGTCCATCCATAGGACAAAAACAAAACAAAACAAAACCCCTGTCTGACTTTCAGGGGTTTTTTTAAACACAGAGAAAAATTTACCTCATGCTTGTCAGGAGCGATGAAATTTAGCTGTCCATTTGAGTCAAACAATATAGAAAAAGCTAGCTCAAGCACTTCCTGAAAAGAGACAAGGAAAACGACTAGAATAAGGAACTACAAAGATTGGTTAACAATATCATAGTCTTGGCTCACAATGAATGCTAGTACACAGTTTATCTTTACAGGAACAAGCAGCATACACTGGATTCAAACCCTCTTTCTGTCCCTATCTTTCACTGTGGTCCTGAAGAGGAAAGACTGGAAGTATCTGCTTCCTGCTTCAAGCTAGCAGCTGTGGTTCATTATACATGAAAAGGACAAGGTATGATTACTTCAAATTATGCTTTGTTCAACAAGCAAGCATTAAACAATGGTATATTATTCTGTTCTGTTTCAACAAATCATAGTTTAACTAACCAGTTCCATGTGTGAACATTAAAGCAGAAAATAGGTGCTTATATTTTTCTGCTCATGACCATGGCTGGATAAAGAGAGAAGAGCAGGAGAATGTGAACCAAAGGCTTATAGCTGTTTGTTTGCCTAATACCTACATTATGGGTTACCATTAAGTGTGATATGACTTGTAGTCTCAGCATTCCAAGATCACAACTTCCAGAAAAATATTTGCAGCAAAATAACAGTGTCTTGTAGCTCCTTAACCAAATTGTAGGTTTTTCCTGACTAGAGTCTACTTCATATGCTGCAGATATTGTTGTCTTTTGACAGTATTTGGCACTACTGTATTTGTTTGGTATTCTGGGCTTCCTTGTGGAGCAAAACATAGGGCACATCATTAGGGATGGTGAGAGTAATGCGGTGGATTCTAGACCATGAAAACTTATACAACAATAACTGTTTAAATCTTTAAGGTGCTAAGGACTCTTTCTAGCCTTTCTGTGCAGTAAATCCAAAAGTTGGCCTAGTTTCTGTTAACAAACCTGCAAGATATCACTTGACCCTGCAATATTCACTTATATAGAAGAAAGCTAATTTACAATTTTATTTCACCTGTGGCATGCCCAGGGGAGATAAGAGAAACAATACAGCAGCCTTGGAAACACCTGCTGCTTGGTACATCTAACTGAATGAGGAAATGGTCTTGTGATTCCTAGGAGGGGAGAAGTATAATTTTGGCAGTTTTTGTTGTTCATTTATTTCTAGAACACACCAAAGGAGAATTCAGGTGCACTCACCAGCCAGACTACAGCTCTTGCTAAGCTTATTTATTTATGCAGTGCAACTTCCAGAATCTTCTAGCCAGCATAGCCAGAGGCCATTGTGGCTGAAGGATTCTGAGAGTTAAATCTAAACAAGTTACATTTCCAAGTTCTGCCTCTACCAATGTACTGTTTGCTCTGAGATAAGGCAGTCTGTTTTAAGTCAACTCTTAGTCCTCATGTATGGTCCCATTAGACTCTATTAAAATTTATGCAGGGTTCACCTCCTAATTGTCTATCTAAAAATTAGTGGTGTGAAGTGTATTTACAGTTTACATCACAGTTTTTGTGTGCGTAATTTTGGCAAAAAAAGCCTGTAGGGTAGGTGGAGGTATTTCGAAAGCAAACCCAAGAAAGCTGGAAGGAAACTACTCTTGTTGTAGATAATTGCTTGATAGAGCAGGATTTTTCAAGTTAATATAATTTAACATTTTTGTTGTAATGTGATCAAGATGAAATTAAAACTCAAAGTAGAATTAAGATTTTTATAACCTACTGATTAGATAAGCTGCATAGCACAGGTGTGTGCATGTATGTGCCCTTCAAGTCACCTGTCAACTTACGGCAAAGCTATGAATTTCATAGGGTTTTCTGAGGCAAGGAATACTCAGAGGTGGTTTTGCCAATTCCTTCCTTTGAGATATATCCTACAGCGCCTGGTATTTGTTAGTGGTCTCCCATCCAGATACTAACCAAAGCTGACTCTCCTTAGCTTCCAAGATCAAATGGAATCTGGTGCCTTTAGGGTATTTGGGCTATCATAGCACAGGTACTGCTATATAAAAAGAGAGGATGCCTCCAAAAACTGGTGGCATCCACACTTGCTTAAAATGGTATCTAATCACAGAATGCTCCTCTAGTACTGGAAACTTTAGTGCATCTGGTAAAACAAAAGAATAGAAGTCATTGGTGCTCTAGGGGAATGTCAGGTCTTTGCTTTTTAAAAAAAACAAAAACAAAAAACATTCAGATGCAACTTGCTCTAGTCACATAGCTCTTTGACAGACAGAAAAGACTGATGGTCAAAAGATATACAATACTAGTGGAGTCTGAAACCAATAGAGATTCTTATTTCAGCAAAAAGTGTAGGCCCCTTTTAGGTACATCTGTTATTGTGGCACCTAGTTGTGTCTATGCTTATTATTATGACACCTAATTTTCAAAGAGCAACTTGATGTGTATATCTTAACAAAAGTTAGTACTCAAATAATGCTGTTGTTGGTATTTTATGCTTTCTGGGTTAAAAAAGATTATAGTCACGTGTTGAAATGTTGAAGACAGAGCAATATGGAAGCAAATCTAGTTTCAAGTATACTGAAGCTGTCCCTTCCCCCCATACCCCCACTCCTGGATGTTGTAATAGGCAACCATTTATCAGCACAACCTCTACATGTCATTGCTGGATACTTTTCTGTTATAGAAAAAAGGAAGATTAGAAATTATTACCTAACTTTTCAGCTAGAATGCTTCTGATTTAAACTGGGTGACCAAGAGATTACTAGTAGTGAAGAGATATCAAGTTCAAGACTCTCGTATGTTAATAGTTGAATTAAGATATTATGGAAGGATGGATGAAAAAATAAAAGTGATAATTTCATGATAAGTTTTGCTTTTTATGTTTTGCAATATCAGTTCATGAACAGTGTGCAGCTGCATACTGTAATTCAGTTGTTACCATCTTGTAATATTTCATTCTTTCCACAAAGAAAAAGAAACAATTAAGAAGAAAAGGATAAAACAGCCATTTGATTGTGAACATTAGTAGAAACTGGTTACCATTTTATCCAACAACTCTGTGTAACAAGCATGTATAATATACAGTCGTCCCTTCACATTCACGGGGGTTAGGTTCCACAGACCCCCGCGAATGTGAAAATTCCGCAAATAATGACTGCCCTCCCCTCCCCTGCCAAAGCGACCATGGGGCCTCCAGATGCCCTATAGTCACTTCCCCCCACCTCTCCTTCCCTTCCAAGGCTTTTACGGGGCCTCCGGAAACCCTCCCAAGGCCCCGTGGATGCATCCCCAACCCTCCCCCCTCCCCCCCAAGGCCTTCGCGGGGCCTTTGGAGGGTCTCCGAAGGCCCCGCGGAGGCTTCCCCGGCCCTCCCCCTCCCTCCCAAGGCTTTTGCGGGGCCTCTGGAGGCCCCATGTCGCTGCTTTTGGGAGGGTGGGGGCCCTCCCAAAACCGCGAATATGCAAAACCACGAATGCTAAATTCGTGAATGTGGAGGGGCAACTGTACATGGACATTCCTAAGCTGCTCAGTATTCCTAGGGGAAAGCTGTTAGGGGAAAGCTGCTTCATAAGCATAAATAATAATTGTGAAATATAATTAATTGAGAAACTCAAGCAATGTGTACATCCATTGCTGGTGAGGTAGAACAGCTGACAATGGTTATATGTACCAATGGAAGCAGACAGTGAGGAATTCAGAAGGACGGCAGTACTTTTTTCCTATGAAGGTCGATTATGTTGTATTTATTGCATTACATGTACTCTGTCCAGTGCTGGTTTATATATTTAAATTTCTATACCTCTCTTAAAATACAGGTGAGAAGCCTTTATTCTGTTGAAGGCTGCATTCCCTTGGAGGTGATCTGCCACAGACTGTATACTGGAGGCAGTATGGAGGCAAGTTTTGGCCAAAACTGGGCAGACCCACAACTTTTCTATGCCTGTTTCCACCACCCCTGCTCGCTCTCTTTATGCCATCCCATTTTATTTCCCTTCCCTCCCTCTCTCTCCCCATCTTTGAGCAGGCTAGAACCTGAACTGATTCTGCTAAAAGTTTTTGGAACCAGGCTGAAGGGTGCATAAAATCAACTGGATCGCTACCTGCATGCTCAGGAGTAGCCCAGAATTGTAGGTTGGTCATTGCAAGAGACCACTGTGACGGCAGTAGAAACTTTGGAAAAGTTACTTGTATGGTGTACAACTCCCAGAATTCCATAACCTGCATGACTAGTGGCCATGCTGGCTAGGGGATTCTGGGAACAGTTATTCAAAGAAGTAGTTTTCCAAGATATGAACAAGTGTATAGTTTATTCCTGGTTAGTGTTAATCTACACATTCAGAAGAATCATGTGATATATAGCCCTTCTGGTATTGTACCACTTCAGAGAGAAGTCATGGAGGAAGAGGAGGAAGGATCTGTTGGAATGTTATCCTATCTGAGAACTGATCATGAAAAGGCAGTGTGTTTCATGACCTTGTAGAATGTTTTCAAAAAACTAACAGCAGATGTGGGAGCCCAAACTGCATAGAGACTATGGCATGAAGCAGAGGGGAGAGTTGACTCATCTCCTCCATTTTTTGCAACCAGAATTAGGCCACCTTTTGATTGCTATTCCTCCCCTTTAGCCCATGCTGCAGCCTCAATCTGTTTCACTATCCCAAGCCTGTTTCCTAAAAAATACTCAAACCACTACCATACAGAGCAAACAAAAAGAATGAAATTACTTATCTTATTAAGCCTTCTGGAAGAATGGATAACATACCCATTTCCTTGACATGACTGTTTTCTATGTACTGGGAAAACCTTTTAAGTTCAGAAGCATTCAAACATGCAATCCCCATCACATGTATTCTGAGGTGGTACACTGTTAGGACAGCTGCACCATAATTGTTTCCCTGACTAGGTATAAACTCCTAAATTATCCAGTCTCCAGCATTAGCCTTATTACTCAAGGGTCTCGCAAGGAAAGAGGTAGCTGTCTTTTCCAGGGGCATTTCCTGGGTTGTTTGCTGAGTATCAGTTGGGAGGACAAGAACCTGTCATATTGGCATTCCTCCAAAACGTGGAAAGAAAGTAAATTTTGAAAAAGGGCTCTAGAATGGGAAGAAAATATGCTAAGCTAAATACAGTGTATAGTCAAGATTTCCCCCCCCCCAAAATATTCGTGATTTAAAGGCCCATTAAAGCAATGCAGGGATAATAGTGTTATTTTCGGGATTTGTTTTGTTTGTTGGTTCCATATGACACGTTAAAGGAAAACAAGAGACATATAAAAATGGTATGAATGGGGGAATACTTGTAATTAAAGTAAATTCTGAAAAACAGCAGATAGAACAAGTGAATGAGGTGGTGTCCTATCAAGTTATTCCAGCTAGGCAGGCCATTCAGTTCCCATCTGACACAGAGCTTATCTGTTGCTAAATGATCCCACTGGAAGGAAGAAAGCTGTATGCTGGCAAATGGAAAGAAGATGAACCACCAGTAAGGATATTCTGCCATATCTTTCCTTTCCTTATGGCAGTAGCATTCTGTTACTTCTGCTCTGCCAATGAGTAAACATGAAGGCAGTTGCTATGCAGAATGAAGGCACATGGAGGAAAATGTCCCTTGTAAGTTCTCTTCAGTTGTGAAACTTGTGACCAACTCTAGACATCAAGTATTTTGTACATAAAAGAAGACCATGTCACCTTAATCCACAAACCTTTTTTGGCTAAAGGAGCTCCAAAACAAGCTTGGAGCAGCCCTCAACTGGGCTTTTTTAAAACTAAAACAATTTGTATATTTTGTCTGCATTTTCCTAATGCATACAGTCATGGATGTCAGCCCTTGTGGACTAAAGCACATTTGTGCATTCTTTAGAAATGTACACAGTGGTTTTTTGTGGCACATTTTTCAAAAGTGTGTCACTTTTTAAAATAAAAATTTCAAGTGCAGAAATGTGCAGTTTTCTGACTGCAAATTGCATCTGATTCTTTGTTCAGTCCCAGAAGTACAGAATTTGATATATCCATAAAACTCATAGTCCTTTACTTATGCAAGCTTTCTGGGAATTTCAGTACTTTAAAATTTCAAATGTTAATATAGCAAACCGTAGGACCTGTCAAAAACTGATAGGAATCTCAAATGGTTCCATGCATTTCTGGCCTCCTTGTCATGTTATGGAGACAACTGTAACCATGGAAAACATTCCTCCTTTATTTTCCCCACCCAGCTGCCTGACACAATCATGGAAGGAGAGTGTTTCATACTACAGGCAGGTGGCTTGTAACATTTAGACAAAATAACAATAACAAAATGTCACTATTTTAGCTAAAGTGGGAAAACCAAGAGTTACTTTTATTTAAAATTGTAAACATAATTATAACTTTTTGGGAGTTTGGGGGGAATAACTTTCTGTTATTCTTTCTCTGGTGGGGGGAAGCTGGCTGCGCTCCTCTGTGCCCACCAAAGAAGGAATGAGAGTCATTCCTCACCCAGGAGCAGTTTCCCTGGTGAGGGAGTACCATCATTCCTTCTTTGGGTGGCGGGTGGGGGGGAGAAGCTGGCTGCATGCCTTTCTTTTCTTTTCTTTTTTGCTGCCATAATAGAAAAAAATAGGCACAGAGTAGGAGAGAAAGGTGGAGGGGGAGAGAGGGTGAAAGGAGGAGGATGACACCTCCTATGTCATGTGATTTCTGTCATCTGGCATCTTTCGCATGAAGGGGAATACTGGCATAGCAGCAGTATTGACAGCCATTGACGGGTTTTACCCATCAATGAAGAGGTATGCTACAGAAATGAGTGGAATGCAAACCAGCAACAGGATAGACATGGCGTCATGCGATAAGTACAGGCCAAATTTGCTAATACCTTGCTGTAATTTTGGAACAGTAGCCTTGTATGATAATTTCCTAAACCTTAGCTCATTAATTACCTCACATACAGCCCATCATTAACTTCACTTGCTGACTTGGTACTTGAAAAAAGAAGCTTTGTTTATCTATATTAGAAAACATAAATTATTTAAATATTAAGGGGTTTATGGCAAAATCAACAATTTTTCCTAAAAGGTGAAACTACTTTCACGGGGAAGTGAAATAGATACAAAAATAGTTAAGAAAGAGAACACAGGAAGCTGATCTATATTAAAGCCACACTCTTGGTTCAGGTAGTTCACTAGTGTCTACACTGACTAGCAGCACCTCTCCAGGGTTCCAGTCCTAGGCCTACTTGGACTACAGGGACAGCAAGTTTATACCTTCCTTCCCCTGTTATGACATGTTCCCAAAAGCTACCCTGAACAACTACAAGTGACAGAAAATGAGTTCCCAGTGGGGTCTTCTTTCCCCTTTTGTTTTTAGCTGAATTGGACAAAGGGTTATATGTGGGGGAAAAAACCCAACAACCCTCCCCTCACTGCATGCTACAATCCCTCTCAAACGCCTCTGCCATGCCTGTAAAAATAAAATAAAAATCAGAAGGTGAACGTGTATACTATGCCATAAGCTAATTTGTAGTGTAGCTCTCATTCTAGCATTCCAGCCACAATTCAAAGGAAGGGATGTTTGATGTAATGAATTCCTATACAGTTGGTTTTCTTCTAGCAGATTTAAAGTCACTTCATCTACTCTGCCACACATTAGAGTTTCCAAAGTCAGTGTCCTCTTGACAGTATCAGTTCAGTGCTAATGACACTTAAGCACAGTATGTGTCCTAGGATTATTCCACAGCTGGGGAATTCCTCTCCCTTTGCTGAGCTTCAGGAAATACTGTATTGCTGTTGTGCTTCATGTGGCTTGCATTGGTCAGCCTTAAGCTATACGGAGTATGATTTCGCAGTGCTGCATTTTCCATTAACATGGGCTTTATTCCACTGGATTTATATGATGCCTGTTTAAGTGATTCTATCTGGTTTAACCCTTCACTAGGGACCAGGTTAAAAATAATAATAAAAGAAATGTTCAAACAGAAACCCACAAATCTTCTGAAGCGGAATGAACAAATATGTCTTTTTTTTTTTTTTTTGTTAAGAGCAAAGTTTGTAACTGAAATGTTATTGGATTTTATTGAAAATGGTACCTTGTTTTGTTTCAGGGCTCCTTTCTCCTTCATGTGAGGGCAGTCTTTTCCTGTAACAACTGCTTTTATATCTGCCACAGGCACTGTATCAAAAGAAAAAAGAGAATGTGTAAGAGATATTCCAATATATGGAAAAACACCACAGCATCAAAGATGCAAGACAAAACTAATGTGTCAGAAATAGCATTCCTTGTGCCATGCTCCGACATCTGGTGTGAGAAATGAGCCAAACAAAAAATCAGAAAAACCTAAAATAATTAAAGAGGCACATGAAAATGTTAACTGGCTTTCTCGCCTTTCCTAAGAAATTAAGATTTATGGGCCAGTGTGAATGCTATACAAGTCTGCTCAGAAATATTACTGAATTCAGTGGAACATACCCTCAGTTAAGTGGTTATAAGAATGCAGTCAGAATGTTATCACTTTCATGATTTTTCCTATGAGCCTTGGTAATCCCAAATGCATGGTCACTTTATTTATTATGTAAAAGGGTCAAAACAATCACTCTTTCCACTAAGCTTGTTCTCACCTGACTAGAAAAATGCATCATGCTATTTCACCAAAATCCTTCATCTCAAAGGCCATATTTTTTCTGGGATGATTATTCCCTAGATGACAATCAGTTGCCATCTTGCTCATAAGCCAACTCCTGGAGCAAAATCACACAGCCATGTTTTCTAGACTATGTTCCTATTACTACTGTTCCTCACCTTTCATGAGAAAATAGCTTCCCTGCCTTTTCCATTTGAAAACCACTCCAAGGAAGGAGGGAAGTTCAAAGATATACATTTATGAGAATGGGAAAAAACAAATAAACATGCTTATCTTTGATTCCCCTTATCCTGCCCTAGACCAATGGAAAGGGACATATTTATTCCGTACAATGAGTTTCAAAAGCATTGGAAATGATATACCATTGCTTTCCTCCTGAACATGATGGCAAATAGACATGTTTAAAATGAACAAAAATGCCTTATTTGAAACTGTTTTTCTAAGGGGCCTACCATACTATTTGCAAATGCTACACTTGATTTTTAGTACTATTCTAAGATCTTTAAGCTAATGTCAATAGTGGTATATTCTGACCCTGTGTAATGGGGGCCTCTTGGTATGGACTTGCACTATAACACTAGAAAAGGAAATTGCAAAGCCTTCAAATTACTAAAAAGCTTTCAGAACAGTAAGTGCATTACTGAAACAGGGAATTACTGGAGGAAAGAAGAAAGGACAGAATGATAACACCTGCTACTTAAAATAAAAATGTTGCACGAACATTCCTACACTAAGGAGTGGAACACCTAGTAATAATCAGCCTTCAAATTTGCTAAATTCCATTGGATAAAAAGACTTTCAACAAATGTATAAACTGCCATACATGTGTGCATGCATGTTGTTTGTTGCCAGTAATACTGAAAATATATTCAAGTTGGCGTCTATGGCATTCAACCACTCTTCACTGCACTGCAGTAAACTTGCAGACCTTACAAGAGCTACGTGGATCCATTCACTATGATGTTAATAGGCATCTGGCAACTGCACTTTGTTCTAAAGCACAAGAGTCATGCATTTGAGGGTAGCGCCATAGGCCCAAAGGAGAGTGACCCAAAGCCACTTTGGGAAGCTTTTAAATTGTACAATTAGCATGGGTTTGTGGTTAATCATAGAATCATAGAATTGTAGAGTTGGATCATAGAATTGTAAAGTTGAAAGAGACCACAAGGGCCATCCAGTCCAACCCCCTGCCATGCAGGAAATCACCATCTTGATTTGCAGGCATACCTGTTTGAACATCAAACATGTATGGCTTCGCATGCCTACGATCTTGCCAAAAAAATCATAGAGATAAATGAAAGCTGCTGCAAATTGGCATTACTGCGCATCAATCCACATTTATTGCCTCATATAGACAAGCCCTTGGCCATTTACCTGTTCATCATTTGGGGCTAGTCCATTTTTATTAATACACATGTTGTAGTTTATTGAACTCATTGGTTGAGTTCTCATGTAGCCTATCTGGCACAACCATGCAACAATCTAGATTGGGAAAAAGCAGCATGTACAATACTCATGTGTATTAACTTAGTCAGAAAACGTACTTAGGCTACAAGTGGAAGTCAGTTTTAGAGGAACTATTACCCATTCTCCCCTGAAAAAAGGATCCATGTGCTCAGAACCATAATGGAAAAGCTATAAGTACCATAAGTGATATCTTTTATATATCAGATGATACAAGACAAGAACCTAAAACTTTTTTATTCCATTCTTCTCCTGGGCAGGACTCAACAGCCATACATATTTTATTATGTCAGTCCTTCTGTTATGGAACAAGCTGTTACATCTTTTCAAGTTTAGCTTGAAAGCATACATGTTAATGATATTTTATTGATGGAGTTTCTTTGTATACTAGACTTCAAGCTGTGGAAGTTTCTCCTGGGGCTATCAAGACTTTCCTAAAAAGATCGAGTTCCCCCCACCCTTATTTCCATTGCTATGTACAATTATATTCTTAGCACTTTTCCAATACAGGAAATAGTATAAATGCAAACTAACAATAATAATGATTTGGCCAGTAGATGGCCAGTGAAAATACTAGTGTCACTGACCCATCAACCCACTTGTGTTGTATTCCAACAAAATAGATAAATAAAAAAGAACAAAACCTGGAGAACCACACTCTAAGCTACTCAGCAGAATTTTCTATCCACACATGAAATGAAGAACTATTCCGATTAAAGGAATAAGTCCTCCCTGACCGCTGCTTTCATGGCTTGCCAAAGCTGGCTCTGAAGGGCATACTAAGGAAAATACAGATAGGTCCCTGTATTTTCAGGACCCATAACTGCAGATTTACTTATCTGCTCCCCTAAAAATATGGTATGTCTAGGCATCTTCTAGGTCCTCCAGTGTAACTCTATGGTATGCTTCCACTGGAAGTCATTTGTCTTAATCAGGTTCACTATTTTCTGAGGTTTCCAATATCCATGGTAAGTCTGGGAACATATCCCCCATGGATATCTTGGTCTATCTGTAATCACCAAAAAGCTTTTAAAAATAAAAGTTGCAGAGGACTGTTTACTAAAACACTTATACTACTAACCCACAAAAAAGCTTGTTCGTTAGGCAAAAGATGCTAAAAAAATTATACTGGAGGGGGGGAAAAGAAAGAAAGAAAGATGACAGTTTTGGAGTCATAGGTCTATATTTTGCATCAGATGTTGTCTCTCCTGTAGTTTGGTTGGTCTGGAGGGATCTCAATGCAGGCAGAGGCAATTCTGGTTTTTTTTTTTTTTTTTGGCCATGTGGGGACTGAGACAAAGGACAGTAAAATTTAAACCCCATTAGTAGCAGTAAAGTAACCTCTCTTGGGATCCAGGTTGTCTCTGCCTTTTGTGAAAGTCACAGGCCACTTTCTTAGGCAGAGAACACTGAATTTCTCAAGAAGTCTTTGTACTGCTACATTGGGGGAAAACTGTGGGCCTGTGACACCAGCACCATGACCTTTCCCCCCCTTTTTTGCTTTCTCCTCTGATTTTTCTTGTTGCTAGTATAGACTGCCTGCTTAGAATAAAAAAAAACTTTCCTTTTAAAGATCTCCTCTCTTCCACACTTTCATGTGCCTTTTGTTTGGTGTGTGTAAACTCCTCCAGTAACTTCCCACTGAGTTACTGGTTCATGGGGGTTAAAATCAGTGGATGGTGAGAGCTTAGATGATCTGAAGGAGTCCCACCTCTTACTCAGGAGCAGGAGCAAGCCCTGACAAATATATTGGCAAACAGAGAACTTCCACATCACTTTTTTCTTTCTCTTGTATGATTTTAAAACATCTTTTGCCTGATGAAGGAGGCAGTGGGACTCTGAAAGCTTGCATGATGTGTTTTGTGCATTTTGGTTGACCAGTAAAGGTATTGCTCTTTTATGGATTGTGGATTTTGTTTTAGTTTGCTATATGGCCAGTACAGCTATCCCTAAATATATTTTTTTCTTATTCTACTGAGTATTTCCCCGCTGGGGTGTACCTTTAAAATGTTTGTCAGCCAGAACTTTTCCCTTCCACACTCTGCTTGAAATAGCCAGCAGATTGGGCAGGGGAATAGATGGACAAAGATTCAAAGACTAAGGAACCCACCCCCATCCAGCACACACACTGCACATCCTATGACTGCCACTAAAGCTGGAGCCATCTAATAGGCAAGATGCTTTGACTGCCAGCTCATGTTACACAGGATTACGAATGTGGTAGTTATCTCTTCACTTGGTACAGAGGCTGTCTTCAGAAACAGGTGAGAAACATGCTTGGATCACATCAGCCTTGCAGAATTCCTTCCTTAGTTTAATGAAGGGAAGTGAGAAAAATCCAACCCATCCACTGGCACGGCCCACTCCTGAATTTAATCAACTTTGCAGTTATTTGTGAATCTGAAGAGTGTTGACTCCCTGCCCGCCCCAACATCACCAATGAGCCACAATGGCCTAACAGAGGTATATGGATATTAGGCAATTAAGATTATTGTGGACTAGAAACTTCTATAGAGTTATTGCAAAGCTAAGTGTTATATTTCTTTACAAAATGTGATATTGATTTTTCCTTTAAAAACATTTTTTCCCCCACAATATACTGCAATGTATACTTGAAGGACAGAAGTCCTGCTCTGGACTGAATTAAAGAAAACTACCTGAAATAAAAAAAAAAGTATGTGGCACTGTAGCAAAATGCCTCAGGTCCACCATGGATTTAATTTTCACACCAGACTTTCACAATTAATGCAGCCTGAGCTGGATGAGTAAATTCAACCACTGAGCATACCCTTCAAAGTTACCCAAAACTGTCTCATGATAATCTATCATTCTGCACCATTTCTCTAATCGTGAGGAGAGGTAAACAGCTCCTCCCAGTACAACAGCTTAGCGTAGTGACAATGCAAAACAAAAAAATACCCTGCCCTAGATTCTGATGAAGGATTGTTGTAAAAGCATGCAGTGATCTTGAGGCTAATCTAAGAAGCAGTAGAAATAAATGTATGTGACTAGAAACCAGTGCTGTTAAGATGGTCTGCTGAGGCCTTTTAACCCTCATCTTTCAGTCAACCAGTATGAGGTAAACCTCTAACACTCTTCTCAGAGGACAAACACATTTCAACCTTATTAACTCTGACATCTGTGTAGTTCTGAATGATCTGCTTGTGTTTTTTGTTGCTTTTTAAGAAACTGAGGAATAGGTAGTGCTTAGAAAAATATGGTAGCTCATACACACTGAAGCAAATCTTGACTATGAATGTTACAAATTCAGAAATGAAAACTTATTAAAAGGATGATATATTCATTTGTTACATTTATATCTTACTTTTCCAGAAAGAAAGGCACTCAAACCAGCTAACAGCAAACAAATAAGATAAAAACAAACAAAAAACATACAGATATAAGAAACACAACTAAACATGAAAAAAAACCCAAAGAACTTAATGCACCTCCGTCAATACCAACCCAGCTAAAGGCCTATAAAAATACAAAGGTTTTTGCCTGCTGGTAGAAGGACAGCAGGGAGTGGGGCCAATCTTCCTTGGCCAAGTTCAGGAGGTATACTAAATCAAAGAAGACCCAACTCAAGGATACACAAAGAATGTTGTAACAGGAAGGTCCTAGTGTTCAATTAGCTTTTCCTAAGAAGATGTGACAAATAAGCTTTTTCAGAAATAAGCCTACTGGTGGTTATTATTGACAGAATAATTACCTCAATTCACACTCTTCTGGTCTGACTATCCATTAGCTTCAGATTCTGCCTAGGGGCTGGTAATTTAAAAGTCTGAACTAGATGATACAAAGTTTGTCACCGTTTGTAGAAGCCTAGCACAACCAGACTACAAACAAGGCCTTTCAGGGTGGGATGTCTATCAGTGGCATGGCCATTAAAGAAATGACTTGGCTGGATATGTGCAAGTGGGCTTCTAACACTTTTTCAGGTGTTGGCCTGTGCTGTGCATTCCTTGTGAGCACGAACAGCCTGCAGCCAAAATGAGAGGCATTATGTGGTGGAAGGGCAGGAGCTGTGGACAGCAGCCCAGGAGGCAGTAGAGGTCGGGACAGACAGGCTGGGAGGACAGAAGGTGGCCAGAAACAAGCAGGAGGATAGCTCAGCATGACACAAAGAGTTCCCAATGAACCTCCTCTTTTTGGCTTGACAGCTAACATATGAAGGGGAAACTCAGATTTCACTAAAGTGAGATGTAACGTCCTGTAACTTCTGATGTGGGGACATAGCGATCTATAGTCCATGAACTCCCATGTTATAATAAATTTATTAGTCTTTAAGGTGTCACTGTATCCCTTGTTGTTTCAAAAGCGACAATATGCATGTTATCCTGGAAACAATCAAACGAGATGTGTGACTGACTCTATTGCATTTTTCCTTTCAGCGTTATCTCATAATACACAAACCTGCTATAAGTGATGACCCGCAAGGAAGCCCAAGTGAAGTCTCTAAAGAAAGGAGCCAAGTGAAAACTCTGATGGAGAAGTGTTTACTTGGTCTAACCTTAGTAACTCCTGGAAAGAACCCATCTGAAAAATGTTTTGGGGTATTATGGATGGAAGAAACATACAAGGTTAATGGAACATTCACCTGCCATTCCTTTCTATGGGCCTCCCTCTTTTACATAAGGGGACGCACCTGCTCGTCACCCTCTCTTCTTTGCCACATTCCTGCGTTGCTTCCTTGTCATCTTTTGAAATACTACTTTGGTTGACATCATAAATTTCTCTGTCTCATTGTAAAAGACTAAATGTAAAATAAAAAACATAGTTGCTATGGCTTGAACACTTACATTTATCCTGTAATGAATCATGTGGAACTTCTCCCTGAGGACTCTCTTCTAAGTCTCCATAATGTAAGACTTTGTGGTTTGGGGAAAGCCGGCAATACCAAAATTTGTCTGATAAAATAACAGAAAGTTGTTGAAGAGCATTAACCTATATTATAATACCCAAGAGAAAATAATTCAGGAAGAAACACATGACTCCTACATTGCAAGCAATAAGTAAGATTTATCAACAGACATTGTGTGGAACTGCTCCAACATCACCCTGAATCTCATATCCCCGGTTTGAATTCTAGCCCTTTCTTGAGAAGCAACATGAATTTACCTCTCTTACCTTCTTCATTTTCTGCTACTATAATTTTTCTTGAAAGTGTTTTTTGAGAGTTGCTGCTTGGTAATAATATTTGCTGGCAGGCTCAGGTTGCAACAGTCATGAGGATATGAGGTCAATGCCAGCCAATTCCTTTTTTTGAAATGAAGAGAGCCAGGTTTTCTCCTTTCTAGACCATCTTTATTTAATAAACAGGCTATATAATGTGGATGTGTCAAAAATGCAATCTGGCTGCACCTGGACTCCCTATGTACTCGTCTTAAACCAGATTAATGATTTAAACTGTAGTGGCTGCATGAAGCAAACCTCCTCTTCACAGGTACTATAAGTGGGGGAAACAGATATTTTAGGGTGTTTCCTCTTGATTCTAACAATCAGAATGAAACAAATGTGACTTCTAGTAACACTGACATAAATCTGACTCTACTTTACTGAATTTTATTTATCTGAAGTGGTTTTTTTTTTTTTTTTTAAAAAAGATTGTTTGCTTATTTTCCTCTGGTTATGATAACCACCAGCTTCACATGTTGATCTGAGATTTTCTTTTTAATGCACTCCATGTTTTGACAAGTTTCCTCAACCCTTGAAAAAATATGATGTGAGGTAAAAACCTGAGAAAATAGCCACATGAAGCCTTCATGTGAAATGGCTTTCATGTGTTTACCAGAAAGAGGAAACACTTATCAAGTCAACAGATGTACAGATATAAGAAGGCTTCTATTTCATAAAGACTGAATGGCAGATCTTTCTAGTTCAAGATAAACAGAAAACGAGCATATAATCTTAATAGATTGTTGGATTAGAGGAATGCAGGGAGAAACAGTGAGGTCATCATCAAATTCTAGGCACTAGAATTAGAGAGGAATGTAAGAAAGAGACATTATTTAAAATGGGACTTAATAAATACCCTAAATCCCAGCAAAATCCCTTCAAAACACGCAATCTCAAAAAAACCAAAATCTTGTCTTTTGTCACTGTATTTTATAAGATATGTAAGAGTAAGAAAAGTTTGTAATGGTATGGTCCTAAACAGCAGTTGTCAACTTTTAACCCACCAGATATTTTGGACTTAAATGTCCAGAATCCCTGGCCAATGGTGATGTAGACTAGGGCTTCTGTAAACTGAAAACCCAAAGATCTGGAGGTTCAATGGTTGAGAACCACTGTCTTAGAGCTTTTAAACTCATATAAGATACAACACAGCCTCACAGCCTGGAAAAACCCCACAGAAAACCTATAAAAAATAATAATTGCATTTCTCAAGACTATCTGAAATAGCAAGGACTAGAAACTGAAAATAGATATTTGGCATGCAAAAGTCCAAGTCTCATATCACATTTTCAGATTAAGTATGACCAAACCCAATTCTGATCAACACTTTATAGAATAATCTCTATTTTTTAAAGAAGCTCTCTCTCTCTCTCTCTCTCTCTCTCTCTCTCTTTGGCTTTTCTTCGCAAATGAAGATTCAGGAAGGACTCATCTCCTGCTTTCTGCAAGTGTGCTGATGACTGAAAAGGCCAATCCGAGATAAACAAGTCCAGTTGCAGAAAGCACAGCAGAAGCTCTCCTTGGGTGATGTTTCCGAGTTGTAATTCTTTCTGTGTTGTCATTTCTCTTCAAGACTTGTTCGGCATGGGTTCTCAAATAAGGCTGCAGCATTGTGGATAGTGCATCTCCATGCTTCCCGATGTGAGGCCAGGGTGGACCATTGTTGGTGATCAATTTGGCCGAGCCTGAGATGTTGTTTCAGGGAGTCCTTATATTGCTTTTTTGGAGTGCCCCTCTTATGCTGACCAGTAGCGAGTTCACCGTATAGTACTATTTTTGGAAGGTGATGGTCCTCCATCCTAGAAACGTGCCCTACCCAGCACAGCTGTGTTCTCAATATGATGGCTTTAATGCTGGTGATCCCTGCTTGCTTAAGGACAGCAACATTTGTCACATAGTCAGTCCAATGTATATTTAGGATTGTGCATATACAGCGCTGATGCAGCGATGTCAAATATTAAGTCGTGATAGTTCATGGGCTATTAGAGCAGAGCGATGCTCAGGCAATCCACTATCTGCAGAGTCTTGCATGGTTCTGATTTTCCAGCATGCAAGCGTCAGTTTATTTACACCTTTGGGGGCCAGTGTGTGCCTTTGTTTCTTTGCCTTTGATTGACCACATCGGAAGATGCCCATTGGCCACGGCTAGCCAACCAGGTAGATGGGGATGAGCTTTCATTAGGCCACCTTTTCTAGGCCCCTCTCCATAGGGAGCAAGCAGTGCTATCCTTAAAAAAGGCTGCTTGGTCATTCAGGATGCTGCCGAACAAGACTGTCATCTCCCGGGTCAGCCTCAAGCGACCAAAGTCCTGAGCTGCCTGCATGCAGGGTTGGGTCTGTGGCTTCCAGTGCATCTTTACACTTGCCATTTCATCCCTCGCCTATCACTACAGGGCTTTTTCGGAATTGGATTTATCCTTCGAGCCTGTGCAATGGATTTTTTCTGGTGAAGTGCAGCATGCACAGAACTGGCCTCACCCTTTAAACCAAAGGTTCATCTGCTGTGGCCTTGCAAGCATGGACGATAGCAGCACTGATTATAATTTTCTGATCCCTGTCTCTATAAATTGTGTGACAGAATCATACTGATCAGTTGGGAACTAGATGGGATTGACACTGTCATCCTAAAAAACAGTTTCTTCTTGAGATTATTGTCATGTGCTGTGATTTCATCACAATGCATCCTGGCAAGTCACATCACTCCAGTTCATTGGCTGCCGCTTGCAGAGGAAGCAACATGTTAAGGAAAGGCTGTTTTCAACAAAGTGTTTGCCATACTATCTAGACTCAGCATCAGTGAAACAACATCTCTACCTTACTTTTATACTGCATTTACAACACACAGGAGTGACACTTTAGAAACTAAAAGGTACTTTTCTCATCATTTTGAAAGCACCTGAATGATACAATAAAAATAATTATTTTTTTCAGCCGGTCAAAAATGAAGGTGAGTGTAAACAGGGAGGGGAAACAATTTTACTTAGTACCTTGTCTCCTTCGACTGTTGAGCTTCCTAAAGCAAGTTCCTTCAACAAGACGGTTTAGACGCTGCTGCTTAATCAGCTCTAAAATTTCAGGCTGAATCTTCTCTTTTAGCTCCCTGGGAGATCAGGAAGAGGGTGCAGGACGCAAACAAGCAAACAGTCACAAACTTAGATACATATAATTTTGTTTTCCTAGGAGGTCAAGACAAACTTATACAGTACATGCAGCTTCTTTCCAGACAGGCTTTGAGCTCTAGCTGCTCTGTTTGTACTAGGGAAGTGGAGTCTGAGCTTTGCAGTGTAGTTATCTGTGATGCTGCCAATCACCTATGAGAGCAAAGTGAGAAGACACGTGCCTAGTGAAGGGTTAAAGCTAGCAACCAACAGCCATATCAGGCACTAGGCATGTAGATCTCCCACTTATTATGGTTTTGCATGCTATAACGAATGGTTTCCAAAGTTTTCTCCCAGCTGGTTTGGAGATTATGCAGATTTCTGTAATTTGTTTCTGCACATGTTCCAATGTTGTTGGTTTTTTTGTATTTCAGACTATTCTCTGAAAAAAAATGTTTCTGTAATTTTTGTTTTGACAGAAGTGTTTTTGCACAGAAAGACACAAATTTCTGCACAAAGACATTTTTTATATGCGCAAGGTTTTTGTGTGCAAAAAATTCTATTGCAAAGACAGTCTTAAAATATGAAAAATTTTATGATGGTTGACCATTTTTTCTGCAAGGTATCCCAGTGTGTTGATACCCTTTTTTCATCAAGGACAGGAAATTTTGTGTACAGTTGATACATCCTTATCAGATACCATGCACTCTTCTTTATTACTTAAAGTTAAATGCCAAAAAGTGATATGAGTCATTGATCTTTGAGGAGCTTTCTGTATTGTGTTGCACTTATGGTGGCAAATCATTGACCTAAACATGGCATACTTGAAGATGGAGGAGGCCATATCATGTGCCCAGCAGCTGAGGGCAGGGCTTTAGGCATACACACTAGTTCAGTCATTTGGAGGTGCCATGTTGTATAAGGCTGTACTAGACATTCTCTTAGCAACACCGAAACCAGAAAAGGCGGTAAAACCACACACCTAAAATGACAACAAAGATATAGCTGTCTTGACACTCCGGAACCAGCTGCCTTTATACTCAGCAAATCTAAAGCATAGAAGCATTGAAATTGTTGAAGTATGAAGTATTCTGCCTTGAAACAGAATGCCCTCATCCTCCTAATCATACACACTTGTATTCAAGTTACCATTGATTTGCGTCCAGGTTATCAGTGATTTCTATATTGACTAGTTTCCTCTCAGAAAGTGCATTTATTTTCAAAATGTACTGATATTATCCCCTGTATCTGCATGGGATTGGTTCCGGGCCCCACCATGGATAATGAAATCCATGGATAATAGCGAGTGCCATTGAAAATAATGGGACTTCAGGTTTAAAATACCATAGAGTTGCCTTGGAGGACCTAGAAAATGGCTAGAGCGGACACATTTTCTAGGAAGACTCTATGGTAGCTGTGCTGAAACTGAAACTGTAAATAACTGAATCAGTGGATAATGAATCAGTGGATATGGGGGTCCTACTGTACTGATACAAGAAATAAGAGCCTAGAGAAAAAGTTCCTTTTTAAGACTACCCCAGCCATACTGAACAGGGGATTCTGGGAGTCTGCAAGAATAACATTTCCAATTTCCGAGTGGTGTGCTGCAACCACTAATAGCTCTCTGGCAGGTGCTTCCCTCTTTGCACATGTGTCTCCAATTAATATTCTGAATGGACTACCTTATGCATTCTTTTTAATATACTGACCAAAGCTTTTGAGGCAGGCCGCTGGTGTAATTCACACTATAAATACTCTCTTCAGAAAAAAACAAACTCATTTTATCAATGAACTGAAGAACAAAATCTTACAGTGCTTCATGAAATCACATGACAAAGCCCTGGGACTTTATAAATGATTTGGGTATGTAGCTTCCCAGGCAGAAAATACAAGCATATCTAGTATTTAAACCTGCCTTCAGGTTCTGTTGCTGGGGTGCACTGGGTGACTGAATCCATTAATTTACTGTTACGGTTAGATTCTTGACTGCAAACAAAATAAAAATGGTTATATAAGGGCCAAGATACAGGAGTTCTACTGTGCACAGGGGCTAGAAAATGGTCTAGATTCTGTCATAGTGGCCCTGGCACTCTGGTTAACATAGGAATAGGTCCTGAGAGAGGTATAGAGATGTACTGGCAATCTGCCTCCAGGTGCAAACCAATGCAAAAGGAAATCTGAAACATCTATTAACACATGCAAATGAGATTTTTTTTAAGTAGATAATGTTGTTCTGCTTTTTGTTTTTACTGGAAGAGATGGCACAGCAATTCACTCTGTTTTCATAGGATGCTGATGCTCTTGTGCTTTTGGTCTGGGCTTCATTTTGCCTAGTTCACAGATGGTGACATTTTGTTTTCTGCAAGTGGGCAAGACAGAAAAATTCAGTTGGGCGGAGGGGACACAAAGGGTGAAAATGTCAAAGCTGTGTGCACTGCAAATAAGCTACTCTAAGCCCTACAAAGATGAGAGGAATCCACTTTAGGTGCACACAAAGAGACTTTTTTTTTGTAATGCCTGAAGAAAGAAATGAATGCATTCCAAATAGATCTGACTGCTCTTTTTTCATACTCCAGCCCTCAACAGCCTGATTCCCCAGGGTTATTCCTGAAGACCTTCACAAATGTCATTTGTATTTGCTAGACCTTTCAAGGAGGAAGGAGGGAGGGCAAAGTAAGACATTGTCAGAAGAATACCTACAAAATTGGACGAGACTGGAAATCTTCCTGATTCATCCTCTCAGACTGGCGGATTTTCAGTATTTCTGCGTAGCTTAGATTTTGAAGTTTACTTTTGAACTGATCCAAAGAACTAGGCTTTGTGGTCAGTGCTCTCATTATTTGCTCCTTCACCACTTGCATTACCTGTGGATAAAAGAAAAAAAAAGCATTTCAATAAGTCTGAGCACCCTTTTCCATTGGCTATATAATAATCTCATTCCAGAAACAACCTGCAACTACTCCTCAAAAGTACAAACATACTAGATTATAAACCAGGACTTCTCCAGTTTTAATTGTTCATAATGGAAGGTACATGGGGCATACATTTTCATAGGACAGGGGCAGATGAGTCTTTCCAGTTGTCATTTTACATAGTTTTAAACAGGAAAGCAAAACACAACTAAACTCCTTCTCCCTCAGGCAGGGCTGTTCAGAGGGTTGTGTGACAACTGCAGCAATTTGCCTGTGTCCACCATGAAGCAAGCCTGCTTCCCTCACCTTAGCTCCTCTGTACATCATTACCTCTGCCCCAACCCCATCTCCTGCCACATCGCTCACTCGAGCTCCCATGTACACAGTGCCTCTTGATATCACACATTCACCAGTGCCACAGGACAGAGCTAACCTAGGACTTTCCACAGCTGCTGTTAACAGAGGATGGTCTGAAAGAGATTCTGTGCATGTTCAAAGATCACTTGAACAGTACAACTGAATTTTGTTAAGCCTCACTGAGTTCAGTGGGAATTGTCCCTAGGTACGTGTACATAGCACTGCACCTTCAGTCTATTTTGGCTATGAGTCCAGCTAATGATACAAAACTAGGGAGGTGCTTTTCCTCTTTATTTCTTCAGAGACATACAGATGGACTGGAAATAGTAATCAAAGGACTTCAAACTCCCTTGGTCAATAATTCTGGTCTTACAGGTTTAAGTATTGCCACCATCTGAAAAGAGCACATGCTCTGTTACTGTGTCAGATCCCCCATTCATATCTATTTTCTGCGACCAGAATTGTAAAAGTTACTTGTTGGAGATGCAACAAATTCTATGATCTCCTAGTGAACATAGCTAGTGGCCAAAGATGTTTGTAGCTGTGCCATGAATACTTGTCATTTTTGCTTCTATATCTTCTACTTCCTTGCCTCGGTATAGAGGAACAAGGCAAGAACAAAGCCAAGCACTGAATACTTGCTTTAGCACAGGAATATAAAATCACAAATTCTTCCATAGTGAAACACCAGAAGGGCACAACATTTTAACATCAAGGAACAACTACAGCCCTAAATACTTTGGGATGTAATTCTTCTCCTGTCTTCAGCTGGCTCACAGAACCATCACATGACCCTGTCTCTTTATGCTGGGGTTAATTCACCTCTAATCAGTCATATTTTTGCCTGGAGCTCACAAAATGCCTGCATGAATAACTTGTTTATTAACTGTCATATATTTATAGAGGAGCAGAGCACTCAAACAAGAACAAAATCAAAGCAAGGTTCCAAAGGCAAACCATGAACAATTTCCAATTAAAAAACTGGAACAAGAAACAGCTCAGCAAGAGCACTAAATCTGCATAGCAATTATTAAGAAAATGTTACAGAAATTCAGTTAATTAACATGGAGGGAGGGAAGTTTCCAGTGGTGGAAGAGCTGATGTCAGTCCAAACAGCAACCTCAAAGTGTTTACCTGCTTAACTATTACTCCTCCCAATGAGTCTATCAGATAAGGAAGTGTTTTAAAACCCTTGAAGAATTAGGAAAGCTCAAAAGCAACAGTAATTTTGCTAGAAAAGACCAAGGAAGGGCTAGCAACTTGATTGGCACTCATATTCATCTTATAAATATTAATCACAGATCAAGTGGCAAAAACAGGGCTAACTCAAGATATGTTACTACCTTCTGTGGCACAGCAACAAAGGTTGCCCTGACCAAAATAATAATAATAAAAAAATCTTTGTGTGTTCTTATCAAAAGGAAGTCAGGTTGTTTTTGCACATGAAGCAAAAACCCCGTAAGCACCCCTTCCCTTTCCTGGTTTAAAAACAATGCAAAACAACAACAACAACAACAACAACTAAAATAACAATTTGCTCCCCTTTCATGACTTTCAAGATCTGTTGCTTGAGGTAGACAGCTCCATCTGCCTAATGGCTGGGCCAGCCCTCAGTGGTAGTTTTTAACATTGTTTTTTGATATTTTGTTCATTTATATAAGTTAGGCTGAAACTGTGTGAAGGCCATGGATAAAAGATCAACCCCAAGGCATTGCATGCCCTTCCCTCAGCGAATACCATTGTATACTGTAAACTTCCATCCATTTTTTTTTAATAGGTCTTACCCAAGGGGACAGGCCAAGTGAATTGCATTCATGTTCAGAAGCATGTAAAACTCTCTCATTTCCCATTTCATAGTCCCAGAGTGGAGTGGCAGCTAAGAACTACAACAATAGTAATCTTTGGTGGCCAGCTGTCTGAAGTCAACTCCTCCATGCATAAGACTAACCTAGAATGACAGCCACAATTCAGGCCACAAGGGGCTTCCCATTCTACTAGGAGACAGAACCATTTTGTCTGACACCCTGCCATTTCTTATGGACAGGCAAACATTTTCTTCTCATAAGATAAGAGAACAGATTACGGTATCTGTATGTTTCACAATGCATTTCTGGTGGTCTTTAGTTGTGCAAAGCCAAAGAGTATTACCTATTCATAAAATAAGAATGCTGATATCAATGTTTCATGTAAAAGGCATCCATTATGTAGCATGGGGTTGTGAAAGAAAACTAGTCCTTTGAAGATGAGAAATCTTTTAAAACAACCGTAATGTTATCTGCCTGGCAGGGGACTCCATTAAGAACCCATTTTGACAATGAATTCTGCAATTGTGGTTGCTAATTTACAGGGAATAGTGCTTTGTATTAACATCCCTGTCAAAAAATTAAAAGCACTGTGAATTTCACCCTTTTTTTGCCATTTCTTCCTTAAGGCAAAATAGAAATCGCAGCATTATTCCAACTGTAATGGACAGAAACAACCTCTAGTGAAGCAATGGTCCTGTCTATGTGATCAAAAAAATACGAACAAGATGCGCACATACAGCAATACGTTCAAATGGCTGTTTGCACAAATATGTTTCATTTGGAAGGGGAGCAGTGAAATCCACCACAAAGTCCATGTACAGATTTTCCGAAAAGCTCCATATGGCTTCCAAATGTACGATCATTTGAACACTCACATTTGTACAAATACAAACAGGCAGTGCAATCTGGTTAGCTGGATGAGGATGGGGCGGGGCTAGCAAAGAGGGAAAGCAGCTGCAGCCACCATGATGGATTTTTGGCTAAGCGAGGGTCCAGTAAGTCGATCAAATGACAATTTTATACTCTTTTTTAATTCTTTCTGTCTTTGTAAATATCAAGTGTTGCTTGTGCACACCCTGGGAAACTGTTTTTTTTTTTTTTTTTTTTAAATTGGTGGTGGCAATTTTAAAATCGCAAAATCATTCTGGTTAGGGGGTCATGTGGAGTTTAGGGGGGCTCTTTTGGTCATGTAGACAGGTCACATTGTTGCGAACACTGGCCTTTTTGGACATGTTCCTATTCCCTCCCTCCCCTTGTATAGACAAGACCAATCTGAATACATCTATCAGATTTATTAGGGTTTGGAAGTAGTACTATAAATGTTTAGAATATAAACACAAAAAGACTCCCAAGAATCCTAGAATAAAATTATGTTGCTTATCACTTGTTCAGAAACCAATTCTTGTCAGAGCAGATTTTTATGAAAAAGATCTCTTCAGCTTCATCACTCTGTTTCTGCCTTTTTGGCAATAATTATACAATATCACTGAAGACAGACATTCCAGTGAAGCTCAGTTTTTCCAATTAAGATAATTTGTTCCTGACAACAACCTGCATTCATCTAAATGCTGACAACTTCTCATTAAGTGTGCTTCATTTTGACATCTAAAGGGAGGGGGAATCTATAATTTAAAAAGTATTATATTTAGAACAAAGCTTTTATTTTATTTTACTTTTTTGCCTACAGAATTTTTCTAAGTGTGCTTGCTGGCTCTGGTGTCCCCCCCCCCCCCGGTGCAATAACAGAAGCTAATAAGGCACAGTTGTATGGCCACCAATATGGTATGGTATGGTATGGCCACCAATATGGTATTTTTTCTTCAAAATTATATTAATTTAATTATACATTATGGGATGTGAAAAGTGCTCAGCTGATTTATCTATATACCTCATATATAAAAGACTTGGATATGTTTCTTTCCCAGTGTGCTGACTGGCCGCTTAGGAAACATACCCAGCAAATCCTCTCCCTCCTCTACTCCCTCAGCCAATCACCACCCACATGCAAATTCCCTCTGCACCTCATAAGCCACTCCTGCCACTCAATCTGTACCTACACCCCAGCCTCACAAGGGCCCCTCCCTCCTCTCACTCCCTCAGCCACTTACCACCCACATGTAAAACTATGCAATATTTTTTCCTAAAATAACAGTGTATAGCTGAATCGTGTGAAAAACCACATGTAAAGCACTGAAATATTTCTCCCCGCAATAATAGCATGTAGCTGAACCATGTGAACCTTTCAAATCTACTATAATGGCATATGTTACAGTGGGTACAGGTAGTTTATTTATATAGCACCATCTGGATACACAGCACCATTACAGAGAATGATAGCTCTGACTTCAAGGAGTTAAGGTCTACATTTGTAAGGAAAAAGAGAAGAAGGCAAAAATAGAATAATAGAATTGTTGAGTTGGAAGAGACCACGAGGGCCATCCAGTCTAAACCCCTGCCATGCAGGAAATCATGATCAAAGCATCCCTGACAGATAGATAGATTCATGGGAAAGCAGGGGAAGCTTATGTGATAGAATCATAGAGTTGGAAGGGATTGCAAGGGTCATCAAGTCCAACCCCATGTCGTGCAGAAATATACAACTAAAGCACTTCTGCAAGATGATCATCCAACCTCTGTTTATGTGCACTGTGGCTACCTGTACTTACCTCAATTCATGTGCAATTCTAGTGGAATACAGCCATGCAGCTTCTTCAAGTGAGATGCAGCATTACATTACATGTTAGTAATGTCAAGCAGCCCTCAGTCTATTTCATACAACAGCTATATGTATGTATGTGTGTGTGTGTGTGTGTGTGTATGTATATATATATATATATATATGCCTACAAAAGCTCATATCACAATCAACTAGCCTTGAACGTGTGACAAGATGATTTCTATTGCAACCAATTAGCACATTCACTGCAACATGCACCCTTCCATTGTGTTCAAAGAGTTAAAAGCAGCCTAGACTAACTGATTTTGCATCATAAATACAACATGGAGCAATGAGTCCAGAAGATGAATAAATATAGTTCTGGGAAGGAAACTGCTTCTGTTTCAACTTGTGTGCCCGACACTTGTATGTGGGGGAGGGGAGAGAAAAACAAATACAGTACTAATACAGAGAAGCAGTTGAGACCAAATGGCTTGTCTCTATAGGATGCCTATTCCATTTAGCCTCTAGCAAACACTGTGTTCAGGCCACCTGCCACTATGTAAGATTAACTCTGAATGTATCATTTAATCACTTTCAGCTCATCTTGTCACCTTTCAATAGCTTTCTCCATTGTCATCCTTGATCTCCACTTTTGTTCTCTTCTCTCTTCATTCTTACCCTCTTATCTCAATACTACAGAATTTACTTTTATACAATCAATCAATCAATCAAAATTTCTCCTTCCTAGAAGGAACTTTAAATTTCTTGATATGCTTTTGATGCAGTGAATGGGTGGATTAAGTGGCAGTCAGGCAAAGATTAAGCAGCTGATGCAACTAAAAACAATGTAAGTATGCCATTTCTAGTGGCTTCACTAGTGTTTGGGCACTGACCTAACACTGGGATAACTGATAGCTTTACCAATAATTACAGACAACTACATTAACTGCATGAATTAACTGCAAAAATTGGTCCTACCTGAAAGGTTACCTTGATCTTACAGATTGGCTGCAATCCAAAGGAACAGTTACATAACAGTTGGGGAAGACTCATATATAGGTATAACTTCCTTTATGTTATGTTATTTTCTGCTGGAACTCCTGACACAGTGAAGCAGTTTCATTTTAAACATTACTATAATATTTTATACCAATACTGAAATAATTTAAGCATTATTATTCTTCCACAAGAAGCCCCAGAAACTAGAATTCTTAACATGAGCTGCAAACTAAAGGATCAACTGATGTAATCAGAGATGTTGATATTAAGTTATTATAATTTTAAGCTTTCAAACACTGTGTATATGAATTCAAAGACTGCATCACAGAATTGTATTTTTATACTTGATCCTTATTTATTTCACCCTTATTAATCTTTATCTCCTTTTCTTTGAAAATGTCGTAGGGAAGTCTGATAATATTTGATATGGAATAATAATATTTGAGAGACGGCCTCCACCTCTGGTACTGTTGTGCCTTCTAAGCTAGCATATGGATGGGCATTTCTTCAAAAAAAAAAAAAACATGGTGCGCTACCACCATCTTGGTGCAGTATACCACTAGCCCATTCCTCTGTTCTTCACTGTAACCTGTGCCCCTTCAGTTGTTGTTAGACTGAAATTCCCATGATTTTTCACCACTAGCTATGCTGACTAGTGCTGATGGGAGCTGCATTTGAAAAACAACTGAAGGACCACAAATTTCCCACCCTGTCCTAGCCCCATACAAGTGAATGGAGGAATGAAAGGGACTAAACAGACTGTTTCATTGCATTACTTCTACTCCTAAGGAAAACTTTCTAGAATGTGCTGGAGACAAAGAAGGGAAGCATCTTCCCCAAAGATGTAGAAAGAGATGTTACCACCAAAACTGGCTATCAACTGAGTTATTTAAGTAAAGGCTTTTGGAAAGAAAGGATTACCACTCAGTGATTAGGATTAAGAATGCATATCATATGTCTACAAGAGGAATCAAGGGGACCAGTGAGGCACTGGGCAAGTAAGAATGAGGACGTCTAAGGCTGTTGCCACACTGAAGAAAAAATGCAGTTTGACACTGCCATGGCTCAATGCTGTGGAACAGTTTTGAAACAAGTCAAATATTTATGTTCAGTTCCCAGTGGATTTTGTTTTTTCACCTGTAGATCTATAGTAATTCAAGAAGCTAATGTGCTGATTTCAGCAATTAATGATCCATTTCCTCCAAACTATATTTACAGAAAACACACAAACACATCCATGATGTCAATGCTGCTTTCTGATTCTCAGTGGGATCCTTCTTCTAAGTCTGAAGTGGAAGCTGTGTGTGGCTTTGCTCCTTTTAGGTTTCTGCCACACAACAGAAATAATGCAGTTTGATACCACTTTAACTATTGTGGCTGCATCCTATGGAATCCTGGGATTTGTAGTTTGTTGTGGTAGCAGAGCTCTCTGACAGAGAAGGCTAAATATCCCATAAAACTACAAATCCAAGAATTTCAGTCAGTAAGAAAGATAAACCACATAGGCATAAAGCCATGCTGGCTAATGAGTTGGAGGTCCAAACTATATGGAGGGCCAAAGATTAAGAACCACCATTTTGAGAACAGGTGTCTGTCTGTCTGTTTATCTATCTATCTAATTTATACTTTGCCTATCTCCCAGGATGGGATCCAAGGCAACTAGGGTGTTACTCACCTGCACTTGGTCTCAATAATGTGAATTACTTGACCAGGGATGTATGAATCAGTCTATACTCTGTCCATGTCAGTTTCACATATATTAAGCCATTAATCCATTCTGCATCATTCTATTATTTTTCTTTTTAAAACCTGCACAAATATGTACAGTTTTGTATAAAATATTCCCTAACACATACATTTTGTATGCATTTTTGTTTACTGTTGTATGTATATCCATCCCTAATATAGGGATTTTCCTACATAACTTTCCCTAACATACATAGTTTTGGATACAAGTTCTGAGGTGAGAAAAGTGCAAAATTTATGCAGCGGTTCTTAACCTGTGGTCCAGAGACACCCAGGGGGCCGCGATGTCCTCACAGTGGATCTATGAAGTTTCAAATGCTGCTTGGCCCACCTCCTCCCTGCAGTGGAATGGCCACATAACAAGAGCCAAGGCAAAGGCTGTCTGGCTGGTTTGGCCTGCACATTGCCATTCAATCTGCTCCAGCCCCAACCTTGCAGGAAGAAGCAGGAGAAAAGTCTTCTCTCCCTCGCCAGTGCCTCTGAGGGAAGGTTTAATGGATGGTGTAATCGTATTATGGTTGTTGTTTTAAATCTTGAGTTAAGTCTTGGGGGACCATGGTAAGAAAAGATATTTAAAGGGGGGCCCTGGTAAAGAAAAGGTTAAGAACCACTGATCTAATGGATCTGTTCCAATCTGTATATTAGTCCAGGAAGGGCAAATTAGGCTGGTTCACTTAAACAGGCAAACCAAATAAAATTCTCCAGAACTCTTAATCTAAGCACTACCTTTCCCCCACTACCATTACTTGTTAAATGGGAATTAGGAAGTGTAAGACAAAAATCTTTCTTTTGCAGTCTTCAAAAAGAGAGCAATACTTGCACTGGAAGCATGTATGTGCACATGCACACACACACACAAAGAAGAGGAATGGAGAAACAGAAGAGAAAGGGCTGAGCACTAGTCTCTCTATGCTGTTATATGTCTTTGGGGCAAAGCAGACATGAAATGACTACAACATACAAAGGCTTCACTGAGCAACTAAAAGGATATGACAGCTGAAGATGACAGGCTATGCAAAACTGATTATTATTTCATTGAAGTCTAGGTCAGTTGGAAACTACGCTGTTCTGCCCCCCCCACCCCGCATACCTCATGTCTGATGAAACTATGACCAAAATAAAGCATGAACAATGTCTAGCAGGTGGCCTATTATCCAGGAATCTTTCCAGCTATGTTTTACCTGTCTCCTTTTCTCCCATTTTAGGATAGTTTTGTTGAGATGCAAAACAGAAGGAAGAATTCTTGCAATCTTCCACTCTCTGTTATCTGCTGTCAAGGCAGGAGAAGAAACAAAGGCCACCTTGTAAACCAGGGCAACTGTGGGCAGAGTGGGCAACAGGAGACCATGGACAGCAATATTTACTCCTCCAGAAAAAAAAAATGCCCCCAAATGCTTCTAGGTATGGGGGCATTTCCACCATGTTTTGGATTTTAAAAAAAGGTCTCTCCAGGGCTTAAATTGTTTTCTTCCACCCCCAGCAAAATATGATGGAAAGGAACCCCATATCCCCAGTGAACATATCAGGACAAAAAGTTTTTTTTAAAAAAATTGCAAAAACTGTTTTGATTCCTGGCAGGCCCAGGGGGCTTCCAAATATGGTGGAAACGACTTCCACCTTCTTTAGAGTACATTTGGGAACCATTCTGGAGCAAATAAATAAATACATAACAACTTAAAAAAAATAACCTGCAAAAATATATGTTTGACTCTTAGGGGCCCTGGAGACCACAAAAATGATCCTATGGGGCTGCATATGGCCCATGTGCTGCCTTTTGCCCATCTCTGTTGTAGACACACACACACACACACACACACACACACACACACAGACCTGCCTTCTTATCCAAGAGTTTTTACAAGAGTCTTGCTGTAATTCTGAATCCTGTTGACCAGGGGAAATCTAATAAAAGCAAAGTGTGCTAGCTAATTAACCAGCATATTATGTTACAGAGAAGTACTTAATAAGCAAAGTAAATATTGTCTTGTAATACATCCATTCTTTTGTTTATGTATACTTATATACTTAAGTCTTAACAAAAGTGCTTTCTGCCACCACATCTGTTCATGTGAAAGTTGGGAATAGGCTTTCAGCTAAGTTTTCAGCATCCTAAGACTCCATTCCAATGTGGTATTTTTGGTTCAGGAGTTCTCCTCACATCACCTTAACCAATACCTTTTGCCGAGTCAACAAGACTTACAGTAGGGCATAGATTAAGTATATGATTCATCTTTATTGCATCAATAAACATTGTTATTAGAACATTAATATGTGCAGCTTGTTATTTGCTGCAACATTAAAAAATTAAACACACTGTTAGATGAAAGAATGGGAAGTGCATCTCTTTGTTTACTAGCTATAGGGGAATGAGCAATGTTAGAAGGATGTGTAGTAACCTCTATTTTGATTTGATTTTTTTTTTAACATTTCCTGGGCATTTTAAACTGGGTATGCTGAAATGTTCATAAATTCCATTAGCGTGAACAGAATTGTTCTTGTGCATCCACATTCCTGTTCTACATAAAAACCATATGTATAAACTTCTGAATAACTGCAGAGAGCCAACCCTTTAGTATACATATGCTAATGCTGATATATAGAGATACCACCTTCCATCAGTAAAGAAACAGGATACAAGACCTCTAAACAATGTGGTTAATTACTGGAATGCAAAGATAATTTATTTATATAGGCAAATATGTTCTCCCTCCCCCCCCCCTTTTTTTTAAAGCCAACTGTTAACCATGCTAACAGCTCTGTGGTAAAACACCTATTTTAAGATTCAGAAAGCAATGATGAAAATTGAGCTGAGAACATTAGCTTATGGAAGGCCAGTTCTCTTGCACTATTTCAGAGTGTTGTAAATAATTGATGAAAGGACTGCTTGGGAGAAAGAGAGCAACAAACCTTAACAACTAGATCAGGAAAAAGGAACACAAAGTGGCATTAAATCTATTATGACTAACTGGAAGGGAAAACAATGTACAGGCCTAATTTGTCTATGGGGCATACTAAGGACCTAGCCTGTGAAAGGAAAATAGAACATAGCAGAGAACCTGTTCCAGGATTAGCTGACTTGGAGCATGTGAAGCTGAAGGAGTGACTTATCCGCCTTACAAACATAAGATCTAGAAGAACAGAATAACCTTCCTATGTAAGAACAAATGATGGTGGCATTCAGAAGTTACAAACTGGGTATATTATTTTTTGTTCTATCATCAATTCCCATTGCTAAATTAAACATGAACCATATATACAACTACTGCTATTCACCTGAGCCAGCATGGCATAGTGGTTTGAATGTTGGGCTATGATTCTGGAAACCAGGGTTTGAATCCCCACTCAACCATGAAAACCTTGGATAGGTCACACGCTCTCCAGCCTCAGAAAACCCTGTGATAGGGTCACCTTAGGTTCACCATAAGTCAGAAATGACTTGAAGGCACACCACAACAAACTATTCTCCTCTTAGTTGTAAGGATTCTTTCCCTTAAGAATATCTTTACTGAGAATCCTATTCAGGCAGCACACTATTTTTCACAGTTACTAATGAATACAGCTTCTATTCTTCAGTATTACTTGGTACATCTCCTTGCAATCACTAGAAACAGCAGATTTTCCTCCAAGTTGAGAATAGTTAAATTCTGCAATGGGGAAATCCCACTTATGTTTTGTAATTAAATATCATCTGAATGACTGCTTCTGAAGCAAAGCTTGGCAAAATTTATCTTTACTTAGCTATGAAAGCAAGGAGAACACACAAAAAGCCATGGCTGCACAGCACCAAAGGGACAAGAGTCTTAACTCTTAGGCAGGAACTCACTTCAGGAAGAAATTTCCAGGTTACAACTACAGTAGTTGCTCTACAAAACACTCTGTATCTGTAGCCAGGCCTATTAATGATCTCTAAGCCTTGGATTACCACTGCTAGTACATGGACTAACTGCTCCAAAAGTAGCAAAATTCTCTTTCTGATGTAATCCACTGCTATTAGTATCCTAACACCCATTTTAACAGCATGTGCTTACTCTATGACAGACCTGCACAACTTGGCTGTAGGTAGGGGCCAAAATTAAAATAGGCTAAACTTCTAAGGGCCGAACATAGTTTTTTAGCCACTCACTTTCCAAGTAAAGGTAAGAATAAGATAGTGGTGTTAATGCTTCTTTAGAGGCATGGTTGCC
Source organism: Gambelia wislizenii (assembly GCA_030847615.1). NCBI lineage: Eukaryota > Metazoa > Chordata > Lepidosauria > Squamata > Crotaphytidae > Gambelia > Gambelia wislizenii. The sequence continues at coordinate 77,865,961 of JAUMIR010000006.1, read as the reverse complement.
ACCTTTTCAATAGGCTCTGCAACTGTGCCTATAATGCTGGCTGGCTTTATGTACAGAAGAGCAGCAAGAGAGAATGTTTCCCTGGTCCCTATCAGGAAAAGCTGTACCTCATGTGCCATCCAGCTCGTGGAAGGTCTTAAAGGCAAACATGAGGGTAGCCCAGCAGTTATCCCCCCCCCCCGGTCAGTTAGCAACCCCATAAAGTGGAAACCCAAGAGTCTGTGTGGACAAGCTGGAGATCCTGCAATGAGGAAGGGGTTGGACTTGATGGCCCATGAGGCCCCTTTCAGCTGTCTATGGTTCTGTGATTCTGTGATTCTAAGTCACCATAGGAACATCTTACTCTGTTTCAAAGCTATGCTTGAAACTAGCATGGGAACAGCATGAGGCAGAAATATAAGCAACAGCAAATGCCAGGGAAAGTCAAGCAAATGAGACCCATTCCACACAGCAGCCTGCAATAATAGCCCCAGCACTCAGGGCATGCCCAGAGAATCATGCTCCTCTCTTCCCAGGCCTTTGATGCCCAACCTCGATGACACAGCCTCCAGCAGCAAAGCAACTTGCTCCCCCCCCTCCTGGAAAGAAAGTAAGGGAAAGCAGATGGATTTATTTCCCCCACCCTCCAGGCAAATCTTTCCGAAAGAAGCCCCCCCCCCACAGCACCAGACTACCTTTGGACCGACCACCTGCCACAAATTGATTGCCACAAACCCATGCATTTTCCCCAAGTCCTTTTACCTGCTGTTGGGCTACAAATTGATCAGACCTCTGCAGGAGGGAAGCCGAGTGCATGCAGTGGTGTGCGGGGGTGTGTGCAGAGGAAACCTGTCCCTTTTCCCCAGTTCCCTTTACCTGCCATTGGGCAACAAATTGATCAGGCCGCTGCAGGAGGGAAAAGGAGTTGGCCAAGCAGCTTCTTGCTGCCTTGAGGGAAGAGGTTCTTTCCCAGTAGACTCGTATGTAGAGCAAACGGTACGAAGACCTGAAGACAGCACCTCCAACGTCTTGACACAGCCGCACCTTCTCACCCACCAGTGTGGGGCATGAGCAGGCACATCCAGGTGAGCCATTCCGAGTTTGTGCTGGCACTGTTTTCTTTTTTAAATTGGTTGTTTTGGGGTTGTTGTTTTCAACATTAAGATTGGCAGCCACCATCAACCAATCAGAACCTAACTGGTGGCACCAGAAGAAGTGGAAAAGTTCCCTCCCCACCAGCCCTCACCTCTTGAACCAGGAGGAAAGGCAGAGACGAATGATTAGTTGTGAGGGAGAAAAATCAAAATGTGCCTATTTATATCCTCTCTCCGCGGGGCGCATTAAATCCTTTGGTGGGCTGCACGTGGGCCATATGTTGTGCAGGCCTGCTCTACGAGAACCATTTCTTCAAGAAGCAGGATGTTTCAAGGATTTGGTTGAGCCTGTGAACATTTCATAACTGTCTCCTTGCTAACAGCAGGTAATAATGTCACTTATCCTATCGCCTCCTGTAGAATAGGCAGGGCCTACTTTCTTCCAAGTGACACTTTTCTGGATTAGTACTTGGTAGACTTTTCATTCTGTGCCTTTACAGTTTGAATTCATAAATACTTTTGTGGAACTTGCACACCTGCCGCACCCCCCTCCTGGATTTAGAAACCCATGTGGCTGGTCCAAAGACAGGTCTTCTTTCGTGTCAGCTTAAACCAGGAGGTGGACAAAGTGAGCCCTAGAGCTGTATTTGTATATATATATCCCAAGGCTGTTTTTGTAGCCCCTGGGGCCTTCAGTTTCCCTGTACCAGGCCTTTTCTGGCCAAAAACAAACAACCTCCCAACTCTCCTGGAAGACTCCGGAAGTAGGGTTCCGAGCTAGAACTGACCACAGTTCCAAGACTCCCCAAAACCTTGTTTGGTACTGAAAACTGACACATATCACTGTCATAAGGTAAGCTGTCTTGGTGATAAAAGCTGCAGTAGGATATACACAGCAGTTCTTAAACAATTTGGTATGGTGAACTAGCAGGGTTCCCCTCCCTCCAACATGCCACAGACTGGCACTGTATTTGTGCCCATTGTCTACAACTTTTTCTTTCTTTCCTGAAAACTTGCTGCAGACCAGCAGCCAATGGCTTGAGAACTGGCACTAGTCTATGGACCTTTATTTTGAGGAGCACTGGACTACAGCAGAGAAAACATTTCAGAGCTTTAGCTGATGAGGTCCAGCATCCTGCCATAGCAAGTGGTAGAACCAGACTCCTAAGCAACTAATTCTACCCAGATTATCCCATAGTTGCTACTCCTGTTCCCTGTGGCTGGCTAACAGTGTTCTGGGATGTTCCCCTCACCCATGAGGCCAGTGAAAGATAGATTGCCAAGGTTTATATAGTACGAAAGCAAACAAAGGAAATTGAGGTGCATAAACATGATTTTTCTCACATCATAAAAGCTATGAAAACTGTACCAGAGGATTGCTAACAGGAAAGATCTGTTCCCAGTCTTGTACCATCAAACTAAGGTGAAACTATCTCCCAGGGCCTACTAAATACAATTAACCCTTTCTATGCCACTGGACAGCTATTAGTGTTTGGCCACAATGCTAACATGGGCTCTCAACCCCATTGGCTTAGCGGCCATACTCACAACACATGGCAACTGACCCTTTAAGCACCTTGTGGAATCCTTCCTGTGGGATGGAGGAGGTTCTGGTTCCCCCTCTCCTTTCCTTTTGCCAGAAAAGACTTTTTTAAAATTCAGACAGGCCTTTGGCTTATAATTTACGGGGCAAAAAGAGCTTTCAATGTAGTGATGTTTTAATCTTTTTTTTAAAAAACTGTGTTTTAATTGTGCATTATATTGTTTTATCCTTGTGTTTTTTAACAGAACTGTTGTTCGGTTGATTTTTAATATTTGTATGAATAATTTTTCAAACCATACCCCATTTTTTAGATGCATGTAAGCCACCTAGGATCATGTACAAAAGAAAGGTGGGATATAATACAAACAAACAAACACGTTTCATGGGTCCCCTGCAGTGATGAACATAATATTTAATCCCCCCCCCCAAAAAAAAGAGAAGCGGACTTTAAGCCCCTTTGAGGGTTTTGTTTTTCTTTGGCATTTTTGGCAATCAACGTGGTACCCACAGATACCCAAGGACCAAAAAATGGTCTTTGGACCTGTCAGTTTCCCACCCTTGCCTTACATGAAAGTTCTCATTGACTGAGATCCTACACCAACCAGGTAGAATATAATGCTCCACCTGCACAGTTCTGTGTTCTCTCCTCATCTCAGAAGTTGTCAAGAGGTGGGAGGAGCTGTTGCTACTGCTGCTCACCAGTGGAGGTAGAGAGAAAGTTCAGATAAAGAAGCAATTGGTCTCAGCTTGGGGGAAGGGGAAGAATGAGATGCACTCACACATGGATGCACTCTTTGCTTTCCTCTCAGAGCTCAGACCAGCCACTTCATTATTGCCTCCCGCCTCCCTTCCCCACAAGCAAGCAGAAGCAGTGTTGGCACTTCCTGGGGCTTGGCAGCTATCAAGGAGATGGTTTGGGATAGGGCACAAGAGCGAGATAATGGTTCCCAACACCCTGTCCAAAAAGGAGACATATGTATTCCTGAACCATGCTTAGGCATGCATATGACTTGTCTTTACTGTCTGCCACAGACAGGAGTGCTCTTACAGTGGTAGGCTTCACTACTGGACCAAATGTCTGCTAATAATCACAGCTATACTTCTAGTTTGTATATTCCACATCACATTTAATTTCAAATGTCCATTTAAAGCCAATTGTTTTAGGTGACAGCTTTGTAGCTTTTCCATGTTCCATTTTTATAGAGTGAGTGTATTTCATTCTGTGCTGCCTTTTCTTCATGTGTTGAAACTCCTTTCTAAGTAACTTGGTAATGTCCTTCCTACCAGAAGGTGGGTTTCACATTGGTGCTTCACATGTTTTTACCAATGCAACAGAGTCCAAGAGGTTATACAGTGGGCCCTTGGTATCCGCTGGAGTTTGGTTCCAGGGACCCCCGTGGATACCAAAATCCATGGATGCTCAAGTCCCATTATATACAATGGCATAGAAAAATGGTGCCCCTTCTATAAAGTGCCAAAATCAAGGTTTACTTCCTGTTTTTGTTTTTTTTAGGGGGGGATATTTTTAAGCCATGGATGGTAGAATCCTTGGATGCCAACTCAATGGATACAGAGGGCCGACTGTACTCTCTTCTCAGCTGTGGTTCTGGATCCTGCATGGGATTGGTATATTCATATGTTTCAAATGTGTTTGCTCATTGTGGTTTCTCCAGTTTTAGTAAGTTGGCCTATGCCTTTATCTTGGCCTGTGTCCATTTCCACGTTCATAGGTAATACATCCATTGAGTGACCCTCTCACCATGCATGCACAATAGCAATAGCATTGATATTTATATACTGCTTATCAGTGCCAAAGTACTATGTGGTTTACAATGTTTTTAGCTAATTGCCCCCAACAAGCTGGGCACTCATTTTACCAAACTACGGAAGCATGGAAGGCTGAGTCAACCTTGGAGCCCTCTGGGATCTAAATCATAACTTTGTGGCTTGCAGTACTGGCATTTAACCACAGAGTTACCAGGGCTCATTGTCACAGAGGTGCTCTCTGCTCATACATGGGGTTATGGCACAGCAGGAATCATGCAGCCATCCAGATGTGGTTAGACTGCAACTCCCAACAGCCTTAACCAGCACAATCAATGGGGAAGAATGCTAGGGGTTGCAGACGAAATACATCTGGAGGGCCACATGACTCGCATACTAGACTAATGACTTTCTGGATATTCACAGCAAATATTGAGTATTTCTGATACAGAGTGTTTTGATTTCTAAAACATTGATGGATACACCAATGAACTATGAGCAATTAGTTAAAGATGGAGGAATATTTGTGGAGAAAATAAAATCCTGTGGGGTGGGTCCAAAAAACTCCATACAAGTGCCCAAGCATATCCACCTGTTTTCCGGTTTAACCAGATTTGTCTTTCCAATGGCAGCTCTTTCTGCTGCATTAGAAGCCAACATCTGCTACTAAATAAATGTAGCTACAATTTTTAAAAAGCCAATACCATTATATTTCCCCAATGTTGTTTCAAAATGTTTATAAACACATCCCAATCCCTCTTAAATGTTACCAAGGATTTTTCCTTGATCAGCATTGTCAATTTGTCAATTTCAGTAAATTATTGCATCTTCAGCACCCAATCTTCTTTTGTTGCAATAAAAGTAGTTTCCCATCTTTCAGCTTAGAGATGTCTAGCCTCTGTAATCATATATTGAAGAATTCTTCTATATTTTCTCTCAAGCACCCAACAAATAAAGTTCAGGCCTCTTTTAGAACTTTATTTTAAAATATCTTCTATTAATTGATGAATCTGAGTCCAAAACCTCTGGGCTGATTCACCTGACACCACATGTGCTAAAATGTCGCTTCCTTCTGATCACATTTTTAACATTTATTTGTGACATTTTATACATCTTAGACACTCTTTCTGGGGTCAAATACCATCTATATATCATTTTGTAAAAGTTTTCTTTCAAATCATAACTTGAAGTAAATTTCAAAGATTTTGTCCAGACCCTTTCCAATTGATCCATGTGTATTTGAGCATCAATATTATGTGCCCACTTTATCATGCACTCCTTAACTTGTTCATCTTCCATTTTCATATGCAGCAACATTTTATACATTTTCACAGACAAATGCTCATCAGCTGAGCAAAGTTGAATCTCCAATTCTGACTGTACAAAAACTGTAAAATGTACAATTTTTTAAAATCCAACTTGAACTTTGACTCAGTAAGTTGTCTATAAAGAAACCAAAGCAATACATGTCCATCTATCTCCAATTCTTCTCTGGATTTCATTCTCCAGAATAATAGTACATTCTCATATGTGCCCTTTGGGGGGGAAAATCTCTTTTATGAAAAGCTTCATGTGGTGAACTCCAGAATGAGAATTTAGAATGTAATGAAACCTTGAACCTATTCCAGACCCTTAACAATGATCTCTTCATGTAGTGGTTATTAAATGCTAGATCAACTTTGACTTTATCATACCATAAATACTCATGCCGACCAAACTTCAAATCAAAACACTCAAATAATCGCTCAATTTCAAAACACTCAAATAATTGCAATAATCACTCATTTTTCAATGTAATCAGATCTTTCAACCATACCATACAGCAGGCATAATAGTACATCTTCAAGTCTGGTAGGCCCAGACCTCCTCTTTGCCTTGCATCTTGTAATATTTTAAATCTAACTCTTGGATTTATGCTTTGCCAGATAAAGGCCGAGATATTTTTCTGCCACTGTTTGAATGGTGTGTCATTTAACAAAATTGGTAGGGTTTAAAAGAAGAATAGCATTTTGGACAAAACATTTATTTTAACTACAGAAACCCTTCCCAATAATGGCAATTTCAATTTTGTCCACTTCTGTAAATCTTTGCTTGATTCCATTCCAGGTTTTAACATAATTATCATGAAATCAATGCAAATTCTTATTTGAAATATTTACACCCAAGTATTTAACCTTTTTTATCAACCTTATACCCAGATCTTTCTGCCAAAAGCATTTGTTCTGTCTTGGTCATATTTTTCATCAAAATAACTTTTATTTTTACTGACCTTACACCCAGCAAAATCTCCAAAATCACTCAAAATTGTTTCAAAGTCCCAATAGTTTCTAATGGATCTTCTTTTAGAAAATCACTAAATCGTCTGCAAAAGCTAGGATTGTAGAAAGACTGATGGGATTGCATTTATAAGAAGTGTAAGTACTGTAGTGTTCTTTCTAATTTTAACCTTCAGACAAGGGGAAGTAATGTAGTGGATAAGTTTTGTTACTTAGTTTTGTAGTTGTTTGTTTTGTATGTCTTTTTTATTATATATGTAAAATTTGTGTGTTTAATAATTAAAAAGAAGTCAACACTGCATACGGCTTCTTGCAGGGATGACTGCAATATGAAAGAAGAGGCTTTGAAGCTTCATTGAGGCATATGGAAACTCTGTGTGTGGCCCTCCTGGATCCTATCACCCATGTTTTATCAATTGTTGCTACAGATATACTGCTGCCTTCATCTCTCTCTCTTCTGAAAATATCAAGAGCATAGCAGATGTACCCATACACTTTAGATCATATTTCAAGACTAAGTGGATACAAGCCTTGCAAGCACAGGAATATGTTGCCTGGAAGATGAGAGGTGGCTGTGAAACAGGCAGCACAGAATCTATGAATTGGCAGAAAAGACCAAATCAGACAGCCAGGGGAGGAGGATTCAAATAAGAGCTGATGGTTCCCTTAGAAGAGTGAGCTGAGTACACTCTGAACATGGAGGAATGCAGATGCCCAAAAGGAGGCAGACACAGCTAATAGTCACACCTGCTCTGCTTTGGATACATTGACTGCAGCCTCTGGTAAGAAGAGAAATATTGTTCCAAGACTACAATAACATGTCAACAACACATCAATCACAAGACATAAGACTGTCCCTAATATGTCTATCAACCTTCCAGAAGCCCGGGGTAGTACTGTATATGTTTGGAGGAGGAGAGAGAAGTCAAATCCTGTGCCTATGCTACACAGAGGCTCTGGAGCCTTAAAGGAAAAAATAGGTGTTGCCTTGTTTTAAGTGTTAAGTGTAAAGAAAAATATGCACAATTCTAGCTTTTAGTTATCCTGTGAAAGAAGTGACAACATTTTTACTCACCACTAATCATTCTCTTTAAAAAGCCCAAGATTGTAATGGCCAATTTGGTGGCCATTACAAGAATCATAGAATTGTAGAGTTGGAAGAGACCACGAGGGCCATCCAGTCCAACCCCCTGCCATGCAGGAATACACAATCAAAGCATCCCTGACAGATGGCCATCCAGCCTCTGTTTAAAGACCTCCAAGGAAGGAGACCCCACCACACTCCGAGGGAGTGTGTTCCACTGCCGAACAGAGAAAGAATGATGGTAGTCAAGAAGAGGGGTTGGAGAGAGAGACTGAGGGCCTGTCTATACTAGGCAAAACAACAACAACCCCGGAGTACCTCATAGTAATGGCATTTCGCAGCAGCTGCAACCTGCCTTAATAGTGTTTTTACCCCCATTAGATTCACATGCAAGATGGCGGCCACAGGTGATTTACTTACATTTGTACCTACCTTAATTTGCAGCTGCTGAACTTAAAAAAAAAAATGTCCAAGGTGAGATAGACTGATATTCTGATTGAACAGAAAAGCAAAACAAAAACAAAATACCACCCCATTTTTTCACCTTAGTGCTTGCTCACTATGGTGAAAATCCAACATGGTGGCAGTGGGCGCTTGCCTGGTTAGGAAGCCCTGCTCCCCCTGCTTGCCTGGCCAATCAGCTTTGCGCTTCCTCTCCTATGGGAAAGTGATTCATATTGAACTGCTTGTCCCAATGAGCAGGAATGTTCATCCTCCTCGCTGTTTAAAAAAAAAAAACACTGGGAAAAGCTGTGAGGGTTTTTGATGTTTTGGGCCCCCCTCCTTCCCAACCTGGCAAAATGATGTGGAATGCCATTAAGACAGGTACGATTCTCCTCACATTCCATTCAGACAACTCTTGACACAGAAGGGGAGGGGGAAGAGAGATAGATGACAGTAAAATCCACAATTATATCTTTCAAGACTGCTGTGGCCCCAGCACACTGATCCTGTAAAACCTGGCAAAGGACTCAATTATTTTGGTAAGAGCTTTCAATTGAATTAGAGTAACAGTCTGATCCCACAACACAAAGTTCCAGTGCAGTAAATGAATCCTGCTTAGGGGAGGCAGAGGTACTGGAGGATTTTGCCACTATGGAGATTTTCACAGTGGGGCTAAAAGCCCCAGTTCTCTCTCGCCTCTTCCTCTCCCGTTCCTGCAATGGAAGGGAGGTAAATGTTCACACACTTACCTCCATTCTGCTGCAGGAACAGTCCTCCTCCCTCCTTGACTGGCTGGCCATAAATGCAGCCATCGTAAAGCTGCCGGGGGAAATCCCACTCATTCTTGCGAGAGAACAAGCTGGAGGGAAATTCAAATTTAACCCCCCCCAGCTGTCAAATATAAAATAAAATAAAAAGTAATTAAAAATAAAACACAAGTAGCCCAGGGAGGGGGGTGGGAAAGGTGGCACTTACTTGGATGTCCTGATCGCACCAGGCAGTGCCTGACATAGAACTCCTCCCCCGTCCCTGTCATTCCAGAACAGGGACGGGATCCAATTTGCACACCTATGTTACGTTACAGAAATGGAACTGGGTGCTTAAAAATGACTTCTCCCCATGAATAAAATATCACGGGGATAAAACAGAACAGCCATGATGTAGTAACAGAACAGGGTGGACGTCATCCAGAAGGGAAAACCTTTCCCGATGCTGTTCTGTTCCTGCCACAGGATATACTGCCCATGTGAAAATCTCCTATGCTTTGATAGTGAGATACACAAAAACAATATCATTGTTTGGGACCTCTAGAGGCATCATCATGCATCCATCTATCAGAACGCAGCTCACTGGTCCTCAACTGCCTCCACCTTCTCTTGGCCACTATACACTGTATGTTCTGATAGCTGGACACATGTTCACCTGCCTCTCCTACTCTCCCCGGCTCCTATGTGGCCATGTCAGCAGCAGAGGATTCTCCAGCTATCACAACACAGTCATACTGGCCACAACCACCTTCTCAATACAGCCATGCATCCTCAGATACTCCCCTGTCCTGCTCTGCCCAGAAACTATGTGGCCTTGTCAGGAGAGCAGTAATGGCTGAGATCATCCGGCTACTTTCTGGAGCCCTCAGAGGATGATGTCATAATTGAGCATCCAGCTATCAGAATACAGCCAGACAATCCTTGGCTGCCTTCTACCCTTCCTTGTCCACTGCGTGACTGTGTGTCGAGGGGAGGGACAGGAAAATGGAGAGTCTCCTGTAAGGGGGGGAATTTCTCCTTCCTGTGAGAATAACTTTGAAAACTGCACAGATTTCAAAGACTTTCTTGCAGCATGGAGAAATCTGAATCAATTATTCATTTCCTCCTGCAGGAATGAATTTAATGAAAATTCACATCCCTCATGTACATGCTATTAAATACGACTGTGCAGTTGTTGTACATAACAATGTACATGGTGGTATTTCCAGACCCCCTCTCAAAATGCTCCAAGCAAACCTGATACACAAAGGAGCTAGAGAGGAATTCTGACTCATTAATATGTGGGAATAAACCAGGTTTGTATTCTCGTTTGACAGAGATGAACATACCCTGGACTGGCCCTACTCACTAGGCAGTGAGGTGGCTGCCTTAGATAGCAGAATTTTTGTGTCATCAAAAGGCTGCTTATGGTCAGCTATCAACTTTATTATTGCTGTATTTTTACTATCAGTGAAGAAAATTATGTGTGCAGTGTGCATGTGTTTCCTTATGTTTACTCATTACTCCCAAAACACTGCTTTTGAAGAGGTCATTTCAGGGGATTTCCACCCCCCCCCATAAGCACTATAGGCATCTCTTGCTTATTCAACAGGATGGGGACCAGGGCACTGTCAAAAAATGGAAATGGTTGAAAAACAGAACCCGGTCTTTTTTTAGCTTGCAAATGCAGGACTGAACCCTAAATGGTGTTGAACTGACTGGTAAAGAAAAAAAAGTGCACTGAATAAACTGAGATAAAACAACAGCTCATTAAGTCTACTGAGAGAAAAACAGCAGTGCGTGGTCGAAAGAGCAGACCAGGAGTTGAAAATGTGGTATGTGGCTATAATTTAGATCTATTGAAACAGCAGAATGTCAAAAAAGCAAGTTGTCAAAAAGTGGGGGATGGCTATATGTTATTTTGTAACGCATTGTGTTAATGTTCCTCATCTATGTAATCTTATTTAAAACAGGGGAGGGGAGAGTGCAGCCCATGGGCTACTCCTAAGGAGCAGAAGTTTTTTTAATGGTGAGGAGCAACTTAGGAGAATGCATGGAGAATTTCCAAAGGATGAAAGGGGAAACAGAACAGAAGGACCAAGAATCTAGCTGTATGTTATAGGAAGTAGAAGAGCTGAAATACTGTACATATGCCACCTTTACTGAGTTTTCATTAGGGACACTAAGAACTGTATTTGAAATCACCACGTTTGTCATTATACTGAATGTCCTACAGATACCAGGACATACAGTTAGTTAAAAATGGATTCCTTGGACTTTCTTTTGTGAATAAACAACACACAAATTGTCAGGGGTATTAAAAGGCATTCTAGCCTGCATCCATTATGCCAACATGGACTGTTATAGTAACTGACTAATCTCTGCTCATAAAAATGATCTCCATGAGAGAAGCAGAATTTATACTCCTAAATAAATTATTCCAGGTGAAATTACCTCATCATAAAATGGAGCCCCTCAAATGTTAAAGTAGTAAACTGAATTAATCATGGCCACTGCAACTGCTGATGCACAAGATAAACTGATCCACAAATTATGACATGCAAAACGTGACAAGAAAGCTGTGCTTTACTGATCAGGCAAGCGTCTTAAAAAAAAATCTCACAGCTTCCACTTGCCAAAGCTGCACACAAAAGGCTTCCACAAAGAACTCCTTTAGCTAGGATATAAGATCTGACAGCAAGCTTGCTCTCATCTCAGCCTGCCTTCCATTATCAGCACCTTTCACATTTTTCTGACCAGGGTTCCTTTGCAGTCTGATGAAGATTCCTGCAGGCATCCTACTGTAGGTTGTGTAGACAGGCTGTTCACATCTGAACTGCTTTCAACATATTTTCCTCACAACGTCCTTATCGCAGGTTTCAGCTATCCCTTTTTCTTTCATTGCCACTTCTTTGTTGGTCTGCTATACCTATGTGGAAATACAGTAAGACCCCTGTATCTGCAGAACCATGATCCACGGTTTCAGTTAACCACAGCACACTAAATAGGGACACGTACTGTAAAAATGCCCAGAGATGCATCATCTCTAGACATCTTCTAGGTCCTCCAATGCAACTCTATGGTATGTTTTTACCAGAATTCCTTTATTTTAATAGGGGCTGCTGTTATCTGTGGTTTCTAGTATCTGTGGTAAGTACAGGAACCGGTCCAACTGTAATGGTGGAAAATTTGTGAGATAAAGGAGGGTTGGGAAAACAAGTGGCTCTCTATATGTATTTTGATGGCAAGTTCTAATAGCCCTAGCCAATATAGCCAGACATTAGGGATACTGGGAGTTATTTACCATCAGCATCTGGAGAGGTACACCATAAGGACCAATCAGATCCATTTCACTGTGATTAGGCAGAGCTCAAAAAGCTACTTTTGCAAGTAATTCATAACACAACTTGTTATATAGCCTCCAAAGTAAATTACTGTTGTTAACATTATTTTTTTTAATAATGATTTTACTGGCTGATTTACTGGGTCATTATGCTACTTATTACTTTTCTGTTGGTCAAAAACATTAGAATTGATAACAGAATGGCATAAAACTTGGGGAAAGACTGCTAAAATGCCTTTGTTACACAAAATTATTGATTACACATAAAAAGTCATGTTTGCCTTCTTTATGTAACTTTGTTATGCCCTTGTTAAAAAAACCTCTACTTGTTAAAAGTACAACTGAATTCCTTATATGCTGTTACACTGGCCCCCAGTATCCACTGGAGTTTGGTTCCAGGACCCCCTGTGGATAGCAAAATCCATTGATATAAAGTCCCATTGATATAAAGTATATAAAGTCCCATTATATACAATGTCATAGTAAAAATGCCATTCCTTATATAAAACAGTAAAATCAAGGTTTGTTGTTTGGGTTTTGGGGGTGGGGAAATATTTTTGCACTGTGGTTGGTGGAATCCATAGATGCAAAATCTGTGGATAAGGAGGGCTGACTACAATTCCATGTTATGTAATCAGGCCTTTCAATTCAGCCTCCTTGTATGTGTACACATGGATGCTTAATCTTATTTCAAGCACCAAGTGCTTCTTACAAGGTATTGATGAAAACACTGTAGGGAAAGCAAATATCTTCGTGGTAAGATAACACTGTCATTCCTAGACTAAAACCCAATAATGGAGCCCCTACTCCGGCACTTTACCTAGGAAGTGAAACAGATTGGACAGCATGCCCAAGTTACATAATGAATAGATAACAGCATAATTTTAAAAGTTTTTTTCTGCTACAAGAAAGGTAAGGGATACTCATTAACATTGGCATCTTCAATGAGAAATGGGTGTTCTTGCCTTCAGGTTCTACACATTTTGAGCCTCTTTGGGGGGGAAGTCTGTACAAAAATACACATCTTTTTCTGCACAGAAATTGTTTCTTCCACAAAAATGTCACATTTGCCAAACTCAGCCTATTTGCTAAATTTTCTGTGCAGAAAAAGCACATGCATTTTTATGCAAATGAATTCTCCCCCAGAGGTCCAAGTATGAATAGAGTTTGAAAACTGCTACAATACTTTCTTTGTGCATTAACTCAGCAAAGTTGTGAATGGTAGTCCAAGATTTGATTGACTATCATACCCAGGATTGTTGAAGACCACTAGAAAGGTTTCATAAAACAGCAGCAGCATCTCGTAATGGAACATCCAATAATTTAGATGTCTTGGGTAACAGTAGACATATGTACATAGAGCTATCAAATCTCTCCTGTTTAAGTCTATTACTACACCCAAATTGCTTTCTGATAATTTTGACTCTGCAAATCTCCCCTCCCTTTCATGGCCCCATTCAGGTAGGGAAACAAGTGTCCATCTGCTAACTTTTCATGATAGGAAGATGACTTTCTGCTAGGTTTGTGCAAGGGGCAGTTATGGCAAGAGTTTCATTTATTCTTAGAAATACTATTTTGCTGTTATAAATGCCTCACTATAACATTTTTAGTCCATTTTCAGATTTTGAGCTAAGCCTCAAGAAAACAATAATTGCTACATTGTAAAGAACCAGGACAGCAATTTGAAAGAGCAGGAAGATGTAGGATTAAAGAGCAGGGGATACTACACATTTATGTGACCAAATAGCAAGAAGATTTATGTAGTGGCTATCAGATGACAGTAGAATGTGTTATGCTGGCAAGCTTGGAAAACTTAGTTTTTCACTACAGCTCCCCAAATCTTCTGTGCCCACTGACTGTCCATGCTTACTGGGGATTCTGGGTATTATAGTTGAAGAAGGACCACTTCCAAGTTCTTATGTTGGGCATATCAGACAGGTCTGCAATTATCATTTGCTTATTGTAATATTTGCTTCTAGGAAACCAGACTGACTAACCTAGAGCTCTATGGACAACAAACTAATGACCTTTTAAAAATGGGACTAGAAAACTGTGTGGACTAAACACCCTAAAGGCACCAGATCCCATCTGACCTCAGATGCTAAGCAGGGTCAGCCCTGGTTAGTACTTGGATGGGAGTATGGGATGAGAGTGAATGAATACTATGTGTAGTACACTATATTTCAGAGGAAGGAACTGGGAAAATCACCTCCTTGCCCAAGAAAACCCTATGAAATCCATGGGGTTAATATAAATTGACAGGTGACATGAAGGCACGCGCGCACACACACATACCTGCACTCCCCCAAAGAGCAGGCTGTTAGAGCAGAGGTAAGAATCATATGCTCCTCCAGGTGTTATTGGGCAGCAACTCCCAACAGTGCTATCCAGTACACTCAGCAATGAGAGATTATGGGAGCTGCAGTCCAACATTCTCTCAAGGGTTGCATTAATTCTATCTCTGTTTTAAAGGAATGCTCAGCATTGGTGGGCAGGGGAAGGGACAAGTTCAGAGAGCAGGATGATACAACAGAGAGGAACAGAAAGAAGGGGGTTAGCAAAGGAATTATATGGCACTTCACTGCTTTGAGAAATGCATGCAACTTAACAGGTTTGCAAAACATTATTCTACTTGTAAGCAAATGTACCACAGCATCATGTGCCTACCCTCTCCAAACCTCCTTACTAAAGAATGGGAGACAGGTTTCTTTTCCATACAGACATGTTAACACTTCTACAGGTACTAGCAATTGTCTTAGGGACAGCAGGGAACAGTGCTCTGCTTCTCTCACAGGAGTACCCCCTAGAAATGTATTTCCTAGCAGCCAACAGACAGATCAGGAAGTAAATGTAGTGAAGAATCTGCATAGCTGAGCCATCCTGTCTGTGCCTGTTAACTGCAGACTAATGGCCTCCTTGTAATTTTGTCCCAACAAATGTCTGCAAGAGCTGTCAGACAGCAGAAACATTTGTTTAATCGTAGTCTTTGGAAAATTAAACATTCTGGTTGCTTCTGATAGATACTGTTCCCCTCCCCTCCTTACTCCAAAATGTCAGGAGCTGCTATTTCTTCCTCCTCCTCTGCAGCACAGCAGAGAACAGAATACAGATGAACACTTTAGACCTGACCAATCAATCTTGTTTTAATCATCTTCTCTTCCTACAGAGTTGCCTTGGACAGCTTCTATTCCCGGTGTCCCTGCCTCCTGCAGTACAGTCTCAGTGCAACTTGCCTCTTTCTCCACAAACAAAACAAATCAGCATAATTACTATCGAGACTTCCATAGCTGCCTTAAGCAATTACTAGGTACTAATATGGACATCCTGTCATAAGCACCCACTTGGACATAAAAGATGGTTATTAGTTTTACAACATACTCCACTCAATCAATGATATATATGTTTAATGTATATAAAAAACAAATGACCTTATTAAACAAATGAAATAATTTTTATATATCCAGAATTGACACTCAGTCTTGGGGAAACATTGTATTTGCTAGCAAATAAAACCAATTAGAACATTTATTTTGGGTGGTCCAGAAAGACACTATCAGTCTCCATGTGGTTGTGCATGACATGTTGGATTAGTGCAAAACACTGAGAAAATGAGTGGCTTTGGCCCTACTGATTTCCCACAGATCTTGATTGTATGCTACATTTTTGCTTTGGTGATTCCTACATGAATGTCAATCTGCTATCTGCATTTTGCTTTGGCATGGGAACATTTTGCAAATGTGGCTCTTTCCAGAGCTGGGATTTTTTTTAAAAAAAGATTACAATTCCTAGATTTCCCCAGTCATCATGCCCAATGGGGACTGTACAAGTTATGCCCCCTGCCCAAATTGACCAAGTTCTGCTCTTTGCAAATCCCACCAGCAGCATTTTAAGTGGAAGATGCAATAGATGCACATACCCACAGCTACGTAGTCATCAATCAACAGGAAGTGACCCCCAAATATTCCCATGACAAATTAGCAAAATGCACACAAACAGAGAACCCTGCAAAAATGGT
This sequence comes from Gambelia wislizenii, assembly GCA_030847615.1. Taxonomy (NCBI): domain Eukaryota; kingdom Metazoa; phylum Chordata; class Lepidosauria; order Squamata; family Crotaphytidae; genus Gambelia; species Gambelia wislizenii. The sequence goes on along the minus strand of JAUMIR010000006.1, from coordinate 77,849,673 downwards.
AGACAAAGTAAGCCTTCCCTTTCCCCGCTATAAGGAAATTCTGAATTAGGCTTATAAACATTGGAAGGATAAAAATCCTTATTCGATGGTACTAGAATGTATACCTGTGTTTCACCTCTACAATCATTCTTCTTCTTTGCCCAGAACTGAGTGTAAAGATGATAAATTGTAGGGAGAAGTCAATAAGAAGTAGGTAACTCACCAAGAAAGAATTAATAGGAATTATTCATTAGGACTCCAACATTATCAAGGGATGAATAACTAATGGTTCAGTTACTTATATAAACATATACAAATTAAAGAGCTACCTTCACTCTATTATGTTTATATTCTGTTCACAAGCATATTGCATCAAAGTGAATTCTATTTCAAATTGAAATGCTCACTAGCAGTCATGCTAGATATTTGGAAGGAACTGCTCTTACTCAGTTTCTCAAATTATGTTATAACGGGTTCTAGGTGGAACATTTGATTTTATCTTTCCATAAATTAATAAGGATTTCACCCTCCCTAGTACAGTGGGCCCTTGGTATCCACTGGGGTTTGGTTCCAGGACCCCCTGTGGATACCAAAATCTGTGGATGCTCAAGTCCCATTTGATACAATGGCACAGTGAAATGGTGTCCCTTATATAGAATGGTGAACAGCAAGATTTGCTTTTTAGAATACACACACACTTAAATATTTTCAAGCTGTGGTTGAGTGGATAAAAAAAAATCTGTGAATATGGAGGGCCAACTGTACTTCTCAGCTGCAGTAGTCATGGAGCGGGCAGAGAGTATCTTGGCAAAACAAAGAAGCATAGTAATTATATAGTTAGGACACAAAGCACCCATATTTGAAAATAGCAAGAAAAATTGTAGCTTCTTTAGAAGAAATGTACATGACTGATGAGACCAAAGAATGATAAATAGCTGTTTTCTATAGGTTGGGAACAGAGATGTACTAAGAACAATAGGCACAACTACTCCAGAAATCTTCCTCTAACTCATCCATCACATACTTTCCCCATTTTTTTAAAAAAAGTAGTATCAAACTATTGTTTTCCATTATGTGTCTGACAATTAAATGAGGATGAAATATTACTATTATTGTAGTTGAAGGCACTTTTTCTTTTGAGAGAGCAAGAGCAAAAGAGAGCACACACAGAAATAGTTAAAGCATCCTAGACAGTGGCTAGTGTTAAAATCTGGAGTGTAGGTAAACAACATGACAGTCTCACAGGCATGTCCAAATTTGTTACAGCTATCATAATAATTAGCCTCCACATTGTGGAGGCCTTCTCACTGTGGCATGTAGGCAACCTCGGGCTGTTGAAAGGTTATGGCAGCAGAACACAAACTCTAGCATGTTTATCAAGTTGGTAAGGCTTCAAGTATGTTTCCAGTGGTGGGTTCCATGGGTCAGAATCCTGCCATTGCACAATGCTGGCATAGGGGGTTGGTGTCAGGAACACATGGGTGATGTGGCCATAAGGGAAGAAAGGCACTGGAGAAACAGCAGATGTCTGTCTTCCCTCACTACCACTGTGTGACCCTGGAAAAAGTGCAACCATTAGCATAGTTCAACAAGATTCTAACCCACATTTGCTGTTCAATGACCAGCTTAGCAAAGAGAGGCTCATAATTAGAAGGTGCATAACCAAGTGACAAAATGGTCACAACAACAATGAACACAACAATAGTGTGATCTTCATCAATAGAAGGACTACCTGCACTGAAGAAATGATGACTCTTCAAGGTATTCAAGGAGTCATAAAACTGTAAGACAAACTACATAAGGCCAATCACACTTTTGCATATAATGAAAGTATTGTTAATCTGAATTGTTCTATGCCTACCTAACTGATGCTTTCATGAGCATTAGGTATCAGATTTAAGGTTAAGAACAAGGTTTACATCTCTATAGGTCTCAAATTCAGAGCTACTGTGTAAAAATGTCTTTTAAGATATGTCCTTCAAGATAAGTTTATACATGCTGAGTAACTTGCATGTCACTGACTTTACACACAAATACCTCTGATTTCTTCTCAGTTATCTCACTAGTGCTGTCAGCATTAGCTCGGTTGTGCTTTCTCTCTCTCTCTGGCTTTTCTCTGCAAACGAAGATTCAGGAAGGACTCATCCCATGCTTTCTGCCAACAGTTTAAGCTCCAACAAATTCCTCACATGCCTTGCAGACAATTTCATCATCCAGAAGGTGGAAGAGGCAACAAGGAGCTCAGCTACTTTAGATCTGATCCTAACCAATGGGGATCACCTGGTTAATGGTGTGGAAGTGGCAGGATCCTTGGGGCGGGGGGGAGAGTGACCATGTTCTCCTGGAGTTTGTTATACAGAGGAAAGGGGAAGCCAAGTATAGTCAGACATGCATTCTAGACTTTAAGAAAGCTGATTTCAGAAAACTTAGGGAATTACTGGGGGTGATCCCATGGTCAGGAATACTAAAAAGAGAAGGAAGTTCATGAGGGATGGGAGTTTCTAAAAAATGAGATATTGAAGGCGCAACTTCAGACAGTTCCAATGAGGAAGAAACATGGCAGGTGTCTAAAGAAACCAGGATGGGTGTCAAAAGAACTCTCAACTGAACTAAAACTTTAAAATGACATGTATAAGAAATGGAAAGGGGGAGAAATCACCAAAGAAGAATTCAAACAAATAGCCAGATCATGTAGGGGGAAAGTCAGAAAAGCTAAAGCACAGATGTCTCTCAGGCTTGCTAGAGAAGTTAAAAACAATAAAAAGGGCTTTTTTTTTGTTATGTCCATAGCAAAAGGAAGAACAAGGAAATGATAGGGCAGCTTTTGGAAGGGGGCAAATGTTGTCCCCATCTTTAAAAGGGGGTGGGGAAGAAGACCCAAATAATTACTGCCCAGTCAGCCTGACATCAACACTAGGAAAGATTATAGAGCAGAACATTAAACAGTCAGCCTGTAACCACTTAGAAAGGAATGCTGTGATCACTAACTACATCTATCCTTTCTGAATGTGTGGTCATCAAGCCAGGTGTCACCCATCCTATATCTGTGCATTTCATTTTTACTGCCCAAGTGTGGTATCCTACATTTCTCCCTGTTGAAATTCATTTTGTTAGTTTGGTCCTGCAAACTTAATAAGGATGCCCTCTATTCCCTCATCCAAGTCATTGAAAAAGATGTTGAACAGCACTTATTAAATTTGCAGATGACACCAAATTAGGAGAGGTAGTTAATACCCCAGAGGACAGGATCAAAATCCAAAATGATCTGAACAGATTAGAAAGCTGGACCAAAACTGGGTATGTTTAGTCTGGAGAAAAGAAGGTCGAGAGGGGGCATGATAGCCATTTTTAAATATTTGAAGGGATGTCATACTGAGGATGGAACAGGCTTGTTTTCTGCTGCTCCAGAGACTAGGACATGGAGCAATGGGTTCAAACTACAGGAAAAGAGATTCCACCTAAACATTAGAAAGAACTTCCTGCTAGTAAGGCTGTTTGGAAGTGGAATGCACTGCCTCGTAGTGTGGTGGAGTCTCCTTCTTTGGGGGTTTTTAAACAGAGGCTGGATGGCTATCTGTCCTTCACTGGCAGAACTGATTGGCACCTGGGCCTCAAACCCCTTCAGCTTCCTGTCCAAAGCTTCATAGTCAGAGGTGATCTGTTCAAAGAAGACAGCACACTTCTATATTCATCTTGTCAGGCTGGCAGACAGGCACCTCTATACCCTGAGCAATGAGTCCCTAACCACCAGCACCTTTAGGTGCTTCTTGTGGTTACATTGACTCCTTCTTTGGCATGCGGCATCCCTTGTTTCTTGTTTGAGCATCTTCACTGCTGAACACGTTGGAAGTGATTGCTTAACCTTAACAGCCAACTTGCAAGTATGTACATGGGTACACACAGAAAGATATGCACACAGAGATAAAGAATCAGAGACACTCACTAAACCCCCCTCCCTTCAGCTCACTGACAAATAATGTTACTTTAGACAGGCTGTGTTCAGAGGTTACACAATCAGGACCACTGGGTTTTATGCCTTCTATGAAGTGACTTAGCACAGCCATAAAAAAAAAAATCAAGTTAAATCTCAAATTCCTTTTCAGTTCCATTTTAATTTCCAGAGTCATTTCTGAACTGAGCCAAATAAAATAAAATGTAGTATTACTTGTCCTTCACCTTATGCATTATAGCCCGATTTATCTAGACTTTCTCCATCTTCCTGTTTTTATATGCTGGATGAGCTTTTTTTCATCTCATGCTGCATCATCCTGCTCCCCACACACTGAACAGACAGAATAATGAAAGTGAGCAAAAAGTTTCAGGCAAAGGTTTTTGACCCCAGCAGCCACAGACTAGCATAAGGTACGTCTATAATTTTCTGCAATTTTACTCTTAGATAGTGCATAACATTATATTTATATCCTTCTCTTTATCTCCAAGATGTATGTGCATGATCTATTGCAATATTTATTCTGTATCTTCCCTTTTTCCATTTTGCATTTATGCATCTTCCCACAACTGTTTCAAAAAGTTAATACAAATGATTATTTATCCAGTAGTAATCTATGTTGGTACAAGAACTCCCCCTGCCATGGGCAATAAACTGTGTATACTGCAGGCCAACATGATGAGTTTTCCCACAACCTATCTGAAATTCTGGGAAGCAACAGAGCCACTGGGTTGCCATCTGTGGCATCACTAAGGCTGGTGTCACCACCACTCCAACAGTGTCACCCGGTGTGGTTCAACCTCTCTGCACCCACCTCGTGCCACCACTGGTTGCCACTTCATGAGTAGATGCAATAGAGGGCCAGGTCCCAATGCCCTGGATTGCCTGTGCATGAGCCTCCTTTCCCCATCCTTATTCTTGTCAAAACTGAGGGCTCGTCTATATGAGGAGAAAAAATGTGGATTGATATGAATTAATGCCAATTAGAAGCAGCTTTAAGCAGCTTTGATTTGTCTTAATGGCATTTTGGCAAGATCACAGGCAAGCAAAGCTATCCACTTTCACTGTTCCAATGGGCATGCCTGAGAATCAAGATGGTGGGTACGAGCAAATTACTTGCATTTTTATTCTCACTAGTTGCTACTGCCAAACAGTATTTTTTTAAAAGCACATCTACAGGGGCAGAGCTTGCTAACAAAGCAAGTACCCAAACCACCATGTTGGGTTTTCGCCTTAGCGATCGTGCAATGAGGCAATGAAACAGCCTTTTTTCCTATTTATTTCAGTGGAATATCCAACCAATCAGCTTTCCACTTCTGCTCTTATATGGAATGTGAATTAGTTGTTCTAACAAGTGGGAATGCATATTCCTTGCGGAGCTTCTTAAAAACTTTGGGAAAAGCCGCAAAGTTTTTTCCTACAGAGTTTTTGGTGGATTTGGCCCCTCTCCTTCCGAATACAGCAGATTGATGCAGGATGCCACTGAGACAAATAGTATTCTCTGAATTGTATGAGGAGTATTTTTGCCATTTAGACAACCCCAAACATGGATCAGAAGCATTTGGTTACCTTCCTAATTAATTTGTCATTAAGTCTGTAAAGAGAAATTGCAATTGCTTTCGATTATAATTTATCTGTAAGACTCCATAATCAAAAACTATGGTGTGAACTTGGCTTTTTGAAAAAAGAAACATTGCTACAACTAATTACAACTTGTACTGGTTTGGCCAACCCAGAATTGGAAAAGAAAGGGGGGCATACACTACCCTGAGACTTGTTAATGTAATACCAAACTAACTTTTATCTTTGTATGTATTTTAAATGATTTTATACTGTTTTATGTGGTGAATTTTAATTGTTTTTAAAAATTCATTGTTAAGTTTTAAAATTGATTCTCTTGGGACTCACCTTGGGTCCCACTCTGGGAGGAAAGTGGCATAATGAACACACAACTAAAAATCTAGATATGTAGACAATATGATTGCATACTTACAAGCATTCGTTGTGGCTGTCTATCCAAAGTCCTTGTCTCTGTTACATACGATTACTTTCAGTTTCTAATTTACATAATGAATATGAAAATAATTTCTTTCTACCCATTTTGGAGGTGAAGGTATGACTAGCTATTGCTGATTACTTCTGACTTGGGTCATTTAGGGTTAAGCCATTGAAACCTATTGGGTGACCTTGGGCAAGTCACACTCTTTCAGCCTCAGAAGAAGGCAGTGGCAGACCTTCTCTGAAGAAATCCTGCTAAGAAAATCTCATGATAAGGTCACCTTAGGGTCGCAATAAGTCAGAAACGGCTTGAAGGCACACAACAACAACAAAACATGTGACTGATGTCCTGTATTGTCTTGAGTGTGTGTTTGTGTGTTTTCTTTTTCTGTAAATGGTCTGTAGATTAGATGTGAAAATAAACTAGTACACAAGTCTAGTACAGATGATCCATTCCAGCAAAAGTGTGGGTTTACATCCCACTTCATGTAAGAGATCTATGGAGTAGGCTGATGACAGCATGAGTCAGCCCTAGCCAAAGCAGCAGCAGATCTATCATAAGACTGCTATGCATTATGTTAGCGCTATCCATCTCAGGCATAATACTACAGTGTGCCCTGAGGAAGGAGGCACAGGAAATGGTGTTGTTCAGATTGTGGGAAAACAGATGCCATACAATTCCAAGTGCATACTGGATGTTTAACTAGGATAGTTCCAAAAAAAGGCACCAAAAAACCTTTCCCAAATTCTACCACCTAAAGTAGCTAAAGAAATATGACAGGTATATTTATAGTTATGTTTTTCTGGAACAGCAATGCAGCACATAATTTTAGTCTTGATGGCAATAAAAATAAATATACAACAAAGGCATACTTTTATATTTGCCTCAAGTTGCAGCATCCATCTTACAGTATCCACCCATAATATCATGAGTTCAGAGATCTGTTGATGTCTGTGCCTTCCCTAATTGTCTTTACAGAAGCAAACTGTGGCTTTTCAGTAAAACTAGATGAACTGTGGAAAATGACACCTTTAAGCAAACCTCCCAAATTCCCTCTTTCCTTAGTAGAAGGAAAGAGCATTTTGTTGGAAAAGAAATATCTTCGCCTAGAGACTTGAACAACTGCTGTTATTTTCCATAGCTGAAAAGGCTACAGGCTCTGTTAAAATGAGGTTGCAATCTGTTAAGTGCAGCTGGATCTAAAGCCTGCATAAAACACCTCTAATGTACCTATTACAGATTTATCAAGATGTCATGACACAAACATAGAAGAATGGGCACCCCTTTTCTCAAGATCACACAATGATTAAATCAGGTTTATTCTAAGGATTAACACAAGATCCGCAACAAACCATAGTTTTGTGAAATAGCTTAGTTCAGAAGTGTAGGAAATCCTAGGTTCAATCCCATATATGACCACCCCTTGGGAAATGCTTGGAACCCCTTACCCTTAGCGTGTGCGCACACACACACACTCCTAAGAGAACATGGTGCCTGGCCCAATTAGGAGGAGGTCTACATGGAATATCTGCTTGGTTTCTATATGAGGCATCTAATGTCTTTGGAGCTTGGTGTCCATTTTATATACAGAAGTCCCCCACATTTAATCCACATATTCTTTAGGCTGTTCTGAGAAAGGATCCTTCCTAATTTCCTAGTCAGCCACTGCAAAGAATACTAAGCAAGATGACCAGTGGACAATTTATACAGCGTAAAAGCCCTTGTAGCCCCACATTCTTAGCAATAATGAAGAAGAGGGTTGTTTGTGGGTTGTTTTTTTTTGGGAAAGACATGTGGACAATCATTGCAGATCTTCTCCTGCAATACTGCATCTACAGTGAAGAAAGGATGAGTTTGAGAACAAACTCTGAATTCATGTAAGTCTACTTTAGGGAAGTCAGTATGAAAATGGCTTTCTGAAGGTAGCAAATTTGAGCAACCTTCAATACAAGCCACAATGTTTAACTGTCTGGACTCTCTAAAAACTGCATGTAGTACAGGAATTCCACAGTCAGAAAGAAGGTAATTGACTGAAAGTTTATATTAGACAGACCCCACTGAAATGATCAGGGACAGTCATTACATGGAACCTTACACAGGATATGTTCCTGGGGATTAGATCCAATGTAAAGAAGACGTACAAATATTATATATGATAAATGTCAAAGGCTGTTTCTGGGGCTTTCTACAGCTCAGGTAATGTATTTATTATGCAATTGGGAGCAATTTCTGGGTCATAGCCAAGAGATCTGTCTATCTATCCATTCAATTTGTTGCTTGATATTGAGAACACGGCTGCGCTGGGCAGGGCACATTTCTAGGTTGGAGGACCATCGCCTCCCAAAAATACTACTCTACGGTGAACTCGCTACAGGTCAGCGTAAGAGGGGCGCTCCAAAAAAGCGATACAAAGACTCCCTGAAACAACATCTCAGGCTTGGCCAAATTGATCACCAACAGTGGTCTGCCCTGGCCTCACATCGGGAGGCATGGAGATGCACAATCCACAATGCTGCAGCCTTATTTGAGAACTCACGCTGAACAAGTCTTGAAGAGAAATGACAACGCAGAAAGAATCACAACCCAAAAACATCACCGAAGGAGACCTTCTGCTGTGCTTTCTGCAACTGGACTTGTTTATCTCAGATTGGCCTTTTTAGTCATCAGTACGCTTGCAGAAAGCGCGGGATGAGTCCTTCCTGAATCTTCGTTTGCGAAGAAAAGCCAGAGAGAGATATAGATTTAAGTAATTAATTAGCATCGCCCTGTGTTTAAAGAATACAAGTTAATAATGCTTTCATAAAGTGTTATTTTTTATTACTTTTAAACTATTTCTTTAAAAAAACCCTTAAAAGTAAAAAAAAAAATTACCAAATTGCCCAATAATAATGCACCTCCAACCAAGGTTTAAGGAGAGGCGAGAAAATAGTATTTGCTAAATACAACATAATTTCTTGTTGTGTGCCTTCAGGTTGCTTCTGACATGTGGTGAACCCTAATGAGAACCTAGTGTGGGGTTTTCTTGGCAAAATTTGTTCAGATAGGATTTACCTTTGCCTTCCTCTGAGGCTGAGAATTTGTTACTTGTCCAAGGTCACTCAGTGGGTTTCCATAGCTGAGTGGGTATTTGAACCCTGGTCTCCAGAGTTGTAGTCCAATGCTCAAGCTACTACACCATGCTGGCTCCTTACTTTTTACATTAAAAAGTAACCATGCTGCCTATTACATTTTTTTAAAAAATAACACTGTTGTGCCCTTGTTACCCCCTCCCCCCCAAGTAATGTAGTATAGGCAAAAATCTGAAGGACTACAGATTCACAATTTCTGGTACAGGTGTGTGGTGTACCGAGAAGTAAGGGGAAAGACCACTGTGGAAATACATTTACAACATTTGGTTTCCAATTTTCTCTTCTAAGACTGAGCTATGGCTTTTACAGCTGTCTTTACAAAGCTTTGAGTGGCTAAATAACTGTGATGTCACTAACCCACATGCCCCTTCTCCTTCCTGAGTCAATGGATCATTTATGAAACTGACTCTGTTTTTAAAAAAGGAGTGATGGATAAATGGAATACACAGGCACATAATATACATTTAGTAATAGAACTTGGGTGCTCTTAGTATTAACAAGGTAGTTGGCCTATTTGAAGCATGGGAAAGGCTTAACTAACCAGTTACTATATCAGCATTTGATTCACTGGTTATGCATTGCAAAGATGTGAGAAACTGGGTTGTCTTTCTGAGACCTTATTTGCATGTACAATTATATGCACCCACGGACAAAATTATTTTTATATAAGACACATTTAAACATGCCAAAAGAGATGTAAGAATCTGTTGTACTGGGAATATGTAAAAATAAAAGCTAAGGTAAGGAAAAGTTACAAAATTTTTACTCCCTCACATTATGAAACATAAAATTGTTTTTAGCTGCTCACAAGGACTATGTCATCAACCTGAACTTCAGAAGCCCACAACATCCTGCAGGTGACTTAGAGGAGGATGTAGTGCTGGGCTGCATCAAGAACAAGCAGAACAAGCTTCTCCTATGTCCTTGCTACGACCGTCCTTGGACTGAAAGGACAAGTCCATGACAGTTTGTCTGTCTCCCCAACACTGCCAAAACCAAGGGATACAGAATCAGGGAACGTCCTTTTAAACGCACTGGCTGCTTCTTCATGGATGTGCCATTAAGCAGAGTATAAGCCTTGTCAGCCAAGGTAAGGCTTCAAAGTGCTTTAGCTCTCTTTCAGAGACCATAATCCCACACAGCTACAGTGGGGAGAATCATCCAGTGAGCAGAGCTTTGGGGAACTGCCCACATTCCATATTTCCTTGACTTCCTCTTAGAGAGAACTAATCTGGTCTGATTTGACTGATCTGACCCACTCAGAGAAGATTCTGCCTAATCATTTCCTCTTCTTGTGTGCCTCAAAATCCAGCAGTACAGTGTAAATACAGTATATCTCCCTAGCCAGCTGTTATGGGAGGAATGGGGATTACACAATGCTTCAAATGCTGTTTGACTGCAACTCCCAGGAGGTCTAACCAGCACAGACAAAGGAATACCCAGAGTTACAGTCCAAAAGCATTTGGGGAAGACTATCTGATTCCCACCCTGTGTTCTGGACACTCTAAAGGTGTCAGGATCGGTCCCTGGTGGTGCGTAATCCTGCCATCTTCAGTTATTTTTTCTGTAACTTTGATACTCATTGTGTTTTGCTTTTTCATACTTGCTAACGAGTGTTCTTTGCCAACTGTGGAGGGAGGTGGTAATGGTTAAACATAAGAATGCAGCTGCATTCTTTGGCCTGGGAAAACGAGGCTGGCCGGTGTAAGGAAATGTCGTGTCAGGGGATGATGGTTAGCCAGTGGTATTAGAGCTCGCCAGATGTTATCAGCTGTAATATGCTTTTATTATAGTGTGTAGCCCTTCAGTTTCAATTCTCAGCAACAACTTTGTATGATGTTCTTCTTGGATTTCTGTGGCTATAAAATTTTCTGATCACTCTGAAACTATTAATCACTGCCTCTTGGAATGCAAGTACATGACAAAAGGCCAGGAAGGTTATGTCTCCTTCTGGCTGGATAGTAATAATTTTGAGAGTAATAATAATGCAAATAAAGCAGTGCTAAGATGATTATAGGGATGATAGAATGTTTACTTCCAGGGCCAGTGTGGTGGAACGCAGTTGTTTTTCTTATTTAATACTCAGAACAAAAGCAGCTATGATTCTATTACTATAATACTTTTATACGTCTGTCCAACTATTTAGAGGCCAAACGTTTCACTGTCACTGTCACCCTGTCTTCCCACAAAGTTCTATACTCTATGGAACTAACATGCTAATAAAACAGCCTCTCCTCTGGGCCTCAACTTGCTGGCCTGCAATGCTCTGATTAGACACCATAGAGGGCCTTTCATCATGCAAGTCATAGCACTTTCCTCCCCAAATTGCAGCAGAGAGAAATGGGTGCCTGATAGAAACATAATTATTTTCTTTATAGAGAATGCAGATGGCCAGATGGCATTTCTGTTACCAAAGTGTCCAAAATCTGTTACGTCTAGAGGCTATTTTATATAACTAGCAAAGAACAGCAAACCTCAAAGGGTGTATTTATTGGCAAGCAATCTCTCCATGAGAAAATATTTCATGCTACAGACAAGAAATGATTATTCCATCCTTTGATGGAAGAGTTATCTCACACAGAAAAGGCATTAGGCACAACAAACTGCCTGCAGTCCCTCAGTAAATAGGTCTCTTAGTACCTTTTGAGGTTTGCTTCATTTTCTTGGATTTGGAATTACGTAGTGCTCTCATCCTCCTTTTCCTTGGAAGCTTCACACATGCTGTTATTCCCAGAGGAACGACATTCCGACACAAATAGAGAACACTATCATTTATGAAACCCACAAAGTATAAATTTTGAGATAGAGGACCAGCCCTTCAATTCAGCAGAATGAGCTGTCCAACTCAGGTGGTAGAACTGAAGTGGTAGCAAATTATGCCCACCCCACCCTCCACTCCAGAGAACGTCATTCTCCTGCACTGACCTGGTTCCACTCTCTGTGACTTACTGTCAATGAGGTTGAGGGTTAATGGTGGGGACTGTACCTGTCTCAGTGTAAAAGAAAAGCATGGGGCATCCCTGCTGCACTAATTCTATGTGTCGGGAAAATGTGGCAAACATCAGCATGCAATAGTTTCCAAATGTATGAAAGATAACAAACACTTGTATACAGTTATTCCTCCACATTGGTTGGTTTAACTTTTGCGGATTTGATTATTTGTGGATTATTTGCCACCGCCGCCTCCACTGTTGCCCCCCTGCCATTTTTAATAGGGTCTTATAAGTCTCGCCTCACATTCACAGTCTTTCTGCAAGCCTTGTGAGACTGAGAGAGACTGCGAATATGCAGCAAGGCTTGTAAGTCCCTATTAAAGATGTCATACAGCAGCAACGGAGGTGGCTACCTGCCTTGTGAAGGAACCCCACCACCTCAGAGGTAGAAACAGTCAGCTGGCATGCTCCCCACTATCGATTCAAATATATTCTGTATTGCACATTTGAATCTGGTATTTCTGTGTCTGTATTAAATATGGTTTGGAGGGCCCTAGATATATTTGTGGTTTTCCCACTTTCACAGGGAAGCTGCAGCCCTAACTCCCGCAAATGTGGAGGAACAACAATAGTCGCTACACTCATAATGTACATTTTATTGCATCTACTCCACTACATGATAGTTACCTGTGGATGGGGAAAACATGTAGCAGTCCAAACTGGGCAGTATTCTCCTTGAATAACACTGTTTGGAAGCTTTGTAAAACCAATACAGATGAGCATGTCAGCTTGAAGATACCAAAAGCAAGAGGCCCTGCAGAATAAGGACACTTGAAAGGTATGTTTTTTCATTTTTGTTTTTAAAGAGGGTAAAGAATCACATATTCCTTAATTGTTTCCCCCCCACTCATGCAACAGAGCAAATGCTTCTGCAAACTGTAAGGTTATGTTCCTCAAACTATTATATACCCAAAGAAGACTAAGCTAGCAATGTTTGAAAGAATGTGTGCGAATACCTATTTTGTGTCACTATAGCATTTGGAACAAATGTTGCTGGTTGGCTGCCGACACAGTAACCTGAAAAGAGGTCTATAAGCTGTTACAACAAAATAACTCCTGGTGCTTGCATGTAGCCACAATAGCAGCACACGAGCCATACCACTGAAGATGCATGCTGCTGTCATAGTTCCACTATATTTCTTCTTTCACAATTATGAATGCTACACACATTTTTTTAAAGAAATACAATTATTACTTTGGGAGGCATTCCAGTCCAGCCTTGAGGTACTTAAAGAGACTGTGACCTTGGTTTAAAGGTGGCCAATATATACCATCTGCCATTAAAGTATTTAATGCTAAGATAGTTGCACAATTGCTGAATGCTTCTGGTATTTGGATTTGTGGGAAGAAGTAACAACAGAATAGATAATCTTCAGGCTAAATTTGTACAGGCTCTCCTCCAAATTCCCAGATGTGTTCCTAATACAGTTCTATTGTTAGAAACAAGGGAATCCCTTCTATTGACAAAGGCTTGGTTGGCAGATTTAAAATTTTGGCTTAAGGTTAATATTGTTAAATTGTGCACAGGTCTACTTCTATATCTATCTCAGGATATATTAGGATATCTCATAAGCTGTTGGCCAAAGCTTGCTGCATCTATTTGTCTGTCACCATCTCTCCTTTTACATTTGGGCTACAACACTGCACTCAAATCAGTAACACAATGGCTGTGGGATATTGCTTTCTGTGACCTTCGGGCTTGTTCATATGTATCCTGCTCACCAAACTCATTGAGTATAGAATATGTTGAGCCTTTTCACTTAGCTGAGTACAGTAGGACCCCTGTATCCATAGGGAATTGGTTCCAGGGGGGCCCATGGATACTGAAAACTGCAGATAACAGCAAATGCCATTGAAAATAATGGCATTTCTGGTTTAAAATACCATAGAGTTGCCTTAAGGACCTAGAAAATGTCTAGAGAGGATGCCTCTCTAGGCATTTTCTAGAAAGACTCTATGGTAGGTGTGCTGTTTTGTGTACCATGGATAACTCAATCAGTGGATAATGAACCAGCAGATACGGGGGTCCTACTGCTTTTAAAGAATTTGACTGCTATTAATTATTGTAGACTTTTTACAAAAGCCAGATTTAATGTTTTTTCCCTCTGAAAAGCTCTGAGGCAGATTTGCTGGTGTCCCTCACACAACAAGGTTTATGTTCCTTCAATAACCAGGCAGTAAAATCCATGAAGTACAGTCTTTTGCTGTGGACTCTATAAGCAGATACAACAACATACGGTTAATTCATTATTGGTGAATCTACCAGAACAATCGTCCTAATTTTATGTCAAATTCTTCCTAGAAGATAAGAATCCCCGTGCGACTGACCTTGGTCATTCCCAAATTTTTGTCTGAGGTGGTCAGGATTAGAGAACAGCTAATTTCTGTATTAGGGAAAACTGTCTGAAATAAATTCTGCCTGCGTGATTTGATCTAATTAATCCTTGTGCTTTTAATTTATCTTACATGTTATTAATTTGAACTCGTTGGGTCTATGGGCTATATTAAAGAATTGTTGACCTAGGTTTGAAAGGCCTGGATTATTTATCATTGATTCTGTCTAAGTACTGGTGAGGAAGGTTTTCAGTAAAATGGCTGCAGTCTAGGATTAACATCTAATTTTAAAGGAATAGGACATAAATGCAAAACTTGAACTGTTTAAATAATTTTGTCGAATTATTCAATATGTGGTTCTTGAAATCATGCAACTAACTTAATACAAACTAATTTGGAATAATAAAAATGCAATGCACAATAATAATAATTCCTTTAAAAAACAAGGAACAACCATTTTCATGTCTAGTGCCAAGAAACAAACATGTACCAATTGAACAGTGTCTACTATGGCACATAACCCTACAGCAGTCTGTCTCCTCAGTAATCTATAGCCATTAGTCTTAATGGATGTCAAATGTAACAATCCTCTCATGCTCATCAAGCAGAAAACCCTCACTAGATAATACATTAGCAGCACACAGAGTATCTCTTCACTCCATGCTAAAGCTTCTTGGATACTAAAACCATTTTAAAGATTTTAAGGCATTTTGAAATAGTGGCTTTACCTCCTGCACTGCAGAAGACAAGATAAGCTAGGCTCATAATGAAACTCAGGGGTATAGATGTTTCACCTTCACATAGCTGAAGTAGCTTCAGATTTGTCTTTCAGGAAAAGTGTTTGTAGTGGCAGCTGTGATCATGTTTTCTGGCAATTATTATGCAGAGACAGGGCAAGAAAGCCTTTGTGTCACATATCAGAACTTCTCTCTAAAATCTCAAAGCACTCTTTAGTGATGAAGCTATTTTATACAGCCCTGTTTGTATAACTGGATGATGCATTTGAATCCAGCAGGCATACAACATTTGGGTTGTGCTTATGCAGTAGGATGCTACTGTCTTTACCCCAGAACCAATATACTTTGGAACTGTGGGCCTCATTGTGAATTTCATGGTTGAGTTAAATATAAATCTCCCAAATTCTGCTCTAACACACCACATACCATTTATTTGTTCTGACTTTCCATTTTCCAAGTCCAGACTGAGAAGAGATTTTTAGAACAATATTTTAATTGTCCAGGGCCTGGACAAAATTTGAATTTACTACTATGTTTCTGGGATCAGACCAGTATATGATTATAGATTCAGATTTTGTTGTTCAGTCCCTAACAGCTCCTAGAGAAAAGATCTATCAGAGCAATGACTCCAACATAGTAAATGGACTAGTGTTCTACATTGCTGTCTGCTGTGAGAAAAAAATAGCCTACATGTAAGAACGTTGGCTCTGCAAAATAATCTTTGGAGGAAATGTGTTCACAGAACAAAGAAAACTAAATGAGAGCAGCTTTGTCCATCAGTTTCCAGCTATAATTGAGTCTATAATTAATTTGCTAATAATAATATTAATAAAGTTAGATGGATTTCATAATTACACTGAAGGTAGATAAAAGGCTGTACCCACTTATCAAATTATTTTATAACAGACATAATGCAAGGAGGGCAAAACACATTTGGGAAAATCAGTGTGGAATGGAGTCAAATGAAATGATGAAATAGTGACTCACATGTTGGAGCTTACAATAGGTAGTTTGTGGGCCACAGTAATTCCTCTGAATGTTCATGGACTAGAAATGAAGCTTATGGAGATGAGCTTTAGGAGCTTACCACACTCCAAAGAAAAGCGGCAGCGCAGCAGGAACATTCTGTCTTCCGTGCTGCCTTACTGCATTTTTTAAAAAAATTATTTTATTGTATTTATACCCCACTCTTCAGATACAAAGGCTATGAGAGCAGCTTACAAGTGGTTAATTTAACCGTTCCATGATGTCGTCATTCTTTCATTCTAGTCCCGTGAGAGACCGAGGTAAAATGACATCTTTTTGCTAACTGGAAAAACCTGTTAGCAAAAAGACATGGTTTTACCTTTGTCCCCCATGGGACCAGAATAAAAGAATGCTAGAAGGATGATGACATCATGCGGTCAGGCAGCATGGAAGACGGAACATTCCTGCTGCGCTGCTGCTTTTCTTTGGAGTGCAGTAAGCCCCATAGTTTATCCAGGCATCCAAAACTCTTTTATATTCTTAGTGCTGGTCTTACTATGCTCTTGTGATGTTTGCTATCTTCTCTATCTAAGACGTTCCCTGCCTCCTGAATTATTTCAAGGATTACTTCAATACAGGCAAATGAACTAACCAGAATCAAAATGTGGTGATATAAAAACTGCCCTGGTTGGTAACCATTTTGTTATCCAGTCTAGATGGGACTCTGACAATCTTTTGAATTTTTTTTTTATTGTAGTCAAGTTAGCCATTACTTTAAACCAAAACCTGTTAGTTGCTAGGGAGAACAACATTCTATTTGCTAGAAGCATCAGTCAACAACCTTTGTGTTAAAAATTGTTTTACAAGATCAAGTTTTCCTTGTCTCCTTTGAGAGACAGGGATGTTCATTAATCCTTCTGAAGAAGCAGATGGCATTAAAAGTGAGATCTCTATAGAAAAACTCATCATTGTCTAAGTAATAACAACAACAATATATTCATAGATTGTGAGTTAGAAAAATTAGAAACTAATTGAGATATTTGCAGGTATACTATAATGCAAGTGATTTGGAAACAAATGGGGAAGCACTGGTACTCTGCAATATTAGGGAGCTTTTCTTGGTGAGGATGGTTCCAAATATGTTATAGAAATTATGAGTTTTTGGGAAAAGGTGTGGCACATCATACTCAGAATGCCATTACAGCCAGCATAGGCAGGAACACTTAAAACGGTGTGCATAGATTAAATGTATACATAGCCTATGAAAAATGAAATCTTCTCAGATGGAGACTTGTTCTGAATGATGGTTTAAAGTATCACAAAACAAGAAGCATACTTGTTAGCTTAAACAGAATCGAGCTATTCAGCCCTACCTTATTGCAAGAATGGAGAACTTATGGCCTTCCAGATGTTTTATCCTACAACTCCTATTAGCTCCACCCAGCACTAGTAAGGGAACATGGGAACTATATTCCAAATTACCTAGATGGCTCGAGATCCCTTACCCTATAGAATTATCCTTTTATTTAGTCTGATTACTATATTCTTGGACAACATTTAGTCAACTAAAGGCAGTCTTTATGAGGTGCACATAATTTATGACCCATCAAACTGAGCACAGTCATGGAGCTTTTCCTCTCTGACCACTTAATCCAGGGCCAGTCTGGAGCATTATGCTCTGCACTGCCCTGGATCGACCATGAGGGTGGCCAAATGCACCATGCTGAATCTGGTGCAACAACACATCGTTGTCCACACAGGACAGCCAGGCCAACACTGCATTGACAACACTGGATGCCCTTGTCCCTGGTTCTGCCGCCTCCTTGCCAGCTCCCTGCAAGAGTCTGCCCAGCAGCGTTGCCTCTGCTGAGGCCAGAAATGGGTGCCCGGACATGTGATCAATGAGGGGATGCTCTATGCCCTCCTTGTGGATTGCGTAGGTGCCCTGCTTTGCCCTCAGAAGAGGCAACCATGCTAGGTAGGCTTTCCACAGCTGCTTGGCTGCTGAGGTGGTGACGGTGGGAGCACCAGGGACAGTGATGGAACTTGTCAGAGATGCCTACTCCTCACAAGTAGGAGCTCCGTGAAAAGCCTGCCTGGCATGCTGCAAACCACTCCTTGTTGATCACATGTCTGGGCACCCATTTCTGGCCTCAACAGAGGTAGCAGCATGCTGGGCAGGATTTCCATGGAGTTCCTGCTTGTAAGGAGGTGAGGCAGCAGTTCTAAAGGGAGGACATCCCCTTTTCTGGCCTGCTCAGCATGGGGAAGGGGGATGGTGCAGCTTTCGTTGTGTGAACAACTGGATCTGTCAAATCAGACCCAATGCAGCTGTCCAGATGCCAAAAGAACATGAAGCCACTCCAGGCTTTCTGGAAAACATCAGACTTCCCCTGATTTTGCTCAGTGTGGGGCAAAGTTGGGTTAAGGGCTAAAACCTGCATTACCTCCCTGGAAGTAGCTGTACATCGTGAGGACTGCCAGCACTGGATTTAGGGTGAATATGCTGTTTTTGGCCCATGTGGACAAAGCCATACATCATGATTGGCTATATATGTTATAGCCATCTGTGCTTTTGCCAGGGAGCAAAGTCAGGCACTCTAATGAACCCCTGGTGGGCTGTCTTTGGTTAGAGGGATGCTTAGTTGGATGGCTCATTTTATATAAGCCTGGAATTTTATGATTTCTGAGAATGATGCTGCATTGTCTCTAGTGTACTCAGTACTGCTTTGATTCATGCTTTTCTATATTTCCAATTGTGTCTTCTCATGCTTTGTCTGTGAGCTTTCAAGACAGAACATGCTGTCTGTTAATTTGACATAATACTGCCTTGAGCTGGAGGAAAGAAAGGAAAGGAAAGGAAAGATTTTCACATCCCTGTTTGAATCTCCTTTAACTTTCTTCCTGAAATGGGATATATATATATATATATATATATATATATATATATATATTATCCATCCTGTCACTTAGAAGATTTTTTTTTGCAGTACTGCAGAATCCTTTGAATTATCTCAAATAGATTAGTTAATATAGATAGTTTGGGTGCCTGCAGGAGGCTAAAAATGTTTCTTATAATTTATCTTTTCTGTGGGCTCATTTTTGTACTATTCCTCTTTCAAGGTTTCCCCTGATTTTCATCATCTTAACTTTTCTCTCTGCTTGCTAGAGAAAAATGGTAAAGAGTATTTCAGCTCTCAGCAGGAGCAGCACTAGCCCTCAGAACAAGACCAGCAAAGCTGACAGCTGTGCTTTTTAGCACAGAGCACTCTGCTCAGTGTATGCCCTCGCCGCCCCACTGCCATCTGTGGAGTTTCTAGAGCAGACTAGTTATTTATAGAAACTTGTTTGTCCAAAGCCAATATTTACCTGTCGGCTCTGTCAAATTTTGCCATCTATCTTTGTCATTATCCCCTCTCTCAATCCCAGCTGCTTTCCATATTAAATAGTAGAATTTTCCTAGAGAAAATAACTTAAACATGTTTCTGAAAATTGCACCCACCCAACACATGCAGACACGTCACTTTACAAAACTGGAAATGTTGTCAGATGATACAACAATGCTGAGAATTGCCATTTATCCTCCACACCAAGTTTTATTTTTATTTTTTTTAAAGCCCAGATTGAAATATTATGGGACTGTCTGGGAGGCCACTGATTAAATATCCAGCTGGTCTTCTTATCACAATTCCCATAAATTTAAAGAACAAAAAAATTGCAGTAGTATTGTTGGGAGAAAAAACTAGCAAAAATAATTATTCAGTATTAGCACAGTGTATAATCCCTGGTAGGAAGGAACATTTCAGTTATGCTCACCGGTGGATGAGGAGAAAAACTATGAGTCCAAAATTACTATTGGAACACCAATACATTACTAATGGATAAATTATGGCAGATACAGTTGGTAGGACATTATACATCACATTTGCAGTAGGATAAAGGGATTGAGGGAGACTAAATATTTAGTAATTGTTATAATACCCTAGGTCTGATCTGTGTTTCAGTGTGTGCCACTAGTTGACAACTGACATTGGCTACATTATAAATGGAAGGTGGGATATTTTCTTCCAAAAACCAGGTTAAGTTGGAAAGCTCTGAGCTCAAACCAGGGGCATAAAAGGAATACATTTAATAGGATAGCACTCTAAATAATATATAAACTAACCATAATGTCCTACTTAGTTTCAGTGTCTAGTGGTTTAAGTACTGCATGCTTTCTGGTTCAAGAAACTATAGCAAGCTGATTGTAAAGCTTAACTCACTAGGATGGACTAAAGTTGTACAAGCCAAAAAGCAAAATTCTACAAACAAAGGGAAGTTAAACATGTATCTGTGGCATAAAAAAAGAACCCGAATCACTCCACTTAGCTATAATTTAGCTTTTTGAAAAAGGATTTCAGTGATGGAAAATTCTACAGTGGCCTTTGGCAATTTTTGTCACTAAATATGAATCCTCATTTAAATTCCTCTCCCTGGCATGTATCTCAGATATTTGTTCAGAGTAGAACCTGTCCTAATTAGAGAAAGGGGGGAAAGACATCACTCCCTGTTTGCATGAGGAAGAATACAACTCAAATCTTTATTTATTGTTTTGAAAATTATATGAAATTTCCATGTACTTTAACCAATAACTAATTTTGATGTCTGTATCAGGTTTGTGGATCGTTAATAAACTTGATGATAAATAAACCATTGCAGTGCAAGCAAAGCATATCTCTACTGAAGCACTAAGTAGTCCATCATCCACTGGCAACACCTGAGTATGTGCAATGCATCTTTCACCTATCACAAAACAGGCCACATGGTCAAATCAGACCAAATTTGAATACATTACAAATTCCAAACCATATAAAACAAGAAATTCTAAGGTAAGCAAGCACCCACATATGGCTGCATTTTATCAATCTGTATGTTAGCTTGTCTATCATTCAGCTTTCTTCTCTAGGATTTTTTTTAACTATCTAACTTTGCACTAGGAACAACCATTTTTTGTTGCTCATCTTATCCCCTTCCAGTTTTGCAAGTTTGACAATGCATAGCCAGGAATGGAATATGTATTCTAGCTGAACTGGCAGAATTTTTCAGTAAGATTTTTAAAATAGTAAATATAAACAATTTCTCAACTAATTAGATGTACATATTCAGCACTAAGGGAGAAAAAAAAAAGTCAGGTACAACATTCCAGAGGTATTCATCTTGGATGCTGTATTAAAGGATAATCAGCAGCACTAAGAACAATACTATACTTTTCAGCTGAGTTCTTCTCTCCCTTCCATCATAAACTCCTTCTACTGAAACAATGTCAAATGGGCAATGAAAAGCTATTTCTTCCTCATCAGTACATTCATTTTTCCCTAGTAAGAAGGATAAGAAAAAACCACTTACATAACATGGTTTTAAATTGATTTTGAGTTGTTTTTAAGTATGTCAGAGCCACAACAAGCCATTTCCATATCTGAATTAGGTATATAAATGGCTGCAGGACATATAATATCCCCTCCAAGAAACTACTTGTTTAAAAAACTGGAAAGAGAACACTGAAGGGGTGAGAGACATAGGTGATATAGTTTTAAGCACATAAAGTAAAAACAAGCAGTATTTAATTAATCAGAGCCTAGCAATAAAGAAGAAATGCTACTGAACATCAGTCTTTCAGTTAGGCTACAGGTTTGGGTGGTAAAGCTATTTTGGTGCATCATTAACTTTCTGCTATTGGCACTTCATCCTTGCAATGTTGACCTGTCATCTAAGAGACACAAGAATCACTCATACACAATTCAACCACAGCTGGACTTGCCTTCAGCCTTAGGCTGGTTGACATGATCACGGCAAAACCCTGAAACTGAACATTCAAAGCAAAGTGATAAACTGGGAAAAGATCAAGGACTTTTAATTCACCCTCACTTCAAATCGTGGTTCCAATCTTTGGTTTAAATGAAATATTTCTTATTTCTTATTCTAAGATTCATGAAATCTTATTTCTAGTGATCATTTTATTCTAGTGATAATGAAAATGTTAAAACACCACCAAGGCAAGCCAGGATTAGTTAATCCTGTATCTATTCTTGTAGTAAGGGCAGGTAGTTGCCACAGAATTGTATTTTTCAGGGCCTCTCCCACCTTTGGCCAATTCTACAAATGAATGAAAATGATAACAACTCTTTTGGATCTCCTTGATGTTGCATAAACTGATTGTTTAACTGGCTAACTGGCTATGCCCCCTACTTCAGGTTTATGTTGCCTGAAAGACAAAGTTGCCCTCTTTGGAATACAATAGATAACACAGTTGTCCCTCTGTATCCACGGATTTAGTACCATGGATTTAAGTATTCACAGCTTGAAAATATTCTTTTTAAAAAATTAAATAATAATAATAATAATAATAATAATATAAGGGACACCTCTTTGCTATGTCACTGCATATAATAGGACTTAAGTATTCACGGATTTTGGTATCCACGGTGTGTGTGTGTGTGTATCCTGGAACCAAACCCCAGTGAATATGAAGGGACAACTTGTACAAAGAATACAAAGTGGACTTAACTGCTGCCACAGATATGAAAAAGAAGCAGAAAGAGAGGCTGGGACTACAGTTTAGGAAAAGCAAGTGTTGGAAGGCATTATTAGTATTGTTAATCATTGCCATAACTCAGTTTTCCTGGCACAGCATCTTTTGTTAACAGAACAGGTCAGAAAAGAACGGACAACATAGAAAAACACACTTGAATAAATAAGGCAGAATGGAAGACATTGAAAGAAAAGATTGAACAGCCTGGTGTTTAGAGTAAAAGTGTCCATCGTTCCTATATAGGGACTTGAATGGTCCCAAGAACATTGGCACAAGATTAAGAAATGGTAACGGGAAAAAAAAAAAGAGGAGAAACTTCCAGATTTATTTTCAGACAAGACACATCACGAAAAATCTTCCATATATATTTTACATTCAGCTATGTTGTAATGGAAGTAGTATTTTAGCTCAATTAATCATGCTTATGTCTCTAACCCAGGGAGAGATAAAAAGTACAAAATGTAACTTTCCCCCCTCAATTTGCAGAACTTTAAGTTTTAAAACTATATTAAAACATTTGCTTTCTTGAGGTTTTTGTCAGGGAGAAAATGTAAAAGAAACTCAGTGGGATTATTTCTGTGAGGTAATTAGATGGAGTGGTTATCATTCAAACAGATGATTTTACATATGACATCCTCTGAAGGAATCCTTATTTTTAAGGGCTGTCCCATGCCAAGGCTGGTTTAAATCTAAGTGACCAAAGAAGAAAACACAGGAGCCTTGAAGGTACACATCAAAGGTTAGCACCTGAACAGCAGACTGAGCAGGCACAGAGGACATTAGGTCGCAATCTTCCCCACTACTGATGAGATGCACTCTGCTTCTGTTTTAATGATAGTATTTCTGTGTTTGCATATATACATATAAATCTGCATGTGCACATTTTACTTGCATATTTGTGCCATCTGCTTGGATGATGCATAACAGGCCACTCTAAGGACTGTACTTCTTTTAGGACATGGGTGGGAGTCGATATTGGACTACATATCCCAGTTGTCCTAGCCAGAATAACCAATTGTATGGAATGCTGGGAGCTTCAGTCCAATAAGATCTAAAGGGCTGCTGGATCCCAACTTCTGTTTCATAGCTTCTGTATGTAGTGCTTCAGAGGATTACCAAAAATATGGTCCTCCCATGGAACAATCTAAGCAACTATCTACATTTTGTCTCACAAGAAATGCATTATGTTTCTAAAGAACAAGCAGATGAGATTTCCAATTTTTCTAAACACCTACGCAACTCAGGGAAGAACATAGCCATTGATTCTATTAAATACATTGCTCTGTTCATTTTAAAAAATACTTCTTTTATTGTAAAGCCATCTGAACTAGTGCTGTTTATGGTAAGAGTAGGGGCATGTCCCCAGAGGAGTTACTGACACATTTTAGTATTTCAACAGGGAGCTGAAAAGCAGGGATATATTGTTGCTGTTAACTGCTGTCAAGTTGACTTCAACTTGTGGCAACCCTGTGAGTGAGACACCTCTAAGTTACTCTCTCCTCAACAACCCTGCTCAGGTCTTGCAGACTCAGGGACATGGCTTCCTTGACTGAGTCTATCCATCTGGATTGTGCTCTTCCTCTTTTCCTATTGCCTTCTACCTTCCCAAGTGTTATTGTCTTTTCCAGTGAGTCATATCTTCTAATGATATGGCCAAAGTATGACAGTTTCGTCATCATGGCTTCTAGGGATAGTTTAGATTCGATTTGCTCTGGGACCCATTTATTTGTATTTTTAGCAGTCTACAGTATCTGAAGAACTCTTCTCCAGCACCACATTCAGATGAGTTGACTTTCTTCTTATCAGCTTTCTTCACTGTCCAGCTTTCACAACCATACATAGAAATGGGAAATACAATGACACGGACAACCCTAACGTTAGTATTCAATGATATAACTTGACACTTCAGGATCTTGTCTAGTTCCCTCACAGCTGCCATTCCAAGGGATAGATACCCAATCAAATAGATAATTCAGCGCTCAGGGCAGCTTTACAGCTTTTCTTTTCTTTTTGAAAAACCCCCAACAACTATGAAATACATGTCTATGTTTCTGCAATACTATTTACAAAGGAAGCCAACAAATAGGCATACAAGAAGTCACCAAGCACCATCAGTTCCAAAGCAGTTAAACTCCCAATTTCTGTCACCTAGCTCCAAAATATCAGAACTACTTACACAGGATAAATTAAACTGCTTTCTAAGTCTTTTTTTTTTTGGGGGGGGGTGTCTCTTGGTCCACCCTCAACAACCAGATTTGGCAATCTAGCTTCACAGCCGCTTTCCAACCTGCATGTGATTTGTGTACTTGCTAGTAAAATTATGGAGGCTTTTCCTAAGTTCTGCTGTCTTGATTTTTTTGTCAATTAGCATTCCTCTTTAGCTGTCAAGCCATGTCAGAACAAAAAGATAAGCTTTCCGTATTATCTCCCTGTCCCCACAATAGGAAAAGGAGTTCTTGTTATTTTTGTTTGATGTTATGTTTTTAATTTGTAATAAATAAAGTTAAAATAAAGTTCTGAATCCTGAGGCAGTATTGTCTATAATAACTTCGTGGGGCTGAGCAGTTTCCTCCATCTTACAAGATATGGAGTGATGGCTACCAGCCCTGAAAGGGGATTAAGCAAATTCATGGAGAATAAGGCTATCCAAGGTTGCTGACATGGTGGCCACATATCACCTCCAGTATCAACACTAGTGATACTGATATGGAGGTGGGAGAGGGGTCTTATCTTGCCATAGTGGGATGAGGTGCCCCCTATTGTGGCCTGCTGGTAAGCATCAAATTCAGTGTGCCTCTCAGTACCAGTTTCAGACAAATATAAGTGGTAGGATGTGCTGCTGTACTAATATTCTGCTTTTGGGCTACCCAGAGGCATCTGGCTGGCCACTGTGGGAACAGGATGATGGACTATATAGGCCTTTGGGTGGACCCAGCCAAACTCTTATGTCCTTATCAAAAAAGGGTGCTCACCCCCTGACTCCCCTACCCAAGGGTGGGAATTACAACCCTTGAGAGGTGCCCTATTTAACTCTTGACTTCCCAGCCCCCAGCCCCTACCCCTTTCTGGCAAGAAGACGACCCATTTTTGAGGAGAAAAATTCCCCTGGGGAGCCAACTTTAAATTTAAAAATGCTATTTCAGCCCCCCTCCCAATTCCAGAACAGTGAGGAAAAAGTTCAAAATGCACTCAAAAGTGACATAACATCATTTTCAGTTAAGCACAATGTCAGCTGCAGTGGCATGGTGCAGCCCACACATGGCTGGTAAATGCTGAAAATGGCCCTTTGATCCCTGGTGCAAGCCTACTCCTACCCTAGACTTTCAAGTGGTGTGGATATATCAGTATAAAGAGTAGGTCTAGATATAAAATGGTCTAGATATATCAGTATAAAGAGTAGGCCAGCAGCCATGCACTTACAAGGCTTAAATTGCTGACTCAGGGTATCAGGTATGTGGCAAACACATACTGCAAGGATGTCTTAAAACAAATAGCTAAGAAAGGCTCTTATCATCTAATGCTGGATTATGGTTCTTGTACAGAATCAGTGGTTAAGAGCAGATTGGATAGACCTTTACTCAAGTACTTGAGTCCTGCTGTCACACATACTTTAAACACCATCTTATGCATCAAACAGCAGGCATTTCTCACTCTTTGTTTTAAAAGTCACATTGTTTGAAAAGAAACATTCTTCCAGGATTCTGCAGTGCTTTTAAGGGGAAACTTCTAAGAAGCTTCTAAATGCCTTCCAATTTAATGCCTTTAAATTATATCTTTAAAATCACTAAGGTTGGATGATACTATCTCTACCCACTGACTGTCCACCCCCACTCAATCTTTGGGCTTGTCGAAGGCAATAAAATGTGGATTGATGTTCATTAACGCCAATTTGCAGCAGCCTTCATTTGTCTCTACCAAGATCGCAGGCATGCGAAGCGATATGTGCTGGATGTTCAAATGGGCATGCCTGTGATTCAAGATGAAGGGCACAAGTGAATTACTTGCATTTTTATTGTCTCCAGTTGCTGCTGCCAGCCAGTATTTTAAAAAACAAAACACAAATCCAAGGTGAGGAAGTCCAATCTTCCACTTAAATAAACACACGATTGCTATGGCAAAAATTCAGCATGGCAGTTCCAGGCACTTGCCTTGCCAGCGAGCTCTGCCCCTGCGCACATCCCACCAAATCAGCTTTCCACTCCTGTTCTTATTGGTAATGTACAGCAAAGTGAATTGGTTGTCCCAATGAGTAGGAAGGCACATTTCCTTTTCAAGCTTTTTTTAAAAATACAGGAAAATCTGTGAAGGCTTTTCCAATGGAATATTTGGAGTTTTTGGCCCCCTCCTTCCAAATACAGCAAAATTATGTGGGATCCCATTGGGACAAAAGGTATTCTCAAATTTTATGAGGAGTATTTTTGCCATATAGACAAGCCCTTTGCCCCTGCCCTTTCATGTCCTTTCTTAGGGCCTCCTCCTGCTGCCCTATTCCTGCTTGCCTTTTAACTTCCTTTTCTATCCCAATCGCTCTCATTTATCTCCACCTGTGGTTTTTTTGCTGTGCCAAGCTGATCTGTGAACTGCCCTGGCGTGATATCATTTCCTGGTGCTGCAACAGACAGCTCTTCTTCCAAGCCAATGTCTTTCAAGCCAGTGAGTCTTGGCAGCTGCTCATGACCATTAAAAAAAATCAGCAGTAAAACAGCTGACCCAGTAAAATACTAATATTCAAGGATTTGTTGTGTGCCTTCAAGTCATTTCTGACTTATGGCAACCCTAAAGCAAACCTATCACAGGGACTTCTTGGCAAGATTTGTTCAGAGGGGGTTTGACTTTGCCTCCCTCTGACGCTGACAGAGCATGACTTGTCCAAAGTCACCACTGGGTGCCATGGCTGAGCCAGGGTTTAAACCCTGGTCTCCAGAGTCATAGTTCAAACCAATAAATTATGCTGGCTCACATCAAATGATACTTACAAATAAAACCATTTCAGTCTGGTAGTAGCTCAACAAAACCTACTGGGGGGGGGGGGAAATCACAGAAAAAATTATGTCTTCAAGGCTTTGGGCCAGATGACTTGAAATACCATATTTCCCAATACAAAACTGCAAGGGCACTAAGATAATCAGTGGAAGACTTTATCTTGGTCCCACCACCATCACAGGCTCATCTGGTGAGGACACGAGAGAGAGAGCCTTCTCAGTGGCTGCTCCCATCCTCTGGAACTCCCTTCCATGGGAGGCTAGCCCCCTCTCTGCTTTCCTTTCACCAGCAGGCAAAGATGTTTTTATGCAAGCAGGCTTTTAATACATAACTGGGCTTATGGTGTTTTTATTGGGGTGTTTTTAAAAATGTTTTTATATACATATATCTTAAATTTTTATTTTGCTTATTTTAATCTTTTAACTTTATGCGTTTTATCTAATTTCAGATTTTATATAGTGAGGTTTTTAATGATTTTAAATTGTATTTTATGTAATTTTGTGAGCTGCCTTGGGTTCCTCTGGGAGAAATAAATAATTTAAATATTAAGAAAATTACTTTAAAATGAATTGAAAAATATACCCGCAATCAGTGCAATGTGCATAGTAGTGATATCACATCATCTCCATCTCCATCCACCAATACCAAGGGGGCTACATTCTGTTGTAACCATCCTTAAAGACTGACCTATATAGACTGTTTTGTGGTAAACTGAACTGGACATCATCTCTGCATGGATAGTTGAGAGAAGATCAACCATGTGATTTCTCAGATGTTTAGAATCATAGAATCACAGAATATACATGGTGAACAGGCAAACCAGTCATTTCCTATATTGGCGATCATTTTCAAATGATCATCAATATAGTACAGTACTTTCAAAAGACTGCATGTACCTGCATGCATCTTTTTGTTTGGGGAAGTGAAAGAACGTACATGAAACTATGATTGTGTAGCAGATTAATGTTGCAGATAAATGAATGTAAATAAGATGTAGCCATTTTCAGTACAGTTGTCCCTTCACATTCACTGGGGTTTGGTTCCAGGACCCCCCGTGAATACCCAAATCCGTGAATACTCAAGTCCCATTATATGCAATGGCATAGCAAAATGGTGTCCCTTATATAAGATGGCAAAATCAAGGTTTGTTTTTGGAATTATTCTTTTTTAAAGAATATTTTAAAACCGTGAATACTTAAAACCGTGAATGCCAAATCCGTGAATGTGGAGGGACAACTGTACTTTCAAAAAGCAAACTGTATGAATGCATTTCCTCAGATTTTTGCTGGATTCCAGTTCTTATTGCTTCCGGTCAGCACGCGCAATATCCAATGGCCAAAGGGAGCTGTAGTCCAGTAATATTTGGAGGGCAGATTGCCTTTCTTCTTGGTGGATTGCCTGCAAATTGAGTGATTCTCACATTTATTTACTTGTCTTTTTAATTACAGTTGCCCCGCCCATATCCATGACAGCCAACCACAGCTTAAAAGTATTTGCGGGGGGGGGGATGCAAAAAGCAAACTTTGCTGTTCACCAATTTATATAAGGGATGCCATTTTACTATGCCAGTGCGTATGAATATCCTCGGATGGGGCTGGGGGGCTGGAACCAAACCCCAGCGGATACTGTCTGTTGTTACAGTATATACCTTTGGGTCATCTCAACTTATGGTGAACTTCTCATGGGGTTTTCTTGGCAAGATTTATTCAGATGGGGTTTGCCCTTGCCTTTCTCTAAGGCTAAAAGAATGTGACTTGCCCAAAGTCACCTAATCAGTTTCTGTAGCTTAGTGAGGATTTGAATTCTGGTCTCCCAGAATCTAAGTCCAACAGTCATTTATTTATTTAATTTATATCCCACCTTTCTTCCAATACAGGACCCAAGTCAGCTTACAATATAGGTTAAAACAAAATGCAACTATAGTAGTATATAGTAGTATATAATACAAAAGTGGAATATTCATCGAACACACAAGCTTTTTAAAATATTAATTAAAAACATTTTAAATACATTTAAAGCACAGAACAAATAAAAGTCTAGCATACAGCATTAGGTCAGAAGATCCTTTTGCTGTAACCAGTTAAAAGTTGAAGGCCTATCTAAACAAAAAAGTTACTGTTGGTGAAAAAAAACACATCTAGGGAATCATCCTACCCTCCTGGGGGCAGCCACCATGAAAATTCTTTCCTGTGTCCTCACATGTGCTGGTGGTGGAACTGAGAGAAAGTTCACATGTGCCCACATATACCTTTATGTATGGGGAAGGAAAAGCACTTACATAGAACTATGAATCTGTGGTAGATTATTGTTTCAAATAAATGAATATAAATAAGTAAGGTAAAGCTATTAGGATAATATGCTGGGACAGTGGATGAAACCAGCTTTTTCATAATCAACAGTATTCATATATCAAGAATGACTTCAGGTGGAGAATTGAGGTTTATTTGTAGAGGACATCATGGCACACAGTATGACAACACAATTCTGATCCAATTACTCTATGCTTTTGTCCATTCTATGGATGCATTTGGCACATGTATTTTCAGGTGGATGGAATATACAAAAGACAGCATTCAGATCCGAAGGGAGATAAAGATGAAATTTACACATCTCAATGATCAGAAGAATGATGTGCTGTGATAATCTTTTGATAGTCACAGCCTGCATCAAACAGTAGCTGCAACCTCTGGGATTTTAGGTTCAATGAATCTTTTAAATCATGTTTCAACCAAGCATATGAAGCATGTAGTTCAAGTTTTAATAAACTATATTTAAACTGTGATGCTCTGCTCTTTGGGGCTTTCAGTCTATTATGAATTTTTTCTTGTTCTTTCTCTTAATGTTTCAGAAAAGGCAATTTGAGCAAGTTACTAAAGTGAGAGATCAGAGGAATAATTGCTTGAATAGTCAATGACCAAAATGATTTATTTGGTTTATTATATAAAAGGGTCATAGTATTAATCTACTGATACAGAACCTGCTAAATTACACACACCAGTTCAGTTAATAACAACATATCTGAGATTTTTTTAAAAAAAACCTGTTGCAGCTAATTCTTTAAGCAAGTACATATACAGGAGCTTGGAGGGTAAGCCTATATGCAGAAATAAGAACACCAAACTAAATTTTTTAGGCTTAGTTCAAATATTCCATCAGCTTATTTTATAAAAATGAAGGGGGGCATTTAAAACAGAAATTTGTTTTGAATCGCACCCTGTCTAATTGTATTATGTCGGCATAGAAATGTGGGGTTCTAGACCATTTACTACAAAAATACAAATAGGAAATGGATTAAGAGCAAGGCAACGTAACGGGCATCTTTCATCTTCTAACTCTTGGTACTGAATGTTCTGCTTCTTGAATATGTACTGTTTTCTTGCTTATTGTAAAACCCCCCAGGAATGATGTTGTGTGTATGTGTGTGGGGTGTGTGATTCCTTGTATGCTAACAATGTTGTCAAAAGTAGCAATTAAATCTCCTGTCTCCCATGAGCCAGGGTTTCCATTCTTTCAAGGCCACATGCTAGTAACAACAATTACCCCTAGGCCTTGGGCACCAGCTCCCACATGTAAGTCACTTCCCCAGAGGCTTTGGCAGCATCCCTCAGCATATCAATATAACCAGAATTGACTTGCAGAAGGGTCACATAGGCATTGCAATCACTAAGCAAATGCCAGCACTAAGGGGCAATTTTGGGATATGCAGTTTGTTTCCCCAGGCCTCCATTACCATATATTTATGTGGGAAACTGAAGAAGCAGATGGATGTCTTGTGTATTCTCCATCTTGAACTACTTCTAGCCATTGTCCTCTCAGTCTTAGCCCCCATCTCACTTGCAATGTACAAAGAATGTTAATTAATTGCTTACTTTAAATGCTCATCATATAGACTGCAGAGATAATCTAGGAGAAGCGCTTTGGATACTTTAATATAATAAACAAATTATTACTTTGTTCTCAGCATAGAAGCTCTGATAAGTGGTCTGTACTATCTAGACCAGAAGAAATGCACCATCTTGTATAAATTAAAAATGTACAACCCATAATAAATAACAGTTAGTGTTACACTACTTATTAGCCAATCATTTCAGTCCTAGTGGTTTATTTCAGGAAGAGAAAATCTCTGGAAAACTGTGCTTGGAGAGGAATACCCACTATTCTAAAACATCCTGCACATCATCATCTCAGGTGGGTGGGACAATGCTGTGGTAATTGATGTCACAAGGAAATGTACAGTACTTTGAACACACACAGAAGCACATCTTTAACACTTGGCATGTTGAAGGGCAAATCTTTTGGACTGAACATACTCCATTTGATAGAACTCTGGTTCAAATTAAGCTAAACAGCCTTTGCAGAACTGTGCTGTAGATTTACATTTACACATGCAAGATAAAATGTTGTGTGCCTTCAAGTCATTTATGACATATGGCAAAGGTAAACCTATCATGAGTTTTCTTGGCAAGATTTGTTCAGAGTGTGTTTGCCCTTACCTTCCTCTGAGGCTGAGAAAATGTGACTTGCCCAAGGTTCTACAGTGGGTTTCAGGGACTGAGCAGGAATTCAAATCCTGATCTCCAGAGTCATAGTCCAATGCTCAAATCACTACACCATGCTGGCTCACGCAAGAAAAAATACTCCAGCATAAATGCACAGTAGTGGCCACAGAAATGATTTCGCTATCAAGGAGTAGACTGTTGGAATGGAATCTACCTTCTTACTGCAAGCAGCCCAGCTGAGTTACTCAAGTGGTGTGCTGAGAAAAGAGGTTTAATGTAATCTACTAGAAATGCAACTCATTATTACATTTTACTAACAGGGCATGCTCTCTCTTCTGTAATTAGTTTCACTACCTGCAATGGGACAAAGAACTAAAAATATAATACTGTATAATCCTGAGTATAAGACTGCTTTTTAACACTTGAAAATCTCCTCCAAAGTGGGGGGGTCGTCTTATATGCCCAGCAGATCTTTTCCCCTGCTGTGAGAATGACTGCCTTGTCTTTGAAGTGTTAATTCCCTGGGCAGTTTCCCCAGCAGATCCTTCCCCCTGCTGTGAGAATGACTGCCCTCCATTTAGGGATTGTATTTTGGTAAACTTGCCAGGAAGATTTCCATTTGCATAGTTTTGGGGATTTCCTCTCCAGGAGTTTGCAAGTCTGCCAATGTGGCTCTAAAATCATTAATGCACTCATTCAAAAATGTGAGATTTGATAGCTTCATATTAACCAACTTCATTATTAATGAAACCTTACTTTCCAAAGATTGAACACCACAGAGATTTTTCAAAGTATCCCATGCTTTTTAGCTGTTCTCAGTCCTTTAATTTCACACACTATTCCATCATCTACAGCCACTGAGCTGGCTGGCTGGTGGGGGGCAGGCTTTCCAGCCAGGTGGCTGGCTGGAGGGGGGGGAGTATATATTTTAACTTAAAAATGGGGGGGTTGTCTTATGCGCCCAGTCGTCTTATACGCCGGAATATACGATATAATATAAACCCTACTATATAATCTAAGCCCCAGTAACATCTCAGCATGTTGTCATCATAGTTACCTTCAGACTATGGACTTTATCAGACAACAACTTTTAAAACGTTCTTTTGCTGGCATAAAAAAACCAATTTCTATGCTAGCAAAAGAATGCTCCCCCCACACTTACCTTCCTCTCCCAGCAAAGGTTCCCTAGCAATAAAGAGGAAGTGCACAGAGCCCTGCTTACCTCCTCATTCAAAATGCCATGAGACTTCATCGTGCATGATCTTTAAAATAAAAACACAAATAAAGCCTTAAAAGTGACATCAAGCACCAAGGCATACTTTAAAAGTGCCAAGTAGCCTGGGGAGGGTCATAAAACAAGCGAAACTTACCTGGATGTCCTGATCTCACGCAGAAGTGTTCATGCCGGACCAGCCACTCTCACTGCAGTGATGAGAGTTAAATGGCCCAAGGTTTCACACGCCAGCAATGCTGGCACAAAAGCGGTACAGGGAATCTATGGATGGCTTAAGCCGTCAATTAAAAGGCACAGGATTTTGACAGGACATAACCGTGAAAGGGTGGTGTCATCTGATCTGTGCGCCCTTTCGCGATTATATGGCATCGTTATGACACCATATTTTGTCCATCTGATAAAGTCCTATGTGACATGATTCGCTGTTTACCTTTTGATTCTGTTAAACTACTTTAGCAAAACTAATACAAGGGAAATGGCTGGGGCTTATGGAATTTGTTGTCAAGAAGTAATGTTTCTAAGTTATACTTGTAGTGGACACGGGACAGCTTTGATTGCATCTAATCTTGTTCTTGTGAAATTTAGTATTATGGTCACTGGTCAGAGAAAACTACCTGATGCCAGTACTGTGTTCTAGTGTTCAGGGTAATTGCTAACCACTAGAAACTGACAGAATTCTGGTAATAGCTCCTTTATGGGTAATGATAAAGAAAGCATTTGTTTGTTGTCATGTGACTTTGGGTTGACTTCAGCTTATGGCAATCCTATCCCAGTGGAGGTAGGTTTTTTTTTTTTTTGGCAAGTTTGATTCAGCAGAGGTTTGTCATTGCCTTCCTCTCAGGGTAAGAGAGTGTGACTTGCCAAAGGTCACTTCATGGGTTTCCACATTTGAGTGAGGATTTGAACCCTGTTCTCCTGAAGTTCTAGTCCAATGTTCAAACCAGTACAACACACTGGTTTTCTAAAGAAAGCATATTCCACATATCTTATTTTATTCAGCTATACAAGGGCTTTAGATTGCTTATATCCTCACACTGCATTGCACTGCATGCTCTAGTGACAACCTCTATGATGTTTGTGATTAATGAGATAGATATTTGTGAAAAAGGTAAAGGAACAGAGTAAATGGAGAAATGCAAAATGTTTCCCTGAGTTCTACAATGAACTACATTCTATATGTGCCAACTGAACAGAGGTAACTGTTATTGGCTCTTTGCAACTAGACTGCTCCTGAGCAGCTGCCAACCGCCCCCCACAAAAAAAACCCAAATTCTTTTGTGTGCTACACAGAAGAACATCAAGACAATGAAAGAACAATGGGGGGGGCTGTAAAAACTGTCAGAGCTGACAGCTCTTATTGTTTAGGGAACTTCAGAGATGTGCAGAAGTTTTGGAATTAAACTCTGAAAAAAATTCAGAAAAAAAATAAATGTTGGGATAATCAGAGGACTTTCATAACTTTAACTTCATTTACCTATCTTACCTTCATCTTATTGCCATTTTATACCCGTATGAACCACAGAAAGAAATGGAAAAAGAAGACGGACAGAGAGAATGAATCCCATAATCATAGTCAATATTTTATTAATGTGGACCAAAACCAACCTTCTGCCAACCCCCAACCTGCTGGAACTTATCATTCTTAGTCAAATTTTCCTTAAATTCATCAACTCCAAATGAAAGGAATTTCTAGAACAGTCAGTCCTCCATATCCATGGTTTCTGCATCCATAGATTTCACCATCCATGGCTTGAAATTAAAAAAAAAACCCAAAAAGCAAACTTTGATTTTGCATTTTATACAAGAGACATCATTTTACTATGCCATTGTATATAATGGGACTTGAGCGTCCACGGGGTGGGGGAACTGAAACCAAACCCCAGCGAATACCAAGGGCCCACGGTATACTAAACTCATGTGATAGGATGGGCATTTGTTTAGGGATGGAAAACAGTAATATGAAGTGAAATCCATTTTAGAAGCAACTAGAAAATCCAACAATAGTTTTGAGCACCCTAGGAAAAAGTCCGACATGAACTCTGACTTTTTCCTCAGTTAGGCTAAACTGTATATTCCCTATGCCAAGAGAAGAATCTGTTAATTACATTTATATCTCATTTTCCTTCTTCCATGTAACTCATCAGAATAATGTAGGGCTCCCAAGTGAATCCCATCCAGGTACATTCCCATCCAGGTGCATTCAAACCATGCCTTTTGATCTTTTCTCCCATCTTCATCTCAAAAAGCATGGTAGAAACTGGATCTTATCAATAATAAAAGCAGGACTTCAGTGTTTCCTTCTGTTTGGCAATATATTCTAAAATGATTGGTGTAATAAGATGTTCTCACACTCCCAAGTTCTTCCTTTTTACCATGGTACTTGATTGGTGGCTGCTGTTGGGGTGGGGTGGAACTAGGAAATGTGGGACATAACAGAATCATGTCATGCATTTTGTTTTACTAGACATTATCCTGGGGGAGAGATGGAGCTATGGAACTATGTTCTCTATGGTAGCAGCCATATGTTTCTCAAAACGCATAGCTGCAGCAGAAGCAGTGATCTTGCTTCTAGCCTCCCTGCCAAATACAACATTCTGCTTCAACTGACAGTTCTAGGACTTCAGAACTGAAGGGAATCTCACTCTGACTCTGTTTATTGGCTAGAGGGCTACATGTATGTGTACTATGATCATACTTTTGTTTTGTATGATTGCAATCTGTTGTAAACTTCATGGAGGACCATTCCATTAAAAGATAGTGCAGAAATCCTCAAACAGATACATGGTTTTGCTGTTAGAAATGATGATGACAAGGAATGGAATATTAGGCTGAATAAATTGTGTTCAGAAGATGATAGTATCTTAAAGACACTTTGAAGACATTTTATTCATATTCCATAAATAAAATTCTATTGCTGTATTTGGGGTCGGAGGGGCTGAGGTTTTCTTTTTTTTCTGACAGAACTCATTGCCTAGTAGTGTCCTGTAACAAGCAGCTCCCTTACTAATCTAGCTCTCTGGTGCAGTGCACCTATTTCCACTGTGCCCTATTGCTTGTGGCATTCCATAAATGAGAATCTGTGAGAACCTTTGTGGTGTGGATCTGTCTTTTGTATATATGCTACTGATGGTGGCATAGGAACATCAAACTACATGATGTCTGGGTCTGGCCCAGCCCTAAAATATTACTGAGCATTAGAAGTAGAGACCCATGGAAACAGAGACTTGCAGACAACTAGAAAGACAATAATATTTGGTAAGGTAGAAGGCAGCAAGAAAAGAGGAAGACTGCATTAAAGACTGATAGACTCAATCAAGGAAGCCATGTCCCTGAGTCTGCAAAACCTGAGGAAGGCTGTTGAGGATAGGGTGACTTGGAGGTCTCTCATTCATAGGGTCATCCTAAGTTGAAGTTGACTTGATGGCAGTTAACAACAATAATAACAACTTCTGAAAGTTACAGAAGAGTAGAGCAGAAACAGGGAAACTGTGGCCGTCCAGATATTATTTGGACTACAGTTTTCATCACTCCTGATTTTTATCCTTGACAGTTGGGGCTGACAGGAATCAAGAGTTTAATATCTGGAAGTCCACAGGTTCTCTACCCTGGAGTAGAAAAAAAAACCATAACTACTCCCCCTCTCCTTGTAAAAGTGAATCCATGTTAAATAAAGTAATGGATGGTGAACTCGCCACAGGTCAGCGTAAGAGGGGCGCTCCAAAAAAGCGATACAAGGACTCCCTGAAACAACATCTCAGGCTTGGCCAAATTGCTGGCCTCACATTGGGAGGCATGGAGACGCACTATCCATAACGCTGCAGCCTTATTTGAGAACTCATGCTGAACAAGTCTTGAAGAGAAATGACAACGCAGAAAGAATCACAACCCAAAAACATCACCCAAGGAGACCTTCTGCTGTGCTTTCTGCAACCGGACTTGTTTGTCTCGGATTGGCCTTTTTAGTCATCAGCGCGCTTGCAGAAAGTGCGGGATGAGTCCTTCCTGAATCTTCGTTTGCGAAGAAAAGCCAGAGAGAGAGAGGATGACACTCAACATGGCTTTTCATGCTCTATAAACTGCTGCTATATAAACTTTCTGGTAACAAATTTTTTACTCTGGGGTTCACATCCTCCATACTATTTTTTTCTTAATTGGACATCTAAACACATTGTCTAGCTTCTGATGTTCAAGTTAATTAAGATTAGTGGTACTTTTAGAGCTTACAAGGTCAAACATGAATAGCTTAGCTTATGGATAACATAGAAAATAAGGTACAGTAACAACCTGCTTATTGAAACTTCCACCTGTCCTTCCTTCTTGAATCATCTAATCCTGTGATTTTAAAGTGTGTGTGCCTTTTTATCTAAATGGTAAGTGTTCTGAATGACCTTAAAGCAATTTGGCTAACTCATGGTTTACTATATCCTTAGTTTTAAAAGTATGATTGCCAAGCAGTGGCATAAGACCTCTATCCTTGAACAGTCTGTATTTCATGTGTACACAAAATGCCATCCCTTTCACATAATATTATAATTACAATTGTCCTTTCATATTCCCTGGGGTTTGGTTCCAGGACCCCCCGTGGATACTAAAATCTGTGAATACTCAAGTCCCTTTATATGCAGTGGCATAGCAAAATGGTGTGCCTTATATAAGAGGGCAAAATCAAGGTTTGCTTTTTGGATTATTATTTTTTAAAGAATATTTTCAAGCTATGAATACTTAAATCCGTGGATACCAAATTCATGGATATGGAGGGACAACTGTAACTGTTCAAAAATACATTTAATCAAATGAACCTTTAAAAGTAAACGTTTAAAGACAAGAACTGTACAGAGTTTAAATACTGTTGGGCCCTTTGACCTCTGTGCCATACCTTTCCTAGGTATGTTGATTTTGTTTCAGGAAAGGCAAAAATGGTAGAAGTCATTGCTAAAAAGGTTTCTGGAGGAAAAAATAGAACCCATACCCATATATATTTACACCTGGTCTCAAATATTTGAAGGTAGGGTTAGTCCATCAGTTTAAACAATTTTCTTATCAATTTGGGCCAATGACAGGTACCTTAAAATTGCAAACAACCCTAGCATAGTTATAGTGCCTCCCAATTTGTTTTGCCAGGCTTTTATAGTTGCAGAAATCAATCAGCTTCCCCAGATCCTTAAGGTTGATGAAGCTGAAACCAGCCCTTTATGAAGCTGAAGTCTAATACATAATAACAGTCTTGAACTAACAACAAACAAAGCTCTCACTCAACATTCAGGCCAAAACTGTAATTCATAGGTGGTTTTAACTGTAGTGTTGATTTTTTAACTGCCATCACCATGGCGGGAAACTAACAAGACAAGCACAATTCATGACCCAAAGCTTAGCGATTAAAGCCTACTCCCTCAATCCCTTTGCCGTTCAGCCATTAATGCAGGGATAGACAAGTAAACAAATCCCTTCAAACAAGGGTATTGGAGATGCAGAGACTCTAGCAGTTAAACAGTATTAGGCTATCAATAGTAAGTGAAGCTGACAGATTTATATTCTATTTGAATTATATCCTCGGAATGTTAGCAATAACTGGATGCTTTTCTGCTGTGATGATTTTAAAATAGATTTCTCACTGAAGGTGAATTGCAAGAGGCAGAATGTCAATCCAGTGGTGTCTTAAAATGGTTAAATACTCATTTTAATTGTAAAGAAAAGTATTTAATTTGCAGTTCTGGAATCCTCACTACACAAACATCTTTTAAAGGATACCACACACAGAGGCTTCCTCATACATTTCACCACTAGGAGTCTGAAGTGCAGGAGGTGTTTTGTCTCTTTACTTAGAATGGTGTTCAATCGAAAAGGTACAGATAAATTAAAAGAGGAATAAATTACTGTATTGAACAAATGCAATTTTGTTTCACAGCAAAACCGTCTGTCACTTATGTCAGTTAGACTCTCTTAAATTTCCTAGTAATGGTCTGGATCTCAATCTTGGCATTAGTATAAGTGAAATTACTTGCTTGGATTGGGCTAGCCATAGATTTAGTAATTACATTGATCCATTAAAATGAATGGGACTTGATGACACATTTCCTTCACTGATTTCAGTGGGCCTTCTCTAGCCATAATAAAGTTTTGGCCCAACCCACTGTATTACTAGGTATCTTATAATGGTTGCAGAAAAGCTGAATGAAAAACATCTGGAATTTATTTGAAAAAGAAATTAATCCTGATGAAAGCCATATGCAAATTCAACCAATTTCTTCCCAAATTCTCTTGGAAATATTCATATAGAAGTAAGGTACATCGTTGTATTACAACTCTTATTTCACATCTCCAGAAAAACCACAGTTCAGTCAAAGACTTTATGTAAATATTCAAAGATTCTTTTGAGAACCCATTCACAGAGCATATTTTTTCAGTGCAGAATATACAGGTGGAAAAACCAACCCCAGGAGAGAGATGTCAGAGATGAAAAATGTGGCAACTAATATCTGTGCAATTTCAGAACAAGGATTATCAATTCATCATATCACCCTGAAACTGTGTGCTTCAGAAATATTTCCATATCATATATGACCGCTAAGAGTCTCAAAGCTTCCAGCCACATGAAGTCTTGAAAAATAAGCACAAACTTTCCCTGATCCATGTCATTTCTGTGTTTCATCTATTCTTGGGCTTTTTTTCCTCTGTAGTGTTTGAAAGGCTGAGACCTTACAGCCACACAGGCTCCCACCAAAACCTGGATTTGACCAAACATGAACTGTACTGAATAACATTCATTCTTGGTGGAAGCCAACTTAATGAGAGGGAAAGGGGGGTGGGGATGAGGAAGAGAAAATGACTTCTGAAAAGGAGTTTCTGCTTAGATTCAAGCTGTAATTCTCTACACACTTATCTAGAAGCAAGTTCAACTGAACTCAATGTAACTTACTTCTGAGCAGACATAAATCTATTCGTTATAAGCAGAAAGAATTGAGTTTCAATTTACAACCCACAGTATATTAGAGATCAAACACTGAATTTCCACAGTGCCCATCTGTTCAAGAGAGAAACAGGTGGTATAACCTATTAGGGATAAAACTAATCCACATTTTTATAGTATTTTTAAAAAGTCATTAAAATTGAATGGAGTGAAAATTCAGTGGTTAAGTTAGAGAGCATACAATACATAGTATTATTGCTTTGTTATCTTAGCTTCTTCTTTTTTTTTTTTAGAGTCATGACAAAACCTCTTGTGTCAATAAGATGAAATTAATATGTTGGGGAAGAGTCTACTTTTTCCATTTGGATTCCACATACTTGATATGAAAGATTATCTTTTGTAAATTTATAAAACCGTTTGAATTAATGATTTATTATTAGAGCAATCTATCCATATTCCTTATCCTTAATAATGTGCCAAAATCAAGATAGAACAGTGGTAACTGCTAATGGATATTTAATGTACCTTTCTGCATACTTAGAACTATTACAGAAAGCCCAATCTTGCTAGGTTTAAAAATAAACAAAGCCTATAATGATTTGCCAATTTAGTACTTATCCTGATTTCTCAACTCATATATCAGGTTAATGAATTCAAAGGTATTTACTTACAGAAATCCTGTGCCTCCATGATTCACGATAACCAATTTCCCTGTGGTACTAAAGCAGGAGAACGATCTAATGCTTTTCTGCAGAAGGAATGGTATTCTTGAACACCAGATGGCTTTGAATGAAGCTCTTTAATGAGATCCGTTTTCAGTTAGCCATGTGAAAACAGAGCCCTTGTGCACACCTTTGCTTGGTGTAGAGTGCAAGTCAAAAAGAATAAGCATGTAGCTTTGCTTATGTTTAGAGTGCTGAAGCCCAGTTGTGCTGCGATTGGCAAGCACCTCACAAACAGCAGCCAATCAGTGAGTCTGCTTTTTTTCAGGGAAACTCCTGCCCATCTATTCAGCATCTTCAGAAACCATATCTCCTAAGAGGATAGTCTTGCTCCCAGTATCTTAAGGGGCGGGGAAAATAATAGCGCCTTTTTTCTTTGCTATCTCTCACCCCATTAGCTTCCCTGCTACATTTTTAGGGCTGAGAAATCGTCTGGGGAGGATTCAGATGCATTCCCAGCTTCCACCTTGTAGGGAAAAGAGGAGAGAGAGCCTGAGCTCAACAATTACTGATTCCATCACCATGGAAACTGACTGGATGCAGTGAGCTGGATTTGTGTAAAACATCTGCTGCCAGGCTCATAATCAAATGCAATCTCATCTCCCCCCACAAATGCTTATCTGATTGGGAGTTTACTTCATATGCATGTATGACAGTGAAAACACGAGATGGTGGGCATGGTGTGTGTGTGTGTGTGGGGGGAGAGCAAGAGAAAGAGAATATGAAAGGCTACCTCACCACATCCTGCTAATAGAAATACACATTGCACATGGATGTAACTAAAAAGAACAGATGGGTAACAATTGCACATTTAGTACAATAAAAATGAGAAACATCCTTAGAATAGTTCAGAAGTGAGGGGACTACTGTACGTATTTCCACAATTAAATTACTTTATATTATCTAGAAAAAAATTAGAGTGTTAACTGACACAGGATCTCTCTTTACTTTCCATTCGTGCAGTGCTTGTTGTTGTTGTGTGACTTCAAGTCATTTCTGACTTATTGTGACCTTAAGGTGAACCTACTACAGGGTTTTCTTGGCAGAATTTGTTCAGAGGGAGTTTGCCCTTGCCTTCCTCTGAGGCTTAGAGGATATGACTTGCACCTAAGGTCACCCAGCAGATTTCCATAGCTGAGCAGGGATTTGAATCCTGGTCTCCCAGTGTCCTAGTCCAACACTCAAATCACTACACCTTGCTGGCTCCTTGTGCAATGATCACTCCCACTAAAAGCAACTTCAGGTGGTGACTGCTGACAGGACTGGAGGCAAAAGGGGGAGGTATCAGCATTCTTGGGGGAACTTCAAGCTATGCAGTTCCCATTGGCCATAACTATAAGCCTTCTTACTTAACTGAAATATAGCAAATTGGGATTGTTAAAGTGCTGTTCAGAAAAACAATTTGAATTCACAGCTTATTTAAATGGTTTTAGATTTACATTGTTTAAAAAAATTCAAAATGTTTGAACTGTTTAGATCATCTTAAGGTGATATCACTATTTTATTCTGCTTGGAGCTCTATAGATATAGAAATACTTCCATAAATGAATAAATAAGAACAGTGTCAGGGGACAACTTTTACTTATTGTTTCACTTTGCAGGTTGAGAAAATTGTGGCAAAGCTGTCAAGATGTCAATAGCCTTATACTACACCCAGTTGTGTGAACAACTGTACCTTTTCCAAACTTCAGCAAGGAGGCATTAAATACCTCCTTGTCCAAGTGATTCTCTGTTCCAATCTTTCTCTGCTGGGCAGTGCAATGGGCTGGATTACATGGCAGTTGGGCACCTGAGCATATCTCTATCCCCATTAACCAAGATGGCCACTGACTGGCTTATGGGGAGCACTAGGGACTCCCAACTGGCTCTGCAGGTGCCACAATTGCCTGTTGAATACCTTCCTCCTCCACCCTAAACTCACAGTCCTGCATAAGTATGCTGGTGTGGGTTTTAGCTCCACAAACATTGCATTGGACCCCAAACTTTATGTTGAAATATTCATCCCAAAAAGTAAAATAACCTCTATAGTCAGCCCTCAACTTTTGCAGGTGGAGGACCCCCATGAAAGTTGGAAAACTGTTCTTTTTTTTTTTTCTACCCAAGAGAATACTTTTTCTAGGAATTTGTAGGTCGTCCAGCAGGATTCTATGGTCACTTCCAGTGGAAGCATATCATAGAACTGTGCTGGAGGATCTAGAAAATGCCTGGAGAAAACATATTTAGTAATCCGTGAATGCTTAACCTGCAAATGTGGTGGGATGACTGGAAAGGCAGGAAAATATCTGAAACATAGTTCATCACAAGTTCACCTAAGATTAGGGCTCAAAGAAAGCAAATGGTACATAAAATTCATTTCCTCCCTTTTTCCTTTTGGCCAATATATGCAAAATGCAATTGTGGTTTAAAAAACGCACATCAACCCATAGCTAACCCATATCATTAACACTATTAATGAATTCTTGTTTCACACTCATTTACGTTTGGATATAGGTGGTATCCTTAACCGAATTTTTCAGTGTTTGGGTTAGGGGACATAATTTGAACCAGAGCAGGAATGATAGATAGATAGATAGATAGATAGATAGATAGATAGATAAATAGAGAGATAGAGATAGAGATAGAGTACACTGTTGCAGAGTACTGCCTGAACAAGTACCACCACTGTAACAAAATCAAAGTTTTACAGTGAGTAAAATAGATGGAATTAATTAAAAGTTAACAGGGAGAAGGTAACATTGTGTTTGAAAACCAGATGCACAAACACATTACTTTTAAATATTATTTTTTAAAAATATTCAAGTTAGGGTAACAATGCCTACTTTAGTTAGTAGTAAGGACTAGGGGTTGCAAGTGTATCAACTTTATTACTTGTATTTATTCAGATGTTGTAAATCAGAAGCCTTCCACTTAATTGTGGCTTATGGTTTTTGACATACAATGGTCCCTTGGTATCTGCTGGGTTTTGGTTCCAGTCAAGGGTAAACCCTATCTGAACAAATCTTGCCAAGAAAAACCTATGAGAAGGTTGCCATAAGTTGAGATGACCTGAAGGTATTTAACAACACGCAACAAAATACTGTGGGCCTTCAGTATCTGCTGAGGTTTGGTTCCAGGAACACTCCCGCCATGGATGCCAAAATCTGTGGAAGCTC
Organism: Gambelia wislizenii; assembly: GCA_030847615.1. Classification (NCBI taxonomy): domain Eukaryota; kingdom Metazoa; phylum Chordata; class Lepidosauria; order Squamata; family Crotaphytidae; genus Gambelia; species Gambelia wislizenii. The sequence goes on along the minus strand of JAUMIR010000006.1, from coordinate 77,805,523 downwards.
AAGTCCCATTATATACAATGGTGTAGTAAAATGGCATCCCTTATATAAAATGGTGAACAGCAAGGTTTGCTTTTTGGACCTCCCACCCACCCACCCTGAATATTTTCAAGTTGTGTTTGGTTGAATCCATGGATGCAGAACCCATGGATACAGAGGACCTACTGTAATCATATATTCAGTTTTTAACAGTACAGTTTTTCATATGCCCAGCTTTTTAAAAATACAGTTTTATAAAAAAGCCTGCATGATAAAATGTCCTAAGGCTGGATGCATTCCAGAATTTAATTTCTGCCACAGCCATGCTGAGAGATCAAACATGAAGATATCTCAGGGATCCTGGTGACAGAAATAGAGTGGGCCCTTGGTATCCTCTGAGGTTTGGTTCCAGGACCACCAAGAGATACCAAAACCCATGGATGCTCAAGTTCCATTATATACAATGGCATAATTAAATCGTGTCCCTGATATAAAATAGAAAAATCAAGGTTTGCTTTTTTGTTGGTTTTTGTTCTTGTTGTTGAATATTTTCAAGCTGTGGATAGTTGAATCTGTGAATACAGAATCCATGTATATGGAGGGCTGACTGTAACCTGGAAAAAGCTATAATTAAGTGACTAGGAGCACTCAACTAGAACACTGTCACATGACTCCTAGTGGCAGTGGTGAGAACTGCTAGCATGAATGTCCTTGTTGCAATCCAGTACTTTCAAGGCTGTTGGGATTTTCCTCACCAATTACAGAGTATATAAAACCCATTTTACTAGAGTGGCTGAAAAAAACATTGTTAATAATTAAGTAACCATTGTAACTAGTTAAATCAAGAGCCTTTTTCTGCTTCATGGTTTAATGCCAGTAGCTTAGAAATAATTGAGTCAAGTAGGGCATGGAAATCTTGAAGAACCAGAAAACAGATAGGGCAGGAGCATCTAGGAGTAAAATAACCTGCTTCTGTACATAAGAGACTATTACTACAGTGCTGTTGTTATGCAGAGTAGGGATAGAAAGAATATTTGCTGCTATTTGTTTCCTGACACACACACCCTGGGTTTCCTGACCCTTGGGAAACCCAGTTGGGAAGAATAACACAGGCAAGTATTCTGAGGTTTTTCTCTCGTATTTGCACATTATGTGTTTTGGGAAAATTATTTTCTGCAGAAACACCAGTGAGTTGTGTGCATACAAAATTGGTATTTTTTTATACAACCATTTTTGCACAAATAACCATATATTTTTCTGAAAACCTTTTTGCACAAACTGCGCTTTTAACAAAGAAAACACTGTTTCCAGAAACAAACATTTTGGTGCAAAAAACCACATTTTTGTGCAAAACATTTAGTTTCCAGAAACATGTGTGTGTGCATGTGTTGGGTTGTATATCATGGTTTTTGCTTGTAAAAACAAAACCCATGACAGTTGCACACTCCCCCACATGTTTCTGGAAATAGCAGTGTTTTGGGGTACTTGGAGGGAATTTCCTGGTACACTTCTGATAAAAAGTGCAAGTACACATGGTGGTACCTAACTAGCTGTACCCAATGTAACGTATGTCGGTGGTGTGTTGAGGCTGAGTTGACTGTGTGGGCTCTCTCACAGCAGCGCCATTCCCGCTGCTGCTTGACTGTGTGGGTCCTGTTGGAGCGGCAGAAGCAGCATCTTGCCACCACTGCCAGTCCCGCCACCGCTTGACTGTGTGGGTTCTCTCCTGCCACCAGTTGAGTGTGTGGGTTCTCTCATAGCGGCAGCAGTGGCATGCCACCGCCATTCCCATTGCCAACTTGATACTGTGGGTCAAGCTGGAGCAGTAGAAGCAGCAGTGTCCTGCCACCACCACAAGTCCTGCCACCACTTCTGCCATTTCCCTCAGCAACTGGGCAAGGCTGCAGCTTGGCAGGCAATGACAGAGGCAGCAGTGGTGACAGGGCACTGATGTGGCCCCCTGGGTGGCCAGGCAAGGCCGTAGCTTAGCAGGCAATGATTGTAGGCTGAGGAGGTTCTGCTGAGAAATTCCCGCTAAGCCTCTAGCCAAGGAATGCTAGGATTGGTTCGGAATGTTTCCCAAGTAGCCAGTCAGAACACTGGAAATGACAATATACCTAAGAGTTTTATATAGAGAGATTGTTATGTGGCTTCAAGTCAACTCTGATTTATAGGGACTTAGGAGTTTCCTGGCAAGTGTTGTTCCAACGGAAATTGAGAAATTGTGATTTGCCCAAGGCCAGTCAGTAGATTTCCAAGGCTGAATGGGGATTTGAATCTTGGTCTCCAGTAATCCAAGTTCAACGCTCAAACCACTGCACAGCATAGATAATATCCAATACCAATTTTACAAGTGATGTAGTAACCTGTGATTGTCATCAACACTCATTATGGACAAGTCATCATATCCAACATCACTTTATGTTTAGAAGTAGAAGTGATCCTCACACCTGCAATACTATATTATATACGCCATGAATGTGGAACTTTTTTGTGTGTGTCAAGAACCAGATTCCTCTTGGAGGTAACATGTCATGAGTCATATGCCAGAAGAGCCAGTTTGCAAAATTAAAGGGTTATATAGGTCAGCGTCACTCTTCCTTTGCCCCACCCCTCAATCTTTCTCTGTGTCACTCCTTCCTTATGCTGCACGAAATTGGGATCACATAAAATTAGGCTAAGAGATGTAACCCTGTTCTAGGAGAGAGAGAAGCAGAAGGCATTAGACCACAGAAAAGTCTGCACTCAGATAGAATGATATCTGAAACATTCCTTTTCCCTTGCTGTCACTATCATGCTATCTAGATTAAAGTTACTTAAAGCAAAACAGCAGCAGGACTGGGGAAAATTGTTTTTGGCTAAGAAGAGCTATAGAAACCTCATTGTCAACAGCATCATTCATTGTGATAACCTTATTTCAGCTGAAACAAAACCTCTGGAACATTATCCTCTCCCTCTTCTCTTCTATTCAGCTATAATGAGGTCTATAGTCTAGGGAGCTTTCAGGCTGAATTCCATGCACTGTGACTTGCAAAATGAAACTCTGGTATTATATGTTCACTGACATTTATATCAGTAAGAATTCATGCAGCAAAAAAGCATATGCTGTGCACTGCTAATTTAGCTTAAATACAACTACATGAAACAAAACAAAAAAACTATTGTGGTGATATGATCTCCATCAACACTTTAAGCAGACAATGGCTGACCCTTTCAGTGCACTAAATTATTCAAGTTGCAGTGACAGCTCATGTCACGCTGTATCATTTTACTTGCTGACAATCAACCCTGCTTAAAAGATGTTTTCATATATGTGGCTGGTTTGAACAGCAGAAATTTAAATGTTTTCTTCCACTGATTTTCAATGAATTTATAATCTGCCGTGTACTCCCTAGGGGGACATGCATGCAATGTTTAATCAATACTGGGATCATACGGCAACCATAGTGACTTTAAAAAATCAGTCCTGATTGGATGTGGATGCTGTGAGCCAGTAGTTTTGAGCCTAATTTCGAATTCAGCTGCCCAAAGGTCTTGGGCCCTTTCACACAACACAATTACAGTGCTATGTTCCACATAGCAAGATCCTATGAGATCCTGGGATCTGTAGTTCAGGGACAGATACTTAGAATTCCCTACCAGAGAATTCTCTAATGCTTCACCGTACTACAAACTTTAGGATTCCACAGAATTAAAGTAGAATCACAGTGCTATAACTGTATAGTGTGAAAGGCCCCCCTTAACTAGAACAGGACCTTGGCTTTGGGTGGAATTATGAGGTGATTTTGCTACATCCATAGTCTGTCGAGGACCAACCGAAAGGGCATCATGGACAAGGTTATGTAAATTAGTTAGTGTGTATCTTCTCTGATATGGAGGGCATGTAGAGCAACACTAACAGAAGCTTCTCCACAGTCCCAGAGTTTCCCCCATGACTGCACAACCAAAGTCTTTGACTTTATCATGACATGCTATGAAAGACAGCACCTGGAGATGGCTTTTAGGGAGAATCTGCAGATTCCCTTTCCCAAGACAACAGCTCCATATATAGTAGACAAAACCCACACACATTGTGAAGTATGACAAAACTACTTAATTGGCTGTAAGTGCAGAGATAGTGGCTCTGCCTAGACATATTGCTAAACTGCAGCATCATTCCACATAACAGACAATTCAAGGAGTCAATTATTGAGTATCATTGGATACAGCCATCCAAAAAGAAGGAATTGATTCTGCATACATAGGTGAACCTGTAAGTCTACAGTTGTCCATGGTTTGAAAGGAGGAGAGGGTCTTACAATGGCTCATCTAGGGTGTACAAAATGTTGAGCTGTATGTTGGGGGTGCGGAAAGAAACTGAGGGTGGGAACAAGGAAGAAAAAAATAGGCTTACTCAAGTCCCAACAATCTACGTTGTGTATCTTGGAGGGTGCATTAGTATTGGGAGAGTTGTATACCATAAGTTTAAAGAAACTTCCTTCCCATTTTAAGCTTAAAATCCTCATTAGCCTGGGTTATCTTGCCTCCACAAGAAGTTCACTTCTTGAAGAGGGCCTTAGAGGACAAACATGATCAACAACACAAGAGGATAAGGACTGAAGAAGAAAAGAGGAGAAAGTAGAGTTGTTCTGTCAACAAAGCCACTTGACAGAAGAAATATTTCAATGCTGCTCCTCTTACAGCAGAGGAAAGGGAACTCAGGGGAGGTTAGCTTAGGTGCAAAAAGCATATGTGCAGAAGCTGGAGGGTGGGGTTCCTGTCAAAAACTGTTCCGTTCTGGAATGTTCTGATTATGACTCTGGGCAGGGACAAGACCCCTATGTGCAAGTTCACAGAGATTGCAAAAAAGAACTCCCCCCCCTTGCTGGACAGTTATACAAATCCAGACACATACCTGAGTCCTCTACCACCATACAGCACAGCAAGGAATGCTCTCTGAGGTGGGAAAGAAAAAAAGATGCATTTTTTATTTCCTTCCTCCCGGCCCAGAGGACAGAACAAAGTTTTTGTGAACAGGAACGATCTTGATAGGGAAGGTGATATACTACCACATTTGACTGTAGGTCCTACTTCTTACATCTGACCAATTAAAGCATGGTTAAGAAAATGTACACATGACTTAAAATAGGTTTTCAAACCGTGATTCGCTTTAGTAATTATTAAGAGTTATATCTGAAATGAGCAACATGCTTCTCCTTTTCTCCCTGAAAAGTAATAAGTGAACCAGACCAAAGATAATGAATAATCAAAAACAAGCCAACAAACATAACAAATATATATTGACTTTAATATAGTCTGTCATCTAATTCAAATAAAACATGATGAGTATCTATCAAATGCAAGAAACAAATGTGTGTGCACACAGCACAAATCCACTTGCTATGTTTTCAACATGTTGCAAAGGGAATACTAATAACAGAAAATGAAACAAATGTGACATATTTCTTAAATTAATATTCCCTCTACAACAGATGCAAAACAACATAGCATAAAGCTCCAAATCCCTTTAAAAAAAATGGATTCTAATGAAGTAGACCCGATAACCTTCACTGCACCCAATTATTGTCTATTAACAGGTTTTCAGTATAGCTGAATACTACTTTTTCAATTAAAAAACTTGCTAATGTTACATAAGCTGTGTAGCAGACTGCTGTAAAATTGTTAGACTTAACAAAGAAATTGCTTGAGTAATATTCACATAATACCTAATTGAGAGAACAATATACTTATAATAATTATCCATTTGCAAAATCACACTGCAGAGGCTAATAATGTGGAATTTAATCTGTGCTAAAACAGCCAAGGAGCTGGAAATGTAATATTTATTATGACTACAATTATTTTGTTTTGTGGTTCCTCTCTCTCTTAAACAGATGACATCCAAATTAAACTCTAGTAAGAGTAGTGTGATGTTAGATTCACTAGATTTTCCCTTGAATAGATTCTTTAGAAGGTCAATAAAGAAGCAATTATATTAATTTACTTTGCAAATTTGCAAAAAGCCCAGAAGAAAAGAATAACTCCATTTCTTAACATCTCTAAAGTGAAAGTTACCACCAAAAGCATCCGAAATAAAGGAAAGGATTTACATTTTAAACAACAAAGTTTAGGTGTTTGTTTGTTTTCTAATTACAGAGCATCCTTCAATTACCAGGTTAAAACTTGAGGACTTGCATTTTCTGTTTCAGTTGTTTTTCTATGCATTTGTAACGCAGAGGTCTGTGGATGTGTTCTGGAAGGAACAACTTGAGAACACCACCAGATGAATCTTACAGTTATGTACACTTGACTTTCTGAGGAGTCACCATTTCAGTCACAACAGCTGCCTTTAGAAAGCCTTGTTAGCTCTGTTATGCTCCTGAAGCTGGAAACAGCAGCCTTTACAGAAGAATTTTTTTTAACAGTTACAGAGAGCTTCTAATAAATTTCAGCTTTCAGGAGATTACAGCATGTTATTATTCACTGTCTTATTACCATTCATTTCTGTCCTGTTTATTAACACCTACCATTGTCTTCTTAGTAGTATTGCATCTGCAGAGTATTGCATCTGCAGAGTCCCGTCCAGCAGAACTGTTTAGGGTGGTGGGGGAGCTGATGCAGATTCCACCTGTGCAGAACCCCTTACTCAACCCGACAACGGCCTGCTGTGATGCATTTAACATCCACTTTGCAGATAAAATCTCTTGGATAAGAGCCGACTTAGATGCCAGTGTTATGACTGAATCTATAGACGAGGTGTCCAGTAATTCCGTTGATGAAATTTTATTGGATCAGCTTCAATCTGTGAGTACCGATGACGTGGACAAGCTCCTTGGTAGAGTGAGGAAAACGACCTGTCCCCTCGATCCCTGTCCATCTTGGCTGGCCACCCAAGGGGGTGACGCATCGAGAGTACTCCTTAGGGATATTATCAATGCGTCCTTCAGGGAGGGGTCCGTTCCACCTTGTCTGAAGGAAGCGGTGGTTAAGCCACTCCTGAAAAAGCCTTCCCTGGACCCCTTGGACAGGAACAACTATAGGCCAGTCTCTTTGCTGCCTTTTCTAAGCAAAGTGATTGAAAGGGCGGTCGCTTCCCAACTCCAAGCTTTCTTGGATGAAACCGATTATCTAGATCCATTTCAAACTGGCTTTAGGACGGGATATGGAGTGGAGACTGCCATGGTTGCTCTGGCTGATGACCTCCGCATGGGGATCGACAGGGGTAGTGTGACCCTGTTGGTGCTCTTGGACCACTCAGCGGCCTTTGTTACAATAGACCATTCCATCCTCTTGGATCGCCTGAGGGAGTTAGGAATCGGAGGCACTGCCTTGCAGTGGTTCCGTTCCTTCCTCTCGGGCAGATCCCAGAGGGTGAGGCTCGGGGACAGTTGCTCTACCAGAATAGAGCTTAACTGTGGCATTCCTCAGGGTGCCATCCTGTCCCTGATGCTATTTAACATCTATATGAAGCCGCTGGGAGAGATCATTCGGAGGCATGGAGTGTGGTGTCATCAGTATGCTGATGACACCCAGATATACTTCTCCATGTCTCGGTCATCAGCTTCGACTTCAGATGGCGTCTCTCCTCTCAATGATTGTCTTAAAGCAGTAATGGACTGGATGAGGAAAAACAAATTGAGACTGAATCCAGACAAAACGGAGGTACTAACAGTTACAGGCCCAAAACCAGGTCTGGGAATACAACTTCCAATCCTGGATGGAACTAAACTCTCCTCCAAGGATTGTGTTCACAGTCTGGGGGTGCTCCTGGACCCGTTGCTCCAGATTACTAATCAGGTTAATGCGACGGTCAGGAGTGCCTGTTATCAACTTCGGCTGATACGCCAGCTGCGCCCTTTCCTGGAAACTAGGGACCTCAAAACTGTGGTACATGCACTGGTAACCTCCTGTCTGGATTTCTGTAATGCGCTCTACATGGGGCTACCCTTGTGCTTAACTCGGAAACTTCAACTAGTCCAGAACATGGCAGCCAGGTTGATTTCTGGCGTTTCCAGAAGAGAGCATATAACACCTGTGCTAAAAGCTCTCCACTGGCTGCCTATTAGTTTCCGGGCACAGTACAAGGTGTTGGTTATGACCTTTAAAGCCCTACATGGCTTGGGTCCAACTTACCTCCGGGACCATCTCCTTCCATACAACCCTCCCCGCACACTTCGGTCCTCTGGGAGGAATCTGTTACAGCCTATGAAAACAAGGCTGTCGGTGACCTCCCAGAGGGCCTTCTCTGCTGCTGCTCCCAGATTATGGAATGGCCTGCCGGACGAGATCCATCTTATTACCACCTTAGACAGCTTTAAAAAAGCTGTCAAGACGGATCTTTTCCGGCAGGCCTTTCCTGAATAATTATCCCGGCCCAAGACTCAGCTGTCCTTTCTAGGCTGTGATTGTATGTTGTAATTTTTTCTTCTAATTTATATATATTTTTAATTATTGTCTGTTTTAATCCATCATAATTTAATATTATTTTAAGGGGTGGGTGGGCTAGGGTATTGTGATTATGGGGTTTTTATATTGTAAGCCACCCCGATTGCGTTGCAGAGGGGCGGGATATAAATAAAATTGTATTATTATTATTATTATTATTATTATTATTCTTTGCAGTCTTTTAAGCATGTAAGTAAAAGATTAGGACAACTGCTGCATAGCTACAACTATTTTGGATGAAGAAAAGCATATGAAAGAAAGTGCATTTGAACTTTGTTTCATGCATCACGCTACTCGCATCTAAAACACAAGTTTTCGCAGCAACTATAATATAAACAATAACTGAAATAGCTCATCTGAAGCATGGGTTCCTAATTTTTGAGTGCTGTGAGGACATTAGGAATTTTGAAAAAGTTCTCAGGGCACCGCTGAAAACTGGCTGCTGGGGCCAGGGAAGGGGGGAATACAAAAAAGTTGGGAGCCTTCTGTGCCTATGCAGGTGGCGTATGTAAGATGTATGTGAGGGTGCACCTGTGCATGTAGCCTACATGTGTGAAACTTGCTGGCCTAGAGAGAACTGGTTTAGAGAATATTCACATCCCTATGAAATAGAAGGGCCAACATACATGGTAGTCTCTGGAGATGATTACAGTAAAGGAAAGCATTTTAGTGGAAAATAATGACTTTTCACCCCCTCCTTCCTTTCTACTCCACTTCTGGGTATCCTGAAATTGGCTGTTAAGGATACACAATTTGAAGAAAATAAATCATCTTTGGTACTTTCTAACTTCTCATTTTTGAAACAGTTTCAATTAATGTTCTTTGGCTGTAGATGGTAACATTACTATTTAAAAATGAAAATTACACACAAGTTTGCCTATAGGAAATAGACCATGCATTATCACAACTGCATTATCACAATAGATTACAGAAAAATCAAGTTACCAAGTACAAAACATTTTGCTTTCTAGTGAGCTGGTCTCAAAGAAGCCTACCTTGACCTAACTATTTTTTATTTTTATGTGTTTGGACAGAAGACAACTTGATTTTATATGTGAAAAAAAAATGAAAAAAAATCTTTAACTATGCCACTCCCTCAGACCAATAGGTTAAAGCATTTTCCTGTCTTTATTTCACAGGTTAGAAAAGGTACTTTTTAAATACAACACAGAATTCCACAGCCAGCATGATAATGAGCTATTTCAAGCTCTTATGTTAATGTTGAACAATTTCTCAGTAAGCATTGTGAAACCAGCTGATTCAGGACAGCTATAACCCTGTAGCATAAGTCATTCTCTATTATTTACCAACACACATAATACCTTAATGAGCAACTACATGCATCAAGGAGAGGAAATGTCATGTTTATTGAACATCACATGTATAATCCCTCCTATAAAACTGGCTTCGGAAATAAAAAAATCTTAGATTACCTTTCAATTCACAAAGAAAGACAGAAAAAGGTAGCAACCAAAATTAACAGTGGCCATTTATGTGTCTAGAGAGCCAACTACATTTTTATTCTCCCATAACAGCCACATGGTATGAATAATTCATGCATCCAGTTATGCCATGGTAAAACTGGAGCAGTCCAAAAGAATTAGATTAATACACTCCACTACTAGCATAAAGAATAAAAAGCAAAGGTTTCAGCAAGAACCTACATTTAAGACAAAGAAAAACTGTATGCCTCTTTTTAGTGCATGTTACTGTCACAGGTATACTCATGTTAAAATGGCAAATTTAATGAAGGGGATTTTTTTTTTTAAAAAAAATCACTTTACAGCAGTTTAAGAACAAACCCTAGAAGCCAAAATGAATAAACTGAGACTATCGTAATTTGGACATGTCAGGAGATGTCAAAACTCATTAGAAAAGACAATAATACTTAGCAAAGTTGAAAGCATTAGGAAAAGAGGAAGCCTGTATTACTGATGGGTAGTTGGATTTTTTAAAAAAAGTTTTAAGTAACAGGGAATATGACAACTAAACCAATGAAGAATGAGAACTGCCCTCCTGTAAAAGGAGGACATGAGCATGCTTAAGGGTGTGAGCAGACTGAAAAACTCCTGCTTCCTCTAGATTAGAATATACAATTTAGGATGATTAATGAAAAACTAAATGAAAGAGCTTTTCCATCTTCAGTTATGATTAAAGACCAAAATTGGCCGAGTAGCTTTCAGGAAGACATTGGGGTCCCAGGAGCCAAAATGCAATATACTGTAATTGCAGTAAAATCTGATACAGGATTATCTCATACACTTACTTGCTCATATACATATAACTCACTGGAATAGGAAAATATATGGTGTTGGTAGTTAAAGATTTCATTCTAGCACTACTGTTGTCTATGGGGGAAAAAAGCCTGATATCAAGAACCTGAGGAATGAAAGCAAGAAAACTTGCATACTTTAGGGACCACATCATGTTATTGGAGACACCAAATTAACAAGCCAAAAATAAGAAAGAAAACAGCACTGCTTTAGTTTGCATGGCTGCCAGACCTGGTTTTGTAAACTTGCAAAATCCATCTGTTTGGGAAGGACATGCATAGACATCACACATAACTATCTCAGGAACTATAGCAACATCAATACACTGAACACTCTTTAGAGCATACAATCCACTTGAAGGAGATTATCAGATGGGGACAAAAATAGCACCCCCATCTCGCTATCTCCTCTCCTGCCCCCTCCTATCCCCGTCCCGGCACAGTAATGAAACATTTCATACACCTACGTTTGCCACGTCCTCCCCTCCCCTCAGCAGCCTAAGAGTGAACGCAGCTTGTATGGAGCTGTATTCACTTCCTTGTTGAAATCCTGGGCCATTCTCACAAGAGGACAAGTGAGCAGGAAATTCAAAAGTACAAAGCAAAATATCATAGAATCATAGAATTGCAGAGTTGGAAGAGACCACGAGGGCTATCCAGTCCAATATACTTTAAAAAATAAAACCAAGCACCTAAACATATTTTAAATTTTACAAGTAACATGGAGAGGGTACAATAAAGTGTGTCACTTACCTGATGCTGGCATCGTGCCAGTATAACAGGGCACCTTTTCACTCACCCATCATTCCATGACAGGAATGGAATGGACAATCTATTCACAGCTTAAGCCGTGAATAAAAAGCAATGAGGGCAAAATGGGACCAGCACAGGAGCATAACAGGATGGGGATGACATCGTCTGAAAGAGAAGCCCTTTGGCGATTCCTGGCATTCATGTAATGCCATATTAAGGGCGTCTGAAAGTCTCTGAAGTCTCAACATTGTTTCTTCTATTTCTTTTATTATTTGCTTTCCCACCAAGCTTCATCTTCCTATGCTGCTCACTCCCAAAACCAGGTCTAGCAAGTTGAGGAACCTCTGAGACTGATTTTCTAGGGGCTTGGAGGGCTGCTGTCATGGGAGGCAGGGAGAGAATTCTGATGTACTGGTTGTGAATTACCAGTAAGATATTAGTTTTAGGCCAGCAACATAAATGGCTTTGGGTTGCAGCCATGGTACCAGCTAACCGTATGCTATTTCCCACTGACATTTGCTACATTTGTCAGTCTATTTTTTCAGTATTCAATTTCCAGAATTACTAGTTGTAACAACCAAACATGGGTGCAAAGCCAAATCGCTAACCAGCTTCTGGACAGTAACACTATTGCATCATTTCTGTATTCAAACTTCTGAGGACTTAAATTACAGTGCTAAGATCTCCTACCTTTAAAGATCCAACACATCTCGAAAAAAATTCAGTGGCTGAAATACTTCCATATTAGAACATAATACTATCTACTTAACGTTCAAAATACTAGAATACGGCTGTTGCAACTGAAGAAAAATGACGCATTAAAAAATACTGTTGCATTATTTCCCTTTAGTTATTCAGAATTTCAGATGCTAAGGTAACAGTAGCAATACTGAAGCAATGTTTTAGCCCATGTCTGTCAAACTGTGGGGTGAAATTCAAGTTTTATAAAAGGTGCTTTTGCCCCAAGTAAACAGAAGTCCTTTCTTTACTAAGGGGAATTCAAATGATCAGGAAGGCACAAAGTACAATCATCTAATTGAACTGTACAATGCTGGAGTCAGGATATATATAAGAGATCACATTTCTTTTGAAAGCACTTTCATGGCACAGTCTACTTGTGTCTCAGGAAGAAAGCAAGAGGCTTTCCAACAAGTAGATTCTCCATGTGCAGAACAATTCTGATGTGAGGATACTTTCAAATAAATTATTCTTTCATTTCCATTTTTAAGAAGGCACAATTCTCATGAGAGGAAAACGTCTGAATCACAGTCAGAACTAACCCAGAGATACACATAAAATTATATAAATGATAAGCCAAGGAAAAAAAGGGAGACATGTTTCATAATGCTCCCTTCCAAATAATCTTGCCTTGTTGAAGTCTTCAGAGGTTGCTCTCATCTCTTTCCATGTCTTATTCAACAACTGGATACAAATACAGAAGAATTCTTCAAAAGACCTGTCATGTGTGAAGAACATTGGGTGGAAATCATTGCAGGTCTCACTGGCTAAAAATAAATAAGAAAAAGAAAGAATATTAATAAAGTAGTGAAAAACTGATTTTTTAGTACAGGGGTAAGAATTGTGGGGCCCTCTAGATGTCATGGAACTGCAACTGCCATCATTCCTTACTGTAATTATGCTAGCAAGGCCTCATGAAAGGTGCAGTTCAGCAACATCTGGAGTATGGCATGATTCCCATCCCTGTTCTAGAATAAAACAGAGCAACAATGTTTGAGATAACAGAGGTATCAGACAAGTCAGAGCAATTTGAAGAACAGCAAAAAGATCAAGCCACCTCTCCAGAAAATAAGCAACAGTGGCTTGGACTAGAAGCGAATTTGAATCCCATTTATTCCATCAGCTAGAACTGATAGGAGCTGCAGTTCAATAATAATATTTTTTTTTTAAAAAAAAGTCTGTACGTTTTATTCTTAAACCTTTCAATTTAAAAAACACACACCATGATCTGTCTTTTTAAAAGTACAGGCAGCAAATTGTCCATGAATAGGACACCAAAAAACAAACAAACAAACAAAGCTCTCAGATATACATCTAGCTATATTGGAAGAAAGTACAACTTCTTGACATGGTGTTTAAGAGAAAAGGATGGCCGGCATTTGTCTGTCACTTAAGACTTTGCAGAATCCCGTCAGCTCTCATCAAAAGGTGTAGTAAAATACCAGTGCCTACACATTCCACAAAGCAACAACAAAGTAATTATTAAGTGACAGTTAAAACAAGACCTAAGTTTCAAAACTAAGCCCTACAAAGAACATCAACTATCATGTCCAGCAGCATATTGTCATATGGCACTTCTCTTTGTTACCACATTTCTTTTAGAGAAAAAAATTAAAACATTTTCACCACATATTGTGGATGCTCAACCCCAGATCTGACTCAAAAAATTAATGCAGGGGGGCAAAATATTTGAGGAAGAGAATAGGCAGAAGTTATGCCCTTTCCCAAATGCCAATTCACCTTTGCCAATGAACTTACCCATTCCTCTTCATGAGACTGGCAACATGAATAAAGCAATGTAACATATTCTTCCTTTATAGGGTGCAATCATGATGAGCACTGCCGCCAACACCACCACCACCACCATTATATTTGTCTTTTGTCTAAAAGTTTATCTTGTTTTGTAAATTTCATCCTATTGCCCAAGTCCAACAGTCCTTCAACTGTATGCAGCATTTTATTTTCCAATACATCAAGTCTGGAAGCTCTCCCACTTAGATCAATACCATCTGAAGCTCCAATTCACTATTCCACATATTAAACATCCTGATGACCACTTCAAAATTCATGGCATCAATTTCAACTCAAAAGATTACCAGCAGAATAATTGTGTGTGTGTGTGTGTGTGTGTGTGTGTGTGTGTAAGAGAGAGAGAGAGAGAGAGAGAGAGGAGGAATCCAGCTCCTCTTTAGAGTTTACTACATGTTGTTTTCTCATCAGGTACTTCTTTCATCCTAACTGGAGCCTAACCTTTTCAAACAGCAGATTAGACAGTAATATCTTTCTGGACTATACATCTTTTTAGACTCTCTGGTTTACTAGGTCACTTTGGTCCTCAGATTCCAAGGCTGAGGCCTCTGTGTCCACTATGGGATGTCTGATCCTAAGCCCCACTGCTGAACTAGGTTAACCTCTGACCTGGTGTCAGAGGCCTCTGCATCCTCAATCATGGCCACTGTGCATTTTGGCAGGAAATTCCCAGTGTGGCCAAGATGGCAGATGTACATAATTTTCTGGGGGTGGGACAGCTCCCTTTCATAGTCCAGTATCACAGGGGCAATGGTAGAGCATAGGCAGAAAGAAGGGAAAGGAGCTGTTGTTACAGATCTGTTACTCATGAGCTGTGTTGTCTCTGCCGCTGGGAAGAGTGAGTCAATCCTCATCTGTTTTTCTGCTTTGGAGGTTTCCTGATTGTCATTATTATTACAGGGGCTCGTCCGATTTCTTTTCTTGCCTTTGGATGGCATTTTTGAGGTATATGTAGGTGGTAATGCCAGATGTTAGTGGGAGGACAATTCAGAAGTTGTTAGTCCGTCACCATCTTGCCCCTCAGGGAAAGGAGTACCCACCCAATACTGTCCTGCTTCCCATCCCCCGTGGTGATGCAGGCTACTGTTGAGTTGGAGATGCTAGCAAGAGCTGCACTGGTGGTGCTGTTTCGGGTTGTAGGATGCAGCAGCAGAGTCTAGGGCTGTGGCTTCTCAGGATACAAGTTCCATAACCCAACCCACAAATTCAGGTGTAGATGCTTCCTTTCAATTACCATGGAGTCATCAAGGGCCTCTGTACTCACAGCCTGCTGAAGCAGCTTGTCTGCCTCCGTCCTTGGCCTGTTTCAGGCGGGGTTTTGGGGTTGCATCTGGGCCATGGAACAGAGGGATTTCCTCTCACTTGATGGTTCCTCCATCTCCTCTCAGCCTCCATCTGGGCTCCCTGCTCTAGTGAGCTAGAACAAGGAGGCTTTGGAGAAGCTGAAGAGTGTCCAGATTGCCCTCACTCTGGGCAAGTCTAGGCATGTTTGCTGACCACGTGGTTTCCTGGCTCTCTTTGAGGAAGACAGATGGGAAGGTTTGTGTGTGTGAAGAAAAGAGAGGTTTGAGGAGGACAGGGAGAGAGGCAGTGAAGATAGAGGCTTTTAAAATTATTATTATTAAGATGGAAGAAGTAAAGGAAAGGAAAAAGGGAGAGAAGTGGAGTGAAGCTGGGGCTGTCTTGTTGGAGCAGAAGGGAGGACTGAATTGGGCTTTACTGAAGGTTGCTCCTCCTGGTGGGCACTCTAAAAAAAGCTATTTCTGTCTATTGGAAGTGGGAGGAGCAACCCAAACACGTGTGTTTGTCCCTCCACTGATGGGAAATGATATAATTTATTGGAAACATTAAGCTTGCCTGCATTTGATGCACTCACTTTACTTCTGCCATGGTATTAAGGAGGTATAATCATGTTGTTACATGGAGGTCCTATAGAGAATGCTTCCTTTTAAGTACAAGTTTTAACTGTTTTCAGTAAGATTAAAATCCAATCAATTTCTCTCGGTTATATGGCTAGGATACAAGTTAATTTAATAGAACAAAGTCCAATAATACTTCATTATTTTCCATGGCTGGATACTCAAAGGGAGTTATGAAAGTCATTGGCTTCAATCTACAACTCAAGTCTGAGTCATTAAATGAAATGAGTGGTGTCAAGGGTCTCATTTTCAGGGGAACATGGCACCTTCAATTTCCATTCATTCTGAGTGCAGCTGTGACTGAGCAGCATTTCTGATAATCAGACCTTCAGTCTATAATTGAACACAACAGTAGCAAATCCCATGGGAGACTTGTAGTTGTCATCAAACTCTATTAAGCACAAGCAAAAATAAAAGCACAAGCTTTTGAAACAGTGCCATACATACAAGGGGATGAAACTGGGCAATGGCCTTGAGACATCAAGTTCTTTAAAACACACACACACACCAAAAAACAAAACCTCACAGCCTGAGCTGCACAATGATCTATCCTACAAAAACAGAGAAAACAAAAATGAACAGGGTAATCTTATGTTTCCTCTTAAAACACCAATGTTTAGGCTTATGAAATTCCTGGTATTACTACTAGCCAGGACCAACAACAAACCAAAGCTGAGAAGGGCACCAGTGTCGGGGATGCTTTGATCAAGATTTCCTGCGTGGCAGGGGGGTTGGACTGGATGGCCCTCGTGGTCTCTTCCAACTCTGCAATTCTATGATTACTAATTCTCAGGTGATTATCCCAAAATTTAGTCAAAATAAATATGTATTTGAAATCTGGAACTTCTGAAAATTTAAGAAAATGGTACCACAGTATCCTACTTAGCCAGCACAAAGAACTAATAGTCCTAGTCGTGGTTGGGTTATTTACAATCTTACATAGCAGAAAGAATCGCTGAGGTGAGCAGGATGAAGAGAGGGGAAGAAGCAGATTCTCTCAACTATTAAATACTACTAATTTTATATAAACCTCAGTACAGACTGTGGAATGCCTTTCTGTTGCACAGTAGCCAAAGTTTATAGCCCAGTCAATACCAACAATGATTCAGATTTGTTTGTGTGTGGTGGTGAGGAATTGCTGAATTCAATGCTCTCATTTTTTTAAAAAATAAACCTTGTGCACTGTAAGGTGAATATTAGGGAGAATGGGTAATATGCTAGCATTTTATGTGTGAGGTGACAATTTGATCACATGGCCCCGTTAGCATAGAACAGTCTGGGCATTTCCAGAAGATTTGTTTTGACCCATTTTTTTCAATTTAACAGGTATTTTATTCCATGGCCTTAATGTTTCATTTTAAAACATTGCCTATGTAGAATTTTTTGCATGAGGTAAGATTAAAATGTACAACTACAAAATCAGTTTTAATGTACAGCTATAAAACAAGCACACACTATACATATAACTAGAATTCTGTTAACTAAAAGATAAATAAAACATGTACAACAGAAGGATAATTTTTGCCCATATGAAACACAGGTTCTACTATCAAGCACTTGGAATGCTAAGTCCAAAGGAAAGGTAATTCAGTACAAATCATCCAAAGAACAAGTTGAAGCCATCGTCTGGAACTATGTTTACACTAGCTGGACCCAGCATACCATACGCCATTAAAAAACTCCTGAAAAAACTCCCGGTAGACCTCATGCCCGGTTGCTTGGGTCCTGTTGCAGTGGCATCAGTGGAATTCCACCACTGCCAGTTGACTGCCTGGGTCCTGTCACAGCGACAGCAGTGGTGTCCTGCTGCCACCGCCAGTTGACTGCCTGGATCCTGTCACAGCAGCGGTGGCGTCGGCGTCCCTCCACCACCACTAGTTGACTGCCTGGGTCCAGTTACAGTGGGAATAGAAATGATATTACTATGTAGACTTAAATCATAAGTGGGAATTGTGCAACCCTGAGACATGTAGCCTTAGTAACTATAGCAAACACTGCAGCACATTGTTTGGTCGCTCCCAGTATGCAGATTAGTCATGAGGGGAAGAGTGGATTCTGAGGTGGAGAGGGAATTTGCACATGGGTGGTGATTGGCTAAGGGAATGACAGGAAGGGCCAACCAGCACACTGAAAGAGGGAACCATATTTAAACCCATTGTACCCAAGATGCAACATACCTACATACCTAAGGCAATTGTGCACACCCAAGAGGTTTATATTCCGGTGTATAAGACGACTGGGCGTATAAGATGACCCTCCAATTTTTAAGTTAAAATATAGAGTTTGGGATATACTCACCGTGTAAGACAACCCCTCCTTCTCTTATATGGTGAGTATAGTTGTCCCTTCACATTCACTGGGGTTTGGTTCCAGGACCCCTGTGAATACCCAAATCGATGAATACTGAAGCCCCATTACATGAAATGGCATAGCGAAATGATGTCCCTTATATAAGATGGCAAAATCAAGGTTTGCTTTTTGGATTCTTATTTTTAAAAAATATTTTCAAGCTGAGAATACCTAAATCCATGAATACTCAAGTCCCATTATATGCAATGGCATAGCAAAATGGTGTCCCTTATATAAGATGGCAAAATCAAGGTTTGCTTTTTGGATTCTTATTTTTAAAAAATATTTTCAAGCCGAGAATACCTAAATCCATGAATACTCAAGTCCCATTATATGCAATGGCATAGCAAAATGGTGTCCCTTATATAAGATGGCAAAATAAAAGTTTGCTTTTTGGAGTATTATTTTTTAAAGAATATTTTCAAGTCGTAAATACTTAAATCCGTGAATGCTAAATCCGTGAATATACAACTGTATATCCCAAACTTCCCCTCCAGCCTCCCCCCTCCAGCCACCACCCATCCACCCTTCCCAAAGCCATGACAGGAACCCCGATCGTGGCTTTGGGAAGGGCAGGTGCTGGCTGTAAAGCCTCCCCCCCTCTAGCCACCACCCATCCACCCTTCCTGAAGGAATCAAAGGTGGAGGAGAGGGGCAAATGTAAGGGTGGCTCGAGGGGGAGCTTTCCAGCCAACCCCCCCTCCCTGAAGCTGCGACCGGGAGCCCAATTGTGGCTTTGGGGAGGGAGGAAGGGTGGCTCGGGGGGGGGGGGCTTTCCAGCCACCCACCACCTCGCCAAAGCCGTGATTGGTTCCTCCCCAAAGGGGGAGAAGGCAGAGGAGGGGGGTGAATGAACCGATAAACACTTTGTCTCACCCCCTGCCGCCCGATCTCCTGCCTCTTTGCTCCGTTTGCGAAGGGAGTAAAGAGGCAGGAGATAGCGGGTGAAGCAAAGTGTATCTGGCGTATAAGACAACCCCCAATTTTGGAGCATATTTTTGGGGGTTCAAAGGTCATCTTATACACCAGAATATACAGTATATAGATCTGTGTTCTAATGGTCCCCAATAAATCCTTCATAGCTTCTTGCTCTTGAACACTATGACTTCAAGAAAGCGAAAGAAGATAATATTTACTCTTTATGGGTGGCACTTAGGATACACAGCTAATTTCTGTCTTGCAAAATAATGTTCCTCTTAAGTATTGGATTCCCACACAATATTTGTTGCCTATATATTTCTAGCCATTTCTTTAAACTCTTGCATATAGTTCTAGTTTTACAGATTTATAACAAACTTTTTTGCCTCTTTCTCAAAAAAGTTATTCTTATTTATGTCTGATATTTGTTCCCTGCTCTGCTTAAACCTAAATCTTATCTAGCAAGGTGGGGAGGGGCTATTAAGATGCTATGAGTTTCCTAAGAATAGACAGCTATCAGCTCACATCAGAATAGCTTGTTCTCTCAGTGGCAGAATTTTTCACAAGTTTTACTTATAATTTCCAGAACTGAAAAATAGCATAGGATTAAGTCAGCAGCAGATCTGGTTGCCCTCAAGAAAGCTGAATTACCTGGACATGCTGCCCCATGATTGATTCAGCCCACTAACCAACTGCCCATGTCTCACTTGGTCATTGTGAGCTGCCAAGAGGAAGAGGCAGCATGTCTTTATTTAAGGCAAATTTCATTTCATTATATGTAAATTGATCCATTCCATGGATCAAAACTGAAATGTGTACTCTCTAACAGATGTAAGCACTAGGACTGAATTAACCTAAAATGATACTATAGGAGGACCCGCTGGCAAAGTAGTCTGCAGTGTTGGCTTCAGGTTTTAGGGAAGATGCTCCCAGTGGGTACCTCACCGTGCATAAGTCAACCCCCTTGCCAATCCACATCTGTTTGCCTTTTCTGTCTATATCCAATCTGCCCCACTGCCCAGCTACCTGGCTCATAAATTATGCAGAGCTATCACGAAGGAAACATACATTTTATGTTTTTAATTGTATGTGTCTTTATTTTCTGCCTTTTTGTAAGTCTCCTTGAGTCCCAGTCTGGGAGAAAGGTGGGATATAAATAAAGTGATGAACGGATAGATGGAAACTTGATATACCAAGGCAATTAGCACATACAAAAAAAATATGATGATGGCAATTTATCTTTACAATTGCTGCCAAGTGTCAAGATTGTCATTGGCTTGTCTGATACAACAGTCTTTGGATATCACTAAGTCTAGTAAGCCTGGGGGTTAAGCTGAGATAATATCCAAAGTAAACCCTGTATTTGAGTTGTTTAATTACCTCAGGTGCTACATTTTAAACATGATCTTTAATTTTCAAAACCAGAACAGCAGAATTCTGATGTTCAGAATACCAGAACAGATATTTGAATGCTAGCTATTTTAATTTATAAAGCTTGTGGATTTGAAATTCAACTCTCTTTACAGAAAATAATTTTAAATTGAATTGAAATCAAGTAACATGAACTCAAGATAATTGTATGATAGCTGTGTCACTCCACTAACAAGGTAAAAACAGATACACATTTCAATATAATACTGCTATTCACATATGAAACTGTTAAAACGTATTATTATATTTTCCAAACTACTGAAGCTGTTTTATTCGAGAGCTCCGTATTTTAATGATCCATATTAGAGAGATGCAGACAGTATCAGAACTCATGGAAGGATGGGTGAGTTCACATACACCAACCCACATCGTACATGCACCAGCTCCAGCCACGTCTTTCCACTCACTGTGGGAACCTCTGGAGGGAAACTCCTCATGTGTTTAAATGCTTGCAGAATCTTCTCTGCAACTGGAAAACATGCACAGTTGTGGGTAGGATTGTTACTGTAGTTAGCTAAACATATGAAAGATCCTACTTCAGACCCTCTCACCCATCATAGGAAGACCAGGGTGGAGCTGGTGGCAGGGGGACACTAGGAACAGGGCCTGCTTCTCCTCTATGTTCTGTCAGCTTGTGGGAAGGTAATTACTCAACAGAGTTACCTTTATGTGCATTTCTAAAATTCATGAAGAATGGCCTCAAGGAGTCCCACCCATTTTGTTCTTGGAAGCTAACGTCTGCATCTCACCACCACTTGTAAAACACTCAGTGGAAAAGGAACTCCATGTTTGAAAGGCTTTAAGGTCCCTTGAGAAAGGATAAGATAAAAACATAGCAAATTGTTTTGTGGGATAATTTTTTTAAAAAAATAAAATTCTGACTGAAAAAAAAATAGTATTATGAAGAATAAGCAAACTTTTTTTTCCAGGAGGGAGGGCAAAAATTACTAGATGATAATATCAAATTCCTACTGCTACAACCATTTTTATGTACACTACAGACAACTGTCTACAAAGTACACAGTGCATAAAACATGCTAAATTCAGCAAAAAGAAAAACTATTATCATTCTATAAAGGCAGTAATTCTGAAGCAAACTTTCCCCTTACTTCAAATGACATTATTTAAAACCAGAAAAGGTCATTGAGACAATGTTATAAGCAGAGCAGAAAAATGGAGCACTGGTTTTTAATTTGGTCATTTTTATTGCACTGGAATAGAAAGTTCAATTACTTAAAATAAAAGCCACAGAACACTATACTTTTAAATTGACAGTACAGGATAAGGACATGTTAACGAGAAACATACTGATTATTTTTTGTGGATAATAAGTTGCTTGTGAGTCAAGAAATAAATTACTTGGAGATTCTGAATGTTGCATGAAGGAAAAGACAGGAGATCTAATTGGCTCATTGTGACCCCCCCCCGCCCAACTCCTCAGACATGACATTTTTTGCACAAGTGGCAAAAATGCCAATTGCCACACATGGAGTTTAGTTATTTTATTCACCTAGTTTTAAGAGTAGCTTACTGCTAAGCCAAACACAATGTTCTATAATTACTAACCAAAAATAAAAATAGGTTTATCTCTCTTGCATGTCTTACAAGTATCAGGGAAGTGACAATTGTCAAAAAGGTTTCAGAGAAATTTCAAAAAGGAGAAGATAGTCAAATATTGTTCACCCACTGCTATGTGCATTGTTGATTCTACAAATTTTCTCCAACATGCTCCCCAGAAATCACCATTCCACCCACTTACATTACTTTCAAAGATCACCCCTTCCTCTACTGCCTGATCCATCGAGGCTGTCTCAGGAGATCAACCTTCTTTATACAACACTGCTAACTTGCTCAAATTGATCCATCTACCCTGCAAGCAACTCATTTTTGCTGCCATGCTTTCCCTTACATCACAGTAGTCAATGTGACATCAGCAACATCTGAACCACTTACCACCAGCTCATCTGCATGCCTCAGTTCATGAGGTGAGGCAGAATTTTCTCCCATGCTCAGACTTAACAGAAAAATATTGCTGGTGGAAATATCAGGCTATATAGATTCAGGGTACCATATTTTGAAAAAAAGAGGACACATTTCTTGACTGACTACTTCAAACCACCAATCACTATGACGACTATCACTTTAGATACCCTTTAAGTTCCAGTGGTTGTATGTGACACCATTGTTTCCCAGTTGAGTCTGTCCAACAGACAAGACAGACCTTCCTTGCAGCTGGGCACCATCCCAGCAATGGCGGCAGGGTGCCTTTCTCCTCTCCACTATCTTTCCCTTTGCTAGGTTCTCCCCTCAGGATGAAGAAGGATGGCGGCCCTGGCAACAACAAAGCCAGTGGCGGCACTGCCCCAACTGGAAGCTAGTCAGACACTTGCTAACACCCATGGGCCTGAAGCTGACTATAGTAGGGAAGACTGTGACTGGATGACCTGTATACTTGAAAGCACAAAAAGTAGCCCTTGGAGTTAATCCACTTCTGTAGAATATAATGTGTAAGCACAAACCAGAGCAGTCCTGCACTGTTTGTGACCTGTCAAGCCAAATGCACTTTACATGGCTTCAGGGCCGATTTAACGAATTTTGGGGCCCCCTGCAATGCTTTATTTTGTGGGCTCCATATGTTTATCTCAGGTCAATGTAACCTAACCTATTCACAGTACAGGATGTTCAGGTTACAGTAGGACCCCCATATCCACAGATTCATTATCCATGGGACACAAAACAGCACACCTACCATAGAGTCTTCCTAGAAAATGTGTCCTCCCTAGCCATTTTCTAGGCCCTCCAGGGCAATTCTATGGTATTTTAAACCAGAAGTCCCATTATTTTCAATGGTGTTCACTATTATCCACAGTTTTCAGAATCCATGCCCGCACAGAACCAATCCCTAGTGGATAAGGGGGGCCTACTGTACTACATAATTTGCCACCAATAATTTAGTTTAAAAACTATATTATAGGCACTAATAAAATATTTTTGTTAATTAGCAATTAACGTAATAGTGTAGATTTCCTTAAAAAAAAAAGAAAGTAGACTACAAGCTAAACATGAGTTAGCAGTGTGATGCAGCAGCAAAAAATGCCAATGCGATTCTAAGCTGCATTAATAGGAGTATAGTGTCTAGATCAAGGGAAGTAATAGTGCCACTGTATTCTGCTTTGGTCAGACCTCACTTGGAAGGCTGTGTCCAGTTCTGGGCACCACAATTCAGGAAGGGTATTGAGAAGTTGGAATGTGTCCAGAGGAGGGCAACCAAAATGGTGGGAGGTCTGGAAGCCATTATGCCCTATGAGGAGCAACTTAGGGAACTGGGTATGTTTAGTCGGGAGAAGAGAAGGCTGAGAGGTGACATGAGAGCCATGTTTAAATATTTGAAGGGATGTCATACCGAGGATGGAGCAAGCTTGTTTTCTGCTGCTCCAGAGACTAGGACATGGAGCAAAGGGTTCAAACTCGAGGAAAAGAGGTTCCACCTAAACATTAGAAAGAAGTTCCTGATGGTAAGAGCTGTTCAGAAGTGGAATGCACTGCCTGGGAGTGTGGTGGAGTCTCCTTCTTTGGAGGTTTTTAAGAGAGGCTGGATGGCCATCTGTCGTGAGGGCTTTGATTGTGTGTTCCTGCAGGGCAGAAGCCAAATGGATGGGATGGCTGTTGGGGTCCCTTCCAGCCTTATGATTCTAGGCTGCATTCAGAGCCTAGGAAAGTTACTTTTGGATTACACCTCTCAGAATTCCCCTGCCAGCACCCTTCTCAAGGTCTGGTTGCGTTGTTCCTTTTCCAGCATTCTCTAGCCCAGTGGTCTTTAAACAGAGGCTGGATGGCCATCTGTTGGATGCTTTGATCATGATTTCCTGCGTGGCAGAACAGGGTTGGATTGGATGGCCCTTGTGATCTCTTCCAACTCTACAATTCTATGATTCTGTGATATCCTCACAGGGGGTCCACAAAGGCTTAAAGCCTATTTGGCCCGCCTCCTCCCTGTAGTGGAACAGCCATGTGACAGGAACCAAGGCAAAGGCTGGCTGGCTTAGCCTGTACATTACCATTCAATCCACTCCAGCCACAACCATTCAGGAAGAAGCAAGAGTGCCTCTGAGGGAAAAGGTTAATGGATGGTGTAATTGTATTGTTTTTGTTGTTATCTATTATTATTAGGGTTTTAAATCTTGAGTTAAGTCTTGGGGCAACAAAAGATATTTAAAGGGGGTCCCTGGTAAAGAAAAAGTTAAGAACCAGTGCTTAGCCCAATGGCTCTCACATAGCACTAATGGGATACTGGTGTTTTAGTGACAACAATTAAACCATTGTCCCCAGTAATATTACTCCAAATTTTTATTTATATTCTTTATATTGTTCTGTTAAAAGAACCAGAGTGTTGTAGAAGCTTCAGCATTGCCCTATGACTGTGGAGACCAGGGTTTGAATCCTTACTCAGCCATGAATACCCACTGGCTGACCTTGGGGAAGTCACACTCTCTCAGCCTCAAAGGAAGTCAAAGGCAGACCCCCTTTGAACAAACCTTGCCTAGAAAACCCCATGGGAGGTTCGCCGTAGTCAGAAATGACTTGAAGGAACATGGGCAAACACACACACATTCCTTTTGCAGGTTGAACTCAGTTAGCAGCATGGGGAGGAGGCTGAAGAAGACCAAGGGGGAAAGGGAGGGGAGAGGAACCAAGACAGGGAAGACAGAAAGAAAGAAGGAAGGAAGGGAGGAAGGAGAGAGAGAGCGACAAAAAGTCAGAAAGAAGGGAGGCAAAGAAGGAAGGAAGGGAGAGAGAGGGGGAAAGAAAGAAAGAAAGAAGCCTTTTCTGAAGATAGAGCAGGGGAGAACAAGAGATGACCCCCCCTTCCCCCCTCTCTCTCACACACACTCACCCCTCTCCTGGCTGGCTTGCCTTTTGATGATGATCAGGAGGAGTGGGGAGGGGGGAACAAACACCCTCAGAATCAGCCACACAAAGAAAGCTCCGTCTTTCTCTTTCTCTTTAGCTTTCTAGTTTGGGAGATGCTGGTTGCTGTTTTTTAAAGCCAGCAGGGTTAGGTCCAGAGGAGGGTTAGGTCCAGATGGGGCCCCCTGCTGGTGTGCCCCCCCCCCCGCAGATGCTGATTTGGCGGTATGGTTAAGCCGGCCCTGCATGGCTTGCTTCTGTTTTCCTAATTCATATTGCTACTGGCGGGTTATGGATTTTGCCTCTCTCACCATAAACGGATTAACCCCTTGGCAAGTTGCATGATCTATATAGATTAGTTATGGAATCAACTAAGCAGTGAAGGTAAGGTCTACATTACTTCACACCTTATCTCTTGATAGGTAACTACAATAGTCCTTGTAAATGTCTGATCTCAGCAGCATCAATATCTAAAGAGGCACCTAAGTCAAAACAAGGATTAAGATTACATGATTAAGACTGCAAATTTACATAGCATCACTCCTCGCTCATTTTCTGCTCTCTTTATCTAGCCCCTTCCAATCTTCACCCAAGATGGAAATAAAAAATTACTGTAGAGAACAGACAAGGCCACTATTTCAAATGACCAGCAGAAACAAAAATAATCAAGAAGGATGAGTGATTTTACAAGTAAGCAGCACCGTGAGAATCGAAAAGAGATAAAATAAATGAGCAGATGGAGAATGAAGCAAAGCAAGCCAAGAAGGAGAGACAGTTCTAAGGCACAGATGCTGCCTTGAATTATTCAAGGTGATAGTATAAAAATGAATACACTAAGTTACAAATCAGTATTTCCAGCCACTAAAAATTCACCCCCAATTAGCCAAGCTCTATTGTGTGTAATCACACTGGAATTGATCTAGAATTACTTAAGTTACTAAGTAGTAACTTGATTCCAACTGATTTAAATGGACCTGTTATAAGTATGACAAAGTCTGGATCCAACCCACTGTACTTAACTAAATTTTTGACCACGTATTTAAAGTGCACTTTGTGCAAATGCCTCAAAATTAATGGTGATGAGATGTGTGACTAATAGGCGGAGGACACAGATTAACAGGCAGAAAATTGATAAAACTTTTTTTGTGTGTGTGAGAATCAAATGTATGAAAACTAATATTTAACCATTAAAAGGGGGTCTTTTAGGGCATAAAATCTATGTCAACAAAAAGTAAAGTTGGCAACAGGCCATAAAGGTTATGCTATCTGTACAGCTTTGATCCAGTAAAAAAGAAATAAAGAAAGAAGAGAAAAGAAAAGAAAAGAAAAAATGCAACCCACCAGCCAAATGTAGTCAGCATGTCAGACCCTTGGTAAGCGAAATCTTTTAATGCTGTCTGGAACTACAAAAGCTGAAGGATTGTTAAGAACCTGGGAGAACCCCCCCACACCCATTATAGTTTGACTGTTTTGCACTTAGCTGGGTGGGTCAAAAACAGTCATGGCTGTTTTGGATTGTGCGTTTTGTCCATGTTCTAGAGCTGAAGAAACCTCAAGAGTTGTTGGATAAGGAAGCACACTTAGGGAACAGGCTTTGCACATTCATTTTTGGATCTAGAAGAGTCACAATGAGCAACTTCTGTCCAATGACATTTAAGTGACACTTTGCTGTTCAGCATATCTAGGGACTTTTTCGGACGGTGATTTGTAACACAAGAAGGCTCGTCCCTCTTGCGAGGCTGCTGTGTGGCAGGGGGGCTGTTTCAGATGACACTGTCCCCCTGCTGATTCTGTTCTGGAAGAGCAGGGAGGCTGCAGCGCCATATTTGGCCATTTCCTAATCACAGTCAACTTCTGTGATTAGGAAATGGCTAAATATGGCGCTGCAGCCTCCCAGCTCTTCTGGAACAGAATCGGCAGGGGGACAGCGTCATCCGAAACGGCACCCCTGCCATGCAGCAGCCTCGCAAGAGGGATGAGCCTTCTTGCGTTACAAATCGCCGTCCGAAAAAGTCCTAGGAGAGCTCTTGTGTCCATACTGAAACATCAATGGAAGGAATGAATTGTTACCAGTCTATGGGAGACTAGGAGCTGGGTGGAGAGCCATGACTAGTGAGTAGGTCAGCTGTACCTAGGGTGGTTATTTCTAGTGGAAACAAATATTTACTCAGGGTACCAACTGTAGCTCTCAAGGAAGGCAGCATTAGCATGCTGAAATTGTTATTTAAGTGAGGCAGCTGAACCATCCCATGTTATCCTCAGTCAAGTGCACCTTGGTAGGAGCAGGTCCAAAGATTTTGCTGAAGTGGGGATAGTGTAGTGTTTAAGGGCTGGGTGGTCTGGGAACAGTGTTTTTGAATAGAGACAGGGCTGAAGGGGAGGGTGTGCTTTGGCATTTTGCAGGGGAGAGTGTGCTTTGACCAAGACATTTTGATACCAAAGGTGGGGAAGCAATCTCCTCCACTGACCACTCAAGCTGCAGAATACCCAAACTAATGATGTAATTCATCAGTAAGTTTCTTCAAGAAGATAGCAATGAGTAATTTTAGCAATTTTCTTTGCGCTGTGAAAACATGTTCGAAAATCATGCACTTTACGAAGGCTTTTCACAATTTGGGGTTTATTCTGAGCAAAAGTTTGCATATGGTAGTTTTGTGCAGAAACCAGCACTTTCTGAACAGGAAGCAACATTTTATATATGGGAAATAATATTTCAATGCAGAAATATTAATTTCTGTACAGAAAATTTTGTTTTCTGTGCAGAAAATGCAATTTTTTTCTATGAAAATCAACCACATGCTAATTGTATGCATAATAAATTCCCATTACAGCATTTTCTACACAGGAGACAGCATTTTCTGCAGAGGATTTAATATTTCTGTGTTGAAATATTATTTTCCATATAGAAAATGCTGGTTTCTATACAAAAGAAACATGTGCAAATTTTGCACAGAAATCCTGAACTGCAAAAATTCTCATCATTCCAGGATTCTTCTTATCATAGTTTCTCAACACTCAGAAATCATGTTTTCAACAACTTTTTGAAGGTTCTTTCCATTCCTAACCCATAAGGTAGGTTATTTTGGAACACTGAACAGAAAATCCCATAAGCACCTCTCAGCATCTTCAGCAGTAAAAATACAAGCAATGCAAATTAAATAACTGACAATTTACTGCCCTCTCGCAGTACTCCTAAGCCTGCTGTCTGAGACAGTCACTTCACCCTGCCTAATGGAAGGTTTGCATTGGTTTTGGGGAGCTTGGCATGGTCATTGCTAAAATAAAAGACAGAGGGAAACATGACAGTAGGAAACAGCTGGGCAGTAGGAAACAGCTGGCAGACATTCTGTCTTCTGTGCAGTAACCCACCCAGCACTGTCTTCTTAACTTAGGGCTTAAGCATATAGAGGCCAATATTAAACTGTATTATATGTTCACATCAATGCTGCAACAGAGACTATGTAGAGGTTTATATGCTCTTGAGAAAGTCCAACAAGCAAACAATGGAGAGGTTAAGTGTGGTCTGAAATTATACAATACTTTTCCCTAACCACATACTCATTTGAATGGAGAGCTATTATGTGAGATGAGATATAGAAAATGTTCCTATGCTTGCTGCGCAGCACCAAGTCATTCTTGTGCAGAAATGCCTGCAGTGATTCTGCAGCTTGGCTGAACTACTAAGGAGGTCAGAGACTGTCCTACATGGCTTCTAAAACAGACGTCCAAAGAAACAAGTTGGCTTGGATAGCCCAGAGACTTACTAAATCTATCTGTCCTCAAGGCATTCATCTATAAGCAGGGCATCTAAGAACTCCAGCTGTTACTATAAATCTGTTCTTGTCTAGGAGAATACTCAGAGCAGGGTAGACATATAAAATCTCCAGCCCAGTGGCAAATTCCTTAAGAACACTGCTGAACTCCCTGTCCACACTCCATACACATACTGGTAGAGTGATTGAATTAACTCTGGATATAATTAAAAAAATCTATTTGCCCAGGAAATCAGTGGGGGTGGGCGGGTGGGCAAGAGTAAAAACCTACATGGCAAAAGATGCAGGGTTTGGTTTGTGGAAATCCACTACACAAGCTATTCTAAAAATCTGACAGCCCAGTGATGTCGTTAAGGATGAGTATCCAGAGTTCACTAAGACGAAACTGTTCATTCACAATTTAGAAAATCCCTTCCCTGCACATATATCTGATAGGTTTCAAAAGTATGTGTAGGGTTACTGCAGATTATAAGCACAATGGTTTTCTCCAGAATTCCAAGTGTTCTTGTTTAATAAATAATAGTCATCATTACATTTTGTTCATATTATCCTTAATATAACTGACAGTCTGAAAAGAAAAGATTAACTCCAGAACAGACTGAACTTTTAAGGTCTGACACAGAACTTTGTGCTTATCCTTGAATTAAAAACAACAACAAACAATATATTTACCCTGTACTTAATATGTCTTCTAAAACTGACTTTCCAGTTTATGTTTGTTCTTTGTCTAATGGAGGATCTGTCAATTAGATGAATACTAAAATAATAATAATAATAATAATAATAAATAAAAATTGACTAACTGCTGGATTCTGTTTTGCTTTTTCTTTGTCCCAACATGCCTCTGTGCAACTGGAACTTTGCTACCTACATTATAGAACTTGGAAATAATAAAAAATTAATATATTAACCCTAACTAGTTAACAGTGGCAAATTCCTTAAGAAAACTGCTGAACTCCTTTCTCACACTGTACACATACCAGTAGAATTATTTCACCAATTAACTTCATATTTGTTAATTTCACTGTTAAACAGCAGCAGTGTTAAATTATTAAACTAACAATAACATTTCATGTAATTTTAGCTTGTTACTTTGGGGTGGTAATGGGGAGAAATACTCCCCCCCCCATTTTTAGTACAGTTGTCCCTCCATATCCACAGATCTGGTATCCACGGATTTAAGTATTCACGGCTTGAAAATAGTCTTTAAAAAATAATAATCCAAAAAGCAAACCTTGATTTTGCCATCTTATATAAGGGACACCATTTTGCTATGCCATTGCATATTATGGGACTTGAGTATTCACAGATTTGGGTATCCATGGGGGGTCCTGGAACCAAACCCCAGCGAATATGAAGGGACAACTGTAATTATAAATGGTTTTCAAAATGTAACAGTTATTGGACTTCCGGTTCTGAACATGAGCGAGGGAGTCACGAACCTCCAATGCTCTGCTGGGGGTTCGTTGCTACAGTGAGTTACTGCTTGCAAATTCCAACTGTGAAGCGGTTTGTCTTGGCCTCCAAAGAGGGGAGGAAAGCCAGAAGAAAAAGCTGGAGAATATGCCCAGGCTCCAGCTCTGCTGACTAGCAAGTGTGGGTCAACGGAGCGGAGTAGGGCGAAAGGACACCAGCCAATACATCACACTCATTGCAGCGAGCGGGGGAAGGGCTCCGTCCTACCGTCGATCCCAGCCGCCAAATTTCTTTGGTTGACAGGTTTGTTTGTTTGCGGTGGCTCAAGGAGACTTTGGGGAAGGACATACGCTACGAAGTGAGGCACCAGGAAGAAGAAGAAAAAGATCTCTTTTTGAACCCCAGTCAGCTTACCTTGAGAGAATCAGCTTCGCGGGTGGGGTTTCCACCCCCTCCACCTTGTTTGAGTTAAAGGATTAGCTTTCGAACCTTTGGGACTGGTTTGCATCGGTGGAAAGATGATTTTTTGTTTGTTTGTTAGTGTACTCAACAGGAAGGAAAGGCAGAGGCCCTACCCTATATGATTTCGTGGATCTTCAACCTGAGGAAGTTTGTTTGTTCTAGAAAAGGGAAGAAGGAAGGAAGGAAGGAAGGAAGGAATAAGATGGAGAAAGAGAAGGAGATTGGAGAGTTCAAGTTCAGGCTTTATACTGGGATATGGAAAAAACGGAAGACTGAGGAAAATTGTGGAAGATTAAGAGGAAAGAAATAGAAACAGAAAGAAGAAATAAGAAATAAGGAAGGACTTTGATAAAAATCTGTTGGGAGATTGGTTGGAGGGAAACGGAGTTACAGCTTTTATAAAATCGAAAGGATAAAAGGGGAAGGGTGGAGGAGTGCTTGAAGGAGAAAAAGGATATAATTTTTTTTCCTTTGTTTTGAAAGAAAGAAATTGGTCTGCATGTAATTGAGGGTTAAGTCTAAGGAAGGAGAATTGGAAGGTAAAGGAGGTAAGAGTATTGAAGTGAAGATATTGATGAACTTATAAGGGAAGAAATAATTGGTTATAGGAATAGTGAAGAGGGAATTTAAAGAATTAATTACTGATCTGATTATTAGGCAGATGAATTGGACAAACATGGGTATAAGAAATCAGAAATTGCCATTATTAGTAACGTTTGGAGTACATTGAGTACATTAAGTTATTTAATTTGTTTAATCAATTATTTTTTTAAAGCTAAATGTTTTTAAAATAATTTAATTAATTATACAAGTAATGGTTAACCTTCGAGTATCAATTGTCAATGGGTTATTAATTTTCAATTGATTATTAAATAATTGGAAGGTCATCAATAGATAAGTAGATATATTAGATGAATTGTAGAGAATGTGATGATTCTGATTAATTATTAATTAATTGACATATAATTGATAAATAATTGATAAATTAATAGATAATTAATAGAAAATTGAACTAATTGAATGAATTTGGGACTATCTGACTGAATCAAGTATATGGGGAAGTGAATGAATTTGGGAATATTTGGTGGGTTCAAGGTATTGGCTTAAATAATTGATTGATGTAATCATATTACACTTAAGTGGAAACACAATAAGGAAAAAAAGTCTGAAGTATAGTGAAAAATAACTGATATTACTGTTTAAGTATGTCAAAGTTGAGGACAGGGAAAATGCGGGGTATAGATCAATTGGGTAAACAAAGAAGGGATTCATGGGAGGAACCTCCAGATTATCATAAGAAATTTATGGAGGAGATGAGAGTGTTCATGAGAGAAATTAAACAAGACATAGGTGAACTAAAATCTCAAGTAGGAGAGATGAAGGAATCATTGGAACAGGTTAAGAAAGAAGTGGAGATCAATAAAAAGGATATTGAAGTTAATAAAAAAGAAATTTCAGATCTTAAACAAAAATCACTTACGTCCTCTGGAGAGGTGGAAAAACAACTAGATAAATTGGCTTTGATAGAGGAGAAGCAAATGGATTCTTGGGTAAGGATTAGAGGATTGGAAGAGGATAAAGAGGAAAGTATAAAGGAGAGAATTGTGACTATTTTGGCGGAGTTTATGGAGGTCATAGAATCATAGAATTGCAGAGTTGGAAGAGACCACGAGGGCCATCCAGTCCAACCCCCCCTGCCACGCAGGAAATCTTGATCAAAGCATCCCTGACAGATGGCAATCCAGAAGGTGAAGTTATGGAAAGTGAGATTGATGTGGCGTACAGAGTTCAATTGGCTATAGCAAAACGTAAAAAACTTCCTAGAGATGTAGTGGTGCAATTTGCAAAAAAATCAACTAAAGAAAGAATACTAGAGGAACATAATAGATCGCCAGTTATGGTAGATGGGAAACAATTATCAGTTATGAGAGAAATTCCCATAAGAATCCTTAAAAAAAGAAAAGAATATGAATTTTTGGTCTCCAAATTGAAAGCCAATAATATCCTTTTTAGATGGGATCGTTTGGAGGGAGTAATCTTTAACTTTCAACAACAAAGATTCTGTCTAAATTCAATTGAAAAAGCAAGAGATTTTCTGATGAGGTTTGGGCCAATTCTAAGAGGGGAGAGGCAATCTACACCTAAGACAGATATGGCTACAAAGACTAAGAAAGAGGAGAGACCAAGGAACGAATTAGAGGCCCTAGGAAAATCAATGGGGGAAAGTAAGGAGAAGGAGAAACCAAATGAGAAGAAAGAAAAAAGGATTAATCTGGATGTGAGTTTGTTGGATTTGGATATAGACAAATTGGCCATCTTAATGTATACGCTTGTTTTTTGGAATGTGAATGGTTTGAACTCACCGGTTAAATGAAATAAAATTGTACATTGGTTAAAGAAAATTAATCCAGACATTAGTTGTCTCCAGGAATCCCATATTAGAGAGAAAGATGAGAATCTTTTAAGATTTCCAAAGATGGGAGAACTATCTTGTGCTTCGGCCAAAGAAAAAAAGAGAGGGGTTATATTTATTATTAAACCCAATTTATCTCCTAAAATGATTTTTAGGGATGAAGAAGGCAGATTTTTGGGAGTTGATATTAATGTGTATGACCAGCACATTTTGTTGATTGGTATCTATGTCCCATGTAATGGAAACAAAAAATGCTATGCTAACTTAAGAAAACATCTTGTAAAATACTCTTATGAACATGTGTGTTTACTAGGGGACTTTAATGAAGTAGTGGATAAAAATATAGACAGGAAATACTCACAAATTAGGAGCAAGATTACCGGTCGCCTTTCTAAAGAATGAGCTCATTTGATTGAGGAATACCAACTGAAGGATATTTGGAGAACTCAGCACCCGAAAGAAAAAGATTTTACATTTTACTCAGACCTTCATTGTTCTTGGTCAAGAATAGACATGGTGTGGTTGTCGGGTTGTCGGGTTGTCGGGTTCTCTATTTCATATTGTCAAATCTTCAGAAATTTTGCCCAAATCCTTCAGTGATCATAATGCAATTAAGATACAATTGGAAAAAAAGGGGGATGGAGCAACTGGAAATTGAATGACTATATGTTGAACAAAGAAGAAGTGATCTCCTATTGTAAAAAAGAAATTGAGGAATTTTTTATTAATAATGTAAACAAGGGGGCCACGATGCAAATGGTATGGGATACCTCAAAGGCGGTTATGAGAGGCATCCTTATCAAGAAAACGAGTGAGTGGAAAAAGAGAAAGAAAAAGAAGATGGAGGATATTACTAAAAAAATAAGAGAAAAGGAACAGATGCTTAAACGCGAACCAAATAATAAAAGATATGTAAATGAGGTGAAATTATTACAAAACCAGTTGTCATCAGTAACGGTAGAAGAAATAAGCACCAAGTTGAAATTCGTTAAGATAAATCATTTTGAGAACGCGAATAAACTGGGGCGGTGGCTTGCGTATAAGGTGCATATAAGAGAAAACGCATGATTAGTGGATTGGTAGAGGGGTGAAGACATATTGTAAGGAAAAGAAATACAAAATATTTTATACAACTATTACCAAAAGTTATACAGAAGACAGGTGCCTGAAGATAGGAAAGGACTGGACTCATTCATAGCATCCAAAAAGCTGCCTCCTATAGAGGAAGAACATAAAGAAATCTTGAACAGACCAGTTACCATAGAGGAAGTTAAAGAAGCTATTGAAAGATCAAAAATGAATAAGGCACGAGGAACAGATGGTCTAAGAGCAAAATATTATAAATGTTTTAAGGATCAGTTGTTAAAACCTCTACAAGAAACTATAAATGTCATTAAAGATACAAAACAACTTCCAGAAAGCTGGAAAGAATCAAATATAGTCTTGATTCCAAAAAGTGAGGATGATCAGTTAGCAGGTGAAAGATTTTCGACCAATATCACTCCTCAATGAAGACTACAAAATTTTTACCTCTATTCTCGCACAAAGGTTAAAAAAGGTGCTACCTCAATATATAGGTGAGGACCAAACGGGTTTTCTACCTGGCAGACAGATGAGAGACAACATAAGAACTACTTTGGATATTATTGAATATTTAGTTTTTCATATAGATAAAGGAGGAGTGTTGCTTTTTCTGGACGCGGAGAAAGCGTATGACAACGTGAGATGGGACTTTCTTATTACAATACTAGAATCTATGGGGTTTGGAGAAAATTTTATAGCATGGATCAAGGCAATTTACTATGAACAAAAGGCCCATCTAATTGTCAATGCAGAAAAATCAAATAGTTTGACAGGCACACGACAGGGTTGCCCACTCTCCCCATTGTTATTTGTATTGATGTTGGAGGTGCTTTTAAGAGAAATTTGGCTTAATGAACCAATAAAAGGAGTGAAGATTGGGAGAGAAAAATTTATCTATAAAGCATTCGCTGATGATGTTGTACTATATCTTGAAAATCCACTACAGCAAGGAGGGAAGATAATGGAAATGATAAGAGAATTCGAAGAGTGGGCGGGATTCAAGATTAACAAAGAGAAAACAAAATTTCTGAGGAAAATTACTACCGCTAGAATTGTATACGCTAGGTACTGGAGAAAAGAGGAGATTCCATCAGAGGCTGAGTGGTTCGAAAAGCTATTGGAAATTGCTGAAATGGATAAGCTTACTTATCTTTTAGAAAACAAAACGGATAAATCTTTTTTGGAATCGTGGAATCCTTTGTGGATTTATAGACAAGAGGGGGGAATTTGAAAATTGAAAATCGAAAATCGAGATAACCAGATCCAATAGGTTAATATATCTTTTAAAAAAAGAGTTAATAAAATGATTTAGAGTTGATTATTTACCGTGATAATGGGAAATTAAAGAATTTAATTTATGGTACAGGATTGTATTAGAGGTTATATGTAAATATAATGTAATAAGAGAAGAGGAAGTAAGATTGGATGTATTGGATGTATGGTATGGCAGAGATAGAGAAATATGTTATTTGCTAGAAGAATATGAATAATACATAATGGAAAGTATTTTTTGTTAATGGAGATGCAAGGAGAGAAAAAAAAAGAATGTTGTTATACAAACTGGGATTCAACAGATGGGGAAGTCTTATAAGAGCGATAAGTTGTCATTGGAAAAAAATATTAATAAAAAAGTATTATGGAAAAAATGTAACAGTTATTCTGTTCAAAATTTATTAATAGTCAATGCAACCAGGTTATATATTGTTTTCTTGCTGTTTTAACATTAGTGGATTTTTTTGGGGGGGGGGAACGTAATGTTTTAAATTAATGCTTTAGTGCCAGCATTGCTTTTGAACTTTGATCCATGGCTATCAAGACTAAACCAAAATATAGAACAAAATTAATGACATCCAGCTTGAATATCAGTGCGAAACCACAGTCAGGTTACACAGGCTGGGTGGCTATGGGCTGGACCAGAAGCACTAGTATGCCAATGCAGTATGAGATGCCCTCCCACCACAATGCAATGTGCTGCTGAAACTGCCCATATATGCTGGTGAAAGATTCTGCTGGGATAGCTTAAGAGTAAAGTCCAGAGCAGACGTGGGGGGAATGTGGCTTGTGTCAACATACACCCCCTCACACTTTTTGTGCTCCCCAAAACCTCATGCCCCCAAATCCCCCCAAAATATTTAATTGGCTGGGATTTTGGAAAAACACACACTTGATAATTGCTAAAAACAGAAATGTCCGCTGGAGCAGGGTTTTCCTTCTAAGCTCCTTCCCCATTACAGTCTATTAAAAAATGCTAAGTTTGGCTGAGAAACCTGGAAGTGTAAACTGGAAGTACACTTGAACTCATTTCCATGGATGATTTTGAGACAATTTCCAGCCAAAAATCACCTTGGGGGCAAAAA
This sequence comes from Gambelia wislizenii, assembly GCA_030847615.1. Lineage (NCBI taxonomy): Eukaryota > Metazoa > Chordata > Lepidosauria > Squamata > Crotaphytidae > Gambelia > Gambelia wislizenii. The sequence goes on along the minus strand of JAUMIR010000006.1, from coordinate 77,768,522 downwards.
CTGGCCTCCATCCCCACTGTATTTGCTTCCTCCTGGTCCAGGGAGATGATTAAAATGTAGTGGAATCCCAGGCAGGACAAGGTGGCAAAGAAGAAGCGCACTGTTATCCTGTATTTACACACTGGCCATATCTTTTGCCAAGAGTATAACTTGACACCAAGCCGTGACTTCAGTAGGGGAGGGGATAAAATAGCCAGTACAATATTTGCTGACTGCTATATCTACAATGCCACATCGCAGCATAGGACACTCAAGTCCCAATCACTGCACATCACCTGTAAAATGGTTAAGATAAGAGCAAGCAGTATTCAAAATGTTGGTTGAGATTCTCAGATACCAAGCTTTTAAATCAAGGCCATTAGCAGATGGAATATACATTCCATAAGCATAGATATAGGATGGGGGAGACCTGGCTGAACAAGACTACATGTGAAAGGGCTCTAGGAGTCCTAGCAGACCACAAGTTGAACATGAGTCAACAGTGTGATGCGGCAGCTAAAAAGGCCAATGAGATTGTGGGCTGCATCAATAGAAGTATAGTGTCTAGATCAAGAGAAGTAATAGTGCCACTCTATTCTGCCTTAGTCAGGCCTCATCTAGAATACTGTGTCCAGTTCTGGACACCACAATTCAAAAAGGATATTGACAAATTGGAGCATGTCCAGAGGAGGGCAACTAAAATGGTGAAAGGTCTGGAAACCACGCCTTATGAGGAAAGACGTAGGGAGCTGGGTATGTTTAGACTGGAAAAAAAGATGATTAAGGGGCAATATGATAGCCCTGTTTAAGTATTTGAAGGGGTGTCATATTGAGGATGGAGCAAGCTTATTTTCTGCTGCTCCAGAGACTAGAACACAGAACAATGGATGCAAGCTCCAGGAACAGAGATTCCACCTCAACATTAGGAGGAACTTTCTGACAGTAAGAGCTGTTCGGCAATGGTACACACTCCCTCAAAGCATGGTAGGGTCTTCTTCCTTGGAGGTCTTTAAACAGAGGCTGGATGGCCATCTATCAGAGATGCTTTGATTGTGATTTCCTGCATGGCAGGAGGTTGGACTGGATGGCCCTTGTGATCTCTTCCAACTCTACAATTCTATGATTCTATTCTTCTGCTTGTTCTAGAATTCTTTTAAAATATTATTAATAAAAAGTACAAAGAGAAAAAAAATGTTTCTTGCAAATGTCTATCGTTCCACTATATACTTAGGAGATTTTCACATGGGGAAATTATTCCCCGGGGAGATTGGGACAGAAATGGGGCTGTTCCCGTAGCAGTGCCCCATTTTGCATGCCCCCTTCCTTCTCACGATTTCCTGTTGTCTCCCCTCCATGCTGCTTCCATTTCTCTCCCGGTAGGTTCTGTGATTTTTTTTTTTACTAACGAAGAACTATTCCCTGATCTCCCCAGGGAATAATCTCCCCATGTGAAAATCTCCTAAGTATGTAATCTGTTCACTGCATTTCACCAGTCACAAATTTAAAGAAATGAGAACAAAAAACAAACAGGTTTTTTTTTTACTCAGACCTTATTTCACAGCTAAAGAAGAGGCGTAAAGAAGAACAGTTGGAGAAAAGTAGTCAAGCCAATGACTTATAATCAAAATCTGACATGCTCTGCTTGTTTGCACAGTTGTGATCTTCCAGATCATCACAACATTTAGAATGCTTAGCATGTTATGCTTACACCTTCAACACACACTGCAAACACTAATTAGTCAAGCATTAGATGGGAATTTATTTCATCTCATCATATCAAACATAACCAAATAGACAATGAGGTGAAGTGCCAGAACAGTTTTTAAATTACAGATTTCTTCAGGGGATCCTCAGTGCATAAACACCTTTGCCAGTGCTTTTGTGGCAACTCACACATTCAAGTAAATCCAGCAGTTCAATACCTCTCTCTGCCAGCACTTAGTACAATACAGATGAAAATGCTGTCATACTAACAAAAGAACATTATTAGCTTGACTACCATATCTCTCTGTTTGCACACGAGCTAACAGTACTGCATTATTAGTAATTAAAAACCCACATATTCTAATAAAAGAAGCTGGTCCATTCTGATAAACAAATAAATTATCAAAGAAGCTTGTAGCACTTTAGGGAAAAAAACAAAAGAACCAATGTATTATGGCACTGGCTTCCATGGAGTAGGGTCCACCTCACAGAAGGATGAAGTGTTATCATAAGCTGTCAAGTATATATATATATATATATATATATATTACGATTGACCGATCAGAGACAAGCCGTCAAGTATATACTCAAACTGTTTCTGGGAGCAGTAGCAAGAGATAGTTAGCAGTGAGAATAGAGGAAAATAAAATATGCAATGTCCATGAGTACTTATGCCATAATAGATTTTTTTTGTCTTTCTAGTGCCACCCCGTTGTATTTGCTGTGGACTAACATGGCGATGCCTCTGTAAATAAAAAATGTAATTCAGTTAAGGTTCTATCATTGTTGTAAAGGACCTTAGGTAAAGTGTTTTCATTCAGCTGGTTTTAAGGAAAATCTGGCATGTTACTGACACATTTGTTCCCGGTGTTACCACTAGAGGTGCTCCAATTTCCACAAGAGTTAAGCTGACAAATAAAGATTTTTTTAATAACATTTCCAGGCTCTGAGAAAAATGCTTCCTATTTAGCAATGTGGAGAGGGCTGCAAATAGTATTCCCATTTCACATATGGGCAGTGACTCCTCCCTTTCCCCTGTCATTCAGTGATGGCTGGTGACTCATCTCAGCGGGGTGATTAATCTGCTCCAGGTTTTAGTTCAGACTTTAAAGGAACCACCCAAAGAGTTGAACCCTTTGCCCCAAACCTTGGATAGCTCATTTAAAATTCAGACTAAAACCTGGGGTAGATTCATTGCTCCACTGACATGGTGCTACCCACTGCTGCTGCTGTCCTTGTTGCATCCCCTCCATAGCCATTTTCAATCTGCTAAACTTTCTATTAGGAAAGAAGCTGCTCAAACAGGTGTCAGCCAAGGAAAATGAGCTGAGGGTTTCCAAGGGATCAGACAGTGAAAGAAAAGCATGCATGTGTGTCTCATCTCCCAGTGAAGAGACAATAAGAAACAATGACCTGTGTTGACTTGAGTGTGTGTGTGTGAGAGAGAGAGGTGGAGAAAAAACAAAAATTGTCATGGGTTGAAAATGGAAGGGTGAAAACACATTCTGCAATAAAAACCTCAGTGTGGAAAAGGCCTGGATTACATAGTGTTTGATACTAGCATTCTGTGAACAAGAAATGGAAAACATCACTTATTTCATTCTCACACATAATTATAGACAATTTCAAATGTTTTCATCCTGCTCAGTAAAATGACAAGTGCTGAGGTACATTTTTCAATAATTTTTCATTATTTTGAGACTTTTCCCCCAAGCAACACAGCACGTTTTGTGCAAAATACAGTTTTCTGCACACAGACATTGTCTTCTGCACAAAATTCAATGTTAGTGCACAAATAAAATTTCACCAAAAAAAAAGTCCTGAAAAGCAAAAAAATCTTCAGATGGTCCACCTTTCCCCCCACATGTCAACACACCATTTCACATCAAGGATACACTAATATAAACATACTCTAATAATAAACTACATCGAGGTGTGCAGCCTTGCAATAACCTTGCTTCCTGCACTGCATATCATAAGAGAAAGATCCTTTGGTAATAGAGAAGGAGCCGCAGTTCATATCTTTGGTCACTCCAAAAAAAAGAAAAAAAAAGAAAAACTTTTCTGTGTGAAGTCAAAGGCTTTCACAGCCGGCATCCATAGATTTTCCTTGGTTTTTTTTCCCGGGCTGTGAGGCCCGGAAAACTACTTCACAACACAGCCTCACAGCCCGGAAAAAAAACAAGGAAAATCTATACAGTTTTCTGTCTTTAGCAAGTATAGATCTTTATTTTCCTAATATGTGATAGCTCAGAGTAGTTACGCTTCATAATTACTAAGATTTATACTGTATATCCAATTCTAGACTAATTTAACTGGTTGGAATAAAGCTTGTTTAACTATTCTGGTTATTCTAGTTATTTAAGAAAGTTCCTTAAGGTCCCTTTACCTCACGCAAAAGGCAATGTTGAAGAGGCTGAATGACTGACCAAAAATGTGATATTGGAAGGTTACCAAAATGGAGTTGGAACTATAACTGTGACATATGCTTTAAAGAGAATAATGACCCTTCACACACACACACACACACACACACACACTGCACTATCATAAAAATAAAAGTGTGATTAGTCACAACATTTCAATAGTTATTTGTGCAGTTATTCAGTGCCAGACTTTAACTTTGTTCCTCAGGCAGTCATGAAGGAAACCATATATAGTAAATAGATTTAATTATATTGAAAGGATATATTGCTTTTTCACATGAAGCATCCCAGCCAAACACTTCAAAAACCTCATCAGTATTCCAACAAACTTGCAACTGCCCTGCAATGCAACTACTGTACGCTGTGACAGAAAGCATTTTCTTTTAAATGCCCTCATTCATCATTCATGAATGGGAAAGAATGGGTCATACTAGTAGGTCACATAGCTAGAAATCCGAACAACTAAATTCTGGTGCAGCCTGAAAAGAAAATATTTTTTTTTCAAACTTCCTGGATTTAATTTTGTAAATGCCTCCTCTATTTTATTTATTTTGATCTAGTGTGTAATTTTCCTCCACAGCATAAAGAGTATTCTTTTTGCTCTAGAAGATTTAAGGTACGACATCTCTAAGACTTCACATACAATGAAACACAGAACACATATGAACAAGGAAAACAAACACTTATACAATAAGAATTGATTGTCATCTTACCTATCACATTAAACTGGCAGTGGACCACAGCTATCTGTAAGAATACAACACTGCTATCTATTAACACTGCTTTCATCTAATCTATTTATGTATTGTGCATGTACTATATACACATGCAGAGACACACCATGGATAAACAGATACCTTTTGACAGAGTTCTTCCCCCACCCCACTATTCTTTTGGAACTTTTTTTTTTAGGTTTCCTCTTGAGATGATGTAATCACTTGCATTTTAAATGATGAAACTTGTTCATTGATCCTTCTTTCTAGCAATTCGATCAAAATTGCTAGAATTTTAGTCTTATATGTCAACTTACATTCAAGATTATGTAACACAGTTCTATAACTGTGACTCGTTATCTAAATGCCATCCTGTTGATTATGTCCCATCCAAATGTAAAGGAATCCCCCAAATGTAGGAAAAGTAATAACTAAGTAACTTGCAATCTCCACATTAGCTGAATTGCTAGCAATTGGAGAACATCTGTCCAAAAGGAATGTTTGCAAAACAAAATAGAGCAGAACAAACTAATTTTAACTAATCCCATAACTTCAGGGGAACAGCAACATAGCACCATCAGACAAATCTTTCTGCTTAATTTTAATAAGATTTATATTTAATGGGAGAGTTAAAAGACACAGTGAAAATGATGGACTTCCATACTTTTGTACTAATAAGATTCTAGTCTTTAAAAGAACATTAACTGATATCTGTTTTGCATGAGCCATTGCAGAACATCCCATGAAGATACATTCTGTTATGTAAGATTTTTGCATTCCTGATAATCATGAAAGGGGTGGGGGGTGCTTTCTTCCCCGAAAGAAAACCAGACTCAAATCAGATGTGATGGTGGCTATCCTATTGTTCTGCACATTCAAACACAGAACTGCACCAATCACATGGAAGGAGGAGAGTGTGGAAGATGGATTTCAAAAGAAAAGGACTGTATGGGAGTGGAAAACTCTCTTTCCCCACCCCTCTAGCATATATCTTAACTCCATGACAGTAACCTACAAGAGCACTTCTCCTCAGGTGATGCTGATACCTGAAGTTACTCTGGTTGGATTAAATATAGCTGGGTAGAAAAGTTGTGGGGAAGAAAGTAATAAACAGAAAGACTTCAATGCCTATTATCCACATTACCACTTTGCTTTAAAATTCAATTCCATTCTTTTCTTTGAATGCCACATCTTCGGCTCTTCAGATAGATAAATGCAGCTAAATATATTATTGTTGATCCACAGATGCAGAGGGCATGTTGCATCATGATGGGCAGAGACAAACACACTCTTGTCTTAAGTACGTCTAGGGATTTTATTTTTTTCATCTGTCTCAATTCTGTTATGCTGACTTTTCCATTTCTGGAAATATTTGTAAAGCTAGTTGAGCACTTGAAAAAATTCCTTCAAATTGTTTGACTAAGACAAATAACTTGGCCAGCAGGGTGGGGTGGGAGTGAGCTGGCATCAAATTATTACCAGATAATGATTCTAGATATTTCCAAATGAAACCTCTTGGATTTATTCAAAATAGTTAAGACAAAGAATCATATAATATCTTTGTTTTTAATCAGCCAAGAATAGGCTGCAGGAAGCAAACCAATTTGACTTAAATATATCAGTGAGCTCATTTTTGTGCAAATACAGTTGTCCCTCCAAATCAACGGATTTGGTATCCACGGATTTAAGTATTCATGGCTTGAAAATATTCTTAAAAAAAAATAATCCCAAAAGCAAACCTTGATTTTGCCATCTTATATAAGGGACACCATTTTGCTATGCCATTGATATAATGGGACTTGAGTATTCATGGATTTGGGTATCCACGGGGGGTCCTGGAACCAAACCCCAGCGAATATGAAGGGACAACTGTATATTTTTGTGCAACTCCTTTTTTTTAATCCTTGCCTCTTTGGCTGAGTGTTTGAAAGTGAAATGGAAAGTGATTTGCAATTACAACATGATCTATTTCTTAACAAAAAAAGATTTCAAAAACTGTGCTTCTCTTTTAAATTTCCTTTAATCTAAAGGGAAGCAAGGTTGAGCTGAGCTACAAAGACTTGTATTCCCTTTAAATTCTTTAACTATTGAACAAGAGTTCCAGACTACATTTTGTCAAGAGCGAATCTGGCCTTGAAAACAATTAACATAAGCATCCACTGCACAATTTCAGTAGGAAGTAATTTTTGTGTTCTCTGGGGTTTCAGTTACATGACAGGTTTTATTGTGGCAATTTGCGCTTTAGCGCTTTTTTGCACCAGTGCCGGTCAGTTTACACGATTTATGGGGGATTCAGTTGCTATGTTTACTTTTTCGCTTTCTGGTTCAGACAGGCAAAGGTGCGGGGGGCACGGCCTCCCAAGCACAGACAGCAAAGCAAACTGCATCCAGCCTTCCTGCTCGCAAAATACAGCACAGTTCCATGCAGGGTATTTAAACTTTACCTTGCATCACTAATTAAAGATAGCAATAGAAATTGTTTGTGGCCACAGAGCTGTCTGGAAGTTCTCATCCCTGAGCTAGTGGGAAAAGCTTCCTACTGCTATTTCCTCCCAAAGTTCTACCCCTCCTCCCACTGGGAGAACACATAGGTACAGTACAGGCATACCCCAGTTAACAAAGCATTGGACAAAGAAGCTTCTTGATACAAGTCTTTGCCAGCCCACTCTGTGTATGTGTGTGTGAGAGAGGGGGGAGATCGGGAGGGAAAGAAAGAGAGAGAGAGAGAGAGAGAGAGAGAGAGAGAGAGACTGGAAAAGGCTACTTAAGGGATTTTTCAGCTGGCAGCAGCCAGGCAGAAAGATACCAAGGAAGGGAGGGAGGGAGGGAGGGAAAGAGAAACGGGATCTCAGCAGGGCGAGGGAAGGAACGAATGAACACACACACACACACAGAGAGAGAGAGAGAGAGAGAGAGAGAGAGAGATGCAATGAAGCAGGAAGATACCAAGGAGGGAGGAAGGAAAGATACAAACGAGATCTCAGCAGGGCGAGGGAACCAACGAACAAACACACACACACACACACACACACGCAGAGAGAGAGCAGCCAAGCAAGAAACAGCTGGGAGGATGGGATGGGTATAGTACTTGCTCGGGTGACTGGAAACAACCGTGGATGGATCTTTTCATCCTCCATGCTCTCCTTGTCCAAACCCCTCCCTGATGACTTTAACCAATCACGGCAAAGCTCTGCTGTGAATGTATCAGAAAGATTGCTTGTAATTCACATGGCCCTTAGTGAAATGGTTGTTTACACAATCAATATAGCGCAAACTGCACTACTTTTCAAATAAGTCGGCAAAATAACCGACATCCCCTGAGACGCTATTTTTGGGTTTTTTACCTCCCCCCCCCCGAATGAGGTGATACTGTGGCGCGATGCATGTGAACTATGAGCGATCTTAGCGGTATATTTAGGGGAATATTTGCCCGTGTAATCGAGACCTGGATCATGCCCAGGTAGACATCAGAGTGAGACTTAAGAGAGTGAATCCATCCCCATGGGCCTTAACAGGACAAAGTACCATTTGGCTTTTTCCTTCCCATAACTGCCTTCAAGAAACAACCCCCCTCCCCCCTCCCAAATATTAAGTTACATAGACATATCAAGGTTTACAACTAAGGGACACCTAGGCCATATTGAGCCACACATTGGTCTTATTTCTAATAAGAATATTTTTGTGATTTGCTCTCAACCATGTGAACAGTCTTAAAGAGGCTATCCAACAAATATCAGGAACCGGAATAAAACTTCTAGAACAACATAGTTAACCAGTACTGAGGCTAGGTTTGCAGCAGGGAATTGAGTAATCAAATACAATGGGTTTTTTAAAAAATTTAAATTTACTTTAAAGTTTACCGTGTTGAAATTGCTAAAATGTGCTTTAGCAGCATGGCATTTGTAGTTCTAAACCTCTCACTTTAAATCTCAAGGAGTTTCTCCCAGTTCCACCTGCTTTTTGTTCCAGTCCTTGCTATGTCCAACACTGAAAGACTTTGCTTACCATACTGAAATTCTTCCCAATTTTATCCCATTTTCCCTAATGTTCATATTTATTTGCACAATTTATGTAATTTTGACTACTTTTCCCCACTTACTAATGTTTATACCCCCCCAAACATGTGCATTTTAGCCACCCATATGTTATAGTGTGTGGGTTTCCATGGCTAAGTGGGGATTTGAAATCTGGTCTCCTGGGGCTCAGTTACACGGCATTTTTTATCCCAGGGAGAAGCGAGATATCCTCATCCTGAGTTCGTCTCTTATTGTTTATGCGATTTATCCCTGGATGAACAATATCCCAGGATTGTTGTTTACATGACAGCCTTTTCTGTGACAAAAGCAAGATCCCAAGACATAGTATCCCATGTTTTCTTTGTTTACACAGGAAAAGGTTACGGGATTTTTTTTAGCTGTCAATCAAGGATGTGTTTACTCGTTTTTTTTCACAACCTCAGTAACATATTTCCTGTGGAGTTTCCTGCCACGAGTGATGCTATTGGCTGCCACAAATGTTTGCTTAAGCTTCTGCATTGGTCAGAGAAGGAAGGCAAAGGCAACCCCCTCTGCACAATTCTTGCAAAAAAATCCCAATGGGCTTCCCTTAGGGTCCCCAGCTCCGTTTACATGGCTGTAAATCCACAGAGGTTAATGCCAAATAAAAGTTGTTTGTCTTTTAAAAAACCCAAGAATCACTCTTGAATCACTCTGGTGGTGTAGGCTATATTTCAGAGGAAGGAACTTGCAAAGCCACTTAACAAAACCAGACAGGCTTTCTTGGAGCAGCACACACACACACACAAACCTCCATGCGTGCAGCCAGGACAGAAGGCTTTGCCTTCAGCTGGTGGGTGGGGGAGGAAAGGCTTTCTTGGAGCAGCGCAGACACATACAAACCTCTGTGCGTGCAGTCAGGAGGGAAGGCTTTGCTTTCAGCCGGTGAGGGGGGGGAGAAAAGGCTTTCTTGGAGCGGCACAGACACACACAAACCTCAGTGCATGCAGCCGGGAGGGAAGGCTTTTCTTTCAGCCAGTGAGGCTGAATCTATTGAAAAGGGTGACTGACCCCTCCTTCTCTGAACTCTGTGCCCACCCCTGCCCACCTCAATTTCCGGCCATCACCTACTCCCGAGATACTTTTTCCCTACCTGTTCACATATCCGATTTTCCGCAACCTCCCAAGACTTTTTTAAAGACATGGGACAAACTGCAGGATGGAAAATCCCACTGGTTGAGGGATAAAAGGTGGCCCCCCTTCCGAAAAGCCCAAGATCGTCCTGAATGTGTGAACAACCAGGGTTCATCACGAGTTCATCTCATGACATTTTCATCATGTAAATGGCCCCCTGGAGTCCTTGTTCCAACGGTCAAACCACCAGCCAACCCTGGCTCTCATATTTTAATGTATGTACATGGTTTTGTGCACATATTTCCATTAAATTCCCTGTAGATCTTCTAAATCTGTGGATGCTTGAGGTGATGTATGCATTTTCTCACAAGGTGCAAAATGCTATTCTTGACTCCCGCAAAGTTACTTTCTATCCTTAGGATTCCATGAAGCAGGCATATGATACCTAAAATATCCACCACCCTACTTGTGTGTTCCAATCACATGCAGCATTTCCATCCCTGTTAAATCCCTTAGGGGATATACAGTCATCCCTTCACATTTGCGGGGGTTAGGGGCAGACAACCCCCGCGAATGTGAAAAAACTGCAAATAAGAAATGAGCCTGCGGGCCAGCGGTTTTCCACCCCAGTCCCTTCCCAAGGCAGCGATAAGCTTCCTGAGAAGCCCTTTGCTACCTTGGAAAGGGAGTGGGGCGCAGAGCGAGTGCGCCAGATGCTTCCCACCCCTCCTTTCCAAAGCAGCGAAGGGCTTCCTCAGAAGCCCTTAGCTGCCTTGGGAAGGGAGTGGGGTGCAGAGTGAGCGTGCCAGCTGGTTCCCACCCCTCCTTTCCAAGACAGCGACAGGCTTCTGAGGAAGCCCTTCGCTGCCTTGGGAAGGGAGTGGGGTGGAGAGCGAGCGCGCCAGCTGCTTCCCACCCCACCTTCCCAAGGCAGCGATGGGCTAAGCCCTTTGCTGCCTTGGGAAGGGAGGGGGTGTTGAGCAGCGGGGGGGGGGGGAGGCAGCCTTCCGCGAATAATCAAAACCGCGAATGTGAAAGTCGCGAATGTGGAGGGGCAACTGGACAGCACTGACACAAACCACTGTGGAAAGATGTGGGAATTTTAAACATTACATCTGCCACCATCATGCTCAACTACTTTTGGCAGCTTCCAAATAGATTCTGTAATATTTAAATCAGTCCTGATTCTGTCACTCACCTGTCACTGACAACCTATTTACAATGATGTACTTTAAAAACAACAACTTCTTCCTGCATGGGGAGAATGGGCACAAGAAACTTATTTAGGGATAATTAAATTTGTTTGTGTAAACCTGTTTATTTTTATTATTGTCTGTCTTGGGATTTTAGAATGGAAAGACACACAAAAAAGAATCTGTAGAATGTAGAATGTACAAACCTTGATTATGTTTGTAGAAGGACTTGAGAGAAAAAGAAAGAAAATACAAACACTAATAGGAGCAATTTGTCATTATGTAGCCATCAGCTTAAGGTCTGTCAAGATCCCATTCATCAAGGGGAAAACCTTGTAAAGAAGATTCTAAAAGAAATGTGTTCTACATTAAAATCCCATTACCCAGGTTTTTTCAGCCCTCAAATGTGTGGGAAAAGTTAATCTTTTAATTTTTTTAGACACGTTCATGAAAGGAAGATGCCCACTTGTGAGAATTAAAGTCCTCCCAATATCACCCTTCACCTATAGTCATGTGAGGAGCTTTGATATTGGTAGAGAAATTCCTCTACATCAAGGTCATATGGGGGGGGGGTTTGACATGCAGGTAATCAGAAAACATCACCCTGCCTTCTGCATCCATCTCTGCCCCCTCCCAGGATCTGAAGGGTCGGAATAGTGAGAGAACGATCATGGAAAAATAGAAAAACTCAACATTTGCATAGAATCCAAGTCCCTTTAGCAAATGGAAGGGCTCCTTCTTTTGAATTAATTCTGGGGTGACTTGCTCTGTTCCTCTTTTCTCTTCCTCCTAATAATTGCCCTTAACAGAGAGCTTACAATAAGTATCACAAAATGAAAACTACCAGTTAGCATTTTTCTAGTGTTAACCTTTTGGACCATGAATAACATTGTACAAATACAATCAACATTTTGGCAGGAATGGCTATACAACATGTAACTTGTTACTTTATCACACTACACTGTTATAGCACTGTTTTTCCACTGTAACTGCTATCGCTGCCTCCTGTGGAATTCTGGAGTCTGATGTTTAGCGAGGCCTAAGAGCTCTCTGGCTGAGAGTTCTAAATGTCCTTCCCTAAACTGCAAATACCAGGTTTCCACAGGAGGCAGCCACAGCAGTTAAAGTGAAATAATAGCGCTATAACAGTATAGTGTAATCTATGGTCAAGATAGATCCACTGAAAGACTTATACTGGGTTAATATGTATTAATTCTTTTGTACCCATGTCCATCAGGTAACATACATGGAACTCAGTCCTTGGCTTAGAAGTCCCACTGTGTTCACCAAGGCTTACCTACAAGTAAGTCCCCATGGGCTTGCAAACTTAGTTGTTTTCCAGTTAGTTCACACAAGGAAATGTGTGCCATTATATCATAATGCAGTACTATGTGATCAAGATGTATGCCTTACAAAATAAATACCTTTCTCTAGTTTAAACATTTAAAAATATAGATATAAGAGCACTGGTTCAAAAATTGGATAAGTTTATATCTTGTGACCTAACATTTTATATAGGTATTTCTATATTGCTGGTTATCAAGGAAATATAAAATATGCTGTTCTATAAGTGAAAGACAGAAGAACACAAGAGGAGCATTAATAGACTGAAAACCAATTAATCCAGCATTCCATTCACACAGTGACCACTCAGTTAGCTACTGGAGAACCCACCACCAGGATGAGTGCAAATTTATCTCACACACATGCTGCAGGCTGCTCACTTCAGGATAAAATGGGCCCTCTGCATCTGCGGCGGTTTGCTTCTGCACCCCTCTCCCGTGGGTACCAAAACCCCCAGATGGTTGAATCCTATATAAATGAATGGGCACTGCTATTTTTGTTATGAGCACCAGCATTTTAGGTATGCTATGCCATTTTTGTTATGGGTGCTGCCACTTTAGGTATGGGTGCTACCATTTTAGATATTCAACAAGATGATCTGTGGCTACTGGAATCCATGGATACCAAACCTGCGGATACAGAGGGTCCACTGTAATTCAGAATTATTCAAACTGAAACTTTCATTTCTAAAAAGATATTGGATGCTTCTTTTGTTGATCCTCACTTATACCTGTATGAAATTCATGAAATAATGAATAACCATCTTGTTCTCTCAGCACCTCCCTTCTGCCTGATCTCCTGCTATGGAGGAAGTCACAAAATGTTGATAAACTTCATTGATGAAGTGTTAACCTATAATATATAATACAAACCAGTTCAGAATATATAATCAGTAGAAGAGAAGAAGTTGCCAGAGAAAGTCACAATGACCCCCTCCCCAAGATTCCAAATATCTTCCTTCCATAAATGTCAATGGGAGTGTGGAAACCTGCCTTTCAGGCATATACAATTTATAGAATCATAGAATTGGAAGAAACCACAAGGGCCATTCAGTCCAACCCCCTGTCGTGAAGGAATAAACAATCAAAGCATTCTCAACAAATGGCCATCCAGCCTCTGTTTAAAAACTTCCAAAGAAGGGGACTCCACCACTGCCAAACAGCTCTTACTGTCAAGAAGTTCTTCCTAATGTTTAGATGGAATCCCTTTGACATTATAAAAAGGCCCTGGTCACTTGAGGGCTTTGGAAAGCAACAAAGTGCTAAGCAAACAAACTAAGCATGTACACCTATTCCATTTCAAGACTCACTTTGCTTCTTTTCCTTCTTTCCAAAGCTTAGCTGTCTTCTGTTTCACAACCTCAGCTATCTGATCTGACTTCTCGTGTTCGTTTTATAGAAATATCTGCTCAAGGTTTACATCACCTTTACTGTACAACTACCAAGGACACACTGGTTCTTTTTATACCTCTCTGCTGCTCTCAGATTCCAATTTTAATATATCATATAATGTAGCTAGACTCTGTGTTGCAGTGGTTAAAATTTTACAGACAATGATTTTGGCAGCCTACTAATATAAAATTTGTCTAGGTTTACTGAGTGTATTATCCTGAAAGGGTGGTTTTAAATATGCTTTTAACTTGTTCCTTTTATATTGTATTTTTATCTATTTGTGCTGGTCTATGACCACAATAAAGATATATATATATATATATATATATATATATTCATTCATCCATCTGACTTCTCAAAGAAATCACATAGATTAGCCAGACCAATAACAGGGTCATGTGATGCACTTCCTCCAATTCTAATATTTCTTAACCTGAGACAGCAGGACTTCCGTTTTCCTGAGTGGCAGAGAGGAGGGCATCTACCCTAATGAATGCTAAAGATGTAATCCCAAGTTTATTTTTAACATCGCAGTTAATTAGAGAATCTAGAAACTTAAAAAGAAAACCTATACCATTTCAATGAATTAATGCCTTAACAAATTAATCAATGAGTTAATTCTAAGCTTTGGTCTCTCCTACAAACCATCCCCCCAACCCTAATGAAAAAGTAACAAGTAATATAACAAGGTTAAAAGACATCATCAAATTACTTCCAGGTGAATTTGCAGTGTATTAGAAAGCAAATTACTTCTAAAAAGAAACATTCTAAGCTCAGTCTTAAACTGATTACCATATTTTAATAAAAGTAATATCTTATAGTAATTTTACAATAAAATAATATAAAAGCCTCTAAATGTAACCACACATTTTAATAGTGGCGACACTGAAGTGTTGACCTGAGAGACAAACAGCCACATCTACAAATATTAACTCTTCAGTATTTTTGAATGCATTTTGCTGTCCCTCCACACATTTCATTAGTGTTGCAAGCCCTTGTCATATCTATCCTGGTCCTTAGTCATGGTACACTGAAGGAAATGGAAAAGAAACTGGGCTGATGCAAATTTTAGGAATAAACACTGCATATTATTAGGTGGTTAAATTTCACATATTGATTAGAAGCAACCAACCATCTGGGGCTACAAGCCTTTAGAGTACAGTTGTCCCTCCACATTCGCGAACTTGACATTCGCGGTTTCGGTTATTCGCGGTTTTGGGAGGGCCCCCCCGGGCCCCCCCAAAACCGCGACACGGGGCCTCCAGAGGCCCCGTGAAAGACCTGGGGAGGGGTGGGGAGGCCTTCGCGGGACGCCCGGAGGCCCTCCGGAGGCCCCGCGAAGGCCTGGGGAGGGAGGGAGGGAGGGCCGGTGAGGCCTCCGCGGGGCCTAGGAAGGCCCCGCGAAGGCCTGGGGAGGGAGGGAGGGAGGGCCGGTGAGGCCTCCGCGGGGCCTAGGAAGGCCCCGCGAAGGCCTGGGGAGGGTGGGAGGGAGGGCCGGTGAGGCCTCCGCGGGGCCTAGGAAGGCCCCGCGAAGGCCTGGGGAGGGAGGGAGGGAGGGAGGGCCGGTGAGGCCTCCGCGGGGCCTAGGAAGGCCCCGCGAAGGCCTGGGGAGGGTGGGAGGGAGGGCCGGTGAGGCCTCCGCGGGGCCTAGGAAGGCCCCGCGAAGGCCTGGGGAGGGTGGGAGGGAGAGCCGGTGAGGCCTCCGCGGGGCCTAGGAAGGCCCCGCGAAGGCCTGGGGAGGGTGGGAGGGAGAGCCGGTGAGGCCTCCGCGGGGCCTAGGAAGGCCCCGCGAAGGCCCGGGGAGGGTGGGAGGGAGAGCCGGTGAGGCCTCCGCGGGGCCTAGGAAGGCCCCGCGAAGGCCCGGGGAGGGTGGGAGGGAGGACCGGTGAGGCCTCCGCGGGGCCTAGGAAGGCCCCGCGAAGGCCCGGGGAGGGTGGGAGGGAGGACCGGTGAGGCCTCCGCGGGGCCTAGGAAGGCCCCGCGAAGGCCCGGGGAGGGTGGGAGGGAGGGCCGGTGAGGCCTCCGCGGGGCCTAGGAAGGCCCCGCGAAGGCCCGGGGAGGGTGGGAGGGAGGGCCGGTGAGGCCTCCGCGGGGCCTAAGAAGGCCCCGCGAAGGCCCGGGGAGGGTGGGAGGGAGGCCCGGGGAGGGTGGGAGGGAGGGCCGGTGAGGCCTCCGCGGGGCCTAGGAAGGCCCCGCGAAGGCCTGGGGAGGGAGGGGGAGGGGTGTAGTTATTCGCGGATTTTTCACATTCGCGGGGGTCCGCGGAACGGAACCCCCGCGAATGTGAAGGGACGACTGTATTCTGTTTTCAAAGCCAGCATTGTATACAATTGTACAACTTCTTATTTGGAGCAGATACTTACATAAACCAAATGGTATGAGTATTATATTAATTTTTACTTTAGGTTCTTCGATTTTTTTAAGAAAATGTCATTCTAGTAATATAACACTAAGCAGTATGCTGTAATTTAAAATTGTCATAACTAACTAGTTAAATATGAATTACACTGAAAGTACAGTAAAAGCTCTAAACTATTTCAAGTCTTTCCTGATTTAGTAACTCCAGGCATTCTTTTAATAGATCAACAAGAGACTCTCTGCATGACGATTGGTTCACACATAATAAGATACATCCACAAATTTAAGAGCAAACAGCTAGTAATACCCTGAAGAAATGCGGAGAAAAACATGTGCAGAGCCAAACCAGGAAAAATATATATTTAGCAATATACTGCTCTCTGCTTCTGTGTAATTCAGACCCTTTGCTCTTCAAACAGTAACAGTACTGTATTACGAGTATTACTTAAAAACAATCAAAAGTTTCCTTTCTGCCACTTTTCATCCTTAGTTGTTAAAACAATATTGGACAATGGACTTTTGAAATTCTGTAATATTCAGGTCTAAGTAATTGCTTGTTTCAAGGGTGGGTGGGGGGGTTGGAAGCGGAATGGGAAGCATGGAGAGAGAAAAAGCCAGTGTGAGATACTCTCAATAAAGTTTGAAGAAAACGTATAGATGGAACAAGATTTTTTTCCCCAGAACAGCACTGTCCTGCACGAAAACAATGGACAGACGTTGCAAATGCCCCATGTTGCCATCACAACTCTTTCAAAAGTTAATAATAATAACATGAACACATTCGTGCCGCAAAAGGTCCCATACTGTTCCTGTCAACATATGTAGTTCAAATGAACATACAGACTAAAAGTGTTGGCAATGAACCACAGACATGACTATATAAATTAGGTGTTCATGTCTGAGGTTCATTCCTAACACTTGTAATCTTGCAGGTTCCTGAACCATCTTCTTTTTCTATACAAATGTTAGATTGCAAACTCTTTGAACTTGTCATTTTTCAAAGTGCTATCCATGCAACTTCAGAGGACTTCTTTTGTACATGGGAATAGGGGGGAAATCATCAACCATAACCA
Organism: Gambelia wislizenii; assembly: GCA_030847615.1. Lineage (NCBI taxonomy): Eukaryota > Metazoa > Chordata > Lepidosauria > Squamata > Crotaphytidae > Gambelia > Gambelia wislizenii. The sequence continues at coordinate 77,751,212 of JAUMIR010000006.1, read as the reverse complement.
ATCCTTCCCAGATACTGTTGAGGTCCTTCAGAGCACTAATTGTAGTTTGTGGCAGCAGGAGAAAAAAAGGTTATGGTTACAGCAGTTGTGAAGGTAGCCACTAGAAAAACAGATTGTATGGATCTGGCAGATTTTGTTTGCCTTCTCTCACCACACTATCCAGCCCTAGAAGACACGTAAATGCTAGTCTTCATTAGATTGTAAGCTTAAGGGCAGGGAACTGTTTTGTTGTTCTTTTTCTTGTAAAGCGCCATGTACATTGATGGCACTATAGAAATACAAGATGATGATGATGATGAGGAGGAGGATAGTAATAATAGTGTAGGGCCCCAACAGGACTCTGAAAAATGAGTCAAAACGCAAGACCAGTGTCGGGAGTTGGAAACTGAACTCCATTATAAAATGGTCAAGCAAACTGCAGAGCCATGCTGAGTCAAAATGGCTGATTCCATGAACTGCCTAGTCTTCCTTAGCTACAGAAGGAGGGTTCTTATCATGTGATTGAGTAAGCCAAAGCCCTGTAACTATGTATATAAGAGAGCTCAGAACAGAGCTCACCCTTCTTCCTATGAATGCTGAGGCCTGGTGAAACAGTTTCTCCCTGAATTGTAAATATTTGTATATATTGCAACTGTTTGAGTTTGAAGATAAAAGTACCTCCTGCTTATTTGGACATCAGACACTCTGTGTGTGAGTATTCTTGGGAGCGGGTTGCTACTGAGTCTACTGAGACAGGCTTTTTGGGCTTCTGCTGGGGATTGAGTGGCCTATCATCCCCTGACAGTGGTTATGGGCCCAGCTAATTGACCTCAGATTAGATAAGGTGCACCCCAAAAAATTCCCAGAAACCCTTTTGTTTTGAGTGTTTTTGGCTAGTTGGCTGAGAAACAGTTAAGTTTCAGCCAGGCCCTGTAATATCTTCAAGCAACCTTGAAGTGCTGCCAGCTGCCAGCCATTTGTGCTTCATAGCTGGAGAACAGCTGACTCAATCAGCAGTATGGCAGATAATAGTCTCATCCACTGTGAAAAGCTGTCTGATGGAAATTATTCAGCATGGAGTTTATACATGGAGGCTTTATTAATTAAGGACAATTTGTGGCAATTTGGAGAATAAAAGTGTGCTCCCAGAGGGTTCAAAAGATGAAATAGCAGCACTCAGACTAGCAGACCAGAAGGCTAGATCTGCAATTCTCTTAACACTCAGCCCCTCCCAGTTAATACATGCGGCCCCAGCAAAGACAGATTTTCAGCTTTGGACAGCTTTGAAAACAGTTCATCAGAATTCATCCTGCCTCTCAAAGATGATATGGACTAAGAGACTTTATAACACAAAGCTGACTACTGGAGGGTGCGTGAAAGCCCATTTGGAGGAATTGAGGTAGCTTTTTCAAGAGGTGGCCAATAGAGAGGGTAGACATTCCGGAAGCCCATAAGTGTTTTATTTTATTGGGCAGTTTGCCAAAGGAATGGAATTTCCTAATGTACAGTCTGCAGACCACCAGGGAGAGTGATTTTTCTGTAGACCTGGTAGCTGGATGTATTCTGGAAGAGGTCCAACACAAGCAATTTGATTCCTGGATGGAGGGGAATAAACAGCCACAAATTACCAGACGCAATCAGAAGAGCACTGAAACAGAGGCACCTGTGGAGGAGGCAGCCTGCAGCTATGTGAAACGCTCTTTCTGATGCAAACAGCCTGGACTGTAGGCTGTTCAGAAGGACTGTAAGATGCCTGCACCTGATAGGAGGGGTGCATCTTCTCAGGCTGCAAGCCATGCCTTCGTAGCACAACACCATCCTGATGGTGCTGAGGAAAGAATTTGGTTACTTGGTAGAGGGGCTACACACAATATGGTTAATGATTTACAGTTGTTAAGCAATGTTAAAAATGCTTCCATAACCAATATTACCCTTGCAGATCGTGCTCCCAGCAAGGTGCAGAAAATGGGCACTGCATATGTGCCCTCTTTTGGTAAAGATTTTGAAAATAAGTTATATGTTAACAAACTAGATAATTGTATATTAAGTGTGTCCCAAATGACCACTGAGGGTTACAAAGTGATATTTGAGGGGGAACACTATACAGTAACAGAAAGGCATAACATGAATAATGTCTGTGCAAAAGGGATAAAGAAACATGGGTTGTATTACATGTTGCCTAAAGGGAAGGTAGCAAATGTGAACCCTGCAGACAATGTACCCAGCTTGTGGGGGCAATTAGCTAACACACATTGGAAACTGCCTAATGCAGTGTAGATGTGTACATTGCTATTGCTTAAAACAATTTGTAAGCTGCTCTGATAACCTGTGGCTGAAGAGCTGGGTATAAATAAATAAAAATAAATAAATAAAATAAATGTGCCCCCACATGATACGTGTGTTCATTACTACCACAGGCTAATGGACCATACTAGTTACAAAGGGTTAAAGGAGCTAATGAAAGTGTGCTCTGGTTTAAGCATGAAACACTGCCCAAGGTTCTTAGAATGTGCAGTGTGCAGGAAAGTTAAGGTGAAGGCTTTCCCTATTGCCAAAAAGACCCAATGTGTCACCAACAGACCCTTTGAAGTTGTCCACGCTGATTTAGCAGGCCCCAATAAGCCCACTGAAGGGGGTAACCACTATTTATTTGTGATAGTGGACAGACACACTAGGTATACATACATATACTTACTGAAGGAGGAAAGTCAGGCTGCAGACAGGTTCCGTGAGTGGGTGAACATGGTGGAATGAGGATTTCCTTCTCATAAGGTTTCAAGTCTAGTGACGGATAGGGGAGGGGAATTCTTATCCAACAGTCTGCAGACCTGGATGTGTAGGAGGGACATTAGACACAAGACCACAAACCCAGCATCTCCAGGGGAGGATGAGCTTGCAGAAAGGAAAATTGGGATGTTGAAGTGCATGATGGAGTGCATGATGGAAGATGCACAAGCCCCAGCTGGGCTGTGGGGGGACACAGTGAAGACTGCTGCTTACTATTTAAATAGACTGTGGATGTCTAGTGTCAACCAGACCCCATATTGTCTATTGTATGGTAGAGCACCAAACCTCAAGCCCCTGGGTTTTTTTGGACAATATGCAAATGTATTGATTCACCCGAGCCTAAGGAAGCCTGGGCAGCCTAAAACCAGGAGGCTGTGTTTCCTAAGCTATGAGGGTAATAAGTACATGTTTTCTCTCCATTCTGGAAAGGTTACATTCTGCAGGAGTGCAAACTTTGAAATGCACTCAGGGTGGGATAGATTGCATTGCAATCAGGAGGTGTTTGTTCCCTTGGGGAGGGATGTGTCAACAACTCCCAAAAGTCCCACAAATGGAGGGGTGGTAATGTCTGATGATGAAGGGGAGGCACAGGAAGAAAAGCCTGACACTTTACATGTCACTCCAACACACACACTGCCACAAACAAGCATTGAGCCTGAAACAGGGAGAGATAGCAGCAGTGCAAGTGAGGATGAGTCAGGCAGAACTAGGGTGCTCATCCCCAGAAGGTCAAAGAGGGTCACAAAGGCTCCTGACAAATTTGTTGTTCAGGAAGCCAGGCTATGCAATGTCATGGCAAAGGAGCCTGCAAGTTTTCAGGATCTCTTAAAACTTCCCCAGGAAGAGCAGGAGAAGTGGAACTAAGTGACTCTGAGTTCGAGTCACTAGTTGAGAGGAAAGTGTTCCAGGTAGTTGAGAGGCCCAAAGACCAAAAAGTTGTTGGTTGCAGGTGGGTATACAAGCTTACAGACATTCTCATGGGACACAAAATTGTAAGGCATGCTTGGTTGCGAAAGGTTTTTCGCAGGAGCGCTACACCAATTTTGAAAAAACCTTTTCACCTATAGCAAAGCCAGAAAGTCTTAGGTTAGTGTTAGCTGTATCACCAAAAGGCAGATGGTTGTGCAACACTTTGACTTTGAAACAGCATACCTGAATGCTGATCTTGAAGAGACAGTGTTCATGGAACAGGCCCCAGGGTATGACAGTGCAGGTGAGAGCAAGGTGTACTTGTTGCGCAAATTGCTCTACCTCTTGAAACAAAGTGCAGGTTGCTGGAACAAGTGCATACAACAAGTTTTGGTGTCACTAGGTTAACACAAGGAGCGTTGCAGATGCCTGTGTGTACACCAAGAAGGCAAGTGAAAGTGCTGTCATGCTAGTTATCTATGTGGACGACCTTTGTGTGGTAGTAAGGAGTGCCAGTGATATAAAGAAAGTGCAGGTGGAGTAAGAAAACCAGTTCAAGTTGAAGGACTTAGGCAGCCTGAGATATTATTTAGGCGTAGAGGTAGAAAGAACCGGTCTTGGAGAATTTTTCCTAAGCCAGAAGAAGAAGATTGACAGTGACTCTTTTTACAGACTAGGGAACACTGGTTATAGACCTCTTTGTGACCAAGGAGAACACCAAATGGCATCTGTACTGTTCAAGACGCAGAGGAATCTAGGAGATGCATTTCTCTTCAACTGGGCAGGCACTATGCTCTACACCTTTCCCCCCTTTCTGATACTCTTCAGAGTCATAGCAAAGATGCAACATGACAGGTTGAGCTGCATATTGGTAACTTCTTGGTGGCCCAGACAGCCGTGGTTCTCTCTGATTCTTCTATCGCACGGGAGGTTTCAACACCTCCCTCTCCAATGAGACACCCTATCACTCCAGGATGGCCAGATACTCCACCCCAACCTGGAAACAAGCAAGCTAACAGCATGGCTTATCAGCCAATAGTACCCCTGTCGGATACAGCTAGGACCATCCTACAGGCTGCCCAATGGCCTTCTACTCAAAGGACCTACCAAAACAAATGGCAGAAGTACTACAATTTCCTCAGCGACATGAGTATATCCCCTATCAATGCATCAGTCCCACTTCTCCTTGACTTCCTCGCCACCTTGTTGACAAAGGGACTTTCTCTCTCCTCTATCCGAGCTTATGTTGTAGCGGTATCCTGGAATTTCCAGCGCCTTGGAATGTAGTCATGTTTTAAGGACCCCTTAGTCTGCAGGTTCCTACAGGCATATAAGAACTTGCACCCTCCAGTGACTGGCCCAACTAACATATCAGACCTCCAATTAGTTCTACAGGCTATATCGGGAACCCCCTTTGAACCTATGGACATGGATGATGTACCCCTCCTGTCTCTTAAGACTGCCTTCCTGACCGCCATCATCTCAAGGTGGGCGAGTGAACTCTGTGCACTCAGGGCGGACACTCCCTATACCCAGTTCCATAGGGACATGGTTGTCCCCAGACCAGATGTGGCCGTTCCTACCCAAAGTGGTTTCATCTTTTTACCTGAACCAGTTTATAGTCTTGCCAATCACGATTGATGACCAGGGCTCCCGTCATCCACTCAATGTCAGGGTGGCCCTGGAGCTCTACTTGAATAGGATGGCACCTTTCCAGCATTCAAACAGACTGTTTGTCTGCTACTCAGGGCCTTAAGTAGCCTGGCAGTCTCATCACAGCAATTCTCCAAGTGGGTAGCATCTACAATCTACATTTCTTATGAGGTAATGGGTAAGCCCTTACCTTCCACAATACAACAGCAATCTCAACGGCATTCCTAAGAGGAGTGACTCTGCTAGACATCTGTTGAGCAGCCATATGGGCGACACTGCCCACCTTTGTGAAGAACTATAAATTAGACTCTACCAGGAATGATGGTTCAGCCCTAGGTAGGGCAGTGCTTATGTCATCACTCACCTGTGGTTGACAGGTTATTCCTTTGTCATTGATTTTAATATAATCTACCATTTTCCTATACTGTTGTCCTGTCTTTATTTGTTTAGGATACTCCCACCTTCCTGGTTCCTGAGCTTGCTAGTCTACCCATTGTGTGCATTCACAGAGACTACAAAGAAGAATGGGCTATTTACCGTAACTATAGTTCTTTGAGTGGTCTTCTGTGAATTCACACAAACTCGCCCCCCTCCCCTCTGATGTCCTACCTCTCACATTAATTTTAATAATGCGGCTATAAGGAACTGAGCAGTTGGTGAGAGGTGGGGGATTATACAGGCCAGCGGGGAGGGGGGCGGAGCTACCACCCAAAAGTTTGAGGTTTCTAGAAGTTTCTGAAGTGCTCTGTGCAGGTGCATGATTAACCCATTGTGTGAATTCACAGAAGATCACTCAAAGGACTATAGTTACGGTAAGTAACCCATTCTTCCATTGCTACTTATCCTCAGTTTGAAAACCACTGTTTCAGTCATTTGTAACTGAGTGTCAAAAGGTCAATTTTCTTTGTTTTCCCCTCAACTTCTCTTTTTCATGTGACTTCCCATTTGTTAATCTCACCCGTCAGTTGTCTTCACATCCTGGACAGTTTTCTTTATTCCAAGGTCCCCCTCACTTATGAAAAATCCACAACACCCAACCTTTTCTGTATAATGTGGAAATAATTACACAAGTTTACAATACTCTGAGTTTCCATGGCTGTGCTAACAAGCCTTCTTTTTTTAAAGAAAAGAAAAAAGAAAAACAGGATAGATTTTCCTTGGGTTTTTTTTCCCGAGCTGTGAGGACGTGTTCTGGAATAGTTTCTTTCTGACGTTTCACCTGCATCTGTGGCTGGCATCTTCAGAGAATGGTTGGGTAGGAGTGTGTGTGTGGAGTTTATATATTGTGAACCCCTGTTGAGGAGTATATGTAAATTTGTGGAATTGAATGGTTAGTTTCTGGGTATAGAAATGCAAGGATGATTAGTGTCTGTTTGGCTAATGGTTGGTTGATGGGCCATTATCTGCTGGAAATGCCCTTGTCCCTGGGTGGAATTCCTTTGTAAGTGTTGAGTTTTGATTCTATTGTTTTTCAAAATTGAAAAACATTAAAGTCCACACAGGCCACCCAGATCTGGTTTCCAAAATTTCAATGGACCAAAGGGCGCCACCATCTTGGGATGAAAGGTCAACCTGGAACAGGATAGTTCTTGAAAGTGGAAAAAATACTTTCACTAAAGATGTGTGGAGTTGTTAGTGATACAGTGTTACAAGGGAAATTTTAAAAGATTTAAGACATCTTTTTTGGCAAATCCCATCATTTGATACTTTTGCTCTCAATGTCACCAAAGATAGTTATTGAATGCAGCAGTGCTTATGTTTATGCCACAGGTACAAATTCAAGTGAATTATTCAGGGCAGCTTCACTCAAGTAAGAAATGTGTTATTCATATTTTATCTCACTTAGAAAGCCTGAGGGGCAGAAACAATATTCTAAAGCATTTTTAAAAATCTGGCTGGCTGGCTGTACACATTTTAAAAGTTGGTTTCTTATTGGAGCTGACAACTCATCTTCAGTATAAAGGTTGAAGGCCACTAGGCTATATCAGTGTCTGTCATTCTTTTCAAAACCAGGACCAGTTATTAATCACAATTTACAGGAGAAGACCCATTGAAGTTATCTCACGTTTTTGCCCCTGTTTTCACTACCTTCTTAAATTTTAAAAAAGAAAAATGACAGTGATGTTGCTAGTGCCACCAACTAGTTGAAGTTGACCACAGTAACTGTGTTAGACAGTTAGGGCAGTCATGACTGCTTGGAATTAACTTATTAACTTGTAAGTTATTAATTCATCATTTCCCCCCAGATAATTTAGTGTACCTTTCTAGAGTCCCCAATTAATTCTTAAGTTAAAAATATATTTTGATGAATTAGATCACTAGACTGTAAGAATTTGTTAAGGAAGATGTCTCTGTCACATTTAGTAAAACAAGAACGTTTGCTGCCTCAGGAAAAGAATTACTGAAATTGGGAAAAAAATGTCATACGGCTTTGCTGTAGGCAGACTGATCTGTGTGATTTCTTTGAGTAGATGGAATGGAGGATGGAGGAGGACAGAGAAAATATTCTGGAGCAGAACATCTGGATTTGTGGAACAAAAGAAGAGCTGGGTTTGAGAAAGAAGAAAAGAAGAAAAGAGGGAAAAAGTGAGTAATGGAATGGAGATGGGGTGGAGTCAAAAGTGATTTCTTTGCTTAGCTGGAGACCAAGGCCATCAACCAGCCAAGGCATTTTCAGAATGTCATGTCTTTAAGGCCTGAAAGGCAGGTGCTTCTCCGCATGGAGGGAAAGTGTTTGGAAGTTTGGGGGTAAGGAGGGCTGTACTCTCTTCAGTAAAATCTTCTCATCTACTGATTATTTTCTGAACTGGTTTCTATTGTATACTGTAGTACAGTATAAAATTCATATTTTGAGACCTATAGAGAAGGCTGAAAAGCAGCTCCTCGTCCCCTGGCCCTAGCTTGTAGGAAAATATTTTGAGTCTTTCTGGAGTGTGAGGATGCAGACGTTTTAGTAATTCCTCCCATTGTTTATATTCTGAACTTATTTCTATTGTATATTATTGTATAATATATATTATAATGTCCCTGCTTGCTCAAGGACAGCAACATTTGTCAGAGAGAGAGAGAAGAAGAGAGAGATTATAATATTATTTTAAGTAAGCTGCAATGAACTCCTTCACAATTCCTTAGCATGTTACTCACATTGTGCAAGGCTTTCAAATAATTAATTTTGTCCTCCTTCTCCTCTTCATCCCCATATCCTTCTCTTTTGGGTTCTCCCTCTTCCTGTCTCCCACCCCTTTACATTCTGCTTTTTACCCACTCTTCTCCTCCTTCTTACTTTTTAATTATACAAGTAAGATAAGACGGGTGCAAAGAAGAGTGGGCTGTTCAGTATCTGATCACTAAAAATGCAGATGTTACATACTGTATTTGGGATCCCTGGCTCTGGCCTATATACAAAACTTGTACTCTATCACTGTTCTTTGCCAATCACACATCTTCAATGGGAGTGGGGAGGAAGAAAAGATGCAGTGATTCAGTTGTGCAGAAAAATACTCTGCATATACTCAAGAGACTCTCAAAATGTTCAGATTAAGAATTCTCCACTCTTGATTCATTGACTGATCTTTGCAGCTATCCATTTATTGCTGTACTAGCAGCAGATCAATACCTTCTAATTCAAATATACATCTTCTTAACTTTTAATAAAAAGCATTTTAAGTGTGAACAAATTGTATGTGTTGGTAGAGGTAGAAAGAAAAGAGATGCAGATGTGTGACCAACTTAATTAAAAAAAAGTGAGATGAGATTCCTTGACTTAGCATAGCCCTTCTGAACCTGACCATTCCCAGATGTGCTGCATTCCCACTATTCTTAGGCAACAATCCATACTATTGTGGGCTTTGTAGCCCATGTGAGGACTAAAGTTGGAGGCAGGCAACTTTACAAGGACAAAAAGGAGCCAGTAACAAAATGCACTTCCTTATAGTCAACGGTGATAATCTCCATACCATTCTCCATAAGCATCATGGCCTAGATACACACTAACATCATGATCAAGAATTAAATTTATCATACAGTACCAAATTAAACAATTTCAATTAGCATTTATGTTAGTGAATTCATTTTCTAATTTTTAATGTTTAACATTATCAAATTAATTTTCAAATGTAAAATTCTAAGATCTATCAACATATAAACCAGCCTTATACTAAGAGAAGCTACCTCACTCTCACTATAGAATGAGAGTCTAAAGGTCTAAACCATGAAAAAGTGGGGCTACCCATATTTTCTCAATTTCTGCTACTGGTAATTACAATTGACCCTCCGTATCCATGGGTTCTGCATCTACAGATTCCATCAAACATGGCTCAAAAATATTGTGTGTCGGGGAGAGGGGAGGATTTGAAAAAGCAAACCTTGCTGTTTGTCATTTTATGCAAGGGGCACCATTTTACTAAACCATTGTGTATGATGGGACTTGAGCATCCATGGATTTTGGTATCCACAGGGGGTCCTGGAACCAATCCCCAGTGGATACCGAGGGCCCACTGTACTCTGCTATCAAGAATTACAGCCATAGGTTTTCCTCAACTTTACTATCTAAAAGCCTTTAACTTTTTGCTCTGTGGGACCACCACTACCACCCTAATACACCCTCAAAACTTCTTTCAGTTTTAAAAAACAAAACCTGTCCCCATGCCCCTGGGGTGTGTGGAAGCAATTTTGCCACAGTTTTGCAGGGGGTGGGGGCAGACCTGTTTTTGGTCTAGGGTAGACTACTACTAAACTAGAAAGCAAAATGGAAATTGACTTCTGGTTTACTTCCTAGCTTTTAAAAAGGCATTTCTTGGGCTTAAAACAGTCTGGGAGGGCACAACATGGCAAACTAGCTGACATTTTGAGTTTTATTTTTAAATTGTTTTTGAAAGGGGCAGGGACATTGGCTTATCCTTTTTAAAGCTTATCCTTTTTAACTGTCCTTTTAAAGGACAATTATTAGCGTAGATGGTCAGAACAGGGTGAGTTTGTGTACATGTAGCAGTTTGCACATTATACCGTGATGGTTCAGTGCCTGGTGGGATGCATGTAACCTGTGATGCTGCACTCTGTCCAGCCTGTGTTCATGTATGTGCAAGCATGTGTGCATATGTATGGGAAAGGATGCAGATGAAGGAATCCCTTATGACTCAACAGAGTACAACTGAAATATTACAGTAGAAGTCACAAAATAATGCCCAACTCTGCTCTGAGCATTTTTTCTTATGACTGTTGTAGGGAGAATTTTATAGCTATAAGAGTCATTCATACATCTTCTGATTTCCAGCCCAAATGGCTAAGAATGAAAACAACACCATGCCCTACACTTTTCTCTTTTACCATTGCAGTACTTGCCCATGCACTAAATCTTTGAATGAAAATGGAGAACGCATACACACACATTTTAGAACTCCTTCCCATAAAGTATTTCGTCCCTCTATTATGGACAAGTTGCTTACCTGTAACTGTGGTTCTTTGAGTGGTCACCTGTGTACTCACACAAACAGGTTATCTGTGCCCATGCAGAACACAGTCCAGACCTTTCTAGAGCTGTTATGTAAGCTTTTGGGTGGTAGCACTGCCCACTTTATCAGCATATCAGCAAGTTACCACTTAAACCCTCAGTTCCATGGATGCCACAAAGCAGCAACCAGAGGGACAGGGTAGGCAGGACATGATGAGGAGAGGTTGCACAGGTGTTGTGTGAGTTCACAGATGACTACTCAAAGAACCACAAATATAGGTAAGCAATTTGTCCTTCTTGTCAGTTTGTATCTTTGAAACCTCCCTGGTAATGAGTGGAAATGGCAGAAATGTGTACACGAGAGGGCCCATCCATCATAACAGGAAGGTATCACCCTTCAAATTTCTCTTGCAAGACCTCAAGCAAAACAGGTTGCATTGCTTGTTGTATTGGGAGGCGAAGATATCTAGCTGAGGGTAGCCCCACTTCTGAAACACTGAGTGGAGTACCCTGGGCTGAAGCATCCACTCATGGAAATATGCCAGGGACCAATTCAATGCATCTGCAAGGGAGATGGATGGCCAAAAGAGACACCTTTTTCATTGTGCACCATTGCCAGTTCTGTAGGTTAATTTGAAGTAGTGAATAGGACCTTGTTCCTCCTTCTCTGTTCAGGTAATTCATTACCATTGTCTTTTCTATGATGACCTGAACAACCCAGTCCCACATCAAGGATTTGAAGGCTTGAAACACCTTCTCTACTGAAAGCATTTTTAGCACACTGGTGTGGAGTGTTGACTCTGAAACTGTCCACAGGCCCTTTACTGGGAGGCCCCTGGCATGCACCCTCCAGCCTATGAGGGAGGTGTCAGTCATAATTGAGACCTCTGGTTTGAGTGGATGAAATGGCACCCCAACACGAAGATGAAAGGGATTGAGCCACCAGTTGATCGAACGAAACACAGACCTCGGGATCGTGAGGCGAAGACGTGGGGAATTGTTCAGAGCATCGAAGTATGAGAGGAGCCAGAACTGTAGGACTCACAAGTGCAACCTTGTGAATCGTGTGATAGGAATGGTTGTGGTCATGTGCCCAAGAAGGACCTCGGTGATTTTAGCAGAAACTCAACATTGCAGGGCAGCTTGCAGCCAGCAATCGAAAGGTTGATAGAATTCCCAGGAGTGGATGGGTGTATGAGATCGACTGTTGGTACTGAAGCTGACTGGGCAAGTTTCACAGTTGACAATTCTGAAGGCAAGTTATACTTGGTGAGAGATCTCTTAGTAGCAACTCTAACAGAAGAGCCTGAGGCCATTGGTACTGAAGTAGCCCAAGGAGGTACTGAAACTGTGGCTGAAAGCAGAACAGATGGTTTCAATGCCTGTTCATGAAGCAGAACTTTTAAATGGGATTCACTGTTCTTCTGAGCTTGCAGCATAAAAGCCTTGCAGTGGGAACAAGACCCAACACTGTGCCCTTCTCCTAGACACAACAGGTATTGGGAATTACCATTGCAACCTGGGAATTTTGCTTCACTGTTGATGCAACACTTGACAATGCCATAAGGAAAATGTCAGGGAAAATGGGTATTGTAGTCAAAAATATATAGATCCTGAGATGATTTTTCCTTAGGCAAAAGAGGTGCTTGTAAATTGCTAGGCCATCACAGACGTTATTGTTGTTTTATTTACTGTGTCTTTGCTTTCAGGGTTAAAGTGAGATCATCTCTCTCTGTGTCTGGGAAAAAGCCAGATGTCTTCTTATCTCCTAAGTTCACACAGAACTAGACTGGATGTTTTGAGAAGAATCCTGCTGTAAGGGAGGGGGGAATTTTGTGTGTTTAAACTGTGTGTTTAAGCAGTCTCTTTGCTTCAGAGGGAGAGAGAAGAAAGATGATTTTTTTCTTAAGCTCTGTAAGTTTGACTTTTCATAGTCATGATGTAGCCTGTTTTAATTAGCTGCTTTAGCTTTTCAATAAAGCAACGAAAGGACATTTGGTCGTCGGTCTCCATGTTTTTGCACAAAGTATGCAACCTTTTGCCCAAACCTCATGTTTCTGCTGTGTTCTGCTAATTGTCCCACTGCCCAGGAAGGCAGGAGGGCGTATACTGTGACAGAGAAGCCGAGAGTGAAAAAAATCTGAGGTCAAACTGAAGAGACATAATGCCAAATTCAAACTGCAAGCCAAAGAGAAGCCAAAGAACAAGCTGAAAGTTTTTTTTTAAAAAAAACAGTAGGACAAATTTGAGGAGAAAACAGCTCAAGAAAGTCATTCCTACAATGCTGCTGACATGGCAAATGAAAAAAAGAACTGTGAGGGTTTAGGTGGGAATACGGTGATATGCTGAGGTAAAGTGGGAGCGGCTACCACCAGAAAGCTTACATAACAGCTCTAGAAAATTCCATCTGTTATTTTTATCTTTGACTCTGTGTTTCTTCCTGGCTCTACTGGTCTACATAGGGCTAAAGATGCTGAACATTATGCAAGCTCTTGCATTACCATTTGAATTGATATAATTCTCCAATATAAGACCAATACACATGTGGACTTGGGGGTTTTGCATAACAAGAGACCATGAAGAAGAACAATAATTGCCAATTTTGAAAAACAAATTTAAATGCTTAAATCTATGTGTTTTATTTCATTAATAAGGAAAATATCTCAGTGTAGGAGAAAACACACACACATATACACACACATACAATTTATTTCAGTTCAAAAAGCAACTGGCATTAAAAAATTACAACCAAGAACCCACTGAAATAAAATGGTTTTTACAATTCATTCTTGTAAAGGTTGCACTTCTGTTATTCACCATTCCAGCTGTGCCTTTTTCACAGTGGCTGCTCTCTATGTTCTCTCCAGAACAACACAGGTTAATCAAATTTCTGCTTCCTCTATTGAAAAAGCCCCTATTTCTTTTCTTTCTCTCATTCTGGAATTCCCTCTCAAATCCATTTCAATTCCACACTAAGCTATGATGGGTTTGCAAAAATCAATTTCCCAAGCCAACAGAACAACCATGATTTCAAAACAAAATAACTTTCAATCCTCTTTGTAAGTCACATTACAGGAAGGCAGAACAAAAAAAAAAAATACTGCTAAAGGAAAGGCATCAGTATTTTCCTATGGAAAATCAATAGAGCCTTCAGCACAGGATTAAGCTCTTCAGTCTTATAAAGCTCCTTCTCCAACCAATGGTAAAGCATGTGGGGTGTTCCTCTTCAAATGAGTGAGTCTGCTTGAAATGTTTCCAGATATTTTAGAAACTGCCTTATGGAATGACAGGACTACTGAACACTTCACCAGCCAAGATGAAATGTGGTACCGATAGGTACATGTTGTTATAGAAGGTGATCACTCAATTATAGGATTTCAATTTGACCAAATTCTACTACCTTGACTCCAAAGGGGGGGGCAGTAAACTAGTTTTTGATTAACTCCTCTGACTATCTTCCTATCTATCCATTGATCCACCTCCCTCCCTCTCTCTTGAGTGAGTATATATTGCCATTAAAAACTTAGGGGTGAAATGGAGAATGGGGTAAAAATGCTATGAAGGTGGAATCCAGGCAGACCTTCAGTTTGTTTCTCTCTTGCTGTTGTTGTGTGCCTCTAAATCATTCCTGACTTATGGAGACTCTATGACAAACCTATCATGGGTCTTTCTTGACAGAATTTGTTCACCCTGGGTTTGCCCTTGCCTTCCTCTGAGAGAGTGTGGTTTGCCCAAGGCCATTCAGTAGTTTTCCATATCCGAGCGGGGATTTGAAACCTGGCCACCGAGTGTCCTAGACCATCACTCAAACCAGTACACTACATTGGCTCTTTGTTTTTCTCTAGGATGTTATAAGCCTTGGAACTACAATCAATCCTCTCTCTACTGTGGATTCTCCCTGATGTTCTTCTTGAGTTGTGTTGTGGTAGCTCATACCTGGGAGGGATGGGGGACATGCTTCCCTTGCACATGGGTGAACTCCATCCATTTGTAGCCCATCCCCAAAGCACTTGCAAAAAGAGATCTCACATTCATGGCCTAAAATGATACTGCATTAGGCTTCTCCAGTCAATAATTTGCTTAATTTACTCAAGGGGTAGACAACTGTAGAAGGGGCAATCTTCTGTTCCTGGAACCTAAAGTCCAAAATAAACAACAAAATGGGAAGAGGCCAGCTGTCAATTTCTGGTTTTGAATATCTTTTTATATTCACTGTGGGGGTGGAGGGCTTGGAATCTATTTACAAGATGAATTGCTGTTCCTGCAGGATTCCAGGAGAGGCAACTCACCTCCGGTTTTGGCTAAAAAAACGCCATTCTACAGAGCCTAGAAGGATCAAGGGCCACCAAAAAGGCTTCACTTGGTTCACCCCGGCTATAGTCATTTTATTGTTGGTATCAGATACCCCCCCACACACAAATACCCCTTTAAAAATATGAATTATGATATGACAAAGCCTGATTTAATGGATATGCTGGAGAGGAAAGAGTTGTTACCCACTGAAATTCTGGCCAAAATGGCAGAAAGAAATTGAAAGGATAACAAGTATTCAGCAGATTAAGAATGGTACTTATCCACTCAGATTGCCTTGGAGAGCAATGTCCTTTGGAAAAGATACATTGACTCCAATTAGAACATGACAAACGATGTTGTTGTTAACTGCCATAAAGTTGACTTCAACTTATGGAGATCTTATGAAAGAGAGAACTCCAAGTCACCCTATCATCAACAGTCCTGCTCAGGTTTTGTAGGCTCAGGGCTGTGGCTTCCTTGATTTAGTCTATCCATCTGGAATGTGGCCTTCCTCTTTTCCTATTGCCTTCCACCTTTCCAAGCATTATTGTATTTTCTAGTGAGTCATGTCTTCTTATATTTTTATTTATATTAGTTATTTATACCCCACTCTTCAGCCACAAGGCTATCGAAGCAGCTTACAAACTGTTTTAAGCAATAGCAATTTACACTGCATTAAGCAGCTTCCAATGTGTGTTAGCTAATTGCCCCCACAAACTGGGTACTCATTTTACCAACCTATGAAAGGATGGAAGGCTGAGTGAACCTTGGAGCCCTCTGGAATCGAACTTGCAATGTGGCAACTTGCAGTACTGGCATCTAACCACTGCACCACCAGTGCTCCCTTTTTATGACATGGCCAAAGCACAACATTCTCAGTTTAGTCATCTTGGCTTCTAGGGAGAGTTCAGGCTTGATTTCCTCTAGGACCCATTTATTGGTCTTTGGTAGTGAATTCTTCTCTGGCACTACATTTCAAATGAGTTGATTTTCTTCCCATCAGCTTTCTTCACTGTCTAGTTTTCACTATCATACATAGAAATTGGAAGTACAATGGCATAGACAATCCTATCTTTAGTATTCATTTATGTTTCTTTCCACTTCAGGATCTTGCCTAGTTCCTTCATAGCTGACCTTCCTAGTCTTCTTCTGATTTCTTGACTGCAGTCTCCATTTTGATTAATGACTAAACCAAGGTACGGAAAATCTTGAATTATTTCAATGCCTTCATTGTCTATTTTAATGTTATGTAAACCATCTGTGGTCATTATTTTTGTTTTCTTCATGTTCAACTGTAAAACTGCCTTTGTACTTTCTTCCTTTACTTTCTTTAGTACAGTTGTCCCTCCGTATCCACAGATTTGGTATTCACAGATTTGGTATTCACAGATATTCATGGCTTGAAAATATTCTTTAAAAATAAGAATCCAAAAAGCAAACCTTGATTTTGCCATCTTATATAAGGGACACCATTCTGCTATGCCATTGCATATAATGGGACTTGAGTATTCACGGATTTTGGTATCCACGGGGGTTCCTGGAACCAAACCCCAGTGAATATGAAGGGACAACTGTAATTGTTTCAAGTCTTTGCTGTTTTCTGCTAGTAGTATGGTATCATCTGCATATCTTAAATTGTTGATGTTCCTTCCTCCAATTCTCATGCCTCCTTACTCCCAGTCTAATCCTACTTTACGTATGATATGTTTAGCACAAAAGTTAAATAGATAGGGTGATAAAATGCAGCCTTGCCTGATTCCCTTGCCAACTGGAAACCATTCCATTTCTCCATCTTCTTTCCTGACAGTAGTCTCTTGTCCTGATCACAGGTTATGCATCAAGCCAACCAAATGTTGTGGCACAGCCATTTCTTTAAGAGTGATCCATAGTTTTTCAAGATCTACACAATCAAAGGTTTTGGAATAATCTATAAAGCACAGGCTGATTTTCTTCTGAAATTCTTTGGTGCACTCCGTTATCCCACATGTATTTGCAATATGATCCCTCATGCCTCTTTTCCTGAACCCAGCTTGGACATCTGGCATTTCTCACTCCATATAGTAAAAGTCTCTTATAGAATTCTGAGTATCACTTTGCTCACATGGGAGGTTAATTTGTACCCTGGTGTACCCTTTCTTGGGGATTAGAATGTATACTGAACACTTCCAATCTGTGGGCCTTTCTTTTGTTTTTCATATTTGTTGACAGGTTTTAGTTAGAACCAGAATAGATTCTGTCTCTGTAGCTTGAAGTAGCTCTATTGGTATGCTAATCTATACTACAGTATATAATAAAAGTACCCTTCACTTCCTTTCTTACCTCCTTTATGTGCCTGGTAAGTCACACTTACTGTCAGGAACTCTGCAAATGGGACATCATGATGGGATGGAATGAGATAAAATGTGATGTCAGAGACTTCATCACAGTAACCCAGTCTTTTAGAACACTGGTTTCCAACCTTGGGCTCCCAGAACCCACAGCCACCATAGTTAATGGTGATAAGGGATTCTGGAGGTTATAGTCCAGTCACATCTGGAGACTTTTCAGCCAGGAAGCCACTGTTCTAGAACCTAGAAAAGTGGCTATTAACCTTTTCTTTACCAGGGAGCCCCTTTAAATATTTTTTGTTGCTGCAGATGCCTAAACTTAATTCAAGACTTAAAACATCACCAACAAAAATAACAACAATAATAATACCTAAGAGTAATAATAATAATACCTGATAATAATAATACAATTACACCATCCATTAACCCTTCCCTCAGAGGCACTGGAGGGGAGGGAAGTCTTTTCTCCTGCTTTTCCTTGCA
Organism: Gambelia wislizenii; assembly: GCA_030847615.1. NCBI lineage: Eukaryota > Metazoa > Chordata > Lepidosauria > Squamata > Crotaphytidae > Gambelia > Gambelia wislizenii. Next base: position 77,733,332 of record JAUMIR010000006.1, on the reverse strand, counting down.
AATTTGTGGCTGGAACGAATTGAACAGCAATATGCAGGCCAAGCCAGCTGGCCAGTCAGCCTTTGCCTCGGCTCCTGTTGTGTGGGCTGAGCAGCTTTCAAGCCTTCACAGACGGCATGGCCCCCTGGGGGTCCGCAGACCACAAGTTAAGAACCATTGACCTAGGACATTAATATTAGTCACTTAAGGCAGCAACGGGATGGTGGAGTAGAGGCTCCCTTTGTCATCTTATTTAAAATACTAAGTTACCTGACAAACATAAAGATCAGGATCCAAAGGACTACTTTAAGCAAATCAAATGGCTTAGGTATGCTCAGAATATTTTTTTTTGTAAAGATTTCTTTTGGAAGTCCCTTTGGTTTCCAAAGCTGCTTGTTGTATATGGTATTTGATGGTGGTGGGACTGTTAAAGAACCATCTGCCAATATCCCATTTGGATAAGGACAAATAATCACATATTTCTTTGGATCCCAATTTATGAAATTTAACTTCTCATTTCTACTTCTGCCTCCAGAAAGTGAACTAAGCTTGGTAAATATGAAAATTAAACATGATAAACAAGAAGAATCAAGTCTAACTGGCACATAGCCTTAACATGACCTTCAAAATGCCAAATTTCCAGCTGACAAAGCAAAGAGGCTGTAATTTTTTAAAAACCCTATTACCTTTCTGAATAATTAAGCAGGCAGCTCCTTACAGTGACATTTCCAACACTGACCCATAGATTTGATTTTCCCGTATCTGTAATAGGTTGGCATTTTTTGTTTGTTTCATGCACCATTTTAAAATTAAACATATAATCTTTAACCCCCATCATCCGAGGTGTAAACAGCCATAAATCTGCCCAGAACAGAGCAAGCTTGGGAGACCTCAGAGGAGACTGTACAAAAATCCATTAGTGTGCTGCAAGCATACAAGTGGGAATGGAAGATGGCTTTGCTGCCTTGTTACTAGAAATTCATACAGTATTGAACAAATCAGCTGTGATTTTTACAGCAATAAGGTATGAATAAAACCCTTTATACTGTCTGCTTTATTTCTGTGGACAGACATATAGGAATGGGAGGCAGAAATGAATTTCATTCCTCGGTATCACATGGAAAGCATTTCTTTTAGAGTGGAATAACACTCAGCCACTCCTATATATGAAATGTCAGAAAAGTCATGCTTCCTTGGTAAAAGATAACCCCCTGCAGTCTTTAGCAATAATTTACTGATACTGAGGAACTTGCCTTGATCCAGAAGGAAGAAGTAGAGGAACAAAATTTAAATCAAGAAATAGTGCCAGCTCATGGTTTCCATGTCAGTGAGGGAATGAATTACTCTGGGTTTTAGTCTGAAAGTTAAAGAATGGTGCTGCACTCCACCCCTCTTCCCAATAGACTCAAACCTCAGAGAATACATTCAAAGAATGAACTAAAACCCTGAGTGGGTTCACCGTCCTACTAACTGGAACCCACACTGTCAGGGGAGAAAAAAAGAATATATGATCACCTTTTGATGCCATATTGTATGATCAAAGCACTATTGATAAGGTCTAGTGAATAACTAGGGCAGCATGACAGAACAGAATCATGAAGACAATTTTTTTAAAAGTCATGGAAGTCTTTGATCTTTCCACACTGCAGAGCACATGGCTCAGGTCACTTCATTTTCTCTTTTTCATATGCTGATCTGTCAAGAGGCTGCTATGCTTTGGGATGGCTCTGTCTGTAACTTGCTGCATACTTCTGCCCACTAAGCACATCACAACAACATCACCAATACAAGTGGACAAAGGAACACCATGTGCTCCCAGACTGGATCATACTGAAATGGGAACTGTTTTGCTAGATTGTTAGGGATGGAAAGCAGGGATTTAAGGACATTTGTGATATACAGAGGCTCAGATGTTTTCACATAGACCCTCTGATGGCATAATGATTAGACATGGTTTGCTTTTCTTAACTAGGATTAAGTCTTACATCTGAATACTAAGCCATTATTTAAAAAAACCAGCTGCACCTTTGAATATAAAACCATGGCATGAAGCAGGTTTGCAAACTTCTGAGTATGCTAACCATGGTTGTGCTTCTATCTGAACAACTGTACAAACAAGTAACTTTAGATTCTGGACATAATGGTCTTATGCCTCCTCTTGTTTTTATGTAGTATTTTTTATTTCTTATTTGTGACAAAGCCAGCCAGGTGTATCTTCCTATTAATTCTGCATAGTGGGGTCCTGGACTTGTGCTCTGAAGTCCTGTCCCATTAGCATCACTTTATCTGTACATAGTTAAGGCACCTTCCTATCTGCATGCTTCCAAGGTGAAAAGCAGATTTTGCTGTTGTCCCTCTATAAATGCCCTTAGGTGTTGGGAATGAAATTCAGAAAATTAAATCAGAGTTCTACTATATGTTTGCTATCTTAACCAGGATTTAGGCAACAATTCATGGTAAGCATTTGGACGGGCTTATTTTGCCCAGTTTCAGGGTTTGCCCCCAGCTCAGCAGTTTTACACCCATAAAACAAGAGTGGCCATTCCAGGGGAATGGAGAACAAAGCCTTTCATTTGTTGTATATTGGGGGTGGGGGAGTTACTAGTGCTCTAGCTGTTGCTGCTTCTTTAACACTGTATGATCCAGGTTTGTGGTGGTCTACTGTTCCTTCCCCATCTCCTTATTTAAAAGCAAAACCTCTGCAGTTGGAGCAAAACCTTACACTACTGCCATCTTTCCCTATTGCTACCATGCCCCTAGATTTTAAAGTGGGAGGGGGAGGAGAAAAAATTTGATTTTAAGTTATTGTAAGGAAAAAAAGATGCAGCTGTTGGAGGTGCAGCTAAGCTGCATGCTTGCAGTGAACCAGACAAAATATCTTGAGTCCCCTGCCCCATAGCCTGAAAATAACAACAACAAAATGGCCATCTAAATTTGGTATGCGTAATTCACTGGGGAAGATATTCCTCTCTGGCCCTAATTGACATTAACTATGGGTATTACATGAAATGTGGTGGGTTTTGTCTTGATTTAGGCCATGATATTGAGAATGCAGCTGCGCTGGGCAGGGCACATTTCTAGGATGGAGGACCATCGCCTCCCAAAAATACTACTCTACGGTGAACTCGCCACAGGTCAGCGTAAGAGGGGTGCTCCAAAAAAACGATACAAAGACTCCCTGAAACAACATCTCAGGCTTGGCCAAATTGATCACCAACAGTGGTCCGCCCTGGCCTCACATCTGGAGGCATGGAGATGCACTATCCACAATGCTGCAGCCTTATTTGAGAACTCATGCCAAAGAAGTCTTGAAGAGAAATGACAATGCAGAAAGAATCACAACCCAAAAACATCACCCAAGGAGCCCTTCTGCTGTGCTTTCTGCAACCGGACTTGTTTATCTTGGATTGGCCTTTTTAGTCATCAGCGCGCTTGCAGAAAGCGCGGGATGAGTCCTTCCTGAATCTTCGTTTGCGAAGAAAAGCCAGAGAGAGGAAAAAATGTATTTTAAAAACATGTACTGCCAATTTCCCCATCTGCTTATAGGTGAGAAATTTGTAGCATATATTCCTAATCCATATACATGCAGAGTTTTTTTTTTTTTTTAAATCTTCAAACCTCACAAAATACCCACTTTCCCCAAGACTCCAATTAAATGATATACTGGAAGAAACAACATGTGGGGTGGTCAGCTACAAAGGCCTGATTTGCACACTGTGGCAAGACATTTCTTAAAAATAAATTCTCTGTCTGCTGCTGAATCAACCCTGCTTGGCTTCTCCTATTAGGAGCCAAGAGCAGCTAAACAAGCCAGACAGTCTCTGCCTGTGGTTTGCTCAACTCTAAGGTTTATGACATCTGAACATGGAACATTGGCATGTACATCTCCCAACAAACCAGCAACTCTATCTTAACAGAAGAGCAACAGACTTATGTTCCAGATCTGAGCATTGTATTAGAGTGACAGAGGGGCCATTTACACAGCAAAATAAATCCGCTAAGAATTCGCCAAGACTCCTTATAGTTCTCACATGTTTCGGTTCAAAGTCACCGTATTCAGAAGGAGGGGGGCCAACAAACCCAAAAGTCACACAGTAAAAGCTTTCGCAGTTTTCCCTGACTTTAAAAAAATTTTTTTAGAAGGTTAAGCAGTATTGGCTGTGTGAATTACCAGCAACAATTGTGAAGCAGGGGCTCACAGCAGAGCTAAGATGCCATTGGCCATTGGTCAGAGGGGGTGGGCTTGAAAGGGATGGCTTGCAAAAATTTACCACCATTTTTTCACCCCAGTGTATTACCCTTCCCTGTTCTGCTGCTGTCGCTGTCGTTGGGTCTCAGCCTTTGTGTGGGAGAGGGTGGCCAGAGGCCCAAGGACAGCAATGGCACCGTACCATTGCTGTTGTTGGGTCTTGGCCAGTGCAGAGGCTTAAACTGCGCCGCTCCCAGGGCCTCCCTAAGGCCAGTGCCTTCGATGTGGGGGGGAAGGGTGACCGGAGGCCCAACGACAGCAACGGTGCCATGTCTTTGGTATCATTGGGTCTTGTCCAAGCTCCCACTCCACGCCACCCCAGAGCCCTCCAAGGCCAGCACATTCAATGGGGGAGTGGAGGCCCACGGACAGCAACAGCGCTATGCTGTTGCTATCACTGGTGCTCAGTCGTGCCCCCACCCCACACCCCAGAGGCCCCAGGATGATGCTGCAGGAGGACAGGTGAGAAGTGGGACTGTCAGTCCCATCATCAGCCACCCTTTCCCCCACTGGTGCCCCTCCCTCCTTACCTGCCCTTCTCTTCCCATTCGCAAACAGCAAACGGGGAAGAGAGAGGGGGGAAATGGAGGAAGAGGCAGCAACTGGGGAAAGGTGGGCAGTGGGACTCTGAGTCCCATCGACCAACTCCCCTCTACGGCACCCTCTTCCTCTACTTCCCTCCCCCTCTCTCTTCCCTATTTGCTGCTTGTGAACGGGGAAGAGAAGGGAGAGGCAGGAGGGAGAGGCAGCAGCTGGAGAAAGTTGGGCGATGGGACACTGGGGTGTGGGGTGGGGGCGCGACCGAGAGCCAACAATAGCAACGGCACAGCCCCGTTGGGGTCATTGGGTCTCCAACCACCCACCCCCACAGAAGGCAATGGCCTTGGAGGCCTCTGGGGTGGCGTGGGTTGGGGCTCAGACAAGACCCAATGATAGCAACGGCATGGCACCGTTGCTGTCATTGGGCTTCTGGCAGCCCCCCCACCTAAGGCACTGGCCTTGGAAGCCTCGGAGCTGTGTGGCAGTTTAAACCACTGTGCTGCTTCCCAAGGCCTCTGGGGCGGTGTAGTGTGGGGGCGCAGCCAAGACCCAACCACAGCAATGGAACAGCGCCATTGCTGTTGTTGGGCCTCTGTTCGCACACACACATGCACACACTGAAGGCGCTGGCCTTGGAGGACTCTGTAGCGGCATGACTATGAACCAGGGCCTCTGGTTGATGTCAGCAGTGGGGGGGCAGCCAAGACCCAATGACAGCAATGCTGCTGCGCTGTGCCTGGGGCTGTCGTTGTGCCTCCAGCCGCTCCCCCCACACCGCAATCGTCCTTTCTGCCCTGGCAAGAGATAGGCCTCCATGACTGCCAGTCACAGAGATCACGCCTCCCCATGTGAACTGTAAATTCGGAAAGCTTTCAGATTTTATCAGAGGAATGACTTTCCGGAGAAAGTTGTGTAAACTAGTAGGCACTGGTTCGAAAGAGAAGTAAGCCGGCATTTTTCAAATTAAAAACTGTCGTGTAACTGACCCCAGAGAGTTACTGACTAATTCAGCTGCTTCCTCTGGTGCAACATGCACTTACTTAGAAGTGCAAGTTCACAATAATTGGCTTAAAATTTAATACTTGCTTTGAAATAATGTCAGAATAACATACCTTTTAAAGGTTTTTAGTATAAATGTAATGTAACCACACATGTCGACTAAAATTCCTAACTCTGGGTATAGCAGTTAAAGCATAACACTGGGACTTGAAAAATCCAGGTTGAAGTGCCACTGAGCCAAGAAAATGGAATGATTGCCTTGGAGGGTGGTAGACTCCCCATCTTTGGAAGTCTTTAAATGGAGCTTTGACAGCTATCTTTCAAAGGTGCTTCTGTTGTGTATCCTGCATGCCACAGGGTTGGACAAGATGGCCCTTGAAGTCTCTTCCTACTCTAAGATTCTGTGATTCTATAAAAATCACTGATTGATCTTGAGGCCATTCACTCTCCATCAGCCTGATCTCAGACGATTGGCATGATGATACAATGGGGAGGAAGAGAGCCATTTGTGGGAGAATCTACATGACATCAGCATGTTTTGAGTTGCTCCTGAATCTCCTTCAGATTATTTTTGACCCAAGTCAGTCCCTGGCATGCCACACTAGTATTTTTAGTCTGACTCGGAACTGGTTTTGCAACCTACATGTAAGTGTAAAATCAGAGTAATGGGGTATGCTAGCAGCATGCACATGAGCCTCTCATTAGCATACTTGCTTATATTTTAAAAATCCTGGCATACTGTGACATCCAAACACATGGAAAAATTTGGAAGGAAGCTCCATGTGAAAAAGTCTTTTCCCAGCAGCACAAAAGATGATCACCTGGTATTCTTTCAAATGATTGAAAGCATTTAAGGCACAGCATTTTAAACACACACATATGCTCCTAAAGAAACTCATTCTCTATTTTGCTCTGAAATTAAACTATTCTATCAGCTATAACAGAATGGCCTAAACAAAAGCAGAAGCCTTAATGCCTCACTTTATGTGAAATATTAAACACCAGCAATGTTTTTGCTCCCTAGCTGATATAACAGCTCTGTATAATTACCCCTAAAGGCCATTTGATTTATAATATATTCACCACTATAAAAATTTACATAATGTTTTTCAACTGCTAATTAATATGCAAATATTACACCTTAAGATTGAAAATAGAGCTAAAATGAATCTCAAAAACCTCTCACAAACACTATGTAGATTCCAAAAACTGTTAGGGCAGCAACCTTTTTTTTTTTTAAGAGACAGAAATACATATTACCTGTTTATTATACATCTGGCTGAAGTGATAACACACTGGGGAAAAAAGTTTTTAAGGGGATGAACACAGTGTACAGAGTGGCTTTGAGGGTGGAATCTCCTTCTATGAATGGGGCATCTGTGGACAGAAAGGGAACTGGGAGGTGCTGCTGCTCTGAGGAAGCCTCTTTTGTGAGGGAGACTTACAAATGGCCGAAAAGCTTGGACTCTGTCAAACTAGTAGTAGGCAGGGCTAGTCTGCAGAATGCAAGGTAGCCCCTCCAAGTAGACCCTGCTTTCAGAGGGAGAATGAACCTATAGGTCAGGATGAGACCTGTGGTCTTCAGGCTGCCTGTATCCCCTATGCCAGTGATGGGCAACCTTTTGAGCTTGGTGTGTCAAACTTCGCCAAAAAACTGAGCATAATTCGGGTGGTGTGTCACTTTGAGGAAAAAACATTATCTCTGCCAGCGAAAGTGAGGACAAAGATCCTGGTTTAACCGGAAGTCCCAGAACTAGACGCTCTGTGCTGGACTTCTGTTGTTTTGGCCTACAGACCTCTGGCACAGAGTGCCTAATAGGGGAGGATGAAACATTTGGGACTACAGTTGTCCCTCCACACTCGCCGGTTTCACATTTGTGGTTCTGCATATTCGCGGATTCCCACTTTGGGGAGGATGGGAGGAGGGAGGAAAGTGGGACCAGGGTTTCAAAGCCCCAATCACCACTTTAGAGAAGGTGGGAGGGGGGAGGAAAGTGGTGACCGGGGTGCCCCGATCGCCAATTTAGGGCTGGAGGAAAGTGGCGACTGGGGCTTTGAAGCCCCAATCGCCACTTTAGGGAGGGTGGTGAGCTTGCTGGTGGGGGGGGGAGGCCCACAGCCACGTGTCATCAGAAATGGTTACGCGTGTCAGTGCTGACACGCGTGTCATAGGTTCGCCATCACTGCCCTATGCTGTTGTTCAGCCTGCAGTACTCTTCTGTTGCTGCTGAATTTAATGGCAGAAGTCCTTTTGAATAACAGGTTTTGCTCAGGACATATAGAGTGCACACACCTTTTTTTAAAGAAACATCACACTCCCAGAAGTGCAATTGTCCTTTAAAACATAATGCATGCTTCCAATGTAACGTTTTGCTCATTTTAAGCAAGAAAAGGTAGTTTTCCATGACACAAAACTGTTTTTTTTTTTAAACTCCCACTGCTGGATTTCATGAGGGCCCATACAAGGTTTCCGGGGTGTGGGTGGGTGGTGTTGGCACTTTGGCCTGCCCAAGTTGCTTGCTTATGCTTCAAGCTTCTGTTGTTTGTTTTAATTATGACCGATTATGAATGTAATTCATTTGGTTGTACTCTTTGACAAATACAAATACTTAGATTTTTCCTTGGTGTGGAATGGGATCAGTGTCTGTGTGTCTGTGTATACACAGTTCTACAGCAGTTGTTCAAAACTCTCTTGTGGACTTGAGAGAGTTCAATATTATGCTGTATGTTCTCAGTCATACCACTTGATTTGGTAACTGTGGAATGGTACAGACCTTTAAGGAGTGCCCTCTAGTGGGGGTAATCTGTGGTAAGGCCCATCAAATTATCAGCTAATGCTCTGAAAAACATAATGCTCAAGAAAGTAAAGTGAATAAAATCAAAGAGAAGGAATAGCACAAGAAAAAAAGGGCTTTCCCACACTGACAACTATCCAGCAATTGGGAGCAGGGCTGTTCCAATGTACCCACACTACATTCTAAGTTTGAATCCTCTGCCCCTGCTGCTGGGATGTGTGTGCTTCTCTCCTTCTCTACTTGCACAACCAAGGCAGACTGCTTTGTGCAGTAGCTTCTGTCAGGCAGCTGGAAGACTACTGCTGGATATGAATGCTTGGGAGCCATTGCTACTTGTGAGTAGGTAGCTGTATATGCACATGAGTAGGGAGACATGCCAGCTCCAACTATTGGCTGTGAGGTTTGGAAGTAGAAAGGCTTAGAAGACACACCTACTCATAAGTAAGGACTAATATTGCACAGGCAGGCTTGTGAACTACAAATCCTTATGAGCAGAATTGTGGTAGCTATGGATACTCATAAGAAGAGATGTGCAGCATCCCCAGATTCGGACTGAGGTTATTCCCTATGGTGAAGGGGGAGAAAAGCCAGGGCACCAGTCTCAGCCTTCTAGGTGTTACCTCACTGAAGTCTCCAATGGGTACTGTCTGGAAAGAGGGACTTAGTTGCACTTGATCCAACATGGGGGTGGGGGCTGCAAGTGTTCATCCTGCTTCCACAGCTGAATCATGGCTTGTGCCCACTGCCTTTCTGCCCTGGGCTGAAGAGACTACAGTCACCCAACATGCCTGGACAGTTTCCTGCCTTTAGGTCTTTGTGGCAATGGCAGCAGGACCCTGCTGTCTTCTCCTCAGCCTTGTCCCTGGCCTCCTAACAGGCTGGGCATTGGCAGTGCAAAGAGGCTGAAGAACAGGGGGATTTTCGCTCACTTGCTGGCCCTGCACAGATTCCCTTACTGGCTCTTCTCTGAGGAAGACAATGCCCTGGACATGCCTGTGTTAGAACTGAAACAACGCTTACCACTGAAGAGTCAAGAATGCTCCAGTAGTAGAAGGGTTAGATAGTTTGAGTGACCCAAAGTGTCCTCCCTCCTTGTCTACCTATCATGACCCCTCTGTGATGTAAACTGATACTCTTAGGAATATTCCAAACTCTTTTCTTCCCATCAGTCCTCCCTCAGCTCTTCCCTTGAATGAAGCTAGTTTAGATTAGTTTTATTTATTCACTTATTTATTTATACCCGGCTCTTCTGCCACAAGGCTATCAGAGCGGCTTACAAATGGTTTTAAGCAATAGCAATTTACACATCTATACTGCATTAAGCAGTTTCCAATGTGTGTTAGCTAACTGCCCGCACAAGCTCATTTTACCAACCTATGAAAGGATGGAAGGCTGAGTGAACCTTGGAGCCCTCTGGAATTGAACTTGCAACGTGGTGACTTGCAGTACTGGCATTTAACCACTGCACCACCAGGGCTCCTGAGTATCTTTCCTATCTTAGAACAGAGTTCCTATAAAAAAGCCTTTAGTTTATTTCTACAAGCCATGGGTGTCTTTGCTCCTTAATCAGGATCTCTAACTGCTTCACAGACTCTCTATCAGCCTGGACTAGTCTCTTCAGCCAATGAGGCCTGAGTGATTAAAAAGGCCACTTCATGTGAAAGGAAATTCCTACTTGTGGGGTCTCATTGAAGAACAGGAGGAAAAAATGGAGGGTCATCTTGCTAATTTTGTTGTTGCTGTTGTAAGAAAGATCTTGTGAAGCAAAGAGGAGCAAGAGAAAAGCATGACCTATGGGTGTGAGGAAGGAATGTAGACTTGCCTTACCAGGGAGGAGCAACCCATCTCAGGATGTTCAGCCTTTCACTGCTGGGAAACAGCCAGACAAATTTTAAACAAATAAAATACTGCTCTGAAGATAAATAGAAGGTGTTAACAGTCTGTTCTAGTCCCCAAGAATTGATATAGCAACTTCGTGCCTGATCTGAAGGGGAATAGGTTTTTGTGTCCATTTTCATCCCAGTCTTGCTATGCTGTTACATTGTTGCTTCCACTACTTCTATTACTTCCATACAAGAGAAAATGTTCTTTTTCCAATTCAATTCTTCTTATTGCTGCCCCAAGGCTGCTCTTATCTCCTAAATCAAGTTAAATACCCTTCTCCCAATTTACACAGGATTATTTAATACAGCTTGCAAAAGTAGTAAAGACTGCCTCAAAAAGTGGTGGAATATCTTTCTTTGGAGGTTTTTAAACAGAGGTTGGATGGCCATCTGTTGGGAATGATTTCATTGTGTATTCCTGCATGGCAGGGGGTTGGACTGGATGGCCCTTGTGGTCTCTTCCAACTCTATGATTCTATGAAAGTGCTTCTTATGGGGAAATGTTAGCATGCCCTACTACTCCCACCCCCCGATATCTCATAATTGGAAATACTGGACATTTTGGGGGGGTCAGGTTGGCTGGGGCAAACCAAAAATGTCAGGTGGAGGTCACAATGACCTGGGATGTATCTCAGAACTACTTTAGCAAACAGGCCCATATTAGGATTGTGTGGAAGCCCCTTAGTAAACACAGTTGTTAAGGAGGTACGTGCTAATCCCTTCTTGGGCACCTCAGCAAAGAGTCATTCAACCAAACAGTTAAGTGACCATTCCCAAATCTACTCCTAAGGAAATCTCACCTCATACCTTCTTCCTGTCCTGCCTTGCAAGGTTGTCATAAACCCATCAATTAACGCAATCAGTCAAGTTTCGGTTTCCTTTATCTATCTGGTGGGCAAGCCATCCAGGCTCTGTCCTAGGCAAAGTACCCATTCAGGATATGAAATGAGTTATAAATAACAGTCCCCCAACAATGGCAAGGTGTGCCACCGTGGATGAACCCAGACATTTCCTTTCTTGGTGTGCCCCCAGATCGGAACATCCTGTGCTACCCTCAAACGCCTGTCTGAGTATCGTGAAATTCTGTTCTTCAAGACTGCTAAACATCACTCTATCTTCCCAAATCTCTCCCTCTAACCAAGATTTCTGCCTTCCTCCTCTATAGCCTTGTATGGTTCCTAGGAATATGTGTTGTGTGAGTTTACTTTCTGTAACTTCCAATAAAAATACTTTTTTTCACTTTAAACTGGAGTGCTCTTTACAGTTTGTATTGGTATACATAGATGAAAAGGTCCCCAAAGTTACCTGCCTCTCGCAGACTTCTGTTTGAGCTAATAATTCCCCCAGACAATAATATAAATTTTGGCATCATGGGTGGGGCTCTAAAGCAACCCCCACCTCTTCAGGTAACAGACGATTCTCTTGTTAATAAAACTCCCATGTTATGATTCAGTCCTCCTCCACTTCTTTTGCATGAGAAAATAATTTCCACTAGATTCATGGCTGACAGCAGACCTTTCTCCTAGAACCTCTAATTAACTCTGAACACAGAAATATTTTTTCTAATAGAACTCTTGCCATATTTGATGTTGGCCATTAAACATAATCCCCGCTGCACATCTCTAAACTCTGACTAAATAATATTTAGGTGGTAGCATGAAGCGAAGAAATTTCCTATACAATACTTAGCATAGAAAGCATCTCACTGGCTCACTAGCTGAACAGTGGAACTTCTCTCCCCCTTTTTAGGGGTGGGGAATTTGGAAAAGTGAAACTTTTCTCAGCCTATAAATGTATAGGGGACAAAATCTATTTGGAAGCTGTGCCCTCTGAATCGGACTCACTGCCCTCAAATCAAAGTGGCTTATTCACAGGCACTTGGAGGGAAAATGTTTGCTATACAGATATGGGGAACAGATATGGAGGGAATTCAGGCTGGCTCCATTCCATGTGACTTTACAGAAGGCTGTCCAGACTGCACTGTTTGCTATGTCCTTTTGTCTATAAAACTAGGCTTGGCTTTTTCAGACTCTTATGTATGTTTCTTTAAAGTGTTTTTTAAACAAACAAACAACAACAACAACAAAAAACCCTCCAGAATGTTCTGATTTGTTTCTAAAGAATATTTTCATCTGTTTTTATTGGCTGTGCATCACCTTGGGAACCAGGCAGGCTAAGAGGTGGAAACTACACAGATAAATAAATAAACAAATAAAATTGTTAATTTTATTTCGTTAGCTGGACTCGGCGTACCACACAAGGCTAGAAACTCCCCACCCCAATGGCCAGTAGACCTCACAACAATCCTGTAAGGTAGGCAGGTGGATTTAAATTCCTCCTCCCGCTTCTCAGCATTCCACAATTTTCCCGGACTTGCCGAGGGTAACTCACTCTGTTGCCCTGCCACTGCTGCCACCACCACCAGTTGACAGTCTGGGTGTCAATCTGGACCAAAGACTGAGTGACAGGAGTGCATTGTGAGGAGGAGAGGGAATTTGCATGTGGGTGGTGATTGGTTGGGTGTGGGTTGAGGTGTTTCCTGAGCGGCCAATCAGCACACTGGGAAAGGCAACATACCCAAGAGAATTTTATATATATATATATATATATATATATTCATTCCACCTTGTGTTTTCTGACTCTGGGTGTTTGGGTGGAACATGCTTGATTTTCAATATAGAAACACCTCTTTGGGCATGGGTCATTTCTATATCCCGTAATATACTTGGATTCTCACAGAGATCAGAAAATAGTCCCAAAACTGACACAGTACATTCACATTTTCAGCATATTTACCCACTAAGACCTGATCTGTAGGAAATACCCATTATCAGATGTATAAATGTATAAACCATCTAGATGTCACCTTCAAGGTACAGATTAGGAGAAGCATGGGTGGTGGAGCATGATGCTGAGTTTCATAATGCACTCCATACATGCGTATTGGCAAGTGCACATTATCAACCAAATAGTACTGAACTTTCGCTTTTCTCACTTACGTGTTCAGTTAAATCCCTTAAATCTCATCATATCCAGTTATATGGTTTCAGCAATACCTTGAACTATTCTCCTACCTATTCAGCACACACTAGACACTTATGCCTTAAATCCCCAAAATAGATGGCTCTCCAGGTCATTTCCTTCTTGCCATAATTTAGAGCCAAAGCAAAATACAGTTCAACAAAATGCCCTACTGACCTCAGTTTTACAGTGCTAGCAGTACTGATACTTCAGCTGACTTTTCAAAAAGTCTAGCAAAGCCTAGGGGCTGCCTCCTCCCTTATGGCTAAAGTTTATCTACAAATCCTTGGAAAGGGCAAGCAAAGTTTAATTATTAGAAGCTAATTTTCTTAAGCAGTTCATCAGCAAAAATGTTTAGGCAGAAAAGAAAGTGATAGATGAGACTTCAAAGTAGACTGTAACAACTGTGTCCTACAGTTAAACATCCTGCCCTAATGGCAGGCTAGTTTCACTATGCAGCTCTACCTCTTCCGATTACTCATTCATATTATTTTTATGGGCAGAGGCAAAAAGGATTTGTGGCAAAGAAATATAGTAGTATGTGCCCTATTAAATTTTCTAATATTTCAAAGTTAAGCTTTGTTGCCAAATAGACAACTGATAAATATTAACCATGAAGGAAAATGTCAGGCTTGTTCAAACATTTTTTTCAAAGACTTCATCAATTCCCCAATACACTCCTGCTGCACTTAACCTTTTTAGCTCTTTAGTTGTGTCAATTAAAGAATGTGCCAGACTTCTAGGGTAGGATCCAAAGAACTGATTCTATGTGCTCACAAAGACTTACAATTCAAATTTCTTAAATACACACATCAAAGATGCTATATAATTAACTAGTTTTGAAACTGACAGAACTCCAAAAGCATTCCTATATTACACAGAGCCAATTTGTTTAAAACCAAAAACCTGCTAAAACAACATTTGTTCAATCCTTTGGTCACCAAACGCAACACAAATCCTTTGATCCCTCCACAAAATGTATGTACTGAGGGCATATCCCCCCCCATAATATTTCCAAGAAGCAAAGTTTGTATGCATTGAACCATCATAAAGCAAGGGTGTTACTATCCCAGCCACCCATGTAGACAATTTTGGATTTTGGAATATTTTCGATTTTGGAATTCCAGATAAGGGAAACTTGACCTGTACTGCAGGTGGTGGCAGAGTGGGTAAAACTGAATGATTTTTAACAATAAAAAGTGGGTCCTTTATTTAAGCTGGATTTTTAACACTATCTTATATAAAACATTTCGACCACAATCCAATAGTTAGGCCCAACTAGAGTAAGAGTTATTGAATTAATGAGAACTTGGTAAGTCAACAGTTATGTAAGTTCCAGAGACTCCATGACTGTACTCTAATTGGGACTAATAAATGGATTTTGTTTAAATTACTTTTGACTCCCATTTAACAACAATTAAAACTAAATCACAAACATGCTAGCTAAAATGATAATTAACAGTCTCATAAAAAAATGAAGGAATTGCTCTGTCACACTAATAGACATTGAGTTATCTAAATATGAACAATAATTTTTCATTTCATGAAAATGGCTCTAATCTGTCCAACAATGAACAGTAATTACCCGTTCTTGCTTCAGATTCTGGGCTTTTAGTTTCTGTTTCTTAGTAGACTAAAATTACAAAGAGACAGGGTAAGTGAGACTATGCTCATAAGGGTGGACTTGACCCCCAAAATAAAGGAATTAGATATGGCAGAGAGACAATAAAGGAAAAGAAGAGGGAAATGCCTCTACATTTTGCTACAGAAGAAGAGAATAGCTATGTCATCATATCCTCTTAGAAACTGTAAATTGCTATACAGAGTTATAACAAATTTTAGTGCTCAGATTTGTCCTGTTCAAGAAATATGTGAAAAAGTACTGGATGAAGCCTTATTTAAACCAGAATGTTCTCCTGGTGATTTAAATTGCCTCATTCTGAGGTATATTTCATCCATGTAAAAGTACCCTTAACTATCCTTCCACCCTTAAGTTGATTCCCTTCCCTTTCTTCTTCTACAGTAGCAAGTACAGGTTGTTCCTCATATCCGTGGGGGACTTATCGTTTATGAATGAAACCGCAGATAATAACAAACCACCATAGAATACCACAGAGTTGTGCTGGAAGACTTAGAAAATGCCTAGAGCAGTGGTTCTCAACCTGTGGGTCCCCAGATGTTGGTGAACTACAGTTCCCAGGAGCCCTCTGAGGTCTCACCTTGACAGCCAGGTGGTCCTCCCAGTCATTAGTGAGGTTGTGAGTTCAGTCCTACAACCTCACTAATGACTGGGAGGACCACCTGGCTGTCAAGGCGAGGGGAACTGTAGTCCAACAACATCTGGGGACCCATAGGTTAAGAACCACTGGCCTAGAGGATACCTCTCTAGGCATCTGGAGGTCTTCCAGCATGACTCTATGGTCAACGTCCGGCAGACGCTGACCACAGAATCATGTTGGAGGGCCTCCAGATGCCTAGAGAGACCCTCCAGAAGTCTAGAGAGACCTCCCCCCACCGACTGCGGTTAAATGAAACCATAGTTGCCGATACCATGGATATGGAGGCAATCTTCTGAAATGTGACTTGATTTTGATTCCCATATTGGTTCAGGAAATGCAAGTTAGATAACTTCACATTAAAATAGGTACTGAACAATATTAGGGATAGTAAATCTTAATTGTTAAAGTCCAGTAACAGGAAACCGTGCAGCTTTTCCTTGAAAGTTGTGCACTTCCACAGAAAACTGCACAGTTTTCCAAAAGCTACACAGCTCCTCCTAAGAACTACACAGCCTTCCCTGAGAACTATGCAGCTTTCAGTATGGAAAGGACTGCTTTCAGGCAGCTGTGTTTGTGTTACACAAGATTGCTTTTTAAGTGTAATAAACAGCAATGCTATGAAACAAAAATGTTGTGCGGAAAGCATCAATGTTGCACAACAAAAGCACATACCTATTTTTGTGCAACATTGTGGGTATATGTATAATGTTTTGTTGCACAACATTTTTGTTGTGTAACATTGCTTTTAACCACATAACAACCAGCAATGTTCCACGATAAAAATGTGCAAAATCCAGCAATGCTGCACAACAAAATCACAGGTAGCTGCTGCTTCAGTCAGCCTGTTTCTTTTCCTGCTGTGTAACATTTGGGTTGTGCAATTTTCAAACCAGCAAAGGCTACAGCCATGATGTTGAACACTGCACCACGTTGTTTGTACAGGGGTATAGGATGCAACTTAGGTTTGCATTTTCTGCACTTTCTGCAAGTAGACAGTGAAAAACAATGTAAGCAAGTGAGGGGTGTCCCCCCCCCTCTGAAAGTTGTGCAGTTTTCTATGTATAATAAAAAAGACCTTGAGTTTAAGTTTTGAGTGCAAAGCAGCATTGATTCTCAAACTCTTGTGCAGTTCTCAAAAACTATGCAGTTTGTGTTGTGCCAGGAACAAAATAAAAGTTTTGTGAGAACTGTTGACATGCCATTTTTCTTCCTAAGTTTCTCTAGGAGTCAAGAACTCCAAATTTGACCGCAATTGGGAAATTCATTAATTTCTGTTCTAGCCATAACAAATATAACCTCTTTCCATTTGAGATGCCGGCACACAACTAACACTGTGGTTTTTTTATGCAGTTTTCACTTGTGATGGTCTGTGATTGTAATAAAGATTGGTTTGCTCATAGCCTTCAGTCCTTAAAACCAGAAGTGACATTACTGGCTGTTTTAACTGTCTGTTACTTTAAAAATATTTTTAAAGAGTTGTTTTAATCTCTTTTTAAATGTCTTTATTTGTTTAATATGTAAAATGTTTTAATCCATTGCACCTTGCCTTGAGAGATCTAGTGGATTGAAATCTGAAAGACAAATGCTTTAAGTGAAATAATTAATAAATGAGACTCCTGTGAGGTGATTATCAGATGATTGCTACACCATTTTATACTCAACAAAATAAAAATAGGAACAAACATCTCCTGATAAACAATTCTTCATCTAGGAAACAACATTTTGATGTTCCATTACAGTTTAGTAACATATTGCATTATTTGCATGGGAAGCAACTGGGATCTGCTTGTATAGAATGATGACATCTTCATCCTCAGGGATTCTTATGAGGTGTAATGCCTTGGTTTGCTTATTATCACAGTCTGCTGTGGAAGGAGCCGTTCAGTCCAAACTGGCTATTGAAGAAATCTTCCAGTATACTGGTAATTATCTCTGGTTCAACCAGAGGCAACTGAAATTTCTCCCTCAAGCAAGAGCCACTTCCAATGAACTTTACACACTGGGAACTCTTGAACGAGCAATTTATTCCCTTCCCTTAGTCACTGAATCAACCAATGCAACACATGGTTTAATCATATGGATCAAGAATTCACTGGGCTGTTGTAAAACTCAGCTGCCACTTTGTAGATATCCCCCAACAGCCCTGATTTTGCAGGGACAATCCCAAGTAATCCTCTGTCACCCCACTTTTTCAGCTGCTTTTAAAGTGTCTGTTTTTTTCTCTCCTTCTCTCACTTCCCCCCCTTCATCCTTAACTTACTTCAACTGTTGCAAACTGAACTCAAAATAAAAAAGTAGTTTGCATTCAATTAACTCACGTCCCAATTTTTATCTATGAAATGTTGGAAGATATGATCTACATTAAAGATTGAACATTTCATTTTCCTACAGGCTTGATCCCTATCTAAGCCCTTTAACTCCGCAAACTTAGAAACATACTGTAAGATTCTCCCACCTCTCTCTTTTGTTTTTGGCCTTCTTGGATGTTAGTATACGGTCACAGGTCTGCATGGCGAATGGTGCTGTGGGGGAGGAGCCATCTTGTTTTTCTGTTTACTGCTATTTTATTAGTGCTAGCAATCACAAAGATAAACCATGATAATTGCTCCCATGTCAATATTTGAGTAGAATGGGATGCTTCATTGGAAGAAGGCATCATTCATTTTAAAGTATTTTTTATTTAGCAAAATTAGGTGTCTTCAAATCCAGGGAACATATTCAGGAGCAGCCATGTTGGTCATATAGCAAAAACAACAAAATCCACAAAAGAAGTATCACTCTTTTGTGAATTTTGTTATATTTTGCTGTATGGCCAATGCAGCTATCCCTGAATATGTTTCCTGGTTACTAACATGTTACTATTACTATTGTGTAATTGGGAATACAAGAAACTGCTCTCTGGTTCCCCCTTCTCTAATCATCATAATTCTGAGTGGACTCTCCTACCTGGAATCCCCTTACTTCCAAACTACTGCAGTAATTCTCATGTCTGAGCCAACATTAGGCATGCAAATAAACATCTTTAAACTATCTGTCACAGCTGACACCAATCCAGCCAGTCCAATGTGTCTCTGGCAATACCTGCAGTCTTTTTCATTGGGGAAAAATACAACAAGACAAAAAAGCAGGCTAACAAGGGTGCCATGTCAGGAGAAAGGCATGATATAAATTAATAAACAAAACTTTTTAAAAATGCTTTTTTTAAAAAAAAAATCCATCTATCCTGAAACTTTAATGCAGCTCCTATGTTCAATGACTCTCCTCCCCTTCTTCTCCTCTACTGTTGCTGATTCTTGCGCAGCAAAGGTAACCACCCATGTGACCCTGCCTTCTCCCTCCCATTGTTCAGACTGAGTCAGAATACATCCTAATACACAACCAACAGGCAGAACTCCTGCTATTTTATTCTGAAAAGTAGTGAATTACAGCACTGGCCGTTACAGACCAAAAACAAAAACACTGTCCCAGCTTTTTACTGTATAAACTAACTAGTTACCCCAGTAATTAGTTACCAATGTCACATATATGTTACTTACAATTCTGAATATTACTAGAAGACTGTGGATTAAATCATGAATTAAAGCAGCACACAATGTGGATTTTAAATTGAGAGACACACATGTGGTCATATGCTAAGGTAAACACAACCCACACACTATCACAGAGGTTATATATTATCAGTTCAATTCACAGCAAACCATTTAATGAAAACACCATGGTGTCTTTACCTACTTGACTGACAAGAACAGCAGCATGGAAGCAACTTATCAACTCCAATGTTTTACCACCACTGCCAGGTTCTTATTTGTAAATATCCACCTAGAATGAACCCACAACATGTAGGAATGTAACATACAGGATGAACCTGCTGTATATTCCAGCATATAAAATGGCTGGGCGTATAAGATGACCCCCCCCCCATTTTTAAGTTACAATATAGAGTTTGGGATATACTTGCTGTATAAGATGACCCTCCCCGAAGCCACGAATGGACTCCCGAACACGGTTTTGGGGAGGGCGGGTGGTGGCTGGAAAGCTTCCCCCCTCGAGCCAGCCACCCTTCCTGAAGCCTCCCCGAAGCTGGCTGAGGAATTGCGGGGGATGGCTGCCTGGCTAGGGAGAGGGTCAGCCCCTCCCACCCAGTGAGGCTTCCCTCCCTGTGCAGCCTCGCTGGGCGGGGGGATCTTCTCTGTGACTTAAGAGTCACAGAGAAGATACCCTCCCACCCAGCAACGCTCCCTCCCTTCCCCGTGCAGGTGGCTGGTGGCTGGAGGGGGGCTTTCCAGCACCATCTGCCCTTCCCAAAGCCATGCTCGGGGTCCTGATCACGGCTTCGGGGGGTACGTGCTGGAAACCCTCCCCCCATCCATCCAGCCACCACCCATCCTTCCAAAGCCACAACGCGGAGCCCTATTCCAGCGTATAAGATGACCCCTACTTTTCAAAAGATTTTGAGAAGGTTTAAAAGTCGTCTTATATGCCGGAATACACAGTAAGAATCCAAAATACCTAGGAATGTATCAGCTTTACAGTTTAAGAAAGTCTTGACCATTTAACTATTATACAAGAAGGAAACCATTCATCTTATCTATTAAATTATATATCTCAGAATTTGTTTTAAAAAATGTATTCCAGGGCAAGTGTAGCAAGCTATGAATTTCTACAGAAAGAACCATTAGAGCATATATATATATATATATATATATTAAGCACATAAACTGTCAGATACACCTTTGGCCTAGACTATGACTGATGATTTCAGCACTACAGATTTTATTGAGCAATACAGCCTTTACTGTCAATTGAAGGATTCATTTTATATGCTCTCCCAAAGTGATAGCTCCCATTTGCAAGTCTCAGCATAACAAATCAGATATATTCCTTATTCGTGGTACACAGAGGACCTGATATGTCAAAACAACATATTTTTCTTTGGAAGTAATATACTTTGTTTGCACAAAAGAAACAAGAAAAGAAACCTCTATGGTAACAGTGCAATGCACTCCCTGTTTGTTGCAAAAATAAAAAAATAAAAAAAAATAACCAAACATAAACAAAAACTGAAAAGAAAAACAAAATTGTAAAATACTATATATCAAAGATCCAAAATTTACCTTATATCTCCCTTGAATCTGGCTATAAATGAACACAGAAAACAGTTCAGACATATCTTACTCCTTACATTTAGGGGAAGTGCTCTGGCTTAAAAGTAATTGCATCTCCAAAAGCTTTCTACAGTCTTGTGCCAAACACCAAGTATGCCTTTTAGGAACCTAGAAGTGAGAGGTTGTTTTTCTGTCCAGCAAGTCAATGAAGCAACAGTATGAGCACACCTGACGCTCACACATTCTCTTTCTCTGGCTCTTTACTCCCCACCACCACCACCAAACAAAGGTAGTATTCATTAAAAAAAAAAGACAGGAAAATGATGCAGTGTTCTAGTATCTTATAGTTTTTGATACAATTTTTTGTTTTTAAAGGCTGATTTCTTGTGTTTTGCACTTTAACAACATTAATTTAATGCTGTCTGAAGCAATTCACAATGCATACACTCTATTTCACATCTATACAGAATGCATACAGTACTATTTTTCTATAATCCAGAATCAGCTTTTGAGACTTTCAGCAAGTACATTTAGTGGCGCATTGTTCTATCATCACTGTGGGGGCTCAGCTTTAGAGCTACCTTGCTGGGAAGACTGTCACAGACTGAATTATAATAGCAGCAATGATGCATGACGTTATTACATCAAAGTTCTTTGTCTTGTTAAGGATCCAGAGAAGCTAGAAGCTGCAAAACCTCACCCCGTATTTCTCTGCCATCATTTAGCAATGTACAGAAATTAATACCTCAAACCATGCTACTTCAGCATGCAAAACTGGATATGTACAGCAGCATTTGAGAGGTAAATTCTTTCACTGATACTTTGTGTCTCATTCAACCCAGTATTTGTGGAGCAACACATCATCAGAAAACACTTTGAACAGACTTCCATAGGAAGACCACAACATGGTTGCTTAGAAAATGCACTGGCAGACTTACGTAACTCTCCCACTTTCAAGATATCACACAGCATCTTTGTTAATTCAATGCTACTTCGACCAAATGGACATTCATGCTTGTCTTCTCGGCTGCTGTTTTCTAGGACAATCTGAAATAACAAATCCAATCAGTTAAGAAAATGTATGCCATTATCGGTTCCATAAGCAATATAAAAAATATAAATTAGTTTCAAATTGGAAACCCCCACAATAACAACAAAAATCCAACTCTTATTATTTTATATGGATGACACTGTTTGCCAGCTGTGCACTCGTAACATGGTGTGGTAGTTTCAGTTGCATACACTTCAGGGATTACCAGCATTGAGGCCATGATATTGAGAACACAGCTGCGCTGGGCAGGGCACGTTTCTAGGATGGAGGACTATCGCCTCCCCAAAATACTACTCTACGGTGAACTCACCACGGGTCAGCATAAGAGGGGTGCTCTAAAAAAGTGATACGAAGACTCCCTGAAACAACATCTCAGGCTTGGCCAAATTGATCACCAACAGTGGTCCGCCCTGGCCTCACATCGGGAGGCATGGAGACGCACTATCCACAATGCTGCAGCCTTATTTGAGAACTCACGCCGAACAAGTCTTGAAGAGCAACGACAATGCAGAAAGAATCACAACCCAAAAACATCACCCAAGGAGCCCTTCTGCTGTGCTTTCTGCAACTGGACTTGATTATCTCGGATTGGCCTTTTTAGTCATCAGCGCGCTTGCAGAAAGCTCAGGATGAGTCCTTCCTGAATCTTCGTTTGCGAAGAAAAGCCAGAGAGAGAGAGAGAGAGAGACTTAAAATGTCAATTCTAGTGGACAAATAAACCTGGGATTTAGGTCCACCACTCTGTAGCCATCCAGTTCCAAGGTGGTTGTGAAGCTAGAAATAACCACAGCATAGGATACAATCACATATCTACATTGCCTGAATAATGTGTTTCTTCAAGGTGCTGCCATCATAGCTGTAGTATCTTGGCATTCTGGAGATGCAGTGAATATAGAAAGCCAATAACACAACATGTTAAATTGAAAAGGGGTTTGTTGTTGTTAATTGAATTGCTTCTAGATGATGCATACTTTTAATATTTAGCTGTAAAGAAAATCTAGGTCTAAAAAATAATCCGAACAATTTTCCAGAGAGCTGTGCTTTGTGATAAGCACTGTTTCTGCATTTTGTGATAAGTTCTATGACCAGTTATCCAAAGCAAGTGGAAAGAAAAGCCAAAACCCAAAACATATGTAGATTTTCCTTGGGTTTTTTCCAGGCTGTGAGGCTATCTTCTGGAATAGTTTCTTTCTGATGTTTCACCTGCATCTGTGGCTGGCATCTTCAGAGAATGGTTGGATAGGAGTGTGTCTGGGGTTTATATGGAGTACCTATTCTTCTAGGAGGTCTTATTGTCTTGGAGGCCCCCCCCCCGACACCCACCAACTGCACCAGCAGAGATGCCCCCCCACAAGTCTGGATCCAGGATTGATGAGTAGAAAATAATCCCACATGGGGTTTCACAGCATATAAACCCCAGACACACTCCTACCCAACCATTCTCTGAAAATGCCACCACAAATGCAGGCAAAACATCAGAAAGAAACTATTCCAGAACACGGCCTCACAGCCCGGAAAAAAAACAAGGAAAATCTATGGATGTTGGCCATGAAAGCCTTTGACTTCCAAAACATTTGGCCAGAAGATCAAAGTATTTCAAATTCAAATAATTCTGAACTCCCTTCATATCAATATGAACTCCCTTCATATGAATTTCCTAGAAAACAAGTGCTATCTAAACAATTATTCTTCCTGATATATTTTCCCACCAGGTCCCCTTTCTCCTGATTTGCTTAACTTAAGAATGTCTGCTTTTATTTTAACTGATAAGGGGAAAGCTCAAAGTCTTTCACCCCTTGCTATAGCTCAGGACAGTTGTGTAGAACTGAACTGAAGGGTGAAGGGTTGGACAAAAACTTAAAGCAGTAGTCAAACAGTATTTGCTTTTTGGCTATAGAAAATTAAATGGTCTGCAAAAGGGGAGAGTTAAAATGCATAGAAAATAAAATTCAGAATGCTATTTAAAATTATTATATCAGACAAAAGAACATTCAGCAAATAGGAACGTAAATTTTGTTCCACTGGATGAGATTGCAAAACATTTTTTTTTGCACATTTTGATTAGTTTTTTTTCCTAATCTGCCCTTTTTGTGAAAAAAAAATGTTTATGCAAAATGTTTTTTGTGTAAAAAACCAAGGGTGTTTTTCTGTCAATGACTTATTCATTAAAAAGTCCTGAAATGTGAAAAATCTTATAAGATTGACCATTTTGTCAATGAATTATCTCTATGTGTTGAGATGCTTTTTCTCTCTTAAGATGAGAAAATTTGTGAGTATTCTTTATAATCTCATTTAACAACTGCTTCATGGAGAACATAAAAACTGTCAGGTGAACAAAAGAGTTGTCAGGGAGAAACACCTACAAAGGCAAGATGAAGTATGTTGTAGGAGCATATTCAAGGTACTTATAGAGAATTTGCTAGGAAAAGAGATCTTCGTTGACTCCCATTGCTACTACTATCAGCCCAAGGAGGGCCAAATGGTTGGCTGGCTAAGCAGCAGTGACTAGAATATCACACCAAGAAAGAGAGGAAGAAGGAATTGAATAAATAGAATAAGTCGTTCTCTTTTACGGAGATACATATGGCACAAATACATATGGCCTCTGAACTCGTTCAACCGGCTTTAGATGCAAGTATATAAGACTTTAATTTTCTGCCTCAGGCAGTTCAGGCCAAAGCCTAAACACTGGGGAGACTCTAAATGTCTCCTTCCCTACAAGCAAATGAACAAAGTCACATGACTAGGTCATTCTGCCTCACATTTCCAACAATATGGATAACTTACCTGTGTGCTTTCATGTTGTTGGTTGACTTATGGCAAACCCATGAATTTCATAAGGCTTTCTTAGGCAAGGAATACTCAGAGGTGGTTTTGCCAGTTCCTTCCTCTGAATTATAGCCTACAGCATCTGATATTCATTGGTAATCTCTCATCCAAGTACTAACCAGAGCTAATCCTGATTAGCTTCCAAGGTCAGACATGATCTGGTGCCACATGTAAGAGTATTAAACAAAATGTGGTCCATGGAGGCTATTTTTTTTTTAAAAAATGATTCATAGTTTTTAACTATCTTGTCACATAGTTTTGTAACATGGAGGTGGGTGAGGGGTGGGAAAATGCCTTTAAAATAATTGTATTTTTTAAAATAACAGTCAAAAACATAAGCATTTGAGAACACACTAAGGCAAATGAAGTATACTAAATCACAAACAACATTCAGTTCTATCAGTTTACATAAACAGTTCACACTAAGATTTCACAACAATACTTGCCATTTTTTCAATCTAAAATAATGTACATATGTGAATATGTATATATTCCAAACATACCTAAATATGCATTGTACGTCTACACACACACACATGCACAAATGCATGTAAGCATCATCCCAGTAGGTCTCTCTGTAGGTTGATATTAGATTTTAGAGTTCATTATATGTTGCATAGAAAAAAGTGAGAAACCAAGCATTGCATCTGTAAACTGTTAAGAAGCTTGGTGGTCTTTAGCAAATCCTTGCCTCCTACCTGGTTGTGTTTAAACCTATCTGGTTGTGAATATCTGTATTTTTGGGCATATTATAGGCAAAATCTCACAGCAGAAAACATTCCACTTGTTGTTGTTGTTCTGTGCTTTCAAATCATTTCTGACTTACGGCGACCCTAAGGTGAACCTATCACAGGGTTTTGGGGTTTTTTTTGCAAGGTTTGTTCAGAGGCTGAGAGGCTTACTTGCCCAAGGTCACTTATTGGGTTTCCATGGCCGAGCGGGGATTTGAACCCTGGTCTCCCAGGCTCCTAGTCCAACACCCAAACCACTACACTGCACCGGCTCTCATGAACATCCCACTACCTGGATCCAAACATTCAAACTTTCACCTCATGAATGCATCAAGTATCAGCCAGTAAAATTCCAACATAGGAGTGTCAGGAATTGGTTACTGAACCCTAAGTTCTAAAATGGTCAAACAACTGCAGAAATCATGCTGAGTCATGATAACTGACTCCAGGAACTGCCAGTCATGCTAATCATGCTACAGCTGCATGAGAAGGATTGCATCAGAAGAGGGTTACACAGTACAAAGCCATGTAAGGTAGAAATCTGATGCAATGTGACCATGTGCTTGGCTAAGCCAATACTGTACTGGTGTGTATAAAAGCAACACAGAACAGAGATCATTCTCTTCCTTTGATCCTGAGATGCCTGGTGTAGCACTTTGCTTGTACATATTGAAACTACTGAAGATTAAAAGCACTTCCTGTTTTCTGGATGCCAAACACTCTGTGTGTGAGTATTCTTGGGAAAGGGTTGCTACTAAGTCTGCTGAGACAGTTTTTGGCTTCACCTGGGGATTGATTGTCCCATCATCCCCTAACAATAGTTATGGGCCCAGTAGATTGATCTCAGATTAGATAAGGTGCACCCTGAAAAGTTCCCAGAGACTCTTTTGTTTTGAGTGTTTTTGGCTAGGTGGCTGAGAAACAGTTAAAAGTTATTCTTAACCAGCTCTGTTTTCGGCCAGGCTTGCTTTATCAGTAGTTGACTTTGGAGTATTGCCAGCTGCTGCTGTTTGAGTTTCATAGTTAGTGATTTTTTTTTTTTGAGACAGCACTATGGCAGAGGCTGCAAGCTCCATACGCTTTGAGAAGCTGAATGATAGCAATTACCCAGTATGGAGAATGTACATGGAAGCTTTATTAATTAAAGATAATTTGTGGCATGTTTTGGAGAATGAGAGCGTAATCCCAGAAGGCTCTGAAAATGAAGTTGCAGCATTCAGACTGGCTGATGGAAAAGCCAGGGCTGAGATTCTTTTATTTCTAAGCCCCTCCCAAATGGTTCACGCTGCACAAAAAAATCACAGCTTTTCAACTCTGGAAGACACTAGAGGAGATCCATCAGAATTCTTCTTGCTTATCAAAGATAATCTGGACAAAGAGACTGTATAACACAAAGCTGTGCCCTGGAGGTTGTGTGAAAACACATTTGAAGGAGAGGAGACGGCTTCTCCAAGAGGTAGCCAACAGGGGGGGTTGCGATTCCAGAAGCCCACAAGTGTTTTATATTATTGGACAGTTTGCCAAAGGAATGGGATTTCCTGATCTACAGTCTGCAAAGCGTCAGAGAGCATGATTTATCTATAAACCTTGTGGCTGGGCATATTCTGGAAGAGGTCCAGCACAAGCAGTTTGATTCCAGGACGGAGGAGGATCAGCCACAGATTGTGAAGGAAGCAGCTTGCAGCTATGCCAGATGCTGCTTCAGATGTAAACAGCCTGGACATCTGCAAAAGGACTGTAAAATGCCTGCACGTGAAGAAATGAGGGGCAGCAGCAGAAATAAAGGGCAAAGGAGGGGTGCATCCTCTCAGGCTGGAAGCCATGCCTTAATAGCAAAGCACTATCCTGATGGGAATTTGAGAAAAACTTGGTTATTAGATAGTGGGGCAACTCACAATACGATAAATGATGTGGAAATGTTAAGCAATATTAAAATGCTTCTATAACCATTATTTCACTTGCAGATGGTGCTCCCAGCAAGGTGCAGAAAATGGGCACTGCATATGTGCCCTCTTTTGGTAAAGATTTTGAAAATATGTTATGTGTTAATAAACTAGAGAATTGTATATTGAGTGTGTCCCAAATGACTACTGATGGTTATAAAGTGATATTTGAGGGAAAACACTGTACAGTAACAGAAAGGCATAACGTGAATAATGTCTGTGCAAGAGAGATAAAGAAAGATGGGTTGTATTACATGTTACCTAAAGGGAAGGTGGCAAATGTGAATCCTGTAGACAATGTGCCCCTACATGACAAATGTGTTCATTATTACTTATAGACTAATGGGCCATGCTAGTTTCAGAGGGTTAAAGGAGCTAGCAAAGGCTTGCCCTAGTCTAAATATGAAACACTGCCCAAGGTTTTTAGAATGTGCCATGTGTAGGAAAGTTAAGGCGAAGGCTTTCCCAGTTGCCAAAAAGACCAAGTGTGTCACCCAAAGACCTCTGGAGGTTGTCCATGCCGACTTGGCTGGCCCCTATAAACCCACTGTAGGGGGTAATAGTTATTTGTTTGTAATTGTGGACATACCCACTAGGTACACCTACATGTATTTACTGAAGGAAAAAAGTCAAGCTGCAGAGAAATTCTGTGACTGGGTAAACATGGTAGAACACGAATTCCCGTCTTTTAAGATTTCCAATCTAGTGACTGATAAAGGAGGGGAATTCTTATCCAACAATCTGCAGAACTGGTTGCATAGGAGGGGCATCAGGCACAAGACCACAAACCCAGAATCGCCAGGGGAGGATGGGCTTGCTGAACGAAAAATTGGGATGCTAAAGAGTATGATGGAGTGCACGATGGAAGATGCACAAGCCCCAGCTGGGCTGTGGGGGGAGGCAGTGAGAACTGCTGCTTACCATATGAATAGATGACACTGTAGATGTCCAGTGTCAATCAGACCCCATATTATCTATTGTATGGTAGAGCACCAAACCTCAAGCACCTAAGGATTTTGAGGCAGTTTGCACGTGCGCTTATTCACCCTAGCCTAAGGAAGCCTGGACAGCCTAAAACCAGGAGGCTGCGTTTTCTTGGCTATGAGGGTAATAAGTACATATTTTCCCTCTCTCCTGGTATGGTGACACATTCTAGGAGTGCAAACTTTGAAATGCACTCAGGGTGGGATAGATTGCAATGTAATCAGGAGGTTTTTGTTCCCTTAGGAGGGGTGTGCCAACAACTTCAAAAAGTCCCACAAATGGAGGGGTGATTGAAACTGATGATGATGAAAGGGAGGCTGAGGAAGAAAAGCCTAGTACTTCAACACACACCCAAACACACACTGAGCTCAACATGTTCTTGAAGAGGGAACCTGACACAAGGAGAGAAACTAGCAGTAGTGCAAGTGAAGACGAGTCAGGGAGAACTAGGGTTATCATCCCCAGAAGGTCAAAGAGGGTCAGAAAGGCTCCTGACAGAATTGTAGTTCAGGAGGTCAGGCTGTCAATGTCACAGCAGAGGAGCCTGCAAGTTTTCAGGATCTCCTAAAATTTCCTCAAGAAGAGCAGGAGAAGTGGAACTCCGCCATGGGCTCTGAGTTCAAGTCACTGATGGAGAGGAAAGTGTTCCAAATAGTAGAGAGGCCCAAAGACCAGAAGGTTGTTGGTTGCAGGTGGGTCTGCAGATTGAAGGACATGCCTGATGGGACACAAAAGTATGAGGCACGCTTGGTTGCAAAAGGTTTTTCGCAGGAGTGCTACACAAGTTTTGACAAAACTTTTTCACCCACAGCAAAGCCAGAAAGTCTCAGATTAGTGTTAGCTGTAGCAGCCAAGAGGAAGATGGTTGTGCAACACTTTCACTTTGAGACAGCATACTTGAATGCTGATCTTGAGGAGACAGTGTTCATGGAACAGGCCCCTGAGTATGACAGCGCAGGTGAGAGTAAGGTGTACTTGTTGCACAAAGCACTTTACCACTTGAAGCAAAGCGCTAGGTGCTGGAACAAGTGCATAAACCAAGTTCTGGTGTCATTAGGATACACAAGGAGTGTTGCAGACGCCTGTGTGTACACCAAGGGGGCAGGAGATAGTGCTGTCATGCTTGTCATCTATGTGGACGACCTCTGTGTGGCAGCAAAGAGTGTCAAAGATGTCAAGAAGGTGCAGGTGGAGTTAGAAAACCGGTTCAAATTAAAGGACTTAGGCAACCTGAAGTGTTATTTAGGCATTGAGGTAGAGAGAACCGGTAATGGAGAATTTTTCCTTAGTCAAAAGAAGATTGATAATTTGGTTGCCAAGTGTGGGGTAAGTGAGGCAAAAGTGGTCAGGACGCCAATGACCACTGATTTTGTAACTTAGAGGCAGAACAGGATTTTGAGAGGCCTGACCTGTACCACTCAGTGGTAGGCAGTCTGTTGTTTATCGCAAACAACACAAGGGCTGGCATTAGTTTTGTAGTTGGGGTGCTCAGCAGAAGAGTCTCCAAGCCAAGGAGGACAGATTGGGAAGTCCTGAAAAGAGTGGTTAGATTTCTCAAGGGAACCAGGGACATGAGCTTGAAGTTGACAGGAAGTCAGGTGACCCTGGAGTGCTATGTGGACAGTTCGTTTGCTGCAAAGACTTTAGACAGGAAGTCAGTGACCATGTTGGTGGTCAAGTATGCAGAAAGTACCATAGCGTGGAGATCAAGAAAGAAGAACTGTGTAGCCATTAGTACCACGGAAGCTGAATTTGCAGCATTGTCTGAGATGACAAGTGAGGTACAATGCTAAGTCAGATGCTTGCAGACCTTGGGGAGCTGTGCCAAATGCCTGCTGAAGTGCATGAGGACTCACAAGCCCGCATAGCGATGGCAGAAGCAGAAAATCTGAAATGCAGAACAAAGTACATTGCGGTATGCTACCAAAATGTGAGGCAGTTAATACAGGAAGGTGTCCTATGTCTGAAGTACTGTCCATCAGAGGACAATATAGCAGACCTGCTCACAAAAGCCCTACCAGCAGGAAGTCATGAGGAGATGGCAAAGAGGCTGGGCCTTGTAACTAGCATGTAAGGTGAAAGGTCAAAAAAGGGAAAGGTCAACCAACAGACAATTGATGTCTAACAATGTATGTGTATGGTGTTATGTTGTAATGATAACATGCATCCTGCGCAGTAGTTTGACCATTTTGGAGGGGATTGTCAGGAATTGGTTACTGAACCCTAAGTTCTAAAATGGCCAAACAACTGCAGAAATCATGCTGAGTCATGATGACTGACTCCATGAACTGCCAATCATGCTAATCATGCTACAGCTGCATGAGAAGGATTACATCAGAAGAGGGTTACTATAGTACAAAGCCGTGTAAGGTAGAAATCTGATGCAATGTAACCATGTGCTTGGCTAAGCCAATGCTGTACTGGTGTGTATAAAAGCAAGACAGAACAGAGATCATTCTCTTCCTTTGATCCTGAGATGCCTGGTGTAGCACTTTGCTTGTACATATTGAAACTACTGAAGATTAAAAGCACCTTCTGTTTTCTGGATGCCAAACACTCTGTGTGTGAGAATTCTTGGGAAAGGGTTGCTACCAAGTCTGCTGAGACAGTTTTTGGCTACACCTGGGGACTGATTGTCCCATCATCCCCTGACAAGGAGTGGGACTGTTGACTTGTAAACATGTCAAATGTTTCTGATTTCTATGATTGATAAGGTAGTACTGTATAAACGCAACTGCCAAGGTTAACATTCCATAGCCAATAAATATACATACTTGAGGTTAAGTCCAGTTACATTCTTCTGTTAGCAAAAGAGCTTTTGATCCAGTAGATGTCTCAGTTAGCAAAAGAGGACAGGAGATGATTTTTCTAATTTTCTCTTCCTCCTGCAGCTCTTTACACTACTGTTCATGCTGTTCTGGAGGGTCACCATAGTATTTCACACAGATTGGAGGGGGGGGAGATGGGATCAAAAGAGAATCAGCTAACATCTTCCTCAGTTAGCAGATCAAAAGCCCTTATATGCACGAAAGGGCACAAACGGATTCAACCTGTGATTTCCTAAAGCATTTCTCCCTTGCTACTGAAAATAAAGGTTTAAACTACACCTAATTATAATGCTGTGGATAAAGAATGGTAGGTAACCTAAGAAACACTTTACATTTCTACAGATTCCCTTCAGAAACATATTACATACTGAATGAGTCACCCCTTCTGCTTTAAAGCCTTTCACGGTAGAAAACTAATAGTTCTAAAGTACGCTTGAGATGACAGGAAATGCCCCCCCAATCAACTATGGTATCTGATACCACTGAAATTAGGTATGTGTTACTCCTCCATCCCCTATTCTCTCATAATCACAATTAAACTGCACATAAGAAATAGTGTTATTGTGATGAAAATTTTGATGCAGCTCATAAAAGTGGGTAGTAAAAATCAATGGTGAGGCAAAATTAAAGGAAAGATAAAGAAGAGTGTAATATGAGATTCCACAATATCTTCATTCTTTTAGATGCATTTGTTGGTTCTTGTATTAGCCCCATATATTAAGATTTCATGAGTGGGTCAAATATTTATTGATGATAGTGTGTCTGCATTTGTCATAGGGCAAAGTTACAGTAATCAATATGATTATTGGCAATCAGATGACAACATGTGTTACAATTTACCACATAGCAAATAAAATATTGCTTTGAATAATCAATATGTAAAGCAGATTTTCCCATCTACTCATACCTACCGCATAAGCAATGAAGTAAAAAGTAGGAATTAATTTGGGGGCGGGGGAGGGAAGATTATATCACAGCTAACTGCGTTGAAGTAACAGCAGACTGAGTTTTATTGCAAGATGCAAATACAATGGAAACGGAACTGTATAAATAATCAGAATGAAACCAATATTGACCTGAGGAATAAATATTGAAAGCAATATTGCTAATCTGCTATCACTCTGCAGTTATTTCATTTTCTGCTACAGTGTACTATAAATTATGCTGACAGGAATAGCTTTGCCCATCTTTATTTTCTCTAAACTCCTAGTTGGGAGGGAACTACACCCGGAACCAAGCAACACCATCAGAAGAATTATGTGGCTCAGCAGTTATTGAATAATACCATTTCAGCTGACATCCAGTATGTTCAAATGTTGCAGCATGCACATTTTAAAGCTTATACACAGTAAATGTAAATACAAATAAGACTAGGTGTTAAACAATAATATTTACTTCTTCCAGTCGACACCCCTCTGATTAAAGAAAAATGATAGATAGATGAGTTGATCCTTAAACTATGATAGTTTATACTGACATTTTACCTTTTCCTAAACACTCACTATCAGGATCCGCTCTGCCATTGGACAGGGTGAGATGAATTCCTCAGGCAGTAAGAATTCAAGGAATGATGAATCCCTCCTCCTGCTCCAGAGTGCATCCTGACCACTCTCCAGCTAACCACTCTGGCACCATATGCTAAAGTTGGAAAGCATCAGAGGTGACTGTGCAGAACAGGACATTAGTGGTATGCCACCTGGTTTGCTGCAGCAGAGATGTGAACGGTACATGGTTCTCCAGAGCCCACCAGGCACAAGAGCCCCATTCTAAGGTGTTTCTCCTGAGAGCAAGGCAGTGTGGCTGGGATGGCTATGGAAACTATCAGTGATGTAACAGCACAGGAAGCCTCTGTTGACATCCCAGCCACAGCATCTTGCTCTGTGGGCTCCACTGCTCCCAAGTGGGACTAAGTGGAAGAAGTTATAGTTTAAGTAGCAGGAAGGCATGTCTTCCCACTTCAGACAGTAGACCTTGCAGCAGTGCTGCTCAGTTATGAAAGTGACTACTAGAGAGGATACCATATGAAAAAGTGTCTCTTGGTTGTCCTCCTCCATTTTGAAAATATAGTTGGGACATGTATGCATGTTAGCTGCATAACTGCCGGCATCTCAGTTAGAATACTACCATTCCAAATGCTTCACTACCCTTTGATATTTATAAGGTCAAGAATCTACCATCTACCCCACAGTGTTACACAAATCTAAGAACTGTTTTTAGTGAGAACTGGTATATTTAAACAGTGTTACTTGGTGTTCAGCCAAGAACGATAAGAAGGAAGGCTTGCAAGAGCAGCAGTGCTGCTAATTCCTTTCACAAAATCCAGCATTGCTTCTGGTACCCAAATCTAAACCATAATAAAGACCACAAAACATGTGACCAACAGCTATTATTTACAATTCTGCAGCTATTGTAGTGCTAGAGCCTCACAGATAAATCAATGTATCCATTACATTAAGCCCTGGTGGCGCAGTGGTTAAATGCCAGCACTGCAAACCACAAGGTTATAAGTTCGATCCCAGAGGGCTCCAAGGTTGACTCAGCCTTCCATCTTTCTGTAGGTCGGTAAAATGAGGACCAGCATAATAAAGAGCTAGGGTGATATGCTGTGAAAAAACTGTTAATACAGTTTCAAAAAGAAGAAGAAGAAGCAGCCATCGTTATTAGTACAATGCATTTTCTGCAGTGTCATTCCTGCAGTATGGTTACATGCCAACAGTGCCATCTACTGGCATCTGCATTGTATAATCGTTTGTCTTGCCTGTAATTTGCTTTGAATTGTATGTATTGAACTGTATTCAATTGAATTGTGTTGCACTGTATTGTATATTGTAATGTATATTGTGATGTTGTACCCCACCTTGATCCTGAGGGGAGAGGCGGGTAATAAATAACTAAGTATTATCACAAATTTTGCTATTGTGATGGAATGAAGGGGAGGTGCCAGAGGAGAGTACAGTCGTCCCTTCACATTCGCGGGGGTTCCGTTCCACGGACCCCCGCGAATGTGAAAAATCCGCGAATAACAAACACCCCTCCCCCTCCCTCCCCGGGCCTTCCGGGGCCTTCCTAGGCCCCGCGGAGGTCTCCCCGGCCCTCCCTCCCTCCCTCCCCAGGCCTCCGCGGGGCCTTCCTAGGCCCCACGGAGGCCTCCCCAGCCCTCCCTCCCTCCCTCCCCAGGCCTTCGTGGGGCCTTGCTAGGCCCCACGGAGGCCTCCCCGGCGCTCCCTCCCTCCCTCCCCAGGCCTTTGCGGGGCCTTCCTAGGCCCCACGGAGGCCTCCCCGGCGCTCCCTCCCTCCCTCCCCAGGCCTTCGCGGGGCCTTCCTAGGCCCCACGGAGGCCTCCCCGGCCCTCCCTCCCTCCCTGCCCAGGACTTCGCGGGGCCTTCCTAGGCCCCGCGGAGGCCTCCCCGGCCCTCCCTCCCTCCCTGCCCAGGACTTCGCGGGGCCTCCGGAGGGCCTCCGGGGGTCCCGCGAAGGCCTCCCCACCCCTCCCCAGGCCTTCGCGGGGCCTCCGGAAGGCCTCCGGGGGTCCCGCGAAGGCCTCCCCACCCCTCCCCAAGCCTTCGCGGGGCCTTCCTAGGCCCCACGGAGGCCTCCCCGGCCCTCCCTCCCTCCCTGCCCAGGCCTTCACAGGGCTTTCCTAGGCCCCGCGGAGGCCTCCCCGGCCCTCCCTCCCTCCCTCCCTGCCCAGGACTTCGCGGGGCCTCCGGAGGGCCTCCGGGGGTCCTGCGAAGGCCTCCCCACCCCTCCCCAGGCCTTCGCGGGGCCTCCAGAGGGCCTCCGGGGGTCCCGCGAAGGCCTCCCCACCCCTCCCCAGGCCTTCGCGGGGCCTCCGGAAGGCCTCCGGGGGTCCCGCGAAGGCCTCCCCACCCCTCCCCAGGCCTTCGCGGGGCCTCCGGGGGTCCAGCGAAGGCCTCCCCACCCCTCCCCAGGCCTTCACGGGGCCTCCGGAGGCCCTCTGGGGGTCCCGCGAAGGCCTCCCCACCCCTCCCCAGGCCTTCGCGGGGCCTCCGGAGGGCCCCGGGGGTCCCACGAAGGCCTCCCCACCCCTCCCCAGGCCTTCACGGGGCCTCCGGAGGGCCTCCGGGGGTCCCACGAAGGCCTCCCCACCCCTCCCCAGGCCTTCACGGGGCCTCCGGAGGGCCTCCGGGGATCCCGCGAAGGCCTCCCCAC
Organism: Gambelia wislizenii; assembly: GCA_030847615.1. Lineage (NCBI taxonomy): Eukaryota > Metazoa > Chordata > Lepidosauria > Squamata > Crotaphytidae > Gambelia > Gambelia wislizenii. The sequence continues at coordinate 77,697,943 of JAUMIR010000006.1, read as the reverse complement.
CCCTCCCCAGGCCTTCGCGGGGCCTCCGGGGGTCCCGCAAGGGCCTCCCCACCCCTCCCCAGGCCTTCGCGGGGCCTCCGGAGGGCCTCCGGGGGTCCCGCAAAGGCCTCCCCACCCCTCCCCAGGCCTTCGCGGGGCCTCCGGAAGGCCTCTGGGGGTCCCGCAAAGGCCTCCCCAGGCCTTCGCGGGGCGTCCGGAGGGCCTCCGGGGGTCCCGCGAAGGCCTTCGCACCGCTCCCCAGGCCTTCGCGGGGCGTCCGGAGGGCCTCCGGGGGTCCCGCGAAGGCCTCCCCACCCCTCCCCAGGCCTTCGCGGGGCGTCCGGAGGGCCTCCGGGGGTCCCGAGAAGGCCTCCCCACCCCTCCCCAGGCCTTCGCGGGGCCTCCGGAGGGCCTCCGGGGGTCCCGCGAAGGCCTCCCCACCCCTCCCCAGGCCTTCGCGGGGCCTCCGGAAGGCCTCCGGGGGTCCCGCGAAGGCCTCCCCACCCCTCCCCAGGCCTTCGCGGGGCCTCCGGAGGGCCTCCGGGGGTCCCGCGAAGGCCTCCCCACCCCTCCCCAGGCCTTCGCGGGGCCTCCGGAGGGCCTCCGGGGGTCCCGCGAAGGCCTCCCCACCCCTCCCCAGGCCTTCGCGGGGCCTCCGGAGGGCCTCCCGGGATCCCGCGAAGGCCTCCCCACCCCTCCCCAGGCCTTCGCGGGGCCTCCGGAGGCCCTCCGGGGGTCCAGCGAAGGCCTCCCCACCCCTCCCCAGGCCTTCGCGGGGCCTCCGGGGGTCCAGCGAAGGCCTCCCCACCCCTCCCCAGGCCTTCACGGGGCCTCCGGAGGGCCTCCGGGGGTCCCGCGAAGGCCTCCCCACCCCTCCCCAGGCCTTCGCGGGGCCTCCGGAGGGCCCCGGGGGTCCCGCGAAGGCCTCCCCACCCCTCCCCAGGCCTTCACGGGGCCTCCGGAGGGCCTCCGGGGGTCCCACGAAGGCCTCCCCACCCCTCCCCAGGCCTTCACGGGGCCTCCGGAGGGCCTCCGGGGATCCCGCGAAGGCCTCCCCACCCCTCCCCAGGCCTTCGCGGGGCCTCCGGGGGTCCCGCAAAGGCCTCCCCACCCCTCCCCAGGCCTTCGCGGGGCCTCCGGAGGGCCTCCGGAGGTCCCGCAAAGGCCTCCCCACCCCTCCCCAGGCCTTCGCGGGGCCTCCGGAAGGCCTCTGGGGGTCCCGCAAAGGCCTCCCCAGGCCTTCGCGGGGCGTCCGGAGGGCCTCCGGGGGTCCCGCGAAGGCCTCCCCACCCCTCCCCAGGCCTTCGCGGGGCCTCCGGAGGGCCTCCGGGGGTCCCGAGAAGGCCTCCCCACCCCTCCCCAGGCCTTCGCGGGGCCTCCGGAGGGCCTCCGGGGGTCCCGCGAAGGCCTCCCCACCCCTCCCCAGGCCTTCGCGGGGCCTCCGGAAGGCCTCCGGGGGTCCCGCGAAGGCCTCCCCACCCCTCCCCAGGCCTTCGCGGGGCCTCCGGAGGGCCTCCGGGGGTCCAGCGAAGGCCTCCCCACCCCTCCCCAGGCTTTCGCGGGGCCTCCGGAGGGCCTCCGGGGGTCCCGCGAAGGCCTCCCCACCCCTCCCCAGGCCTTCGCGGGGCCTCCGGAGGGCCTCCGGGGGTCCCGCGAAGGCCTCCCCACCCCTCCCCAGGCCTTCGCGGGGCCTCCGGAGGGCCTCCCGGGATCCCGCGAAGGCCTCCCCACCCCTCCCCAGGCCTTCGCGGGGCCTCCGGAGGCCCTCCGGGGGTCCAGCGAAGGCCTCCCCACCCCTCCCCAGGCCTTCGCGGGGCCTCCGGAGGGCCTCCGGGGGTCCCGCAAAGGCCTCCCCACCCCTCCCCAGGCCTTCGCGGGGCCTCCGGAAGGCCTCCGGGGGTCCCGCGAAGGCCTTCGCACCGCTCCCCAGGCCTTCGCGGGGCCTCCGGAGGGCCTCCGGGGGTCCCGCGAAGGCCTCCCCACCCCTCCCCAGGCCTTCGCGGGGCCTACAGAGGGCCTCCGGGGGTCCCGCGAAGGCCTTCGCACCGCTCCCCAGGCCTTCGCGGGGCCTCCGGAGGGCCTCCGGGGGTCCAGCGAAGGCCTCCCCACCCCTCCCCAGGCCTTCGCGGGGCCTCCGGAGGGCCTCCGGGGGTCCCGCGAAGGCCTCCCCACCCCTCCCCAGGCCTTCGCGGGGCCTCCGGAGGCCCTCCGGGGGTCCCGCGAAGGCCTCCCCACCCCTCCCCAGGCCTTCGCGGGGCCTCCGGAGGGCCTCCGGGCGTCCCGCAAAGGCCTCCCCACCCCTCCCCAGGCGTTCGCGGGGCCTCCGGAAGGCCTCCGGGGGTCCCGCGAAGGCCTTCGCATCGCTCCCCAGGCCTTCGCGGGGCCTCCGGAGGGCCTCCGGGGGTCCCGCGAAGGCCTCCCCACCCCTCCCCAGGCCTTCGCGGGGCCTCCGGAGGGCCTCCGGGCGTCCCGCGAAGGCCTCCCCACCCCTCCCCAGGTCTTTCACGGGGCCTCTGGAGGCCCCGTGTCGCGGTTTTGGGGGGGCCCGGGGGGGCCCTCCCAAAACCGCGAATAACCGAAACCGCGAATGTCAAGTTCGCGAATGTGGAGGGACAACTGTATATGCTTTACATCAGAAGTGGGGTACCTTTGGCCTTCAGCTACTTTGCACTTCAGCCCCCAAAAGACCTTGTCATTGGCCATCCTAGGTAGTGCTAACAAGTTATAGGCTGAACATGAAGTGCCATAAGGCCCCACCAACCCCTGCTTTTCAAAGGTACTGGCTTCAGTAGTCAGCATGACTGAGTGAAAGAGTACAGGCACCAGGGCTAGGAAAGACCTCTGAGGTTGAGACCTCGGATAGCAACTACCAGGCAGTCAACACTGGGTTGGACAGACAATGCTTCAATTTGTTTATTAACTCATGAAGATGACTTATCCTATGTGTATTAGCCTGTTCAGTACAGCACATCCAAGTTTCTAGACATCAAAATTATACTGCACATAAGCAGTATATTGATTGCAATTTTGCTAAAAGCCAGTGTGCTCATCTCTACAAAAAACAAGAGCCCACTTCCTTCTTTGTCTCCCCAAATAGCTCTCAGATTAGATGCACATGAGTTCGTGTAGATTAATCTATGCACTTCATCACATTTGCCATTTTATTCCAATCTGTAATTTTATAGTGATTTTTTTTTTTTTAAAGAAGCATGAAAATTACTATTCAGCCACATACATAAAATTTCATTTGTGTGTCCTGGTACTTTCGTCATTTTGACTGGTAATTACCCACAGCTCCATTAATGAAGGAGCCTCATGTTATAGAAAATTATCAATTCAGATGAACGCTCTGCTGTTTTACAAAATTCTGTTTTGTAATGGGGTAGCGGTTGGTGTGGTCTTGAATTTTGCATTCCGCTTACTATATCCATCCCATACAGAAGATTCATCATGTCAACAGCAGCTATTGATAAGATAAGTGTGGTTTTAAAGTACATTGTATAATTTTATTCTGAGGGATAGTGATTGATCCTCTAGGATGGTGCCTCCTATAGGAGAGTGGAATGCAGTCTACATAGAGATAAATGCACTGAGTCGTCAGTCCACATAGAGGTAAATGCATTGAGTGGTCAACTAGGATTTCATCATATTATCTTAAATACTGTATTTCATGGAATTATCATTAATGATTAACTAAAATTGTATTAAAACATTCTAATAATTTTTTTGGAGGTAGCATCAATTTATATATAATTAACCCTTGAAAGTATTCTTACTCATTGTAAACTATTTCTTGTGTGTAAAATACAGTATTGAGACATTTCTTATGATTTAGTCACTTTTTGTGATAAAATAATACTTTACTTAGTTCTTTCGTATCTTGTATATTGCATTGATAATTTTTTCCCCACCCAGCACTTGTATTATAGAATTGTCAACACTACTGTGATATACTGTAATGATATTTTTGCAATAGAGAGAAATAGTTGCAATTGCATTCTTTAAGAGAAATAGTTACAAATTGATTTATTAGTTTGTATACGGGCTCTTTATACACAGCTAAGATTGGTTATTAGATATACTTCTTATTGAAATTAGTGTGTCAGTTCTCATTTCTGTTAAGAGTTTTACAAAATACCCCATACAAGTAATGTTACAGAAGACTGTTGAGGGCCCCCATAAAAAGTGGGCAAGAACAAAAAGATCAATGGTGGTTGGAAGCTGAACAAAGAAAAAAGGACAAAAGTAACAAAAAGAATACAAATTGAATAGATTTCAATTTATTGAAATTTATTGAAATTGAAAGATTTCAATTTCTCTATTCAAAAAGAATAGAGTTCAGACATGTTTGAGTGCATTTCCTGTTGCTTAATTGAAATACAATGATGCCACAAAACGCCAGTTCATGCATGGGCTGCAGACTGCAAGCACAAATGGGTTCAGCAGTAAGCCAGGACTTAACTTACCCAGCTTCCACACACACAGCACAACTCTTCAAAAATCCATTTAGTTTTCCATCTATAACATGCTGTTCCCCCACAAGGCAGAGAAAACCAACCATTAAAACGTTGGCAACCCAATCTAGTTAACGTTACTGACTTCTTTTATTTTAGGTATGCATGTACATACACTTTTCAGGTATGCAGCTTCCCAGAGCAGTTCATTTTTAAAATAATAATAATACAGCACCATTAACAGAATAAAGCAGAAGAAGGAAGTAGAAAATCTTTTGAAAGAGCCAGATAAATCCATCTGTCAGAATTAACAGCCTGGGTGAATAAATACATGTTTATTCATTTATTTGAATAAATGTTTTAAAAAATAAATGTTTAAACAAAAATAAATGTTTAAAAAAACCGAATAAACACAATCAAAACAAAATACAGACAAAAAGACAAACAATTATAATTAAGGTATAGTACTAAACTCCCTATGGCCTAACAGAAAAAAGTCACTTTGATTGTTAACTATATCTTACAATGAAGTTGGACCATGGGTTTCAAGGAAAAGAGCATTCCATGTGACAGGTGACATTGTTGAAATGGCCCTGTTCCTTAAAAAAAATAGCTTGATCTCAGGTAATGAAGGGACCTTAGAGCAAGATCTCACCCAAAGGCCTGCCTATGCAAGAGGGCACCCACCCACTCAAATACAGTCCATTCACCATGAATTTATTCTGGGGGCACCAGGGGAAGCATGTGCTATACTGTATGACAGGACATGTTTTGAAAAGCTGTTGGCAGATAGGAAAGGAGGAGGCTTCCTTTTTGAAATGGCTGTAGTTAGAATGTTGATTTGCTGTGAAACATTAATCATATGAGAGCTGAGAGGAGTTATTGTAGTTGCCTACATACTGTCCTTACTTTATTGCTCTTTGTTTTTAAATCCCCTTGCTGAACAGGGGGATAAAAAGGGATGTGCCTATTAGCAGAAAATCAAGCCCCACTTTTCCAGAAACAATGATCCTGAGCCACATTTGTTGACATCAGGCAGGAAACTTCATATTACAAAAGGCATTTCCTCAAATACCTCATGGATGCAGGCCATTCACCTCTTTGAATCTTTAATTCAACCTGGAACCTAACTGTTAACCAAGCTTGGTTAAGTTATCTTTTTTTTAACTGCAGTTCCCAGAACCTCCCAGCCAGAGTAGCTGGTTATCTTATGTAGTCCTGTGATCATGGAAGCTAATATTTTTATTTTATTTTGCATTGGTCAGACCACATTTGGAGTACAATTCTGGACACCATGTTATAATGGAATGGAAAATGTTTGAGGTGGCAACCAGGATGATGATGGGTTTAGAAACTAAGTTCTATGAGGAAAAGTTCAAAGAGCTCAATATGTTTAACTTAGAGATGAGATGGTGAAGGGAGACACGATAGCACTTTAGGTATTTGAAAGATTGATAGGAAGAAGATGGATTTGAGTTATTCTCTCAACGTATGACTAAAATCTTCACTGAACCTATAGCAGAAATTACAAGGAAGCAGATTTTGCCTAAACACTAAGGGAAACAAGAAGGGCTCTTCAGCAGTAAAATGGTTTTGGAGTTGGTAGCCTCTCCATTGCTGGAGGTGTTGAAACAGAGGCTGGATGAGTATCTGCTAGCTATACTGTAGCTACATCTTGCATTGTAGATCCTACATTGAGAAGTAGATTGTATTAGATGATTTCTAAGGTTTCTTCCAATTCTATGATGCTAAATGGGCTACTCTGTAGCCTCTAGGAAACAGCAGCATATGTCCAGGTATCTGAAGCATTATCATTATCATCACTACTACTGCTACCAGCCAAAGGAGCCATGCTGATTTTATCCCTGGAGATCCACCACCACCACCACCACCATCATTTATTATGGTCAATGGACCCAAGTTAGAAACATCTGAATAATGTCTTCAGAACAAAATAAAAAATAAAGATGAGTATTTGTCAAGACTGGCAATAGGCATGAAAGAGAATATAGGAAAGAGAGAAGAAGAACACATGAAGAAAGAACCAGAAAAAAAACACACAGTGAAGATGTGATCACACAACAGATTGGGAACATAACAGTCTCTTAAGGGGCGATCTGAATGTGGAAGTAACTTAGTAGAAACATTCATGGAAGTAACTTGGTAGAAACTACTTTTTGAAAAGCACTTTCTTTTTCCTTTCTACTTTTGTTGTAAGAAGAACTGCAGCTTTACTCCTTTTTTCATCCTCATCCACATATTTCTGAATAAGCATTACCAGCATCATGTTTAACTTAGCTCAAGAAATTATAACACAATATATCAAACAACTCATTTTTTGATTAAGATAACATGAGTGGGCAGGAGGCTTTTTCTGGAGCTTGCGGAAGGATGTGTAGGCAGTCTTCTATACAACTAGTGTACAGGCTATGAAATATACATAATAGTACATAATCTAACTGAGTCAACCTAATTAAGTTTTCAATGGTCTATACAAAATGTTTAGATATGTCTACACTTTTACAAATTTCTGAAACAATCCTCCCCGCCCCCCCCCCACCGATTTCTGAGGTCTCAAAGAAGGTTAAAAAATGCAAATAGTAACTTAACTAAACTGCCTGTAAAGAAGTGTAAATCCATACTATATTAACTTCATATTATTCAGTGGTGGAAAGAGATCAAAAACAAAAGTAGAATGCTTCTACAGATTTTCTGAAAAGTCTTATCTTTATAAAGCTTGTCAAAGTTTGATAGTGAATTAGTTTCACAGAACCTAGCACTACACTATGCAAAATATACATTTAGACTCCTTCTCTTACATCCAAACTAACATATTTCTTTACAGGCAATATCCATTCACTGTTTGCAAACTTGCCAGGACCATGTATTCAAGCTACAGATTACTTCCTAAGGTAAAAGACATGTCATTCAGGCTTAGTATAATCTTTAGTCCCTTTTGACATTGAAACTGTGGTAGTCTCGTATCTGTCTCTCTTCTGAATAATTTGATTTTTCACACAAGAGTAGCACCAGCTGTCCAGTATGGACTGGCCAAGTATTACTGATTTGCTCAGTGGAGGAACAGCCAATGAGACAGTTGGTATTATGGCGACTGAAATGTCCTCTTTCTGCATTGCTTCTCTACTATTTCCTGGCTGTATTTCTGCCATTACATATTCTGTAAAACTGTCCCTTCATCCTTTACACTTCAACAGCCCCCCCCTCTCTTTTTCTGGCACTTAGACGAAAGTGTGCTAATGAAAAATGAATAAATTTTTAACAATCAAATGTTCTAACTGTAATTGTTGTTGAAGTGTTTGTTCCAATAAGAAGGGATACAGCATTGTTGAAGCAATAGTGTACAAGGTAAAAAAGATCCAGATAAATAAATGGAGGGAAAGAGAAGCAATAGATCTTAGGGTGACACTGTCTGAAATTGACCAGACTGTCTCCAAAGCCAAAACGCATTTGGAGATGCTGCCTGGAATTGCTGCTGTCTGGAACTGACCAGAAAGTTGCCTTTTTCATATCTGAAGCAGGAAGAAATACCAGGGTGTCACAGAGTTTAAATATTTGCATAACACATGGCTAACATCCTGCGTAATGCAGAAATTCACTGTCTGCTAATCCATTTTTGAGAGCAGAAAGCACTTTTGCCGAGCCAGGCAAACAGGTAGGCTTCCTCAGCTGGCTTTCCAATGACAAATTCCACATGGGCCTTTCAAAGATACCCTTTCATAATGGAAATATACAGGCTGCATTTATAAGGATAACTGTTCAACTCATTTTCCCTTTGGGGTTGCTATCCTTTGGGCAGGAATGCACCATCCACTTTGGCTTTTGCTGTTGGAACAGACAGAAATGTCAGGGGTAGTAAGTGACATGAAGAATGCAACCATACTGCTAAGGGACACAGGATGGAACGGCTGCTAAAAAGTAAGCTCTGAAGCTCTAGTAGAGAATGGGACAAACAAGGCCAGCTCTACCATTAGACAGATGAAGGTAAGACATTTCATGCAGCAGATTCAGGGAATCATAAAAGGACAGCAAGTTGTTAATTGTACAATTTGTTATCATTGTATTTGGTATTTGTTACTGTAATCTGTTTAACTAGCTGGACCCGGTGTACCATACACCATTAAAACAGTCCCCCCCAAAATGTCCAGTCTACCTCATGACAACCCTTTGAGGTAGACTGGTGGGGTTAAGTCGTCCCCATGCTGTTGCTCCTGCCCTCCCCACGCTGCTTGTCCTGTCCCCTCCCATGATGGTGGTCCTGCCCCCGCTGCCCATCCTGCCTCCTCCCATGTCGCTTGTCTCCCTCATACTGCCCATCCTGCCCCCCATGCTGCTCACCCCCCATGCTGCCTGTCCTGCCCCCTCCCATGCCACTCATCCAGCCCCCTCCCATGCCGCCTGTCCCCCCATGTCACCTGTCCAGCCCCATCCCATGATGCCCATTCAGCCCCCTTCCATGCTGCCTGTCCAGCCCCCTCCCATGCCACCTGTGTGCTTGTCCCCCCTCCCACACTGCCCATCCAGCCCCCTCCTATGCCACCCATCCTGCCCCCTCCAACACCGCTCGTCCTGTCCCCCATGCTACTCCCTCTCCCTCTCCAATTGCCTTGTTCAGAGGGAGAATAGTCTGAGCCAATAGAGAGAATAAGTGAGCACCTATGAAGCAGATGTCTTAAGTTGAGGTCAGGTGTGACTTATCTGAGTTCATGCCCATTCCAAAACAAGAGAGATGATGGAATGCAGACTGAACTGCAATTTAAAATTTGTGTCTGGAGTTGACAACATGCAGCCAGCCACTGATGTAAGGGAAGAGCAGTATGCTCTATTGATGAGGATGTGCTAAGATCACAGCCATGACCTTTGTAAACATCCTGGTGCAGTTAATATGCTGAAGGGTAGTAATTTGAACTAGAAGTGGTCATTGTTGATTGTGCGTATGAGGTACTGTCGATGGTCTGGATGGATCGTGATGTGGACACAAGCATCCTGAAGACTGATAGTGGCAAACTGTTCTCCCTCCTGGTGGAAGGGGAAGGATATGGGTAAGTGTAACTATTCTGAACCAACACACAGTTATGAAGGAATTAATATCTCTCAGATCAAGGATTGGCCTCAATTCGCCATCCTGCTTGGGAACAGTGAAGTACCTTGAGAAGAACCCTCTCATTTTCTCTGATGGAGGGATCCTCTCAATGGACATCTCCTTTGGACAGAGAGATGTCTACTTCAACCAGGATAGTAGGTAACAACGCCATAGAGAGGAATGAGTTTGGAAACCAGAATTCTATAGGATACCTTTGTGCAAGAATATTGAGGACCCATCAGTCAGTGGTAATACATTCCCATTGACAAAGGCAGAGGTGTAGGCAATTGCCAAACTGAGGTGGGTGGTGTGTCAATGTCAATAAGTGCTCAATATCAACTTGTGAGGAAAAGGATTCAAAGACATCACTTGCCATCTGAACTCCTGTAGCTTTTCTACTTAGTACAAGAAGAAGAGGAAGAAGAGGACTTCTTGTAGGAAGGTGTGCTGAGATTACTAGAATAGGAATACAAACAGTAATGGCCTTTGTTGAGAGCAGGATTTGACCATGGCCAGAATTGTTTCGTTTATGGACATGGTATGAGGAGTCATGCCAATCTTCCTGGCTGCATTTGCCAGGTTATGTTCAAGATCCGGCTTTTCATCTGTCTTGTACAAGCCACGGCCATTGAATGCCACATTCTCCCTGTTAAGGTAGGTATCCTGCCAAGGGCTGTGGAATAAAGTCATGCCTGCCTGCATATGGCAACAGCACCTGCTAGAGCCCTTGAAGTATTCTGCTACATGCTTGCCAATGATGATCTGTCTCCTGGAGAAATTGCCATTCTCTTCAAGGAATAATGACATTGCTCTTATCCTGAGGCATGTGTTCCATGAAGGGGCCAACTTTCTCTCACATGAACATCTCATAGTGACCCATGAAGGCTTAATGGTTGGTCACCTTGAGAGGTAAAGCAGCCAGTCCATAAGACCTTCATCCCATACTATACAGCTTTTTGCCTTCCTTGTAAGGGGAATGGGTGAGGTCCTCTTTCCAGAGGAGGAGGTCACTATAACAGAGTTTGTTTCCAGGTAGCAAAGTAGAAACTTGCACCCTTCCTCTTGAAGTGGTAAAGGTTTTCAAGTAGGTTGGAAGATGTTTGCAACAAGGAAGGCTTCTCATGAAATGACTTCACTGAAGACATCAAGAGAAGTGCCACAAGTACATTAACTGTGGGATGAACAACAGAGAAGATTGGGTCATCTGGTTGCTGTGACTCTTGTTTATAAGCAATCTGTAGGCACTTAGCTTTTACTGCTGAGGACTCTGCAGTGAGTCCTGTAGTCCTCGGCAGTTGAGGATGGGGTTGGCTCCTTTAACAGGGCACCTGGGGAGGAGAACGAAATCTGAACAGAAGCAGACTCAGATGATTCTGATTCAGATCCTGACTTGCCATCTGATGCAGTATGCTCATGGTCCCACAGCAGATCTACTGATATAGGTGGTAAGAGTGAGGAGATGGTAGCTGAGATTGTTTGCACTGATTATGTATGAAATGGGATAGTAGCTGGTATAGCAGAGCGATGTAATTGTAGACAGGGAGGTGTGGTGGAAGATGGATGCAAATGAAGGGACTGATGACACTGTTGGGGGAGAAACTCCTTGTGGCACTCTTGGTGGTGGCAGAGGTGGGGTTAGATACCTGGAAAATGACTGTCAAGTGGATTTCAGGCACTGTGAACAGTATCAACATTCACACCAGCGTCTAGGTGGTATAACTCTGGATGAGTTGCAGGAGTGGCTGTAATAATTTTCAGGCTGGTAAGTTCAGTAGTATTAGTGGTGCTTCCATTGATATTAGTATCATGAAGGGGACCTTGAGTCTCTCAAGAGTGATTTCTGGCGCTGGAACCATGGAGAGCAGTGATTAAGGTAGGGCTGCTCTGGATACTGTGGATAGTGTCTGCCCCAACTCTCCCTATCATACTGATCCTTCCTGGAATGGTGGTGTAAGGGGAGGATGCAGTCATACTGAATCTCATCCCAAAACCTTGATGAGTAAGAGAGATCTGAGTTGAATCAGGCTGGGGGTGACTCCTAAGAGAATGTGACCACCTTGATGAGTCGAGCACTGATGCTGAGGCTCAAGGACTACTTCCCCTAATGTTGAGTCTAGGGGATCGGCATGGGGTGAATACTCAAAACCTCCCCCCTCCAAACTGAGCTGATGATCTGGACCTCCTCATTCACTTGCTAAACTACCAGGGAAAACTGAGGATTATAGAGTTCAGAGGAGTTTAGTAGTGAGACCAGTGGGATAGAGGCTGCTGGTAACTCTGCCAATGTCTTCTTCTTTTTCTTCTTTTTCAATTTGGGTTCATCCTTGTGAGGCTTTTTGGGCTTGCGAGCTTCAGTAGTATGAGTGGTGGAGGGCATCATCATCAGTACTGAGGAAGGTACTATGGTTGGCACTACTGATGATGCCAGCAACATGAGGGCGCTAAGAAAGCTGGGAGATCTGGAAACTAATGACTTTGTAGCTGAAAGGCCAGATCCCCAAATGTGAGACCACAAGTATGTATCCCCATTGTGCAACTCCATTGCTTGTGAGCTAAAAACAGCATCAAACCTCACAGGTGTATGTACTGTGGAAGCCTCTCAAACAAAGGAGGCACTTGGTGTGCTCATCAAACAAGGTAATTTTCCTTGAGCAGGTGAAACAAGATTTGAAGAATTGCTATGAGGCCACAGACCCCTGTGAAGCTTAAACAAAGTAGAAGTAAAAGAAACAGTAGATAGAATGAACTAGCCAAGAGGACCCCTGTCATGTTGCTTGATGTGGTGGACAAAGTAGAACAAATGAAATGGCTGATGAGGTGTGGGAATCAAGCAAAGAGGATGAAGCTACTGCCAAAATTTCTGCTAGCTAGAAGGTTTCAAACAGTAGCTCTGCATCAGTGCAAGACCCATATGTGTGATACACAGAGATCATAAAGAAGAACAGGTGTTTGTGGGATTTCCTGACAGATAAGCCAAAACAATTTTGTTGGCTTTGGGTACTATATATCTTGATATGGGTGGATTAGGGGATGCCATTTGTTGCTCTGCTCTAGACAGCAAAATGCTTTAGGTGAATTTTAGTTTTTTTTTTTTTTTAATAGCTGAAGTAAAATTCAGAATTAGAAAGGACCAATAGGGTCATCTAGTGTGACCCATCATGTAGGAATACAAAATTACAGCACTCATGAAAGATACCCATCCAACATCTGTTTAAAGATCTCCAAAAATGCAGATATCACCATGCTCCAAAGCAGTCTATTCCGCTGGTGTACTTCTGCTGGAACCTGCTTTGTCTGCCAGAATGGTGATTTTTCCTCCCTCCTGCAGCTGTCCTGCATCCTAAAAACCTGATCCAGAGAAAGCTTTTGGCACTGCAGAGGACTGCAGTGGCTGGGGAGAGAGAAGGAAGGTATCATTTGGGAAGATATGACTATGGATGTACACCTTTGGATCTTGGCCAGAAAATATCCTGTGACCTCCCTTTCCCCCTTGTCTCATGCTTACACACACACACACACACACACACACACACACTCCTTTGACCCCAATATCTATTTCAGCTCCCTTCACATTCATTTGAACAGAGGAGAAGGACATACGGTACATAACAGAGCACTCTGGGTCAAGGCAACATAAGAGCCTTGGAAAGTTGGGCAGAAAGATTCAGCTTCAATACTCTGGACATTCTCCCCCCCCCCCGCCCCGGTCCTCACACCAGCAGAAATAAAGCCATTTTTGTTGTTAATGATAACATAATAACACCCCCCCCCCATTTGAATTCAGATTCAAAGCAACACACTTTAAATGATAAATGACGCAAGCAAAATAAAAGCACTTTATCCTCTTAAAAACATTCTAAAGAAATTATAGCAACAATTAATCTCTCAGCTGCCATGGCAATTATTCCCTCCATCCCTCACTGTAAATATCTGAAAGCATATTGGTAATAACAACCTCCAAATAGGCCAAAAGATATGGGCAATATTAATGGGAAAAGCCACATGAACTAGTGGCTATGAAACTGAACTCAGCTTATTATCAATTCTAGGTAAGTGAATGAAAGAAGCTTCTGTAGAGGGTGGCTAGTAATTATGTTTTTTTCCAGATATTTAGTAAACAGAATTTTCAAGCATATCATAAAATTGCACCAAGAATCCATTAATTCAGCAAAGACCCAGAGCTTGCCATTGATTGTATGAGGTCTCCAGTGCATACAATTAACTTTTCTTGAGCAAATCCCCTTTAAAGAATAACCTCTCCTTCCTTTTCTCTCTCTCTCTGACTCACTCACACACATACCCTCTCACATTTTCAGTCTCAAATCTCCCAACTGGCGCAGCTCTGACTTCCTATTTAAGACAGCAATTTTATACACATTTACTTAGGAGTAAGACTCAATGAACTTAATGAGATTGACTTTTGAGTAAACTCTTTTATACCGCATTTAAAATTAATTATCCATTCTATTAGATAATTGTTTCTTTTAATGTCCACAGTATATTTGGGAGGAGATGTCTTTAAAAGGGAAGATTTGAAAGTTACTGCCCCTTACTATCTCCTAATTTGGGTGATGTTCCATTCAGGAGCCTCTTCCTTCCCTTCCTTTCAAATATATAATCTGCTAAATGTCAAGCTGCCCCTGACATTCTTAGATGTCGAGGTGCCCTTTACAAAACACAAAGAGGTTTTGGTTTTAAGTTCATTTTTAATAAAGGCTATCTATTAACTGATCAATAGGAGTATAGTATCTAGATCAAGGGAAGTAATAGTGCCACTCAATTCTGCTTTGGTCAGACCTCACCTGGAATACTGTCTCCAGTTCTGGGCACCACAATTCAGGAAGGATATGGACAAGCTGGAATGTGTCCAGAGGAGGGCAACCAAAAAGGTGGGAGGTCTGGAAGCCCTGCTCTATGAGGAGCAGCATAGGGAGCTGGATATGTTTAGCCTAGAGAAGAGAAGGTTAAGAGGGGACATGATAGCCATGTTTAAATATTTGAAGGGATGTCATTCTGAGGATGGAGCAAGTTTGTTTTCTGCTGCTCTAGAGGCAAGGACACAGAACAATGGACTCAAACAACAGGAAAAAAGATTCCACCTAAACATTAGGAGCAACTTTTTGATGGTAAGAGCTGTTCAACAGTGGAATGCACCGCATCTGAGTGGGGTGAAGTCTCCTTTGGGGATTTTTAAGCAGAGGCTGGATGGCCATCTGTCAGGAATGATTTGATTGTGTATTCCTGCATGGCAGGGGGTTGGACTAGATGGCCCTTGTGGTCTCTTACAACTCTATGATTCTATGATGGAACTTAGACTTAAAAACAAACAAACTAGAGCATCTCATATTTGCATAACCCATTCTGTTATCACCATTATTAAGAACCGGATGTGAAAGCAGTACTCTGTGAAGTACTGTACACAGTACACTGTGAAGTATATAAAGGGAACCTTTATGTTCCCGACAGAGGGTATATCAACAACAACACTTGCCTTCGGGAGATCAGGCAGAGCTGGCTCAGTGGACTGTTTCTCCTTAGAAAGGTCCAGCACTAGAACTGTTAGTAGGGAGAAAGGGCTGCTCTTACAGGGAACTGACCAAAGGCCTGTTTTAAATCATTATAGAAGCTATTAAGGACAACTACAGAAGACACCAGGGTGGTGGAATGAGAGAACAGTGAAACTGTCACACCCACATGTTCTTGGAACTATAGAATATCAACATACATTTATAAATTCCATTGTATTGTTAAGTGCAGCCTCTGGGCTGCTCAAGATGTTCTAATTTTTGTAATTTAATATAATGCAAATGCCTACGTGCACATAAGTTAACAATGAACTGTTAGCCATTATTTGTTGGTGGCAGAATGGGAGGGTGCTAATGCAACCATAGACGGAAGGTCCACTGCCTCACGTTGATTGAAACTGCCTAACTACTGAAAATAATGGGTTATGATTGCATTTTTTAAATATGGGATTTCCCAGCATATTTACTTACATAGTTTTTAGTTCTTCTAGGGTGTGAGGCTATTTCTTTGTTTCTGTAGACTTAAGCCATCCAGATTTAGGAATACTTTGTCACTCAAAACGTTCTCTTCCTTTCCATCTATATTGGCCAAGAAAGTTTATGAAACTTACTCAGGCATGCTCTGCTAAAATGTCAGAAAGAATATGCAAAAGAAACAAAGTATAGTTCACTGCTACCTTTCAAATAAGCTGTGTAGGCAAGAAGTGGGTAGGAAATGAGAAAAGGAAAATAGGAGAATGAATCAGCCTTCCTTTATCCCCCATATCTAAGTGAAATCAATCACAGCCAATTCCTCCCTCTTGGGAGTCAAGGAATGCAGAAGAGGTCTTCAGGCCTTCAAATCGTTGATCAGGATGGCATTTATATAAGTTTGGAAATGAGTTTGGAGGCACTGCTCAGCATTTGTGAAGGCTTATATAGAAATATCATGGGTCTCCACAGCACTGCCTTTTAGCAACTATTTGCTGCTTTCAATGTCATGAGCCCATCTGCTTTCTGAGAATGAGGGAACAAAAAAAAAGGGGGGGGGAAGACACCACAAATACCGCACTTGCAATGAGAAAGAATTCTTACCCGGATATAAGCATCCTGTTGATGTTTAGCGAAGTACAGCATGTTGTCAAGAGCTAGCATTCCTGGAGGAGTTTGTGTAAAATCCATTGCTGGGTTCACGTGATTCTGTGAAAAGGTAACAAATGACAGCATTAGAAATGTAGTTCTATGAGTGGACTCGTTGCCCAGAATGTCACACAAAACTCAAACATTCCAACATTCCTCAAAAGTTGCTTGGGTTTAACTTCCAACCAACTCCTGCTATCTCAAAGCTGCTGCACTAACCTGTTCATGCTTCCAGATCACTTGGCAAGACCCTTCCATGGGTTCCCTGCTTGCAGAGTTCACATGGAAGTGATTACTTAAAGGTACTTACTTATGTGGGTGTAAAGCAACTGGTGGGAGAAGAGAAGAATTGTGCAGCACATCATCTGCATGAGGGAAGCCCTTGGGGGAGGTCAAGGAAAACCCCCAGTGAACCCCCAAAGGTTCTAGCATCCAAAACATTTTAGCTAGAAAAAAAGTTGTTTTTCAACCTTTTTTTCAAGGTTAAAAACTATTGCATCCTGCTTCATGATGCTTCCCACTAAGGATGGAATGAAAGACCGAAGACATACTCTCACCTTTCTTCTGCCACCACCCCCGCCACAGCACACGGACAGTTCCAACAGACAGTGGATGACAACTATGTCATCCTCTGGGACCTCTGGAGGTCCTGCAAAAGATACTAGAGAATGATATTGCCATGCATCCAGCTATCAGAACATAACCACTGACAATCCTTAGATGTCCCCACCCTAGTTTCAGCCACCACATGTCTTTTTCTGGGAAAAGGTGATCTGGGAGAGAGGGCTTTCTCTCCCCCCCCCCAGTGAGAACATCTTTGAAAAAAGTATAGTTTTCAAAAAAAAAAAAATTCCCACAGTGGAGGAAAAAAAAGACTATTCATACTCTACTGCAGGAATGTATAATTAAAATTAGCATATCCCTGACTTAACTTCTAAGCAGGATGGCCGACTGAAACTTCTCATTAATGTCTTGTAGTGAGGAGGGCTTTCATGGTGAAAGCGCTGGTCAGAGGGACCTCTGGCTGGTGAAACTTGACCTGGATTAAAGGGGGAGCAAGGGGATCACCCACGTGGGTCCAGAATTCTTATTACACACATTTACCCATACGTAAACACGGGATATCAGAGAAGGACCAAGGCATCTATACCCATGCCATAAAATGCTCCTGTAATTATTTGAGGAATCATAGAATCATAGAATTGCAGAGTTGGAAGAGACCACGAGGGCCATCCAGTCCAACCCCCCTGCCACACAGGAAATCTTGATCAAAGCATCCCCGACAGATGGACATTAAGTCAGCACATGCTTTCTTAAAATCTGTAAGTAAAACCTAGGGATTATATAAGTGAAGAATTCTTCTGATTAACAGTATTGATATGACTGAGCTGATTTTTAATAAAGAGAATTTATATTGTGGGAAAGTGAAACTGCTATTGCTTTAACATTGATTAGACTACCTGGTGGTGGAGAGCAAACAGTTTGACTCTTGAACTGTTTGACTGCTGCATTGAAGAAAGATGGAACTTCCTCAAGATTTTCTACAGGAACTATTCTTGGAGATCTGTTCTTTGACAGACCAGGAGTTACCGAACATGATGAAGAGGCTGTAGGAAGATCTGACAGCAGATTTGAGACAGGAGATTGCTGGATTCAAGATGGAACGAACTGTTGGTGGATGTAATGCAAGCGGGTCGCGGGGGAATGTGGGGCTAATCTAGATATTCTGGATAGTGAACACCGTATGGATAATCTAACTCAACATTATTTAACGTTGGTATTAGCCTTTATAACTGAGGAGATGAGGCTCCAAGAAATTCTGGAGTGGAAAACGGGAAATACTGAGATTAACCTCCCCACTTCTCCCCCCTCCCTGCTCAGTATTTCCTGTTTTCTGGAGTAGAAAACAGGAAATGCTGAGCAAGGGGGGGGGAGAAGTGGGGAGATTAATCTAGAATAGATGTATAAAGAATTTACTCAGATACCCTGTCAGGAGAACTCCTTTTAAACAGAAAATTGGAAGGAGATGGAAACAAGAAGATGTAAAGAATAGAATGTGAGATGATGGGGGATGAAGGTCACGGTTAGGATGGAAAAAGAGGAAAGTAAGAACTTAAAATGAAATCATGTCTGGTGGAAATAAAATTACAAGACTCTCTCTCTTTCTGGCTTTTCTTCGCAAATGAAGATTGAGGAAGGACTCATCCTGTGCTTTCTGCAAGTGCACAGATGTCTAAAAAGGCCAATCCGAGATAAACAAGTCCGGTTGCAGAAAGCACAGCAGAAGGTCTCCTTGGGTTATGTTTCCGGGTTGTGATTTTTTCTGCGTTGTCATTTCTCTTCGACTTGTTCGGTGTGAGTTCTCAAATAAGGCTGCAGCATAGTGGATAGTGCATCTCCATGCCTCCCGATGTGAGGCCAGGGTGGACCACTGTTGGTGATCAATTTGGCCGAGCCTGAGATGTTGTTTCAGGGAGTCCTTGTATCACTTTTTTGGAGTGCCCCTCTTACACTGGCCTGTAGTGAGTTCACCGTAGAGTACTATTTTTGGGAAGCGATGGTCCTCCATTCTAGAAACGTGCCCTGCCCAGCGCAGCTGTGTTCTCAATATCATGGCCTCAATGCTGGTGATCCCTGCTTGCTCAAGGTCAGCAGCATTCGTCACATAGTCAGTCCAGTGTATATTTAGGATTGTGTGTATACAGCGCTGATGAAAGCGTTCGAGGAGTCGTAGGTGGTGGCGATAGGTGACCCATGTTTCAGATCCATAAAGGAGAATAGACTAGGTTACAGACATAAGACAATGAGAAATTGGTAACAGTTTTATTGTTATAAAGCATTTTATAAGATGATCTTTGCTAGTAATATTGGAGTTTAAATATAATGGAAACTTCAGATATAGGGAAGTTTATCAATAGAACAGATTTAGTGATGCTATATAATATGTAAACGATTTGGTGTTATATTTGGTAAGGATTAATTGTGTAATCATGATACTAAGTTGTTGTTATTAAAGGTTAAAAATTGAATACTACTTACGATGTACAAGATGTAATGGCTTAGATTTTTCATAGGAATATAGAAAAAATAATGAATATTTTATACTACATATATCAACCTTACAAAGAATGAAAATATCTTTGGCTGTTGAGAAAAAACTGTAACAGTGATTGGAAAGAAGAGAACTGTTGTCTGTTTGTTTAGAGAGGCTTGAAACAACTTGAATGTTACAGTACAACCCCGGTATTCATGGGACCTGTGTCTCAAAAAATATGGTCTCTCTAAGCATCTTCTAGGTTCCCCAGAGTGATTCTATGGTATGTTTGGGCTGGAAGTCATTTATTTTAATAGAGTTTGCTAATATCAGTGGTTTCCTATATCCACAGTTAATTCTGGAAGCATATCCCCAGTGGATATAGGGATCGTACTGTATATACCATTGAAAGGAAGAATGGAGGTCATACTTTTCCTTATTCTTTAATCTGTTATGCTTTAATGTCTTTTTCCTCTTTTCTTTTTTTTCTTTTTCTTTTTCTTTTTTTTTTTTTGGATTTGTAGGATTTTAGTGTATCTGAAAACTTCTAATAAAAATATTATTTTTAAAAAGTATATCTCTACTCCCCACAGCCAACTGGCCCTACCAACAGCTCAAGAAGCAACTGGACATTGTTATTCCTGCCTGCCCACAACAGCATGGCCATGGCCCTCTGGAGGAGCTAAAAAACATATGGTAGATTTTTCCGGACTCCTTCACCCGAAAACAGGGAACTAGTCTTTTCTGTGAGCTAAACCACACATTATATTGCATTGGCAGCAGCTATGTTTGTGTTTAATTCCAAGTGGAATGAGGAGAGGGGGATTTGTCATGGGGAATGTTGCCTTAGGTGCCTCTACATTCTTGGGAGTTTCAGCTCTAGAAGCGCCTATGATACCAATGTCTTTCTGACTCAAAGTGGTTGCATCGTTCCTCCTCCTATTCTGGCCCAAAGGCCACAACAAAGCATCAATTTCCCCAATGCCACTAGGGTAAATGGCTCCTACCCAAAAGGGGTCTCAGTCTGTGTTTTCTGGTTGTTCAAGTTAATGAATTCAGACTGTCTTGTCAGGCATGCAGCCCATATTCCATTTGGAGCTATCCAGGGTGCTATTCACTTCACTTTTGCTTTGTCTTATGTGGACATAACCTTTGCTTCTCCTGACCTAGTTTGTTTGAATTTCTTCCTTGCTTGCTTGACTTTGCCCAGCTGAAACCTGACCTCTCTGCTTAGCCTGGCTTAACTTTGCTTAGCAGATCCTGAACTTGGTCCTGCTTCCCTGGAACCTGCTTCTAGCACAACATAACCACTTGCTAAAACCCCTCCGGCTGTGACCATGGGTTGTGATAGAACGAACAGCTCTCCTGTGTGCTAACTACTATATACAAAGAGCAAAATTTATTTTGCTGGAAGGGGTTAAAGCTGGGAATATAGTAATGCAAATGAATCTGGTGACAAACTAGACAAAACCCCAAAATGCACATTTCCAATCACATTTCATACAGCTTCTACTTTGTATGTTAAAATCTCATATAATTCCAGATTTCACTGGCTGTTAAAAATAGAACATTCAGCTGCTCTTCCCAAAAGATTGAGGCCTAAGCATACTGATCCATCTGAACCTCTTATCTTTCCTGACGCATGCTCCATCAATGGCTGTTTTTCAGCTTCTTCATCTCTGCTGTGCATTCTAAAGTAGAGAGTTTTCCTCTGGCTTTTCATTTTTATTGCATAAGACTCAGGTGGGAGTGAGTTTTCAAAAAGAACATTTGTATGAGCGAAATGGCTCTTTAACAATGGAACAGATTTCCTATGCCAGCTATTTATTCCCTGTGAGTATGATCTACTTCATTCCTTCCTACTGAAAAAAAAAAATTGAGATATTTAAAAAAGTATCTGCACAAATTCCAGGGCCAAGAAAGCAGTAAAATAGTAACAACTGAAAATTAGGAAATCTCTCACTAGTAAATGAACAACAGATTTATTTAAATTTGTCAACCACATGTTTTTGGCTCAGAGTAGAAATCCCATCAAGTTAGTATACTCAAATATACTTTATGAAAAGTGCTTCAAGATGGATCAAGTGTCAGTTGGCTCCCTATACTTAACTAAAGACAAGCTATAACACTTGACTTTTCATGCTATTACAAAGAATTTTAAAGCAGCATAATTTAACTTTCCTCGATTCCTGTTTAATGGGGCGGGCAGGCTGGTAAGGGTCTATGGGGGCCTGATCTATATATGAGGTGGGATGAGTGAAAACGATAATGCAAAAAGTCCCATATTAACATGCAGCGATGTTGGCCTACTAATTTCAGTACCCCTTAACCTTTGGGGTGAAATGATCAGTAGGGACATAATGTTACAATAAATAACCATATTTATCAACTTTTTTGATAACTGTTGGAGAGCTAGAGATGGAGGGCTTATTCAGTGGAAGAGGAAAGCTTGAAGAAAAATGTCCCATGCCCACCACACAATATAATCAGAAGGACTAATCATCAGAGCTTATTGAATGCATTATAGTATCTACTGAACCATGGCATTGGGAGTTCAAATTGACAGCAATTTGCCAGAATGGCCATTTGCTTTAAACACCATAGGTATGTTCGGTCCCTCTCCCCTCCTCTGACATCTAAAACAATGCATCTGTGTTTTCTAGGACATCACGGCATAATGGATTTTCCAGCACATAATGATATCTAGTCGGGAGAGGGGGGCAGGAAACACAGTGTGACATGTCTTCAGATAAAGCTTCGAGACAATTGTCAAAATGTTGTTCTTGAACTCCTCATTGATTACATTTTTCAACAATGAATTTAAAATTTGTTATTTTAATTGTTAAATGCAATGTTAATTTTCTCAGCCATGATTAGAGTTATTTTGTGTTATTTTGTGTAGATTCATGTTATTTTCATCCATTGCTTTGGGACATAATTAGGTAGTTGATCACTTTTGATAATTTAAAATGATTTTTGTAATTTAATGAATATTGATTTTTATTAATTATAGCAAACTGTATAGCCATATATGAAATTAATAGCAAATGTATTTCATACACTGTCTTGCAAAAGTATTCACCACCACCCTTTTGACTTCCCCACATTTTGTTGTGTTACAATCTGGAACTGAAAAGGATACAGTAGGAATTATTACCATTTGACATACACAAGATACTTAACCTTGTGAATGTGCAAAATATTTTTTATTGCGGCACAAATATTAAGTAAACAAAAACAGCACTTGATACTGGCATAGGTATTAATTCCTTTTGCTGTGGCACATCTAAATAAGTTGTGGTACAACCCCTGCCTCCAGAAGCCAGAGTTTAATTGAATGGAGTCCACCACTCAGTTAAATGAAATGGAATGTGCAGTTCCAGATTAAACATGTCTGTTTCTGGAAGGTCCCAGAGTTTGCTCAAGAACATCATCATGAAGACAAAAGAATAACAAGACTGGGGAAAATTCTGCTGGGCCTCCTTCTGAGATAGTAGCAGTGCATGTTTGGGGAGGTTCCTGACACACCTGCAGTTCAGCTGGAGCTTCCTCAACTGTTCTCATTTAATAAAAAGGGAGATAAAAATAAAAACTATACACAAGAATAGGTGTTCTCAAATGGGTGAGAAACAAGGGAAGACAAATTTGAATGATGGTATAGAAGAAAGTAGAAGTACAGTATGTGAGAAAGTTGAGAGTAAGTGGGGAAGGAATTTAATGGAAGGTAGGATGTGAGTATGTAGATCAAGAAAGATGATATGGGAAAGTAGAATGGTAGAATGTACACAAAGTCAGGAAGTGGTGGGAATGTATTGGAATGTGTTGGAATGTATGGGAAAGTATGTTGGAATATATTGGAATATGAATACGGATATGTATATGTATATGTAAATGCATTGGGAAGTTCCAATTAAAAAATATAATAAAAAAAATAATAAGCATCCTCTATAGATAATACAAGCAGCAAACACTCTATAGGTGGTGGATGCAAAAGCTGTCATTCCTTGTAGAAGATGCTCAAACCACCTTGGAGAATCAGCTTTATTTTCTTTGAATCTGGAACTGAATCTCAGAAACTCTTCTGCAGGTCTCTGTCTGACTTGGTTTCCCTGGCTTCAGAATGACTCCCTGATCTTTGGACTGTTGATGACCCGCACCAGCTGCTGAGTCTCTCTACATGGAGTAATTTATGACAATGTTCTGTAAAAGCACAAATCAGGGCTATTATTTTTTAAAAAATCCCAGACTGTGGACATGCCCCAGAGCGCTGTTCAATCCAGCATTATAAAATGGAAAAAACATGGCTCAAGCACAACTCTGCCTAGAGAAGGCTATCTACCATAACTCAGTAACTGGGTAAGGAAGGTATTAGTCAGAAATAGAAAGAAGAGGGCAATGGGAACTTTGAAAGCGAAGGGCAGATCTACAGCTAAGATGGTATGATATCTTTGGTGGTATTAATACATATCTTTGTCATCATCAAACTGTCCACAGGACAAATATCACTTGGACAGTTCACAAATCTGGGCTGTATGGATTTGTGGAGAGAAGAAAGCCAACACTGAAACAATCCTATATCAAAACCCATTTGATGATGACACAGATATGTATTAATACCACCAAAGATATCATAGTCCTGACTTGTAAGGGCAAGCTAACAGGCATAGATCAATACCTCTTATAATAAATACTGTCTGTTTCTGATCAAAGAATCAAATCCCCAAGACAATAAATGGAAGATTACTTGGCACACTCAGAATACATGACACTCAGGTGGGTATTTTGAAAAAAGCCATCACTTCACGTACAAAATAATGGATCAAAATTTGCTAAGTTTAAACAAAAACCAACAGGAGCATCCAACCACCACCTGTCTAGCAGCAGGGCAGCAGCTGTTAAGACTGTAACACCAGACAAGTTACATTAATAAAAATTACAGTAGGCCCTCCACTTTCATGGAGGTTAGGGGCAAAACCCATTTGGAGTTTGCAAACACATGGGAAAGGGTCCTCTGGTTTGATGAGACTAAAACTGAATGGTTTGCCCTTTCCACAAAAAAGTATGTGTCGCTCAAAGCCAACAGTGCTCATAGCCCTGAGAAAACCATCGCATGATGATGCATAGTAGTGATAGCATCATGCTGTGGGGATGCTTCTCATCAGCAGGGACTGGAAGACTGGTCAAGATTGAGGGAAAGATGGATGGAGCCAAATAAGAACAATTCTGGAGGAAAACCCTGTTTCAGTCTGCAAGGAGCCTGGGGCTGGAGTAGAGGTTCACTTTCCAGCAGGACGGTGACTCTAAGCACAAAACCAGAGTGGTTTAAAAACGAGGACCCAATTGTCAACTTTTGCTCCACAATAAAAATATTTTGCACCTTCACAGTGTTGAGGATCTTATGTATTAAGTGGTACCAATGTCATTTTAATCCCTTTCAGTTTCTGGTTGTAACACAAGAAAATCTGGAAAATCAAAGAGGTGGTGGTGGTGAAGAATACTTCTGCAAGGCACAGTACATTTCTCTTAACATTTTAACATTAACAAATTAATTTTCTTTAATAGCTTAATGTGAATGCATTAGCATGAATGCTGACAGATGTGTTTTAGAATAGGTGGGAGGGGGAATTGAATATGTAAACCCATGTTTTGGAGGTGGTCTTGTGTGTAAGGTAGCATGCACTTCCACAGTATTTAATGTGTAGCTGGAACAGGTCAGCCACTGAACTCTTAGACATTGGGCTTGTCTAGCTCTTGCCTTGATTTGCCTCTGGACAGTTCTGATGATATCCGAGGCAAAGCCAGTGGGAAGCCAAGGTAAACCCTTTTAAAACATTTCAAAATACAGTAATCCCCAGGGAAAGCTGCATCATGCAGGAAAACTCAGATGGGTCCAGTGTGGGAACACAGGAGTCCGTACCTGCATGCCAGGCTGTGTTGCTGGCCACCGGTGTCACTCTGAAGCTGGTAAGGAGACCCCCAGCATGTGATCAAGCCCCCCTGCATGTGACCAGCACTGATCACATGCTGAGGGCCTCCTTCCTGGCTTCAGAGAGTATGGCACGTGACAGAAGTGGAGGCACCCATCACTATGGGTTGGCGCGTGTATGCAGATTTCTGCCCATTTCATCACAGTGACAGGGGACATCCAGCCAGCTTCAGGGCCAGAATACTCTGGCCAGAAGGTGGAGTATTCTGGCCAGTGTAGACAAGCCCATTATCTGACCATGTACCTGCTGCACTCTATTGCTGGAAGGAGGTACATCTGACAGTAACCATCCCATTGCTATTCTCGTCTCTTATTGGTACTTTTTAAATTTTATTTTACTCTCCAATAGAGAAACTGAAAACTGATAGAAAGCAGACAGGTCTGGTTGTCATCCTATAGATTTCCATGTTTTGAGACAAAGGGGGATTTCCTTTTCATGGAACCACCAGAGATCTGTATCTGTACACAGAGTAGGCATAATACCTTTTGTGCTGTTCCTATTGCTTTTGAATACAGATTCGTTTATTATTTTTCATTTACAAAGGAATGGTCTCAGTTACAAAGTTACTTTACTTTTGTGCATGATTTCATGGCGATATCTTAGCATCCACAATAGACTGTAGGGACAAACTCTGACTGCACATTCTTTAAGTAGCCTCTTATAACACTAAGACTGGTCCTAATTTGATATCTAGAGGGTAACAGAATATATTCAGTGGTAAGCTGGCAGCTTTTCTATTTAACAGGCCCAGCTGTGATGTGAGGTTCTGCAGTACGAATCCCAACTTTCCTAAGTGAAGTTCTGATAGACCTTCAGATAAAATAGGCTTGAAGCCGCATGCTTCTTTACCCAGGATTGAGCCTCATTGAGCAAAATGGAGCCAAACATTGAGTACAGACATAACAGGACTGCACTGTGGTTTATCAACTAAACTTAACAAAAGCTTTGAAAGAGTAGGCAGATTCTAACAGGACTGAATTCTATATCAGAGGAGGACACACTGCAAAGCCTGGGAGGCCAAAGCACCCCAATGTAGACTCCTCTAGAAGGCTGCAATGCAACTTCTGATGTGATATCATGTCACTCTTGATAAAATTGCTAAGGGTTTAGGAGTGCTAGTTCTGGTGTTTGTTTGGTCAGGGGGTTCCCCATAATCAGCACTATTTAATTTTAATCTAAAGCTTAATAACAGTGTGTTTTTGGCCAAGTTTTTTTTTGGGGGGGAGGGGTTAGTTGGCTGAATTGGGGTGGTGGTGCTGGGAGCCCATGGATCATATGGTTATCACCCTGTTGTGGACTAATTAGCAGATGTACCATATTCAAGTCTCAGCTGTGGAGTGGTCCCAAGCTATGTACACTGCATTAGATTGAAAAACCATTGATTGTCAGGTTTATTTTAAAAACCCAAACCAGAACAATTTCTCCAGAAAGCCTACAATATTCTGGGAAGTGCAGACAGCTTGTACTGATAAGGGTGGGTTGAATTTAGCCTTATGTGTTCTATTTTAGAATCCCCATGGTCTACAAACATGAACACACTCAGTTGCATAACCAGAATATCAGTATCAACAGTATTTACAGGTCACACAAGTAAGTTACATGGGTAGCTTACAATAAATTATTAAAGTCAAATCTCAAACCATCACTAAATTGTGCCAAATGATCCCAAATATGCACTCTTGCCTAAAACATACAGTACTAAGCACACTGTTGACCTAGTCCAAATCGACTTAGGTTCAGCATTCTTTGCCAGAATCCCAGCAACAAGTAAGCTCCCTAGATGGTCCACTGAACGCTGGTCTATCAGTGAACCACTGGAAGAGAAATGGGGAGGCATGTTTTTTGTTTCAGACCAACTATGTCTACAAACTCATACAAATGGTTCAAAAGAAGATGCCCGAAGAAACTGAGGTATTTACAGCAATGATTTACCAATAGAGATGTGTAGAATCATTAATACACATCTGACCAGTTTCACTTTCAGTGCCCACATATGGGAATGGTGTAGAAGCAGCAGAATGCAGTATTAGTATTAGGAAAACTGTTCCAGCCCAAAGAAAGAAAGAACCATGTTTGCTTCATCTTATGACAGTGTAGACAGATGTGTGAAAGGTAACACCACAGATTCAATATAGAGAATACTCTTTTTGTCTGTAGAAGAACTGAGGATGTAAGGTGTCCTATCTATTGCCATGGGCAGGGGAGATAAAAATTTTCATGGATTTCAGGAATAAGAAGTAAGGCTAATGTGAGGAACCTCTGGCCCTCCATGTTTGGGCCTAAAAATCCCAACAGCCACACCCACCATAGCCAATGGTAAGGTAGTGGGAGCTGTAGTGCAAAACACCTGGAGGACTAAAGATATGGTAACAGCTGAAGACTGGAGGACTAAAGATAGGGTAATAGTTGAATGTTAAAAGGTAGTATAACAATTGAATATGATGATGATACATTGTTAACAATTAAGGATTTGATTAATGGAATAGGAAAAATTAAAGAACATTTAAAAGTATTTGGGGAGATGACAGGCTTACAGGTTAATTGGAATAAATCAGATATGATGTTGTTTAACTATACTAAGGAAGAAGAAAATTTGTAAAAGAGAAAAAATTAGAAGTAAGATTAAAAAGTAATATTAAGTATTTAGGAATAAATATTACAAAAGATTTAAAAGAATTAGAAGAGAAAAATATTATGGTATTAAGGAAAGAAATGGAAAAGAAGTTGGAAGAATATAAAAATATTCAATTATCATGGTTTGGAAGAGTAGCTTTAGTTAAAATGAAAATATTACCTAAACTAATTTTTTTGTTTAGAATGTTACCAATAAAAATATCAGAAGTAGAACTGAAAAAATGACAAAATATGTTGAGTAAATATTGTAATGGAGGGAAAAGGACAAGATTAAATAAATTATTTTGGTATATATCACAGAAGGAGGGAGGACTTGGTCTTCCCAAAATAAAAGGATATTATGAAGCTAATCAATTGAGATATGTTATAGAAGGAATTGTAGGACAGGGGGATTTAGAATGGTTAGAGACAGAAACAGGGAGAATAGAAAAGAGAATATGGAACATATTTTTTGGTAATTTTACAAAAAAGGAAATTAAAGGAATTGAGAACCCATTTTTGCAAAATATATGGGAAATATGGTATAAATATAAGAGAGAATTTTTGCCTACTGATTCAGTATTAACACCGGTTATAATGGAAAAAAATTCCCAAATAATTTGAAGGAAAAAATGGGAAAGGAATTAAAGAAAAGAGGACTAGACAAAATAGAGGGATGGATAGGATGGATGAATGAGAAAGGGAGTATAAGAGAGAAATTAGGTGGAATGAAAATTTCATGGTTTAATTGCATACAGTTAGACCAATGGATTAAAAATGGGAAAAAGAATTATAAAGAAACAAGGGAATTTACAAAATTTGAAAATTTGGTGAAAAAAGGTGAAAAGAGGGATGATAATGAAAGTTTGAAAGGTATTACAAGTGAATTATATAAAATATTGATAAAAAATTAGGATAAAAAAGATAAAGGGGAATATTTAAGGAGAATATGGGAGGAAGATTTGAAACAAAAAAATTGGAGATCATGAATGGGATAAGATTTGGAAACAAAGACATCTAAAAAATATGTTGATACAAATAAAAGAAAATTACTATAAAATAATATGGAGATGGTATTTGACACCAGCAAGATTGCATAATATAGACAAGAATAATTCTAAATATTGTTGGAGAGGTTGTCAAGAAATAGGTACATATATGCATATGTGGTGGAACTGTAAATTTGTACAGCAGTTTTGGGAAATGGTTTTTATAGAAATAGAGAATATTCTGAATAGAAATATAGAAAGGAAACTGAGCATATCATTGATGTCAATTTATAATGAAGAGAATGGGAACCAAGCAGAAAAGGACTTAATAACAAATTTATTAACAGCAGCAAGATTAATTATAGCAAGACATTGGAAAATGCAAATAAATGTACAAGTGGAGGAGTGGTATAAAGAAGTTTGGAAAATGGCAATAAATGATAAGTTAACATGTAGAATTAAAGTAAGAAGAGGAAGTTGGAAAGAAAGTGATTTTGATAAAATTTGGAAAGTATTTGTTAAAAAAGTATTACAGACAAAAGATGGGAGGTTACCTCCATGGGAAGAAATGAGATTCTGGAAAGATTAGATAAGGGGTAATGGCTCCGGTGAAGGGGAGCACTGAGGTGGGGGGGGAGGGTAGGGGAAGTAATATTTATGAAAAGAATTATAGTAAAGAATTTATGTTAACTTTTGAAATTAGTTAATAGAAAATTGTGATGTTTATGGTAATTTTATGTGTTATACTAAATAAGTATTGTTTGGATATTATAATGTATGATTATAAAATTAATAAAAATATATTTAAAATTTTAAAAAAATAACAATCGAATATGGTCTATTAACATGAAAGAAATGGGTATTACCCCCAAATTCACAGGTCTGAGTTCCAGAAAGAAGAACAAGTATAATGATATACTGGATAATGGATATGGTTTTAGGGAATAATGGAAAGAACACATGGCCAGACATAACTGAATTCAATACTGAACCAGAGAAAATCAGATGCTGCAAACCAACACCCCAAACCAGTCAACCAAAGAATACTCATTTGTAGTTCAAAAGTGAGCTTTTTCCCCCGAATCCTACAGTAGGTACAGTGACCATGTGGCCCTCCAGATGTTACTAGACTGCAAGACCCTGCAATTCTTGACAGGATGGTCAATAGTAAGGAAGCTTGGAGTTCTAGTCTAATGAAGCTTGGACATCTAGAGAGCCACATGACCACTCCACTCCTACCTTATACCAAGTATGTAATTTAACTCTCACAGAATTCAATGGTATTAGAGTGTGTATGTGCCTTTGTACAAGACTGTAGATCTTGAACTGGATGCCTAAAGATCTATGTATATAATTTTATGGTAAACTATACTGTGCTACTATACTACCTTTCTTCATCAGAACAGAACATAGCAAATGGAGAAACATAAAAATTAGAAAACCTCTGTGAACCTTTGTCAGCTTAATAGAACATTGTGCTATGAGAAATGCCACTGCTTTGATGAAATGTAAATCTAAAACTGTGATTACTGATGGTCATTAAGCAGCTCATGGCATGTTTTGGCAGATTAGAGCTTCCCTGGATAGATTCCAGTTTGGGAAATTACATTCTGCCTACCTAATATTCTCATGTAGTCGCAGCTGGAGAAAGCATCCTTCATTTCCTTTCCTAAGCTACTTTATATTGTTACCATCTGCTTTGCAAAGGCACCAAAGAAGTTGCTGGGAACACACAGTAATGTAATACTCAGTCTGTTTTGCAAGAGTTTAGTGTTACAGTGAAATGTTGCAGCATGGCAACCTTGTGCTAGGTATTGTACTTCATTCAAGGAAAGCCAGGAAAATATCAGACTGTTGAAAAAAAAATACCACAGTGGAGGGAAATCTCTTATGTGGTGTATGTACTACACATGAAAGCCCTTTATATTCCAACATGCTTGTTCTGCAAGTTGATTCTTGGGTGTTTCTTTTTAATTAAACAATACATAAAAGACACATGTCATCTGATTTTGATTTTCTAGAACAGAGCAAGGAAACTTGCAGACCTCCAAATACTGTCAGACTCCTAATTTTCATTAATCCCTGCCAGTCCAGCCAGTGATGAAGGATTATGGGAGTAGTAGTTCATCAATATCTGAAGTGCCAAAGGTTCGCCACCTCACTTCTAGCTGCACTTATCTCTCTTTGGTTGCCTTTTGGACAACAAACTCAACAAACATAGCAGTCAGGCAGAAGCCAAAATTATGCTTATCTAGAGACCTGAAAACTTTACAAACACAATACGCTTGTTTTATTAATTCTGAATGTAGTTTCTGGGACTAAAGTACCTCATAATCACACCTATTTTTCTTCTTCTTTTTTTTTAAATATATATTTTTATTAAGTTACATTAAATCAGTTCATTTCATTCCACTGTTATATAAGATAAGCACTGGGGCCATAATCATACCTCTTTTTCAAAGAATAATAGAACTGTTCAGTTGTAAGGCCCCGAAAAGGTAATTATCCCAATTTCCAGCTTTTCTAATTTTCTTTTTAAAAAATTGCTATGTTTTTCTTCATACTTGCTCACTGCCTACAAAGAAACCTGTGTTTCAACTAAGGTAAGAAACAAATAGGAGTAACTACTGGTTTTTTCCCCTTTTGTTTATTCTAAGACTCTTGGGAACTAGCTGAGAACAAGGCCTGCTTTTTCCCCTGCCTTCCTCCTCCTGCAATTGACTATATGTAACATTTTGTGTGTTGCAGAGATCTGGAAAGATTACCCATTGTTTTCTGCATATTTAATTGGCTCAAGAAAGAGAAATACCAATTTTGGATACTGGGAAAGTAATTAAGGGTGGAGGAAAACCACAGATTAGCAAATTAATATCCCCCCCCCCACAAAGTGCCAGATTTGATACTACAGGTGACGCACTGAAGCTTTTAAACAGAATGTCAAGAGAACCTAAGTTACACTGTCAAAAGAATTCTTCCCCATTACCATTGGCCTCCTTACCCATTGGCCATATGCTCTGTCTCCAAAAAGCCTTGTTAATACTTTGAAGGACCATATCACCTTACATGAACTTGCCCATGTCTTGAGATCTTCTGGAGAAACCCTTCTTTCTATCCCACCACACTCACAGTTTCATCTGGTTGGAACACAGGAGACAGCCTTCTCAGTGGCTACTCCCAGGCTCTGGAACTCAATTTCTAGAGAGGTTAGACTAACACCTTCCTTGCTATTCTTTCACAGGCAGGTGGAGATTTTTATTTCAGCACGCCTTTTGAACACTGATTGCTCAGTGTAAAGGGGCCTTTCATGAGCTGTGCTTTTTTATATTTGTTATATTTTTTATGTCTTGGTTTTTTAACTGCTTTCATTGATAGTTCCACGGTATTTTAAACTTTTGTATAATGTAAAATCTTTAGTTGTAACTGTTTTATCTTTGTAAGCCACCTTGAGTCCCAGACTGGGAAATATGGGATGATGATGATGATGATTGAAGGTTTTTAATACAGAATTTGTTGGATGGACATTTTATAAAATGCAAAATGCCTTTAATATTAAATTAGCCATATTAAGCATCAAGTATGAAAACAAAAGTGATTTTGTTGGGTAAGGTTGACTGGGCCACAGTAGTGCTCTTGATTCAGTATGGAGCCCCACAGTGGGCCAGTCTTCCATAGCTCAGCCATGATTGTGGATACATGCCACCATCCTGGTTCCTCATCCTCAAAAGGCTGCAGAACAATTGATCATTATTATATACAATGTCAGAGATTGCCATGAATCTGAGAAAATTCAATATATGTGTACCTGAGGTGAAGGGACAGAATGCAACATTTCTTTCTACATGAGAAAAATGTTGCTGAAGTGTAACCTGACAGAACAGGACCATGGCTTTATAACAAAGGGAAGTGAATATTTTGCCTTCCACACTGGTACCTAAAAATCAAAATCTGTGTTGCAACTGATCAAAATAGACAGTAACTATGCTATGCTAGAAAAAATTATGGCTGGACTCATATCAGTTTAATATGCTCACAAGTACAGCTGTCTGAGAGTTTCATTTATTTGTTTATTTATTTCTGCCACTTCTATACTGACTTTCCCCCAAAGTGGGACCCAAGCCGGCTTACAAACAATTAAAATCACAATTAAAAGCAATTAAAACATAAACAATAAAAACAGAAACCACAACATAAAAACAGTATAAAAAACACACCCTAATAAAAGCCACACTTATATGCCAAAAGCCTGTTTAAACAAAAATGTTTTTGCCTGCTGGCAGAATGACAACAGGGAGGTGGCCAGCCTAGCTTCCCGTGGGAAGGAGTTCCAACGGGTGGGAACAGCCACTGAGAAGGTTCTCTTTCATGTAGTTACTAAAACTGGGATGATCTACAGACTAAACTCAACGACATTTACTTCTGAGTTAAAATGAATACAACTGCACTGTAAAAGTTTTTTTAAAAGGCTCATGTAACTGAAAATTAAACCTTGACAGAAGTAAATTAAGCATAAGGGTGTTTTATCAACTTGATCACAATATAGAATCATAGAGTTGGAAGACACCTCGACAGCCATCCAGTCCAACCCCCTGCCATGCAGGAATACACAATCAAAGCATTCCCGATAGATGGCCATCCATGCTCTGTTTAAAAACCTCCAAAGAAGGAGACTCCACCACACTACGAGACAGTGTATTCCACTTCTGAACAACTCTTACCGTCAGGAAATTCTTGCTGATGTTTAGGTGGAATCTCTTTTGCTGTAGTTTGAACTCATTGCTCCATGTCCTAATCTCCGGAGCAGCAGAAAACAAGCTTGCTCCATCCTCAGTATGACATCCCTTCAAATATTTAAACATGGCTATCATGCCCCCTCTCAACCTTCTCTTCTCCAGACTAAACATGCCCAGTTCCCTAAGCCGCTCCTCTTAGGGCATGGCTTTCAGACCTCCTACCATTCTGGTTGCCCTCCTCTGGACATGTTCCAGCTTGTCCATATCCTTCCTGAATTGTGGTGCCCAGAACTGGACAGAATATTCCAGGTGAGGTCTGACCAAACCAGAATACAGTGGCATTATTACCTCCCTTGATCTAGACACTATACTCCCATTAATGCAGCATAAAATTGCATTGGCCTTTTAACCTGCTGCATCACACTGACGACTCATGTTCAGCTTGTGGGCCACTAAGACTCCTAGATCCTTTTTGCATTTACTGCCCTCAAGCCATGTGTCACCCATCCTATATCTATGCATTTCATTTTTACTGCCCAAGTGTAGTGTCCTACATTTCTCCCTGTTGAAATTCATTTTGTTAGTTTTGGACCAGATTACTAATCTGTTAAGGTCATTTTGGATTCTGATCCTGTCCTCTGGGGTATTAGCTACCCCTCCTAATTTGGTGTGATCTGCAAACTTTATAAACATACCCTCGATTCCCTCAACCAAGTCATTGATAAAGATGTTGAATAGCACTGGGCCCAGGACAGAACCCTGTGGCACCCCACTGGTCACTTCTCTCCAGGATGAAGAGGAGCTATTGCTGACTACCCTTTGGAATCGGCCTATCAACCAATTACAAATCCGCCTAACAGTTGCATTGTCTAGCTCACAGGTTACTAACAAGAATATCATGGGGGACCTTGTCAAAACCCTTACTGAAATCAAGATACACTACAGTTGCCCCTCCACATTCGGGAACTCAGCATTTGCGGTTTTAATTATTCGCGGTTTTGGGAGGGGCCCCCCGGGCCCCCCCAAAACCGCGAAAAGGGGCCTCCGGAGGCCCCTTGAAAGCCCTGGGAAGGAGCGGGGAGGGCCGGGGAGGCGTTCACGGGGCCTTTGGAGACGCTCCAGAGGCCCTGTGAAGGCCTAGGGCGGGTGGGGGGAGGCCGCGGAGGCCTTCATGGAGCCTTCGAAGGCTCCGTGAAGGCCCCAGGGAGGGAGGGGGGAGGATGGGGGGAGGCCTTCACGGAGCCTTGGAAGGCTCCGTGAAGGCCCGGGGAGGGTGGGGGGAGGCTGCGGAGGCCTTCACGGAGCCTTGAAAGGCTCCGTGAAGGCCCCAGGGAGGGAGGGGGGAGGGAGGGGGGAGGCCTTCACGGAGCCTTGGAAGGCTCCGTGAAGGCCTGGGGAGGGTGGGGGAGTCCGCGGGGGCCTTCACGGAGCCTTCCAAGGCTCCGTGAAGGCCCTGGGGAGGGAGGGGGGAGGATGGGGGAGGCCTTCACGGAGCCTTGGAAGGCTCCGTGAAAGCCTGGGGAGGGTGGGGCGAGGCTGCGGAGGCCTTCACGGAGCCTTGAAAGGCTCCGTGAAGGCCCCAGGGAGGGAGGGGGGAGGCCTTCACGGAGCCTTGGAAGGCTCCGTAAAGGCCTGGGGAGGGTGGGGGAGTCCGCGGGGGCCTTCACGGAGCCTTCCAAGGCTCCGTGAAGGCCCCGGGGAGGGAGGGGGGAGGATGGGGGAGGCCTTCACGGAGCCTTGGAAGGCTCCGTGAAGGCCTGGGGAGGGTGGGGGGAGGCTGCGGAGGCCTTCACGGAGCCTTGAAAGGCTCCGTGAAGGCCCCGGGGAGGGAGGGTGGAGGGAGGCCTTCACGGAGCCTTGGAAGGCTCCGTGAAGGCCTGGGGAGGGTGGGGGGAGGCTGCGGAGGCCTTCACGGAGCCTTGAAAGGCTCCGTGAAGGCCCCAGGGAGGGAGGGTGGAGGGTGGGTGGAGGCCTTCACGGAGCCTTGGAAGGCTCCGTGAAGGCCTGGGGAGGGTGGGGGGCATCCGCGGGGGCCTTCACGGAGCCTTGGAAGTCTCTGTGAAGGCCCCGGGGAGGGTGGGGGAGGCCGCGGAGGCCTTCACGGAGCCTTGGAAGGCTCCGTGAAGGCCCCGGGGAGGGAGGGGGGAGGGTTGCAGAGGCCTTCACGGAGACTTCCAAGGCTCCGTGAAGGCCTGGGGAGGGTGGGGGGAGGGCAATCAATATTCGCGGTTTTTTTATATTCGCGGGGGTCCGTGGAACCTAACCCCCACGAATGTCAAGGGACAACTGTACATCCACTGCATTCCCTTCATCTATCAAGTTGGTAACTCTATCAAAAAAAGAGATAAGATTAGTATGGCATGACTTGTTAGAAATCCATGTTGACTTTCAGTGATCATGGCATTCCTTTCTAAGTGGTTACAGACTGACTGTTTAATGATCTGCTCTAGAATCTTTCCTAGTATTGATGTCAGGCTGACTGGGTGGTAATTATTTGGGGTCTTCTTTCCCCCCCTTTTTAAAGATAGGGACAACATTTGTTCTCTTCCAGTCTGCTGGGACCCCTCCTATTCTCCAGGAATTCTCAAATATTATTGACAGTGGTTCTGAGATTACTTCTGCTAGTTCTTTTAATACCCTTGGATGAAGTTCATCTGGCCCTGGAGACTTGAACTTATTTATACTGGTCAGGTATTCCTGAACTACCTCTTTACCAATTCTCTGTTGTATTTCCCCTACTGCATCATCTACTCCATCTTCCCCAGGTTGAGCACTGTTCCTCCTTTGGGAGAAAACTGAAGTAAAGAAGGTGTTAAGTAGTTCTGCCTTTTTCGCTGTCCCCTGTTAGCCTTTCACCATATTCTCCCCACAGCGGCCCTACCATTTCCTTGTTCTTCCTTTTGCTATGGACATAACCAAAAAAGCCCTTTTTATTGTTTTTAACTTCTCTAACAAGCCTGAGCTCCAGCTGA
Organism: Gambelia wislizenii; assembly: GCA_030847615.1. Classification (NCBI taxonomy): domain Eukaryota; kingdom Metazoa; phylum Chordata; class Lepidosauria; order Squamata; family Crotaphytidae; genus Gambelia; species Gambelia wislizenii. The sequence goes on along the minus strand of JAUMIR010000006.1, from coordinate 77,661,440 downwards.
CCTTTGGCTTTTCTGACTTCCCCCCTACATGAGCTGACTATTTGTTTGAATTCTTCTTTGGTGATCTTCCCTTTTTCCATTTCTTTACATGTCCTTTTTAAGTTTTAGCTCAGTTGAGAGTTCTTTTGACATCCATCCTGGTTTCTTTAGACACCTCCCCTTTTTCCTCCTCATTGGAACTGTCTGAAGTTGTGCCTTCAATGTCTCACTTTTAAGAAACTCCCATCCTTCATGAACTCCTTTATCTTTTAGTATTTCTGACCATGGGGTCACCCCTAGTAATTCCCTAAGTTTTCTGAAATCAGCCTTTTTAAAGCCTAGAATGCATGTCCGACTAGGCTTGGCTTCCCCTTTCCTCTGTATAAAAAACTCCAGGGAAACTCCAGGGAAACACTCCCCCCATAAGGATCCCACCACTGCCACACCATTAACCAGGTCATCCCGATTGCTTAGGATCAGATCTAAAGTAGCTGATCCCCTTATTGCCTCTTCCACCTTCTGGACAATGAAATTGTCTGCAAGGGAAGTGAGGAATTTGTTGGAGCGTATATTCTTGGCAAAGTTGGACTTAAAAATATATATGGATAGTTGAAATCCCCCATTACTACTACATCTCTCCTTTCTGAATGTGCAGTCATCTGTTCCAGGAAGGCATCATCCAAGTCCTTGGTTTGGCTTGGAGGTCTGTAGTAGACCCCCAGAATGATATCCCTGCTGTTTCTCTCCCCCTTAATTTTTACCCAGATTCTCTCAGCCTGGCTCCCAGGATTTAAGTCATGGATCTATTCACAGGTGTATGCATCTTTAACTTATAATGCTACTCCACCGCCCTTCCTGTTTGGTCTATTTTTCTGAAATAGGCTATACCCCTCTATTAGTACATTGCAATCATGAGACTTATCCCACCAGATTTCAGTGATGCCTATGATATCATATTTGTTTTGCTGTGCTAAGAGTTCAAGTTCACCCTGTTTATTTCCCGTGCTCTGTGCATTAGTATAGAGACACCTAAGACCATGGGCCATTCCACCATCTTTCTTCTAAAGATTTTATTCCTCCCACTGTTGGGTTCTTGTACTATTTGCCTTATTGTCTGTATAACATTTGGGCCATTTTCTCCAGCACTTGATGAACTCCTGTCCTCATGAATACTGTCTCCCTCACCCACACAACTCAGTTTAAAGCCCTCCTGATATGATCTTTCAGTGTCTTAGCAAAAACATTCCTCCCAACTGCTGTGAGGGGCAACCCATCCCTTGTCAGATGTTCATCTGCATCCCATGGTCCAGGAAGCCAAATTGTTCCTGGTGGCACCTTCTGTGTAGCCAGGTGTTCACCTCCACTATTCTTCTCTCCCTTCCTGCGCTGTGCCCTTCCACTGGAAGTACAGATGAAATGACTACCTGTGCATCCAGGTTCTTCAGCTTCCTACCCAAAGCCTCATAATCCCTTGTGATCTTCTGGAGGCTATGCTGTGCAGTATCATTGGTTCCCACATGGACAAAAAGGAAGGGATAATGGTCAGAAGGCTTGATGAGTCTTTTCTTTGTTACATCTTGAATTTTTGCCCCAGAGAGACAGCATACCTCCTGAGACATTTTGTCAGGCCTGTGAACTACTGCTTCTGTTCCTCACAGCAGGGAATCCTCTACCACCACCACCCTCCTCCTTCAAGTCTTGGCAGAGACCACTTCATGTGCTGGATCTACCAAGGTTTCCTGTATGTTCCCTAAGGCCTGGCACTGCTGCTCTTCCTCTTTTTCTCTGGAAAGAGAGAGAGCTTCAAATAAGTTCTGTAGCTTCAAGCTGGCTAAATGAGCCCTGGTCCTTCTACTTCTCTGTGTTACATTCCTCCAAGTGAAGTTGAAGGCTTTCATGGCTGGCATCCATAGATTTTCCTTGTTTTTTTTCAGAGCTGTGAGGCCGTGTTCTGGAATAGTTTCTTTCTGACATTTCGCCTGCATCCGTGGCTGACATCTTCAGGGAATGGTTGGGTAGGTGTTTGTATGGAGTTTATATGCTGTGAACCCCTGTAGGGGAGTATATGTAAATTTGTGTAATTGAATGGTTAGTTTCTAGGTATAGAAATGCAAGGCTCATTAGTGTCTGTTTGGCTAATGGTTGGTTGATGGGCCATTATCTGCTGGGAATCCCCCTGTCCCTGGGTGGAATTCTTTTGTAAGTGCTGAGTTTTGATTCTATTGTTTTTCAAAACTGGGAGCCAGATTTTGTTTATTTTTAAGGTTTCTTCTCTCCTGTTGAAGTTGTCCAGGTATTTGTGGATTTCAATAGCTTCTCTGTGCATTCTGACATGATAGTTGTTGGCCTGTTCTAGAATTTCTGTGTTTTCAAATAGCATTTTGTGTCCAGGTTAGAGTATAACATGTTCTGCTACTGCTGATTTTTCTGGCTGGCCCAGTCTGCAGTGTCTCTCATGTTTCTTGATTCGTGTCTGCATATTGCATTTAGTGGTCCCTATGTAAACCTGTCCACAGCTGCATGGTATGCAGTAAACTCCTGCAGCTGTGAGAGGGTCTCTTTTGCCCTTTGCTGAGCATAGCATTTCTTGGGATTTTTTCATTGGTCTATAGATTGTTTGGCTCTCCCAGTTTTGAAGAACAATAGAATCAAAACTCAACACTTACAAAAGAATTCCACCCAGGAACAGGAGAATTCCCAGCAGATAATGGCCCATCAACCAACCATTAGCCAAACAGAAACTAATGAGCCTTGCATTTCTATACCCAGAAATTAACCATTCAATTACACAAATTTACATATACTCCCCTACAGCGGTTCACAGCATATAAACTCCATACACACATCTACCCAACCATTCTCTGAGGATGCCAGCCAGATGCAGGCAAAACATCAGAAAGAAACTACTCCAGAACACAGTCTCACAGCCTGGAAAAAAACCAAAGAAAATCAATTCTTCCAAGTGTTCATTTCCTGTGTATGGGTAATGGCCATCTCTGTAGACACCTCCCTGATGTGTTTCGCTTCCGGAATGGTTTTCTCCGCTCTTTTCAAGAAAACGACTCACTCCCTAATATTCAGAAGAGTAGATACCCTGTCCTCAAGATGCTTGACCTTCTCTTCCAGCAGGGCCACCAACTTGCACTTGCTGCAGATATAGCTCCCCACCTCCTCTGGCAAGAAGACGAACATCCCACAGGTGTTGCAGGTGACTGCAGCAGCTCCCTCACTGGCCATATTCAGTCTTCTTAAGTGGTCACTGAAAGAGAACTTTGGGGTTCCCTGTCCAAACTCCTTTAGTATCTCCTCTCCACCCAATGCCTGTTGGCCTTGTTTCTCAGAAGAGCTCCTATGCCCCTGTTATTTTAGAACTGTTCACACCGCAAGGAGCTTCCACTGATTTTCCAAGATTAACCTAGAAAGATTGTTATATAAAGCTAATGGCTGCTAACTCTGCCCCCAGGCAGCTCAGCAGAAGCCTTTCCCCCTCAGAAAAGAACTGTGCCTCCCCGTCAAACTCCCCTGCTAAATACCCCTGTTGTCCTCTCTCCTGTTCACCTTGCTCCTATACACCAAGCTCCAGAGACTGAAGCTGCAGTTACAGACAGTGAGAGCTACTGACTGCTAGCTCCTCCCTCTGCCTCGGACCTACTTTCCTTTCAGCAGTCTCTATAACTCACTTGCTCTCAAGAGAGGTAGCTCACCAAAAAATGCTAATGAGCCCCTCCCCCAGGCAAGCCTACACTCAGCCCACATAAACAAACATCCTTGACCCAATATAGAAATATCAAATTAAGTTCCAAATATTAGTGCCATAATATATTATAAAACATGTGCATAATGCCATATTGGTGAGAATTTATGACTGACTCATGTTTAAAAAGCTCACCAAAAGAAATGGTCATCATCCTTACCCCTTGGCCTAGTACAAAATTAATGCTTCCACAAATTCCAGCCCTTCTCTACTTCTATACTCTTCTTCCCAAACAAATTTCATGAGTAACCTTACAATTCCCTGGTTGCTACTATTATCTGCACCTTTGCAAATCATCTAATAACCTGGTTTCAAACTTTGTTTAACACAAACCATTGATGCAGCTAATAGAAATGTAATAGTATGCCATATTGGATGCTAACATTATGTACACGTTTCTCTAAATTCAGGAGTGCAAGCCCAAAATTGCCACAGCTACCCACTTTAAAAATATTGAAAGAAATACAAAATTAATTTTACAAATGCAAGCAACATTGTCCTTGGTCATGCATTTTGTATTTGGACGTGTACACCAAAACAGACAGATTCTTGGAAAGCACAGAGTGAACTGATAGGATTGTATTTTTAAAAAATTAAGAACAATTTCCACAACTCAGTTTTAATGAGTTATGACAACAGAATCAGAGTGTTTAAACTCATGGCATTCAGGAAGGAAGAAATACTAGAAAGCGAAGATCAAAGAATCTGAATCAATGCTTTTATATTCTAAATCATTACCAGAGCATCAGATTCTTCAATGATAATTTTATCTAAAGGGCTGCTAAACACTGAAAGCATATTGAAAACCTAACATCTGCATATTTTAGTTTAAAGGATAGTTTTCAAAAATCTGAACTAGAGATACTAAACTTGTACAATCTTTCACACAAATCTTTAAAATAAGAGGCATCTGCAGTGCTAAATTCTTCTTTAGTCTTTCACATTTCAATTATTAAGTAATAACGCATCGACTGAAGTGTTTTTAAAGACATAACATCTGTGGGTCTTCTCTCCAACAGTGCTGACATGAAGAACACAGGAATCTACCTTACAAAGAGAAAGATTAGGAGTACACCTAATCCAATATTGTTAACATTGATTTGTAGCTCTGCAAGATTTCAGACACAGTTTTTTTTCCCCCAGTCCTACTTGGAGATGTCAGAAAGGGAAGCTGGAACCTTCTGCATGCCAGCCATCAACTCTACCACAGACTTGAGCCGCCTTCTAATTCTACATAACAGCAAAAACTAAGGCCAATATCCTATTGAACAGCGGTTGAGCAGAAAGCCCTATTAGTGTAGTAATGTAGGATCACTGTTGCTTGCCACTGTGCACATGGTGATCCTTATTCAGTAGACTTCTGAACTTTATGGCTTCTACCTGAGCTGTAAGATGTTGGATGCCTCATTGTGCAAGTGACAAAAATGTCCAACTTCTCACCCCACATTCCAATGCACAAGCAGTTTGACTCAAAAGGATACTGGGCAATGAGATCTCCAAGTCTCTTCATCAGGCAAGATGCCAGAGAAATTAAAATGATGTGAAAACAGTATTAAAATGGCATTACCTTTGGTTTCTTTCTTAACAAAATGTTCAATTTCCTGTCTGTAATTTCTGAGAGCAAAACTATTAATATGAACCACTTTACAGCTGAAAGCAACTCTTACTGCAGTTTCCCTCTGAGCTTTCCAACAGCACCTCTCCTGTTTAGGCTTGACAAATCAGTTCAAAAGGCAGCAAAATACATTCAGTCCTTCACAGACATGTGAAACATGATAAGAGCAGATGCACTTTCCCCACTGTTCTGTGGCAGTGGCCTATCAATTACTTTGTGCAAGAGATAGGAAACGTGTAGCTGTACAGATACTGTTGGACTGCAACTCTCATCATCCCACCCCAGCAAAACCAATGGTGAAGGATGATGGGAGTTGCAAGCCAGCAACATTTGGAGGGCTACATGTTCCCCACAGCTCCCAGGTAGGAAGGGAGAACGAGGCTGGTTTACATATACTTCTCCCTTGCATTGTTCAGCACCTGTTTGCTTTTAAATGTAGTTTTTCACACAGGTGCAAGCAAGCCAAAAGGGGTGGGGGTGGTGGAGAAGGTGCTTAATTAAGGCTGAAACAAGTGAGAACAAAAGCTGAAGACCAAGATCCCATTTGGGCTGGAGGTAAAGCATACCTGTATCATATATGTAGACTGCATTAATAGGAGTATAGTGTCTAGATCAAGAGAAGTAATAGTACCACTGTATTCTGGTTTGGTCAGACCTCACCTGGAATACTGAGTCCAGTTCTGGGCACCACAATTCAGGAAGGATATGGATAAGCTGGAACGTGTCCAGAGGAGGGCAAGCAAAATGGTAGGAGGTCTGAAAGCCATGCCCTATGAGGAGCGGCTTAGGGAGCTGGGCATGTTTAGTCTGGAGAAGAGAAGGTTGAGAGGGGGCATGATAGCCATGTTTAAATATTTGAAGGGATGTCATACTGAGGATGGAGCAAGCTTGTTTTCTGCTGCTCCAGCGACTAGGACACGGAGCAATGGGTTCAAACTACAGGAAAAGAGATGCCACCTAAACATCAGGAAGAACTTTCTGACAGTAAGAGCTGTTTGGAAGTGGAATGCACTGCCTCGTAGTGTGGTGGAGTCTCTTCTTTGGAGGTTTTTAAACAGAGGCTGGATGGCCATCTGTTGGGAATGCTTTGATTGTGTATTTCTGCATGGCGGGGTTGGACTGGATGGCCCTTGAGGTCTCTTCCAACTCTATGATTCTATGATTCTACATGCCTTTAGAAGGCAGGCCTGTGACTGGACTGTTGAGTGTAGTCCAAGGTGATGATGGCATAGATATGTATTAATACTATGAAGGATATCATAGAAGAAGAGTCCTGGCTTGTAAGGGCAGGCTAATCAGCATAGATCATTATAAAACAAATACAGTACTGCCTTTCTCTTAGGAGAATGTGACTTGCCCAAAGTCATCTAGTGTATTTCCATGACTGAGTGGGGATTTAAGCCCTGGTGTCCTGATGTCCTAGCCGAACACTCGAAACATTACATCATGCTGACTCCCCAGGTACTGTGCATCTTTTTGTATGTACTGTATTAGCTTTACCCAATGCCACATACGTAATGGGTCAGAAACTGGCAGCTTCAATGCTAAATCTGGGCCCCAAGGGGTAATATTTCCCATTTACTGCCAATTCTGAGTCATGTTCCATGCACATACATAAGGAAGTAATAGTTGTAGTGGGATCTGCTGGCAGCCTATTTTGGAAAGTGAGAAACATGCCATTCTCCTCTAGTTCTTTATAGAAGTCTCCTATTAAAATTAACTGCTGACCAGGAGAAATAATCAGACTGCATAGAAATTGTGACTTTAATATTTCAGCTGTGTATCACATCAACCTATCTCTCTGGCTTTTCTTCGCAAACGAAGATTCAGGAAGGACTCATTCCGCGCTTTCTGCAAGCGCGCTGATGACTAAAAAGGCCAACCCGAGATAAACAGGTCCGGTTGCAAAAAGCACAGCAGAAGGTCTCCTTGGGTGATGTTTTTGGGTTGTGATTCTTTCTGCGTTGTCGTTTCTCTTCAAGACTTGTTCGTCGTGAGTTCTCAAATAAGGCTGCAGCATTGTGGATAGTGCGTCTCCATGCCTCCCGATGTGAGGCCAGGGCGGACCACTGTTGGTGATCAATTGGGCCAAGCCTGAGATGTTGTTTCAGGGAGTCTTTGTATCGCTTTTTTGGAGCGCCCCGCTTACGCTGACCCGTGACGAGTTCACCGTAGAGTAGTATTTTTGGGAGGCGATGGTCCTCCATCCTAGAAACGTGCCCTGCCCAGCGCAGCTGTGTTCTCAATATCATGGCCTCAATGCTGGTGATCCCTGCTTGCTCAAGGACAGCAACATTCGTCACATAGTCAGTCCAGTGTATATTTAGGATTGTGCGTATACAGCGCTGATGAAAGCGCTCGAGGAGTCGTAGGTGGTGGCGATAGGTGACCCATGTTTCAGATCCATAAAGGAGGATAGACAGTACGATGGCTCTATACACACTGATTTTTGTGCTTTGCCTCAGGTGTTTATTGCTCCAGACTCTTTTGTGAAGTCTTCCAAATGCACTATATGCCTTTGCTAATCTGTGATCGATCTCTTTGTCAATCTTGGCATCTGAGGAGATGATGCTTCCCAGGTAGGTGAACTGCTGAACGGACTTGAGCACAGATTTGCCGACGGCAATGTGGGGATGGTGGTGTTCGTCCTGTGCTGCAGGCTGGTAAAGAACTTCTGTTTTCTTCAGGTTGACTTCCAGCCCAAACAGCTCTGCAGCTGTTGCAAAGCAGGATGTTAGGCGCTGCAGAGCTGCTTCTGTGTGGGCAACAAGGGCAGCATCATCGGTGAAGAGCAGCTCACGGACTAGATAGTTTAGAGTCTTAGTGTGAGCCCTCAGACGGCTTAAGTTAAACAAGCTACCATCAGTACGGTAGCGTATATAGATGCCGTCGTCTTCTTCAAGCTCTGCCATAGCCCTTTGGAGCATCGTGCTAAAGAAGATTGTAAATAAAGTTGGTGCAAGAACACAACCTTGCTTCACTCCATTAGTTATTAGAAAGGGCTCTGAAAGTGCATCGCCATATCTGACTTGACCACGCTGTCCCTCGTGTAGCAAGATAATCATTTTAAGGAATTTGGGGGGACATCCTAGTCTTTCCAGGATCTGCCACAGACCTTCTCTACTTACAGTAAGTACATCAACCTATAAATCACTTACAAATGATATCTGTTATTCCTGATTGCCTATGCTACTAAAGTTAATTCTCTGATATGTGGCTAAGAAAAATTATCCCATCAACTGCTAAATATGGAGTGAAAATGCAATCATCTGGAATAAGGTAAATGTTATGCTTGGTTGATCTTTGGTTTATCTCCCCCTTCAACTACATATTCATTACTTCTACATTTTGAGTAGCTGCCCCCATAGAAAACTGCATAGGGTGTTAGATTTCAATCTGTAAAACCTGGTCTGAGACTGCTCCTTAGCAACTCATGACCTTAAAGCAAACCACCACTTGGGATTTGCCACACAACACTGCTGTGTAAATGAGTCTCAAAACAGAAAGTTCTCATCTCAATCCTGAAATAAATATCAGAACAAGCATACTTGTGAAAAAAACAACACCACCCTGCCTGCATTTGCAAATCACAGTGCTCCTTCAGTCATGTTCTAAGTCAGAGATGGGAATCATGCAACCACCCAAATCAACGGCTGCTGGGACTTGGAGACCAACAACATCTGGAGGGCCACGTGACTCCCACCCCTGCTCTAAGTGGTGAAATGAATAATAAATAAGGATACACCCTTGCCATCAGTTTGACACTTTCAGGTTTTGTGGGGAAGGGAAGCACATGCTTAACTCCCCCATTAGAATCAATGCAAACTTAGAAGTGTTTAACAGTGTTTAGATCATGGGAATGGGGAGGGGCAGTTCAAAATAGACAGATCAGACTGAACTCTTTCAAAGGAAATGAAAAAGAAGTGGTATTGCTTTGAATAAATAACTCAAAGCAATGTCACTTCTTTTTCACTTCTTTTGAAAGAGTTGGATTCTTAAAACAGTGAGGCTGCAATATGTTGACAGTGCATCCATATTTGATGCCATCAGCTCATGGAGGGACAGAGAATTTCTTCACAGCCAAGAGGAAATTAGAGAAGGGCTAAAAATGAAATAATAACCCATCCTTTTCTGGCAGGCTTAAATCTAGGAAGGAAATCACTGACATACTAAGAGGAGGGGGGTTGTTTATTTTAACAAGTTGCCTTGCACACTGTTATTTATTCAGTCCCCTCTGCCACACACATTTGGCAGACAGCATGATGCTGCTCAGAAGAGGAAGAAGAAGAACATAATCGGCAGATTGTGATTATTGGACACAACCAAGAGGGCTGTTTGAAGGGTGAAGCATTTTCCCACAGATGATGAGGGAGGAAAAATGAACTCTAAAAAACTTAATGAGTTGCCAGTAAATCAAACTGAAAGACTGTTATTACTTGGCACCACAGTAATATATTGTAAAGCCCAGATCTGCAAAAACATTTCCGTTGACAGAATTCTGTAGTAACCACATGAAGAACTTTCAGGGCTTAAAATGGATCCCTCTAAACAAGCTCTGATTAATTTTGCTCTTCACTCCCTTCAGCAGGACTCATTAAATAAGAAGTTGTAATTAAACCCAAATTGTGTGTGTCCTACAATTCCACAGGAGTAGGGTTGGGGGAGAGAACTTCGGCTAGGCACAGAATTCAGCTTGTTCTAAACCTCTGCTTTGATTTAAAGTAAGTGAACAGGTTTCTAGTCCTTGCGATGGTGGAAATATGCCTGAACACAAGGTGGTTGCTGGGCCCAACCAGCTCCCAGGCATCTGGGCGGCACCCTCCCCGTCCCGCGAGGCCGCATGGCAGCCGGCATGGGGGCTGCCATGTTTGGCCTCTTCTTCCCGGCCTGCCTTGTGGGCTGGAACAAGGGCACAGAGCAGCTGGCCAATTGGAGTGGTACTTCCCTGTTCCAATTGGCCAGCTAGGTAGGAGGGGCGGGTCTTCAGGCCAGCATGGCCAGATGACGCCGCCTCTAATGGCCTTTTGTGACAGCCACTTTATGGCTGTCACTTTATGGTGCTGGGACCGGTATATAAGCTGGCTCTGGCATCGTAGGCCTCATTGGCTCGCGTGGAGCTGAAGAAGCAGGAGCTGCTGAAGGAGAGGCTGGGCCAGGCACAGGCCAAGCAAGTGGCCTAGGCCGGGCCCGAGGAGCGGCAGCTGCAGGAGCCAAGGCAGGCTCCAGGTGGGCAGCAGAGGCAACAGAGCACTGGTGACAGGCCGCATGGCAATGAGGCAGGCACTAGCAGTTTTGGCAGGGCTCCAAGTGCGAGCAGCAGAGCGGAGTGCTGGTGGCGAGGCAGGTGATGGCGATCGCAGCCTGACCAGGCCTCCCCAAAGGTGGTGTTGGCGGTGGAGCAGAATGCACAGAGGGCAGTGGCCTTGACATCGGCAGGTCCGGAGGTGGGGCATCGGTCGGGGCTGTTGCTCGGACTGCAGGTCAGCGGCCAGCATCAAATAAATTTGGGGGGGGTTGTTGCTGGGGGGAGGGGAGCCTTCCTGCCAATGGGGGCAACAAGATGGTGTTTGAGCTGTGGCAGCAGCTGCTGGGCCGCCCTTGGGGGAGCACCACAGGGGTGCCTGGGGTGTGGGGCCACCGATCCATCGCAAAGGGTCTGCCAATGGGAGAGGCAACAGGGGGTCTGCTGATGGGACACTTCTGGGCCACCAGGGGGCACCGCCAATCCACCAGAGACATCACTGGGCCACCAGAGACAACACCGGGCCACCATGGGGAAATGCTAGACCACCAGGGATAACACTTGGCCACCTGGTAATCAACTAGGCTGCATACAGCTGCACCATTGGGCCTCCACGGTACCCCTTGGTGGGCCAAGATTGTGGGGAGGTTTCCTGGGTGTCACCATGCCACCAAAAAGGGAAACCACCACGGCAAGGCCTCGCAAGAAGGGCTAGTCTGGCAGGACCCCCAGTTCAGGGGTGGACTTGGACATGGGCAGGAGGCCTGGGTCTCCAGGGGATACTAACAAGTCTGAGTGCCATCTGATATCAGGATCCCACTGTGCCGTTTCCTGGCTGATAACCCTAGTTTTGAGGCCCTCTTGGAGATAGTTTCTTAAGTTGTAGAAAATCTGGATGAGATGGGGAAACAATGGTCTGGGGGAAGAGGGCTTCCAACACACGATGCAGCTCCACAGAGGTCAGTGAGCCAGGGATGTCTCGAGGCAGCAAGGCTCCCAATGAATCACCAACTGGGGGGAGTGGAGGGGATCATCCCCAGCGTTCCCCATTGCGTAGCTGCAGTCCGTCTACTGGGTAGCATTGCTCCACCTCGGCTGAACCTAACTCGAGGCATCGGAAGAGTGGTGACAAGAAGAGGTGTCCCCAGAAGAAATGGAGATACTGTTCAAGACATCAACATGAGTCAGATTCGGAGACTGACACAATGTCAGGTGAGTCTTCTGAGGAGGAGGATGCAGGCAAATTCAAGTACTGGCTGACGGGCCAGGAAGCTGGGGCTGCCCCGCTGGGTGATCAGGCTGCTCTCACAGCAAGCCGGGGGGAGAAAGGCTCTCCAGGGAAAAAAGGAGACAAAGGGGGGTCACTCGGAGAGAAACTCTCCCTCTTCGAGACCAAGGAGGACCCATCGGGTATTCATTTAGACAGGAAAGTGAGATCCAAGATCCTTAAGGGATATTATGTGGATGTCTCTTTCCTGGCAAAATCTGCTGGGGAGGAGGCAAGGACCAACAAAAGTGACAAGAGGAGCTCTGACAAGGGTAAGTTGGACCCAGTGGAGCGCACATTCAGCAAATGGTTGATGGGGTACACGGTTTACATGGGGGTGATTACCACGGTCTTACTGGACCAAGGTTGGCACCTCATCAATCACCTGAGCTGTGTGCTCAAGGCCAAGGCGCTAGCTGGGTAGGCAGCAGCCATCGAATATGATGAGGAATGTTGCAAGTGGGCATCCCATAACGACAATTACAGGTGGGACGTCATCAATTTGTCCCAATTTGTCACTCACTATTTGGATAATTTTCTAATGATGAGGCTGGCGGTGGGGGTGGAGTGTGGGTCTTTGCTTTTCTCGTTTCAGGCCCTGAAGGAAGAAGTTGGTGTTCCATTCATGCAGGGCAAGATGGTGGGACTGACAAAGTCATTAGTTTACCTGGGGATTCAGCTGGATTCTGAAAGAGGGATTTCCTGCTTGCCAGGGAACAAACTGACGGGCCTCAGGGAGCATCTTCAGGGCCTCATCCTACATCCTAAAGCCACCCTTAAGGAAGTGCATTCCCTTTTGGGTCACTTGAATTTTACGTGCTGAGTGGTGGCCCCGGGCAGGGCCTTCTGAGTCCAGTTGGCTCGCATCACTAAGGGTGTCCTGTCCCCTCATCATTGCATTCAGCTGACTCGGGGTGTGTGTGTCAAGGATGACCTGTGGATGTGGTTGGAGTTTAAGGAACACTACAATGGCATCACCTGGTGGCAGGAGTGCAAGCTGCTTGGGGGGGGGGTGCTGCAGGTGCACTCTGATGCTCTGGGTAGTCTGGAGTTTGGGGTCTACTACAACGGGCACTGGTGTGCTCAACACTGACCGGCTGAATGGGGGGAGGCTGGGATTGTGCGGGATCTAATCTTCCTTGGATTTTTCCCAATACTAGCAGCTGTAGTCATCTGGCAGGAGGAGTTCAAAAACAAGAAAGTCTGGTTTTGGTACGACGATCAGGCGGTGGTGCAGATTATCAACAAGCAGCCACTCAGGTCTGAGAGAGTCATGTGGTTGGTCCGCGAGTTCGTGCTGGTGTGTTTAACCTCAAACATCAGCTTCTCCACATGGCACATTCCTGGCATTGCTAATGAGGTTGCGGATGCATTATCTCACTTCCAGGACGAGCGGCTCCATACGATGGCCCTGGATGTGGACCCAGAGCCGGCCCCCTTCCCCACGGACCATTGACGGACTTGGGAAAGAACAGTGGTGCAAGGGATCATTGACTCTCTGGCGCCATCCACGCGAGTGAGCTACAGATGGGCAGTTGACCAGTTTTTTGCTTTCAAGGAGAGACGTGGTTACAGGAGCTCCTGGTCAGCATTGGAGTGTGAGGTGCTGCACTACCTTGCAACCTTGAAGGACCAGGGACTGGCTTCACGTACCATGTCCATTCACATGGCTGGTATTTCCTTTTTCATTGGCAAGGTGGTGGGCTCTGGTGATCTTCGTGCCACCTTCCTCATCCTGTGGGCTGTGGAAGCCTGAAGGAGGATGTGCCCTCGGACGGCTGATGGCAGGTGGCCAATTTCCTATGACATACTGGTCAGGCTGGTGCCCGCATTGCACAAAGTTTGCAGGTCACCATATGAGGCCCTGCTTTTTGGCATGGCATTTATGACAACTTCCTCTGGGGCCCTGCGGATCAGCTAACTGGTGTGTTCCTCCAAGAAGGATGTGACGGGCAGGGCTCTGCAGCTCATAGACATATCATTGGGGCATGGCGCACTGTGCATCTAGGTCTGGCATTCCAAGTGTGACCAGCGTGGCAAAGGGGTGAGTCTGCGGCTGTGGAGTATGCCAGGGTTGTTGCCATGCCCAGTGGGCATGATACGCAGGTTTCTAGAGGTGCGCCACACTGGGAGAGGCCCCTTGTTCCTGCACAAAGATGGGATACCACTGCTGAGGTTCCAGTTTGTCAGTGTGCTGAGGGCTGCATTGCAATAGCTACGTTTGCCGGTGGAGGAGTTTGGAAGCCACTCCTTCCATATCAGGGCTACGACCATGGCAATGCATGGGGGCCTGCCAAAAGAGACCATCAAGTGATTGGACAGGTGGCGCTCCAGGGCCTTTGAGGTGTACATCCAGCCTGAGTTGGCTATCTCTTTGTAGACTGCCTGATTGATTGAGGGGTAAGGCCTTTTGGTGATCGCTGTTTGGGTTGGTTGGCGGAAGGCTGGTCCCAAGGGGGGGACCTCCTTTTGTGGTGGTTGGCATGGGTTCTTATGCAGGGTAATCGGCCAGGGAGGGGTCTCAATCAAGTCCAAGCTCAAGGTCAAGTTGCTTGTTTCATGGGGAGGGGAGGGTTGTCAAGCAGGCGGAACCTGGCCACTTCCCCTCCATGCAGTGGTGTCGGTAGCGACCGACACATGCCATTGACCAACAGTGGGTTGGTTGATGAAGGGATCCAGACCCGTGTGATGTGTGCCAACTATTTACAGCCGTTATCAAAGTTGTGGCCTTTTTATCACCATAATATCTATCAGTACCCATCATATAGCTTATTATGTATTGTATGTTTATCTCTATTACTCATTATGTACTCAATACAATTTTGTGAAGATACATTGTGTAAGTGGATTGTTTTAAACGGGTGCGGGGAGAGGTCCGGCCTGGGTCCGCAAAACACACAGGTGATGTTTCTTTAAATTCTGATGTTTAAAGAAACAAGATGTATGAATACATTTCCATTGGTTGGGGGTGTGTGGCTTCACTGCCCTGAAAAACCCCTTGTTTTGTTCCAATCTGCAAAGTTTAAGTAGATTTCAGGATTCTATGCTATTGAGTAAAGAATTTAGATTGTCTAGGCACTGCACTTTACACAAAACACTGAATCCTTAATCCAGCAATCCACAATACAGACAGCAGCTATGTCTCAGTCATCCATTTGTTGCCCAGCCACTGAATGGTAAGTTAATGCAATATACTGGAAACATCACATTTCTTGGATTGCCCTTATATATCTCAGAAAATAAGCCAATTTGGCTAACTGGAAAACCAACAGAGAAGACATTGCTGGGAAGACACAGGTGCCTGAAAGCCTCAGCTATGAAGTTCACTGAGTGATTCTGTGGCATAGAGTTGTTTCTAGGATGTAAGTGGCAGGAAGCACAAATATACTCTGGTTTCTCTTCAGCTCGTATAAATCCTGCCCCAGCTTCTTGGGAGAAGAGTAGGATAAAGACATCAGAAATTACTCTAACATTGATAGCTTCAGATGAAAAATATCTGCCTTTTCATGGTCTCAGGATGATGACAACAACAACAGCAGCAACAATGATGACAATGATTTGTGTAATGACACACTACAATACTGTAAGTGTCTGCCCCAAGAAACTTACAATGGAAGGCCCAATACATGTTTAAACCCAGATAAAAATGGTTACATGTCTTGATTCTGATGGCTGTCAACTGTTCAAGGAAATCCTTAGAATAATGTTTAACTGTATATTCAATTAATCTTCTCTATCAGCAGATAGGATCGGTGTTTTATTTTACTTAGGTTTAGCCAAAACTTGAAGAAAGGTCTTTACAACACATAAAAAGCAGTGGATGGGTAGAGGTGTGATTTCAGATAGGGATGGACAAAGCTGCACATTTATATTTTCCCCCAAATTCAAATATGTTCCATCTTGTTTCCATACCAGCTTGCAAATGATTATTGCAAAAGTCTGCATTTATACAAATTTTCATATTCATAAAACTTCATGCACATTTTCGTAAACAATACCCTATAAACTTATACATTTTTGTGAGTACTTCTCTGTTAGATATGTCTTTTTAATACCATTTTCCTTAACGTAAACATTTTTTGGGAACCATTTCAGTCTCTACCATTTCCATTAATGTATACATTTTTATATACATGTTTTGACTAGAGAACTGCACTGCAGAATCTAGAGAAGTGAGAAAACTGAAGGCTGATGCCACTCTGTGTAATGTATCTATCTGGGAATTGTGAAATTAGGCTGATACATATTAACATTTGAACCAAACAAATTATTCCCCACTCCTAGTTTCAGGAGGAAGAAGATACAAAAGTAAGGACTCTCCTACCCCCTCCTATTTATACTCATGCTTTTTCCATTCCTCGGACAAGTTCCTCTAGCCAAGCTCACTGTACCAGGGTCTACCAGTCCAAACTGGCTTTCCAGCAAGAAATCACATGTGGATGCATTTGAGGTGGGTGTGTGGGTGAGTCATAATGCACAGAAAAAACATACAGTAGGTGTTTTTGGTGGGAGAAATCAGAGCTTGAAAAAAAGCCATGGTGGCTGATATATTCTGGAAAGTTCAGTCAAAAAGTGACTTGGCCAAGCTGTGTGTGGGGGGGTGGGGTGGGGGGAATGGTACTTTTATAAGAGGTGCTGACAGCAGAAGATTGATTGCACACTTACAATTAGAATGCTTCACAGAGCAAAGCCTGAAGACAAGATGAAGGAGAGCCCTTTTTTATTGCCCTAACTTCTACCCTGCTGTTTCTGCTTCCTCCCCAGCATGCAGGAGAACAGTGTTACCTGTCATTTCATTGCATACAAAGGTATTTTTCACACCAGACAACTATCAGTGTGAGGCTCAGAGGCACTCCACATAGGAGTGGCAATTTGCAGAGAACAACAGGGTTGTACACCTGGAATTATTCCTGCTTGATAAACTGCTGTGCAGTTGATAGCATGTCAACCCCTTATGGTGTCTGCTAGAACGTTGCTGACCTCTAGTGGTACTTACAAAGCAAATAAACTTGCTTTTCAAACCAGAAACGAAAAGCTTTATATAATTACAGTACACATGCGATTGATTAAAAACACAAAGAAAGAAAAAAATCATACCAACTGCCCATTATGGGTTCCCCCTGCTCCAAGGTATTTTATTGGGGAAACAAGGGGCTCAGCTTGCACCTAGTCTAAAGGAAGCTCCACTCCTGGCTTTTCTATGGCTCCTTATTAAAAGGTTACCCACTGCTGCAATGTGTTGTCTGTTCAGATACCATACTTGGACAAGATTTTAATTGCAGAAAGACTGGAGCAAAAAGCATGCTGGAAAAAGGCTTGTTTATTTCTCATTTACTTGGTATAATCATCTGAATGTGTTTTTTTCTAGCAGTTATGGCCACCAGTGTGTTAAAGGATCTGGTGACAATGACCATATTAAATTGTGTTGCTGACTCTGTGACACTTCCTAGTAATCAAAAAGTCTAAAGGTGATGAATGGTAGATTCAGTATAACCCAGCCTACCTAATTTAATATTTATGAAATTAAAAATTTCAATATCTTTATTAGGGACACAAGAGTCAAAATGGAATATACACAATCTATGCAGAGGTAACTTTTATGTGACTTTTACTTTACTAACAAGTAAATGATACCCCATGAAGAAAGAAAAAATGTCACAGCAAAACCTAAGTGGCACCCTACCATAATGACTACTACTTTTCTTTAATCATCAGTATAGCAGCCACAAGACAGAACAGAAGGGTGATGGATCTTTAGCCACAGACATCAGAACTAAAGGATAAAAAGGAGGGTTAGCAAGATATCATTAGTGACATGGACAGAGAAACAGTTTAAGGAACATACCACAAGAAATACATGGAACATGGGATGAAGGCCAAAACATATAGAGTAGTATCACTCCTTTGATTTAATGATGTATGAATACAGACAGGCAAAGAAAGGACCCTCTGTTTATGAAGAAGCACCCCCATGTAGCCAGAATAATAATCAAAATATTAGTTAAAAATGTTCGTCTCAGAACTTCTAAATAATAGCCACTACCATCACCACTATAGTAGTCAGAACCACACACACACACCACCCAGACACAGGACCTTGAAACGTGAAGGCAATTCTTGTTGTTTCAATGTATAAGGCTGTAAAAATTTACAAGGATTCATCCTAATCAGTCAACTTTCCTTGAAACTAATTTGACAAAGTCCCTTGAAATACTCAGACATGTTTGGGGTGAAGGTAAGAAACAGCTTTCTTTTGAGCACTGATAGGCAACATATAAAGTACAGGCTGCTTGCAGCCTTTGAAGACCTCCAAAGTCCCAGACACCCCCCCCCTCAATTTTTTAAAAATGGGCATCTTTTTGCCCCTAAACCTCCCCAAATAGCTCAAAGCCACTGCAGCACTTCACCTCACCTCAGGTGGCCCAATGAGGCAAAAATTGTCCCCTCCCCTGCAATTGCCCACCGATGCATTAGAGTAACAGCCACTCTAAATTGCCTGTCTTGTTTACTCCTAAAAGGCAAAAGGCAGTTGAGTAGGCTACCAATATTTTGCCCCTTTTCCACTTATATAAAAATAAGAGGAACAAAAGGTCTGTTCTCCTTCTTCCCATCTTGCACCTCCATGGTATCAAAAAGAACTTGGGCTTCCCTGCAAGCAATTGACAACGCAGGCATCACCATTTGACCCCTTTTCATTCCTACTGCTTCTTGTACTTTCTCCAATAAAAGCTGGGCCTCGCTTTCACGTTTCAGTCCAAGTACCATCACTTCCAGGTTCTTAAGTTGCTCTTACAGATTTGCTATTTCTAAAGTGCATGTCTCAATGTGACAGCAAGCTATATCCAAGACAGACAGATGATTGAAAGACAAACTGTATCACTGGTCTGTGACCGAAATAAACTGATTTAGTCATTCAAAGACTGTAAACACAAAGAGGGACTGAGAGGGGGAGAGAGAGGATCAGTCTCTACTAAGGTGGGCAACTGAGGTGGGACCAGGAGCCTGTTTTTAACCCTCCTCATGTGCTCTTCCAACATGAAAATGATATGATGTCACTTCTGGGTTTGGTTGACAATCACCTGTTTTGCTGGGTTGAGGTTTAGTACAATGTGCTATGGTTTCAGTTGTCCGGGGATGATTTTTAGAGATTTTTCGGCCAGTGTTTCTAATTTAGGCAAGGGGTTTGGGGGCTTCAGGGGTATCATTTGGGGGGAATTAGGAGTTATGAAGCACTTTCCCCACTCTTTGTCTACATCTCTGGCTTTTCTTCGCAAACGAAGATTCAGGAAGGACTCATCCCGCGCCTTCTGCAAGCGCGCTGATGACTAAAAAGGCCAATCCGAGATAAACAAGTCCGGTTGCAAAAAGCGCAGCAGAAGGTCTCCTTGGGTGATGTTTTTGGGTTGTGATTCTTTCTGCATTGTCGTTTCTCTTCAAGACTTGTTCGTCGTGAGTTCTCAAATAAGGCTGCAGCATTGTGGATATTGCGTCTCCATGCCTCCCGATGTGAGGCCAAAAAAATCCATTGTCTACATACACACACAAAAATTGGTAAAGACATGTGATACCTCCCTACTTCAGTGATTAAACTCCAATAAGATCTGTCTGCGTTTATTATTGGGGGTCTCAGTTGAGAATAAGAGGCCAAAAAAAAAGAGTAGCAAATATATATATATATACTGTTAAGATTAAAAATAAACCAGCAACAAATTCTGGTGTTGGGAAATGTGTGTGACAAATGCCACATTCTGCAACAGTGACATCTGTGGAGTGAATCCATATTGTACAATTCTAGCACTTTGATACCACTTTAACTGTCATGGGTCCGACCTAGGCAATCCTGGGTTTTGTAATTTGGAGAAAGACTTAGAATTCTCCAGTGCACTTTGCCGAACCACAGTACTACAGCTCTCTAGGAGAGAATTCTAAGTCCCTCACCAAATTACAAATCCCAAAATTCTGTAAGGTGCAGTCATAGCAGTTAAAGTAACATCAAAGTGCTTGCAGTGTATAAGTATGGTATGAATACACTCACAGTTTTGCCTGTTAAAACTGTCTAATCCAGGAAGACCTGAACCATAGATATGAAGCACTGAATTAGAAGATGACTTCATATCTCAAAAGAAACTGGTAACCAAGCACCAGACAACACAAGTGCCCTACATTTCCCCCCTGCTGTATATGAGGGTGCCAAAGAGAGGGACCCTTCCCAATTTGCTCTGTGGTGAAATCTATGCAGTCTTTATTGATTTCAAGTCAGACTTTGATTTAATCCCCAGGGAAAGGTTATGGAAGAAAATAGAAGACACCACCAGTGAAAAAAACGCTGCTCACTCTTATGTGTGGCCTCTATGAGAATACCCCTCTCCAGGTAAGATGCAACCACTTAGGGCACCTTTCAAATCTAGTCCCTACTCTCAGGGGAGAGTAGGGTTGCATCGTAGCACCTACACTATTTAACTTTTATATTAACTCACTGATTAAAAGTTTAGCAGGTACTTGTTTTCATACCCCTAAATCAGATAACCAGCCCTTAATCAGTCCTCCTATACACAGATGATGCTGTGCTCTTATCATTTTCAACAGTTGGTCTAAAGAGACTCCTGAAAGACCTTGCCAATTATTGTAATAATGTATTTTTAAGTATAAATTATGACAAAACAAAGGTGATGGTATTCACCAGGATTTCCCCTCTCTTGGGGCATGGAGCCATGTGCACTAAACCAGCCCACTGCCTTCATATTTGGTAGAGGGTCATGCAGTAAGATTTGACTTCCAGTCTCAGCTTTTCAGGCAGCAAAATGAATTAAGTTATTCTTGAAAGTGCCATCATTTGTTTGCAAAAGAAGGTAACAAGGGCATACAGAATATGCAAGTTCCATGTGCAAAAAGGAAAGCTGATTATGTTTATGCTCACAGTAAGGAAAACACTTCTACATGAGTCACAAGTTGGTATTCCAGCAACCCTATAAAGTGACTAGCAAAGTTACCCATCTCTCAAATAGACCCTGTCCTTCAAAAATTCTTAGTTCAGTCTTGACCAGGAAATGATCCGTCCATGACAATGCGTTGGTTTTAATAACATCCGCCCACAGATATTCCTGTTCCGTACTGAAGACCGCATCGAGGGTATGACCCACACAAAGTGTGGGCCCGACCACCAATTGGGATAGGCCCATGTTTGTCATGGTTTCCATGAACTCCCGAGCCACACCAGTCAGATTTGTCAAGCTGGTCTCGAGTGGAATGTTGAAGTTGCCCAAAACTAAAATTCTGGGCGACTCCAACAGCAACGCTGAGACCAGCTGTGTCAGCTCGGTTAGGGAGCCTGCTAGACAAGGGGGTGGTCAGTATACTAGCAGAATCCCCAAGCTATCTGTTCTGGACTTGCTCAGTTTTGATTTGTTGCCTATTATTGACAGACTGCTTGATTTTCCTCCAGTTCAGTAAGAATACCACTGGAAACCAACTAGACTAGAACATCTGATTCAATCAGAGCTCAGCACTTAACATTCTCATGTACACTTTAGAAGCCAGGAAGGTGATAAGACATCTAGGCACTTTAACATTTCTAGATGTCAACCTGCTTTGGTAAAAGGGCATTTGAGCACCCAGTTCCTCTGAACCTGCTGAATAGCTTCTAAAACACACCTACAGCTCTTCCCCAAGTCTAGTCAGTGCTCCTTTAAACTTCGCTATCCCACATATTTCAAAGAACTCAAAGGCCTTTAGCATATTACTTGGCAACATGCTACCTTGATTTCACTGGATGTGAAACGTCGTAATGAAAACAGGAGGGCTCACTGTTAAAATAAACTTTCAGCTTCCACCAAAAGAATATTCAGAATGTTCAATATAAATTGAGGACTACACTGTCTCATCATGTGGGTTAACTTATAAACGAGGCATGTGAATTCAGCAGCAGCAGGACAGAAGGTGGCAGAAATCAGGCTGGAGTGGGCGGGGGGGAATCTATGGATGCCACATGTGGATCAACAACAATCTTTATTACGGTCATCAATTAGAATAATCAAAAACAAGTTTCACCATTTAATGCATGAAATATGGGTACAAATAAAAAATACTATAAATCCATAATCATGATGAAAAACAATATAGATTTGGTTGACAACAACTACAAAAAGAAATGGATGGAAATTAAAAGTGATTTAAAGAAGTGGAAATACTTGAATCTATCTCTTCTGGGAAGAATATCCGTAATTAAGATGATGGTGTTGCCTAAAATGCTGCATTTGTTCCAAAATTTACCTGCTTTATTCAGTGATAAACTCTTTAAAATTTGGGATAAGGATTTGTCTCCATTTGTTTGGCAAAAGAAAAAAACCAGAATAAAGTGGAAAATTTTGTTAGATACAAAGGATAGAGGAGGGTTGGGTTTGCCAAGTTTAAAATTGTATCATCAATCATGTGCCCTGGTTTGGCTATATGAATGGATATCCCTCGATGACAATAAGCTCATAACCCTAGAAGGTTCAGATATGGTTTCCACGCATATATGTGGTATGACACGGAAATGATAGATAAGGGCTTCAACAATCATTTCATTAGAAAATCCCTTTTAAGAGCATGGAAGGGGATTAAAAAGAAATTATATATTAAGCTACCTCTGTGGGTATACCCCCAGGAAGCATTCAGGTGTATGGAAATGATAGCTTTAGGAAAATGGTGGACATACAAAGATTTATTGCTTGTTCAGAAGGGAAGTTGTAGATTCAAGACAAAGGAAGAATTACGTCAAGAACAAAAGAAATATAACTGGTTTCAGCACAGAAAACTTCTGGAAAGGTATAATATAGATAAAAACCGTGGGGAATTGAAAATTTAAACACTGAATTGGATACCTTTATTATGAAAGAGAAAGAGTTTAAAATATCAAAGATATATAATTTATTATTAAAGTTGGAGTTGGAATCAGAAACGGTTAAAGGTTATATGTTGGCTTGGTCACAAAACATTGGGAATAACATTTTATTAGAAGATTGGGAAACTCTATGGAAAAAAAATATAAAGTTTTCAGTTAATAACAAATTAAGAGAGAATTGCTATAAAATGCAGTTTTGTTGGTATCTGACCCCTGTAAGATTGGCGAAAATGAAATGAAAAGCAATTGCTGGAAATGTGGAGATTCTAACGGTTCATTTTTTCATATGTGGTGGTCATATAAGGCTGCAAAAGAATACTGGATCAGTATTCATAATGAGGTAAGAAAGATAATTAAGAGAGATTTCAAACTAAAACCAGAACTATATCTACTAAACATATTTGATACAGAATTTCCTCCAAAGTTTAAGAACATTATGCTTTACATGACTACCACCGCTAGAATTGTTTACGCCAGACACTGGAAACAAAAGATGGATCCAGGTTATGAAGAATGGATATTGAATTATGGGAAGTAGCTCAAATGGAACAACTTACTTGTTGGGTTAAACATCGACCGATAGAAGTCTTCAGAAAAGAACGGGAGACTGTAATCGAATATTGGAATATGAAAGGCATGGATATATGGCAACATGGTTTAAAGACTAAGAGTTTTAAAGCAGAACGAATAGGAAAACTGGTTGAAAGATAATGATAGTAGTGATTAGTCCTTCTGTTAAAAAATGCAGGTCTATTAGGAATGTTTGGGGGATATAAGGGATGATATGAAGAGGTGATGTGCAACACGGAATTTTGTATTTAAAACAGAATAGATTATGGAATCTGTATAATGTTCTAACAGTATAGTAACTTAAAAACAATGAAAAAGAACTGTAGGCAATGAAAGTCAATAATAGTGATATAAACTGATTCAAACACTGTTGAGTAGGAAGCCAAGATTTATGTCTATTGTGTTTATTTTGTTTTTGTTGTGATTTTGTCATGAATGTCATTTGTGTGTTTTCTTCTTCTTTTGTTATGAATGTAATAATCATGTTAGTTTTGTCACAAAGGTAATAACTATGTTGTAATTATATTATAATAATAATAATAAATATTATAAATCATTATGAAGTGCAGCAGATACAGTATTTAAAAACTTGAATATTTAAAATACTTTAGCATTTAAAATATTAAAATACTAAAATATTAAAATATTCCCTTCCCCACAAACTATGTGCTATCCACCTTCAAACTAAACCATCCAGACCAAGATGACTTCAGACAGCCCAAAGAAGCATGAACAAGCTGTGGAATGCTATAGCTTAATCAGCTGGCTGTACTTCTTTGCAAGTCCAAAAGGGGATTTTTTTTTCTTTCCTGGGGCAAGATGTGCAAGATCATACCCCCCTCACCTTGAAGAGACACAAGGCCATTTTCCTTCAACACAGCAAACTGATGTACAAGGGACCAAGCATTTAGCTAACAGCATGCCCCATGATGCTCTGGTGGTGTCTACTGAATTACCTAAGAATCAGCTGGAAGGCTTCATTCTACAAGGGTCTACAATAGAAAACAGCATGCCTCTGTCTAGAATATTCATTGCTCAAAAATGGCCTCAACATGCAGGCCACAGCCCTTCAGTGCCAAGCACATATACAGTCCTCTTGTTGAGTAGGCAAGCATCACAGTTCTTACTTGCAATTTATTTTTCTGCTGCTCTATGTCAAGGATGAGAAAATCCCTGCACAGACGTATGGCCACTGTGTTCACATGGGCTTATTCTCAGATCATAAAAAGGAATGCAGCCTAAAATGTACACAAGCTCTACTTTTACTCTGCTTCATTTATTACACATTTATTACACATTCATTTATTACACATGATAATTTGCTATTATCAGACTATTATCAGACTCTCTCTCTCTCTGGCTTTTCTTCGCAAACGAAGATTCAGGAAGGACTCATCCCGCGCTTTCTGCAAGCGCGCTGATGACTAAAAAGGCCAATCCGATCTTGTTATCTCGGATTGGCCTTTTTAGTCATTATCAGACTATTACCACACAAAAGACAATCAAATCAAAATGTAACACCAATCCACTTTATTTTTACTTTCTGAGCTTTCAAAGTCCTCATCTCACAATCTACTAATAATAATTAAAGGTCACTATGTTTTACAGAAGTGTTGCCTCTTAATTTTATCAGCAAAGAAGTCAGTATGTGATTTGTCCACATGTACAAACATCTGGTTTATTTCTACAGTTCTTGGCCACAACGTCTCAACATTTTATTTAATGAACTCTTACTAGTGTCTCCAGATGTCCAAGACAGAGGCCTCAAGGGGCTATAGAAACCATGTTTAAATTAATGATTTTAGACAGTAATGGGATCTAGAATACAGTCTCTGATTAAATACTCCTGCCAGGCACAGTGACTGCCCCACATGTCTTGCTGAAATTCTCCACTTCAAAGCCTGTTCTCAATTTATTGCTTAATTAACTGCAACTAATCTGCTCCATACAAATGTCTGGCTTCCTTACAAATCACTCTGGCTGTATCTTTTCCTTTGGGTTTTTCATTACTGTAGATACAGTTAATCAGTGATGGCTAAATGCTTGATATAAAAGGAGTGAACTAGAATGGTGACAGAGATGATTAAAATGACAATATTCTTTCAATGAAAAACAGTAGACAAAGTTTTTACTTGATCCTGCTTTCACTCATGTTGCCACTGGCACATTCACAGAGCACTGCAGGCATTTTAATTGGCAAAAAGCAACTCTTTCCAAAACTGAAACTAGAAATACAACCTCCATTATCAACCATTTGGAGGCATAAAAAAGATACAGCATTCTTAGTAGAACAATACAAACTCAGAAAATGAGGTTCACTAACAACACAATCATCTCTACCATTACACAGGAACTCCTCTATAACAGTCTCAGCTGGAAGGAACAGATGGGCCACATCTAATATCCCATGTAGCTGTAGCAGAGGCAGCAAATGAAGGCAGTCACTCTTAGCACTGCTGAGAAGCCAGCTCCACCTGGTTTTCCTCCCCCTCAGCTAGCCACACTCCTGAAGGAGAGAAGTGGGGAGCAGAGCTACTCCCTCAGCTCAGTCAAAAGAACAGGAGCTTTTGGCTCCTCCTTTCCTTGAACTGCCTCCACTCCATTAAGTGCTACAAGTACCTCCTTCTCCATGTGGGTCAGGCTCCTTACAGAATGAGCCTAATGGCAGGAGGTCATCTTATTGAGCACTGTAAATAGACTCAGGATTCTCTTTCTACTGAGGGGCAGGTTACAAATATTTTCATCACTGTCCTCCTTCATTACCAGAATTCAACTCACAATCATTCACTACTGGCTGTACTGATTAGGGCTGACAATAGTTGCAATTCAGCAACATGAAGAGAACCATAGTTGTCCACCCCTGCTTTCAATACATATCATAAATTCACCATCACTGAATAGAGTTAGGATTTGCTACACTATATTTTGCAGCACATAGCTACAAACTTGATATTTTTGTATCAGGTTATGTATGTTCCAAGACAGAATGTCCAAACCTGGATCCTTCCACACCCACTGGCTTACAATTCGCATCATCCTTGGCCATTGGCCATGCTTGGGGGGAGGTGGAGCTGCTCTAAGATAAAATATTACTGCTTTAAATTAAGCAAAGGACACAGCTTCCCGGGTTCCTTGTTGGCCCCTTGTTTGCTTTTGTTTCTTCCTATCACAACACCCTGTTCTCTGAGGAGGTGTTATTGGCACCTTGAGAGTACATTCCAGGTTGATAATAAAGTTACACCTGCCACTAAATATGGTTACCATGTTACCAGTGGGACACTACTGAAGTCGTACTCAGGAGGGTAGCAAAGTTCACCATTCCTTTCAGTTGCACCTATACTAACCTGTGGTCAGAGGACATGTTTGGCACTGGGGGTTTTGAGAACACAACTGCTCTCAGCAACCTGCTCAGCTACCATATAGGAGAGTGTTTGCTCACTTAGAGGGTTCAGTGAAAGCTTGGTCTGCTTATTGTTACCCATGAATTTATCAGAACTTGGTACTGTATGAATTTATTTTCTTATTTATTAGTTAAATGATCATTTTGTCTTTATATACTGAACTGAACAATTCTTCCATCATTTTTTCCCAAAACTTTTCGGTCTGCTTTGTTTCATTATTGTTGGTCATTTTGGACTTCCTTTGGAAGGCAAGGTAAGTGACAATATTGAAATGAAATAAAACATTGCCTCAGTTGTCTTGTGCTAGCAACATAATTGGGCAGATTTGATATCTAATACAGATACTGTTGAATATCAAGCAGTACTGTTTGATACTCAAGAGATGTAGTGTTGAAAATGATCTGGAACCTGCCTTTTGGACTGACTCTGTCCCATTTATTTTCCATTTGTGAGACACATTAATGGAGGATGAATGCACAAAAATTCACGTAAACATGTTGGATGGCACTTTAAAGAAAATAGATGGACATTCAAATGCATATTCCACTGAAGCAACATGTGACATCTGCATTTGGATGTACATTCTAATGTCTATACAATTCATGTACACAGTTCTTAACATGGAATTTTTAGAGCAAGGACAGGCAAATGCAAAGGGTGAAAGGGCCAGTTTTCTGCCTGAGGATCTTCTGTGGACACATAAACTGGCCAAGAAATCGTGTGTGTGTGTGTGGAAGTGAACTGAAGTACAATTCTGGTTTTGGAAAAAAGTGTTTGTTTTAAGGTTTAATAATGCAGGGAAGGGGTAAATCACAACTTCTAGAGGCTCTCAAGAGTGGCAACTAATAAGAAATTAGCCCTATTTTGCTAGAAAAAAAGGAGGTCTAGAGGAATATGGGTGAGACAACAGTTGTCTTAGGAGCCTCCTGCAGCCTTTTGCAGTCACATTTTGCCTGACCCTCTTCTACATATATGCAAGATGCAGAACAGTCCACAGGATACAGGGACACATTTTGTATATCCTTACAGGTATCATGACTGATTTGCCTGTATGGATTTAGCAGAAATAAAGACAAATATACATATATACGGAGGGCAAATATAAAGATAAACACCCAAACATATGGAGTAAGCATGACCACAGTTGTCCATGGTACCACAACAGTCTCCATGAACTAAGATTCCAGAATGGTACTAGAATTAAACAAGAGTACTTACAATAAATCCAAGTTTTTTATAATCTCGGGTATACATGGATTTGCGTTTTTCCACGTTGCCAGTACTGTTGTTGGGTTCAGGTTCTGCATCAAAAGCAATTCGCCTGAGTTCAAATATGATATCTCTCTGGGCCTGGTGGGATTTTTCAAAAAAACAAATTATAGAAGATTTGTAAATTGCTCGTTCAATAACTAGATATAATATTTTGTAAAAAAAAAAACCCACACAATTTATAATAGCATTTCTTTATTACTCAGGACACTGCATGTGTTAATCTATTTTTACTTCCCTTGCAGAAATGTTCTTGAATGGTGTATTTCCATTTATTAACACCCCCTTTTCCATGTCATTCCCTGCACCCCAAACAGCCCTTCTTTCCCACCAATCTATGCTTCTCTTTCTTTCCTTTTAAATCATTTATGAAAATCTGTTCCGTCCTGGAATACCAGAAATGAACTGCTCTACATTATAAGCTGTGGACACAGGATAATAGGAAGATGTTTTCAACAGAGTCAGACCATTTGTCCATCTAGCTCAGCACTGTCCACATTGACCAGCAGTGGCTCTCCAAGGGTTCAGAAAGGACAGTTGGATAGTTCTACCTAGAGCAGTCCAGGTCTCTTGCTGAGATTTTTGGCACAAGAGGTATGTATAGGCCATAACTGGCAAAACTGGAAAATTACTATAGCATCTGATACAGGACAGAAGAAATGTATCTACTCTCTGTCTTACTGAATATATCTTGCTGGACACTCTTTGCTGAATAGCTGAGCTTTTCTTATATGTTTCCTACCACCATGCATCCCAGTTGTAGAAATACTATGTGTTATACTGAATCTTATATCCATACTGTAGTCTTTTACAGCACCAGGTAAAGCCCTTATGTTCTCAGTCTCTTCTATCTGAATTAGTTTAGCCCTTTTGTTAGATTTATAGTACTGTTGTTGTTCCCCACTGCTAGCTTTACATTTGAATTTACTCAGGTTCAGAGAGGTTTTTTTTTTAAGATTTTTTAAAATTTATCAGTCTAAAAACCACACACAAAGGAAAAAATTGATATGATTCATCACAGTTCTTTGTTTTAGAGTTTAAGCACATGGTTTATCATATTTTATTATCTTTTAAGTGAATACCTTCCAGACTTACAACTTCTTCAGTGTAAACGTAGCCTTATAGCAACACAGTTTTGCCTACCTGATCTTGAGGATCCATTTTGGTCATCATTCTGTCTTCTAGCAGGTTAAAGGTGAGCACTTGCAAAACATAAAGCTGATGTGCCATTTCATTATTGATGGCCCTCTGGGCTCTGATAACATGCTGAAAACAATAGCAACAGTAAGATCAAAATAATCAGAAGAACACTTCCATCTGCATGCATTTTACCAGTGATTCACTAAATACATCTTTGGGGAAATAAAAGGAATGGTCATACCGACAGGCAATGAAAAAAGAAGGCATAATAGTGCTAGAAAAATACTAAGGCTTGAAGATGAGCTTTGGTTTTTTTATTGCTCCTTGTTTAGAGGTTCTGGTACACATGCAGTTTCACAGCTCCTTTGCCATACATTTGTGCACCTACGACTGTGTCTAAAAATAAAGGTGACAGTGGCAATGTCCGATTACTCTTATAAAGCAGCCTGTGAAAAAATATGCTTGTTAAAAACCCATACACAATGACTGTCAAAACCAGAGACCACATCTATTCGTGCTTTTCAGGTGAATTGCTAGAGGAGTGTCAAACTCAACAATTCCACAGTCCTCTCTCTTAGAAAGGGCCTCCTCCCAGTGTGCATGTGAAATTATTTGAAACAGAGATGAGGAATACATGACCTTCCCAATGCTTTTAACTACAGCTCTCATCATCCTTTATCACCAGTGCATTAGCTAGGGCTGATGGGAGCTAGAGAACAAGAACCTCTGGAGGACCACATATTTTCCACCCTTGGCTTAAAAGAAGAACTCTGCTAAACAGACCTCCCCGTGTCACCATGAATATGCTTTTCAGTTAGCTAAAAATATTCTTAACAACATGTTCATACCCATAGAGCAAATTCAAGCAGCTATAATCAAGCATATTTTGCTGGCTGAACAAAATCCAAAGTGCCCCAAGGAAGGGAAACATTCTCGCATGGGACACCACATGGTTTCCCAGTCTTTCCTCTCTCCTGGTGTGTACTTGTTCCTTTGTAGGGGAAAATTAACCCTTTAAGATTCATGAATTGTGGTTGCTAGTAACTGAACACCACAGTTCATTTAATGATGCAGTGCCAAGCTGAGTCTGGTTTGGGAACCTAGGCTTTTGCTAAAACAAGAAATTAAACCAACTTGATAAAGAATTCTTACAAAATCATGTGGTGACCTCAACTGAGCAACAAAAGGCTATGGCAGTCACACAAGCTGACCGATAACGAGCAAATACTATTTCCAACTCTGAACCTCACATTTATTCTTTGCCATCTCATATTAGTGTTCTAGCTGGTATTTTTATCAGCATAATGCATTCTGATTTTTAAGGGACAAAGCTCAAAATGATTTGTACATGTTTGACATAACTAAAAAAATCTCTAACCATTTACAGCATTTTTATGCAGACATTTTCTTCAGCATGGCTCTACATTACTTAGGCTTTATGGCCACTTTCTGACCTTCACAAAAGCAAATAATTTTGCTTTTTGTTCAAGTTTTGTAAGAATTTTATATAACATTCTTTGTTCAATCTACTAACAGACTCCATTCACAAACCTCAAAGGGTTAATGTAAGATTTAATTTTCCTCTAGCCCCCCAGCATTCTGAAAACAATCATGTCCTGGAAAATGCTGGATTTTTCTTTTGTCTAGAGCAGCTTTCCAACAGTACTCCTGGCTACAGATGATGGAAGTCCAACACATCTGAAGCACACCATGATGTGCTTGCTGGAGGATTCTGGTAACTATCTGTTGTTGTGTGGCTTCAAGTCATTTCTGACTACGGCAACCCTAAGATTATAAGATCATGAGGTTTTCTTGGTAAGATTGGTTCAGAGGGGATTTGCCTTTGCCTTCCTCTGATGCTGAGAGAGTGTGACCTGGCCAATGTCACCCAATGGGTTCCCATGGCCAAGTGGGGATTTGAATCCTGGTCATAGTCCAACACTCAAACCACTCTACCACACTGGTTCACAATTCTGGGAACTATAGCAAGAGGGGAAAAACTTTTCCAAGTTCTACCAGGAAAAATTATGTTTATGTGAACAGTTTAGTTTTGTAATTTTTATTATGTGTAAGAGGAAGAAATTACTTCAGGATGACAGTTTTCTGACCCAAATGATCACATCAATTCTTCCTGAGCATACAGCAAAGCTCTCATTGACAATGTGTAAAAGTTTACACATATCTTACAAGTTCACTGGAGCATTACTAGATTGGTGCCTTAACAAATTACTTACACTATCCTATCAGTATGGGATAATTCTAATGAAAAGACTGAAATGGTAAAAATTGAATTATAAGCTTTTCTACTTAGAGTAAATGGAGTGTGCAGATGTGTGTGGAGAGAATACAGGACACAACTGCTCATCTATGACCCTGCATGACCAAAGTTTGACAAAACACAACTGTTAAGCACAGCTGCACCCCATTTCTGGAATGTTAGCATTGGCCTGCACCCCAATGTTTACAGGCCTCAGAAACTGGCAGAATTTTTGTTCATTAATGTAGCCTTCTACAGGGAAAAGACAGGATGGTCTCAGAAGGTCATCTATGTCTTACCCTGGAAGCCTAAGGCTAAAAAGCTAAAAAGGACACATTCCACATAAAGGGGGAGATAATGGGTGGGCGAAAACCTTTGTATTTGCTGATTATGAAATTTCCTCCCTCAAATCCCAACCACCCTCTCTCAAATCCCAACCTTAAAGACAAATTGCTCAAGCCGTTAAAATCCAATAACTGGACATTAAGAACCACATTAGCATTTTTCTCACATTTTGTCAAAGACCAGGAAACTCACTGTGCAATCCATGAAGGCTCATGGAATCCATTGTTTCAACCCATGAAGCAACCAATCCCCTCAGATGTATTTGGAGGTATAAATATCACCCCCAAAATATCCCTCATTGAGCACAGTCAGTAATACGGAGAAACCCTGTTACTCAGTGTTAGCCAACCTAGGTTCCTCCATCCACTCTGCCAGATTGACTACAAGACAGGTCTGTATCACCTGTTTCTTGCTGTATCACTGTATCACTGTTTCTTGCTACCCCCTATCCCAAGTTTTCCTACTGCTTTTCCTATAGCCTTGTGTGAATGCTTATTCTGGGTGAATCTGTGTGTGTTTGGTGTTATTTTTGAACTCCTTAATAAAAACCATACTTAATTTTACATGTGTGTATTCCATCCAGACTAGTGCTGGTAGACAAAGGTTTTCAAGATCCCCTTGTTACCCCCTTTCGCCTAGCTAAAGTCGAGTTGCTGCTAATTTCCCCAACATATTAGAAACTTGATATTTTCTTGGAATTTTCCAAGGAGCATTTTGGGTAACACAACAGCCATTTCTGTAAATGAATTAAATGCTCTAGAATAGGTTTTATAGGGATCAAGAATGCATAAACAGAGAACTAAGAAAATTAGAACTGTATGGACCGATTATATATAAAAAGGGGGAAATTTAAATATTTTATATATTTAAATTTAAATATATTTAAATAATATAGTACAGTATGCTTTTAAAAATAACAAAATAATTGAGTGGCACTATCATAACATTAAGATAGTCGATGGAGAAAGAAATATATATTAAGGCAGTGCTGGTAGGGGAGAAGTTTGTATGGATGGAGAAGTATGTAAGAAGGTGAGAGGATGTGATTAAGAAGAGTAGAGAATAGAAAGAATGAAGAAGGAATACTGAAGATCAATGAAGCAGATGAGGAAGTGAAATTATGTGATTTCATGGTTGTCATATGTGTGTATGTAAATTGGATGGATTGGCGGGATGTTTTATTATTTTTGTATAAATGCATCAAAAATGGTTAGATTAGTAGAGGATTGAGATAAATGTATGCATAGGTAATATTCTGATTTTGTGAATAAAAATATCTATATATATAATTCTCTTAGGTATGTTGCCATTTCCAGTGTGCTGACTGGCCACTTAGGAAACTGACCAACCAATCAAAGCTTGGTTCAGCAGCCAGTCAGGAAACTGGGGGTGGAACCATGCGACAGTTCAAGTCCTTTCTAAATATGGAGGCAGCAGAGGGAGTGAGTAACATGGGGGGAGTGGTGTGTGTGTGCACCAGAGTGCAGGGGGAGGTAGTTTGGTGAATTCGGCAGTGTGGGAGGTGAGTTTGCCAGTGGGACGGCAATAGGTGGGGGGGCGAGTTTGGAGGAGGGGTGAATTTGGCAGCAGGCGCGAGTTTGGCGAGAGGTGAGTTTGGAGGTGGGAGGGCTAGCGGTGGGAGCGATGGGGGGTGAGGTTGAGCAACGGGGGGGCAGAGTGAGTGATGGGGGCAGGGCAAGCAGTGGGGGGCAGGGGGAGCAGCAGTGGAGCAGGGGGAGCGACAGGAGGGCGACTATCAGGGGAGCAGAGCGACAGGGGGGCAGGGTGAGTGGCGGGGAGCAGGGCGAGTGGCAGAGGGTGAGTTAAACCCACAAGCCTACCTCAAAGGGTTGTCATGAAGTCTACTGGGCATTTGGGGGGGAGTTTTTCAATGGTGTATGGTAACCTGGGTACAGCTACTTATTTTTAAAAAGCATAGGTTTAGGACACCACTGGTCCTCAGGTTGTTTTGGATGACAGCTCCTACAATCCCTTCTCATTGGCCATGCTGTGTGAGCCTAACAAGAGCCCAAACATGTTGACAACCAACAGCTTCATAGTCCCTGTCTCTTTTCTTTTCCAATGGTCTTGTGTCTAATATAATTGTGTGTCTCTCCCGTCTATATCTTCCTATCCTCCCATTCTCTAGCACGGGGTTATCCAGCTTGGGACCCAGCAACCACACACAAGCCATTTGCAGCAGCTCACAAGATCAAGAAACATGTGGTTTTTGTGGCCTGCCTGGGAGAGCAAAAACAAAGGGTTTGTCAAGCTTTGGGCAGGACCAAACACATATAGGTATACCTCAGTTAATGAAGGAGATGTGTTCCTGGACATTACTTCTTTAACAGGAAATTTAGTACTGGAGGCAGAAGTAACATGGGAAGAATAGGGATAGCTTTTCATACAACAAATAAGAGCACTCAACCTGTTTCAGTAAACTTTTTATTCAAAACTAACAATTTGCACATGTACAATGAAACAATGAGGTCTGGCAAATCTTGCATAAAGAAAAACACATTGAACCTTCTAGAGACCACCTGAGGGCTTCTTCCAAAATGCATCCATGGATGATCTTTTCTTTCACCAGCTTCCACTTTTCATAAGATTTCCATTTTGGTGGCTAAATTTATAGATTTCTGTTGGGCATTTTTACATGCTATGGGTAGCTGGTGAGGCAAGTTCATCTGCTTTCCCTCCCCCACTCTATTTTGCAGTTCCTACATGTTCGGTAAGGGATTTGCAGGGGGAGGGGCAGCTGCTATTTACCTTGCTTGTTGTAGGCAGGCAAATACAGCTACAGTAAGATCAGCTGGATTAGAATCCCATTCTTTTCCAGGTCAATTTTTGTTTACCCCGGACATACTGCTGCAACCCAACAGAGACTGTGTTTCTCCAGCCCTCCTTCACCATCCTCTCTGTGATAATGCTACTTAAAAAACAAACAAACTTCCAGGTAGATAAAGGATAAGGAGGAAAAGAGGGACTGGGGAAGTGTAACAAGACTTTGTAAAAAGAGCTTCTTTGTCAGCGGCTTTATTGACTGGGGTATGCCTATAATTAGTGAACTGGGTTTAGCTTGAGGCATTATCAACTGAAGATGCTTGCACAAGCCCAAACTCTTGTTTATGATATAACACCCTTAAAATGCTATGTAAAGAAATAGTAATTACATCAGTTGTAGAACTGCCAAGATCAGTATGTAACACAGAAAATGGAATAAGGAAGAAGTACTCACTTGTAAGATGATTCCCCGAAGCTGTTTCTGAGCTAAAATATTTGCCATCTCCTAATTTTGTAAAAATAAATAAAAATTAGCAACTACAAACTAAATTTTGCATTTAATCCAGTTACGACAGACTTGATTAAATACTAGAAGGAAACTATAATGTATGTTATGGAACAAAACATTTATGTTGCCATTGCTACTTACTTGACAAAACATGGAGAGACACTGACTAGACCTGATTTATTCCCAAGGATTGGCAGGAAACACTATCACTGAGAATTCCTTGTTTGTATGTGTGGGAACCTTATGCAACTTGTTTCCCCCACCTTGACGCATCAGCTAAGTTCTCTCTTGATCTGCTTCGTTCATTTCTGTTCCTGAATTCTTAGCTTCTTTTTATCCCGATGCTCTCCCTCATCTGGATTCACTGGTTTTTACTACTCTTTCCTAAACCCAAGCAACTCTACAGGAAGACCTGTCTAATATTTTAAGAATTATAAATCCAGCAATTAGCAGCAACAGCTCACCTGTCTCCTGTCATCCGGTGCTTTAAGGAAAAGTGCGTTTATCACAGCAATGGTGTAAGTTTGTATTTCTTGATCCACCCTGCATCAGAATACAATTTCAAGTCTAGTATATGAATGTTAAAAATCTGAAAGCTCCCCCCAAGAGTGTAAACATTTTGTAGGAGATAAAAAAGAAAATAGAAGATTACAATGCAGATGTAAGTTGTAAAGAGAAGCAAGGAAGGAAACACTGTAACACTTTGAAAACAATTACATTCTGAATTAATAAAAAGTTCTGTTAGTACAACTGTATTCACTCTATATTTACATCTCACTCTTTTTTCAAGGTTATGGTAGGCATACCATAGAATCATAGAGTCAGAAGAGACCACGAGGACCATCTAGTCCAACCCCCTCCCATGCAGGAATAAACAAGCAAAGCACCTATGACAGATGAACATCTAGCTTCTGTTTAAAAACTTCCACACTCCAAGGCAGCGTATTCCACTGTTGAACAGTTCTTACCACCAGAAAGTTTTTTCTAATGTTTAGATGGCATCTCTTTCCCTGTACGTTGAATCCATTGCTCCTTGTCCTAGTCTCTGGAGCAGTAGAAATAAAAGCTTGCTCCATTTTCAATATGACATCCTTGTAGGAGGCCTGAACTTCTTAGGTTATGGGAAAACCCATGCCATATAAGGGAACTCCATGCCTCCTTTGTTCCTGCCTTTCAATTAGGTAACAAATTATATCAAAAGGAAGCTTTGAGAAAAACTTCAATGTTATCCTATCTGTATTTTCACAGATAGTCATCACAGAATTCCTTTCTAATTGTTTATAGACTGTCTGTTTAATGATCTGCTCTAGAATCTTTCCTGGTGTTGATGTCGGGTTGACTAGGTGGTAATTGTTTGGGCCCTCCTTTTTTTGAGGTGGGGACAACATTTGCCCTACTCCAGTCTCCTAGGACAACTTCTGTTTTCCAGGATTTCTCAAAAATTATTGGCAATGGTTCTGAGATGACTTCTGCTAGTTCTTTTAATAGCCTTGGATGTAGTTCATCTGGCCCTGGAGACTTGGATTCATTTATACTGGCCAGATATTCCGATACTACCTTCTTTACCTATTCTGTGCATCATCTCCTACTGCATCATCTGCTCCATTTCCCCTAGGCTGAGCACTGTGTTACTTCTGGGAGAAGAACTAGGCAAAGAAGGTGTTGAGTAGTTCTGCCTTTTTTCTGTCCCATAAGGTGGTCTAATTTTTTTTCCTCAGAATCACAGTACTGTGGTTAGCTTGTTAAAAGTTAGGTATCAGTGACTGGTTGAAGACCTCCAGGTGAGATGAATGGAAGAGCATATGCACCAAGAGGAAGAGTTCTTCTACAGAAAGGATATACTCAGGTGAGCTGCTCCAGGGAGGTAAAGTTGGCATAAGGTAGGCTGATCTAATCCCATTCCTCTCCTTAACTATCAGCCAGCAGTCTTCACTCACCCCTTCTAGCTCTCTCTGTGAGGAGCCACAGCACACAACCTTCCACTCACAGGGTCTGGATCTTAGCCAAATCCTGGTAAGAACTTTAGTTCTAGCTGATGGTACAGATTGTAATGTGATCTTATCAACTGTCTAGGCTGTTTTTATGAACTTATACACGTTAGCTTTTATTCCCAGATTAGAAAAAAATAATAAAGAAAAAGAACAATGAGATACTACCACGAGCTACTCACCCTTGAAGATGTGGGATTAGCTGGCCAATGGTAATCTCTTGTGCCACCTTGTGGTACAGATCATGACTATTCAGCACCATTGATTCTAGGATGGCTAATGATCGTTGCAGTATAGCAATGTCCGTGGGAAATTTGCTCACATAACTTGCTATCTAGAAATAAATACCAAAGTATTTGTATGAGACCAACTTGGATGAGGAGGAAACATCCAGCAAAATAAATATTTAATAGGAATCTTGGGCTGCAACCAAAAATCCTAGGTGTCAAATGCTGGAATAAATAATAAACTCAGGTTTGTCTTCAATATACTGTAGTTAATGCGGAGCCTAGAAAGTTATTTTTCCAACATAATTTGGTCTGTTACTCTGTATAACAAGCAATCTGTTGCCATAACTTACTACAATGATGAAAACAAGTAATTTGTTATGTTAATTGATCTGATACAGAGACTTGGAAAATGCCTAGTAATATGCCTTTAAATGTTAACTTTTGAAAGTAACTCAAAACTATTACTTATAATACCAAAACAGTAAATTTCCTCTTACTCACTGTTTTTCTTTAGAAGTGTGGCTTCATTACACACTTGTTACCCCAAACAGTTACCAGTTACAGGAGACTGCATTAATTGTAACATGTTATTCCCAAGCTCATGGTTAATACTTGTAAATGCAAAATGTGACCAACAAGCCGCAAGGCCATTTTTGCAGCCTGCAGGCCCTCTGTTTACTCCCATGCTGATACCCCAGGACAAAAGTCTTTTTCAGTCTTGGAATCCTCCAAGAATGGGTTTTTTTGTTTGTTTGTTTTTTAAATATTACACCAAGGTGCAGGGTGCTCTATGCCACCCTCTGAGTCAAAAAATGAATCCACAAGTGGACTTCCACAATCCACAATGGATCCTGGAGTGACTTGTCCCCCTAGACTGTTTGAATCTGTCCACCCTTGATCTTAATACGAATATGCAGTTCCCAGCAATAACAGAAACCATCCTACAGACTGCTAGAAATTGCCACCATGTGATGGTCAATCCCTGCTACATCTGTAATATGGGTTTCCATATTGCTTCCAAAAGAGAGTTGGCAGAAGCAAGGAAAATTCTGTGCACAGCCTGCATTTCCTATTTAATGCACAGGTGGGACAGACACAGAATTCATGCGGCTGAGCCCATCTCACCTAGATTGGTCTTTAATGTTAATAGAAACCTACCTTTTTAATGAAAGCCACAGAGAATGTGTCCCAGGATACAATTCCATGATCCATCAGCTCCACAAATGCAGTCAGTGTGAACGATAACATATCTCCAAAGCTGGAAGAGACATGAGCCACATCAGTAATGGGATGGGGAAACATGTGAGAAGAAAAGGAAAGCTTCATAGAGACACAGCAAAGGTATGGAAGAACATGCAGAAGCAGAATAAAATGGAGGGTGTGCAGCAGAAGCAGTGCTGGAGAAGTAGCAAAATGATTCAGCTTGGAAATCAAGGATCTGTTTATCTGAAAGATAATGTTTGCATATTCCTCTACTGAAGAAATAAAAGACCATGATAAAACACTGGCGTTCAAACCTGGCTATTTAAAAGACAGGGAACAGAAACAAAAACACTGGGCTCATCTATAGGAGGGGGGGGGGAAACAGATTGCTCCACAGTAGTAGCAATTCACAGCAGCTGCACTGTCTTAATGGTTTTACAGCCCCCATAAACTCCACATGCCCTCTAGTCAAGATGGTAAGTGAATTACTCACATTTGCCACCAAACTTTTTTTTTTTTTTTAAAAACCATTTACCATGGTGCACACAAGGATATTTCACATTTAAAACAGGAAAAACAAAGAGCAGAGAGGAAAAGTTCACCATTTTATCACCTTACTGATCGCTCACTAAGCCGAAAATCCAACATGCTGGCAGTGGGTGCTTGCCCTGTTTGCAAGTCCCGCCCCCATGCTCATCTGGCCAATCAACTTGTGCTGCCTCTCCTATGGAACAGCGCAGCAATGCGAATGCAACTGTCTTAACGAGCAGACATGCACATTCTCTATGGAGCTTTTTAAAAACTCCAAGAAAAGCTGTGAAGGCTCTCCAGACACAGTTTATGGAGTTTTTAGCTGCCCCTTTCTGAATACGACACATCGATGCAGATGTCCATTAAGACAGATCAATTTCCAAGCAAATTCTATGAGGATTATTTTGATCGTATAGACAACCCCGTTTCTCTTCCCAGCCATTGTTGTTTAAATCATATCCTGTTTTTGAATAAACAAGAGGAAAGACATAGGATCACATTCTCCCTTCTCCAGTACAGATTTCCTCTACCTGACTTAATAGCTTCTATAAAGCTTCCATCAGCATCAGCACTAGCCAGGATTAACATTAAGCACAGTTTGCTGTTAACTTGTTTTGAAACAAACTGCAAACCCTGCCGAAATTATAGTAAAGAGACAGCCCTTATGGGCAGGGTGAATGTAAGCCTTAAGCATGGCTACATCTGGCAGAGGAAGGGTAGGGTGAAGATATATACTGGGGAGAAGAGGGTATGAACTCTCAACCTCAATCTCTATGAAAGAGATGAGGCACATTATAGCAACAAGGCTCTTCCTTGCTGTACCAATCAGAGCACTACACTTGCTATACGTTTTTGCAACTAGGAAGGAGCAACCTGGTTGGCTTTGTGAATAAAAATTACTCTAAGAAATAAGGGAAATGTTCTTATATAAATCAATACATGTAAAATATGATAACAGTGTATTATGTTACATCTAATTATAATACAGCCAACAGAAATCAGGATATAAACTTGTACTAATGGAAGCCTATTGTAAAAAATGTCCCATCGTATAGTTCTATGCCATTCAAAAATGAACTATATACCCATAAGATCTTCTAATGCCCAGGCCATGGTACTTCAACCCACGAAGCTACTTGATTAGACAGAAGCCCTTGGGACTACTCAGGAAAAGCTCACTAAAGGCAGTCAAAATCAAGTTACTAAGCCAACACATCATCTCTATGACAACCTGCATTGTGACATCAAATGAGCTGTCCAGGATACTAGAATTCCTGTGATAAATTCTGATTTCTTAGTAGCCAGTTATTTATTTATTTTTACTGTACTTTATACTCTCTGGTGAAGGGCCGGTACACACATTTAGTGCCTACTGTTTAAAACCATTATGCACATTTTGAAATGCTAGAAGGTTGAACAGTAGCTCATAATTATTTTGGGGTGGTTTTTTCCCCCCCTTCAGTCCAACATAACTCAACAGTAAGTCTCTCTCTGGTCAGTACGCTAATTGTTTTGGACAAGTTCATTCACAGTGTTAAGTTTGCACAGTAGCTCCTAAACTTTTTTAGATTAATCCTTTTGACAATTTGATGTTATGGGCCCCCTCGCTAGGAAAAAAATGCAACACAGCTTTCTAAATTACAAGAAGAAAATGCGTGGCACCCCTTGAAAACCATCCATAGAACCCCTGGTGTCAATGCATCACAGATTAAGATGCCCTGCTTTACACTCATGTAACAGCTTCTTTTATCATAAAACCTAGTTGAGGAAAAAAGTTATTTTGCAACACTGTGAGCAGTTACATGTTTTATATTTTTAACAAAGGCAGATAAAAATGTATAATGTATATGGGACATATATCCTACACAGGTACATGATCCACCTTACCCTATGTGTCCATGCAAAAGCACACTGGCTGCTCTTCACATGTTGCAGTACACAAGATGTTTCAAAATATTCTTTTGAAGTACTCATGGAAGGATTTGGGTGTCTCAATTTTATCCAATGCACAGTGCCCATAGCAGTTACTTGCCAGCATCATGCATAACAGCAAACGATAGTTTCAACATCCTTAGGCTCGAGTTCTCCTTGTCTTTTAGGTTCCAAAATCTCTCATATTTTATGGTTCAGAGCAAACCTCAGTCTGCCATTAGCTCTGAATTATGACACACTATGGTTTACCATGGAGCAAAAAGGAAGAAAATACTGATGAGAACAGCTAAACCATGGTTTGGCATTACATGATGACTAACCAAACAGGGCTGCTACAGACAAGTCTTGTTTGATTGTATATAAAGATATAAAGGAATCCAGTAGCACCTTTGTGACTAAGTGGGGAGAAGAAATTTCAAGTGAAAGCTTTTGTGGACTCATCAGATGCCTGATATTTGATGGTGTATGTTTGGTTTTTACAGAATTTGGAAAGTTCCTTTTTTGAACAATTACCATAACCCATCAAGCCTGAACCAAGCCTGCAAGTAGTGCTAGCAGGGGAATTCTGGGAGCTGTAGCCCAAAAGAAAGTTTTCTGAGCTCTATCTTTGTACTTAAGTATAATACTTAAAGGTTGTGCTTCAGATATGAAGTACCATGAAGCATTGCTTGGATTCTCTGGCACCATTACAGAACTTTTATATTAGGGGTACAATTAGACATCAGAATGGAACAATGATTTGGAGGAAATTACATATTTGCACAAGCTGTAGAGTTAATGCTAAAAACTGCTGTCACAAGATATGGTAATAACCACTGACTTAAATTCAAAAGAGACTGGGTAAGTCCAAGAAGGATAAGCCTATCTCTTATTGATGACACCTCAACAAAATTTATTTTGATATTGTAGGCCGGAGTAACTATACAGTATTCCAGTACTGTAGAATCAGTGTGTGTGTGTGTGTGTGTAAGTAAAATGCACACAAAAGGAAAGAAATCTGGCTGATCATGTCTACCCAGACTTAATTTACACTGATGTCCACCTAGAGGCATATTGATGGCAAACTTGGAGGGCAATCCCAAACTACATTTGATGTGGGAGACCTGTAGTCTGCCCAACATAGTTTAATTTGTTTAAAAGTACTTGTGAATGTGGGATTTCAATCAGACCTGTGACATTAGGGAAGTGGGGGATGAATTCTCCTCACAATCTCAGTTTCTCTGAGTTGAAATCACCTCCTCCCTCAATTTTGCTATTCACTCTAGAGGGGGAAAGAAAAGCAAGGGCAACTGCTTCTGTGCCATGTTATGCAATTTTGTTATTTTGCCAGTAGGTGGCATGAGAGCACCAAAAAAGACTTCCAGCGGAAGGCCAGAGTGAAGAAAAGCAATCTAAATACTGTACTGAAACAATTATCACAGGGCAAAGCATTCTAAGACTAAATTATTGACCCTGCAATGCCATGCATGCTTACCTGGGCATAATCCCCATGGAAAACAGTAGGATTTGCTTTTGGTACACAGGCTTATTGGATTGCACTGCAAGACCTGCTTTTATGGAGGTGTAGATTTAGGGAGTAAGTTAGCGTAGCACAGTGGCTTGAGTGTTGGATTTGGCCAAATGACTGCTCAGCCATGGAAACCCACTGGGTGATCTTGGACAAGTCATACTCTCTCAGTCTTGAAAAGAAGGCAATGGCAAAACCCTGAATAAATGTTATAAGAACACCCTAGGAGAGGGTCACCATAAGGTCAAGAGTCACCTTCAAGGCACATAAAAACAAAGGTTTATATCAAAGTTAATTTTTAAAAAATGTACCTTTACAAGGATGACTCCTCTCTTCATATTCATGCCCATCCTTCAGCTTCTCATCAAAAGGCCAGCAAGAGCTACCAAATGAAGGGCAGAGCAGGAGATTGTAGCACCAGGGAAAGGAAGGAGCAGGTGATTTCCAGGCACCCTCCTCCAACCAAGTGGGAAATCCCAGCCTCAGCCACATCTTTGCATTTTTGGGACTGCAGCTGGAACAGTCTTGCAGCAGACTGTTGAGTCTTGGGTCAATGGCATTTCCTTTGGCACTGGCTTTGTACAAACAAGGGCCAAACATGGTAATACTACCGTAAGGGAGCAATTGTGAGGTTAAAGTGGGGGTGAAAGGTGGAAAGCCACAGGGGAAGAGAGCCTGAGGCAAACCAGCTACTGGCACAGAGAAGACAGTCTCTGGACTGTTCTCAAAACTGTTCACGCTGCCAGCCAAAGACTCAAGCAGTAATAAGTTTTACTTATGGTATACTTCATACATGGGCAATCACAGGAATGTGATTTACAGCAGGTTAGGCTATTTGTCTACCTATGCCAGAGGTGCCTACTTGATCTAGCAATGACTGGAGTTGTGAAGCACAACTTGGGAATGTTACATTTTTTGGACTACAAGTACCAGAATCCCCCACAAGGTGGCGAGAAAGGCAGAGGTGTTTCCTATCCCCTGCTTTTGCTTCTTTTAACTCGAGAACCCCAGGACTTTACTTCTTACATACAAAGCATGCCAGCAATAGCAGTGAGCTGCAGCCCTTGCTCCCCATGGAAGAAGGTGAAAGTAAAAAGGATGTCACTTTTTCCACTGGAAATGCATACATCCAGAATGACAAACACAGGCTGCTGGATCTGGTGACAGGTCCCTCTCATATTTTCACACAGTGCTTCTTTCTTCTGCTGGAGAGCTCAGAGAGGCTTACCCTGCTGTTCTCAAGCGCACTGCTTCAAATCCAGGTAGCTTAGAGGACCTGGGCTGTTTCTGCTTCCACAGGAGAACTGCAGGCTGTGCCTCCTGCAGACTTTTCATTACATGCACATACACATAAAAGAGACAATCCTGCATGCATCATGCATGATGACATGTGTGGAAATGTCCTACTTGGAAATAAATGACTT
Organism: Gambelia wislizenii; assembly: GCA_030847615.1. Classification (NCBI taxonomy): domain Eukaryota; kingdom Metazoa; phylum Chordata; class Lepidosauria; order Squamata; family Crotaphytidae; genus Gambelia; species Gambelia wislizenii. The sequence goes on along the minus strand of JAUMIR010000006.1, from coordinate 77,617,612 downwards.
GCACCTTACAATGGCTACTTCATACAGTGACAGTCACATCATTAGGAAGACTGAAGTGACTGCCTCAAGCACCAGGTTTCTGGTGTCGAATTGTTTATTCATTTACTATGCCTTTTATTTTTACTGCCAAGAATAGGCAGAGAAGCTTGAGGGATTTTCTGCTTCAGAAGCCAAAATAACCTGTTGGCCTTCTTCACTTTCACTTGGGGGCAGGCAGAGAGGTATAACTTGCTGCTCTGCCTCGGGCTCCAAACTGTCTTGCAGCAGCCCTGACGTCATGGTGAAATACTGAACAAGTGAAGCACCACATATTCTAAAAAGCCAACAGCACAAAGGCAGTTAAAACAGATGAAAATGGAAAGTGTAAGATACATTCTCCCCAACAGGTTCTCTAAATGCTGGAAGTACAGTTTCACATTCTGCTGCAGGGCAATTTCAGTTACACAGCTACCTAGAGTTCAGTACTTCATGGGACCAGTTATGTTTGACTTGAGCATGGGGTCATTTCTGGAATTTCCCAACAATGTCCCCCTGTGTCTGTATGAATATTTCAAGATAGCTTTAAAAAGCACACTATGTACTCCATACCACACAGGCTTTTAGATCCACTATAGCCTGTTAATAGTTACTGGTAGGTGGCAGTATTAAACATACACGTCTGTCTAACTTAAGTCAGGTTTGCTACCTGTTAAGTACAGCAACTGCTGGCACATTTGGCTGCTTGAAAACAAAAGCTTTCCAATTACAAAAAATACTGGACTTTAGCACCAGAGAGGCTGATTAAGCTGATGCTGCCTGTTGAATACCACCTCAACTGATTGCCTGAATAAATTCTCATGTTCATTTTTTAAAATGAAATTTCCATGAAGTTTAGTTTTTGTTATAGACAACCTATCCATGATTATACACTCCTATGAAGATATGGGGGTGAGGAAAATGGAGCTAGGTGCAATTAGTTTAAGACAGACTCTGAGCAACAGACATTTTTCCACAAACAGAAAGTTATTAACTCTAAATTCATTGAGTGGGATTATAATCAGGCTCACAAATCCTTTCCAGCACCTTTGCCCAGGCAGCCACACCAAACTGAAGTGATTGTGAACTAGCAAAATTAGACTTTGAAAACAAGTGTTTCATAATTCTTTGGAAGGTAACATTAACGGTTGTTACTTCCACTACTACCATTATTGCTACTGTTAACACATATGGCATTTTAAACATGCAACATACTTTAGTGCCTTCATCCACAATTCCAGGAAAGAGAAATACACAGAGAGCAGAGCTTTATTAGCTATTTTCTTTGTAGTAATCACCACAATCTTACACATTTGTATATGCCTCCGTCTTTGAGGTCTGTGATGATGTTGTTTAGATCTTGGGTGGGAACTTTGCGGCCCTCCAAGCTGCTGTATAAATAAGCTGTAATTAGCTTCAAAAGGCAGAAGGATATGTGTGTGTATGTGTATGTATGTGTTACTATATATTTTTAGTGCATTTGTCTTTTACTGCTTGCTGTCAGCCATCTTGAGCACCACAGGATGGAGCAATAGGACACAAATTCAACAAAAAATAAAGAAATCCCTATGGAGAAATATATTCTTAAAGCCAAACAGAAGGGCAACACACTCGTATGACTCCTATGGTTTTTGAATGAACTATCACTATAGACACAACGGACATGAAAAAGAAATAGTCTTGTATCAAGAATCAGAACAATGGTGCAAGCAACCAGCCTGCAACCTGTAATATTTTAAGCAGAGCTTGGATAAAAAGAAATGTTGGTATCATTCCTGTAAAGCAGGTTATCTGTCATCCAGCTATACCTCTTCTCATGTCCCCTCTCCTCAATAGATTTAACTTCCAAGTGAGCAGTAAATGCAAACTGTAAATGCTTTTTAAATATTCTGAGTATGTCCAGTTCTAAGTGAGCACGAGAAGTACTCAAGCTAGAAAAGTAATACTGGCAAAGTATATTATCCAATACAAACCTTAAATTGACTCAAAGGTACATTTGGTTTGAAACTGTTCTCTTCCACACTGTTCATGGGTTCACAGAAAGAGCTCAATATTCCATCAAAATCTGTCTGCTAGATACTAACTTGGTATAACACTTATTTCATGTTCCCACAGAATCCTAGTAATGGAGTTCTGGCATATTTACATATTATAACCCTCATCTTCTTTGGGGAAACTAAGCCAGTTAAAACAATTTCATTTTAACTGAGATGCATACCGTCTTATATCATAACCAGAGTATAGGAAATGTTATTCTTTTGGATAATAACTTCCAGCCAGCATGCTCAGTAGCAATGCAGCCAAGGGAATTGGGAATCATAGTCCAAAAAAATATTCCCCCTCCACCAAGCTCTGGTCATAGGAACCTATCCAGGGACACTTCCGGAACTACAAAATCAACCTTGTCAAGAGGAATAATTATATAACGACTAACTATGCCTAAAAAAGGAAGAGATGAAAAAAAGGCATCATGGTTTTTTAAAGGTATTTTACAAAAATTCAAGAAACCAATTTATTCTCTCTGTTATCCCCCCCCTTACAAATTCATAATTAAAGGACAGCTGGTTATGAAGGGAACTTTTCACTAATGAGGCTAAACCCATTTTGTGCTTTTCATAATGACTGGGAGTTTTGCATCTAAACATTTGGCAGTCTCATTCAAAGCAATGTGTGAAACTTTCCTTACAGTGTACCCATTTCCCTGGCCATTCTGTTTCCTTCCTCATAATTCCCCTCTAGACCATCCAACTTTCCAACCCTCCTGTCTTAAACCTTTTTGCTTCCTGTAGCCTGTTGCCTTCTAGGGTTCTTTTTTTTTTTTGTGGGGGACATGGGGAGGTGATTTGTCTAGCCTTTCTTTCCCAAATTCTTCAAACTTCTTCCCCTTTACTAGCAGTTCACCCAGAGGCAACTTTTTGCATCCTCAATTCCCTGTGACATTAAGGTGGGTCAACCAGATTACAAATCCTATTAGACATTTTTACAGACTAGCCCAGCCATTAGGTAGGGTGAGGCAGTCATCTTGGGCAACAGATGCTGGTGTGTGTATGTGTGTGCGCGCGCAGAGGACAAACAGTAAGTTCATTGGAGAACAGAGTTGTGTGTGCCACACACTCTGCACTGAACTCTCTAACAGTCTGCTGCCCATATGTGCAGTAGAGGACGCTGTCCTGTCATGAGAGTCAAAACAAGATTCAACTGCTAGTCTAGTTAGCCAGAGGAATGTGGTGGAGAATACTGTACCATCTTGTCCTTTGGCTCAGGCAATGTCTTGGCCAACTGGATTTTTAAGAGTACTTTCTATAACTGTTTCTAACTTTTATACATCCTGATCTTACACATTTGTGCTAGCACTTGGGCTAACTGTGACATTAGCACCAACATCTCTATAATACATTTAATTGCTGGAAGAGCAAGTTCTAGGATCAGATTGCTCATTGAGTGATGCTAATGCCTCTCTCTAGACAGATACCAAAGTCTCCCACTTAGAAGAGGCATTTGCATAAATCTATACACAGAAAAGCAGTTACAAATTCCCAGAATAAAGACATAAGTATGAAAACCTCAATTCGGTTTCAAATCTTGAATTTTATCCAAGAAAAGCAGATTCATAGAATCAGTATGAGTTTATGAAACCTGGTGGAGTCATACTGATACATACTGAATTAAGAAATATGTATCAATATGACTCTTAACTGGTTTCATAAATTAATACTAATTAATACTAATTCTAGGATATTCAAGATAAATGTTGAAGTGTGAGTTAAAGCTCTGTGCATTATAGAGATGGACAACAGATGGGAATCAAAACTGCACTGTATTTTAGAAGCAAAGGTAAGAGTCTTCCTGTGGTGACACATGGACTTTGTGGCACAGAAAAGCTTAGAAACCATCAGAATAAAGATTATGCTAACATGTCGCCAACCACACACCACTCTATCTGAGAAGGAGGGAAAGGAAATACAGAAAGTCAACTACACCATCACAGAATTAACAAGTATCAAACACAAGAAAGCCTAAGAAAGAATCTTGAATCAGCATGGACTATAACAAATTATGCCTCCTAAGAGTCAAACAAATTCCTCTAGAGGCTAGATGCATGGTTTTAAAGAACTTTTGGGTAGGCTGTGCTGCCCCTGGAGGACCCAGAGCAGAACAATGCCAACTAGACCCAATACAATTGCCACTCCTGATCCTCCCACCCCACTCCCCAAAGTATCTGAACTATTTTCACATTTACCTCAACATATTGCAATGAGCTAGCTTCTCAGTGGGGAATTGGACAGGAGTAAGACAGGGAAAATTCACTATAAACATTTTTGTAAGGCAACTCTTAAAAAAAGGAGTTGGACATATTGTTGTTCCTATGTGTTTTCCTGTGCATGGTTGCCACACCATCAGGGCTGCCAGAGAAGGGAATAATCTTTCCCTGGCCTTGCATCAAAGAAGCAACCCCACTCTCCATTTTCTATGTCCCACTGGCCCCTGCAGAGATCCTGCCATGTTGCTTACTACAGTTCTTCATGTGGAAAGGTCAGGGGGATCACCAGTATTGTATTTGTTCCAGGCTCCATAAACCTTGGGGAAACCCTGAGCACCACAACTATGCAGAGAGAGACATATCTTCCCACTATAGTGTCATGCATTTGTATACTATACCAATGAAAGGGGCTGGGGAGCACCAGTCATAAAGAAAAACAGCAACAAAACATGTGCCAAACGTCTAGGAAGTTTTCCTCAGCAGTGACTATGAGTGGGATCACATGTGATAAAAACACATAACTGCTACCAAAAGTGGCCATTGCAGTGTGAAGTTATTTACTCCCTCATACAGTGTAGCAATGCTGCATAACCTCTGACATTATTATACAGTGCATTTTCTCACTGTAAATCATCCGCTGCCATTAATGAGAGCAAGGAAATGAGGAACAATGACTTCAGTACAAAACGGATGTTGAGCTGTACTTTACAGGGGCAGGAAAAGGGTTGCCATTAGGGGCAGCAGCCCAATATGTCTTTTTATGTCATCTTCTGCCCTGAGCTACAAGCATGTCTCCCCAGGTGATTCACCAAATTTTCATAGCTGGACAGTTTCCACTTAAAATGTGTAAATGCTGGTTGGAAGTGAAAGATTTTGCCTTCTAGTGAATCTGAACGCCTGTACTGTCAGTGAAACAGGAGCCTAAGATGAATTTTAGATCTGTGTACCACTCAACTCAGCAATTTGCTTACTCGGGAAAAATATAACACAGCAATTTCTCTCACTGCAAATCAACCTATTCTAGCTGCATTACCAGATGCTAGAAATTAAAATGACAATGATTTTAAAGTTTATAATTCCATCCATCAACATCATAAAAAATACTAAGCAGCTGTGATCTTTAAAATGAACGTGCTGGTAGTTCAAAGCAAATTAAGAGCCCAGGCAAAGTGGGGGAAAACACCACAGGAAAAGAAAGCAGTGCATAAACAAACAAACTGCAAATAATTGAACGCTCTATAATTAATCTTTGGTATATAGCATTAAAAAGCAAGAAAGAGAAGCAGAAGCAGAAGATTTGCTGGGTCAAAATATGCACAGCAATTAAATAAATAAAATCAGCAGGAAGGCCTGGAATTTAATCATGCAAAGAAGAGAAAGCTTGCAGGGTCATGAGCCAATCAGATTCTTACCAGGGCTTCATTATCTTCTGCAATTTCTGATATCGTCTGCAAAAATTTAAAAACTTTCAGGTAAGGTGACACATTAAAGACATATTCTCTTTGAATCTCTGAATGAGTTTTACAAGGTCTTATCAACACAACTAGAAAAACTACAGTTGACAATCATTCTAATGAAGCAAACTCGAAATGATAACATTCTACTTCAATAACCTTCAAAAGGAAACAAAGAAAACCAGTCTGAAACAGCGTTAAAGTCACAGAGGTGGGAGCACTTTGTTTTTCAAAGACACACTTAAGAACTTTGCCTACAGAGTTTTGCCAGACTTGTATAGTGGTTAAAATGTTGGACTGCAACTTGGGAGATCCTGACTCTCATTCCCACTGAGCCCTGGAACTCCCTGGGAGACCTTGAACATTCTCTCTGTCAGGCTGACCTAGCTCATAGCCCTGGTATGAATATAAAATGGGGAGATGGTAGCACCTTGAGCTCATTACCAGGGGTGTAGCTACAGGGGGGAGGCAAAATAGGAGTGTTGCCCCTCCATAAGAATTCTGCCCCAGCCAAGTGAAAATTTCTTTCAGTCCCCACATTTCTAGCATTGTGCTAACTTAAAATGTAAGCTGAGCATTCAGGAATACAGTTTAGGCATCCAAAGAAAAGATCCAGGTGAAGTTCATAAGGGAATGCAAACAGAGCAACCAGGCATTCAGAGTGTGAACAACTTTCCATATCTCACTCTCTCCAATGCTAGGAATGTGAGGCCTTAGGAAAATTTCAATAGGCGGGAATGATTTTTACTTGGAGGTAGTGTTCTCACTTATCCCCTCTGTAGCCACACCCATGACTCACTGGAGGAAAGATGGGATAAACATGTTACAAATAAATAGAAACTCACAAGGATGTAGGACAGTAATATGCCACCTCCTGCCAATCCAACAGCTATCACTTGTTGGGATATGCACTCCTTCCTGACTATCTTCCCAAATAATACATGACTCAAAATCAGGGAGAGGGGCAATACAACTCCATTCTTTGTTCATCCAAATCCAAAATATAAATAAGCTAAATTGAATAAATAATAAACTTTGTGTTCCTCCTATCCTAGTAAGAACTCTGTCGACATGGGCTCTACCCACCATCAGTCACAGCTGTCCTCTCAGCCTATGCAGTAATTACTCCAAAGCGGCTCTCAGTGGCTCTCTTAGGAGCTTCATATTAGCAATTTGGAAGAACATCAAAAGAATGTTTAGGGATTCTGGGATCTGGAGATACAGCCAGAGAGCCTCCATCACTTCTAGATGGCAACAACTTGGGGAACCCTGGTTCAGGGAATGTTCTATTTCTTCTTCCTCCTTTCTCTTTTAAGACAGAAAACTGTAAATATCAGTGTGATGCTCAGAGCACTGGACCCCGCCAAAACCCCATAAACCCAGCACCACAATTAACCATTCACCAACAAAGAGGTGGTCATTGCATTCTATGGGTCACCATCTTGCCCCTATGCCTTCATATTTTAGCAGGTGGGAAGTGGCATGCAGCCCTTTTGTATGCAGACTCTGGATCTTAAAAGTGTCTCTCTAAATGTGAAGTAGGTACATGTTCTTGAAGTTCTGGAAATGGCTTCTGGTGTCTCTTCTCATCCATTGCTGGGGGCGCGACTACCACACTCTTCAGCCACGATGGCTATATGTTTCTAGGCTGAGCTACTGTGAGACCCGATGGCATCAATGGGAGGGGGGCAGAGAAAGCCTGGTATCCATCCGTCCGTCTATTTATATCCCACCTTTTCCCAAACTAGTACTAAGGAGACTTACAAAATACAGAGAGTTACAATAAAAACACATAAATTAAAAGCATACAAAAAGTTGAGATTAAAATAGTATTAAACTACCAACAGAAGCAAAGCCATTTAATATATTACTTTAAAACAAAGAATAAAAGCAGTATAGCACCATAAAAAGTACTGTAATTTTATTTTTAAAACGGTCTATTTCCAAAAGCTTGCTGCAATAAAAGAAAGCCTTCACCTGCTATCAAAAAGACAGTGAAGAAGAAGCCATCTTAGCCTCCCTTGCAAGAGAGTTCCAGAGTCTGGGAACAACCACTGAGAGAGTCCTCTCCCACATTCCCACCAGATATCTTGTGAAGACAGTGGGGCTGAGAGAAGTTTCTCTCCACAAAATCTTAGCATGTAGGTACGCTCATTTGGGGAGATACACTCCTTCAAATAGCCTGGACCCCAACCATATAGGTCTTTATAGGTCATAACCAACACCTGGAATTGTGCCTGGAAATAGACTACCAGCCAGTGACACTGTTTCAACAAGGGAGTTGTGTGCTCCCTGTAGATGTTCATTCCTGTACAGCATGGCTTGAAGACAGCTGCTCCTGGATGGTCATTGAGAACAAGAGGAACCAGTTACAACCTGTCCAGATGTTCCACACAAAGGAGGCTAGACCAAGACCTCACACACCCAAAGTACTTGTGTTATTCTGGGCACTGGTTAGTGCCTAACAGTTTAATTATTTGAAGGAATAAATCAGTTAAATCTTTCATACTCAATTACATGAAACAACTAGCTGTGAAAAGCATGCAGGCCTATAAATGCTATTGGACAGCAATTATCAGCATCCCTCACCATAGCTTATGCTGTTTAGAGTTGCTGGAACTTGAAGTCAGCCCTGATGGGCCACATGATTACCACCCACGTACTACAAAAGTATGTCGTTTTTTATATATATTTTTTGTACCTTATGAATAATCAGCGCGCTTGCAGAAAGCGCGGGATGAGTCCTTCCTGAATCTTCATTTGTGAAGAAAAGCCAGAGAGAGAGAAAGGAATAATATAGTCATTTTCAGTATTTGCCCTTTACAAAACTATGAATCAGTGGTGCAATTTAATTCGTGAAAGTAATGTTACATGTTCCTGGATATGCTGTGTCCTATTAACCATGTCAGCTTCCAGTACTAAAAATACCAAATTTCCTAGCATTCATCTCCAACAGCAAGCAAGTACTTTTAAGGGCAACTTGACTTTTTGTGCTTCAATAATTGAACCAAATCTCATGACAAAGCATGGCAGAATTCCATCAAACCAAGATGCCATAAACCAACTAAAAAAAATCACTATGACAAAACGTTTTAGTGTACAAGAATGTAAACATGATACCTGATTTGCATGATTGCACTCTTCATCAAACATTTGGGGACTAATTGTAGCAGGTTAACTGAAGTGGCATTTCTACATGGAACAGAAGTACATATATGCACAAGTACACAGTTTGTATGAGCTGTAGGTTTGGGTGATTATTCTGCTTAATACAGGCAGGACAAGATTGGCTGTAGCTTGCATTCTGAGCAAGCATTTTCTTCAAGTTGGATTCTGGGGACACTATGAACATCTCCTAGAGGAGCCCCACATAGAACTTGTTGAAGGAGAGATTCCTGGCCAACAATGTCCTAAATCAGAATTAAAATATTTGCCCAAAGCATCACTAGAGGGTTTTTGTTTTTTTTTAAATAAACAACTTCTCTTCTGATCTGGAAAAAAAATCATCAGGTGTTCTTGTTTTTATTTGAGGCACAGCCTTTGTAGAAAATGTCACTTCTTTTGAACTGGCTTAAATTAAATTAAATTCAGAGTTGTGCAGGGTAACCAATTTAACCTTGGCTTTACTTCAAAATTTAGTGCAAGCTGAAGTATGTACTTCATACTTTTGAAAAGCTCCTGTGCATTAGGATTATCAGGGTCCTGGGGTTATAAACACCTATATTTAGTAAGGAGGTCTACCTAAGTCTACTATTTCAACACATTTCCCCCTACTTTACCAGGTCTGAAAGGGAAGAAATCAATACCATAAAATTTTCTCTTGACCTGAGCCCTGCTGAACCTAACATCTCAGGAAACAAAATTAATTCAAACTGATTCTGCTTGTCAGCAAATTTGCTGTGAGGTTAACCAGGCTGGGCATGACTTTGTTTTATATGATATTATTTCCAAAGGTTGAAGTCACAACATTTGCCTTTTGGGGATTATGAGTGATGGCTGATGCATTGAAATTAGTGGGCCAGAAGCATCCCAATAATTCACAGTGGTTTTGTGCAGAAAACTGAAGGCCTTTTAAAAGACTATAATTCAAAGGGTATAAATAACAATGGCCATAACTCAAGAAGTATAAACAACCAACCAAATACTTTTGTTCTTGTTAATTTTAATAGCAGAAAAACCTGAAAGGGAATGGCAATATAATATTAAGAAATAATAAGTGAAAGGATATTTGCTTAGACATTTGCCTACCACAATATGCTCACTGTTTGGCCTGAAGAGACTTTGGATTACATTGTTGGCTCGCTACCAAAAGGACAGCATCTCCTCTTGGAATTCCCCGAGCCACAAAGGCTTAATACTTGCTGAATGTACATTCTAATATCTGCTAGGAGCCACTTCCAACTGAGACAAATGTTGCCCAGTTCAGACGAGACCAACTCCTTTGTGGCTTTCTTGGCAAAACCTCTAGTTATAGATCAAGAAGGACCCTGGCTTTCAAGTTCTGTTAGGATGACTTAGTAGGGGAACAGAGAATGATTGTCTGAGGTTCAGGGCTCTGCTCCTTTATAAGAATGAACAGAAAATTTTGCCACAAGGAAAGCCCAAATTCATGGATAGATTAAATCAGCTCAAACACAGCATCCTGTGATAATATGTTTTGATCACAAGATTGGGATTTTCCACAACTGAGTATATTTTGGGGAAATTAAGCTGGCAGAAATCCACAATGGTCAGGCAAATGGTATGGAAGGGTATGGAAGATACATGCACAAAAAGGCAGAAATTGGAACATATACGGAGGGAAGGGATGCCACATGAAAGAGAAGCCCAGCAGTATGATAAATATACACGCGCGCGCGCGCACACACACGTAATTTAGTCTTGTAACCACAAGAGTACTTGTGACTACTAAAACAGAACCATGCTCTGAAAAAAAGAGTGATTTAGATCAGTGGTTCTTAACCTGTGGTTCAGGGACCCCCAGGGGCCGCAATGTCCTCACAAGGGGTCTGTGAAGGCTTAAAGGCTGCTTGGCCCACCTCTTGCCTGTAGCAGAGTGGCCATGCGACAGGAGCCAAGGCAAAGGCTGGCTTGGGCTGCACATTGCCATTCAATCTGCTTTCAGGAAGAAACAGCAGAAAAGTCTTCCCTCCCCCTCCAGTGCTTCTGAGTTATGGTTTAATGGATGGTGTAAATTGTGTTGTTGTTGTTGTTGTTGTTTTAAATCTTGAGTTAAGTCTTGGGGGTCTATGGCAACAAAAGATATTTAAAGGTGGTCCCTGGTAAAGAAAAGGTTAAGAGTCACTGATTTAGATGAAACAATAACTTCATTAAGATCATGAACAACAGGTAGAGAGCATCCGTAGTCCAAATTTAAGATACAGAACACTCTTTTCCTGCTACCAACAACAAGAGTAAGTGGAAAAGACAACTGTTAGAAGATCAAGGGGAGAGGGAGTATTTCAGTAAGCAATGTACAAAAGATCAATACTGTAGAGCACACCAGGAAGCTCTACCACATCCACAATGTAAGGAGCAACATGCTCAACCTATTTCCTGCTGCCTACTCATTTATGTCTCTGACATGAAACATGTCTTGATTGTATGGTTCAGCATGGAAAACTTAGACTAAAACATTGTCTGGTTTAGTATAAAATAATGAGTGCCTTGCTGAACTGCATGCCTTGAATTATGCTCTTTCTTCCTCCTTCTCCTCTGCTGAATGCAAAATAACATTCAGGATATTGGGTGGCAGTAGGTGGAATATAGAATTCCCACGTGCTGGGGAGTGTCCTATGTCCCAAATGGCAACAGCAAAGAAACACGTGATACTTATATCCCTGGGTTTAAATACATGTTATAGGGAACATGCACTGCCTTGGAGTGTGGTGGACTCTCCTCCTTTGGATATTTTTAAACAGAGGCTGGATGGCTATCTGTCGGGAATGCTTTGATTGTTTATTTCTGCATGGCAGGTGGTTGGCCTGGATGGCCCTTGTGGTCTCTTCCAACTCTGTGATTCTATGTATCTCTGAGTGCCATGTGGTTTGTTTAGAAATCTTAAGGAAGAATGCAAAGTCCTTTTTATCAGACTAGATCAGTGGACAGAAGACTAAATTAATGATACTCCCCCATGCTAAAGCTGATGAAAAAACAGATGGATGGTTTTCCTTCCATCCAGATTGCATAGAAAGACAGGAGGTACTTGTACAACCCTGAAAGGCAAATTATGTTTTTCCTTTTAACAATGGCAACTACAGGCAACTGAAGCTGACAGTGTTCACTTGAAATCAATGTCAGCATGTTTTAAACATAACCTTGCCACAATAGGAGTGAACCACCAATTTGGATTTCGTTCAGCACTTTGGCTTTAATATACTACTGCAATATTTCTATATCCTCTGTTTCCAAATATGATGGAAAAGAAAATACTAAAGGAAAGGTCTTTCCTTTCAGCAATAGGATGGTTGGGTAGTTTTATAAAAACATCTGTCTCCTCAAGAATGGTGAATTTTACAATGTTTACAGTAGATGCACCTTACTGTCACTCTATTTGATTCTCCCCAATGATAAATTCAATATTCCTACATTTAACTCCTGTCAACTGAGACTTTTAAGGCCTGGATAAGTGATGGTGCAATATATTTATACCTTGTACATGCACAGCAAAAATTACCATTTACAGAAATTGCACTTTGCATTTATCATATTTGGCCATGAATAAAACTGCTGCTTAGATTGTCAGCTTCTTGCAAAGACCCTGCATTGCTAAAGCATCACATCTAAGAGGAAAGTGATGTCATAATTAAACTGCTGCTGGCAGAATAATGGAATTCAAGGTTTTGTTGAGAAGTATAATGTCTCCTAAGATGTTCAAGGGCTTCTATGGCATTCAGTAAACATTCATAGGGTGTGTGGTATAGCATCTTGAACACTAGCCCCTGCCCTGCCCTGCATGTGTCTTACCCCACCCAAATCTTAAAGGGGTCACAGAGGAGCCCTCAACTAATCCTGACACAAGAATCCCCTCTACAGAATCAAACAAACCTTTTAACCTAAGCATAATTATACAGTACTGTCTTTTCTATTACATAGAAATGTTCCATTTTCCAAAAATTCATCTGACTCATATCACCTCTCAATTTCCCCTCACTTTTAAAGGGTCAGTAAAGTAGACATAAACCCAGTGTAGTATAGTGGTTTGAATGTTGGTCTACAGCTCTGAAGACAAGGGTTTGAATCCCTACTTGGCCATAAAAACCCACTTGGTGACCTTGGGCAAGTCACACATTCAGCCTCAGAAAACTCCATGATAGGGTCACCTTAGTGTCACCGTAAGTCAGAAATGACTTGAAGGCACACAAAAACAACAAAGTAGACATGTTATTGCACTATCTCTTTGAGAAAGCTGAGACAGCAGGGAAGTCTCCACATAGTCTAAAGCAGTGGTTCTCAATTGGTCCTCCAAATATTTTGGATTTCAGATCCCAGAAACTGCCTTCAATATGGCCAGTGGTGAGTGATTCTAGAAACTTAAGGTCAAATGTCTGGAGGTCTAAAGGTTGCGAAGCACTCATCTACAGCACATACATTTCCTGCTCTACGCACCAGGAAGCCAGAGTCAATTAGCCTGTTCGCTTTCAATTGCAACACTACCTTTAATTAGCATGTTCTAGCCCAAATACCTGAATACCCTAAAGGTACCACATCCCATCTGATCTTGGAAGATGAGTAGGGTCACCCCTGTTTAGTACTTGGATGGGAGACTGCCAACAAATACCAGGTACAGTTGGCTATATTTCAGAGGAAAGAACTGGTAAAACCACCTCTGAGTAGTCTTTGCCTAAGAAAACCCTATGAAATTCATGGGTTTGCCATAAGTCAACAGGTGACTTGAAGGTGCATGCACATGCACACACACGCACACACACAGAACCCAGATGGATTAATGTGCAACTTTTGTTAACAGGTGAAATAGACTAGACAATCATCCTGATAACCCCTGCACCAGGAAAGCATAAAAAAGGTCTAGGCCAGAGTTTTTGGATTAAGCTCCCAGAATCCTTCAGTCACACTGCCAGTGGCCATGCTGGCTTTAGGATTCTGGGAGTTCTAGTCCAAAAAATTATACACCTAAGCATTGTGCTAGGCTTCCACTTTGCTTGGTGGTGGTGGTTGTCATCACCTCCTTGACTATCCAAGGGTGTTGTGACTTTAAGCCACAGGTAACTTAAAAAGAAGAGGAAAAGTTTGTTCAACTGGGAAATTGGATGGGAACCCTCCTTACTTTTGAGTAAAGATGCCTTATACTAGGAGAAACACCCTCAACTCCTAATTCCAGATCAACTCCAAACTCTCTCAACTCCTAACTTAAAAGGGTGTGGTGGCAGCTTTAAAAAGCAGGACAGCAGGTTTTTCCTCAAAGGACTGGCCTTGGATTGGTTGTGGCTCCACTACTGCAGGGAAACTTCACTGTCCTTAATCCATTCAACTGTTGATTTCCCAAAATACACAACTTTCTGTATGCAAGACCTTCTCATGCTTGGTCTTGGTACAAACTGATAAAAGCGTATTTTTTGTTTACAGTTTAATTAATAAACAGTTCTTGTTAGACACGAAAAAGCCATCTTTGGTAGAACCCAAAATTACAGCTTTTCCTTGTCCTAGTCCTCTTCCTGTCAACAGTCTTCTAAAAATTGTGGAGAAGAATAAACAACTGAATGTATTCCCAGAAACACATGGGGATGGCAAGTTGTATTCTCTCTGAAGAGCCAACAGTGCTTTCCTTTCCACTTTTAAATATTCTTAAGTACTTTCTCAATTCGGCAGGGAAGGGGGAAATGGATTCACTATTGTGTAGATGTTCCCAGAATGTCTAACACCTTGAGTGTGAATGGATGTCCCCCAGGGAGCCTGATTTGCCTGGGAGACCTGTCCTCCTGTGCCTCTGGGCCAGGATTTAGTCATGGCTGTACTTTTGGATAAAAACTGAATTAATTTTCCACTCTAGTTTCCAAATAAGAAATAACACCAATCTTTAAAGAAATATATGCACAAAGGAACCTACATGTCCATCTATAAGGTATCATATAGGACTATAATTATAATGGAAGTACAGCCTGTGTGCACAGAAATAGGAAAAGTCAATGATCTGGAGGCAGAACCTCCTAGTTTCTTTCAATGCCTCCCACCCTCAGGGTATAAGTGAAAGTTTTCCATTAAAAAAAAAAACAGTGGTAAAATCCAGGATTTTAGTGAAGCTGTGATTGTTTTATAACATATGGTGTAGGAATCCTATGGCCTACAGGCAGCCCCAAAGCCATTTTTACAGTCCCTGGAGATCCTGCCCTTCCCCCATGCAAAAACAGTGGACAGGACAAGGGAATCACATGTCCAGATACCTCTGGGCAGAAACCTTGTTCTCTCCTTTAGAACAAGGTGTGCCTGCACCTCGTTTCAGCAAAATACAAGCAAAAACCACAATCCATTTTTACCAATCACATTTTGTAGAGACCTGGCACAGCCTGCAACAGTTTTTTTTGGGGGGGGGGTTGGGAGAAGGGTAATGGAATATGACCTCAGACACTCCCATGTAAGATGTCCTACTTGCCTTCCAACCAAAAAGTAGCAGCAAAGGTCCAGATGATTGATCTTTCTAATGCAAATCTCTATCAGAAAATGTTGCTGCTTTAAATATTTCTAAAATTGTCCTGCCAGAACTAGCATTATACCCAAATTAAGGCTGACAAGTTCCCCCATGATATTATTGCAGGCAAGCTGGTGAACTGTGGGCTGGACAGTGCTAAAGTTAGGTGGATCTGTAATTGGTTGACAGTCTGAAATCAGAAAATGTTAAGAGAAGAGCAATCCTGGAGAGAAGTGACTAGTGGGATGCCTCAGGGTACATATTGCTTAACATCTTTATAAATGACTTAAATGATGGAATAGAAGGAAAGCTTATCAAATTTTTAATGACAAAATGGGGGAGGCATTGTGAACACCCCAGAGATAGGATCAGAATTCAAAATGACCTTGAGAAACTGGAGAGCTGGGCCAAAACTAACAAAATTAACTTCAAAAGGGATAAATGGAAAGTACTACATCTAGGCAGGAAAAAATTAAATGCACAAATATAGGATAGGTGACACATGGCTTGAAGGCAGTACATGTAAAAAAGGATCATGGGGTCACACTGTTGACTCATGTTTAAACAGTGTTATGCAGCAGTCAAAAAAAAACCAATGCAATTCTAGGCTGCATCAACAGAAGTGTATGTCAAAATCAAGGGAAGCAGTAGTGCCACTCTATTATGCTCATCTGGAATGTTGTGTTCAATTCTGGGCAGAACAGTTCAAGAAGGATATTGACAAGCTGTAATGTGTTCAGTGACTGGTGATCAAGATGAGCAAAGATTTGGAAACCAAGCCCTATGAGGAACAACTTATGAGGAAGAAAAGACCGAGAGGTGACATAATAGCCATCTTTAAATGGCTGAAGGCATGTCATGTAGAAGTTGGAATGAGTTTTGTTTTCTTTCCTCTCCAGGGACTAGAACACAAACCAATGGATTCAGATTACAAGAAGAGAGAGTCCACATAAACATTATGACAAACTTTATTATAACAGCTGTTTGGCAGTGGAATGGACTGCCTCAGAGGTTGGTGGACTCTCCTTCTTTGGAGGTCTTTACAAAGAGGTCAGATGGGCATTTTCCCAGAGTGCTTTAGTTGTGTATTCGTGCATGGCAGGGGGTTGGACTAGATGGCCATTGTGATCCCTTCTAGCTTGAAGATTCTATGATTGTATGAAAGTGTGACTTGCAATAGATTTGTAATTTAATTTACTGTTAATATTATAGGGCAGAGGTAGGACTGAGGCTGGCTTCAGTTTGCATTCCCAAATCTACCCACTGTACACACACAGACACACAGCCTTCATTGCAGCAAAGGGGTGTCCAAATCCAGAGCTTAGTTCCATTCCATTTTAAATGTTTGAAAACTGAATAAGTAGCTTTTCCTACACGAATTAAGACCTGAATCAGAAAGAGCTACAACCTTTTGTGTGGGATTTGGAGGAATGCACACAGTGGGTAGCCTAAACCCAGTAATCCTAAATCTTGGATTTCTATATGGCAAGGGTGGTCCTCCAGGTGCTGTTGCGCTGCCAACTCCAAACTTTCCTTATTGGCTGTGCTTGTTAGGGCTGCTGGGAACTGCAAAACAGCAATGTCTACAGCACTACACAATTTCTACCTCTGTTCTATGGGCAGTTATCTTTCCAGGCACAGCAGCAACCCAAGCCGAAATTCCATGCATTTCTAACCAGGGACATCAGCACTGACTATAAGCACAACTCAACAAATCTATGGTTGTGTGTGTGTCCTTCTGCATAGTCTGGGTTGTTTTTTCCCCCACAACTGCTGCATCTTGTAGTCACTGTGATTTGGAAAGCATCAGCTGAACCACATCCCAGTGAATAGGAGGTTATCCTCTCCTGTGATATTAAAGTTTCTTTTTTGTTAAAGGTGAGATTCAAGATATTTAGGATTGGTGATGTCTTCATGAACAAATGGTGTACTCATATGTGAGGGGCAATGCTTGTAACCACAATGTGTATAGAAAGCAGTGTCCTGAGGTAGCTGCCTAGGAAGATGTTATCTCATGTCCCACTGCAATCTAAGGGGGCACCCACACTAGAGAAATAATCCAGGTTGAAACCAGATTATTTGCCAGGGCTCCTTCCTATGGAATCCTGGGATTTGTAGTTTGGTGAGGCACCAGCACTCTTTGGCAGAGAAGGCTAAAGACCTTGTAAAACTACAAATCCCAGGATTCCATAGGAAGGAGCCCTGGCAAATAATCCGGTTTCAACCTGGATTATTTCTGTCATGTGGATTCCCCCTAAATCTTGGCCTACAAGCGCCTCTTAAATCAAATATTCTCATCATGTAGCCTGCATATAGTTGTTTTTCTCCCTGCCTCCCCCACTAGTTCATTCAGTCATTCCAAGATTGTTCCCAGTGAGAAAACTGGCATTGTGCCAAAAGGAGTGGGGGAGAAATTGTAGTTACCCACAGAGGAGGCTGCTTGCTGCCTCTCTGTATGACTTTTTGTTTTGTACTTCCATCTGTCCAGTCTCTCCTAGAGTATGTTTACATTTCTGCTTCACTTTGATTTAATAATAATTTTGTGACCATCAATGCAGGGATGTCTGCTTTCCAAAGAGGCTATCCACATTATTTCTGCAGAAACTCACTGCTCTGAGCTTACTACTCTTCAACAGAATCCATGCCCTCAGGCAGAAACACGGGGACTGGTTTTCTCTGAAAACACAAAATCCTTATTTCCTTGCTCTGTCAAAGTACAGGCTTTGGTGTTTGATCTGGATTTGTCTGAGCATCAAATTTCCCCCCCTTGAAATCTACTGGACTCAAGTCATGCTGATTTGTGGTGTTAGATGTTCTGAGAACTAAGTTAAATAAAGTCTGGTTCCAATCCACTGGAGGCAGAAATCTAGCTTAAATATAACCCAAATGATAGTTCAGAGGAGCTGAAGCTTAGAAAACATATCTTGGAACTGTGTTTTTACATGTCTATTATCTTTTAGAACATTTCAGTATAAAGCTTCTTTGCTGGTTTTCCTTAGGAATTTTTTACTACACTCTACACTGCCATACTTTAAAATACCATGTGGTCTCTCATATTTAAAATTGGATTTGAAGAGATCAATTGGTCTCAGGATTTCCAGTGGCACACAATAAATGGAAACCCTCCCCTACTAGTAGAGTAAATAATTCTCACTTACGCACCCAACATAAAGTTCCCATGCAGAAACCACTGCGTTACGACTTTTAAAATATTTTTTTTAAAGCATCAAACATAATTTGCCTGTCTTATCCCAGTATTGTAAGTATGAGGAGACACAAAAATGTTACTGTTACAGGAAAAATACTTACTCAGTGCCGCTTTCCACCATCTGTGTTAGGAGTGAAATACCATCTAGATTGATAAATTCTTGGGCAAATGTTATATCACGTGAATAGCTAGCTAAGTCTTTTAGTGCTTCCAACTTGGCATCCATACTAGAAGACTGGATCCTCTCATGGAGCTGAAGGGCATTTTGGGTCTCACCAAAGACAGAACATTGGATAAAAGAAAAGGGGTGGGGGGTGGGAAGAGAAGAGAAGAATAAACAGACCTTAATTTCAAGTGTCTACCAAGTAAACAAACAGTTATATAGAAAACATGTTAGTGAGAATTAAAGATTTTCAAATGGTTGATATTTAAAACAATGAAGCTAGAATTTATAGAAAGAATAATCAAGCGTTGTACCCATGAATAATTCCAAAGGACACCTAATGACTGCCCATCCAGTTATCCCATGCACTGTCAGCTCAAACAATTTTCTCATCTCTCCTGTTCTCCAGGCAGCAGCTGGCATTCCAGTGACACTTGAGGCATTGAAAGATACACCCTTTTCTGTCTGGGAACTCCCTTTGCCCAGCTTCAGTTCTGTCAGTTCTGACCATGAGCCATATTCACCATCACAGTCAGTACCTGGTAATCCTCTTCTGATGGCCAAATCCTGACAGGTGGGTTCAATCTGGCCAGCTGATCATCCCCCTGAAAAGCCCATTTCTCTTCTGTACACGACTGTCTAGAGCAAGATGAGCAAGGCAGTATGTGGCCCTCCATATACTGCTGGACTGTAACTCCCATCATCCTTAGCAAGCATGGCCAATGGTGATTAATTATGCTGGTTACAATCCAATAACACCTGAAGGGCCACATTTGTTCACCAGTGGCCTAAATGTGAGTCTGAGTGTGTTTAAAATTGCATCTTGCTCTGTCTCCAAAATAAATAAATAAGGGAGGGGGGAGGGAGGGAGGGAAACTCAAGGTGGCTTTTAATCTAAAAGCATCACAACCATACTGAAAAACATGCATCACTCCCACTTTTTCTAAAAACAGTTAAAGAAAGATTCCAGCATTGGCATATTAGACCAGCAACAAGAGACCATTTCTGGCAACAGTAGAGAAAACAGGGAAGTTTTTGTTTTTTTTCACTTTATTTTTTTCCAGACAACAAACAAACAAACAAACAAACAATATTCTCTTATATTCACAATTTTGCATTTTTACATCCATATTTCCAACATAATTTCTCTTCCTTTTTCTTCCATACATTCCTTCATTCAATTTCGATCCATTTTACTTTTTACTTACTTTATACTCTATATCTCAGCTATTCTTCTATACATCCTCATTCTTTGACTTCCTTACATACAATCCTAAGTAAGCAAGTTTTTTCCCTTTTACCTCTTATACGCTTCTTATATACCTCTGTCGTTACCTCTTCTTACACCTTTCTTATTCCCTCTCAGTTCAAATTATCACATATCCATCTTATTCTCTTTCATCTTAACTGTTCCTCTCTTATCTTCAAGACTCCATGCTTTTAATTAAAACTCTTTACGATCATTCCTATCAATTTCCAATTCCTGTCGTCTCCTCTTTTTTTTCTATAATATTATGTTAAATTATAATAGCAACATATTTTTTACCCCTTCCGCTTCTCCATTGTCCTTCCAATATTTCATCATCGGTAACCATTTTTCCATTGATTTCTTTTTAGGTGTGTCCCTTAGCCTATTTGTTAAGCTATCCAACTCTACCATATCTATCAATTTACTTAACCAATCTGTTATCTCTGGAGTATCTGACCTCTTCCATTTTTGTGCGATTAATAATCTAGCCGCCGTTATCATATATAACATCACTTTCTAAAACTGTCTTTCATCTTTTTTCTCTAAAACACTTGTCATATTTAACAAATATAACTCAGGTCTTAATTCATATTCAATTTGCAGTATCTTCTTCATTAGCTTATGTACTTTTTCCCAAAATTCTTTAATCAACCTGCATTCCCACCACATATGTATTAGTGTTCCCTTATTTTCTTGGCATTTCCAACAATTACTTATAGTTATTATACCCATTTTATTTAACCTAACTGGCGTCTAATACCACCTATTTACCATCTTAAAGTTAAAGAAAGAATCCAGCATTGGCAAATTAGACCAGCAACAAGAGACCATTTCTGGCAACAGTAAAGAAAACAGGGAAGTTTTTAACTGAAATAAAAAGAGGCAAAGAGAACAAGCCTTTTGTATAGCCATCTTTTTACCAGCTGCCTGCTGGAATTGTGTATTGAATCCTGTTGAATTTCACTGGGTAGGCAAGCTCCACCCTGGGAGGAATTTGGAGTAATGCCTCAGATGACAAACTCAAGTTATATGTCAGAAAGAACATGCAAAATATTGCCAAGATGACCAGGAAGCTAGTCCCAAGTGATCAGGAGAGTAAAATGGGAACTCTAGTCATCCATGGGGAAGTGGGGTATCAGAAAAAAAGGGGAGCAGAGAAACAAAACACTCACGCTTATTCTTCCCCAACAAAATGGATTCCAACTCAGCAACCTCACCTTGGAATTTTCTGTTGAATGTTTTGTTACAGATTAGTGAGTTGCCCAAGATAATGCACTTGACTGAGGACAGAGGCAAAGGAAACCTAGTGGACTGATAGCCATATATATATATCAGTTAGTCTTCAAAGTGCTGCTATATTTCTTTCTTCTCCCCCTCCATTTTATCCTCAATTTTCTAATTCTCCAAGAATAATATTTTCTATTAGAACTTTCTACAGCAGCCATTTACATTGGTCGCCCTCATACAAAAAGTGCTGAAGTTCTGGAAAATCCTGGCATACTGCACATGAACAGGTTATGTTGGAGGAGGCTTCCCCCACTGCTTCTACTTCACTGCTCTCAGATATCTCAACCTCAGACTTGGCTTGTTGTTTCTAGATAAACCAGGAATCATAACCTTATTTCACACTATTTTTCAGCCTCTGGATTGTTGGAGAGTGATAACCCAGGAGTCTTGGCTTGGGCAGAATACTATGCTCTTTTTTTAAAAAAACCTTTTTGTGATTTCCAGTCACTGGAGCTATGCTTGCTGGTGGTAGGAACCAAGAAGGAGTAATTGGATAGCAATGCACTGACATTCTTGGTTGTAAACTATACCTCAAACTTCTTCCTAACCATTTTTTATGAATCTTGTGTGCATGTGTATGTGCCCTCAAGTTGCCTGTCAAATTGACGCCCTCATGAATTGCATAGGGCTTTCTTAGGCAAGGAATACTCAGAGGTGGCTTTGCAAGTTCCTTCCTCTGAAATATAGCCTACAGCACCTTATATTCATTCGAGGTCTCCCATCCAAGTACTAACCAGGGCTGACCCTGCTTAGCTTCCAAGACCAGACAGGATCTGGTGCATTTAGTGTATATTTTACATGCCATGGCTGCCCTTGATGACAGTCTAGAAGTACAAATCCTTTTTAAAAGTTAGCTACCAGATTCCTGAGGAGTGAGTTCATTACATCAGACCACGCCGTCTTGAATTACCTTCCCTGGTTGCCAGTTTGTTTCTGGGATGAATTGAAGGTTCTGGCTTTCACCTTTAAAGGGAACCAAAATATCTCAAGCACTGTTTTCCTATATATCAGCTACACCCAGTCCACATACAGCCCCCAACTCTTTTGGAAGGCCCTATTGCCACTGAATTTGCCATCAAAAAAAGCACCACATTTTCACTTTAAAAACAAGATGCACTCCTTTTTCTACCTTGTTTTAAGCTCTGGTTGAAGGGGTGGGCATGGGGATTGCCACTGTGGCACTGTGATGCAGCAGTGCAACAGCTGTAGGATAGTCCTCTTCCTTCCATTCCAACAACTCCACCTATCTGTTGCTGCCTTCTGTTAACTCCCTGCATCATTCGTAAGAAGGTCCCAAATTCTTTCACTACCACATCCAGGTAGATCTGGGAAAGGTTTTTTGTGTGTGGGGGGGGCGTTTCCAGGCTGTGAGGCCGTGTTCTAGAAGAGTTTATTCCTGACATTTTGCCTCCATCTGTGGCTGGCATCTTCAGAGAATGGTGACATTGTGGGTGTGTGGGGTTTATATACTGTGGGTCCCTGTTGAAGAGGATTAGCATGTAAATGTGTGTATTCAGTTGTTGGGTGTTCAGTTCTTAGGGTGGAAGGATATCTGAAGGAGGTTGGTGTTTATTTAGCTCATGGTCCATTGTCTGTTGGGAAGCCCCCTGTCCCTGGGGGAAGTTCATTTCCATGTGTTGAGTTTTTAGTTTGTTGTTTTTCAGGACTAGTAGCCAAACTTTGTTTACTTTTAGGGTTTCCTCTTTCTTGTTGAAGTTGTCCAGGTGTTTGTGGATTTCAATAGCTTCCCTGTGCATTCTGAGATGATAGTTGTTGGCCTTGTCCAGAATTTTGTCCCCCCCCCCTCAAATAGCATTTTGTGCCCAGGTTGGTTATAATGTGATCTAGGAAAGAAAGATTCCTTATCTGAAACCTCAGAGAGCTGCTGCTAGTCAGTGCCAGGAAATACTGGGTAATGGTTTGCCTCAGTGTAAGGCAGCTTCCTGTGCTTTTACTGTTCCATCTCAGCCAGCTTGTTCTAGGTTACATTCCTTACACTGCTTTCTGCTGCTACTACTGCCTTCCTACAGACTTTACATGTTTTAAATTTGTCATTGGCTTTGTTGGCATTTTATTTTTATTACAGTGTAAGGTTTTAATTTTCATTTTATTGTAAGCCACCCTGAATATTTCATAGAAAGACAAAAGAGGGAAAGCGGGGGGGTCGGGCAGGGCGGGGGAGTAAGAAAGAGTCAGTCACTGTTTCTACAATTAAGAGAATGTACAGACATTGTAACAAAGTTCTTAAACTGAAGGGATTTCATTTACCAACAGCTTCCTGGAATTAGTGGAGCAAGGGTCTACAAAACAGAACCAACAAAGGCAGAGCAGATGTATCATGATTCACAGATTAAACAAGTATTTTCTTTATTTAAAACACACACAACCCTGAAGGTTGTCTCATGTGGCAACTGGCTAGTGTAGGAACTGGCTGCTGTCATGACTGATAGATGGAAACATTGCTTCACTCAGCATGCCACTCTCACTGATACTAATTTCTGTTACCATAGTGCTGTGTATGCACTCCTATGGAACACAGTCATTCTCTTCCCCCTCCATTATGGCATTAAAAACATCTAAAGAACATGTGCCATGAATAGTTTCCAAGGAGTTCTCAGCAATTTTTGATCCCTGGAGGCAGGACAGCGAAGATCACAGCTCATTCAGGACATGGGATCAAAAGAACCTATCCTAGTTTGAGAACAACAACAAAATAGAACTCCTTCCACATAGATTTTTTTCCTTATAAAAAGCCTTTTTAAAAGGGAGAAATGTGCTAATGGGGATGCTCTTGTTATTTACTACCTTACCAAGGTGACTTTCAATAGATACAACAGATTAACACATCCTGCATCTTCGGTGGCATAACCCTCTCTTTTGCATCAAAGTAGTTATACCTCCCACTTATAATTATTATTAAACCTGTCCATGCATGCACTCAACAGGAAGCTAATGCCACAGTGTCAAAAATGTGGTTTTTAAAAGGTGTGATATATGGGACTTATGTGCTGTATACAACCTGGCATTGTTAGTGCTGCACAGCACTTTGTGCTATTGAGTTATTTTATCTGTGCTATTTTATCCCATCCTCCTACTTCAACATAACTCAGAGTGATTAATATAAAAGTTCCCATGTGTGTTCCCAGAGTTGCATTGCTTTAGGAATGGAACTTACATACAGACATATACAGTATATTCTTTTGGGAAGGAATGGTATATACAATTGTCATTGACCTTACTGTGGAAATGATAATTCCCAATTTAATCTCAGATTTTGGAAGTAACACATTAAAAGTAATGCTGTCACTCATTAATCTTTTGTTCATTTTTTATAATTAATGAGGACCAACAATATTACATTTAAAACATTTTAATAAAAACGAAACAAGTGTTAGGATTTTTGTGTAAACAAGTAACATTTAACTAGTATTGCAGAAATGTTACTTTTGGGTGCATTTTATTCCAGGTTTTTGGCCAATTTTAGCGGGTTTGGGGGAGGTTAAAATGTCAACAGGAACATGTCACTCATTTCATTTACTTCTCTTATACAATGTATAATGAGGCTACTAATAAAAAATATTCAACAAGCAATGTATTGCTTTTGAAAGTAAGAATGCCAAGCTCTGTTTACTCCACCTGAACCTGAAATACACCCACAAAGAAAAATATGTCCATGCTATTCTCTTATAGCTGGTGTGTATAGCAATATACTGTAGATGCCCCAAAATCTTGGAGATAAGAAACATACTTGCTCCAAAAACAATGTATGGGGGAACCTAAAGTCTATCTCCGTTACACTGATATCAGTTTCACACCACTTTAACTGTCATCCTGTGGAATATTAATGTCTTAATATATCTTTGTTTTTAATGTAATGGCAATAAAGCAGAAGGAAAGTTTACATTTATGAAAGGAAAAAGGTGACATTGTTCTAAAATCACTGCTGCATGCCTGAAAAGCTGCCTTGTGACGGAACCTAATGAAATGCAACTTTGTATTTCTTGTCATGTTATGCAGATAATTTAGTCACATCTTTGCTATTTATATGGGCTGCAGCCACATGGCTAATCCTCCACAGCCAAGAAAGCAAGCAACAATGGAGCCTAATTCATTATGCTTTACATGGAACTAACCAGTTAAAAGTAATGTTTAACACTGTCATCTCATCCCAACAACTCAACTATTCTGTGCTGAGAAGCTTGTGCTTTATTAAGGCAATGGATTACTGGACACAAGCTAAGTACATTATGGATAAAAATGTACTTATTTTTTAGCCTTTCTGCCCAAGCATTAGCAAAATTGGTTGGGATTTGTATAATAAACTTCTGCAGTTGAGTTTTATGTGCTCAAAGCGCTGAATCGCTAAAATCTGAGAGGGTAAATGTTTTTAGATAATTAAAAAAGAATTAAAGGAAAGATATATAATTGATTTGCCCAAGGTCATAAAGCAGGTTAGGATAATCTGTTTTTTTAACAAGGAAAAAGTATAATTATTTTTACCAGCAGACAAACAGATTTTATATTTCTAAAAAGGTTATTTTACAGTACACATATGCACATATATAGAAACATATGTATATATATTCATCTTGAACTATATCATTCCAATAGCATATAAATAAAGACTACTTTTTCTATATAAAGCAACTACTTAGCATATTCTAATAAAACTTGTCAGCTTTACTATATAAACCATATTCCATTTCCTACATACTATTCTGTTAGAAATGCACTTGTGCAATTGTTATTTATGTAATATTAATTCTGCATCTTCAGGTATTTTCACTTTTACATAGCAAAATAAATATTATTAATTAATCCAATGGTAAAATATAACCTCTCATTTCAAAACAAAAAGACTTTTTTTTAGCAATAAGAATGACCAAAATAAGTGATAAATATATGCACCTGCTCACAGATAATATTTTGTTTGAACAACTGCTTTTATTTTTAAACACATGTTTTTAAATACAGTGAAACTGGAAAAATCAAATCTAAAAGTTTTTCTTCTTCTTAACAAGATCACTTTCTATTCTCACACAGCCAATGTTTAGATTTTTAAAATATTCTGTTTATTTTCTATCTTATGCTTGAGTTCTTTTTGTGATAGATTCATGGATTGTAATAAATGAACTTGACTTGACATAGCCAACTAATATTGTGATCTTACAAATAAAAAGTCAGCTAATTTGCATAAGTCAAGTCAAATAGGACTGCTTTCTGCGGGTTATAATGTGCAAAAAAGACAGATCTAACATTTTAATACTGAGAAAGATGGTTCAATAGTACTGTTACTTCCTTCAATTTCATGGATATTTTGTTTTCCTTGGGCAAAACAGTATTATGGTCCACATGGGACTACTGAAAAAGACAGGTGTAGTGGGCACCCATTGCCTAACACAAGGAAGGGAAGCATCTGGTCAGTGGGACTAGACTCACATGGGTTTGTATGCTCCCATCTGGCCCACATAGATATCCATGCAAGTCACACACCCATATGGGCATCTCTTGCTTCCCCAAGGCCTATCAATGAAGGGTAGCTGAAAGAAATCCTTGCTGTCTCTGGTCACTGAGTGGAGGCAGTGAGGATTCCCCTTTGTAGGTTCACTTTTCAACACAGAGGAGAGGAGGGGTGCACACTTTCAGCCATCTGCACATGCCAGCTAAGCTGATCTGTGGCTCAGCCCAGAGCTTAAAAAAAGCTGAGGGGTTCGACAACTCCTAGTATCCCCACCCAGCACTGCCACCCTACCAGATTCTACAACTCTCTCACTCTAGTGTCCAGAGCAACCTTGCACTGTTTTAAAACTACTTGTGCAGTTTAACATTTGAAAAAAGAAAAGAAAGCTCAGCTGGTACATGATAGGAAGGGCAGGACTGAGGAAGGATATACGGAATATCTTTGAGATTAGGAATTTTTTTATTGGAATAAGACCATTCTACTGAAAAATATACCCAACTGCAAAAGGCTGTAACAATAACACAAAAATAATAATAATTGTTTTCCTCTTTTTTTACTAATACAAAAATAAAATTATCTATCCTAACACTAACACATTTTTCCTCTTAATCTAAATGCACTATAATCACATTATATTTACACATTACAATTATACCTATTTGAAAAAGAAAAAATTCAATAAAAGATTAATAAAAAAATAATACAAAAATACAATACTAATATCCTTTTATGTTATTGTTGGGGTTGTCTCACTAAACCACGGCCAAAACTTTTTCCAACCATGGTTTGGCAATTTCTCTTTTTCACTAAGAACTAAATTTTCAATTACATTCTTCACATAATAAGCAGTGCCTTTTACATCCTGCAGATTTTGACTTTTCACCTCCCTTTGTCTTTGGAAAACTAACCCTAACATCACAAAGAGGTTTACCAGGTACACCGTGGACCAGGGCACTTTCCAAAAACTCTCAGCCACAGAACCAGACTCCTTCCTCTTCCTCTTTTGGTCCACTGACTTTCTGGGTCCCCTAACACCCTCTGGAGATTCAGTCCCCGAAAGCACTGTCTCCCAAGCCTGTTGTGCCAAATCTGGCCAATCCAGGACCCGGGCCACCTCCTCCCATGTTTCCCGGGCACTCGGGCAGTCCTGGAAAAAATGTCTGAACATCTCCTTTTGTGCCACACCACTCAAAATCTCAGCCTTTTTACATTTCAGATGAGGACAAGTCTGCTCATCCTCTGCAGTCCACGGTCTCCTTCCCCTCAGATTAAGAACCTGATGGTAGAGTCTCCATCTCAAGTCCCACAACTTTTTGGGGACCCTTTTGTCCATGAAATACTCAATTGGGTTAGTCTAGTGATTTAGGTACTCTGATAAATCTAGTTTGGCCTGACGTTTTTGCAAACACAGGTTAATGTAAATCTCCTCCACTATTTTCCTGTTCAAACCTCTCTTGATGCTCTGACCTGGTTTGTCTTCCCCCTTCAACTCCTCAGCATGAATTCTATATATCTTTATGTAAAAAACAAAGTCTCTCAAATAATCTGGTGCTTTCAGTTTTTCAGGCAAAGAAAACCTAAAACTTAATGAACCTTCCTCCCACCAAGTCTTTCCCCATCTAGTCCCCATCCAGCACTCACAAAACAAAACTAGCCAAGACTGAGGTTGAATCTGACCCTTCTGCAAAAGAGAAACTTTCCCAAAATTTTGGGCAGAAAAGATGGCAATGAACTTAGGTTCCAGGGCTGGGAAGTCCAGCCCCCTTGTTCTACCTGCCCATAAGCAACTGCTCTTGCCAGGGAGAACGTGGCCATTCCCCAAAGGAACTTGAAGAGAACTTGATCAGCTTCTTTAATCACTGAATCCGGAGGCGGGAAAACAGCCGCCAAGTTGGCTGCCACCGTAAGCAGGTAGGTATTTACAAAAGCGACTCTCTGGTCAGCTTCCATCTCTGCCAGAGGGCCACCCTTTCCTTCTCTTTTTCCAACCAACGATACCAATTTTCTTTCCATCCCTCCGTAGCCACTGCAAAATTCAGCCCCACAATCTTCACCCTATCCATCTTTGCCTCTTGCTCGGCTTGCCACCTTTCCTTTTCTTCAACTATGACCTTTAGAGGAATAGCTGCCATCTTGTCCTCTGCAGCAAAAATCCTGATCAAAAAAACTCTTTTCCATGTTAAGTCGAGCACCAGAAACTCGACCGTAGGCCTCAAAAGCATCTTTAATCTTTCTAACTTCCATCCTGTCCTTAACCAAGAGGGACACATCATCAGCATGGGCAACAAATTTAACAGATTCACACCGAGCCAACCATGAACTGTCCAAAGGTTGTGGGATTCGGATCCCCAAGATCCTCTTGTCTAAACTAATCTTACACAGGATAGCATCCAAAGCAATAACATACAAGAGAGGGCTTAGTGGACAACCTTGCCTCACCCCAGAATTTAACTTAATCCTCTTTCCTCTATGACCATTGACTTGCAAAACTACCTCTGCATCCCTGTAAAACAATTTAACTAAAGCAATGAATCTCTCTGGTACTCCTTTCCACTTGAGAGCTTCCCATTGGAACGTATGATCTACACTGTCAAAAGCTTTCATCTGGTTGACCTGTAGGATTTGACCAGTCCAAGCTCCCTCCTTGCTGAGTCGGAACACTTCCCGAAACAAACAAAGAGAGTCTACCATAGTCCTACCTGGCACAGCACTGGACTGTGCTTCCATCACAATCTTATCAGCCACCTTAGCCAGCCGATTGTTCAGTATTTTGCCAATATGCAGTAGTCTACGTTGGTCAGAGCTATGGGGTGCCGGATTTTTTGGGAGGGTAGGATCGCCCTCCTTTGGGGAAAAAAAATCAAGACCCCTTGATAAAACGTCTCAGGGAGCTCATTATTATCCCACAAAAAATTAAACAAAGTGGTTAAAGGGAGAACAATCCACTTTCTGTAAACTTTATAAAAATTCCAAATTAGGCCATCTGGGCCAGGGGCCAACTTACCCTTCCCCTGAACTATGACCTCATGAACTTCTTGTTCTTCTAAAGGAGAGACCAGCTTCTTCCTGTACTCTGGACTCAAACCCTTATAGAGGGTGCCCATCTGGTCCTCTGAAAAAGCTTGGAAAAAACCCTTAATCTCTTCTGTATCTATGTTCTTCCAAGCATATAACTGCCTGTAATATCCCTCCATGATATCCAGCATCTAACTTGACCTTTGGCAGGTGGAACAACACACATTTTCAGCAAGAGTAATGCTGGAAGGATAAATGGCAATGCTTATACAGTTGTCCCTTCATATTCGCTGGAGTTTCGTTCCAGGACCCCCGTGAATACCCAAATCCATGAATACTCAAGTCCCATTATATGCAATGGCATAGCAAAATGGTGTCCCTTATATAAGATGGCAACATCAAGGTTTGCTTTTGGGATTATTGTTTTTTAAAGAATATTTTCAAGCCGTGAATACTTAAATCCATGAATGCCAAATCTGTGAATGTGGAGGGACAACTGTAATACCTCATTTCTAAACACCTCTTCAATAACAGAAGTAAGTTTTGTTTAAGAACCAATTCATAGTACAGATGAGGAGCCCACTAAGGTGGCCACATCTATCTTCATATACAGATAGCATATAAGTTATGGAAAATATTTTGCTATAGATCTTATCATTTACATCTAATAAAATTCTGCTATGGTTGAAAAAAATATTCGTTGTAGAATAAACAATGTTATTGAGATAGAAGAATATTCTTTTAATGTCGGTTTTTAATGTTGGTTTTGGACAACAGACTCCTTCCTGTTTTCCAAGTAAGACCAACTCTATGGAAGATGCAGGAGTTCTAGTCATGAGGTGGACTGGAGATGGCACAGATGAGGGAGAATCATAGAATCATAGAGTTAGAAGAGACCACAAAGGCCATCCAGTCCAACCACATGCCATGCAGGAAAAATCAAATCATTCCCAACAGATAGTTAAAAAACCCCAAAGAAGGAGACTCCACCACACTACAAGGCAGTGTGTTCCACTTCTGAACAGCTGTTACTGTCAGGAAATTCTTCCTAATGTTTAGGTGGAATCTCTTTTCCTGTAGTTTGAACCCATTGCTCCATGTCCTAGTCTCTGGAGCAGCAGAAAACAAGCTTGCTCCATCCTCAATATGACATCCCTTCAAATATATATGGCTATCATGTCCCCTCTCAACCTTCTCTTCTCCAAGCTAAACATACCCAGCTCCCTAAGCCGCTTCTCATAGGGCATGGCTTCCAGACCTCCCACCATCCTGGTTGCCCTTCTCTGGACATGTTCTAGCTTCTCAATATATTACCTGAATTATGGTGCCCAGAACTGGACACAGTATTCCAGGTGAGGTCTGACCAAAGCAGAATACAGTGGCATTATTACTTCCCTTGATCTAGACACTATACTCCTATTGATGCAGCCTAGAATCACATTGGCTTTTTTAGCTGCTGCATCACACTGTTGACTCATGTTCAGGTTGTGGTCCACTAAGACTCCTAGAACTTTTTCACATGTACTGCCCTTAATCCATGTGTCATCCATTCTTTATCTGTGCATTTCCTTTTTACTGCCCAAGTGAAGTATCCTACATTATCTCAAAACATTATCTCAAAACCCCACAAAAACTTTTGAGACCACAAGGACAACACAAAAGGCAGTCCATAATAATACAGAGTGAGATTGATAGATTCTAAGATGCTGAGTAGGGGAGTAGGAGGCAGAGTGTTTCTGAGAAATAAAAGGTGAATGGTTTATTGGAAGAAGAGAAAGAAGTAAAGAAATTGGGAACATTTAGCCAGTACTTGCTTTAACCTAGGAAACTGATTTAACTTGCAGGTTTATGAATGGGAGCAAAAAATCCTAGCATAATAAATAATTATATTAAATCTGAAAATAGAGCAAAAGAAATAAAAGAGCAGACTTATATCTAATGATGCATCCTTTAAAAATCAGCTAAACATTTTAAAAGCAAGAGAAAATTGTATAATAAGGTTGTCTTATTATGGAGGTGTAAAGAGAATTTTGCTTTTATTGAGTCACTCAGTCTAATTTCTGGGTGCACTAGCATTTAAATTATTAAGATTTTTTAAAGCTACAAAACTATATACACTTAATCTGGGAATAAATTCTACCAAATTCAAAAGGACTTACTTCTGAGTAGAAATACAGAACATAGCACTGCAGTATGATTCTTCTTTTGGTGTCATATTTTACTGGGAAAGGGTTTTACGCTGTCTATGCTATGAGCCTAACTGCTCCAACAAGATGAACACATGAATTAATGAAAACCAAGAGGAGCAAACTCATACACTGTTCCCACAAGACCTGACTCAGCACCAAGAAAACTCTCCACACTGCTGAACAACATCAGGAGGGCCAAAGCCAACCAACATTTTTTTGTATACGGTTCACTGTGAGCTGCTTTTTAATAACTATTTGACTATTCCCTCTGAATCAATAAAGGTAAGGGCTTCTATTTATTAACAGAGTTTTTTAAAAAAAATACTGAAGTCATCATAGCACTGAGCACAGTGAGAACATTAAAGACATGGAAACATATAAGTAACTTACTGGTGATGTAGTTAATCGAAGTATTGCTCCATTTTTAATTTCATTACGGTTCTGGAAAAAGAAAATTCAAAATGTCAAACATACATAATTCAGTCTCCCTTTTTTGTAAACAGACTTGCATAAATCATTCAATTTAGACAGAAATAGCTGATTTTGCTGCAGTTATTAGGCATTACTCACTGCACATGAAGATTAATGCATACATTGCTGTAATATGCACTTACGAACAATAGCTGCAAGGGCATTTATTTTTCAAATCTAGGCTTGGTTTGGGCTGGAAGTCAACCTTAAGAAAACGGAAGTTCTTTACCAGCCTACACCACAGGACAAACACCATCATCCCTAAGTTGCCATCGGCAAATCTGTGCTTATGTCCATTTAGCAGTTCACCTACTTGGGAAGCATCATCTCCTCAGATGCCAAGATTGACAAAGAGATTGATCACAGACTAGCAAAGGCATATAGCACATTTGGAAGACTTTACAAAAGAGTCTGGAGTAACAAACACCTGAGGAGAAGCACAAAAAACAGTGTGTATAGAGCCATTCTACTGTCTATTCTCCTTTACGGGTCTGAAACATGGGTCACCTATCACCAACACCTACGACTCCTCGAACATTTTCATCAGCACTGTATACGTACAATCCTAAATATACACTGGACTGACTATGTGACAAATGTTGCTGTCCTTGAGCAAGCAGGGATCACCAGCATTGAGGCCATGATATGGAGAACACAGCTGCGCTGGACAGGGCACATTTCTAGGATGGAGGACCATTGCCTCCCAACAATAGTACTCTATGGTGAACTCGCCATGGGCCAGTGTAAGAGGGGTGCTCCAAAAAAGTGATACAAGGACTCCCTGAAACAATATCTCAGGCTCGGCCAAATTGATCACCAACAACGGTCCGCCCTGGCCTCACATCGGGAGGCATGGAGACGCACTATCCACAATGCTGCGTTTATTTGCGAACTCATACCGAACAAGTCTTGAAGAGAAATGACAATGCAGAAAGAATCACAACCCGGAAACATCACCCAAGGAGACCTTCTGCTGTGCTTTTTGCAGCCAGACTTGTTTATCTCGCATTGGTCTTTTTAGTCATCAGCGCACTTGCAGGAAGCACGGGATGAGTCCTTCCTGAATCTTTGTTTGCGAAGAAAAGCCAGAGAGAGAGATTTTGATACCCTTGCCTTAGCTGTATATTTAAGATGAAAAGTCATGATTAACAGAAGTACAGTAATTAGAATCAAGACTACTGTACTCCCAAACTGTTGTTTTCCAAGCAGCATAAAGCTTCATGGACAGAGCTGGCTCAAAACACTTGCCCTCACACCCAATGAACCGTTCCTCAGTAACTATGTAGCTTAGTTTATGGGATTATAAAGCTTGCCCACCCTTTTCTGACATTTTGGTTTGTTGTAATGAAGGTAATATCCAGCAGTATATCTGGGATTACTCAAGGCTTCCCAAGAAAAAACGTGCGCCTTTAATCTGCATAAGTCAAACAAATGAAAAGACCAGAATGCACATGGGTATTTGTACAATGACAGCCAGCATGGTATAGTGGTTTGAACATTGGACGAGGACTCTGGGAGACCAGAGTCAGATCCCTGCTCACCCATGCAAACTCACATATGACCTTGGGCAAGTCACACTCTCTCAGCCTCAGAGGAAAGCAAGGGCAAACCCCTCAGAACAAATCTTGCCAAGAAAACCTTGTGATATGTTTGCCTTAAGTCAGACACAACTTGAAAGCACATAATAACAACCATGTGCACACTATAATTTAAGTACACCATCTTATAAATATTTTTTAAATCCTTTGTTTAAAAAATCCCTTCATTTGATTGCAGAATTCTCCCACTTAGAGCAAAGGTGGAAGACATACAGCCCTCCAGATGCTGATGCACTGTAACTCCTACTGGCCTTTGTCAGAATAACCAAAAGTAAGTAATCACAGTAGTTGTACCCTTGTTCTGTATCTGTATCATCAGTTTTCTAGGATATGTCTCAGGAGCAACCTGTTTCTCATCCTAGAAATTTAGTGGTAGATACCATATGGCCTTCCAGATATAGGACTGCAAATCCCAGCATTCTTCAACAGTAGTTATGCCGGCTAGAGCTGAATTGATGTTCAACAACCTCTGGAGGCTTTCATGATTCCAAACCCTGCATTAATTCAACAAATGAGCTAGGAGGAACAATGGACTGTTGAGGTATAAATAACTTTCCGGAGAAGGCTCCAACTAGCCACTACACCCTCAAAAGCAGAATGGCAGAACCTTCTTTCCAGTGAAAGCCTGCAGCTTACATTGTGAGGCAATAAGATAAAACCTCTGCTGCCAGACGCTTACAGGCTGGTCTCATCCATATTTCAGTCTGAGGCTCCTCTCTTTGTACATTTAGGCTGCACACATACCAACAGTCATGCAGGAAATTACCTGAGTAAAGAAAAATCTAGGCCTGATGTGCACTGGGATTGCACTGAGTCTATAGACCAGCACTATGAGTGTCTCCAAAACATTAATTCTCCACTCATTGCAAGTATCTCAATAAACAGTATTTTAGTGATCACTTGTTTCAAAGAAAGCACTAGGAGAAAAGTGTCCTCACTGCCCTCTGTTTCCTGAAAAGGAAGCAAAATATTATATGCATCTGGTTCATTTCCTTTCAAAACTGCATTAGCACATCTCTGTTTTGCAGCCATTACCAGCTATCAAGCAGGAATTTTAAGTCCACATTCTATGTACAAGCCATAAGTAAATTGTCTGATGAAATCTGACTCTAAAGTGATGTCATATAGTTACGGAGTAGGTCTGCTGAAACCCATCATTAAACATCTGTAACACTGCAGTGGTTTCCCTCCGGTGCTCTGTTTTCCATAACTGTGCTTTGCAATCTTCAAACCACTGGAATCAACCACCAAGATCTGATACCATAAGTTTGCATTCCCTCTCAGACACAAAGCAGTGATGCTAATACATACATGACAATATGTGGACTTCAAAGAGTCTCTGGCTCTGCTTCTTTAAACAGGCAAGAAGGTTATCTCACACATGGAAAGAAGGAAGGAAAAGGACTAATTTTCTTTTTGATAAGCTCATGGAAGATAATTTCTCCAAAGTACGAGTCCTTGGGACATGGGACAATTCCTTCTGCTGAGTCAACCACATTCATTCACAAGACTCTTTCAGATTTGTTATCAGCTTGTTGGCTAGTTACTAGGGCCACTAATCAGCACCGTTTATATAGCACTATAGATGATTTTTTAAAACACACTGCATTCGCATTAGGAATGTGCACTGACCATCAGGGCTCTTTCACACTCCATAATTATTGCACTATGATTCCATTTTGGCTGTCAGTTCCATCCTGTGGAATGTTGGGATTTAGAGTTTAGGGAGGATATATAGAATTTTCTCGGCCAGAAAGTCTAGAGCAGTGATGGCGAACCTATGACACGCGTGTCAGCACTGACACGCGAAGCCATTTCTGATGACATGCGGCCGTAGCTCCCCCCACCCGCAACCTCACCACCCTCCCTAAAGTGGTGATCAGGGTTTCAAAGCCCCAGTCGCCACTTTCCTCCACCCCCCGCCACCCTCCCTAAAGGGACCATCGGGGCTTTGAAGCCCCGGTCCCAATTTCCTCACCCCTCCCACCCTCCCGAAAGCGGTAATCCTGCACACATACATGTTTTTTCCTCAAAGTGACACACCACCTGAGTTATGCTCAGTTTTTTGGCGAAGTTTGACACACCAAGCTCAAAAGGTTGCCCATCGCTGGTCTAGAGCCTCATCAAACTGCAAATCCTAGCATTTTATAGGATGCTGCCATGGCAGTTAATGTGGAATCACAGTGCTATAAAGGTGTAATATAAAAGCTAACACACATTGGAAACTGCTTAATGTAGTGTATATGTGTAAATTGCTATTGCTTAAAATAATCTGTAAGCTGTTTTGATACCCTTGTAGCAGAAAAGCGGGGTATAAATAACTAATAAAAAGGGGAGGCAAGATTTGGTTTAGAACAAAGTTGGGGCAAATGCTGACTGCAGGCCACATGCTGCCCCTAACGGTGGCTTTTGAGGCTCCTAGGGCCCCCATTTTAAAAAAAAATTGCCCCAAATGCCCTGCCTCCTTCAACTACAAGGTTGCAGGAGGAGACTGGACAACACCTTTCCTCCAAGCCTTCTCTGAAAAATGGGATGAATCCTTTACACTTAAGGTAAAGTCATTTTGATGCTTAGGTATGTCATTCTACACCATCCCTACACAAAGAGGAGGTTTTGGTAGAACCTCAATCATAGAATCATAGAATTGTAGAGTTGGAAGAGACCACAAGGGCCATCCAGTCCAAACCCCTGCCACATAGGCAATCACGATCAAAGCATCCCTGACCGATGGCCATCCAGCCTCTGTTTAAAGACTTCCAAGGAAGGAGACCCCACCACGCTCCGAAGGAGTGTGTTCCACTGCCAAACAGCTCTTACTGTCAGAAAGTTCCTCCTAATGTTGAGGTGGAATCTCTGTTCCTGGAGCTTGCATCCATTGTTCCGTGTTCCAGTCTCTGGAGCAGCAGAAAACAAGTTTGCTCTTTCCTCAATGTGACACCCCTTCAAATACATAAACAGGGCTATCATATCGCCCCTTAACCATCTTTTTTCCAGTCTAAACATACCCAGCAAGGTTTGCAGAAGTACAAAGAAAATTGAATGGGTAAAACATAAAAGGGGGTTGTTAACAAGCCATACTACCTCTCCCTGCTAGATTCCATAACTGGGTATATTGGGCACTTTTCGGGGTCATGTTAGCTGTAAGGTTAGACATATTGGAGAGAAGTCAAAAGTCACAATGACCTGAGATGTGGCAAGAAGTATAATGGTGGGAAAGCCCAAGTTAGTACTATGCAAAAGCCCCCGTAATGGGTTTATGCTAATTACCCAGTCATTAAGGGGTATATGCTAATCCATTCTCCCAGCCCTGATGCTTTAAGCAATAATTCAATCATGCAAACAAGTGACTTTTCCCCAATCCATAACCTCTCCCCACACCTCCTCCTGTCCAAACTTATGAGGTTGTCACAAGACCACCAATGTTTTAGCATTCCAGAACTAAAGCAATCAGTTGAGTTTTGGTTGCTTTTGTCTATCCTGTGGGAAAGCCATCGAGGCTTTGTTATAACCAGCACACCCCTCCAAAGCCCAAAATGGGTTATAAATATCATAGCTCTAACCATAGCTAAGTGTGTCACAGCCAAGGTGTGATACAGCTAGACCTCGTTATCCTC
Organism: Gambelia wislizenii; assembly: GCA_030847615.1. NCBI lineage: Eukaryota > Metazoa > Chordata > Lepidosauria > Squamata > Crotaphytidae > Gambelia > Gambelia wislizenii. The sequence goes on along the minus strand of JAUMIR010000006.1, from coordinate 77,579,981 downwards.
TTCTTTGCTGTTCCAACCTCAAACACAAGTCTGGTAACTATCACCCTATCTTCCCAGACCTCTCTCTCTATCTAGCCTTTCTGTCTTACTCTGCCTTCACTGAAGTCTTGTGGATAGCCTTGTACGGTCCATAAGAATGTATGTTGTGTATGTTAGTTTACTTTCTATATTATTCCAATAGAACACTTTATTTTACTATAACTGGAGCCTCCTCTATAGTTAGTAATAATAATAATAATATTTATTTATACCCCACCCCTATGTTAAAACAATAGGGGTGGCTTACAAAAATTAAAATACAATACAGATAAAAATCCCTAAATACCCCCACCCCCACCCTCCTCCATAAAAAAATATTAAACAAATGTAAATTAAAAGCAACAGTCTAAAATCACCTTTAAAAACAATAAATACAATAAATAGCCAGCGGACTCAAAGAAGCCAGGATTCCCTGAGGCCAGGATCTAATTCGGAAAGGCCTGCCGAAAGAGATCTGTCTTTAGTGCTTTTTTAAAGCTACTCAGGCTTGTCATCTGATGGATCTCGTTTGGCAGGTCATTCCACAATTTGGGGGCGATTACTGAAAAGGCCCTCTGGGAGACTGCAGACAGTCTAGATTTTTGTGGCTGAAGCAAATTCCTCCCAGAGGACCAGAGTGTGCGGGGAGGATTGTATGGGAGGAGGCAGTTCCGGAGATAAGTTGGACCCAAGCCTTTTAGGGCTTTAAAGGTAATAACTGACACCTTATACTGGGCCTGGAAACTGATAGGCAGCCAGTGGAGAGATCTTAATACTGGAGTTATATGGTCTCTCCAACATGTTCCTGAGACCACTCTGGCTGCCATATTTTGTACCAACTGAAGTTTCTGGACCAAGCATGAGGGCAGCCCCATGTAGAGCGCATTGCAGAAATCTAGACGAGAGGTTACCAGCACGTGCACCACAGTCTCGAGGTCCTTTACTTCCAGGAAATGGCGCAGCTGGCGTATCAGCCGAAGCTGATAACAGGCACTCCTGACTGTCGCATTCACCTGACTCGTCATCTGAAGCGATGAATCAAGGAGCACCCCCAGACTGCAAACACAGTCCTTAACGGAGAGCGTGACCCCATCCAGGACTGGAGGTTGCAACCCAACTCCTGGTTTTGGGGCCGCTACCATGAGCACCTCCGTTTTGTCTGGGTTTAATCTCAATCTGTTTTTCCTCATCCAGCCCATTACTGCTTTAAGACAGTCATTAAGAGGAGAGATGCCATTGGAATTCGAGGCCGACAATCAGGACAAGGAGAAATAGATTTGGGTGTCATCAGCGTACTGATAACACCCAGCCCCATAACTCCGAATAATCTCACCCAGCGGCTTCATATAGATGTTAAACAGCATCGGGGACAGGATGGCGCCCTGCGGAACACCACAAGTAAACTCCTTTCTGCTGGAGCAACTGTCCCTGAGCAACACCCTCTGGGACCTGCCCGAGAGGAAGGACCGGAACCACTGGAGTGCAGTGCCTCCGATTCCTAACCCTCTCAGGTGATCCAAGAGGATGCTATGATCTATCGTATCAAAAGCCGCTGAGATGTCTAAAAGCACCAACAGGGTCACACTACTCCTGTCGATGCTTAGACGCAGGTCGTCGGTTAAGGCAAACATGGCAGTCTCAACTCCAAATCCCATCCTAAAGTCAGTTTGAAATGGGCCTAGATAATCGGTTTCATCCAAGACCACTTGGAATTGAAGCGCAACTGCCCTCTCGATCACTTTGCTCAAGAATGGTAACATAGAAACCGGCCTATAGTTGTTCATGTTGTCCGGCCTATAGTTGTATACCCCGCTAGCACTGGTATACAATTGCCCCTTCACTTTTGCGGGGGTTAGGGATGCAAGATCCCAGCGAAAGTGAAAAAAAACATGAATACAAATTCACATGGGGGATTGGTTCCGGAGAGGCACGGATGGAATGCCCTGGAGAAGGAGGAAGGAAGGGAGAGAGGCGTGTGGCCTAGGCCGCCACCGCTGCTGCAAACTGGCCCTCCTAGGCCTCCTCCTCAGCTGCTGCTACCATCACCTTCGCTCACCCCATCACCCCCACCATGCCCCCGTAGCCTCCACCGCCACCGCCATGTCCCCGTCAACACCACCACGCTGCTGCAGCCTCCCAGGCCTCTGTCACCACCATGTCCTTGCTGCTGTTGTGTGCTCTGCCACAGCCACCATGCCGCCGTGGCCTCCCAGATCTGCACCCTCCCTTTGGGCAATCCTCCCATGGGGGATGGTGGCGGTGGTGGCAGTGGGTGCGGCATGGTGGTGGTGATGAGGGCATGGTGGCAGTGGGGGCATGACAGTAGTGGTGGTGGAGGAGCCCTGGGAGGTCACAGTGTGCACCATGCTGCCGCAGCCTCCCACACCTCCATTGCTGCTGCCATGCCTCCGGCTGCTGCATGCCCCGTCACAGCCAACATACCGCTGTAGCCTCCCAGGCCTGTGCCCCATCGGGCCCTCCCCCCTGCAGGCTGCACACCCAGCCAGCTGAGTAGCCTTCCAACCCCCCACCCAAGGAAAGAAGGAGGGTGTGAGGCTGTGGCATTGCTACAGCCAGAGGGAGCCTGAGTGGTGGCGGCAGGGCAGGTGAGGGTAGTGAGGGCTGGGCTGTGGTGGAGCGGGAGTCTCATCCCTCCTCCTCCACAACCCCACCTGGCAACATTGCTGGGGCAACAGGATGCAGGGATGGCGAGGCGGTGGCAGAGGCAGCTGGGCCTAATGGGGAAAGCCAGCGGACAAAATTGTGAGTGGGAAGGGACGACTGTATGTAGGTGGAAAGATCCCTGAAGTTACGCTCCTCTCACAGGCCTTCTATCTGAGCTAATAATTCCCCAAATATTAAAAGAGATTTTGTCATTATGGGTGGTACTCTAATGTACCCCGCACACTTCTTAGGGTAACAGGGTGATCAAAAGAGACTAACAGGGAATGGGCAAGCTGTTGTTAGGGTGCCTGCAAAAGAAGAGAGTAACCTGGAAAGGGGCATGGCTAGCTGGAGCCCTGAAATGGGGCAAACTGCACTGAGAGGCTTATCGCATGAGGAAGTAAAACAGAAGGGCAGCCGGATCATTTTGCCTTCCATTCTGCCTTACTGTATGACATCATTGTTCTTTAGTAGTTCCTCAGTTCTGGTTCCATTGGGAGACAATTGGAAAAGCAAGTCTTTTTTCTAACTAATTCATTTTCCAATTGCAGTTACATTCCATGCTCAAAATACTGATAAAAACAATTTAGGACAATGGTTCATAAGTTTTTTTTTTCCTGGACATGGACTTTCAAAGAATCTGTTGAAAACCATGTAAAGATATATTATCCTAGAATGAAAAAAAAAATGACAAAGAACACGTAAAAAGATTAATTTTTTATCTTAAAATGTGTTGTGATAGGAAAAATTCAAAGTAGTAGGGAGGAAACTGAAGGAAACACTTTTTTGGACCTGGTTCACAAAATACTGAAGCCTATCCATGGAATCCTTAGGGGTCCAGAGACCCCAGGTTATAACTGCCAACTCTGGAAAACTCCTATGTTTTTTTAAATTAGGGAGGAAAAACTCACTATTAACAAAGCTAGGAAAGCCATGACTGGCATTATGTAATTGTATCCTAGAAACACCAGGAGTGGACTGCGATTATTGTCTGTTTGCCTTTTGCCTTGGACAAATAACCCAACAGCATGTCTTTGACTAACATTCGCTTAGGATGTATAGTATGATCCCCATATCTGCAGGGAATATGTTCCCAGACTTACTGTGGAAAAGTGAAACTGTGGATAATAGTGAACCCTACTGAGATGAATGACTTGTGGCCCAAGCTGTCAGGAGTTAGAAACTGAACTCCATTATAAAATGGCCAAACTGCAGAGTCATGCTGAGCCAAAATGGCTGACTCCATGAACTGCCTAGTCTTCCATAGCTACAGAAGGAGGGTTCTTACTGGTGTGTAAGATCATGTGATTGAGTAAGCCAATGCCCTGTAACTGTGTATATAAGAGAGCTCAGAACAGAGCTCATCCTTCTTCCTGTGAATGCTGATGCCTGGTGAAGCAGTTTCTCCTTGAATTGTAAATATTTGTATATATTGCAACTGTTTGAGTTTGAAGATAAAAGTGCCTCCTGTTTATTTGGACATCAAACACTCTGTGTGTGAGTATTCTTGGGAACGGGTTACTACTGAGTCTACTGAGACAGTTTTTGGCTTCTGCTGGGAATTGCATGTCCTATCATTCCCTGACACAAGAACACCATAGAATCGCATTGGAGGACCTAGAAATGCCTAGAGAGAACTCTTTTTTTTCAGACATGGTTAAGTGAAACTGTGTATATCAGTTCCACAAATATAGGGGTTGTACTGTATTTCACTCAAACCGTGCCAGGTGCTTCCAATCAGGCAGTACTTATAAGCTAAAACAAACAGCCAGATTATCATCCTACTGATTATATATTTTGGTGCTGGAAATGAGAAGAAACCCAACTGCTGAAGTTCTGGATGTTTTTAAAGACACATATTAAGAATGGGAACCAAATAAACCAACTCTAACATAAAAATTAGCAAAACTAACCATTTGCTTTATTATTTAGTTAGTGAGTGTTTAGATCTCCTTGTAGGATGTCAAAGTGTTTCTGCAAAGACACAGAAACACCACAACTTCTTATCCAACCCCCAAATGGCTAATTTTTATTATATTCATCTACTCTAATGAGTAAATACACATGCAATTATACAAAGTTTTAATTGATTCAAATGACCTTGTGATATTTGTTATTAAACCGTGGGCTGAAATTTAATGTAGGTGCCAACAGTTACGTTATTGTCTGCAGAGATATGCCTGTGTCTGAAAGAATGTTGAAATAAACTGCAGCAGACATTGACGGTTACTAGTTTTTCCATCCCATTCATCTGCTCAAACCTAAATTCAAAAGTATAAGACCAAAATCTTCTGCACATCTACATTTCATCAGTATAGCATTGACTAAGATAGGTCCTTGCGGACCCAGACCGTACAGCCCCTCCACCCTCCTGAATACAGGTACACATTGTATAGGATAACTTTGATTATATTTGGTTACATCTTCAGAAAACATGGGTTAAATACAGGTTAGTAAGATACATGTTTTTTGGCAATAAATGGCTGCAATTTGCAAGTTAGATGGTTGGCGGCAATGCATGAGTCATGAACTGCTCCTTGAGCCCATCATGTGGGTCAAGTTCGCATGTCGGTCTATACTGACTCTCTGGAGGAGAGAGATGCTGGCCAAGCCGTCTGCTCGACTCTCTCTCCTCCCATGCAAACAAATGATTAACCACAGGAGGCGGGGTCTCCCTTGAATTTGACCTTGAACTAGTGCTTGAACTTGCACTTAGTGGAGACCCCTTGACCTCGTGCTCTATCACGACCCATGACATCTGACACCAAGGCTTTCCCCATGGGAAAATGCCTTCCGCCAACCATCCCCCTATTCAACAGGCAGCCCTACAGGCCAGCAGGGGTCCCCTGCCCAGTTAGCAGCATCTTCCCGGGCCGAATGTATGCCGCGTAGGCCCTGGACCTCCATCGGCCCAGCTTCATGATGGCATCCACTGGCAAGCCCCCAGTCGCTGCCATGGTAGCGGCCCCTAACCGGAAGGAGTGGCTACTGAAATCCTCTGCCAGCAGCCCCTTCCGGGCCAGTGCCTTCTTCAGCACACTCATGAACTGATACCTGGTGAGCGGTATCCCGTCCCGATGCCTGAAAAGGGGGCCCTGAGTGCCTCCTCTAGCCTCAATAAAGCCCTGCATACAGGTCACCAGGCATGGGGAGGTGCCCTCCACCTCTCTCAGGTGTATGGTGGCCCCGCAGCCGCTTTGGTTGGTCTTAGAGCACCTTATGCACAGTGTCATGTCTTTGCAGGTGATGGTCACGTCACACGTCTGCAGGGTCCTGCCGGACGTGTCCCGCTTGGAGGAACATACCACTTCTCCTACTCTCAGGGCCCCGAAGAATGCCGTGGTGTAAGCGGTGCTGAAGAGCAATACCTCATAGCTGGAGTGGCATATGGATGGTAGTAGCTCTGCCAACTGTGACAGCATCGCATAGGCCACCGGTCACCTTCAATCTGCTGCCTTTGGCATCGCTCAACTCCGGCCCTCCATCGCCTTTCTTACCATGAAGGTGTCACAGGAGTCGCCATGACCTGCCGCTTTGCTGAAGAAGGAGATGCCAGCCGCATGGCCAGCGATTGTCCTTGCCGCCAATCCTTGCTCCTTCAAGGTGGTGAGGTAGTGCTGAACTTCTCGCTCAGATGCTGGCCACACTGCCCCATAGCCACGCTGCCTCCTGAAGTCCAGGAATTGAGCCACCGCTTGCTTGTAGCTGGCTTGCGTCGAAAGTGCCAAGGAGTCAACTATACCCTTAATCACTGTTCATTCCCAAGGTTCCAGAGGTTTGCCGGGAATGGGGCTGCCATCGCGTCAGCTTCTGGGGCCAGCTGGCGAAACCGGTCTTCCTGAAATTGAGACAATGTGTCTGCAATCTCGTTATCCACACCTGGGATGTGCCAGGTGTGGAAACTGATGTTGGCCCCCAGACAGACCAGCACGAACCTGCGCACCAGTCTCATGACCCTTTCAGATCTGGAGGATTGCGTGTTGATGATCCTAACCACTGCCTGATTGTCACACCAAAAACAAACCTTCTTGTTCCTGAATTTCCCTTCCTAAATCGTGATGGCTACCAGGATGGGGGAAAACTCTAAGAATGTGTCCTCCTTGGCTTTTTGCCTGGCCTTCCTGAGCTTGAGGGCCCATCCTGGAAAACCCGGCTTGAAAGACCCTTTTTCCCAATACCTGAACTTGTCCTCGTCGGAAGACTCACCCGAAAAGGAGCCAGAACACGAACTCCTGCGCTTTCTACTCAGGCTCCGCCCACCTCTTGATCCGTTGTGCCTACGTGAAGAAGACCCATGCGAGTCAGAATGCCTCAAGTCTCTGGAACCGCTTCTCTCCCTGGATCTGGATCTTCTGGGCCGTCTACAACCGCTCGATGTACCTGTACTGGATGATGTGCTGGGTTACACACTCCCCGCCGCGGGCAGCGCCCTAACCTCAGCACCAGCCAGGTTAGGATAACTGTCCTTGTCCATCTTCTGGACCAGGATGGCCAGCACCCTCATAACATCCGCTATGTTGGGTACCGGGGTAGCAAATGCCTCTACTGGCAGGCGTTGGTCTCCCACGGGCAAGGGTTGAGTTTGTATTGTGTTAAACTTGCTGCTAGGCCCAGGCACCTGCTCTGGCCACCAGGATCTGTTGTTCTGCCAGGGGCTGTTGCTCCTGCAGGTGGCGCAGCTTCACTGTATGTTTGGACCCCATCACCCCTGCCCAAGCCACTGATATGTGCGTGTGTTTGTGTACTCGTTGTCTGATACCACTGTGATGTCTGTAGTGCACTTATAACATTAACAATTTATTTCACACCGCACGCTGCCCTGCGGTCCAAACCCTGTAATAGAAAATTGCTGTATTGGGGTTGTGCTCCCCTTTCTCTGCCCCCTGTGAAACCCCCGCCATCAGCTTGGGCCCATCAGGTGCAACCAAACTTGGGGGGTGCTGCTAGACCGCCAGCAGGCAGCCCTCAGGCTGAGGAGCCAGCCCATTCCCCCATTGCCCCCGGGCCACACTGCAGGGTAGGGGTGGTTGGGAGGAAGCGAAGGGGCCATGAAGATGAGAAGCCCCTATGTCTGGGGCTACTCTTGGCCATGCACCCCTCCCAGGAAGCCCCAGTGGCGGGGTCCTGCCCCCTGGCCAAACCCCATGCAAAAAAGGGGGGAAGCCCAATCTCGCAACAATGGGGGGGGGGAGAGGGCATCCGACCCCCGCCCACTAGCTCCGTCCCCACTGGCCCCATTTCCCCCCGCTGAACCCAGGCCCCTGGCACAGAGTGGGATGCCAGCCGGTGATGCTCACCCCCAGCCCCGCTGCCTGAAGAGAGCGGAGGTGGCACTCTGAACCCTGCTCAGGTAATCTGGAGGGAGGGGGGAGGGCCTCCAGCCACTCCAGCCCACCGATGCCCCCCCACAGCCCCATTTTGGCCCGGCGCTCCTCAGCCGTGGCAGATCCAGCCATCCCACCCCCAAGAACTGCCTCCAGTGCCATGGAGGACCTAGCGGGAGCCCGCCCCCACCACCCTGCTGCATCTGGGTGGGGTGGGGTGAGAAGCCGTGCCGCAGCTGGAGGGAGGGGGGTGCGGAGCACAGCCCCCGGCCGCTCCGGCCATCCCTCTGCCGAGCACCACCTCCGCTGCCGTGAAGGACCTGGCATGATTCCGCCCACCCCTACCTCCCTGCTGCCTCTGGGGTGGGGTGGGGTAAGGAGACATGCCACAGCTGGTGGGAGAGGGGGGAGGAGCACTGCCCCCATTATCTTGCCCATCCGGCTCCAACACCCCCTGACGTCCTCTCCCTTCAGCTCTCTCTTGCATCATCTGGCCGCTCCAGAGGCCGGCCGGATGTTCTGCCCTGATCCGGCGGCTGCGGCCAATCGAGGAAGAGCTGCCGCTTGGCTGCCACTCCTTCCCTGCCCCTTCCGGCCTCAAGGCCGGCTGGGAAGGAGACAGCTAAGATAGTGGCCGCCAGGGGAAACCATGCGGTCTCCCATACCTCCCCCCGCCTGGCAATGGGGGGGGTGCCAGAGGGCTCGGGGATGCTGGTCGGGCCACAAAAAGGCCTGCTGGCAATCAGCAAGCCCCCTTTTCACTTCAACATTAAGCAGTAGGAGCTAAGAGGCTTTGGTTCAAATCTCATTTCTTCTCCACGTCCACTGAAGACTCCAACTCAGCACCATCCAACTGTGTCTGGCTACAGTCCCATCAACCCCACACAATATCATATCCATACTAGCTTTTGACAGTGGAAATTGCAAACACATCTGAAAGATGCAGTTTGGAGAAGGCTGCTCTAGACAATGCACATTCAGCTTTTCTTGGCAGACTTGTTGTAAGGCAGTGACTGTTATTGTGACAGCCTCCCTCTTACACAGGTCACAAAATTGATTTTTTAAAAAAGACTTGTTTCTCCTCAAAAGCCCCCAAGGAGCTGGGAGGTATTTTTGTCTTGTTGTTGGCTCCCTGGGCCATTTTAGGCTGGGGAAAAGCTTTTGTCGAGAACAGGAAGTCACCAGAATATAATTTCTGGTCAGTTTCTGTTGCTAAAATGAAGGCCCCTCCTGGTACAGGAGATATTGAGTAAATAGTTCAATCAGAGTCAGTCACAAAATGTCAGGGCAAGTTGAAAGCAGAAGCACAAGGGTGGTCAATAGGGAGTCCAAAAGTCATTTTCAGTAGGTCAGAGGTCAAGGTACTTGAGCCAACAAAGGGCTAACAGAGTAGTCCAGAAACGCAGTCCAAAGTCAAGACAAAACAGGAACATGAGAGGTAATACAAAGCAACCATATAAGGCAGTTGTCAGCACTAAGGTTGAGAGAAAAATGCTGGGATATTTATGGGCAGTTCCTTCAAGGTCATCCGTGCCTCACCAGTGGCTAATTAGTTCAGAGTTTAGTATTTAACCTACACTAAGCATGGCACTGCCCCCTCGGGCATTCACAAAAGGGCAGGGGAGTATTGTGTTCAGCATTTGCTATCTCTTCAGCCTCCAGGAGAGCTTCAGCAACAAGGTTTGCGATTCCTTCTCTTCTTTGGCTGGACTGTCCATGGGGTGAGTTATGATGGTCTCCTCCTTCTTGTCTGAGTCATTTAGGGGGAGAATTATGACATTTGGGCCTAAGAGAGCCCAGGGAGAACATGGTGAAAGTACTCCCCCACATCCACCATAGGATAGCATCTGGGTGGGATGGATTTTTTTGCAGGGGGTGCGGTGGTATCCAGTGGAGCCCTGCAAGGTCTCGCAGGGGGGTGCTGTGGGCCAATAGCCTCCCACAGTTGCCCATCCCTGCTGGTAGGCAAACACAGGAAACCTCTTTTGGCTGTGGGACCAATTTCAATTTCAGAGAAATTCTCAGGGTCGGCATTCTACTGGTGGGCAAAAAGGTGAAAAAATATCAAAATATTTTAGCTTAGACTTGTTATTGCCAGTAACTAAGTTTCAGAAGAAGCACTTCAATCTTTTACAATGGCAAAACCCATACAAAAGTTGGGGAACCACAAAACAATGTTGTCATGGGGATGGGACATGGCCAACTGGAAACCCCAAATTAGGACCCCAGGAAGACCAAATTTGGTCCCATGGCCTAAGGTTCCCCATGCCTGTTCTAACCATGAATGAGATAACTGGTGTTCTTTGGATGCTCAATAACTGCAGGAATGTTAAATATTCCATATTCTTACCAACATGGAGATATCAGACTGCAACTCACAATGGCATAGGCCTTGTGGTTTGCCTCCAACCAGAGCTGTCACAACAAAATGTCTGAAAATGCCACGGGCAGACAGGAGCTTAGGAAGCATTTCCTATGTGTGTCTCTGGAATGCTTCCAAAAGCATCAGCTTTCTAAGGCAGAACGCCAGCCAAAACCTATGTGGAAATATCTGCCCTCCACTTAAAAATCCAATTTTGTTACTCCATTCTCAAACAATTACTTAAGCCTGCAAGGAAACAGTCCATAAGAGCACAATTAAACCAAAGGGATATTCAGCAAACTGACTGAAACAGTATTCAGCATGTCAGCTTATTTCAATGGATACATTACACAGAGCTAATTAGCCTATTTAATCCCAGTAAAATCCAAGGATGTTGGATTAAGAGATAAACTATGTAAAATAAATCTTCATTTCTGACCCCTATATTTTAGAAACAGTCAAATCAATAAGTATAAAAAGCATTGAAGTGTTAATCTATAAAGATAGTTTCTTATATCATTGTATTTAACTTTCACAGTGTTTATATTTCTATCTTCTACCTTGCTCCTATGAAGCCAAATGAGCTATAAAATAAATGTTTAAATATATCAACAAATATTTTGCTATTTATCTAAAATAAATATCTAGATGCTGTCCAGTGGGGGGGAGGGAATCTCCATACACATACAAAGCTAGAAAAGTTTTGCCTGTTCCTTGATGTGTTATTTTTCTGTCTGCAGGGAGATTTTTTTCTCCTATTTGTGGGGAAACATTCAAAAATGTGATACTCCCCCTGAAACATAAAGTGGAACAGTGCAGGAAAGGGTTTGCCTTTTGGTTCAACCACTTTCATTAACGGGCACATAAACGTTCTTCCTCAGGAAAGAAGTAGTTACAGAATCAAAAGCCTCAAAATCTTTTATTGTTATCTAGCAACTAGATAACCACATTCTACAAAAGTGTTTTACCATCTCAGCATTTGCTGCATATGAGAGCATTCTCAGGGGCTGTTCCCAGGCTGTGGAACTCCCTTTCCTGGCTGGCCCCCTCCGTATAGTCTTTCTGCCAGCAGGCAAAGACCTTTCTATTCAAGCAGGCTTTTGGTAATTGACTGCTTGCTGAGGAGAGTGATTCTCACAGGTCAGTACAGTACAGTATTTTTTTTTATTGGTGTATTTTTAAATTGCTTTTAATTCACTTGTCTTTAATAATATAATTTGTTTAATTGTATTTGAATACTACAAGCATCTCCCCCCCTTTTTCTTGTACTTTTTCAGTTAACTTTGATGTGAGGTGCCTTGAGACCCAGTTTTGGGAGAAATCAAATAAATATATCTGAAATAACCCAGGGAATTCTGTTTTAAATAGCAATGGGGTCAACATCTGGTTTTCAACACACTGATGTATTTTATTCCACTCTTGCAACATACAGACACTCACTTTCCATTCCAAACCATCTCCTGGTCACATTTTAGACCAAGGATATGAGTTAGTCAAAGTACAGTCAAAAAGAAATAAAAGCCTCACTGAATGATCAATGAAATTCTTCAAGCAGTAAAGGACAGACGAGAAGCAAAAGGGGACAGAAATACGTTCAAAACTCTGAATGCAAATGTTCAACAACTTGTGTGCAAGGACAAAGAGAACTACTGTAACAATCAATGCAGAGAAATAGAAGACAACAACAAAAAAGGTAGAACAAGAGACTTTCCCCACAAGTTCTGAGAATTTAAAAGGGAATTTAAACCAAGAGTAGGGATGCTGTATTACCAACAGGAACACACTGCATGATCAAGAAGAAATAAAAAGAAAATGGAAACAATACACTGAAGAGATGAAAGGATGACAAAGATGAAAGGATAGCTTCATTAATGGAAGAACCATTTGAAGATGAACCCACAGTTTTAGAAAGTGGAAGCTGCACTCAGGACACTTGGGAGAAATCAATCACCAGGAACAGATGATATATCAATAGAACTACTTCAGACAGAATCTACTGTAGCTCTAACTAAATTCTGTCAACAAATATAGAAAATAAAAGAATGGCCCACAGATTGGAATGTATATTAGGCGTTTCCAATCTGCAAGAAAGGGGACACTAGGGATTGCAGTAACCAACATTGCATTAATCAGCTATGCAAGCAAAGTGATGCTCAAAATTCTACAACAAAGACCTTTACCATATTTGGAGTAAGAAATGCCACATGTCCTATCTGTTTAGAAAAGGAAGAGGCAGAAGTGATGGGGAGGGGGGGACTACGTTGGCATGGCCTGATGCCACTGCTTCTCTAATGAGCAACGGGGGCCTCCCCCAGATGTGCTGGTTCTCCATCTTGGGGGGAACGATCTGGGCCTATTAAAGGGCAAGGCATTGGTAATACAGGCATCACATGATTGGACCTGATTAAGTCCCGGTGGCCGGCGGTCACCATCATGTGGTCTGCCATCTTACCCAGGCAGTTGTGGCGTGGGGAGGGCAACCCACACCTCATAGACAGAGCTAGATGAAAAGTCAATAGACAAATGGCAAAGTTTTTGCCCACGGTGGGGGGTTACTACCTGGTGCATCCACAAATTGTGTTTGAGAGGCCCGAGCTCTACAGAGCTGATGGGGTTCACCTTTCGGACAAAGGGAACTTAATATTCTTGGATGATCTTCAGCGGGGGTTGAGGGACCTATTGGTCGAAATTGTGGGGGAGTAAGGGACAAAGCGGATGCTTGCCCCTTATCAATGGCGGGAAAGGGGGAGGCAGAGATTATGGTGTTCACCTATGGCACTGATTTCGGTGAAGGGATGGTCTCTGGAAGGGTCTCCTTAGATTGTACGATCTGGGAAGAACAGAAGGAGACCTACCTTGGGGCTGGCCTGAAGGATAAACCCCTCACCTTAATCTGTAGGGATTGGGTGAGGGAGTTTCGGGTTGGCCTTCCAGACACGAGCCGTCTCGAGAGCAACCCTACTTGCTGGGGTTACTCAACAGGGCTCAGGTGTTCGGCCAGGGAAGCTGGGGGCATAAGTTCAGAAGGGACGATCCGCCCCAGCTGCTCCCTCACTACATTGCCTCCCCCCGCTGAAGAATTTAAATAGGTAGGGTGATAAATAAAGATCCCATTTTTATTCACCCATATTCTGTGTGTGGCCTCTTTATTTCTCCGAGTCTGCATACAAAGACCTTTACCATATTTGGAGTAAGAAATGCCACATGTCCAATCTGTGTTTAGAAAAGGAAGAGGCAGAAGTGATCATATTACAAACATATGTTGGGTAATAGAGCATAATAAAAGAAAATCAGCCTGTACTTTATAGATCATAGCAAAGCCTTTGATTGTATAAATCATGAAAAACTATGGATCACTCTAAAACCACAACATCTGATTATCCTAATGCATAACCTGTACTCAGGACAGAATATGGAAAAACAGAGTACTCTAGTTTCCAATTGGCAAGGGGGTCAGGAAAGGCTACATTTTATCACCCTACCTGTTTAACTTGTTTACTGAACATATCATACAAAAAGCTGGCTTAGACTCTGAGGAAGGAGGTGTGAAAATTAGAGGAAGGAACATGAACAATTTAAGATATGCAGATGACACCGTATTACTAGCAGAAAATAGCAGACTTGGAACTAGTGAAGAAAGTCAAGGAATAAAGTGCAAAGGCAGGTTTACAGCTGAACAATAAGAAAACAAAAATAATGAACACAGATGATTTACATAACTTTTAAGGTAGACAATGAAGACATTGTGATACTAAAAGATTTTCCATTCCGTGGCTCAGTCATTAATAAAAATGGGGGCTGCAGTCAAGAAATCAGAAGACAACTAGACTTGTAAGGGCAATAATGAAGGAACTAGACAGGATCCTCAAGTGTAAAAATATACCAAAATCAGGATTGTCCATGCCATCATATTTCTCATTTTCTATGTATGGTTGGGAAAACTGGATGGTGAAGAAAGCTAATAGGAACAGAATCAACTCATTTGAAGTGGGTTGTTGGAGGTGAGTTTATTGTAAAACGTTCCTAGAGCAAATCGAGCCTAAACTCTGTCTAGAGGTCAAGATGACTAAATTGAGACTATTGAACTTTGGACATATCATGAAAAGATGTTACACACTAGAAAAGACAGCAATGCTTGGCAAGGTAGAAGGCAGTAGGAAAAGAGGAAGACTGCATTAGAGATAGATAGAATCCATGGCCCTGAGTCTGCAAGACCTGAACAGATCTGTTGATAATAGGGTGACTTGGAGGTCTCATTCATAGGGCCACTCAGGACCGGTTTAAGGAATTTTGGGGCCCCCTGCAATGCTTTACTTTGGGGCCCCCATATGTTTATCTCAGATCAATGTAACCTAACCTATTCACCGTACAGGATGTTCAGATTATAGTAGGACCCCCGTATCCCTGGATTCATTATCCATGGGACACAAAACAGCACACCTACCATAGAGTCTTCCTAGAAAATGTGTCTTCCCTAGCCCTTTTCTAGGCCTTCCAAGGCAACTCTATGGTATTTTAAACCAGAAATCCCATTATTTTCATATTAAGGAGGCCAACACGGGGCCCCCTCTTGACCTCGGGGCCCCCTGCCAATGCTGATTTGGCAGACAGGTTAAACCGGCCCTGGGGCCACTAGAAGTCAAAGACAACTCGGGAGGCCCACAATGGCCCTTGTAGTCACAACCTTCAGATCACCCCAACGTTATAGTTATTCCAGTAAAGGACCTACACACAATCACTTCCTAGGCTCCACTTGCAGTCAAAGGACTGAATGAAAGTTGCAAGAACTACAGCAGAGTAGGAAAGGCCTCCTTGTGAATGTTAGCTGCTACCCACCTGATAAGCTATACTGCCATTATGCTCCCAGTTGATCTGCATGGATTATGTTTTGCTGTGATACAGCAAAGCCAGCGATGGTGTGAGCCCTTGCCTGCTGTCTAAAATGGCACAGTTGAGACATAGATTTATGTACTCGTGCAATTCCTAAGCACTGGGCTCAGAAAGAAGCACTCAAAATTATGCAAACAGAGCATTACTGGAAAATACTCGCCCAATTCAATCCTCAAATTGCTCAACCCCACCTGAAGGTATGAGGGCTTTTATTGGCAAAGTGCTTTTATTTCAGAAAACAATCTTTCTAAAATAACCTACCAAAGTATAGAAATCTTATTTTGTCATGCTGCTACCTTTTCATTTCTGTAATCCCACACTGCCATGAAAAATGATTCATCATTCAGAGCACATAAGTTTGCTGGAATTCGATGAAACAGAACACTGTAGGACAATCTTCCAGAAACTTGGTTCCTTTCAGCCAGTGTGGGCCTACAAATGTCAACAAAAGACTGGGGGGGGTGTGACTCCTGAAGAGTGTGGCATGGGGTTCTGTGAGAGGAGGGAACAAGAAACTTCCATGAGCTCCCTAAAATGATCTTAGGATTCAAGCCATTCTGTTTTGCTTCCTAGAATTTTCTGTGTGTGACAGTACAGTATAGACCTTTTTTCCTATTATGGAGGAACAGCCCTTATTTTTTATTAGCACACTGTACACTACCAACAGATTCATAAAACATTTACTGACTGAAGGGTGAAATAGAAATAATCAGGAACAAATCAAAATATTAATTTGTTGCATTTTTGTTCACTTAAAGATCTTCTGATACATGAAGCCTGCTTTGGTGTGGCAACAGTTTCCCTTGATATACAATTACAGATTTCATTCAAGGGGAAAAAATAGGTCACAAGAACAAAATATCTTTTCATACAGAACAGTTTAACTACTGTATCCAGAGTCTACAAAAAGAAAGGTAGATTCATCAATACTGACCTGGAGAGGAATCCAGGAAAAGACAGTTTCATTTACCCACACAAAATGAAAGGAGAAAATGCCAATCTAAAGCAGACAATGCAACACATTGTACTCCCATGACATACAAGTACAGACACAAACTGAAAATGCAATGAATGAAAGAAAAGAAATAATGTATGGGTCAGAAACAAACCATAGAGATGATGAAATGTTAATAAATACATTATTCACTAAGAACAGTTAGAACTGCTGTGCTACATTAAATCTAAGGTCTGTGCCCCCCCCCCAAAGTAACCAGACAAGTGTTGGCAAATCCTCCACTTACTTCTTTGCTCTGTATATAATTCATGTTCCAAAACATCCTATTTACTGTCAAAAGGGATGTTCTTTAAATGTCTCATTGGTTGGGAGATTTTCATTTTGCTCAGTTCATGTGGCCTAGACACACAGATGGCTACACCAACAGAGTCATAGAATCATAGAATTGCAGAGTTGGAAGAGACCACGAGGGCCATCCAGTCCAACCCCCTGCCATGCAGGAAATCTTCTGGCACCTTAACAGTTAGCACATCTGGGGCATTTTTGCTTTTATGGACTACAGCCCGATTCATCTCATGCACAAAGTGTTGCCCTCCATTGGCAGATACAAACATGGTTGGGCTGGGGGATTATAATTGGTGGACCTGAGGGAATTTAAGTGCAAAAGTGTAAACTGAGCAGAGGAGCTTATTCTCTTACAGGGTCCATCTGTCTGCTTCATCAAATCCACACATATATCATTTAATAAAATCAGAGATTCTTCTTCACATTTGTCCTACCAGACTCCACTCTTTGCCCGTTTCTTATACACAACTATATTTTTGACTGCTGTGAAGGAAGCCTCTTGAAAGTTCCTCAGTCAATACTCACCTTCTTCTATACTGTCATGTCATGTCATTTTTTTTGTTTGATTTATACCTCACTCATCCTCATATAAGCTGAGGGCAGCTAACAGTGTTGCAATAAAAAAAGTTTAAATCACAAATTTCCTAAAATACATTTGGCTCTCCACATTCGCGGGGGTTAGGGGCACAGAACCCCTGCAAAAGTGGAAAAACCACTGATATTGTAAGTCCCCCCCAAAAAAAAACACAATGCATGCTACAGACTCCTGCCAACAGTAGCCCATCCCTCCCATTCCAACCTTGCCACCATGGTGCTTCAGTCATATTCTAAACCCCTTCCCAGCCCATATACCTCCCTGCCCCACTCATCTTCCTCCCATTTCCTGGGAAAGGATTTCTACAGTCTGTCATTCTTCCGCCTAATGCTGATTCCTTCTGTCCCTGCAAGTTCAAGACATTTTCCAACTGCTTACCTTTTGCAACTCTTCCACTTGCCAAACCAGTCTCCACTTCTCCACTATGAATATTGCTGCTTTGTATAAACTTCTTCGGCCCCTCACTCTTCCATCCAGTGGTGGTTCCTTCTATCCCAACAGGTTCCAAGGTCATCTGGATCAGAGCCTGCTTTATCTGCTGAAACTGTTCCTTAAACTCCACCTTCAAGATTTTTTTTTAGTTCCCTTTTCAGATTTTCCTTTAGATCAAATCTCATCTGTTTCATCTGAAGTCACATCTGTCTTACTTCCTTCAAAATTTAAATGATTCAAATCAGTTGACTTAATTGGGTGATGAAGCTTTATCTTTGATTTTGTATCTATAGTCATTTTGGCAGCTGTCAAGTTGTCAAATTCAAAGCCAGGCAGAAAAGAGTTCTAGACATTGCTATTAGCCTTTACCACCTCTAGGGGCTTGTCACGATGGCGAAAAAACTCCACATAGAATGTGAGGAGAATAACTTTTGTCCCAATGTGATCCCACAGTGATCCGGTGTATTGTGAAGGAGGGGGGGGGCAAAAACTCCAAATACTCTGCAGGAAAAGCCTTCACAACTTTTCCTGTACTTTTTAAAAAAAGCTTTGAAGGAAATGTGCATACCTGCCCATTTGAACATCAATGTGATTTGTTGCACAGTCTGGAGGGGGCAGAGCACTTCATCTGCTTGGTCAGAAATGCACAGGTGTAGGCTTCCTGTCAAGCTCCTGGAAGTGCTAGCAATCGTGCATGTTTGTAAACATTTATTTTAAAAAACTGTATTGTCAAAAGGGGTGTGGTTTTTTGCAGGGGCGGGGGAGGAAGGCAAAGGGGATCTGGCAGCACAGTGCCCAGAGACAACAAGGAGGGCAGCCACTGTGAGGAAGAGGAGGAGAGCCGCCCAACCTTTACCCATCCCAGTGGCGGAAGCGGCTTCTAATTCTACCTGCAAAGGGACAGTAGGAGCCACCTGGCCAGCCACTGGGAGAAGGGAGAGGAGGGCAGTTCTTCGCCGCTTCATCTCAGTTTCCACCGAAGTGATGAAGAACTGCCCTCCTCTTCCTTCTCCCAGTGGCTGGCCAGGTGGCTCCTACCATCCCTTTGCAGCCAGAATCGGAAGTCACCAGCACCATGCCACTGCCGCTGCCATGATGCATGAAGGATGAGCGGATCTCCTCCTCTTCCTCGCAGTGGCTGCCCTCCTCGTCCTCTCTGTGCACTGCCATGCTGGGTCCCCTTCACCTTCCCCCCACTGCACAAAACAATGATATGACCACCATATTGATTTGCGGCCATGAGGACATTGCAGAGGAGAGCTTCACATATTATTGTTTTTGCCAAAATGTCATGGAGACAAAGGAACACTGCTGTGAATTGCTTATAATTCCCACGTATGTGCTTTATTTCTTCCTGTATAGTCAAGCCATCCATTCCAGTCAGATAGTAGCTACTTTTGTTTGGACACAATGTTCTCTAATTCAGTAATTAAAGTTCACAGTTCATTTCCTCTTACCATGTCACAGATCATAGACTGACCTTGTCCTTATCAAGAAAAAGTAAAAACCTGTAAGACTCTTGTTCCCATGCTTTAAATATTAATTAAAACATTAATTCTTACTATTTAATCCAGAGTTTTTCCTTTATAATCTCTCAATTCTTTCAGTCTAGTTGTTCTTTTAATCCTTTAGTTCAATGGCATTATTTTCCACTTTAACTGTGACACCATCCTTAGTGACGCCACAGGAGTGACTACAATCATCCAATATACCCACAGGGATGGACACACACACACACACACAGAGAGAGAGAGAGAGAGAGAGAGAGAGAGAGAGAAATATGGACAAGATCTGCCAGAAAGTAGGAGCTTCAAAAAGATATTTTAGCAATGAAAGGTAAGGACAGGTTGCTTACCTGAACTGTGGTTCTTTGAGTGGTCATCTGTGAAGTCACACATATGGTTTATCGGCACCTGTGCAGAGCATCATCTGGAACCTTCCATAGCTATAAGAAAGGTTTTGGTGGTAGCCCCTTCCCTGTTATAAATATCCCTCTGGCTCCCGCCCATCTCCTCAGTTCCATGTCCGCCACAAAAGCAGTGAGCAAAGAAGAGGAATGGCAAGATATGATGAGGGGAAGAAGGACAGGGTTCTGTGAGTTCACAGATGACCACTCAAAGAACCACAATTACAGATAAGCAACCTGTCCTCCTTCTTTGTGGTCTCTGTGACTCACATATATTGGAGATTAGCAACCTACTAACCTTGGAAGGTGGGGATGTCTTGCCAAAACTCCAGAAGGTGACATTAGTGAGAAGGCAGTGACAATAACACTGCCCTGCCAAAAGTCATGTCAGCTCAAGCCTGTGAGTCGAGTCTATAGTTGGTAACAAAGGTCAGTGGTTGTGACCAAACCATCACCTTGCAGACGTCCTGTACTGGGATGCTGGCTAAAAAGACTGTGGTGGTTGCCATGACCCTAGTGGAGTGACCCCTGATTCTCTGAGGGGAGCGTTCTTTGCCATCTGGTAAGTAAGGTGTATTGTGGAGACCACCCATTTGGAGAACCATTGAGGAGAGACTAGCAGTCCTTGTTTGGCCTCAGAAAAACAGTCAAAAGGGTCTGGGGGATCATCTGAAAGGTGATGTTCTGTGTACATAGAAGGCAAAAGCCCGTCATGCATCTAGGCAATAGAGATTCTGCTCTGAATTTGTGGATGGGTTCTGCATGAAAGAATGGACGATAATGTTTTGGTTTAAGTGGAATGCAGAAACCACCTTTGGAAGGAAATTAATGTCAGGTCGTAGTACTCCCCTATCAGAGTGGAAGCGGAGGTAAGGTGGGTCAGCACGGCGGCCGCAAACTTCACCAGCCCATCTGGTAGATGTGATGGCTAGGAGAAACACTGTCTTCTAGGTGAGGAGACGGAGGTCTGTGGTGGCCATCAGCTCAAAGGGGGGGTTTGAGAGAGGTGGGTGAGGATGAGGTCCAAACTCCAGTACAGTGTAGGGCCCATTGTAGGGGGGTGAATATTCTGGATGCCTTTGAGGAACCTTTTAACCATGGGGTTCTGAAAGAAGGAGGGAATGACAAGGGCTTGTAGATGAAAGGTAATATCTGACAGGTAGCCCTTGAGTGAGGATATAGAAAGTCCCTGGTTAGAAAGTAGGAAGAGAAAACCCAAAATATGGGTTACTCTAGTTTGGTCTGATGTAACTGACTGTGGAGCAAGAAACTGCAATAACTTTGACCACTTGTAGGCATAGGCCTCCTCGTAGAAGGCTTGTGTGCCACTGCAAGGATATCTCCTGGGAGAAATGGTCTATGGGTGAATCCTCCAGGGGGTTAGGTGAAGGGATATGCATGTCTGGGTGACAGATTCAGCCACTGTGTATGAAGAGGAGATCTTGTCTATGTGGGAGCCAAAGGTAAGTCCGATTGGAGAGGAGGAGGAGTAGAGAGAACCAGGGTTTTATGGGCCACCACAGCATTATGAGAATGCATTGTGCTCTGTCTGTGGAGATTCTGGAAATCACCCTGGTGATGAGGGGAAATGGGAAAAAGATGTATAGTAGGGGGCCTGCCCAGTTGTGGAGGAAGGCATCCCCTTTCGATCCCCGGGAGGTTGATCCCATTTGGGGAAGATTTGGTGGAGTACCTGTGGGCAAAGTCTCAATTCATGGGAGGACGTGGGCACTCTGCTCAGTGTGTCCACTAGAGTGTTGTCCTCGCCAAGCAGATGTATTGATGAGATGAGGATGTAGTGGTCGAGACACCAGTCCCAATTTAGAGCGTTAGTCATAGGAGAGGGGGCGATCTCATTCCCCCTTGCTTATTTAAATAAAACATGACAGTTGTGTTGTCGGTTACAATTTGCACAGTCTTTCCCCTTATTAGTAGGACAAAGGCTTTGAGTGCCTTCTCTACTGCTAATAGTTCTAGGAGGTTGATATGGAGGAATGATTCCTCTGATGACTACCGTATATTGCTGCATACAAGACTACTTTTTAACACTTGAAAATCTCCTCAAAAGTGGGGTGGTGGTCTTATACCCCAGTAATCATACTCCCCTGCTGTGAGAATGATTGAAGTGTAAAATGGCCTGGGCAGTTTTCCCAGCAGATCCTTCCTCCTGCTGTGAGAATGACTGCTTTGCCTTTGAAGAGTTAAATGCCCCCCCCCATTTAGCTCAGGAGAGTCAAAATAATGTTTCTTTTCAGGACAAGTTAGCCTAAAATTAGAATTTCTGGATTCAGATTTATCATTCTGCATCAAGTTTTGTCTATGGTGAAATTCTCTTGTCTACCACTGTGGCTCTAAAATCATTAATGTGCTCATTCATTAATGTGCTCATTCAAAAATTTGGGATTTGATAGCTTCATATTAACCAACTTACAGTATTAATACAACCTTACTTTCCAAAGATTGAGCACCACAGAGATTTTTCAAAGTATCCCATGCTTTTTTAGCTGTTCTCAGTCCTTTAATTTCACAGACTATTCCATCATCTACAGCCACTGAGCTGGCTGGCTGGTGGGGGACAGGCTTTCCAGCCAGGTGGCTGGCTGGTGGGGGGGGGGCAAACTCTATATTTTAACTTAAAAATTGGGGGGGTCGTCTTTTGCGCCCAGTCGTCTTATACGCCGGAATATATGGTATTTGCCATGGACTGTGAGGCTGAGCCCGTGCACACCCCACCCATGGAGGGACACGTCCATTGTAATGGACAACTGAGGCTGGGGTGGTCAGAAGAGTGTTCCTCTGAGGAGGTTGACTGGTTTGAGCCACCAATCCAGGGACCTCTGTATCAACCTCGGGATGGTCAGGAGACCGGATGGAGGGGCCAAATCGGAGGTCGAAGTGGGTAATGAACCACTACTGAAGTATCCACATTCTGAGACTCATGAATGGTGTGACTGAGGTGGTGGCTGATGTGTCCCAGTAGAGTTTGAATGGAGTGGGCCGTGCAATGTCTCATGCTTCGGCAGTGAGTGGCTAAGGTTTGGAGGACAAGGAAATGGTCTCTTGGGAGGAGGGCTCTGGTTATCGTTGAATCCAGGATAGCCCCTATGAACTGGGTTGACATGTTCAGTTTGAATGAAGATTTTTGCAGGTTTACTATCAGCCCGAGGTCTGAGAGTAGGTTAAGAGTGGTTTTTGTGTCCCATATTAGTTGTTTCCTTGAGTTGGAGATGACTAGCCAGTCGTCTATGTACAGGAATATTATAATGCCCTGTTGCTGCAGCCAGGCCACAACGGCTGCCATGGATTTCGTAAAAACACGTGGGGCAGTAGACAATTCAAATGGAAGGACACGGGAACCTGAGCATGCTCTGACCTATCAAGAATTCAAGGAATCATCTGAATTCCTATGTGAAAGTAAGCGTCTCTGAAATTAATGGTTGCAAATCAATCCTCTTTCTTCAGTAGCAGGAGGATGGAGGGGATTGTCACCATGAGGAAATGCCTCAGTGAAATGAAGCTGTTGATTGCCCCGAGGTCCAGAATGGGTCAAAGACCTCTGTCCTTCTTTTCCATTGTGAAGTAACATGAGAAGAAGGAGTTGTTCATCATGGACCTGTCAATGGGTTCGATGGCTCCCTTTTGAAAGAACGTATGGGCTTGGTCCAATAGAAGAGCAGGTGACGGAGTGGCGGATCAAGAGACACTCACAGGGGGAAGAGAGTCGAACTCTATGACATATCCCACTGAGATGATTCTGAGGACCCATTTGTCTGTGGTGATGGAGGACCAGGCGTCCATATGGTGAGCAAGTCTGCTGCTGAAGAGGGGGAGGATTCAATAGGGAGAGCAGGAAGTCAAAACCAGTGTTTAGGTTGGTCGTTGCCCTTTTTCTTGTAAGGCTGGCGGAATTGGTTGTGTGACTTTCTGGGTGCACTGGCAGAAGGTCCTAAGTCCCTTGGGTGATGGAAGGTTGGTGGGATGTAGGCCCTCCATGTGCTGGAGGGGGGTTTACGGCAAGAGGTACCCACCCCTGGGGTGGGGTAGGAAGGGGTCTGGGAGGAGAGGCTGAACTTCCTTGCCGTGAGTCACATTTTGTGCGTTAGTTCTAGTTTGTTGTCTGTCTCCTTGTTGAATAGAGTGTCCTCATCAAATGGGAGGTCCTGGATGGTGGCTGTGGTGTGCATTGAGTCCAGCAGAGAGTAACCAAGCATGTCTGCAGAGAGATATTGCTGCCGATATGGTCTTAGATGTGCAGTCTACGACGTACCAGGAGGAACTGATCTGTTGAGCACTGAGGGAGTGGGCCTTGGTTTGAAGGGTGAGGGCAAGGCGTTTATCCTCTGCTGGGAGTTTGCCTATGAGAGGTGTCATTTGTTCCCAGAGGTGCTGCTGGTAAGCACCAGAACAGGCAGAGTAGTTTGCAACGCATAGGGTGAGGTCGGTGGTGGGGAAAACTTTTTACCCACTGCGTCCAACTTCTTGCCCTCTTTGTCCGAGAGAGAGGAGTGTTGTCTCTATGAAGACCTCAACTAGGCTGTACCTACAATGATTGAATTCAGTCTAGGGTGTCATAATACCCACTCAGCATCTGCTGTAACTTGATAAAGGGAGTCAACCATTTTTGCTGTAGGTGGAATCATTGATGGGGTTGCCCATGATTGGTGTGAGATCTTAAAATTGAAGGTAAAATAGGTATGGAAGCAGGGGTGGGTACCTTTGTATGGATACGGTCATAGACAGGATCAACGGATTCGGGTTCATGTTCCTTAGGTTGGAGGCCCAGGTCTTGTACCATCATAAGGGTCTGTTCGGCAAAGCCTCTGATGTCATCAGTAGAGGAGGATGGTTTCCTCTCACCTGAGCTAGAAGGTGGAGAGGGTTCGCTGTGGCCTGTGGACACAATTGGCTCAGCGTCTGACTCTCATGAGGTTGTTGGAGAATGAAATGGCTCTGCGAGTGGAGGTGGCTGCCGTGGTTGTGGTCATAAAGATGTTGACCAGGGAGGGACTGGTGGGGGTGCCTCCAAGGTGTGGATGAGAAAAGGAGGAAGTAGCTTGGCTGGTGATGTTAGGTGAGTGGGGGCCAGCGGTAGCTGCTGAGGGAGTCGAATCAGTTGGGGTGAGATCGTGCCGAGGGAAAGGTAAGTCATAGATGTGTCGAAGATAGGGGTCCCGAAGATGGTACTAGAGATCCCTGTATAAGGTGTATGGAGAGCAATCACAGGATCTGGATCTCGTGTGGATACTGTAATGGCTTGAATTCAAGGAGTTGCTACCATAGGAGCAATGAGCTCTAGAGCGTCTATCCCTCAACTGTCTAGTGCAGTGGCGCTGGGTTCAAGAGTCGTGATCCCTTGAACCATGACCCCTGGGGTGGCGGGTTCATGAGTGTTGATCCCTAGGGTACTAGTAGGTTTGGGAATGTCTATCCCGGGGGGTCCATTCCCTGGAGTGGCTGAGCGAGCATCCGTCATGGGAGTGTCTATCACTGGGTGTATGGTCTCGAGGAGGGGTATGAGAGTGGCCCCTGGGTTGTGGGGTCGGTGAATGGACAGAACACTGTAGAGAGATGGCACATGAGTGTAAGCGTTCCCTGTCGGCCTTGGATCCAGAGAGGGATCTTTGATCGACTGGGCTCCTTTCATCGATGACCCGAATAGGGTTCTCCCGTACAAGTGAGTGAAGGAGGTTGAAGTGTTCTCGGAGGTAAGCCTGGGTAGGTTGTCCCTTTTCAATGTTCTGTGTTGACAAGATCGGTTGTTGTTGACCTGGGGGGATGTCTTGGTTGAGGTCAATTTCTCCCTCTGAAAGAGAACTTAAGCAGACTCGGATAATCTGCAAGCCAGCAGGGGAGACATCTCTGTGCAGTAGGGTCAGTGTAGGGAATGGGGGGAGAGCTGTTGTATACATCTGGGCATTTCAAGGTTCCTGTTGTTCCTGGGCGGGAAAGGTTGAGATGGAAGAAGCCTCCCTGGGCTTTTCTTTTTGCTTTTTCTTCTTCCTTAGGGAGGGAGTGCCCGTGTGGATGGCTGTCCAATTGAACCATAGGAGTAGAGGGCTGTTTTGGAGCAGTCGGCACAGGGATAGGATTCATAGTGGGTTCATCCAAGAGAGTGCTTAGTAGCGATTCAAATAGACGAACCCAAAATGGTCTCTCCCAGAAGTGAATTTGGATGAACTGAGACTGTGGCCAACAGAGGGACTGAGGGTTTCAGAGCCTGCTCATATAGGAGCACCTCCAACCTGGATTCTCAGTTCTTTCGTGCTTGGGGAGTAAACGCCTTGCTGTGTGTACATGCCCGCATGTTGTGCCCCTCTCCCAGGCAGAGTAGGCAGTGTGAATGACCATCGCGGACAGGTATTTTTGCACCGCAGGTCAAGCACCTCTTAAAGGAGGATGCCGACGAGGAAAGCATGGCAGCCACCAGGGGGGATGAAGTCAGAGAAAGCCGAAGGTCTGTTACCATTAAATCTCAGTGAAGCCAAATCTGAGGGGAAAATGAAAGAGCAGTTGGGGGGGGCGGATGGTCTGTGGTTGAAAACAAAAGTGAAACAGCTAGAGAGTGAGGTTCCTTAGATGCTGCTGGCATGGTGGATGAAAACGAACTGAGGAGATGGGTGGGAGCCAGAGGGATATTTATAGGAGGGGAGGGGCTACTGCCAAAACCTTGCTTATAGCTATGGAAGGTTCTGAATGATGCTTTGTACAGGTGCAGATAACCCATATATGTGAGTCACAGAGACCACAAAGAAGAAGCAAACTTTTCTTTCCACTATTGTGGGGGAAAAACAAGTTTGCCTCTTCTAAGAGGCCTGTATAAGGCAGTCCAGATCCTAGATGTGAAAGTTCAGAATATCTGCTTGTTGAAACCATCTATTCACTAGGATGCTAGGCCCATGAAAGGATCATTGTGACCCTTGGCATTTCTTCCTCACTCAAATGGTAGGAGTAAACAGTGGAACATGTAACAGTAGTCACAGGCATCTGACTAATACTAATGGCATTTAATGCGTTCCCATATTTAGCCTCCTTCTTACTCGTGTGACTCAGACAGCCTATAGGCAGCATAACTCTATTAACATATTCCCTTACATCATAAATATTCTAAAAGTCTCTGGTCATGGCTGAATGTCATTATCTATGTTTTAATGCCAACACACACACACATACACATACACCATTACCACCATAAAAACAGCACATCTCTGCATTTTCTCAAACAATCTGTTAATACATGGGAAACAACTAGAATGGGGTTGGATGGAAAGAAGAATGGAGGAGAGAGGAGATTTTATGCAGTACAATTTTACAGCTTCTTTGCCTTAGGGATCACAGATCATAGAATTCGAAGGAACCCAAAGGGTCACCTAGTCCAACCACCTGCCATGCAAGAATCCACAGCATCCATGAGAGACAGTCATTCATCTTTGATGAAAAATCTACAAAGAAAGCGTGTCTGCTCTACTGTGAGGAAGTTCTTCCTAATGTACAGTTGGCATCTCTTTTCTTGTAATTTGAATCCAGTGGTTCAAGTCCTATGCTCTAAAATAGCAAAAGTCAGTCTTGCTTCATTGGCTATCTGATAGCTCTTTGAATATTTGAAGATGTCCATCCTATCACCTCTCAAGTCTTTTCCAAGTTAAAAATGCCCAGCTATCCCAACTGGTTTTTAGACATTTTACTATCTTGATCACTCTGCTCTGGACATGTTCAAGCTTATCAATACCCCCAATTAAATTGTGGTGCCAAACAGTAGGCACAACACTACAAATTAAATCTGACTAAAGCAGAACAGAATGATACCATTCCTTTCCTTGATCTGGACACTATACATCTGTCAATGTAGTCTAGAACTGCAATAAGCTTTTTTGTGCCACATTAGATTGTTGACTTATGTTGACACTCTAGATCTTTTTCACTTGTACTGCAATTGAGGCACCCCACTTATCACTTCTCTCCAGGATGACAAAGAACCAGCAGTGACCACTCTTTGGGTTCATTCCATCAACTTGGGTTATAACTTGGGTTCATTCCAGTTATAAATCCACCTACCAACAGCATTATCTAAACCAATGCATCTCAAGCTATCTGATGAGGGAGCCCAGCATTTTCCTCCACAATGGGATTGACAGTCAGTGGCTTGTAAACCAACACAGATCCGCTGAACACCACTTTGAGTAGCACCAGTCTAATCCAAATTTTAACAGTTTGTTCAGTGGAATATCATGGATAACTTGCCAAAAGCCTTACTGAAATGAAGATACACTGCCTCCACATCAGTCCTCTGATCTCCTATGTTTGTAATTCTATCAAACACAGAGAGAGGGAGAAAGAGAGAGAGAGAGATTAAGTCCGAGATGACTTGACCCATTCTGGGTTTTAGGGGCTGTCTAAACAGTGAAAATACTCTACATTGAATTTGAGGATAACCCTACCCATCTAAATGGCAATCTGCATCGTTATGCCGTATTTGGAAGCGGGGGGCGGGGGCAAACTGGCAAAAACTCAGAGGGAAAAGCCTTTGCAGCTTTTCCCAGAGTTTTTGAAAAACAGCGAGGGTTTGTGCATTCCCCCTTGTTAGGACAGTGATTTGATAGGAACTGCTGTCCAAGAGTATAGGAAGTGTGACCCTGATTGGCTGGACAAGTGTAGGGTACGTGGCTTGTTAACAGGGCACGCATCTGCAGCCATCATTACCCCCCCCCAGTGATTGGGGATGGGAAAGGGAGGGGGGCATCTGTCATTCCCACCTACCCCCCAGCTACTGCCACAGGGATCAGAGAAGAGCAGAGGGCTCTCTCCTCCACCTCTTCTTCCTTCCCCGGTTCCCAACCCACCCCCGGCTGCCACCACTGCCATGGGGATCAGAGAAGGGAAAAGGTCTCTCTCCTCTTCTTCTTCCTTCCCCGGTTCCCAGCCACCCCCAGCCACCACAGAGATCAGAGAAGAGAAGAGGGCTCTCTCTTCCTCCTCTTCCTTCCCTGGTTCCCAAACACACCCTGGCTGCCACCGCCATGGGGATCAAGAGAAGGGAAGAGGGCTCTGTTGTCTCATCTGTCATCTAGCATGCGAAGCTTATGAAGGCTGCTGGGGGGCTACTGTGACTTGCTATTAATGAGGGGTGCTACATTTTTGCGGGGGATACACACGTGTAGACGAGCCCTTAGTAAAAGCACCATTCTTTTCTAAGTACTTACAAATCACCTCTCCATTGATGTGGGTCATCTATCGTCACCACCTACGACTCCTCGAACGCTTTCATCAGCACTGTATACGCACAATCCTAAATATACACTGGACTATGTGACGAATGTTGCTGTCCTTGAGCAAGCAGGAATCACTAGCATTGAGGCCATGATATTGAGAACACAGCTGCGCTGGGCAGGGCACGTTTCTAGGATAGAGGACCATCACCTCCCAAAAATAGTACTCTACGGTGAACTCACCATGGGTCAGCATAAGAGGGGCACTCCAAAAAAAGATACTAGGACTCCCTGAAACAACATCTCAGGCTCGGCCAAATTGATCACCAACAATGGTCTGCCCTGGCCTCATATCGGGAGGCATGGAGATGCACTATCCACAATGCAGCCTTATTTGAGAACTCACGCTGAACAAGTCTTGAAGAGAAACAACAACGCAGAAAGAATCACAACCCAGAAACATCACCCAAGGACACCTTCTGCTGTGCTTTCTGCAACCGGACTTGTTTATCTCGGATTGGCCTTTTTAGTCATCAGCGCACTTGCAGAAAGAGCGGGATGAGTCCTTCCTGAATCTTTGTTTGCGAAGAAAAGCCAGAGAGACTTACAGATCAACCATTTTACAATCTGTTCTAGAACTTTTGCTTAATGGCCTCCAGTCTGAAGGGACCACACCCATTCTCCAAGAATTCTCAAAGATTATAGACAGAGGCTCTGAGATTATACCTGTAGGTTTCCCCAGCAACTTGGATGCAACTCATATGGCCCTGGAGATTTAAGTTCATTCAAAGTAGCTAGAAGTTCCAATACCACCTCTTTATATATGTTGAGCCACACCTCCCTTACTGGATGACTTATTCTGTTTTTAGTAGAACACTTTTCTTTTTGGGGAAAGACAGAGAAAACTAGGTGCTGAGTAGTTCATTTTCTTTCTGTCACCCATTAGCTTTTTTCCATGTTCTCCACACAGCAGAGCTACTATTACTTTGAGCTTCTGCTTGCTTTGTATATAGACCAAAAAACAAAACAAAAACAAAAACAAAAAAACCCATCATCTCTTTACTAGTTTTAAACCTGTCTTGCATACCTGAGTTTATTCTGAGCTTTAGCTTTCTTAAATCTTCTTCATATAAATACTACCTACTCATTTATGCTCTTCCTTCATGATGTGACCCTTCTTCCATTTCCTATTTGTTGTTGTTGTTGACATTCATGTCGCCTATGAATGAGAGACCTCCAAGAGCTCCAGTCATCAGAACCTTGCTCATGTTTTATAAACAGAGGGCATGGTTTAATTGATTGACTCTATCTGTAATGTGGTATCCCTCTTTTCCTGCTGCCTTCCAATTTACAATTATTATTGTCTTTATTATCTTTTCCAATCAGTCATATTGTCTCATGTTGTGTCCAAAGTATGATTTCCTCAATTTAGTTAATTTAGATTCTATTCTTGGAATCTAATATATTATGTTGTTGCTGTTGTTGTTGTTTTGCATTTCATCTGGATAATTTGTTTTGCAATTGTATTATATAGTTATGTATTATTATTCCTTCCCTCCCTCTGTATGTGTATGAGCATATATTTTAGATGGTATGCCTTTGGCAGGGCCCACTGTTTTTGATTGTTTTATTGTAAAGCGCCATGTACATTGATGGTGCTATATAAATAAATAAATAAATAAATACAACGAGAGTTCAAGACATCACTTGATATTAATGTCTTGATTTGCTCCCAGACCTACTGCCATTACTGTGGAGGTGCCACTGTCTTATACATGCCTCTTTTAAATCTCAGCTCATTTGAAAGCTCCTTATGCACACACACCAATTCTTTTATATGCCTTCCACTTTTTTTCTCATTGGAACTATGGGCAATTTTGCCTTTTAAATCTCCCCTTTAAAAAACTCTTTTTCATCATAAATTCCCTTCTTTCTGAATAGTGCTCACCATGAAATCTCACCCACTATTTCTTTAAGCTTACTGAAATCAGTTTTCTTAAATTCTAAAGTGAGCATCCGCATTCAACTTTACCTTTCTTCTGTACAGTTCTCCCTCCATATCCATGGATTTAAGTATTCACGGCTTGAAAATATTCTTAAAAAGCAAACCTTGATTTTGCCATCTTATATAAGGGACACCATTTTGCTATGCCATTGCATATAATGGGACTGAGTATTCACAGATTTTGTTATCCATGGGGGGTCCTGGAACCGAACCCCAGTGAATATGAAGGGACAACTGTATATAGAATCCCAAGAGGATGTGGTCACTTCCCACTACACTTGGCCCTCCACATTTGCTGGGGTTAGGGGTGTAGGATCCCTGTGAAAGTGGCAAAAACATTAATATCTCTAGCCCCCCCCCAACCATATATAATATAAAAAGTACTATCAGCAGATTCAACCCACTGCAGATGCCTTCAAGGAGGCGAGGTTCCTTTGCAAGGCAGAAGCAGGTGGCTGGTGGGGTTTGCCACTGCCTCCACTGCTGCCCTACACCATTTTTATTAGGGACTTACAAGCCTTGCTGCACATTCTCAGTCTCTCTCAGCCTCTCAAGGCTTGCAGTCCCTATAAAAAATGGCAAGGGCAACAGTGGAGGCAGCAGCAGCAAATAATCCATGAATAATCAAATCCGCAAAAGTTAAATCTGCAAATGTGGAGGGTCTACTGTACTTCCATCTTATTGACCAGTTTTTCCCTGGTGATATGAATCAGGTCCAAGATAGGCAATCTGCTTGTTGTTTCTCCTTCTTCCTGAAAAATTAAATTCTCAGCAACACAACTGAGGAGTTTGTTGGATCTCCCCTTCCTGGCAGTTTAACTACCAACAGACTCCAGGGTAGCTGAAGCCTCTCATTACAACTGTATTTCTCCTTTCTGAATGTTTGGTAACCTGATTTAAAAAGGCATCCTCCAAGTCTTCAGTCTGGCTTGGAAGTCTCAACAATGGTGTCCTTGTTGTTTCCCTCTTCTATAATTTTTACCAAAAAGCTTGCCATCTGTCTTCCATGCTCCAACCTAGTGATGTCCTCTAAGGTATATACATTCTTGTCCTTTCTATTCAAATCCCTACAAGATAGGTCTGTCCTTTCCACATAAGTACTCAATGAGAATTCACCTATCTGTGTGTATCCTTTTGTTACCACAGGTCTGGGGGACCTGTGGCCTTGCAGATATTGCTGTACTCCAATTCTAATCAGCACCAGCCAATCTGAACAGTGGTGGTAGATAACAGGTATAGCAATCAATTTCTAGATGGAGGTCACAAGTTCCTCATCCCTGAGTTATTGCAATATCAAATGATGTCTTAAACATTGAAAAAGCCATCACAGATAAATCCTTGGTTTGCCTGCTTAGTGATAGGGCTTTTTGGTGGGAACAGTTCACATGCTAAACTGTAAGTGTTAGCCAATGCTGAACTGCCTTCCAGATTAGCAAGAAGTAAACATTTCGACAATGAAGCAAGTGGCATTTCACCTGGACAACCAAGGAAATATTTTGAAATTAAAACACAGCAAAATACAGAAAGGATTATCTTGGAGAAAGAAGACCATTTTTAAAAAAGTATTGTGTTGAATGCACTGTCCTAGCACTGAGAACTATATCTTAAATTGCATTGTTAATATTTTGTTTCTGCACATTCTGGCACTATCTAAATTAACATTCTAGCACCTGAAGTGTAAAGAGCTTAATACTAAAATGTATTTTCATTTGCTAAACTTTACATAATCCGTCATATCCCAATATATAAGATTGAAGTCCAGCACAGCTTGCAGTCCAGCTGTTGCACTTGACTCCTTTCTGCATTTGGACAGTAAACAGACCTGCAGTCCCAATCCACCCTCTCAGCTATGCCATGTTCCAAAGCAGGCAAAGCATTCCCAATCTTATTGCACTTATTATTTTATTAAAGTTTGGGGGGATCTTTCTGGATCAAAATGTGGAACAAAAAACAGATGAAAGAAATGCTTGAGGGGGAAAAATAAGGTGACTTAATTATTAGCCATTATAAATTTTGAAAATTTAATTATACTGAGGGTCCTAACAATGACCGCCCCCCTAAAGTGGCTCATATACAGAGAGAGAAAAACAGATTTAAAAAATAGTGTCTTGGACCCAGACAAGTGTCAGCAAAAAAGCACTGGTAGAAGGTGACTTTCCTTTTCATCTGTGATCCCCACCACCACCACCCATCTTGTGGGGTTTCCTGAATGATGCAAGCGGTGGCATGGCTAGACTGCTGAAAACTGGGCCAAGACACTTTTTCTGAACAGACAATAAGAAAAAGGTAAAACCTCAAGCTAAGCATGATATCAACAAATTCAGAGCAGACTTTTCCAACTTGGTGCCCTCCAGGTGTCTTGGTCCACAAAGCCCACCATCCCTAGTCACTCATCTCACATCTAGAAAGTCATCCTCAACCAGTGGCCTTCTGCTGGAGTGACGTGGGACCCAAAACACTGTCTTCTTCTGGTTTAGGAGATGGTTTAGAACAGTGTTTCTTAAGCTATCAGATCCAGGGGATCAGCAGAGTTTCTTCCCAATGTGCCAAGAACTGGCACTATATTTCTGCTCGCTGGATACAATTTTTTTTTCTTTCCTGAAAATCCATCACAGACCAGCCAATAGCTCACAGGCCAGCCCCAGTCCACAGACCACCACTATGAGTGCCACTGTTTTAGAGAAGGAAACAGATGTTCAGTATTGCAGTTTTATACTTCTAAGTATTTGAGGTGCATCACCTGCAAGAACATAAGTAGCCACCATAATTTAATCCAGTAATAGTATGCATCAAGGCAAGAATTCTTGTCATGGAGACTTCTATTTACACTAATCATTTCTAGTAAGCTGCCACTTTGAGGGGGGTGGATGGAGAAGTGGTGACAACAATCCTTTATTTACCTAACAACCAGACATTTGTATGTCTCGTTGAAGTTTTCTGTCTGCTACTTCCTGACACTATTCTGATTACAAAAAAATGTCAGCTAAAAGATACTCTCTAAATCTTGATGAAAGTTGCCTAACAGAGCTATCAAGGAGGTCAGGTAACAAAGGAACACTTAGCTTCCCATGCTCCCATGCTCAACCCAACCCACCTTTACACTTACTCAAATGGAGATGTGGCTTTCTTCTGCAGCCCATTTCACTAGAAATGATTGGACAGGGAAATTAACTAAAAACAAACGTTAGGAATATGGCTTTGATTAGCTGGAAACATGGAGAAAGCTTGTCATATTATAACTGTGTGTGTATTCTTAAAGAAAAAAAAACTTTACATTTCACATATTAATACTTATTTTGAAATAAAACCCCTATGTTCAAGACCCTCCTCAAGCCCTTACAGATATTATCAATGGTGCTGTAAGAATTGGCACAAAAAACCTCTCCACAATTTAATTCTGATACATATTACCTCATTAACAAGCTGTTGTTGCCAGAATGTGGACAATGCTTATGCAATTATAATCTTGGCGAGAAAGCCCTTCAATATATCCGTTCTACCCACAAAACCACACTATTAGATTGTCACCAGACATAGTTTAGACCACAAAAATAAAGCAGCATGATCCCATTATAACTCATTTGCATCTAAGTACCATAAAAATGATGATAATAATGCAATTTTCTTCAACGTTAGCTCTGAAATCAGATTGTCAGCATAAAGAACATTTTCTTAAAAGCAGAGCACAAGTACACAAGAATTATGTCAAAATATCCTCCTACCTTTTCAGTGATATAAAAACTGGAGCTATCAGCATGCTGCAATGCATAATGTTCATGGTTTGCAAGAGACCACCTTAAAATATAAAACAAATTTGTCAGTCAGTGTGTATATAAGATAAAAATCCAAGAACTCTATGCACCTACTATAGCCCAAGAACTAATACAATAAACACTATTCTATTCTTCTTTTTAAAAGTTATTTTAGGCTTTGCCTTTCTTTTCACTTTTTAATGCAGCTTTGACAATGAGCATTAAAAGTAACGTAGAGAGAAAAATTATAGGAGTATGAGGTGTGTCTATTAAAAACAAGACTATGTTTCTGCCTTTCAGACAAATCAGGTAGAACTGATTGTGAACACTTGAGTGGTGTCCTTGAACATGTTTGAACCTGCATGACAAACATCAACGCTCTCGGCCCTTCAGTTAATTGTCAGTCATCATTTAAAGCAGCTGAGCTGTCTGTTGTGTGCCAGAAAAATGCAACTTGAAGTGGACCCAACCTTTTTCAAAAAATCATCACTTGTGATGAAACCTGGATCTTCCAGTATGATCCTGAGACAAAATTACAGTCAATGCATTGGAAAACACCATCATCACCAAAAATGAAAAAAGCACATCAAAGCAAGTCCACATTCAAACCCATGCTCATTGTTGTTGTTTTACATCAAGGGCATAACTTTGGCACATGGGTTCCAGAAGGCAGAACAGTGAACCAGCATTATTATAAGGAAGTTTTGACAAAGCTGAGAAGAAGAATCAGAAAAAAAGGCCAGACTGAGGGGAAATCGTTTCATTCTTCATCAAAACAATGCGCCTGCTCACACACCACTTTCTGTGAAGCAGTTTTTGGCCATTAAACGCATTACTACACTTGAACATCCTCCATATTCACCAGATTTGGCACCATATGACTTTTTCTTTTCCCTAAAGTGAAATTGGTGCTTGAAGGAACAGGATTTGAGTCAACTGACGCAGTGAAGAAGAAAATGGCAAAAACAGCTGACAGAAACTGATCTGCTCCATGCCTTCAACCAGCAGAAAACAAGACTGCATTGGTGTCTGAGTGTGGATGGGGAGTATACTGAAGGGGACAAGCATTAGAATTGTAATACATATAAATAAAGATGGGTTACTGTATCAGTCTTGTTATTCAATAGACAGACCTTGTATATAGTTGTCCCTTCATATTTGCTTGGGTTTGGTTCCAGGACCCGTGTGGATTCCAAAATCCATGAATACTCAAGTCCCATTATATGCAATGGCACAGCAAAATCATGTCCCTTATATAAGATGGCAAAATCAAGGTTTGCTTTTTGTTTTTTATTTTTTTATTTTTGCTTTATTATTTTTTAAAGAATATTTTCAAGCCCCTGAACACTTAAATCCATGGATACCAAATCCGTGGATATGGAGGGACAACTGTACAGTTGCCCCTCCACATTTGTGGCTTTCACACTTGTGGTTTTGATTATTCACGGTTTAGCCCCGAGCCCCTTCGGGAAGGCCGGCGAGAGGCGGGGAAACCTCCTGCCTGCGCCTTCCCCAGCCTTCTGGGGCTTCAAAGACCCGGAGCCCACTCAGGAAGGCAGGGGGGGGGGGCGGGCAGCCTCCCACCCGCCCGCCCGCTGCCCTCCCTGGCCTTCCTAAGCGGGCTCCGGGGCTTCAAAGCCCCGGAGTCCCCTCAAGAAGGCCACAGGGAGACAGGGCAGTTTCCTGCCTGCCCGCTGCCTTCCCCAGCCTTCCTAAGCAGGCTCAGGGGCTTTAAAGCCCTGGCGTCTGCTCAGGAAGGCCGCTGGGAGGCAGGGCAGCTTTCCTCCCTCCCTCCCTCCCAGCCTCCCACCCGCCCGCTGCCTTCCCTGGCCTTCCTAACGGGGTCTGGGGCTTCTAAGGCCTGGAGTCCCCTCAGGAAGGCTGTGGAGAGGCCAGCCAGGCTGGCCAGACACCCTCCCGCCGCCTCCCTCCCACTGGGGGGGGGTCGCGGGTGCAGCATTTTTTATTCACGGTTTTTCCACATTCGCAGGGGTCTCAAGACCCCAACCCCTGTGAATGTGGAGGGATGACTGTATTTAAAAACATAGAATCATAGAGTTGGAAGAGACCACAAGGGCCATCCAGTCCAACCCCTGCCATGCAGGAATACACAACCAAATCATTCCAGACAGATGGTCATCCAGCCTCTGTTAAAAACCTTCAAAGAAGGAGACTCCACCACACTCCGAAGCAGCACATTCCACTACCGAACTGTTCTTACTGTCAGGAAGTTCTTCCTAATGTTTAGATGGAATCTCTTTTTCTGTAGGTTGAGTCCATTGCTCCATGTCTTTGCAACAGAAAACAAGCTTGTTCTATCCTCAGTATGACATACCTTCAAATATTTAAACATGGTTATCATGTCCCCTCTCAACCTTCTCTTCTCCAGGCTAAACATACCCAACTCCCTAAGCCATTGCTCATAGGGCATGGCTTCCCGGCTTCCCACCATCCTGGTCACCCTCATCTGGACACATTCTAGCTTCTCAATATCCTTCCTAAACTGTGGTGTCTAGAACTAGACACAGTATTCTAGGTGAGGTCTGACCAAAGTAGAATACAGTGGCACTATTACTAGACACTATACTCCTATTAATGCAGCCTAGAAACGCATTGGCTTTTTAAGCTGCTGCATCACACTGCTGGCTCATGTTCAGCTTGTCGTCCACTAAGACCCCTAGATCCTTTACGCATGTACTGCCATCAAGTGAGGTGTCACCCATCCTATATCTGTGCATTTCATTTTTACTGCCCAAGTGTAGTATCCTACATTTCTCCCTGTCAAAATTCATTTTGTTAGTTTTGGTCCAGCTTTCTATTCTGTTCAGGTCATTTTAGATTCTGACCCTGTCCTCTGGGGTATTTGCTATCCCTCCTAATTTGGTGTCATCTGCAAACTTAATAAGCATACCCTATATTCCCTCATCCAAATCATTGATAAAGATGTTGAAGAGCACTGGGCCCAGGACAGAACCCTGTGGCACCCCACTAGTCACTTCTCTCCAGGATGAAGAGGAGCCATTGGTGACTATCCTTTGGGTTCAGTCAGTCAACGACATTGGCCACATTTGTGTATAACAAACTTTCTGGCTTAATAAACCACAATGTGAATGAACTACATGCTAGCACATACAAGACCATTTGTTCCACTTGCTCTGAACCTTATGTGAGAAGTTAAACCAAGGAAGTAACTTTGCTGTGACATATGTATCCAGCTTTAGGGTCAATTGCAGCTAAACCAACCAGGATTCTTAGGCCAATAACAGACTCTTCTTTAAGCTTTTGAATCCTGGCTTTTTCGGAGTTCCCTTAGCCATGTTCATAGGTATAGGTTCAGATGTCACAGAAAGCTATCCTTATTTCTAGTTTGTCTAGCTGTCCTTGTGACAAGAGGAGCAATCTGGCTGAAATCATCACCATGTACCTCATTCACATCATCCTTTATTATGTCCCATTGTTTTTTTCTTCTCCTCTTGAAAAAATTCTGTCAAGCTCTCATTAGTAATCCAATTCTAAATCTTTCCAATCCCAGAATTGCTTTTAAATTAATTTACTGCATACATTCTCACAGTCTTTTCTCCTTCTTCAAGGGAACCTGCTTAGGTTTGCAGTGGGCAACATGTGGTCCCCAAGATCATTTTTTTTGTCCCGCAAACTATCCACCCAAACTAAGATACCAAAATTCAGCCAGCAGCAGGATCAGGGCAAGTTAATCCGTGGATCTTCCAAAACTGCCTAATTTTGCCATACAGTGCAATAGTCTGCATGTATAAGAGAAGACAGCTAGATGCCACTAGTGAAAGTTCTAGCAAGTCTACCATTTCCCTGTGTACTATAACATGCACATACACATCTGGAACACAGCTCCACACAAACACCAATGCTTGCATAAACCACAGCCACTTGGGAGAGCTCAGCTCAAGCAAAAACTCAGTCATAAAGGTGAGCTGACCTTGGGCCAGTCAGTATTTCTCAGCCTAAACCTAACCTACGTCACAGAGGTTTCCTGAGGATGAAATTGGTGGGGGGGCTCATGTACACCACCTTGGGCATCTTGAAAAAAGAGTGGCATACAAATGAAAATAGATAAAATAGTCTTTACTTCCCCTCCAGAGGTGGGCAACTTTTGCTCCTCCAGATGTTGTTGGGTTGCAAATGCCATCAGCCCTAACCACCAGCACAGACAATGGGAAGGGATGATGGGAGTTTCAGATCTGCAGCATCTGAAAGGCCATTCCTCACCCCTGCATTACTCTGTTCCATCTTCAAGACTGACAAAAGAAAACTGAAGGCCATGTTCAATTCTGAGTCATCCCAGCACACTGAAATTACCCTGCATAGAGATGAACAGTTTATCTAATTGAAGATTAAGCTGGTCTGTAATAACAGATACCCAAAAAACAATGTTTTCTTAGAAGGGGGTGGGGTTCTATTTCTATTCTATTTTGGAACTATTTATTTTGAGAGTTGAAAGAAACGATAACAGCAAGCAGAACTTACCCATCACAGACTTCCTTTATTATTGCAGTCAATGGCTTTTTCTGAGGACAAAAAGGGGAAATATTCATTGAGTTTGAACATCACAGCATAATAGTCCAGTACGGATTTGTAATAGCAAAACAAAACTTCTGAATATATACTTTCAAGCATTGATCTATATTACAAGACTATTCTAAGAAATACTGAGATAAATAGTGAGATTGCTAAACTGCAATCAATCAAAATTACTTTTTACAATCTATGATTTGTATGATTTCAAGCAAATAATTAAATTTAAGCACATTTTGTCTGGTTCAGGTGACAGGATAAGCTGTGGGTTAATTAAAAGAAGAAGAAGCAAAAGTGTCCAATCTCTTCCTTACAGTAGAAAAAAGGACCACACAAATCAGAAGTTCACTCGGGGGCTATTTCCCTCATAATAAATCAAGATTTATCATGACAACCAAACCCCAGAAAGCATTATTTATGAGCATTGTGATTAAACTTTAAGGTGCCAAAACACTTTCTTATACTTCTGTATAAGCAGACATTTCATGTTACTGCTCTGTAGATGCCCTCTGCAATCTCCTGCCTGAGAGAGAGAGGAGATGTTCAAGCTTCAGATGTTACACACACTAATTGTATTACACTTTCCCCTTTCTGTATCCCATTTCACTCTAATCCCACCTCTGCAACCATCCATCAATGCATCTGAGGAAGTGGATTGTAATCCATGAAAGGTCAGAGTAAAATACAGTCAGCCTTCCATATCTACGGGTTCTGCATCCACAGATACAACCAACCATGGCTCAAAAACCTTGTTGTTTGCCATTTTATATAAGGGACATTACACTATTGTATATAATGGACTAGAGCATCCATGGATTTTGGTATCTCGGGGGGGGGGGGCAGGAAACAAACCCTAGTGAATACTGATGGCCCACTGTAAACTGATTAGTTTTAAAGTACCACCAAAACTGCTTTAAAAAAAAAATCTTCCCCTTCTTTTATATAGTACAACCAGCAACTGAACCTCTCAGAGCTAAGTAACTCTTGGACCACAGTTGCTAGATCAGAGGATAGTATGAAATGGTGTCTCTGACAGCAGGGCATGCTGACATTACACTAGTTCTAACTAGAGATGTAAAATTTCCGGAAATTTTGAAGCCATGGGAAAAACCAGTTTTTCCTTGTTTTTTCCAGAAAAATGGAAATTTGGGGGGGGGGAAATGGAAAATGCAACATTAGCACTTTCTACAGATTGAAAGTAACTGTTAGGAACATAAAATATGACTATGTACAATTTGATTTGGCATACAATTTTCACAACTGGTATATTAAAATACAGTGTATTCAAACAATTATTACAATTTATTCATCATGCTAAAATACAGTAAAACATTCTATAATTGATTTTCTTCCTTTTTTTTCAATTTTTTGAATTGTTGCGGGGGGTGGGGAGGCTTCAGGAAAAAAAATGTTTTTTCTGAATTTTTCCGGTTTTTCCCCATGCCTTCACATCTCTAGTTCTAACCCATTTCCTTTTATTCTCCTCTTCCACATGAGCCTCGTGAACTATTTGTTGACTCCAGGAATGCAAAATTGCATACATACACACCAGGGACCATTTCACACTACCTTAATTACAGCACTATGACTCTATTCAACCTGTGGAATCCAGGGATAGTTATTGGGGGGCGGGGAGTGCAGTTAGAAATGTCAGACACAGAGTGCTACTGCCTCACCAAACTACAAACCTCAGGATTCCACAAGAGGCAGCTATGGCAGCTGAAGGGGAATCATAGTACTATAACTATGTAGTGTGAAAAGGCCCAGGTTTCCCTTGGATATTGCAGCAGATATGCACAAAGCAAATGTGTAAGGTAATTGCATTGTTGGAATGCTCTATACCATTCCAAGCCAGAAAAGACATGAGCTCAACTGCAATATATATATATATATATATATATATAATGCAGAAAGCTTGCGTGTGTGTGTGTATACACCTACCTTCAAGTCACCTATTGACTTACGATGACCCCAGGAATTTCATAGGGTTTACTTAGGCAAGGAATATTCAAAGGTGGTTTTGCCAGTTCCTTCCTCTGGAATATAGCCTACAGCACCTGGTATTCACTGGTGGTCTCTGATCCAAATACTAACCAAGGCTGACCCTGCTTACCTTCCAAGATCAGACAGGATCTGGTGCCTTTAGGATATTTAGACCCCAGGGAGGTAAATATAGGGGAGGGCAGGGAGAGAAAAATGCAGACCATCTTTATGCCTCCATTTTCTGACCTATCACCACTATTATGGCACAGCCAGGATTAACCATACAATGCTATCCCCCATAGCATGTTGTTACTGTGTGCTTTCAAGTTTTTTCCAACTTATGGCGATCCTTAGGTGAACCTATCCCAGTGTTTTTGAGGCTGAAACTGTGTGATTTGCCAAAGGTCATCCAGTGGGTTTTCATGGCCAAGCGGGTATTCAAACGCTGGTCTCCAGAGTTATTGTCCAACACTCAAACAAACCACTAAGCCACACTGACTCACCTTCAACCAATAGAGAGCTATAGAAGAAGGCTGTTAAATATGAGCGAACAGAGTGGGGAACATATATGACAATTGAGTTTCGCACTGATAGTCTGGCCATTGTACCCAGAAATACAGCATTTAATTAATATGCCCTTTTCAGCACACTATTTTTTGAAGAAGAGCGGAGGGTAAAAAATGTCCACTTCTTGATGACAATCATATTGTTAATACTACAACTCATTAGATACAGGTCATCAAGGGGCCTTCTATTGTTCCTCATGCCAATCTGCACATCCAACACAAACAAACATTAACCCTTAGATTCCAGTGCAAACACTGCTCAGCTTGAAGAACAAAGCAACTTGTAAACACCTCCATCTTTTAAGCCTTCTTTTTTGCTTTCCAGTAACAGTTATGTAGCGTGACTAAAGAGTGTTTTGAATGCAGAGTTTAGCAAAACTAGCTCTGTTATATACAGTGCTGATCAATATGAATGCAAACACAAATGTACATTTATCAAATAAAATAGTTCCCATTCTCTCAATAAACTAACCACTAAGAAAATATAGGAATGACAGTTGAAAACTCTTTCTTCTTTGCTATGAATCTGCAATGCAGCAAGTCTGCACAATACCATATGGTCTAGCTAAAGTTAGTTTTGTTTTGTTCACAGTCCCAAAAATAGAAAGAACACTGTCTGGTCTGGAGATGTCACAACATTCTGAGCACCACTGTAAACATACGCATGCACCCCTTACACATATTTTATTGTTGTTGTGTGCCTCCAAGTCATTTATGACCTATGATGACCCTATCATGGGGTTTTCTTGGCAGAATTTGTTCAGAGGGGGTTTGCTATACACTTCTGAAAACAAAATCAAGAATTTTTCTGAAGAAAAATCACAAAGATGAGGTTATTTGACTGCAGCAGCCATAGCCAAAAAAGTCTACTTTGCTTCAATGAAGCAAATGTGCTTACTTGTGGCCATTTCAGCATAGTCGAAGAATGTCCCATTTCCTTATGGTCAAATGTACCTACTTACAGGATGCTTTACAGGAGGTTAAGATGGTACAGAGCTACTCACTACTGTTAACAGACAATATGAATACAAATTACATACAACAGCATTTATTCCAACAGTTGCAGCCTATGTTATTGGTATTGTGTGCCTTCAAGTTGTTTCTGGCTCACGGCGACCCTGAGGCGAACCTATCATGGAGTTTTCTTGGCAAGATTTTATTGGGGTGTTTTTTTAAAAAAATTATTTTGTTTTATTTGTTTTATTTGTTTTTAACTTTTATGTGTTTTATGTAATTTTAGATTTTTATATTATTATGTTTTTAATGTTTTTAAACTGTATTTTATATGATTTTGTGAGCTGCCTTGGGTCCCTTCTGGGAGAAAGGTGGCAAATAAATATATAAATAAATACTTGGGGGGGGGGTGTCTGCCTTTGCCTTTCTTTCAGGCTGAAAGAGTATAACTTGCCCAAGGTCACCCTGTGGGTTTCCAT
Organism: Gambelia wislizenii; assembly: GCA_030847615.1. Taxonomy (NCBI): domain Eukaryota; kingdom Metazoa; phylum Chordata; class Lepidosauria; order Squamata; family Crotaphytidae; genus Gambelia; species Gambelia wislizenii. Next base: position 77,537,000 of record JAUMIR010000006.1, on the reverse strand, counting down.
GCCTGAGTGAGCAGTGTTATCTCTCTCTGGCATTTCTTCCCAAACGAAGATTCAGGAAGGACTCATCCCGCACTTTCTGCAAGTGTGCTGATGACTGAAAAGGCCAATCCGAGATAAACAAGTCCGGTTGCAGAAAGCACAGCAAAGGGTCTCCTTGAGTGATGTTTCTGGGTTGTGATTCTTTCTGCGTTGCCGTTTCTCTTCAAGACTTGTTCGGCGTGAGTTCTCAAATAAGGCTGCAGCATTGTGGATAGTGCGTGTCCATGCCTCCCGATGTGAGGCCAGGGCGGACCATTGTGGGTGATCAATTTGGCCGAGCCTGAGATGTTGTTTCAGGGAATCCTTGTATCGCTTTTTTGGAATCCTTTTTTGTATCGCTTTTTTGGAATTCAGGGAATCCTTGTATCGCTTCTTACACAGACCCGTGGCGAGTTCACCGTAGAGTACTATTTTTGGGTGCCCTTTTATATTCCAACTCCAAAACAGTTACACCACCTGCCTCTCTAAAAAATATGTAGTTCACCTGCTGATAAGATCTGCAAGTGACATACTGATTTGTGCCATTGCATGCACCATCAACAGTTTTCAACTCTTAGTTAGGAAACATCTATGGCTCTAGTTATACCACCATAAGCAGGAATATGGTTTAGATTATTGACACTATAACTCAAAGTTACTCTATAAGATTGTCTTCTTATAAATTAGAACAGGAATCTTTTGGAGGTACTGGCATCACTAAGCCCTCACGTTCACAACAGGAAAACATCAGCTATAGCCATGCTTCTTCTTTGTTGCAAATGTAGGTTCAAGATGGGTGTTGGGCTCCTGTGTGCTTTCAAGGCCAGAAAGTTACTGCAGTCCTTGATAACTCTTTCTACTCACTGCAGCAGGAGAGGTAACTTTGGTGGGACTAGAGGCCAATTTTCTCACCTTGAAATTCCGTGAGAGCTACATGGACTGCCAAAAATGGCAACAACAACAACAAAAATGACAACAGAAAACACCCAAACTGTAGTGGTCAGATGTCCGTTTATGGTTTTGAAAAACCAGTATATTTTGTTTTGATGTGAAACAGGGCAGTGGGGGTATGTGACTGAGTTTACAGTGAATTATATTTCTAAGTCGTGCTGACACTCCAGTTTGGGTGGCTTCCTACATTTCCAGACCACCAGCCTCTGGCTGGAAAAGAAATCCACCACCAGGACTACAGAAACTCTCTTGTTCCCAAAGGAGCATATGACTACAGAAGGAGACGTAGGATTCCATGCCATCTCCTGCGTTGATCAACAGATGAGACAGCCTGGAAGGAGATGGGAAAAGTAGTAAAGAATAAATAACAAATGTGTGGACAGAATGACAAGCAAATTAATGCTCTTGATGAGGGAGCTCTGGATGTTGCTTTCTGTTTCTCCTGTGATGTGCAACATCGAACAATCAAGACAACACTTCTTTGTTAATTTTCAAAAATTATTTTTAAAGACAAGGACACTGCCGGGACAAAAGGCAATTAATTCTCCAGGATAGAAGACCAGCCACCCTTATTCCTTACTAAGAGCAATAGAAATAACTAAGCACAGCTCTCCAAGGACACAGAATCTAATCTAATCTTTCAGAAACTACTTAGCCTGCCACAGATCTTTGATCCCTAAAGGATCCTCACAAGTTAACAAAAACCACGGAATTAAGAAAGCACAGAGATAATCCTGATCTTCTAATCCTAATCAGCCTAATTTTTCTTAAATTACTCAATTTGTCTCCAGCAGAACAACATTTTAAAAATGTAAGCAACTGCTTAGAACCCTCCAGGAAAGCTTCCATGAGTGGCTGGCATGTCAGGCAGGCAGTGAATCTACTCTGGGTTCTACTCTGAACTTTGACAGAGCTGTTCAAGGTGTTGAATTCTACCTTGCATGTGGGCTCAGTACTTTGGATAGCTCATTTAAAGTTTGCACTAAAGCTCAGAACAGATTCACTGCCCCACTGACACAGAAGCCTCATGGAAGGTGCCACTGGCTCCTTCAATGAGGCAAACTCCATCACAATTGCATAATTTGTGGCTGAAAAAGGAGAACTCACCAAGCAAGAAGGATTAAAAGTGTAATGTAAGGATTACTACAAATGCTACACATGTAATATCTTACTCTCTCTCACACACATATATGCGCACAGAGTCAAGGAAAAAGTAATTGTTATTAAGCAGTATGGTCATTTGCTTCTTTTGCTTGCAACGGAATCAGAATCTTTTCTAATCATTGGTCCTACGCCTGCCTGATGTGGAAACTGTTTAAAAGAAGAAAAATTCAGAACTTTGAAACTAAGTGCAATCTGTTGTATCTTAATTAGGAATGGATGTAAAACAACCAAGCTCCCTTTAACCAATGAAATGATCCCTCACCATGTTCTTCTTTGCTTCCCCAAACACAATGGCCACAATCCTGTTTTAAACTTATGTAACTGGCTGGTTACATCAGCGGTTGGACTTTTTTACCAGCTTGTAGAAGGAGGTCTCTGAGACCTCCTTATGCAGACATTCCCTCTGATTTCACAACAGTCTACAGCCCTCCCAGAAAAATGTACAGACACAGTGACATTCTTCTCCCATTTATCTGAATGCATCTGTTTCTTTGAAATCCCACAGAATTATGCCAGTATAGCATGACACTGCACCAGCACTCAACAGGTTCTCAGCAAAGGCCACCTTCAGTCCTCAAAAATATTTTAAAATGTAAGTTATATGTCTTGTCAGAGAAGGATAAATGTTTGTATTCTCATTGTGTTGATCCCATACCCAGTTCAACAATCTGATTTTCTGCAAGAAATAAGTTTTTTAAAAAAAAAATTAAAAAGGAGCTATGCTAATGCTTCTTAAAATGGAATTCTTGCAACACCCCTCACCACAATTGTTAAATTGTATGCAAATGAGGGTGAGTGGCTGGGTGGCAAGCAGCTGACAGCAGACAGCTCTGGCCCAGAGACATCATTAGCAAGAAAACAGCATGGCATCTACAAGCACAACCATGACCATGCGCACAATCTAGCAGCACCCAGTGTTATTCTGCAAATTGCATTGACCACACAATAGCCTGTTGGTGAAGGCATCAATTCTCACCTAGCTATAATGCCACCAGTGGGGCTGACACATTTGTTATGTGCTTGTATGGACCATAAATGCTAACGGCCCCCAAATGTTGGGAGAAACAAAGAAAAGAAGAATCCAAACCACACATCTGACATCTGGAGAGGAAAGCATGAATACATAATTTTAAAATTTGCAGAAGCACTAAATGAAAACTTTTCCTAGGTCTCTATGCCCAACACCGCAAATATATTCTGATTTTAAGCCTGGATAAATTAGACAACTATGCACAACTATATTATCAGCTCAGGCAAACACTGAAGTGCTTTTCTACAACATATTCTGCATATACTAAAGCATTTTCCTCCTTTACTCTGGCAATGGAATGGTAGCTTCATTTCCCCTGACTGGCATTCTACATGTGTGATGCTCCTTAAAACAAACAGAATGTTAAGAGCTGCAGCATAACAATGCACATTGATGTGGCAAGCCACTGCAATGAGGAGATTAGTCTTTTTGAAGAAGTCAGTGAATGTTCACAAAATGTCAGTTTTAGCATTTGGATAGAAAAGGTATGGATGATTACAACAAACAGCTTTTTTGTTATCTAAATGAACTTAAAACACTTCTAGTATATAAAGTGTTATACAAGTATGCTCTGGCTAATCCTTACAACAGCCATGGGAGGCAGGTCCCTATTATACCATTTTACAGATTATGAACTGCAAAATCAGAGATAAAGGGGTAGTCTAGATGGTGAATTTGAGGAGAATTCAATTTGTCCTAATGAGATACAGTGTTGAATCGCAGTGTTGAGGGGGCCAAAACCCACAAAAACTACACTAGAACAGTCTTTGGGACTTTCCCCAAGTTTTTTAAAAAATGTGGGGGAAATGCACACTCTCACTCATTAGGACAATCAAATCACATCACTGTACATTCCTGAAGTGAATAGCTGATTGGTTGGATGGTGCAGGGGCGCAGCTTGCTTGCAAGGCAGTACCTGAAACCGCTATGTGGGATTTTTGCCATAGTGATCGTGCACTGAGGCAATGAAACAGTCTTGTTTGTTTGCTTATGTAAATGGAAGGTCGCACTCCCACGCCTTGGATTTGTTTGTTTTTTGTTTGTTTTTAAAAAAATTATGTTTGACAGCAGCAACTTGGGAAGAAGAAAAATGTGAGTAATTCACTCATGCCTGCCATCTTGATTTACAGGTATGCCTGTTTGAACAGCAAATGTGGATAGCTTTGAATATCTGTGATCTTGAAAAAAATTGTGGAAACAAATGAAAGCTGCTGCGAATTGGCATTACTGTGCACCAATCCCATTTTATTGCCTCATATAGACAAGCCCAATGTGATTTATTTCCAGTCCAGTATTTGTTTCCCCTCTTGTGTTGAGTTCTGTGTACACTCAGTACTTCTTAAATTACAACAATTAAAAGTTGTTTTTAATATTTATGTTTATATATGCATACCCACACAAATTTAAGTGGGGGAAGTGTGGCAGGTGAGGGGGCAATTTGTACTCCCACAGACCCACAGTGGACTGCACCACTCCATCACTGAACTGACCAATGGTCCTTTCACAACACTGTACAGAATTACAGCACTATGGTTCTTCTTCAATTGCCTTGGCAGCCTCCTGTGGAATCCCTGAGTTTGTGGTTTGGAGTGGCAAGGCACTAGAGTTCTCTGGCTGAAAATTCTAAATGCCCCTCCCTAAACTCCAAGAATTCCATAGGATGTTGCTGTGGCAATTAATGTGGAATCACAGTGATGTAATCATGTAGGGTGGAAGGGCCCTTGAAGTCTACTTCCAGATTTTTCTGCCAATTTTCAGCAAGTTTGGGAAGTGGGAAGAATGACAGTTCACAGCTTTGAGGCATTTCTTTCAACAACAACAAAGTTGTGAGCTTACGAAGGGGCAGGGAGCTGGCCAAATGGGGTTGCAAAAGGCCAGAAAACAGTGATTATTTTAATGGAACAGACTGAATGCTGAAGAGGTTAAAATTCCACCAGCTAGAGGAACCTGGCAAAATGTTGTTGTTGATGATGATGATGTGTGCCTTCAAGTAATATTCAAGTTAAGGTGACCCTAAGGCAGCCCTTCATAGGGCTTTCTTGGCAATATTTGTTCAGTTGGGGGGTTGCCTTTGCCATCTTCTGAGGCTGAGAATGTGTGACTTGTCCAAGGTCACCCAGTAGGTTATCCTGGCTGAACAGGGATTTGAACCCTGGTTTCCAGAGTCATTGTCCAGCACTCAAACCACTACACCACGCTGGCTCTCTAGGTATAATACTATCCTCCCATCTATCTCTTCTTGTGGCCACCACTACTATTTTACTAAATGATCTGCCATCCTTTGCCATCAGGGTTTTTTTTTTGGGGGGGGAGGTATAATGAGGCTCTGCATGGAGATATATGTACAGACTTTTTGAATGACTACCACGTCAATAATCTTATAGCACATATTCACACAAGGTTAATATCATAAAAAAAAACTAAAAGCAAGTTGTCTGTGACTAAAGGGCAGATGGTATCAATAGCAGTAGCATGCATAAAGAAAAGTAAGGTGGCTGTTTTGTCCACTGTTTTTCCATATCAAATCATTTATGAAATAACTAGCTGGCCCTGCCGTACCATACATCATTAAAAAGCTCCCCAAAACTCACCTGGTAGACCTCACACCCAGTTGCTTGGGTCCCATCTCTGCGGCAGCAGTGGCTTCCTGCCACTGCCACTGCTAGTTCACTGCCTGAGTCCTGCCGCAATAGCTAGTAACTATAGCCAATACTGTAGCATATTGTTTGGTCACTCCCAGTATGCAGATATGGCCATGAGTGGCAGGTGTGGATTGTGAGGTGGAGAGGGATTGCATCTGGGTGGTGATTTGCATGTGGGTGATGACTGGCTGAAGGAGTGACAGAAGTGTCCAGTCAGCACACTGAAAGAGGCAACATACCTAAACCCATTGTAAATAACCAGGAGGCAACATACCTACATACCTAAGGCCGTTGTGTATACCCAAAAGTTTCATATATATAGATGATACAGTCAACTCTCATTTCCTAATCCACCATTAGTTGAAAAGCCCTGGAAACTGGGGAATTAATAGTATCCTCCTAATGTGATTTTCAGTCAATAAGAAATGCACAATTGTGTAATCATGCCGCTACTTTGGAAGACACCGTGAATTTGGATAACTGTGCTTTGAGAGTATTTCAGGCACATAAGATTTTTGATTTATGATTTCTATATGCTGCTTGCTCTTTAGAAAGTTCAGAACAGCATGTATGGAACTCCCTGTGGCCTGCCATTCAGGCACAGATCCAGCCTACACCTGCTTAGCTTGACAAGTGCTACAGTACAGAACAAGCCCAGACTTTTCACTGGGCTGTTGACTTGTTCCACTTGCAAACAGCAGAAGATTCCTCTCCTCTCAGTATTTTTGTCCTTTTTCATTATGTGATACAATGTATCATCCTTTTCTTCTCACACTCCAAAATCACACCCAGATCGTAAAATAAACTGTATACCTGTAAAGACATGCTTGTTGCTTCAAAATCAATTGTTCTACCTGCAAAATGTGTGACTTACCAGCCATGACCTCCACACCAGCACCTTTTGGGGTGACGATGAGGAGGGGGACTCAAGGCAGACAGCAAGACTAAGAGCTTCTTCAAGCCCTTGGTGAGGCACCATACACAGCTGGGGAACTGCCCTGGACCTGCAGGCCACAAACAACACTGGCCTGTAACAGCAAAAGCCAGCAATTCCAGGATGGCATATTCAGACAGGGTCCCAATGTAAAATATTTCCATTACCAGCTGAACATTTGCATGCTTTCCCAACTATGTTCCTGATCACCAGCCTAGTCACTTACTCCCACGGATTTTAAGGAAAGGCTGTTTCAATTATTATTATTATTAAATCAATGTTATTACTTGATTTTGTTATATTTTGTGGTCTTTAACATTACAGTATTGTAAGCTAATCTGTGGTGTTTAAAATGAAAAATGGTATAGAAAGGGGGTAGCTACAGAGGGGCAAAATGAGGGCACTGCCCCCCAAATAAAAACTCTGCCCACCCAAATGAAATTTTCCTTCAGTCCCTAAATTTCTAGCATTGGAGAAAGTGAGACATTGATAATCATAAATAGTATTTGCTGTGTTTCAATTCCCTTGGCAACACTGCCTGCCCCCTTTTTTTGGATTCCTAATCTGTATTTCTAAATAGTAAACTGATGTTTCAAGTTACTGCAATGCTAGAAACCTGGGGACTGAAGGAAAATTTCACAGAAAGCAGAATTCCTTTTTTTTTTTAAGGGGGGCAACACACACACACCCTACAGATACATCCCTGAACAGAAATATCTTTTAAAATATCCAATAGTTCACACTTTTTCTGAAATCACTATTCTTACGGTCCAGAAGGAGATTAAACAGGAGAGGCACTATCTGCCATGGGTACCAGGGTCAAAAATAAAGTTGCCATTGCCTAGCACCAAGGGCTTCAAAATTAAAATTCACGAATCCATTTGGATTTGTTGAGGTCACTGAGAGGAATAGAGGAGGAAAAGGGGCCAATGAACAACTGTGTTTCCTGAAAGCCTCCCTCCAGGGGCATATTTGCATTTCTAGAATCTGCATGAGATATCATTGCTATAAAATAGATATGAAATACACACAGGGATTTGCCTGTTCTCCTTTACAAGTGAAACTGCGAGCAGAATTTTTTCACCATGCAGTCATTCAGATTTAACCAGGACACTGACAGCCAGATGAAACTGCTTCAAGGGCTAAGCCCAGCCCACAGACCAAAAGCTGCACCATCCCTGTAAACGGCTTGTGTATCATCATTCCTGTGATCATTCTACCTAATTGGAATGGCAAATGTGAACACAGAATGTATCTATACTGAAAAATTATGCAGTCTGATATCACTTTAATTGCCATGATTTTATCCTACAGAGTCCTGGGATTTGTAGTCTGATGCTCCACGTAGAATTACCTATGCATTCCCCTGAACTAGAGCATTAGAGTTTGCTGGCAGCAAATTCTAAGATCCTCAAAAATCAACAGATTCCAGGAGTCGAAAGGATGGCATCATGGTATTAAAGTGGTATCCACATGCTATATGTGCACAATGTGGATAGCTATGATGTGGCAGTTAGCAGCTTCTATGACTTGAGAATCTGGGAAGGAAGAGACAAGAGAAACAGTAGCAAGAACTGAAAGATTGGCCAGAAATTTAGCAATACATTTTGTGGATTACAATAGGCCCCTGTGGAGCCTTTGTGGAGTATAAAGATCACTGTGGATATACCATTGTAGACACAGAATAATAATTTATATTTCTGCAAACGTCTGGATTTCCTTTCCTCTTCCAATGTTACTTAATCTTGATGTGTTCACTTAAGTTATTTGTAGATTTATATTTGTTTTTGTTTTGATTTTATCTGTAAATATTTGATTATATTCATTTCAATACATTAATTATATGATTATCTCAAGAAGGTTTTATGTTGAGGAGCTGGATTTAACTGAAAAGTACAAATTGAATCCAAATGGATATTTGATGTGAAGCTAAGAGCAGCACATCAGTTGGGTTATGTGTTAGAAGCAATGGTAGGCAGAGTTCTGATCCACACCTGCCATGTTGATCTTACAATGTCACTCAGCATTATATGTAATATATGCCAGATTTAAGAGTCTGCAACAAACTTGTGGTCTTCTATTAACACCCCCACCAGCACATAATATAACTCAGGCACTCAAGGAGAATAATCTTCCTAAGATAGTCATTGTTAAGCAAGATAAAACTATTTTTGCTATTACCTCTGTAGCCAGGTTAGATGTACAATATATAGTTGCCACTCCACATTCACAGGGGTTAGGGATGCAGGACCCCCATGAAAGTGAAAATTCACGAATATCCCACAAAATTCATGCTACATACAACAATTCCAAACCTCAACTGCAAATATCTCCTTCAGTGTTGTTGTCCTTCTTGAGGAGAAAGAAGAGAAAGATGACACTGAAGGAGTGAAGTGGAGGCATCGTGGTGCCAAAGCGGAAAAGGGAGTAATGCACTGAGGCTGTTGCCAAGAAAGGAGACAGAGAGGAGGATGTGAGGTTTCACAGATCTAAGCCCTTTTCTAGGGCCAGATTTGGCTCCAACGATGGCTCCTCCTCCTCTTCATCCTGCAGAAAGGCCAGGCCTGGACTGCCCAACTGCCTTCTTCACCTGCCACTTGCAAAGTCTGGGAGGTCTTGGCCAAAAGAGAGTCCCATGATGTGAGTAGGGGAATGGAAGCAGCAGGAGGAGGAGAAGGAAGGAAGGAAGGCAGAGCCAGTGGCCCCTGGAAGCAGCTCCCACTACCACTCCCCATTATTACAGTACTATCACCATCATCACCAGTACCACCCAGGCTGCAAAAAATGGGAGAACAAGGCCAGCATGTATGGCATGAACTAACTGACATGGAAAGGATGGAGATAAGTGCAATGTAGCTGGTGCTAAAACTAGTGAAGCAGCCACTAGCTACATTGCTAGTTAAGCAGCAGCTACAAACTTGTGAATAATCGAATTGGTGGAAGTTAAGCCTGTGAAAGTCGAGGGCCGACTGTACTTGTGAACATGCCACTTGCCCTTCACTTATCAAGAGGCATGCCCTGAGAACCAAGATTAATATTTCTGAGCTTTGGTCTGAAGGAAGACACTTAAGAAATTAAGCACACACTTTTGAAAATGGGGAACATAATAAGAATGTAAACACATGTTTCTGGAAGTTTACTCTTTTTTTTTTTTTTGCATGATGAATAAACTCCTGGAGGCAATAACTAACTGAAGTATTAGGCAATGCAGATGTTCTGGTTGCCAAAATGTAAATGAGTCATCTTGTAATTAATTAAAATCATACAGAACTCTAGTTATCTTGTAATTTTTAACTAAAAAAAATATTCCTGAACACGGTGGGAATAATTTCTGGGGTGGGTGTTCTCAGGCTCGTGCTTGCCTGTTGTAAGAAACACAGAGGAAGGAGTGGAGACTGTTTGGTTTAAGACTCTAAACATTTAAGAAGCATTTTTAGTTTCTATATTTAGAAAAGTATCTTCCGATGTTAAAAGAGGACAGGCATTGGACAAGTTGGCCCGACTACTGATAGAATGTTGTGTGTCAGTGACCATATCTCAGAGCCAAAGAAGGGAAGAATCAGTGTATAAGTTAGAGGAATAAAATCTGAGACAGGAATGTGAGTGTGCATGTAAACCCCGCCACAACACCACCAAGCCCCCAGATGTTTGTGTTTATGCTAATGAAATAATTTTCCAGTTTCTAACATTCAGCATTATCAAATTAGTTTTCATAGCTAAGATTCTAAGCTCTAACATTAATAATTCAAATCTAAAAAAAATTCATTATTATAAGTGTCTTAGATAACTATTGTATTAATTAATTATTTGTTCATTACACTTTATGTCCAATATCTCTTCTATGGAACTTTAGGATGTATAAATGATGGTTTCCAGGTGGACTTTCCATGCAATTATTAGCCTGTTTGGCATCTGCCAGGTTACTCTACCTTGTACTTGCAGACCATATTCTAGGCATGTTATTGTTATGTGCCTTCATGGAGTTTTCTGCACAAGGTTTGGGGGGGGGCTGCCTTTGCCTTTATCTGAGGCTGAGAGTGTGTGACTTGCCCAATGTCACCCAGTGAGTTTCCATGGCTGAGCAGGGATTTGAACCCTGTTCCAGAGTCCTAGTCCAATACTCAAATCACTATACCACACTAGAATAAAATCACATGAAAGTAGTTCTAAACCAGGCCTACACAACATATACAGCCCTGGCCATATACATCTAAGGCATTCATATGCTATGGCTTGTCAGGCATACGTACAGTGCCAGTTGCTTGATAACCATTTTGTATCTCTACCACTGCAAGGTACAAAATATATCATGGCTCATATATCACGCATTGCCTACAGCCACTACACTGTGCAAACCTTTTCAAAATTATCCAGAGTTGTCATCTGCTCAATAATTGAGATTTTACAATGAGACTAATGCTGGAACAATTAGGTACCAATATAAATTGTGGATATAAAATACCATGGAGGCAAAGGAAAACCAGCTTCACTCCCAGGTATCCTTCTTTACATAAACCTGTTACATTAAAATAGTTTCCCCTAATATAACAGACCCCTTCTGAACTTGCAAGGATCTCTCACACATATATTAACTTCAGTTGTTAAGTACAGTACTACCCCCAGTATCCATGACGGATACATTCTCAGACTTCCGTGGATACTGGAAACCATGGATAATAGCGAACCCTACTAAAATGAATTGCTTCTGGTCCAGGCATACCAGAGAGTCACAGGACACCTCTCTAGGCATCTTCTAGGTTGGTGTTTCTCTACCAGGGCTCCCTGGAATCCTAGGGTTCCCCAAGAGGTTGCTAGGGGTTCCTCAAGAGATTGCGATTGTGGGGGAAAGCAATAGCAGTATATAGAATAATGTTTATACAGGGGTTCCCTGAGACCTGACAATTATTTCAAGGGTTCCTCCAGGATAAAAAGGTTGAGAAAGGCTGTTCTAGACCTTTAATGTGACTCTATGGTTAGCTTCCAGCAGAAGCATACCTCTCCATTGACGCCCCTTGTGTGAGAGAGAGGCTTGCGTACCCTAATGATTTTTTGACCTATGTTGGCGGTGGAATAATAGCCACCAGTAGGGTCTCCCATGCCAGAGAGGTCAAAACTGAAGGGTCTGACAAAGAGTGTCAAAGGGCAGGATGGGCTCTCTAGCCTTATGGCAACCATCCTAGGAGAAGGAAAACTCTAATCCCAAACCTGGGCAGATGGTGCTCATCAACCCTGTAAGGTCAGCCATCTAAGAGAAGGAAACTCTAATCAAACCTACGACCTGAGGACCTAGCTGCTACCATCCATGCTTGCAAGGCCACAGCAGATGAACCTTTGGTTTAAAGGGTGAGGCCAGTTCTGTGCACGCTGTGCTCCACCAGAAAAATCCATTGCACAGGCTCGAAGGATAAATCCAATTCCAAAAAAGCCCTGTAGCGATAGGTGAGGGACGAAACAGCAGGTGTAAAGATGCACTGGAAGCTGCAGACCCAACCCAGCATGCAGGCGGTTCAGGACTTTGGTCACTTGAGGCTGACCCAGGAGATGACAGTCTTGTTCGGCAGCATCCTGAATGACCAAGCAGCCTTTTTTAAGGAGAGCACTGCTTGCTCCATATGGAGAGGGGCCTAGAAAAGGTGGCCTAATGAAAGCTCATCCCCATCTACCTGGTTGGCTAACCATGGCCAACGGACATCTTCTGATCCGGTCAAACCAAGGCAAAGAAACAAAGGCACACACCAGCCTCCAAAGGTGTAAATAAACTGACGTTTGCATGCTGGAACATCAGAATCATGTGAGACTCCGCAGATAGTGGATGGCCTGAGCATCGTTCTGCTCTATTAGCCCATGAACTATCACAACTTAATATTGACATTGCTGCTCTTAGTGAAATTCATCTCCATGAGGAAGGCAGCCTTAAAGAACATGGCGCCGGCTACACATTCTACTGGTCTGGCAAACCCAAAACCGAAAAATATATTTCAGGAGTAGGCTTCATGATTAAAAACTCCACTGCCTCCAAACTCGAAACCTTGCCAACAGGACACTCTGATCACATTATTTCCTTATGTCTCCCACATGTTGTTCTCCTTAGTATATATGCCCCAACTATGCAAGCCGACCCTGTCGAGAAAGACAAATTCTACACAGACCTATGCCACCTCATACAAAAAGTCCCTGTAGAAGTTAAAATTATTATCCTTGGTGACTTCAATGCCAGAGTAGGAAAGAACTCCGAAGCCTGGAAAGGAGTCATAGGCAAGCATGGTGTTGGAAATTGCAATGATAACAGACACCTCTTGCTAGAATTCTGTGCAGAACAACAGACGACTATTACAAACACTATCTTTCAGCAGAAAGATAGCTTGAAGACAACCTGGATGCATCTCCAATCCAAACATTGGCACCTCATTGACTATGTTCTAGTCCGCCAGAGAAACATTCGCAATGTCCATCACACTTGAGCGATGCCCAGAGCAGAATGCCCAAAATATCAACATCTCGTAAGATGTAAACTAAATCTTCACCTTAAGTTCAAACCTAAGAGGGGTGGTATGCAGAACAAGTGGTGGATCAATATAGAAGAAAACACACAACACTGTGATGATCTGGGTGATCATAGAGGATTTTATGAAGCCCTTAAAGCAGTGTTTGGACCTACTTATCAGGTCCAAAGCTCCTTATACAGTACAGATGGTCAAACATTAATTACTGATAAAGCCTCCATTCTGAATCGATGGGCTGAACATTTTCAAAGTCTCTTTAGTGCCAATCAAGTAGTCCAAGGCTCAGCTATCCAACATATGATACAAAAACCGATGAAAAATGAATTGGACATAGCTCCCACTTTGGAAGAGACCCTTAAGGCCATACAGCAGATGAAAAACGGCAAGGCAGCTGGGATTGATGGAATCCCACCTAAAGTTTGGAAACACGGAGGTCATGTACTAGACAATAAATTCCACAAACTCCATGTGAATTGCTAGGGAAAAGGCGAACTGCCATCAGATCTCTGAGATGCAGTCATCATCACCCTGTACAAGAAAAAAGGAGCAAAATCTGATTGCTCAAACTATTGAGGCATAACACTGCTCTCTATTGCTGGAAAAATCCTTGCAAGGATACTCCTGAACAGACTGGTTCCTGCTTGTGATGCACCAGTAAACCCACTCACATTCGCTCAAAAAGAAAATCTTTATTCAGCAAGGCAGTGTAGTTCTAGTAACATAGCAAAGTTAGTTCTGAGGCAAACACTCAGAATACACAACAGATAACCCTTGGGCTGTGCGAGGGGGGAGAATAAAAGGGAGGGGTGAGAGGGAGTGAGATTGGGGACCACATGGCCACAGCCATAAAGTTACAGGGGAAAGAAAATAGCAAAGAGAAAACATCCAAACATTCTCAGGCTGTATTCCTGGAGGGAGAGGCCCCGGGGGGGGGGGAAATCAGCCCAAGAACCAAACTCATGTCAGGCCTGCACTGGATTCAACTCTAACTCCCAAAATCCAGGGGGAATATGACACTGCTATTGCAGAAGAACTTCTTCCTGAAAGCCAATGTGGCTTCAGAGCCAATAGGAGTACTACAGATATGGTATTTGCCCTTAGACAATTGCAAGAGAAATGTGGAGAGCAGAACAAGGGTCTCTATGTAACATTTGTTGACCTCACCAAAGCTTTCAACACTGTGAGTAGAAAAGGTCTGTGGCAGATCCTGGAAAGACTAGGATGTCCCTCACCAAATTCCTTAAAATGATTATCTTGCTAGACGAGGGCCAGCACGGTCAAGTCAGATATGGCGATGCTTTTTCGGAGCCCTTTCTAATAACTAATGGAGTGAAGCAAAGTTGTGTTCTTGCTCCAACTTTATATACAATATTTTTTCAAAATCTTTATTTCTTCAGCATGATGCTCCAAAGGCCCATGGCAGAGCTTGAAGAAGAAGATGGCATCTATATACGTTACCGTATTGATAGTAGCTTGTTTAACATAAGCCATCTGAGGGCTCGCACTAAGACTCTAAACTATCTAGTTTGTGGGCTGCTCTTCGGTGATGCTGCTGCCCTTGTTGCCAACACAGAAGCAGCTCTGCAGCGCCTAACATCCTGCTTCGTAACAGCTGCAGTGCTGTTTGGGCTGGAAGTAAACCTGAAGAAAACGGAAGTTCTTTACCAGCCTGCACCACAGGATGAACACCATCATCCCCACATTGCCGTAGGCAAATCTGTGCTCAAGTCCGTTCAGCAGTTCACCTATCTGGGAAGCATCATCTCCTCAGATGCCATGATTGACAAAGAGGTCGATCACAGATTAGCAAAGGCATATAGCGCATTTGGAAGACTTTACAAAAGAGTCTGGAGTAATAAACACCTGAGGCGAAGCATAAAAATCAGTGTGTATAGAGCCATTGTACTGTCTATTCTCCTTTACGGGTCTGAAACATGGGTTACCTATCACCAACACTTATGACTCCTCAAATGCTTTCATCAGCGCTGTATACGCACAATCCTAAATATATGCTGGACTAACTATGTGATGAATGCTGCTGTTCTTGAGCAAGCAGGGATCACCAGCATTGAGGCCATGATATTGAGAACACAGCTGCGCTGGGCAGGGCACGTTTCTAGGATGGAGGATCATTGCCTCCCAAAAATAGTACTCTACAGTGAACTCGCCACGGGTCAGCATAAGAGGGGCGCTCCAAAAAAGCGATACAAGGATTCCCTGAAACAACATCTCAGGCTTGGCCAAATTGATCACCAACAATGGTCCGCCATGGCCTCACATCAGGAGGCATGGAGATACATTATCCACAATGCTGCAGCCTTGTTTGAGAACTCACACCGAACAAGTCTTGAAGAAAAACGACAATGCAGAAAGAATCACAGCCCGGAAACATCACCCAAGGAGACCTTCTGCTGTGCTTTCTTCAACCGGACCTCTTTATCTCAGATTGGCCTTTTTAGTCATCAGCGCGCTTGCAGAAAGTGCGGGATGAGTCCTTCCTGAATCTTCCTTTGCAAAGAAAAGCCAGAGGGAGAGATGGTTAGCTTCCAGAAGAAGCATACCATAGAAGATGCCGAGAGGACATACCGTATATTCCGGCATATAAGACGACTGGGCGTATAAGACCCCCCCCCCAATTTCCAGCCAAAAATTTAGGCTTAGGCATATACTCGCCATATAAGACTACCACCACCCCCAATTTGGCTGGCTGGCTGACTGGCTGGGGGAGCCTTGCCAGCTTATCCTCTTTGTTTCCCAACTCATGAGGATCTCCACATGAGTTGGGAAAGCGAACAGGATCAGCTGGCAGGGCTCCCCCATACAGCCAGCCACAAAATTCGCCCCTCTCTTCAACCTTCCAGTCAAACTTGACTTCAAAGTGGAGGAAAGGGGCGAAAATGCCCAGTTTGCCTCAGCAGCCCCCTTCCCTCCGTCTTGGCTCTTCCAAAGGGAACCAAGGCGGGGGAAGCGGGGGTCGCCGCGGCAAACCCCTAGATTCGCCCCCTCTCCCCAACTTGAAGGAAGGTGGGGAGAAGGGGTGAAGATGCCCCCTTTGGCTCCGCAGCCCCGATCCCTCCTTCTGGGCTCCCTTCCAATGGGTGCCCAGAAGGAGGACACGGGGCCATGGAGCCAAACCCCAGGATTTGCCCCCTCTCCCCACCTTCAAGGAAGAGGGAGCGAATCTAGGGGTTTAACTCCACAGCCCCGATGCCTCCTTCTGGGCTCCCTTTGCAAGGGAGCCCAGAAGAAGGCATCGGGGCTGCAGGGTTAAACGGGCCCCCTTTGGCTGCACAGCCCCGATCCCAGGAGGAGGATGCGGAGGCTGTGCAGCCAAACCCGGGATTATCCCCCACTCCCCACCTTCAAGGAAGGTGGGCAGAAGGGGCGAACATGCCCCTTTTGGCCGCACAGCCCCGATCCCTCCTTCTGGGCTCCCTCCTCCCGCGATTCCCCAACCCACGAGGAAGCTCCCCAACATCCTTGTGGGTTGGGGAATGCGGGATGGCCAGCTGGCTAGGGGGGCTGGAGGGAGGGGGCTTCAGGGAGGGTGGAAGGGTGGCTGGAGGGAGGGGGCTTCGCAGCCAGCCACCCACCCCCTCCCTAAAGCCGCGATCTCAAGTGGGATCATGGATTTGGGAAGGGGGTGGGTGGATGGACGGAGGGTGCTGGAGGGAGGGTAGATGGGTGGCTAGGGGGAGGGGCTTTGCAACCACCCCCCTCCCGGAAGCCGCGATCTCCAGTGGGAGTGCGGTTTTGGGGAAGGAGTGGATGGATGGAGGGTACTGGAGGGAGGGTAGACGGGTGGCTGGGGGAGGGGCTTCGCAGCCAACCCCCCACCCCGCAAGTTGGATCGTGGATTTGGGAAGGGGGGTGGCTGCAGGGAGGGCACTGGAGGGAGGGTGGATGGGTGGCTGGAGGGAGGGGACTTCGCAGCCACCCCTCCTCCCCGAAGCCGCGATCTCAAGTTGGATTGCGGCTTTGGGGAGGGGGTGGCTGGAGGGAGGGTGAATGGGTGGCTGGGGGGAGGGGGCTTTGCAGCCACCCCCCCTCCCCAAAGCCACAATCTCCAGTGGGATCCCGGCTTTGGGGATGGATGGACGAAGGGTGCTGGACGAAGGGTGCTGGCGGGAGGGTAGACGAGTAGCTGGGGGGAGGGGGATTCTCTGTCACCCACCCGCCCCCCAAAGCCACTATCTCAAGTGGGATTGCGGTTTGGGGGAGGGGGCTGGCTGGAGGGAGGGTGGACGGGTGGCTGGAGGGAGGGGGCTTCGCAGCCAACCACCCCTCCCCAAAGCCGTGATCTCCAGTGGGATCCTGGCTTTGGGGAGGGGGGGTGGATGGACGGAGGGTGCTGGAGGGAGGGTAGATGGGTGGCTGGCGGGAGGGGGCTTCGCAGCCACCCCCTCCCCAAAGCCGTGATCTCCAGTGGGATCCCGGCTTTGGGGAGGGGGGTGGATGGACGAAGGGTGCTGGAGGGAGGGTAGATGGGTGGCTGGGGGGAGGGGGCTTCGTAGCCACCCCCCTCCCTGAAGCCGTGATCTCAAGTGGGATCCCAGCTTTGGGAAGGGGGGTGGATGGATGGAGGGTGCTGGAGGGAGTGTAGATGGGTGGCTGGGGGGAGGGGGCTTCGCAGCCACCCCCCCAAAGCTGCGATCTCCAGTGGGATCCTGGCTTTGGGGAGGGGGGTGGATGGACGGAGGGTGCTGGAGGGAGGTAGACGGGTGGCTGGGGAGAGGGGGCTTCGTAGCCACCCCCCCTCCCCGAAGCCATGATCTGAAGTGGGATTGTGGCTTTCGGGAGGGGGTGGATGGACGGGGGGATGGAGGGAAGTTAGACAGGTGGCTGGGGGGAAGGGCTTCGCAGCCACCACCCCTCCCCAAAGCCAGGATCTCCAGTGGGAGCGCGGCTTTGGGGAGGGGGGGTGGATGGACGGAGAGTGCTGGAGGGAGGGTAGATGGGTGGCTGGGGGGAGGGGCTTCGCAGCTACCCCCCTCCCCGAAGCCACTATCTCCAGTGGGTTCCCAGCTTTGGGGAGCGGGGGTGGCTGAAGGGAGGGTGTACGGTTGGCTGGGGGGAGGGGCGAATCCCGGGGTTTGGCTCCACGGCCCCACGTCCTCCTTCTGGGCTCCCTGAAGGGCAGGCAGGCAGGCAGGCAGGCGAAGCAAAGTATATCCGGTGTATAAGACGACTGTCGATTTTGGAGGGCACTTTTGAGTGCTCAAAAGTCGTCTTATACGCCGGAATATACGGTATTTCTAAATGCAGGTAAGTGAAACTGTAGGTATGGATTCCCTGGATACGAGAGGTCATACTGTACAGAGAAGGCCTGTCCCTGTGGCTAATTCATGGCTCTAATTCCAATAAACTGTTGTCTACATACTTTATTATCTATTAACACCCTGTCTTTTAGATGTTACTGACTAGATTGCACTACTAGAAAGCCCACATAGTTTCCAGCTATAAGATTCAAGCAGACCTGTTTGTTTGTTTGTCTGCCACCTAACTCCCAGAGTGAGACCCAAGGTGGCTCACACAGACAGTCAATTAAAAACATTCACAATGAAATTTAAAAACAATTAAAGTCGCCATATAAAAGTATGAAATTATTTAAAAAATAAAAGTTTTAAAAGATAAATAAAATATCTCAATAGAAAGCTCCCCTGCTTACAGATTAAAGGCCTGCTTGAACAGAAATGTCTTTGTCTGCCAGTGAAAGGAATGCAGGTATAGGGGACAAGCCTAGTCTTCCTGCAGAAGAGTGTTTCAGAGAGGCTGGGAACAGCCACTGAGAAAGCTGTCTCTCATGTTCTCACCAAGTGAGCCTGTGATGGCAGTTCCAAGAGAAAGCCTTCCCCTCTGGGTCTTAGAACTCTGGCAAGTTCTTAAGGTGGTTCAGATAGTCTGTACCTAAGCTGTATAGGGCTTTATAGGTCATAACCAGCACTTTGAACTGTGCCTGGAAACAAACCTTTCAGGGTTTTAGCATTTTTCTCAGAGCTCTCAGGAAAGTGACTTCAAGTCAAAATACAGAACTACATATAAAGGAGCCACTGTGATGTACGACATAGCATTTTGAGTGTTGGACTACAGTTCTGAAGGCCAGGGTTCGAATCCCTGGTCCAGCATGAAAACCCACTGGGTGACCTTGGGCAAGTCACACACTCTCAGCCTCAGAAAACCCTGTAATAGGTTCACCTTAGGGTTGCCATAAGTTGGAAATGATTTGAAGGCGCACAACAACAGATATCAAGAAAATGATATGAATTACAATCTATTAAAGGGGCACCCATCAATGGTACTACCTTTCCATGGTGGTGGAACTGCATGCTCCTGTGAGTAAAAATGCTATGCTGATGGCAGCAGAGCTGCTGGTAGAGTCTCACATGTCAGACAGGCTTTTGCTGAGGAGCCAGACTAAATGTCTTAAACAGCTACCAGTCAGCAGCAGTAGAGGAGGTTGACACTGGCAGAGGATCTCTCAGAGACAATGGCAATGGCACCATAGATAATCTTTGTTAGTACTGTGCAGAGGGAGGCGTGGTAAACCTCCTTTTGAAGATCTTTTACCAGGAAAATCCTATGGTGAGACAATTCAAAATAAAACAAGACATAGCACAGAAGATGACACTCATATATCGGCTGGCACTCAACAAGCTACTGGGATACAGCAGAGGACAACTTCGAGCAACACTGTGGCTAATGACACAACTGGACTCAAGCTGAAAGAATGTCCAGCTGTTGACATTCTCAGAAGTGAAAGAAAATAACAAAGCTGCACAACATCTGAGCAGGGTTTTTGATAATAGGGTGACTTGGAGGTCTCCATTCATGTGGTCCCTTAAGTTGAAGTCAACTTGATGGCAGTTAACAACAACAACAACTGAGGGGTATAGGACTGAGTTGCCAAAAAGAAGAAGTCCACCATAGTAAGCCTCAAATCTCTGTTGTGTTCTTATGTGCCTTAAAGTAATATCTGACTAATGGTGACCCCCTAAGGCAGACCTATCATGAGGTATTCTTGACAAGATTTCTTCAGAGGGGTGCTGCCCTTGCTTTCTTCTGAGACTGAGAGACTGTGACTTGCCCAAAGTCATCCAATGGGTTTCCATGGCCAAGCGAGGATTCAACCCTTGGTCTCCAAAGTTGTATCCCAATGCTCAAACCACTACATCACAATGCTTATAAAAATTATTGTTCAGCTAATAACTGGAAGGTATTTGATATACTCATGACCCCTTTAATGAGTTTTACAAATAAACTACTTCAAATAAAAACTGCTACATATACAGAAAGAAGTGCTGAAAAACTGACTCGTTTCTTGTCAATTTTGATTAAACTATTATCCCACAGTACTTTATTCAGGCTTGTCAAAGAAGGCTATCCTTCATCAATCTGGTGAGGTTCTAAGCAGTTATGATTCAAAAGTTATTAAGATATCCTGCCCCATTAAAGCCTAAAGCAAGCAACTGCTGGCAAAGTTATGTCACTGACGTCGAGTTTCATTCTGAACCTAGAAAACTACTTGTAAACCAATGTTTTCAACTGATTCTATTTCAGAGGAATCAAGTACATTCAGTGTACAAGGGTTACTCCTTTAGTTATGGATATGACTTCAGAGTGATCTGTGTATGTAGAGATAAGAGGACTGTGGAACTACTTCTTACATGATAAGCATACCCAATTCAGTTCTCTTGTCAAATGTTCTAACAGTGGGAGAGGAACAGCAGGAAACTGTTAGCTGGGACAACTGCAAGACAGAATTCTGAAGGCTCAGAGAGTCACTCTACTTGACAGACATTTCAGTAAAGAAGGAAGGGAGGAAATTTTTTAAAAAGTTATGCTAGAATTTTGTGCAGGCTTTCTCAAAACTAGGCCTCTCTGAACATATCTAGGGATATATCTACAGTTGTCCCTTCATATTCACTGGGGTTTGGCTCCAGGACCCCCCATGGATACCAAAATCCATGAATACTCAAGTCCCATTATATGCAGTGGCATAGCAAAATGGTGTCTCTTATATACGATGGTAAAATCAAGGTTTGCTTTCTGGATTATTATATTTTAAAGAATACTTTTAAACCGTGAATACTTAAAACTGTGGATACCAAATCCGTGAATACGGAGGGGCGACTGTATTTATTTGCACACAACTACCCAGTTAATGACTTGGGTTTTTTTTCATCTGCTTTGTGAAGAGTGTAATAACAAATATCTTTTTCAAAAATCAAGAAATTCCATGATCAAGAAACCTCATGCTCCATTTAAAAAACAAACAAATAGCAAACAGGAAACAAAGGCTGGTGCCTGAACAGATGCTCCCCATGATAAGGAATCATGTCATATAATATTACTAGCAGTGCTTGCATCCACACACCCTCACTTTTCCTTGATTCTTCAGGGAGATGGAGTGCATAAGACCAACAAAGAGGCCCCATCTTGTCCTGGTTCGGTATTATTGTATATTCTACAGAGCCATACTTGTGACACTAGAAGAATATTCCTGTGAGTTGGCCCATGCTTGTTTGTTGATGGTGTATCAGAAGCTCCCTTTCCGTAAGATTCTAAACTTTAATGGGAAAACTCAATTTTTCTCACAAATACCCCTGTACTTTGTGTAAGGCCTGAACAAAATGGATGAGTATTAAGAGCATTGCTGACAGGAGCACAAAGAAAATGCAAGGGCAGCCAATCACCTTATGTCATCCTGTCACTTCATAATTGTCACAAGGTATACTTTTGTAAGTTGCTTGCACATTGTTCCCTTGTGAAGCAGAACACACAGGCCCTGAAGAACAAATTGTTCTGCAAGCCAAGTTACACGTTACTAAATATACTTAGCAACAAAATGCCCACTGTGGTATGATTAACGGAAGGATCATTTTAAACCCCTATGTTTCCTATTTTCAGTCATCAAATCCCACTTCTGTTATTATCACTCAGCCCTTATTGTTCTTCTTATTACTACTACTACTACTACTATTATCAAGAACCTTGATGACAGGAGTGAACTTATCAAATAGCTGTATTAAAAGAGAGAAACCACCACCCCCCATAAGAGATGGCTCGGTATGTTATACCATGCTTAGGATTTTTTAAATTTTTAGTATGCCTATAAGGCCTTTCAAGGCAAAGCCTCTTCAGAGTGGTTCACTAAGTTAAAAGTTAAACCAGATCTTTAAACACCATTTAAAACAAAGAGTGAGGGGAGGCAGGCATAAATCCCATGGAAGGACACTCTATAAGATGGGGAGACAGTAGAAAAGGTCCTGTCTCTCGTGACTGACAACCTAATAGACAGTCCCAGCAGGCATGTGAACTAGGCCTTGAAACTCTGGACCGAACCCACATTCTAGTCAACTTGCCTGAAAAGCTAGCATTTTGGCACCATTGGTGTTGCCCCTTACAAAGCTGCAAAGGTGGGATAAACTGCACATATTTAAAATCCCTGGTCAATGCAACTGCTACATGTTATAGGTAGTCAGTTATTAGAACCAAGAATGGTTGCTTGGGCCAGAGGACATGGACTGAAATCCTTATTCCTATGGGGAAGAACCCATGTTGGGTAGAGCACATGTTTTAGATGCGAAAGGTTCTAAGTTCAGTAATCTTCAGTAGCAGGTGATGGAAAGGCCTCTCACTGAGACCCTGAAGGACTTCTGCAACTCCAGTCAGAGGAAACAGTACTGGCTTAGAAGTACAAATAGTATAATCTGGTATAAGGCCGCTCCTATGTTCACAATTTCTGGGCTACTCAGTCTAATTTATCCCAAAGGTTGATTAGGAGAATACAAACTAATTCCCACGTGTACCAGCCTGAGCATCTTAGACAAGGCAAAGGTATTTGATGAATAAATAAGAAAATGGATGGATAGAGCATATTCTACATATTTCCTGAAATATTTCTTTTATTCAGGATGCAATCTACTTTTTCCCTATTATTTCTTTTGTATGCTACCTTCCTCCTAGAGTGGGACCAAAGGAACCTCACAAAAAGAATCAATTAAAACCTAGTAACATTTAAAAGACAATTTAAAATCATCACATCAAAACAGTATAAAATCATTGAAAGGGCATACAAAAGTTTGAAAACCACACATTAAAAGCCTGCTTAAACTGAAAGAAAAACAAGTGAAAGGGGAGTAAGGAGGGGGCCAGCCTAGGCTCCCATAGAAGAGAATTCCAAGGGACAGGAGCAGCCACTGAGAAGGCTCTCTCCAATGTCTTCACCAAACAGACAAGCAATGGTGGTGGGACCAAGCAAAAGCCCTCTCCTATGGATCTTAAAACTCTGGCAGGTTCCTATGGGGAGATACGAGATAGTCTGGACCTAAGTCATATAGGGCCATGTAGGTCATTACTAGCACTTTGAATAGTACCCAGAAACAAACTGGTAGCCAGTAAGCTACTCCCTGTTTTAATAAGGGAGTTATAGCCTACATGTAATTAGCCTCAGACTGCATTCTGGTTGCAGTGTTTTGCACCTGCTGAAATTTCCAAACAGTTTCCAAAGGCAGCCTCACATAGAGTGTGTTACAGTAGTCCAAACAGGATGCAATCAAGTCATGTGATCTGGCTTCTCAAGGAACAGGCACAGCTGGCACGCTAGTCTTACATGTGGCAAATGCACTCTTGGCTGCCACTGAGACCTGAGTATCCAGGTTCAGGTTTAAGTCCAGAACATCCATGCTGCAAGCCTAAGATTTCAGGGGAAATGTAACTCCATCCAACACAGGGTGGAGTCTCTATTCTCTGATCTGCCTTTTGACTGACCAGAAGCACCTCAGTCTTGTCTTGATCAAGTTTCAATTTGTCTTCCCCCATCCACTCCATTACTGACAACAGACATTGGTTCAGAACTGATACAGGTTCCTTGGAATAAGATGGGAAGAAGTGGTAGAGTTGGGTGTCATCAGCATATTAGTGACACCAAACTGCGAAACTCCAGATGACCAGAGCTAAACTAACCAAGGGCCCTTTCACACTACACAATTATAGTGCTTTAACTGCCCTGGCTCCATACTACGGAACCTTGGGATTTGCAGTTTGAGGAGGGGTGTTCTAGAATTCTTAACAAGAGTGCTCTAGTGCCTCCCCAAACTATAAATCCCACAATTAGATGTTGATATGGCAGGTAAAGTGGAACACAGAGCAATAATTGTATAGTGTGAAATGACCCTGAAGTCCAATTTCCTAGAAGAGGAAGGAGAAATTTCCTGCACAGCAAATAGCATGAGAAGGCTCTCTCCCATGTCTTCACCAAATAGACCAGCAATGGTGGTGGGACCAAGAGAAAGAAGGACAGTACAGCAATGCCTGAGTTCTGAAAAAGATACAAGCAAGCATAGATCTGTTGAACTGCTGCAATATGGATGAAAAAGCCGACGTCCATAATTCTAGGCTTCATCAACAGGAGTATAGTGTCCAGATCAAGGGAAGCAGTGGTGCCACTCTATTTTGCTTTGGTCAGACCATGCCTAGAATATTGTTTTCTACAATTTTGGGCAGCACAGTTCAAGAAGGATCTTGACAAGCTGGAACATGTCCAGAAGAGTGACCGAGATGATCAAAGGTCTGGAAACCAAGCCCGATGAGGAACAACTTCAGGACCTGGGTGTGTTTAACTTGGAGAAGAGAAGATGGAGAGGTGACGTAATAGCTATCTTTAAATATCTGAAGGGATGTCATGTAGAAGATGTAGAGAGCTTGTGAAGTCGAAGGATTTCACGGCCGGCATCCATAGATTTTCCTTGGGATTTTCCCGGGCTGTGAGGCCATGTTCTGGAATAGTTTCTTTCTGACGTTTTGCCTGCATCTGTGGCTGGCATCTTCAGAGAATGGTTGGGTAGGAGTGTGTGTGGAGTTTATATGCTGTGAACCCCTGTTGGGGAGAATATGTAAATTTGTGTAATTGAATGGTCAGTTTCTGGGTATAGAAATGCAAGGCTCGTTAATATCTGTTTGGCTAATGGTTGGCTGATGGGCCATTATCTGCTGGGAATCCCCCTGTCCCTGGGTGGAATTCTTTTGTAAGTGTTGAGTTTTGATTCTATTGTATTTCAAAACTGGGAGCCAGATTTTGTTTACTTTTAAGGTTTCTTCTTTCCTGTTGAAGTTGTCCAGATGTTTGTGGCTTTCAATAGCTTCTCTGTGCATTCTGACATGATAGTTGTTGGCCTGGTCTAGAATTTCTGTGTTTTCAAATAGCATTTTGTGTCCAGGTTGGTTTATAACATGTTCTGCTACAGCTGATTTTTCTGGCTGGCCCAATCTGCAGTGTCTCTCATGTTCCTTGATTCGTGTTTGCACACTGCGTTTAGTGGTTCCTAAGTAAACTTGTCCACAGCTGCATGGTATGTGGTTAAACAGGGGTTCACAGCATATAAACTCCACATACACTCCTACCCAACCATTCTTTGAAGATGCCAGCCACAGATGCAGGCGAAACATCAGCAAGAAACTATTCCAGAACATGGCCTCACAGCCCGGAAAAAATCCAAGGAAAATCTGTAGAGAGCTTGTTTCTTTGCTGAGCCAGAGACTAGAATACAGACTAATAGATTCAAATTACAAGAAAAGAGATTCCACTTAACAATTAGGAGGAACTCCTTAATGGCAAGAGCTGTTCAACAGTGAGGGTGGTTGTAGGAGTAATGAGTCTAAAAAATAAAATTGTATTAAAAAATTCCAGGACCTAGTCCTTTTAAAAAGCAACAAGAATTATCTTATTAAAAAAGGAGTTAAAAAACATCATTCATGCAGAGTGCACTTAAGAATGCTAAGACTGAAAGCTCAATTAACATTTAAAAGAAAAGTGTGTTCAGAGGTCTGGGATCACCCAGTTAAATTAGACTCATTACAAAACAAAGGAGTCAGTTGAAAATGCAAATCAAAAGTCTACTGAAGGTATATCAATCTCAATCTACATACTAAAACAAACTTTAAAAAAAGAGGTTCCTAACTAACTAATGGTATTTAGGGTAGGAAAAAACTCACCCAGCCTACAGTAGAAGACTGCATGGTAAAGCATCATTGCATGGTTACAGGAAAGATGGTTTAAGATGTCTAAAGATGGAGTAAGATGGCTTAAGATGAAGATGGCTCCAGCCTCATGGAGACTCAAACTTAAAAAGAGCTTACACAAAGCGATAAAATTTAAATTAGGTCATGTGTGGAATGACCCAGCACTCCAGTTGGCTGGAAGTGCCCAGTGAAATAAGAGAAAGGGAACTTGGGAGAACAAAAGGCATGCAGGGAAAAACCCTAGACTTATCGTAGGATGTGAATGAGGTACACAAGATTGCTTTTACATTACAATGATTATTTCCCCACATACTACAGTGGTGGACTCTCCTTCTTTGGAGGCCTTCAAACAGAGGATGGATGGACCTCTCTAAGGAGTGCATCAGCTGAGGATTCCAGCACCAAACGGCCCTTGCTTTCCCTTCCAACTGTACGATTCTAGGTGGGGAAGAGCATTATTCGTTAGCTAATCAGATGCTTGTTAACCTTTTCCTATATACATCTCTTCTCTCTGGCTCTCTTTCTAACCTCTTCAGCTGAATGGAGCATGTCAAATATAAAAAGAGCAGCAATATTTTGGTACAAAAACAACACAGGTACAGATTAAATAGCACCCCCCTCACCCAGAACAAACAATGAAATCATCCATCAATAGAACACACTTCACTGAGGAGCGACATGCATCAAAAGAAAGAAAGAAAGAAAGAAAGAAAGAAAGAAAGAAAGAAAGAAAGAAAGAACAGTTCTAGGCATAAGGAAGTTACTGAGAGAATAAGAGTTTGACTACACTTACGAAACCAACATTTAAGAAAAGCTTAACTGGAAAGTCCTACAAATGGCCTCTATAACATACAGTTCATTACAAAGGGCCAAGAAGGAAACCACTATTAAATTTCCTGAAGTTTCTGGCAAATCAAGAAGAGTGAAAGAGAAATTAATAAAGATGTGCTTTTTATTCCCATTTTTAATCGTATTAATATAAATGTAAATTAGTTCTGAAATGAGTCAGTACAAGGAATAATAGTATGATCAAAGTGCATTAACTGTAAGTTTTAATGCTGTAACACAATGCCAAAAAAAAAAAAAAAACTGGCGGGGGGGAGCTGTTGCCATACAGCTCTTTTTAGGATTTCTTTACATCTATTTGCATTGGTAGAAATAACCTGGTGTGGTGAGAATAATTCAAATAATCCCAGTGCTCTAATTTTCAATGCTATACAGTGTTGTCTAGGCAACTCTTTTACATTCTGTGCTGCACATATGCTGGTACACAACCTTCTACCTGGCATGTTCTAGATATATTGGACTCCAGCTCCCATAATCCATAACCAATGGTCAATACATATACTGGGTGATGAGAGCTATAGACCAATGCAGCTGGAAGGTGCCAAGTTGTGAAAGCTGTTCTATATTTTATAGTTTCGCCTACATTTATATTTCCTAAACTTTTGATATATGGATTGTAGAGCAGTGGTAGTGGTGGAAAGAAGCTGGATTCAAATTGAAGACACACTTTGTTATTACCACTTGCTACAACTAAAAATGGCAGTGAATAATTCAGATGATCTGCTTTCCCACAGGGTAGATGTAAAGCAGGGTGCCCCAGAACAGTGAAGAGAGTGGGTATGACAAACAAACCAGTACTCAGGTACACTGGCTGCATGAATTGGCTTCTCAGGAACTGGAAGAAGTGGGGAAATTGGGAGGACACTCGCATCAAGCTTTCTAGTTTTTCTATATGAAAGTTCATTCTGGAATTTTAGTGCTCTTTTTTCATGTGTGATGGAAAAGACACTTGATTTTGGCCTTGGAACAATGAAGCCTGGAATTATCTTTGGCATGGTGTAATCCATGATTCTTAACCTGCAGTCTGGGAACCCCCAGGGGTCTGCAATGTTCTCACAGGGGGTACGTGAAGGCTTGAAGGCTGATTGGTCCACCTCCTCTCTGCAGTGGAGTGCCATGTGACAGGAGCCAAGGTAAAGGCTGGCTGGCTTGGCCTGCACATTGCCATTCAATCTGCTTCAGCCACAAACTTACAGGCAGAAGCAGGAGAAAAGTCTTCCCTCCCCATCCAGTGCCTCTGAGGGAAGGTTTAATGAATGGTTTATTATCATTGTTGTTGTTATTGTTATTTGTTGTTGTTAGGGTTTTAAATCTTGAGTTAAGTCTTGGGGGGCCATGGCAACCAAAGATATTTAAAGGAGGTCCCTGGTAAAGAAAAGGTTAAGAGTCACTGGTATAACTGGTGTAACTGCATTCTAAGGATTTCCTGAAGCCAGTAGGCAATGGGGCCTCTACTTATATGAAGCAGCAAATTGGACAGTGCTACCCATGGAATAGAGTTGCAGCTGTTGCAATAAAAGTCTCTGCTGAGCAATAACAAGGTTCCATGATGACAGCTAATTATTACTTTATTTTCAACTGGTCATCTAGGAACTGGCATTCTCCATTTTCTCCACCACATGCTAATAGCGAGTCCCTGACAGCTGTCAAAGATAAGCCAAGAATTACCCAAAGAACACCCAGTAGCATGCTAGTGCTAGAAGACTTTGTTGGTCAAGGAAAATCCCAGTCCAAATTGGAAGTCTTTTATAGAGCTACCTGTTCAGAGGGGCCCACTGGCCATCTTGGATGAGTAGGAACAGCCCAGAGCCTAAGAGGACACCAGGAAGTGGTATGATATGGTTCAGCCACACAGAGAGGGGAAGGCTTCCCATTCCAGCTCTAGCAGCTCCTGATACCTTGACAGTTCAATTGTTATTTTTTAAACTGAGAATTATACACCCCATAACACACAATCCCAGAAGCCTTTTTCATAGTGCCCACTAGGGCACCTTCTAGGAGCAACCCTTCTCACAAGGCCAGTCATGTTACAGTCTGATGCTCCTGTATGGTCCTAGATGCTTCCTTAGACACCTGTAACATAAACGGTTCTCTTCTCTCTCCTACACTGTTACTCTTTTTCTTTTCTTTTTTCTTTTTTTTTTGGTAGGTGAAGAACTGGAACAGGAAAAAATGTGAGAAGGTGAAGCAGAAAGATGACACCCACTAGGTAAGATTCAAAATAGAGAGTAGGTACCCTATGTTCTGCTCTTGGACAAAATATTTATTTACATTTTATTGCCCGAGTGCCAGCTCTAAGCCCAGAGTGGGAGGATGGTTGTCCCTTCTTCCACTGGAGATTACCATCTCAGAGGTTCTTTTCCTAGTGGAGAAGGGAGTAACATCCTGGTGCTGGACATACCAAGGCTACCTTAGTCAGGTGGGATGGCTGGTGCTCTAGGCCTCTTATTGTTCCACTATCTGCTGAAGCACTTCATGCCCAAAATGCTCCCTCAGCTGAAGCAGGCATCCAGCTTGTAGTGCCTGATGAAGGTGGAAGAAGACTTCCATGGAGCTGTCCTGCAATGGTGACTTGGTTGTCAAGGCCGCTGAAGTAGCCACATTCCTGGTGGAGTGTGCTAGGACAAGGCCTGGTAGGAGCTTATAACAGGTGCCTATGCACTCCCTAGTCCATTACTCAAAGTGTACTTTTTTCTCCAATAAGTGTTGGCTGAAGGATACGAGGAAAGATGCTGCCTAATGGAAGCTGCTGGTTCTTTTCAGGTACACTCTGACGGTTTGACAAACATCTAGCATGTGCCAGATCTTCTCCAGTGGCTTGGAAGGTTTACGGCAGAAGGATGATAGTATGACCTCTGGCTCCTTATGGAAAGGTGAATTACTTTTGGCACAAAAGTAGGGTCAAACCGCAGCAGGATTGAATCTGGTCTTATCTCACACACCTCTTTTTGCAATGATAGGGCCCCTAATTTGGAGATCCTGCATGCTGAGGAAACAAGTTAACAGGAATGCTTTCCAAGTCAAGTGTTTTAGCAAGGCCTCCCTGATCAGCTTGAATAGAGGCACTGTAAGCAATTTCAGCACTACGTGTAGCTCCCGGGATTCATTCAGGAGTCTGGGTAGGCATGTTAAGCCTCAAGGTCTTAATCGCCTTCTTTAATAACATTTTTTTAAAAAACTCTGGATGGAAGAGTCTAACAACCAGCCATTAACTGAAAGCATCAAGGCCAAGGATGAACAGTGTATACTGACTTCAGCTGGATGGGGCTAAACACTCCATTATGTTTTGCCTTCACCTGCTGAAAAGGCTGTCTAATCTGTCCTAGAGCAGTGCTTCTCAGGCTTTCTGATCTGGGAGACCAGCAATTGTTATTTTCTTTTCTTTTTTTAATGTGGTAGGAACCAGTACTATATACATGCTCATTAACAGCAACTGTTTCTTTCTGTCCTAGAAACTCACCTGGGAGCAGCAGTCAATGGCTTGGGGACCAGCCCTGGTCTAGGAGCCAGGACCACCTCTTCAACTAGCACTGATACAAAGGATTAGAGGGGTATCTGGTTCACAGGGCAAAGAACTATACTGGGCCCCACGGAGTCCTGGGATTGCTTACTTGCCTAAAACACACTCTGACAAATCTTGCCAAGAAAACCTAGTCAGAAATGGCTTGAAGGCACACAACACCAACCTGTGTGGTGACAGAATGCAAGCAGGAAAAGGGAGCCAGTGTGGCATAGTGGTTTGAGTGTTGGCCTATGACTCTGGAGACAAGAGTTCAAACCCCTGCTTGGCCATGAAAACCCACTGAATGACCTTGGGTGAGTGGCATACTCTCAGCATCAGAAGACCCCTCAATAGGGTCACCGTAAATTGAAGGCACGGAACAACAACTGACTAATCTTACAACAACAACAGGGGCAAAGATTTAGTTATTGTGCCTGAACACTTGCAGAGAAATACATTCTGCTAGGATGCAAGTTCCAGAGATTCTTGGAGAAGTACTAATTCTTTCAGAAGCACTGAAAAATTAAGCCCTCTTAAAGGCTAGGGTTGAATTTTTCTCAGAGCTCAGGAAACACAAAGTCAAGGACCAGTGAAATAATATTTTTATTTATTTATTTATTTATTTATACCCCGCTCTTCAGCCACAAGGCTATCAGAGCGGCTTACAAATTGTTTTAAGCAATAGCTATTTACACACCTACACTGCATTAAACAGTTTCCAATGTGTGTTAGCTAATTGCCCCCCATAAGCTGGGTACTCATTTTACCGACCTACGAAAGGATGGAAGGCTGAGTGAACCTCAGATAAGTCTATCTGATGGAATTCTTATTTAAAATATAACTACTCAGGCTAGTTAACAGGTACCTCTGCTATTGTCCTTAACAAACGCCCTCAAGGCTTCTCAGGATATGTGCAGGGAGAGAGAAAGAAGGCAACTCAGTTCTGTAAAAAAAACTTTTATTATTATGATTAAAAATTCATAACCCCTTCTATTTCTGAGGAGAACCTCTCCTTAGCAGAAAGATTCAATATTTCTTATTGGTAAATATGATTGGTGATATGATAGCCCTGTTTAAGTATTTGAAGGGGTATCACGTTGAGGATGGAGCAAGCTTGTTTTCTGCTGCTCCAGAGATTGGAACACGGAGCAATGGATGCAAGCTCCAGGAACAGAGATTCCACCTCAACATTAGGAGGAACTTTTTGACAGTAAGAGCTGTTCAACAGTGGAACACACTCCCTCGGAGCATGGTGGGGTCTCCTTCCTTGGAGGTCTTTAAACAGAGGCTGGATGGCCATCTGTCGGGGATACTTTGATTGTGATTTCCTGTGTGGCAGGGGGTTGGACTGGATGGCCCTCGTGGTCTCTTCCAACTCTTCAATTCTATGATTCTATGGTACCTGTCAGTCTAAAACAAAGTAATAATTAGCTGTCATCATGGAACCTTGTTATTGCTCAGCAGAGACTTTTATTGCAACAGCTGCAACTCTATTCTATAGGTAGCTCTGTCCAATTTGCTGTTTCATATAAGTAGAGGCCCCATTGCCTACTGGCTTCAGGAACATCCTTAGAATGACTGAAGTGACAGCCATGTATCTCCTTCTTATCCTCTAATGCCCTTTTGTGTTACTCTTGTACTCATTGGGTACTGTTACCTGAGCAAGAGAATCAGTAGCTATAGTTGCTTCAGTACAGGGTCTTCTGCTGACATTAAGGTCTTCTGCTGCCAGTGCATAGACCTGAGCTCCCTCAGCCAAGCCATAAACTCTGTTTGGGGTGGTTCCTTAACCTGTTGGGGCCCACAGTAATCATGTTGTCCATAGCTTGCTTCCTTGCCTCAAACCCTGGCTCATTTTGAGCTGGGTGCTTGTGTCACACCTCCGCCATGGAAAAGAGGGATTTTTCCTCACCCACTGGCTCCAAAGGCTCTCCTCTGTCTTGCTCCCTCTCCAAAAGGCCCTCCTGCTCAGCAGAGCCAGGGTGGAGGGTTCTCTGGCCTGCTGCATCTCCAGCATGGCTTGGGCTTTCCTCATTGGCTTGCATGATTCGATGCATTCGCCTCACCCATGCAGTTATTCCAAAGCTGGGAGGAAGAAGCGAGGGAGTAGAAAAAGAAGAAAAAAAGACTAGCAAAAAGGACTAATAGGGAGGTGAAAGGTATAGAGAGAGGCAAAAGTTAACACTTTTTCTTTTGCAGAGAGAAAGAAGAGGAAAAAAAATGGAAGAGAAAAAGGGGAAAGAGAACATCGGACAGAGCGGAGGGTGCATGCTATCCAGCAAAGGCAGGAACTAAAATGGCTTTGTGAGGAGGGTTGTTCCCTCAGTGGGCACTCTTGAAAAGGCTTCCACATTCCTGCCTATCAAAGAAAGGGAAGGACCAGCCCAAATCAGGGTGTTCCTCCCTTTCCCACTGGGAAACAATAATGTGCATCTTCTTCCTACAAATTATAACCATCTAATTATAAAATATCATTTATGTCCAAACATTCCTTTGTAAAGTGCCTATGTCATAAATACATAGAACAGTACAACCTGGTTCAACGAAGAGCTGAAGATGCAGCAGCTAAAAAGGCCAATGCGATTTTGGGCTGTATCAATAGAAGTATAGTGTCTAGATCAAGGGAAGTAATAGTGCCACTCTATTCTGCCTTGGTCAGACCTCACCTAGAATACTGTGTCCAGTTTTGGTCACCACAATTCAAAAAGGATATTGACAAATTGGAGCATGTCCAGAGAAGGGCGACTAAAATGGTGAAAGGTCTGGAAACCATGCCTTATGGGGAGAGACTTGGGGAGCTGGGTATGTTTAGCCTGGAAAAAAGACAGTTAAGAGGTGATATGATAGCCCTGTTTAAGTATTTGAAGGGGTGTCACGCTGAGGATGGAGCAGGCTTCTTTTCTGCTGCTCCAGAGACTGGAACACGGAGCAATGGATGCAAGCTCCAGGAACAGAGATTCCACCTCAACATTAGGAGGAACTTTTTGACAGTAAGAGCTGTTCGGCAGTGGAACACACTCCCTCGGAGCATGGTGGCGTCTCCTTCCTTGGAGGTCTTTAAACAGAGGCTGGATTGCCATCTGTCGGGGATGCTTTGATCAAGATTTCCTGCGTGGCAGGGGGTTGGACTGGATGGCCCTCGTGGTCTCTTCC
This sequence comes from Gambelia wislizenii, assembly GCA_030847615.1. NCBI lineage: Eukaryota > Metazoa > Chordata > Lepidosauria > Squamata > Crotaphytidae > Gambelia > Gambelia wislizenii. Next base: position 77,503,237 of record JAUMIR010000006.1, on the reverse strand, counting down.
AACTCTATAATTCTATGATTCTATGATTCTAAGATGCATCCAAAATTCATAGCAAAACTTTTTTTTTCAGGTAAGGGGAGGGTAGCATTTCCACAATTACATTTCTCATAAAACTATCTTGGGATCATAGCTAGTATTCAAAAATTATCAATGCAAACATGCATAAATATATAGAATGTACAGGCACTTACTTGATCAATTTCCATCAGCTTGGGAAAGGCACCAGGCCATTCTATAGCCACTTTCACAATATCTGCAGGAGGTGGCATTTTTAGTTGTCACTGTTCTTCAAAGCAAGCAAAATTGAACACTGTATGCTGCAGAGTCTCTCTCTTTCATTCACAGCTGGAAGAAAAGAAGGGGGGGAACTCTTGTTTAAAACAAATCCTAACACATCTGTCTGCAGAACTTGGCAAGTATACAAAAGGTGTGTATGTCTGTGAAAGATGGCATGCATGAACACCCACCAAAAGCTACACACCATGGAAGCAGCCAACCTGCTCAAAAAGATGAAGCAGTTGAACAGACTCTGAACAAAGGTCATATATTAGGTAGCTTTCAAACACAGAAATCAGATGCAGAAAAATATCTCAAAAATCTATACAAAGGGAGAAAAACAGAAAGCGGCTGAACATTACATTCCAGTTTTGGGGAGAACCAAAACAATCTATTAGATCTTCTACCACCTTCCAAGAAGGATGGTGATCCACTAAGTTAATGACCAGAAAATATTTTCCCTTTAACTGCAGCAATGAGCTCCTGTCTTTTCACAAATAGATCATTGCAGTATAGCAACCAGCATGTCAGAAGAAAAGCAGAAAAGAACAGCACTTTTCACACACACACATACTAAAAAGCACATATTACACACCAACATCATGTTTCAGAGGAAAATATACCCACAGACATACAGATAAGTCACTTCCAATTTAGAATACATGGGGCAAGTATTCTACTTATCTATAATCTGAAATAAATTCCATATTATTATATAGCTAACCTACCAAACACACACTGATCCTGTGGATAGGATTTTTACACAATTTCTGCATGCAGAATATCTCAGGTTCCATTCCTAGCATCTGCAGGTTGGGCTCAAAAAACTCCTGCCTAAAACCCTGGAGGGCTGCTGTCAGTCAGCATAGACAATATTAGACTAGACAGACCAATGCTCTGACTCTCTAAGGCAGCTTCCTATATTCCAATGCCCACAACTGGCTAAAATAAAAACTCAAGTCAGAACTAGAGCCAGATTAAAGGCAAATTTCCAGACATCATTTATACACAAGCTTAAATGAAGAGGGTAGTGAGCATGAGAGCTTTAAGCCAAATAGTCCAACCCTCACCCATATGTGGATTTCCAGTTAGCAAGCCTTCTAATTTAAAAGGAGTGAATCCATGACTTTGATTGTTTTGGTTCTTGTCATCCAAATGACAATTGTCAGTTTATAAGATGATAACATTTGCTCACCAAAAGAGCACAGAGGTAAGTCAGACATAATCTGGAAAATCATTTCAGTCCAGCCCTGCCAACAGTGGGTCTAGACTCTGATGCTCACAGAGTACAAAAAACCTACACAGAAAAAGTTTTTTCCAAAGTAGCATAATCCTGACCTACTTACATGCCAAAACAGCCTATGCTACTCCTAACAGATCCACCAGGATCCTACTGCTCTGTTCCATCAAAGGTTTTTTAATCTACTGTACTCATACAGAGCATACCAATCAGGCCAAAAAACCCTCTTAGCTATAATTCTTCCACCCCATTTTTCATTGGCAGTGGTGTACTCAGATCAATATTCATTATAAAATACTTTGAGCTTGGCTCTTCCTTTTATACCTGTAGCTGGGAAATTGGCATTCATTACTCATCTAGCACACTTTGGGGGGTATGAGGCAAGTGAAAGAAATTCTTAACCATGCTAACTGGACACAACAATATGCTAAGAATCATTTGTCCCTCATGTTACAGGAACATGCAATCCAACCCATTCTCAGCTTTTCTTGTAAGAACAGTGTCAAACTGGAAGGACATCACAGGTGACTGGTCTATAATCAGCGATACCATTGCTAGTATTGCATAATAGTTGTTCATGGTGTTGTTGGGTTCCTTCAAGTAGTTTCCGACTTGTGGCAACCCTAAGGCTAACCTATCACACGGTTTTCTGAGGCTGTGACTTTCCCAAGATCACCCAGTGGGTTTTCATGGTTGAGCGGGGATTTGAACCTGGTCTCCAGAGTCATAGTCCAGCACTCAAACCACTACTCCACATTGGCTCCAAAAGCTGATCATAACCAGCTACAAATAACTACCTTCTTCAAATTATAGTCAGACTCTTATATGTGCAGAACCAATATCTGCAGTGTGAAGTCGAAGGCTTTCACGGCCGGCATCCATAGATTTTCCTTGGTTTTTTTCCAGGCTGTGGGGCCGTGTTCTGGAATAGTTTCTTTCTGACGTTTCACCTGCATCTGTGGCTGGCATTCTCAGAGAATTTCTCTGAGGATGCCAGCCACGGATGCAGGCGAAACGTCAGAAAGAAACTATTCCAGAACACGGCCTCACAGCTGGATGCCAGCCACAGATGCAGGCAAAACGTCAGAAAGAAACTATTCCAGAACATGGCCTCACAGCCCAGAAAAAAAACAAGGAAAATCTACCAATATCCGTAGTTTCAGTTATTTGCAGGATACAAAATAGGGACACATACCATAGATTGGTGCTGGAAAATGCCTAGAGAGGCATCCATTCTAGGCATTTTCTAGGTCTTCCAACACAACTCTGTGGTATGTTTTTACCAGAAGTTCTTTATTTTAACAGGGTTCACTCTTAATCCACAGTAAGTCCAGGAACTGAACCCCCATGGATATGGGGGTCTGACTATACAGTAATTCTTTTTGCAGGGGAACAATAATAATGGCACGATGAAGTTGCACTGTAACTGCAACTTAACAATAGATAACACCATTTCTGAAACATAACTCTAACTTTTTAGTTACATATGTAGTTACCAGCACATGGCCTCATAAAATGGTGAAGGAGGAAGATCACATGACTCAGTTCCTGGATCTTGCTTTGTCTCATGCTGCCGCCTCATGCTGTCTTGTAAGCACTGAGGGGGAAAATAAGGTGGACAGGAGGAGAGTGTTTTGTGCCACTAACTACCAACTTATAGCATTCAGATGTGTGTTCTGTAAGTGGCATAAGAGTAACCATTATAGTTACTTTTGAGAACTTGGAAGTTGCTTGTAAATGGCAACTGTAACTATCTTCTTTTCTGGGGCTAGGAAATATAAGTGTTAACTAATTGCTTTTAAATGTAACTTTTAGAGCTCTGCTTCCACCACACCATCCTGTTTCCTTATTTTGTTGTTCTTGTCTGCCTTCAAGCTGTTTCTGACTTATGACGACCCCAAGGTGAATCTATCACAGGAGTCTCACAGAGGGCTGAGTGTGTGTGACCTGCCCAAGGTCACCCAGTGGGTTTACATGGCCAAGCAGGGATTTAAACCCTGGTCTCCAGAGTCATAGTCCAATGCTCAAATCACTATGCCATGCTGACTCCTTGTCCTTCTTTAGACTAGTGCTATAAATAAGGGGGATGGGCACAACTGTCATGTACTTCATGGATGACCAGTATGCCAGAGGTAACAGGAAAGGGAAGTGTCTCTTCTTGAAAGGACTTCATCTTCTGCATGCCATCACCACTATTGCTGACCACTCAAGGGATAATCTCTTCACATACAAACTGTAGCTAAATCACTAAACAATAACAAAAATATGCTTCAGTTTTAAGCAAACTCACTTGAGTATTTCGTGCCATCAAATATATTAAAGATAGGAGCATTCATGTAAAATAGATAACATTTTAATTTGCAGAAATCTATCACATGTGGGAAAACTCCCACCCTTTCAATATACACTTTGTGCCTTCTGTTCCACCCATTCCAAAATACATGTTCAGACAATACTTCGTTTTAATGTTTTTAATGGTGCCATGGCTGATCACTACAAAAACCCAAACTCTGGGCTTGCCTCCTTTTACATCTCTAACATTACACCAATTAGATCTTTTCTGAGACCTGAAATCAGCTTGTTCCAGTTCCCAACTTCATGTTGCTGTTGCTGCTGTTGCTGCTGCTGCTGCTGTGCCTTCAAGTCATTTCTGACTTATGGAGATCCTAAGGTGAACATGTCATGGGATTTTCTTGGCAAGGTTTGTTCAGAGGGGGCTTGCCTTTGCCTTCCTCTGAGGCTGAGATAACACAGCTTGCCCAAGGTCACCGAGTGGGTTTCCATGGCTAAGAAGGGATTCAAATCCTGGTTTCCAGAGTCATAGACCAAAGCTCAAATCACTACACCATGCTGGCTCTTGATATTACAGCCCACCCCCCTTTCCTTCCTTCCTTGCTCCATACCTCTTCCTCAAGATCCAAGAAATCAAAGGGAAATTTAAACCAAGAGTGAGGATGTTCTACAACCAGCAGAGGAACACACTACATGACCAAGTAGAGATTTTTTAAAAAGATGGAAATGATACACAGAACAACTATATAAAAGAGAAGAAAGGATAACAGATTCATTTGATGAAGAATTATATGAAGGTGAACCTCCAATTTTAGAAAGTGATGTAGAGGCTGCGCTCAGAGCACTTGGAATAAATAAATCACCAGAAACAGATGACATACCAATAGAGCTGCTTCAAGCTACAGAAACAATCTATTCTAGTTCTAAAATTCTGTGTACAAATATGAAAAACAAAAGAATGGCCCACTGATTAGAAATGTTCAATATACATTCCAATCCCCAAGAAAGGGGACACTAGGGATTGCAGTAAACAGAGAACCATTGCATTAATTTCCCATGCAAGTGAAGTGTTGCTCAACATTCTACAATAAAGACTTTTACCATATGTGGAGTGAGAAATGCCAGATGTTCACACTGGGTTCAGGAAAAGAAGAGGCCCTAGGGATCATATTGTAAACATATGTTGTCCTGATGCATAACCTGTACTCAGGACAAAAAGCGACTGTTAGGACAGTTGCCTGGAGAAATGAAATGGTAAGGGGGTCAGGCAAGGCTGCATTTTATCAACCTATCTATTTAACTTGTATGTTGAACATATCATACATAAAGCAGGATTTGACTTGGAGGAAGGAGGTGTGAATACTGAAAGAAGGAACATCAACAATTTAAGATAGGCCTTCTAAGGATACTATGGTCTGCCAAAAAGATAAATGTATCATAGAGCAAATCAAGCCTGAACTCTCCCTAGAAGCCAAGATAACTAAACTGAGGCTGTCACACTTTGGCCATATTACGAGAAGACATGACTCACTAGAAAAGACATTAGTGGTTGGTAAGGTAGAAGGCAGAAGGAAAAGAGGAAGACTGCATTCCAGATGGATAGACTCAATCAAGGAAGCCACGGCCCTTAGTCTGCAAGACCTGAGCAGGGCTGTTGATGATAGGGTGACCTAGGGGTTTCTTATTCGTTGTTGTTGTTGTTGTTGTTGTTGTGTGCCTTCGAGTAATTTCCAACTTACTGAGACCCTAAGGTGAATCTATCATGGGGTTTTCTGTGGCTGAAAGAGTGTGACTTGCCCAAGGTCACCCAGTGGATTTTCATCGTTGAGCGGGGGGGAGGGGGGTTTGAACCCTGGTCTCCAGAATCAAAGTCCAACACTCAAACCACTATGCCACACCATAAGTCGAAGTTGATTTCACGGCAGTTAACAACAACCATCTCAATCAAGAGGAGTGTGGAGGGATAGGAATGACATAAAGAGTTGCCGTCACATTCCTGTCTCTCACTCTCCTCCACACTTCTCTTATAAATATAGACAAGAATAGAATTCTGTTAACACCCTGCTGGCTTCCTCTGCAGCAATCAACGCATAGAAAAACCATGTCTTGCATTAGTCACCCAAAACTGCCATACAACTGAATAGCATATAAATACTCTCTCCTTAGAATCATCCATATACAAGAGTACATCATCATAAGGGTCAGTATGCCTGGCTCTCTTTGCAAACCCTGAATTTAAGTGTCATATTTTTCTTTCTGTCCACATACCACAAAGGAAAAATAAAAGTAAAAAATAATAATAAACATTAAAGATTAGGGAAGAGGAAAAGTCTGACATGCCAAACATGTGTAATATAGGAAACTAAGCAAAATGTGCACAGTTTGTAATTTGGATGAAGTTTAGGCAATTGCACAAGTATGCATTACACACACATCCTCAAGTTTGGCCAAATTCAGAAACCTGGATGCCAAAAGAAAAGTTTTTAAAACCAAAAGAAATTACTCCATTACAGTGTACTCTCTGAGGCATAATGACAGTCAGTACATTGTGTCTTTTTTTTTCCAGTGGGGGTGGAAGCATACCAAATATCAAGCACAACCTAGCAGTTCTGGAGGCATCCTGCAGTGCTATAATAATTAACACATAAGTTGGAAGCAGCAGAACTATCTATCCCTGATGCAAGTCGTTAAGGCAAAATGCACTGGCTCTGTTTATCAGCAAAGCTCTGGGAGATTAATTCCAGTACCATTAACACATGGATATTCATTGTTCCCTTTATTTGTAGGGTATACTTACATATTTGGTCTCTAAAACATTGTTTTTGTTAGCAAATTTCTATAACTATATCCCATAGGCATGATAATGTTTTTGTCTGTAAAGTGTGTGTGAAATGAGTATATAGTTTGCATCTGAGTGGATGCGTTGCTACGGATACACATGACATGAGGCTATTTTGAGTTATTTCCCCATGTGTTAATATGCAAGCACGGGGATGCACCCCACTTGTTTGTAGCTGACAAGTCACTAAATGTGTTGCAATAGCCATCCACAGGGTTTGTGTGCAATGGGGCCTCTGAAGGGAGTTCCAGATCTGGATGTTTAGCTCACTGGTACAACAGTGAAAGTACCACCAAACCAATTTAGGGTTAAAAATAAGAAATTAAGAACCCCAGATACATGTTTAGATTAACGATTGCTCTGGGTCCAAAACATTTGAAGACTACTGGGGGGTGGGGGTTAGCACACTAATCAGCAATTAGTTTTCCAGGAGTGACTGGATCAAAGGCAAAAAAATCCTCCAAAAAAGGAATCCCTCTTCCTCAATCTTTCTCTTCCACTTATTGGTCTAGAAACCTGTTTCCAGTTCTTGCCACCACTGTTCACAAATGATTTAGACACAGAAAGAATATTTGAATGCTTGGGGGTATGTGAACAAATGAAATCCTTGTCTGCTTCCCCCAGTGTCAGGAGGTCAGGCAAAGGGAAAGGAAGCTGTAGCCTTCCAAAGCTTCAAATGTCTTCTATCCCCCACTACTCTTACAGTGTCATGCAGGGGCAGGCCAAGGAGATCTCGCCACCACTAGCTTAAACTTTCTCTCTAGGTGAAATCTCTTTGAAGATATTGGACAGTTGAGAAAAAACTGATTAAATTATTCATTTTCCTTTGCAGGAGAAACACAACACATCCCTAAGAAGGAACGTGCTGGTATGTGTTCAGAGGAGGGCAAGCAAGATGGTAAAAGATCTCCTATGAGGAATAGCTAAGGGAACTAGGTATGTTTAGCTTGGGGAGAAAGAATTATTTATTTATTTATTTATTCCCCGCTCTTCAGCCACAAGGCTATCAGAGCGGCTTACAAATTGTTTTAAGCAATAGCTGTTTACACATGAACACTGCACTAAACAGTTTCCAATGTGTGTTAGCTAATTGCCCCACAAGCTGGGTACTCATTTTACCGACCTACGAAAGGATGGAAGGCTGAGTGAACCTTGGAGCCCTCTGGAATCAAATTTGCAACGTGGTGACTTGCAGTACTGGCATGTAACCACTGCGCCACCAGGGCTCAGAAGAATAAGAGGTGACGTGACCACCATCTTTAAATATCTGGAGGGATGTCATGTTGAAGATGGAGAAAGCTTGTTTTCTGCTGCTCCAGAGACTAGGACGGAAATAACTGATTCGAATTTTAACGGGAAAGATTCCTCCAAAACATTTAGGAAAAACTTTTCTGATGGTAAGAGCTGTTCAATAGTGGAACAGACTGCATCAGAGGATGGTAGACTCTCTTCCCTTGGAGCTCTTTAAACAGAGGTTGGACAGCGATCTCCTGGGGTGCTTTAGCTGTGGATTCCTACATGGCAGGGGTTGGACTAGATGCTCCTTAAGATTCCTCCCAAATCTAAAATTCTATGTAAGTAAATGTAAACTAATTCATATTAGGGCAAATAATACCACTTTCATTACACACACTGATGGGTCCTGAGCTGGCAGTAACTGACCAAGAAAGTGGTCTTGGGATTGGAGGACACCTTGATGAAATGTCAACCCAGTGTATGGGTGCTGTAAAAAATGGAAATTCTATGTTGGGCATAACTAGAAAAGAAAAAAATAGAGAGCTGCCAGTATCATATTGCCTTGAAATATATAGTTTCAGTCACCCCACCTAAAAAAAGGATATTACAGAGCTGGAAAAGGTGAATAAAGAGCAATCGAATGATCAGAGAGCTGGAGTAACTCCCCTGTGAAAAAAGATTAAAATGTTTGGTGCTGCTTAGCTTAGGAAAAAAGATGAGGGGGGCAAGAAGATAGAGGTTGGATAAAATCATTCATGATTTTATGTAAAATGGCACCACTTTTATCCCTGTCTTATAAAACTAGACCCCAAAGGGCTCATCCACTGAAGATGAACAGTGGAAGATTTAGGACTGATAAAAGGAAGTATCTCTTTACAAAGTGCATAATAAAAACTGTAAAATTTCCAACCATAAAAAGTAGCAATGGCTGTCAGGTTAGACAACTCTGAAGAGGGACTGGATAAACTGCTGGTCATCATGGATGTTGAATCTTTCCAGCATGAGAGTTAGTGTCCCCGTGTATATCAATTACTGGGGAATACAAGATGGAGGGAGCAGGTGCACTCTTGTCCTTCTTGTGGACTTTTCATGGTCAGATGTTTGGCTGCTACATGCACAGAACACTGGACAAGATAAGCTTTTAGTCTGATCCAGCATGACTTTTCCTCGGTTTTGATTCCTCACCAGGCAACAAAGCAAAGAGAGGGAATGAATGGGTAGGTGAGCAGAAAATGTCTTGCCATTAAAGCCATCAGGTCTGCACTGGTCATGCTCTTAAGAGAATCACTTTCTGAACAAGAAAAGCAAAGGCATGAAATATTCCCATTTAACCTTAGGGTTCAAGAAAAACCAAAAGGGTATTAAAACATTTCAGTACTGGAGATGATGGCAAGAGTCAATTGCTATGCAAATGAGTACAAATGTGAATGTGTAAAAAAGGGGGAAATTACACTCCTTTGGGCATCTTGCATAACCACATATTGTCAAATACAGTATTTCTCTCTCTCTCTTTTTTTTAATTGGTTTCACATCTAAAAGCCCAGGCTTATAAAATCATAAGCTGTGTTGAATAGAAAGGGTCCTCTGAGAAGAAGTCTAATTAACAATTTTAGAAAGATAATCCAGCACTAAATTAACATCCCTCAGAGAGTTATCTTTGCTTTTAAACAGCATGGATGAGCAGTCAGATCTAAAGGAGTTGTAAATGCTCTCTATTGCCAGCAAGAATGGATTAAAGGCAGCATACTGGGTCAAAACTCCAAATATACATAGAAGCTTCCATGCTGCTTTCTTTCCTTCCTTACATGCTCGGTTGCAGTCACCTCAGATATAAATACAAGAAACCCATGTGGCCCAAAGCAAGGGTCCATAGCAGATATTCAAACACATAACTGACCACCAATGGAAAATGGCAATCTTCCTTCTCCTTAATGCCTAGTAGTTTTGGTTGCGTCCTATGTACATTTAGACAGAAATATGTACAACTAACTAAGTGTACACAGGATTAAAGCTTCCATCCAGGGCTGGGTAAACTAGTGACTTTAACACATTTTTGGCTGCAGCTCCTATAAATCTGCCACTCAGAGGCTAAGGTCAATGACAGCAATGACACAATATTTAGAGGGGTCTGCCTTGTCTGCACCTGTGACCTGATCGCATAATAACCAATGATGTGGAGCAGCTGTAGGAAGACAGTGTATCATAACATTAGGACAAGAATGAGTTGTGCTAGTGAAGATAATATGGAGAGTAAATATAAGGAACTTAATTGTAAGCCAACTGAGGACTGGTGGTGGCTGGTGGCTCCCATGTCAGTGGGGTGGTGAACCCATCCTGGATTTTAGTCCAAACTTTTAAGGAGCAATTCAAGGTGCTGAAACCAATCTTCAAAATAGGTTCTGTTATCTTGGACAGTTAAAGTTTACACTAAAACCTGGAGAAGATTCAATGTCCCAGTGACATGGGAGCTATCTGCTTGCCATTGCTGGCAACCAAACAAGATATAACAAATTGGCTACTATATAAACACACACACACACACACACACATTCATATACATACTACATCTAGTTTAGTTGTTAAGACATACCATTACTTTCAACATACATGTGATCAGTATTAGAAAAGATACCGGCTAAAAGTCTCATTGACTTCAAAGAACAATGAGATCACCCCATACTTTTTTTTTCAGCTGCCAGCACCTTTGCTTATCTTTGGATACTTCAGTATGATTATATTACTATTCACACAGGAAGGGTGTTCCAAAAATTTGAAAAGATTGCTCTGCCCTTTCTTTGGAGCCAGAGCTCCGTTCTCGTGTCCCTTGCCCGCTCCGACCCGAAACCAGAAGCCAACAAAAATGGTTTTAAAACTGAGAAGAAAGTTTAATATTTCAAGAAGGATATGTTCAGATGGGAGAAACTAAATTTGTTACTATTGGGGAGAATGTTGGTGACAAAAATTAATGTCTTGCTTAGAATGATATTTTTATTTCAGACAATAGATGTTTTGACAACTGATGTACCATTTGAGCAACGGCAAAAAGGTATGTTTAAGTCTGTATGACAAGGCAAAAACCCACAAGTTAAATACAAAGTACTGCATGATGCAAAGGAAAGAAGTATTGGCTTATCTGAAGTTTTCTGTTTGGTTTAAAGAAATATGGGTAAGGTATTAAGACCTCCTGGAGATTTGTCAAGGGGAATAGAAAATTAAATCAAGAGATTTAGCAATAGGGCGATTATAGTTTTCAAGGGTTTTCTATCTTATAGCTATTGGAAAAACTTATAGCTATTAGAAAAGATGTATGGGCTTGAATAAAATAAGCAGGAATCAAGATATAAATGTGTACAGATGATGAACAGGTAACTGGTAAAATATATAAACTTTTGTTGAGATATGAAATGGAAGAACAGGTTAAAGAAAATATGTGATTTATGGGACTGAAATTTATAAAACTGAAGAATTTAACATTACCTACCATGGAGGAATGGCTGTAGAATTGGTAGGTCATTAGTGACATTTCTCGAGGACTGGAAACCCCTTTTAGATGTTTTGCAAGGGGGGGAAATGACTTTGTAACCTTTGGATTTGATTATTACAAAGAATAAAGCATTGGAAGAAGAGGCTATGTTTTTTAACTGAGTGAGGCATGAATAACTGTGTGCATATATAATTGCCGAAAGGAAGATCAGAAGTCATTTTCTTCTATTTTTCTTCTTTTATTAATTTCTTCAATTTTAATGTAATCTAAAACTTTCAATAAAAAAGCATTGTACACATGTCTTAGTTCAATCTCTGTTTTGCTTAATTTGGGGGCTAGGGGGAGTCATGTTCATTTGTCATGGCAAAAACAGTATGTTGAATGGTACCTTAAAAGACTAACAAGTCTTTTAACCAAAATCAAAACTCAACACATGCAAATGAACTTCACCCAGGGACAGGGGGATTTCCAGCAAACAATGGACCATTAGCCAAACAGACACTAATCCTCCTTGCATATGCTCCCACCCTAGGAACTAACCATTCAAATATAAAATGTACATATCCTCTCCAACAGGGACTCACAGTATATAACCCCCCCACACACACACACACAACCATTCTCTGAAGATGCCAGCCACAGATGCAGGTGAAACGTCAGGGATAAACTCTTCCAGAACATGGCCTCACAACCCAAAAAAACCCCACAGAAAACCTAACAAGTTTTATTTGGCATAAGCTTTGGTGTGCTACAGCCCACTGCATCATATGCCTGAAGGTCACTTCAGTTCATGTACATGCTTAGGCAGGAGCAGGATGCATAGAAATAGATATAAGGATAAAAACATGAATGGTTATCACTAGATGTGTTAATCAGCTCAGATATGCAGGGATGTTTTTATTACTAACCAACATTTGTTTCTTTTTTAAAAAAATGCTGTTTATGCAATTTTTACTGTCCATAATTTTTGTATTTCGTTTCCCTCTAAATTTCTAAACAGTCTGATCACAACCTCCCACCCAAAACAGTCCATCAGCGATTAAACTCTCTCTCTCTCATACTTGGATAAGAAGAAGAATTTCATCATCATACATGTGTTAATCTGTTTATCTACACTAGGATGTTCTTGTCACCTCCTCAAAAGGCCACTATATCGATCACCAATGTTTGCATCCCTTGCATTTCTATTCCCTCACATTCTTTTCTCACCTAAGCATGTGTATAAATATATCCCAACTGAAGAAATGTATTGATCATAGATGGACCATAGTTTGCCAAATTCTCATAACCTTATTTCTCTTTTGAACTGGGATAGCAGTACTAGCATCCAAATCAAATAAAATAATTGGTCAATATATACAAATGGACAAAACTGCATTTACTTATATTAGAAAAATAAATACAAACATTAAAAGAGCCCTCTTCCTTATTCATTTCAGTGAAGAATTCATATTATAAGCTGTCATAGTCCTTCATGAGGCAGAAAAAGCTTTTACAGTGGGCCCACTGGAGTTTGGTTCTAGAACCCCCTGTGGATACTAAAATCCGTGAATGTTCAAATCCCATTATATACATACATCAAGTCTATTATTTATTTATTTATTTCATGTATTTACTGCCTTTTTCCTGGAGCAGGACCCAAGGCAGCACCCAAAAAGAATCAGCAAAAAGAACTGACAATAACATTTAAAACGTAATTCTTAAATATCATTACATTAAAAGTTACAAAATAAAACACCCCTGGCTTACCTGAAACCACATAATTTGCAACCCTACATCACAATTAAACTTTTGTTAATAGTGTATGTATTATATTCTAGAGAATATATATTTTATTATGGACATATATGCAGGACCAGTTTAAGGAATTTGAGGACCCCCATATGTTTATCTCAAGTCAACGTAACCTAACTCAACCTAAGCTATTCACAGTACAGGATATTCAGATTATTACAAATAATGTTTTTGCAGGAGGAGGGTTACTACGGGGGCCCCCCACAATGATGCCCCCCCCGCGGATGCTGATGCCACTGGTGCCTTAAAACCAGCCTGCATATATGTGTAGCCTTGGTCATATTAGAAAAATCCCACCAAAACCAACCGCCAGCATACCCTACTTGAAAACGCACATCTTTTTAGGACATAATCACTGCTATGCAAGTTCCTGAAATCTGCCAATTCACATGCTGGGTCATGATCCATGTATCCAACACTAGCTAGTCGGAAACCTCTGAGCAGCTCATGTGTAGGTTGTGGAAAGCATAGCCATAGGTTGGTCACTAAAACACAAACTGTCCCGAAACCTGGAGTTCCATTAACTGTCATAGATAATGACTTTCAATATCCCTCTGTTTCCAAAAGTTGGTTAACCTTTTTTTGTAATCATTCCTGCATCAAAGACTCATCTGCATTTGTTTTCTTGAACCTACTGCCAATGAACTCAGTTGGGTGATTTCAAGTTTCATATTATGAGAAATTGTGAAAATTTAAAAACTTCATATAGCAGAAAGTCAAAATTGCAATAGCAATAGCATTGATATTCACATACCACTTATCAGTGCCAAAGCACTCCCTAAGCAGTTTACAATGATTTTTAGCTAATTGCCCCCAACAAGCTGGGTACTCATTTTACCGACCTAGGGAAGGATAGAATGCTAAGTCAACCTTGGAGCCCTCTGGGATCAAACTCATAACCTTGTGGCTTGCAGTACTGGCATTTAACCACTGCACCACCAGACTTTATCCTTTGCTTGAAAAGATGATACTCCAACTTCTTGATCAATTTAGATATCTTTTTCTACAATCATTTTATATCTACAATGTCCCTTTTCAAAATATCAGCCCTCAGTTCCAATGCTACAAGCAGCACAACACACCACTATAGCAGTTTCTGGTTTCTCTTCAGATCGTATAAATCTTTCGCCTTTTTTTTTTTCTGTCCAAAAAAAGGGGAGTGCCACACATGAGCAATGTCCTGTGTCTATAAAATAAGCAAGCAAACAAACAAACAAACAAACTAGCCATGGAAAGCATTCCAGTTATAATGACATTCATGTTTATTAAAGCCAGTATGTCAAACACATTTTTAAAAAGCAAATGCTATCTCACAATTTGAATCTTCTTGTGAAATGCATCAACTACTTTCACAGAAGGCATATGATCATCACAATTAAATGGGAAGCCAGTCAGCTCAGCCATTTGATACACAAACATGTCCATTAGCATTCTGTTTCAAATGATGTATCACATTCAGAACACAATTCCATATAGCCAAAAGGTGCAGACTTCATGATAATTACAAATAGAGGTCTTAGAGAGAACTCCTTCCTATTCTCTCTCCTCACAACTACACACTCTCGCCAATTCATTACAATCAGTGCTGTGTATAATTGTCAATATCTACATGGATTCCTGCATTAGCAGAGGACTGGACTTCCAACACTCTAGAGATTATCAGACGGGGACAAAAAAAAGTATCCCCATCTCGCTATATTATCTCCCGCCCCCCTCCCATCCCTGTCCCAGCATGATAACCCCAAGTTTCAGACTCAGCTTTTCACGTGACCGCCCCCTCCCCTCAGCAGCCCAGGAGTGAATGGAGCTCGAACAGAGCCCCATTCACTTCCTGGTTTGAGTTCCTGGCTGTTCTTGCAAGAGAACGAGCACACAGGAAATTCAAAAATAAAAAGTAAAAGTAAAAGGGACTTCCGGTTGGCAATGGTGCCGCACTAGGACTAGCAGCGGTGGAGCATTGTGAAGTCCGGCCGCGTGTGGTTGGAGAATCGAGCCTGGGATGCTGGGTTTTGATTGAATTCCCTCTTAATCA
Organism: Gambelia wislizenii; assembly: GCA_030847615.1. Taxonomy (NCBI): domain Eukaryota; kingdom Metazoa; phylum Chordata; class Lepidosauria; order Squamata; family Crotaphytidae; genus Gambelia; species Gambelia wislizenii. Next base: position 77,488,044 of record JAUMIR010000006.1, on the reverse strand, counting down.
TTGAGGGGATCAGAGGGGGCTCGCAAGGACCCGTTACCTGGCTCTTCGAGAGTGTTAAGCCGCAAGGCTTGATTCGGCAGGAGGGTTGCAGAGGGGGTCGTGAGCTGCGAATCCACCGCCGCACCCTGGCAGCTGAGCAAGTCAGCAAGTGGCGTCCGCCAATTTTAACTTTGACAAAGAAAAGAATTATATAGAAGTTTTAGAATGGAAAGCTGGATAACCTTCAGAGCGATTAAGACATCCGCGGTAAGGCTTCTATTTTAGAACAGCTACTAAAGGGGAAGTGGCCCTGTGAGATGAGTGACTGAATAGTGCTTGCTGGATATAAAGTTTATGAATTCTTGCTAATTGAATGAGGCAGTCTGCAAGAGATTTGTTGTTTTGATGCTGTTACAGATTGGCGTTTCAGAATTAATAGTGAAAGTAACAAGACTTTGTTTCGATATATAAAAAGCAACAAAGTAATTGCTGCTAGAAGCAAACACAAATACAATATAATAAAATAGCTGCCCCTGATGATTGGGCAAGTGTAACGAGGAAAATTCATTGTACGGAACTGTGCCTGTATGAGGGGACCTCCGTGGCTGAATCTACTGGGTGTGGAGCTACCGCGGCCATTATTGTCGCCACGTGGAAGGTCCACAGACTCATATAGCAAATCTACTGTGCTCGGCGCCTTCTCTCCTCTATGGAATATGGAATAATCTAAAGCTGGAACGAAGAGCAATCCTGAAGACGAACACCACTTCTCCGTTTCTTCACGGTTTCAGCGAGTGCTGTTTCTGTCTCGTCTTGTCGTGTGTTTAACCCTCCCTATCGTGTATGGTGTATTTGATTTGGACTTTGTGGTCTTGGTGTCTATATGTTGATTGTGATTTATGTTTGTTTTTTTGTGTATTTATTTTACCTTATTTTGTTAGTTTGTTTTGTTTCTTCTTTTTCTTCCCTATTGTTTTATGGTAGATACAGAACGTAGTGAGCTGTGGAGGACGAGCGGAAGAGGTGGGACGTGGGAGAAGCAAGCAGCATAAAGAGTCTGGGAGCGACGAGGAGGGAGGCGTGGTGGATCGCGGAACAACACTAACGGAGAAGAAGGAGGCCCTGAAGGAGTAAAAAGGGGAAATTACCGAGCAGAACATTAAACGACTTAGAGATATTTTTTGGGCTGCTCAGAGAAAAAGATTTCATTGAGAAAAAGAATTTCATTGAGTAACTGGGGAGCTGACTGTTATTTTTACACCCTCCTAAATTCGGACAGTGAGAGGGGGAAATTGCAAGCACAGAAGGAATAGTTAAGATCTGATAATTAGGACAACAAGCACAAATCAAAGGAAAATACTCTGATTTACACTTGCTATTCATTATATTTATTAACTATACCATATCTCTTATAACAGATAAATAAGCATAAGAAGATTCTGACTTGATCCATGATATTGTAATAGCCACTAATTGCTGGAACCAACATATTTGGTGTATTATTTTTGGGTTGAATACTGTGTGATATTGTTGGCATTGAGGTGGTATCTTCAGTATCTTTGATGGTGTTGGGGAAAGGACTGACATGCATTATTAGGTTTTCAGAGTTTATATATTAGGGTTATGGTAATACTGTAATACTGTAACACTGAAGATATTAGTAAAAAGGCTGGGACAGAGCTTGGGAGAACATAGTGAGGAGTCCTACTCTGGGAGCAGTAACTTGGTATATATAACTGTATCTGGTATAAGACAACTGTTTTCAATCTATGTTTGCGTTAGCTTCAACTGTGGAAAGCTAGCTGACGCATTGTATGGGATACAACTAGACTGAGTGGTGTTAAAGGGGGAAGGGAATAATAATAATAATAATAATAATAATAGGGGAAAAAAAGAAAGAAAAAAGAAGGGGGAAATAGAGGAGGGGGAAATAATTGGTAAATAGGGAATAGAACTTAAGCTCCATAATGAGGAAAACAACACAAACAGTGCTTCAAACAACGAGGAGACCCTCATTTGATGCTAACCAAGCTAGCCAAAATTCAATTCTGGAGGAAATAAAATTAATGAGGGAAGAATTAAGAGAAATGAAAGTAGATTTGAAACAGGAGATGAAGAGAGAATTGAAAAGCATTAAAGAAGCTATTGATAAAGTGTCCGAAGAGACGAAAAAAGTGGAAGAAAAGGTGAATGTGATTGAAGAGAAAGTGGAGGTTCTGGAGAAAAAGACAACAAGCTTAGAAGAAAGTAGGGAAAAAGACTTGGACGATATAGCAATCCAGGAGTCAAAGTGGAGAGACAATTGTTTGAAAATTAGAGGTTTGAAAGAACAGCAGGATGAAGATCTGTATAAATATTTAATTCCCAAAATAGCTAAATTTATGGGAAAATCTAGAACTCAATTTGACTGGGAGATCGATAAAATTTATAGGCTACCCTCCAGAATTGCAAAGCAGAGGAATCTACCCAGAGACATTGTTGTGTATTTTGTCCGGAAAAGAACAAGGGATATATTCCTGCAAAAAAAAATTGAACAGAAATTTGTTATTGAGGGAAATGATATTGTGATTTTCAAAGATATACCACTGAGGATTTTGAAAAAAAGGAAAAATTACAGAGAATTAACAAATATATTAAGACAGAACGGGATCAGATACAAATGGGAGAAAGTCGAAGGGATCTATTTTAGATATAAACAAAGAAACTTTAAGTTAACTTCACCACAGAAATCAGAAGATTTTTTGAGAAAATACAGTAAAGATTTGAGAACAGAAGAAAAAGAAAAGCAAGGAAGAAAGTCCCCGGTGGAGGGTGCAGTTGGAGGGGAAAAGGAAGTGCGAGACGAAGAAGAAGAAGGTGAAATAGAGGAGCAAGAATTGATAGCAGATTCAGAAAAGAAGGAAGAAGAAGAAGAGTTGGCGGTAGAGGAGGATTTGACTATAAAATAAAGTTATAAAATCACGGATAAAACATAAATTATTGATAGCAAACAGAAAGAACAGAAGAATAACAAAATGAATACAAGGATTCTGACTTGGAATATTAAAGGGTTAAATTCTCCAGAGAAAAGAAAGAAAGTTTTCCACATTCTGAATAAGAAACAATATGATATAATTTGCCTTCAAGAGACCCACATTAAAGCAGGAGATGAACATCTGCTCAAAAACAGAAGACTTGGTAATGAGTATGTGGCTGCGGCTAAGAATAAAAAGAAGGGGGTAGTGATTTACATAAAGCATAGAATACAAGCTCAAGTATTATACAGCGACCCAGAAGGACAATTTTTGATGGTTGAAGCTATTATACAAAATGAAAGGACTTTAATTCTGGGTCTATATGCCCCCTTAGAGGGGAAAAGTATGTTTTATCAAAGATTAATGGAGCACCTGCTGCAATATGACTACGAAAGACACATTCTCTGTGGAGATTGGAATGGCGTGATCTCCCCCGCCCTAGATAGGCAATCAACAAAAAAGATTCAGGAAAAACAAGGTAAACTACCAAAGAGTTTCGAAAAAATGGTGGAAAACCTTTCCTTGACAGACGCATGGCGCTTCAAATATGGGGATTCAAAAGATTTTACCTTCTTTTTGGAAAGACATTGCTCATTCTCAAGAATAGACTTCTTTATGGTTTCTCGCAATATTTGTAATCGGATTCATAAAGTCCATATATTACCAAGAACCTGCTCAGATCACAACCCGGTGCTACTCGAACTGAAATATGGAAATAAACCACAGTTTAATTGGAGGCTCAGCGATAACTTACTTCAGAATGAAGATATCCTTCTAAAAGCAAAACAAGAAATTAAATGGTTTTTTGAGGAAAACACAAATACAGAAACGGATGTGGCAATAGTTTGGGACTCTTTTAAAGCTGTTATGAGAGGCTTCTTTATTCAACAGAGTAGCATCTTGAGGAAGAAAAAGAAGGCAAGAGCAGAAAGGATACAAGAAGAAATTAGAACAAAAGAAAAGGAACTTCAGCTAAATCTGCATAAGGAAACAACGAAAAGAGAACTGAAAATACTCCGAGAACAAGAAGCGCAAGAAACAATGGAGGAAATGAAAATAAAGCTTCAATATTTAAAGCAAAGGAACTTTGAGTTTTCAAACAAACCGGGAAAATGGTTAGCATACCAATTAAGGAAAAACAGAGAAAGAAATTATATGTGAAGTGAAGCAAGGAGAGATTATTTATACAGAACAGTCAAAGATAAAACAAATATTTAAAAATTATTATGAACTCCTCTATCAGAAACAAGGGTCAAAGAGGGCAGGTACCAAAGAAGCATATAAAGCTAAGCTGAAAAATTATCAAATCCCAGAGCTGACTGACCATCAGAGAGAGATACTGAATCATCCAATAAGAGCCGTAGAAATATTAGAAAAGATCCAGAAACTAAAACCTGGGAAAGCTCCGGGCCCAGATGGCTTCACTCCCAAGTTCTATAAGACATTGGGCGACCAAATACTAGTTCCCTTCAAAAGAACTTTGGATGTAATAATAGAAGGATCATATCCACCATCATGGGGAGAAGCCTTCATCACCCTGATTCATAAAGAAGATAGAGATCCGAAGGACCCCAAAAATTACTGTCCAATATCCCTTTTAAATGTGGACTATAAAATCTTCGCTGCTATTTTGGCAGATAGATTGAAAAAAGTCCTAAGTGAATGGATAAGTGAAGACCAACGAGGCTTTCTACCAGGTCAATTTCTGAAAGACAATATCAGACATGTTATAGATCTGATTGAGTACCACGAAATGCACAAAGGGAAGAAACTGGCATTAGTTTTTCTGGACATAGAGAAAGCATTCGACAATGTGGACTGGACAGCAATGATGGGTATTTTAGAACAGATAAAGGTTGGAGAGAACTTTTTAAAGTGGATCAAAACCATATATCAAAACCAGTCAGCGAAGATTTCAATAAATGGAGAAAAAACTGATAAGTTTCAAATACAGAAAGGAACACGGCAAGGGTGCCCTCTCTCCCCCTTTTTATTCATCATCGTCATGGAGATGCTTAGTAGGAGAATAAACAAAGGTGAAGAAATAAAGGGAGTCAGAATACAAAAAATGGATTATAAAATAAAGATGTTTGCAGACGATTTAATAATTTCTTTAAGTGATCCCCTTGGAGAGATAATGGGCATGATGAACATCTTAAAAGAATTCGAAGACATAACAGGTCTGAAAATAAATAAGGAAAAAATGACTATCTTAACTAAAAACCTCTCCAAGAATGAAGAAAATGCTCTTGCAACACAATCTGGATTTAAGATAGTTAAACAAGTAAAATATCTGGGGGTGAACATTACCAATAATAATCAAGAACTTTTTAATAATAATTACAAAAAATTATGGGCCCAAGTTAAGAGAGATTTGGATAATTGGGTGAAAATTGCAACATCATGGCTGGGGAAAATAAGTATTATAAAAATGAATGTTCTCCCAAAAATGATCTTTCTCTTCCAAAACATTCCGATAGAAATTGGACCCAGAACATTTCGAAACTGGCAAATGGACTTATCCAAGTTTATCTGGGCAGGAAAGAAGCCAAGAGTAAAAATGAAATTGTTGCAGGACACTAAGGAGAGAGGAGGAATGAGTGTACCCAATCTTAAACTTTACTATGAAGCATGCTGTTTGACGTGGCTCAATGAGTGGGTTATCCTAAAAAATAACAAATTGTTGGTGATGGAAGGAGAAGGGAACCATTTCGGGTGGCACACTTACCTTTTTTATGATAAAGATGGTATTGACAGGAATTTTCAAAATCATTGTTTTAGAAGATCTCTAATTAAATGTTGGAAGAGAGTGAAAAACAGACTATTTCCCCAAGTCCCTCTATGTGCATCGCCCCATGAAGCTTTCCACAACAGGGAAGGTATACCAACACATCAGTGGTTGAAATACAATGACGTTCTCAAAATGGAGAGTGGGAGCCAAGTAATGAAATCTCAAGACGAAATGAGAGAAGATGGTGCGAATTGCCATTGGTGAAAGAGAGATTTAAAATGGATAAAAGTTTGCGAGGAATTATGTCTGAGAAATCACAATGGGAAACTATTATAGAATCAGGGAATAAAAACATGATTACGAAATTCTATAAGCTGCTCTTACAATGGGATATGGAGGGAGAAATAATTAAACCTAATATGGTAGCTTGGGCAAGAAACTTCGGATACACTATAAGTATGGATAGTTGGGAACATCTATGGATAAATCAAATGAAAAGAACTTTAAGTCAAGATTTACGAGAAAACTTGTATAAAATGTATTTTAGGTGGTTCCTTTTCCCTAGCAGACTGTCAAAAATGTATAAAGGTGCTCAAGGTACATGTTGGAAATGTGGGGGGAAAAATGGTACTTTCTACCACCTATGGTGGCAATGTAAAAAAGCAAAAAAATATTGGACTCAGGTTCAACAAACAATTGATCAAATATTGAATGTTCGTCTCCAATGGAAACCCGAAGTATTTCTGCTCGGAATGATAGAGAGATCACAGGAGATACAAAATGGGAAAATTATCTTCTATATGCTAGTTACGGCTAGGATAATCTATGCACGGATGTGGAAGAGCAAAGATCCGCCTACAGTCGACCAATGGCTTGAAAAACTATTTGAATCTTTTTTCATGGACAGGCTAACTATGAAGTTAAAAGGAGAGTTAGAGGGCAAACACCAAAAGGACTGGACAAGGATCACTGCATATCTGGCTAAGAGATGGGGCAGCTTGGCAAACACCCTATAGGGCAATAGTATAATGAACAATAAAATGTAAATTAAAAGTATAATACATGTCATAATGAGTAGAAACAATCAAGACTGCATTAGAGATCAAGGGTAGGATGTACCTTGACAGTGTGTGTACATAAATATAGGAGCCATGGTATTTTGAGAAAGAACGCCACGTATGGGGGGAAATTGGATGTTTTGAAATAGCTAAGAAAGAGAAAATTCAGGGGTTTTTTTTCAGCAAGGAAGTCTTTAAGATGGATAGTTATTATAATTGTATTAATGAGCACGGTATTGTTATTTAATTTTATTGAAAGTAGGCAAATAGTAATCTACAGGTAGTAAATTTTTATTTCTGTATAATTTAATACAACCTGAACAGATATGTAATATAATATGTAATATGTAGGTATGATTTGTTAAATATGATGTATATATGTGAATGCCAAAAAAAAAAAAAAAAAGTAAAAGGAACTTTAAAAAGTGACACCAAGCACAAAAACCCAGTTAAAAAATACAAGTAACCCGGGAGGGTACAAAAAAGTGTGTCACTTACCTCCTTGTCCCAACTGCACCTAGAAGTGTTTGGCACGGACCTCCCAGTGATGCTGGCATCGCACCAGCATAAAGGGGCACCATTTCACTTGCCCGTTGTTCCGTGACAGAAACGGAACGGGCAATCTATTCATGGCTTAGGCCGTGAATAAAAAGGAGCACAGGCATCACAGAACCAGCACGGGGGCATAATGGGACAGGTATGACGTTGTCTGAAATTAAAGCTCATTTGCGATCTCCTGGTGTCCTTGTCACGCCATATTTAGGGCATCTGAAAATGTCCTATGATTCTACAGTAAAGTTGGAAAAAGCCAAACTGAATGACTAGAATCCAGAAATGTGCTCTTTTGTAAAACATTGAAGAGTCCTTTAATCTCCCTGGTTTCTCTTAATATTTCCTACACATACACACATACACACACACACACACACACACAGTCCCGCACCACACACATACAGACACACATACTCAAGAGAAATTACTGTTTTCTTAATGCAATTTTAGGAAGGTTCATATAGCATGAAACATTTCAGAATAACGTTTTTTATCTGAGTTGGCAATTCAAGCTTCCTAGGGGGCCAACACCTTCATGGGAGGGGAGAACTCAAGTGCTATAATTTTGTAAGGAAACTGGCAGAACTGTATGGGAAAGGTGCAAAGTAGTAAATTGTTGTTTCCTTCACATTTTGAGACCCATTTTTACTGCAGAAAAGCTCAACTGCTAAAAACAAGTAGTATATTCTTTCTGCTTAAGCCAAATTACTTTAGGCAGAGTAGACACTTCACTTATTCTGATCTTAATTCTGTCTTCTACAATTATCCCTTTTTTCCATTATAATTTTTATTAAGTTTTCATATTTTATACATTTATACATTACATTTCCTATTTTACAAGTATATATATGTGTCATATTATATATCCTTTATAACTTATAATTTCTTTCTCCCAATTATAATTTTACAAGCAAAATACAATAAACGAAGTTTATATAGTTGTTATCACACAATTTATCTCAATATCTCAATATCTCTAAGTTCTATGACAAATGACTTTATTAATATATATGAACTATAGTTTCAGTTGACCAACTTTCAAAATCCGTTTGTATAAATTATCATTACCTTGTGGATACTAAAATGTGAATCTTGTCCTGTAGACTTCCTTTATATATTCCTTGTGCTGGTATGTTCCTATCGTTAAATGTTACTCTATAGTCTCCTTTAAAACTCCGTTTTATCCTCAAACGTATCTAATCTTGTTATCCCTTTTCACAGATGGAAGATGGGCAGGTAAGTCAGCCATTGCTCATGTGCATGTTTTTTAAACACATGCAACTTTTAAATATCAGTGAATATAGATATAAAACTCACAGTTTCCAAGAGCCACTAGCACTTGGCAATTGGGTTACTATAGAAGTCAGAAATTCTCTCTTCCTGCCTCCTAGGATATTTTTTATCCTAGAATATCTCGTTACTAGGAGAGTAGGTTCTGTAACCATTCTATAAGCAACTCCCATAATGAAGTGCACTGTTGATAGTGACACATCCAAGCAGCTTGCTCCCCTGAAGGATGACAAACGTAATCCAGCATCCCAGGTTGCAATCTTGCACACTTTTGCTTGGGAGTAAGCACCATTGTATTCAATAGTACCTATATCCAAGTAAACATGCATAGGATTACAATGTGAACTCTTGTGCATATCCATGAGAGAATTCTATTTATGCTTACTACAAGTTATCTCCCTATCCTCTGGCTATGCTGTTAAGAAAACTCGTAGCATGGACAACCTCATTTATCCCTTTCTCATGGCACACTGATTTCCCATGTTCTCTGGAGTGCATGTTTCATTTTAAAGACAACTATACTGCCATTTCAAATAATGCTGTGGTTCGAAGAAAAGATGTAGGCTTAAGATGGAAATTGTTTGATGTCTCTGCCTTCAGAAGGTAAAACAGTCCAGCTGATTTACTGGTGTATTTCTTGAATTTTGGACTAAATTAATGCTCCATCAAGGCTTTTGAAACACAAGGTGAAAGGCAGGAAACGTGAGGCATGTCAAAGCTAATTCCAAGACCAGTTGGCCATTAAAAGCTAAGAAGAAAAAACAGCCTAAGAAAGTTCCTTTTTTGGAATACAAACCTCAAAATCCCCTAGCCAGCATGGCCACATTCAGTGCTAGTTCCAATAGACTAGAATGTGCACGACGTGTTGACTTACAACGTTCCAATTGATTCAATGGGTCTATTCTAGTTGGAACTAAAAACTGAATTTAAGCTACATCCTTTACTCTCTTGTTATTCAGCGAAAATTGTCATAGATCCAGGAGTCAAAGAAATCACAAAATTTAATTGGATCAGATGAACAGGACATCACATTTAAAACTGAATGAACACATATTCAAAATCTTGAATTCTTCTCATGCAGTTTTATTTCTTAACAGAACACAACAGTAAACAATCAATAAATCACTTCTGAACAATCAACACCCTTTCATGTTGGTAACTAAGAGTGTTAACTATGTACACTAGAAAGCTATAGGAGTTTGATATTACAGTACTTTAACTATAATATCATGAGGAATCCTGGGATTTGTAAGTTTGGGAGGTACTTGGAATTCTCAGAAGGAGAATTCTAGTGCAGCCTCCTGAGTTACAACACAAACATTCTAAATCCTTCATCAAATTACAAACCCTAGAACTCTATAGGATGGAGCCACGGCAGATAAAATGGTAGCAAAATTGCTATCTAGGCAATATAGATATATTGCCTAGAATATCTAGTATAGATAGATATATAGTCAGCCCTCCACATTCATGGAGGTTAGGAGTGCAGGATCCCCGCAAAAGTGGAAAACCACAAATAGAGTGCAGGCAGACCCAAGGCTCCCTGAAGGGCTCCTCAGGCTTGTGAAGTGGGTGGCTGGGGGGCTCACCAGAGGGCGGGTATTATGAACAGTGTATGCCTGGCAACCAGGCCCTGCAGTGGCCACTACCACCCTCCTGAAGCCCAGGGATGCCATATGCACGTTCACACAGCAGCCCCACACTTCGGGCGGAAGGGGGAAGAGCAATTGCCGCTGGCATCAACCGCCTCCAAAAGCTGGCTGTTGTCTGAATGTGCACACAGCAGCCAGCTTTAGGATGTGGTTGGCAGCCACATTCCCTGCTTCTATCCCCTCCTGAAGCTCCATGCTGATGTGTAACATTCAAACAGCAGCACCGCGTTTAGGGAGGGAGGGGGGACAAGTGATCGCAGCTGATGCCAACTAACTACCCAAGGCAGCTGCTGTGTGAATGTGCACACAGCAGCCAGCTTTGGGAGGTGGTTGACAGCCGCAATTGCTTCTTCCCCTCCCCTGAAGCTCAGCACTGTTATGTGCACATTCACACAGTAGCCCTGTGTTTCAGGTGGAAGGGGAGACAAGCAATCACTGATGCCACCAACTGCCTCCTGAAACTGGCTTCAGAAGGTGGTTGGTGGTGGCTGTCACTGGTGCTCCACCCTCCCCAAGCCCAAAGCTGCTGTGTGCACAGTCACACAGATCATATGTTGGGCTTGAGGAGGGCAAAGCAACAGTGCTAACTGCCTCCCAAAGCTGGTCACTCTGTGGGCTGTATACAGCTGTATGCCTTTTTCAGCAGCCTGGTCTTTTACCTTCCATCTTCCCCAGCTAGGCAGGCTGGCCTCTCCCTGCCTGAAGGTAGGATGGGATTGTAGATTGCTTTTTGATGATCTGCTTCTTGGCTCCCCCTACCCCAGCACCAGACTGGGATCCCTGGAAAACCATCAAGAGCAATCAGCCCAGATCAGGTGCCAGGGCTGGGAGAAACCTGGATCATCAAAAAGCAATCCAGCGATCCCATCCCACCTTCAGGCATGCAGAGAAATCTCTTTTCAGCAGCCTGGTCTTTCACCTTCCTTTTTCTCCCAGCCAGGCAGGTTGGCGTCTTCGGAGGGGCAGTGGGAAACCCGCAAATAATCAAATCAGCAGATGTCAAACCTGCAAGTATAGATATACTCTTTAGTATACATATACTCTTCTAATTATACATATACACTTAAATTATAAACCTTTGCCAGACTGATAAGAACTGACAGTCTGAAAGAAAATAATATTAGTCCATTCTAATAGGAACCTAGCTAAATTTACTATTCTTTCAGGGACAATCAAGATAAACATGGAAAATAGTGGGACATTTGAACACAGAGAGCCACACACACAGTCAGTGGTTCTCTCCTCAAACATTTATGGTAGCATGAAGAGGAGAGGATAACCAGACCCACTAGTCTCAACACTACCAACAAGTCCTCTGATAGCTTGTCACCTACTTTATCATGAATGTACAGCCAAGCTCTCTCCAAAGCTTCCGTCCAAACATGAGAAAGGAGGGAAGCCCCTTTCTGATTCCACAGAACTGAAATTACAAACAAAAACACTTGTAAAGAGAGCTTACAGTAGCAGTAAAATCCTACATGTACCTACTCAGAAGTATACAATAGGGCTTACGCTCAGGTAAGTATATACAGGCTTGCAGTCTTAAGGGCATTTTGTATTCAACTCACATTTCACCATCCAGCCAGAATGCTCAGAAGTCCTAAAATGTTTATTTCTCTGAGTAAATAGCTGTACAGTACCTTGCTATAGACCCTAGTTACATCGTAAAACAGATCACACAGCATATCCCACAATATGCCTCCCTCTTTCTCCCTCTCTCTTTTTAAAAACTGTATCCTATTAGGAGCACATCCCTCTGTGATAACAGATTTGCCCAGAGGTTCCACCACACAATACTGGATTCCTCTACAGGCACAAATTAGAGTCCTGCTTTCAATAATCCTTTGGGAGCACTACAGAATTGTTAGATGTTCAACATCTGGACAGTGTGTGCTTCTAAGAGGTCTCAATTAACTTGGCCAGGGTTGTTGCTGCTTTTAACATGTAAAAACTAGTGCTAGCAGTCATAATCTCTCTCACATACAGCCATGTTTTAAAATGAGAAAGAGAAGAGAGAATTTTTTTAAACTCTTCCTATTTAGATACATGCTTTTACAGTAACCAAAATCAAATACTCCCCAGTTTTAAGCTATACGTGCTTTTCAGTTAAAAATAATAATAAAGCCAACTGGAAATGCTTAAGAACTACCAATAAAGGAACTGATTCATACACTCCTGAGAACAAGTGGTGAACAAAGGCAGCTCAGTGAGATTTAGACTTCATCCCTTATTAAAATAAAACCACATGCCTGATCTCCCAACACACTTTGTTTTATTACAGTTGGGTTTTTTGAGATTACAACACTTAATGTGGAACAGAGGACTTAAAAATGTTATCTCTTTATCTTTGTATATCTTAAAATACAGTGTTCATCAATCTCGTTTCATGAAAACACCACCCTGGAAAATTCTAATACATACCATATTTTTAAAAAATTGATTTCTTAGCAAAATATGGAATGTTATCTTTTACCAAAAAAAAAAAAAAAAAAAAAAATAGCCACTGTTACAACCCATAGATTGGATAGGCAGATGTCACTCAAAATGCCAAATGTGCTTTGAAGTCATTTTTTTTAAAAAAAGCAAGTACCTTTCATTTTTAAAAGGTCAGAGGTCAAGAGGCTCAAGTGCTCTCTTCTGAATACAAAACATGTTTAATTCAAGGATCAACCAGGCTCTTTAAAGTGCAAGCTTTTATACTCTAAATGGTTTCCCCAGCTGAGACCCCATTTCTCCCCATAATTCAAATCAGGCTTAAGATCAAGAAGGAGGCTTTATTGTCTTTATCAAATCCCAACACAGAAGCCAGCATTTGTTGAACACTAGGAAGATTTGCCCCAATTTCTACTCTCTGATGTCTTCTGCAGTTTGGATACTGCTATATCTCAAGACTGAAAAATAGAGTTTTGAAAAGAGAAAAGCAGTCCTAAATGGCTCATCTCTTCTCAAAGCAGTCCTCTGTTATTTTTAGCTACCCTTATACTACACAGCAGCTGCAGACACAGTTCTTGTGGTGCCCCTTCACAGGAAAAATGCGAGCAAACTTATTTTTACTCTCACTTGCCTCTACATATATCCTATATGATCCAGGACACACACTTTCTCTTACCCACTGACTCTCACACATAGAATCATAGAATCATAGAACCATGGGACACTGTACTCAATATTCACTTGTTCTTGTCTCTGCAGTGAGACATATTGTTACTAACTTGATCAGCAAAATCACTGGTCTTGTTCAGATGTAATGCTAAAGCATGGCTTAACATTATGGGAAAGAGACTCAGGCTTTGGTGCGCCATCCGCTGTCAAAGAGATCGGAAACTTCTACTTTATATTAACCAAACCCTGAACTATGGTTAATCTTAACTACAGTTAACTGAAGCAAGCCAAACTTCATAAACTGTAGTGTAAAGTTGGCTTATTTCTATTAACCATGGTTAAAATTAAGCATATTTAATCCAGGGTTGGATGACACAACAAGCTGCAGGTATAATAAAATAGAAGGCAAGATTCCAAACTCCCACTTGCAGCTGTACCAGAGCAGAAAGAATGAGCGCTTTGCTACAGACCTGAACTGTGGCTTCCTGTTTCATCCAAACCAGCCCACATAAGGAATAGCAGTAAGCCCTGTATCCTGTTGGGCTGTCTGCTCCTTGAAAAACTGGATCTAGTAGCTATGTATAATGACTTTGAATCCATGACTACAGCGTAGTCCAGACAGTGGGGAAAAAAACCTCTGAGAATCCCATGTGTCCAAATGGGATCCCACAGTGTTCCATCCTTTTTGGAGGGAGGAGGAGCAAAAGTTGGAGAAAGTCCACAACAGAAGCCTCTGGGACTTTTCCCAAGTTTTTTTTATTATATATTTAATTTTACAATGCTAGTTACATATCTTCCATTCTTTACAATATACTCTATAAATCAATAATCCAAATAATTTCATAATTGCTCATATAGTCATTAAATTGTATAATTCGATTTCCCCTGTTATATCAACCCAGAAATTTTTTCAAAAATAATTTGTTTATGTTTCATCTTCCACTCTAATTATCTCGCAACTCCAAAAGATATAGTCTATTCCATAAATGATCCAATTCACCATTCACCTGTCTTTATATATTCTGTTCTTGCTACTCTTATTATATCAATATATGTTAACCTATGCTAATGAAAATCTTAATAGAGGTCTGTTGCAATCTTCCATCTGGATTTACAGTAACAACAAATGTTTAAAATACAGTTTATAATGGATCCCAAACTTTACCTGCTGAACATCACCTCAGTACTAAGTAAGGAAGAACAAAGAAAACACTGGAGAGTATTGCTATATGTAATCACAGCAGCGAGGATAAATTTGGCAGCCAAATGGAAGAGCAATGAAAACCCACAGATAGAGGACTGGCTGCACAAATTGTTAGAGATGAAGAACAATGACAAATTGACATATACATTAAACAGAAGATTCACAGACAAAATAGATATAGAATGGTCACCAGTGATAAATTACTTTTCCCAATTTTTTTAAAAACCCTGACAGAAATGTGCACCCTTGCCTATTAGGACAATTGAATCACATTGTATCGAACTGCTGAAGAGGACATATGATTGGTTGGACATGCACAGGGTGCAGAGTTTGGTAAGACGGCAGATCATGGAACTGCCATGTTGGATTGTCGGCATAGTGATTGTGCGCTGAGGCAATGAAACAGGCTTTCTTTCCTTGGTTTTTTTTATTATTTAAGCAGAAGATCACTCTTCTGCACCTAGGAGCTATTTCTTTTTTTAAAAAAGATGTTTGGCAAGGGCAAGTTGGGGACTACAAAACCACGAGTAATTCACCCATAGCCACCACCTTGATACACTGGCATGCCTCTGTGTAAACAGGAAACACAGAGAGCATCGCACACCAGCGATCTTGCCAAAAAAATCATTAAGACAGATGACAGCTACTGCGAATTGGCTTTACTGCTCCCCAATTCACATTTTATTCCCTCATCTAGACCAGCCCTCAGAATCACAGTATAAGGACTGGCACAACAAACAACTTTAATCAGCACAAGCAGTCAACTGTTTGTACAGAGGTTTTAGACCTGACTCCATTTCATCAGCCCCATGTAACTAAGCTTACATGCAGAGATAGGTCAACCTGTTTTAAGAACAGGTTGAGTAGTGTCCAAAGTAAAGAAATGTGCTGAAATAATAAGCTCTCACAAGAGCAGACGCATAAGTTGCTTTAGAGGTTGAGAAAACCACTAGGAAACCAAACCTGGAAAGGAAGCCTGCTACTGGAAAGCACAAGGCTGAGCATGCACAGCAATCTGATCAGGAATGAATTTCTCTAAGGCAGGCAGAGCTCCATTATGCCTTTGCCCACGGGCAGAGCGGCCCTCCCTCCATCCCGGCAGCCATTGCCCTGGCTGTGGAGGAGGGAGAGTCAGGCAGAGCTCGATCTTGCCTCGGCCCAGAGGTAGAAAGGCCCTTCCTCCACCCCGGCTGCTGTGGCTCTGGTTGTGCAGAGAGAGAGGGAGGGTCCGGCGGAGCTCCATCGTGCCTCAGCCCAGGGGCAGAGCAGCCCTCCCTCCATCCCAACTGCCACTGCCCTGGCTGCAGAGGGAGAGAAGAGAATGCTAGACTTAATCCCTTCCCCTACTGCCATCCCTTTCCTTTTGTATCATGTCTTCATTAGATTGTAAGCTTGAGGGCAGGGAACTGTTTTGTTGTTCTTTTTCTTGTAAAGTGCCATGTACATTGATGACACTATAGAAATAAAAGATAATAATAGTACAGTAATTGTTGTTGTTGTTGTTATTATTATTATTATTATTACTATTATCCTTCTTGACCATCTATCCACACTAGTTGAAACAGTGTGAGTGTGTGCATGAAAGAGAGAGAGAACTGTGGCAGGCTTGCAGGATACAGTGTACATGTGCACACAGGCCCACAAAAAATTGTTGTCAAGGGATTGTTCCAAGATCGGCAATGAATTTTCAGCCATAACATGAGCCTTGATAGAAGCCACCCTTTGAGGTCAGGGACTAACAACAGGCAATTTTGTGGCTGGGCTCTCTGCATTTTTCCTGCTGCACGTCTCTGTGATATGAAATTATCTAGAACAGGTTTTAAGGAAACATGGGGAGCTGCAGAAGCTTCCTAAATCTGGTGAAAGCAAGAGGAAAGTTCCAGTGGAAGTATAACAATGGATCTTGGCCAATGAGCTACTTGTAACCAATTCATTTTTTAAATATAACTGAGGCATGACAATAGTATATTGCAATTATAACAATGAGGGGCAAATTTACTGCTCGATCAGTGCAACTTTAACAGGTTTTGGTACTTTTATAGTTAATAGGAGTGTGGCCTCACTACTTAGGTGTCTTTTTTACCACATGTCAACAGTTTGTAGCACTCTAGTGTAGTTGCTTTTAAAAGTAGCTAACTAGTTATTTTTGAATAATAAGCATGTAAAGAGTTACTTTTTTGTTTCTTTTTTACAAAAAATGTATTGAACTCTGAGGGTGAGGATTAGAATTATAACTGTAACCAGTTACTTTTTAAAAATAATTTCCCAAGTCCTGGTGTATGGGGGGAAAAGCTAGTGTTGTGTTTCTGAAGGTCTTTAAGAAACAAAAAATCCCTTAGTGTATTATCTTTATTCTCCTAATGAACACAACAAAGAGCAACAACAAACTTAAATAAAATATGGAAATGCAAAAATTAGGACAAAACACTATACCAAAGAATACAATTTTATTATACCACAAAACTCTCAGACTATTATTGTTTACTGCCATCAAGTTGATTTTAACTTATGGTGACCCTATGAATGAGACCTCCAAGCCACCCCACTTACTTCCCCACTAAAAAGATTAATCAAAATTGTCTAAATGCATATTCATGCTTAGTAATTTACTTTAATATAGATACAGGATTCAAACCCACACTCAGCCATGAAAACCCATTGGGTCACCTTGGGACATCACACACTCTCACCCTCAGAAAACCCTGTGATAGGTTTGCCTTAGGGTCACACCATAATTTGGAAATGACTTTAAGCTACACAACAACTGTCATGGGCCAGGATCTGGACTTAGATTCTGAGGCTGAAGAAGAGACTCAGGCAGCTTTCTCAGTTGAAAAGTAGCCTCAGCCAGAGGAGGAACAAAGCCAGGATTCACCTGCAGCTAATTTGGCAGAGGACACAGCTAGGGAAACCACAATCCCCAAGTCCTTGGACTGGGTGCATGGGTTGGAGAGCAGAACAGCAGTGCTCAATGAGGTTCCTGCCAAGCAGAAAAGGAGGGGCTCTGATTAGAGCCAGCAGGCACCAGCCCATTTAAGAGCTGACTCTTTCTAGGTCTGGTCACTGAAAGCAACTCATCTGCTTTCTGGCTGGTATTCTTGTTTCTTGACCTCTATGAAACTCAGACCTCTATGGTAAAACCATGATCAACTCATTTTTCTTCCATGTAATTAATACAAGTAGGATTACTGGTCTAGTTGTTGCTTCAAGGCACTTAGAACAAATAGACAACCACAGGATTCACACCATCCATTCCCAAACCTTAAAACTCAATTCAAATCTAGTTTAGGATCAATTAAATAATACTGAGGAGATAATACTAAGAGTCTATATATTGACTGCTTTGCGTACGTTATACTCACATCTTGAGCAAAAGGGATATGGTAACTGGTAACATAAGAAAATTCAGGATCATTTCAAACATGGCCCAATCCTTTTTTCCCATGTAAGAAATGTAACAGAACCAGAGTCTTTACGTGTAAACTCCAGCTTCAGTTACAAAATGATATGTACGAGAGAGAGAACAAAAGCTTAAGGATCACATATACAATACACCCAAAACATTGCCCAGAGAAACAAATCATACCATCTGCCCTCCAATATAAGTTTCATACAACTGAGACCTAAAATCTATATCTTCATGTCTCAACTAATAAGAAAGTTGTCTCAACATAAATGCTATCTTTTGGGAGTCCAACATAACTAAACAGCAAGCTACAAAACACACACACAATGCATACACTTCAAGTATGCTTAGCATCCTGTATTTTGCGAAGCCTCCACCATTTGTTCTATTTGAATGCACATTGTAGTCATAGAGTAGCACTTACAATGCAAAACCAAGGAAGTTTTACAGCAGTTAATTAAAGCAGCCTAATTTGCAACCACAACTGTGCCCTGTTATCTGTACTTTGTAGAATTATAGAGTTCTATGCAGAATTACAGTGACAAAACTTTTACAAGCTAGAACAGCAATTAACTGTTCCTTTGACATAGCATAGCACTTGAAAAATCAAAGTGTAGGAATACTAAAACTAAAAACAAAAAATAGCCACACCCATGGTTTGTGCCATTTTTAGGTAAAGAGAAACTGTTCATTTGTGGTAGAAGGGAGAGCAAGTCACACACACTGCAATATTCAGCAAACCACAGTTTATCTTAACAGATTCAAACTTTAAATGATCATGATTTTAAAAACATTGCCTCACAACGCTGTACAGACACCGGCTTGATGCAATGAGAAACAAAGAGACAAACATCTTCCTTGAACTGGGAGAATGTAAAGTTCTATGGCGGTCCGGCCACTGGAAAGGGAGGATAACAGTAGCCAGCCAGGGGGTGGCACGCAGCATTCCTGACGTGATGCCTGTAGACAGCCCTGGGTCTGTGTACCACCTTTTGAACCAGCAAAGAGACTGAAAGCTTCTGCTTTTGATTTTGAATTAACTTCTATTCCTATGGCACCTAAACTGAGGGTCTAGCTACTGAGAACAAGTAAGGATCAAACCTTGGTTGCAAATCCTCAGCTGTTTCACCAGACAAGATGTTAAGATGTCACAGGGAACTCTGGAAGCATATTCAGGGATAGATAGCCATACTGGCCATGCAGCAAAATGCCACAAAATCCACAGAAGAGTGATACCTTTATTGGCTGATCAAAATGCAGAAAATACATCATGAGTGCTTTCAAAGCTTCACTGCCTTCTTTACCAGGCAAAGATGTTAAAAATCATACAGAACAAGTAAGGTGACAATGGTAACCAGGGAACTCTGGCTAGTCTAACACAAAAACATATGTTCCCCACAGGTCTAAAAGAGTAGAGATGAAGGGGAGGATGCCTTGATTTCTTCTTCTAGCATGATTTTCATTATCTCTGAATCAAGTCATAAAAAGCCTCTTCAGTTCAATGAAATCTTATAAGGATGTTTGTCCCAACTGGAATAAACTTACTCAAATACAGAACCATTTACAAACGAAAAACATCCAATGTTATTTAGGCTTTCATGCCAACTTTTAATTGACACAAATGTCTTACAATTCTATTATTACCTTTTACAGTGTGACAATTAAATACTTAAAGAAGCCCCACATTTTAATAAGTTCCTGTATTCTTTAAAGCTCACAAAAATATATTCCATATCTTCACTAATGTTCACCCTAACTAGGCACAGAATTACATTAAGTACAGCTTAAGGTGTAGGAAAACAGCTTTTGATTGAATTTGTGTTGATTCAAATAATGTAGTTATTTCAATTTATTAAATGAATATTTAAAACAGTTACGTATTTTTGAAAATCATAATAGGTCTGAAAGCAATTGTATATTAATCAAAGCTACCTTTATTTAAGAAAAGGGACATATGTCTTAGCTTTAAGGCTTGGCAATATTGATACAATTTTCACAGTACTTTAATATTCTAAATGTACCCTTGATAATAGCTGTAGGTTTTATTTTTACTGCATTCAGCCAAAAGGCCCTTATTTAAGCTAAGCAAGAACAGTGTGCTCTATTACAGTGCTAGCCAGGGATGTTTTACACCAGATAAAGTACTATCATGAGAATGAGTATCACTGTGTGTGTTTACCTCTCAGTACATTGTACCCTTTGCCACACTGGGATAGATAGTAATGGAAGCTCTGTTGGTGCATGTGCCTATGTTGCAGACCAGCTAACAGAGGGGCTTGTCTACACTAAGGATAAAACATGTCCTCGCTCTGGATATGGTACAATTTGTCCACACAATGCACACAGCAAATCTGCTTCTTTTAGCCACTAATCTGGCTTAACAAAAACCGCAAACTGCTCTGGAGTTTCCAGAAAAACTCCAGAGTGGCCCTGTTGTTTTGGAATTTGTGGACAGCTGGATGAGGCAGCATCTAGAGTGACCCAGATGTCCACATGTATACACACCCAAAGCATTGGTCCAGCTGGCCCGCCCCCTCCTTGTTGACCGCACAGGCACCCCATTCTAACCTCACTAGCAGCAATGGTGATGGCCAGGCTCTCACAGAGAGCTACTTGGCCAGTGGGTGAGGCAGTGGAGGCAGTGGCACTGATGGGAATGGGACAGTGGGCCCAATGCAGTGTCAGCCCAGCAACCCATCTGGACTACAGCATGGCTCCAGAATGGATCCCTGCTGGTACGTTGGCATCATGTAGATCCAGGCAGTTCTGCAGCACAATGCTGGACTGTACCCAGATCACAACGCCAGTGTAGATGTGCCCTGAGACAGAGGTAGTGAGGTCAAGTGTCTAGAAGGAATGCTGTGTCTCCCTGCTAGAAACAGACCTGGAGCTGGCTGGAGCCTGGAGCTGGCTGTACGAAACAATGCAGGAGGTTGGGCTTAGCTGTAATCTGCACGTGAGGGAGTATTACTAGGAATGGGTTTTAGATGCTCTTAGAGAGCCAGCATGGTGTAGTCATTTGACCATTGGGACTACGACACTGGGAGACCAGGGTTCAAATCTCAGCTTAGCCATGGAAACCCACAGGTGACTCTGGGTAAGTCACACTCTCTCAGCCTCAAAGGAAGAAAAAGGCAAACCCCCTCTGAACAAATCTTGCCAAGAAAACCCCATGTGCTGCTGAATTCCAAAGACCATTTTTCTATGTTACTCTGATGACATCATTATCATCATCGTGGACTCAACTTTGCAGTCATGCTCTCTCAAGCCTCTCCTTTTGCAGTGAGGTGCAAAGAGACCAAAAAGCCTCAATATCATCCTCATCTTGTATGACTGTGTGGGTCCCCCTGCCCGCCATAAACTATTTCATGCTCATGGTCTTAAAGTCAGTTGATTCTACATGTAATAGTTACTGCACCAGTGGAATTTGGGTCCAAAAGAGTACAAGTGTATAGATTCTGGCCCCTCTCTTACTTGACATTACTGACCTTAAACACCATTTCTTTCTTTCTGCTGTATATGCTCCTGGAGGTTCAACTGACTACTCTGCCTATAGTAACTATTTAGTTCCTCTTCACCAGCCTCCAGAATCCTGAGTTGTAATTTCACATATAGTATAATGATTTATTATGTAAATTGGTACACATTTTAATTTAAAAATGTCTGGGCAAATGAAAGGTTGATACCAGGAGCAATGTTGGTATTAGCAAACATCTGGCCTATTCCTCTTTTGTACTTAGTAAAGCTGCTGACACCACCATCACCACCAATACTGTTTTTTTAAATAAAGCATTTATAATGAAAAGCCCCCCCCCCCAATGCTGCCCCATACCCAGATAGGAGGGCAATATGCAATCCTGGCACTTCTTTATGTTTCTTTTCCAAATAATTATGTATTTAGCACAGTGGTTGCTCACTGGTAACTTAGGAGGAACTCTACAATAGGGTGACTCCTCTAATCAGTAGCTCAGATAAGAGGCAACCAACTTAATCTTTTTTATAAGACTCCACAACAGGAGATTCCACTAACACTCAGTGCAGATTCTTCTATTATCTTTGTTGTTCTTAAATCACTGAAAAGAGGAAATCAATCTTTTGTGTGTGTGTGTGTGTGTGTGTGTGTGTGTTTTATGATTATTTTCCCCAAACTATGCAGATAACCCCAAAGCATGTGAAAACACTCCCACCCACACCCAAATACCTCTGCTTTCAATGGAGTCTTTCCCAAAATAAAGACTGGAAGAGATGCAGCATCATTTGTGACTAGCAGTCTTGCAAATTTTTCCGGAATTGCAAGTTGAAGACCCTTTCTATACATCATACAGAATTCATGTACCAAATAATTTATAAGGAAAGTTTTTGTGAAGTTCTAAACTATAAGCACATTCTGGTATAATGTGTACAATAGCTCATATGCAAGCACTTACTCAACAGTCTGCAAAAGACCGTTTGGCTCTGCATTTAGAAATTTTAATAAATCACATTTTAGAAAACAGCTCACTTTCTCTAACAGTCAAGAGTACAGATTGTTCCCTCATCCTTACATTACCTTACTTTCCTATATTATCACTCTTATTAAAACATTTTAATAAGCCAATCAATCAAATGAATCTCTCTCCACCCCAAACTTATCAAGTGAAGCAAAGATAGCCTTTTCAGATGGCATGGATTACCTCTATTCACAATGGTGATTGTCTCAGTCTCTCATTATTAATGGAAGGGAGGAGAACATATTTCATGTTTTGCTGAATGTTTGCAGAAGTACTTTTCCTAAAGACAGCATAGTTTTAATCTTAGACATTTTTTTGCCTGAGCTCCTAAGTAGGTCACCAACCCAACCTTCACTGTTAAATTCTTTCTGGCTGAAGTTAATGCTTTTTCAATGCCCTACTGTTGCGGAATGCTGGTTTATTCATAAATTCAATTCCTTCCCCTTTTCAAATAAAAATGTGTAGAAGGACAGTTGCCTTGTACATTTTAGCCCAATACTGCCTGCCTCACCCATTCCCTTTGCAATGTGTTTCCTCCTTCCTGTGCCTTTTATCCTGAAAATCACTCCTGAAAACCACCTCTGTCTCAGAAGGCTAAATGTACTGGCTGCTGAACCAAGCTAATTAGTAAGCCCCCTCTCCCTAAAGGACACATCCATAATTGTCTTTTCTTGAATTATTATCATTGTGCTTTGTTTAAACTATAATGAGAAGGCATGTGCTTTTAATAGACAATTGCTATCATCATGCTCAAGGCCAATGAAAATGTGTGTTTTGTGACTGGGGACTCAAAATCCTGTAAACTCAATTGCAAACAGAACTTAAGACAAGCAGTTATGATCTTTCAAAACAGAAACAGGTTTGTTTCCCAAGGCCAGTTTCTATGTTTTTTTCACAGTGAATGTTTGCATTTCTCTAAAGTACAGATCCTCAAGGACAAGCCTTTGGGGGAAGAAGAAATAAGATTAGGACTTACTTTTCAAAATACATACATTTGAAGGGGGGAAAGCCAGCATATTTTGTTGAGTATTACAATCTGGTTTAAAAGGTTAGGATCCTCAAACTCTTAAGAGGCTGCCTGCTACCAAGTACAAGCTTTTCAGACTTGAAAGGACATTATAACATCTCAGCGTCATGAACTGGCTGATTTTTCTGGTACAAATAATAGCTGGAACACTTCTGCATGACTTAGTAATTTCCACACTAAATTATTTTCCACATTTATCCAAGACTCCCTGCTTATGAAAATAATCTGAACAATAGACATTTCCACCTCAGTCATGAGCCTCTGGCATTCATATAATAACTATGTGTTATTAACACCATGTCGTGGGAGAGAGGCTTGCGTACCCTAATGATGTTTTGAGCTATGCTGGCGGTGGCACAATAGCCACTGGTAGGGTCTCCCATGCCAGACAGGTCAAAACCGAAGGGTCTGACAAAGAGTGTCAAAGGGCAGGATGGGCTCTCTAGCCTTGTGGCAACCGTCCTAGGAGAAGGAAAACTCTAATCCCAAACCCGGGCAGATGGTGCTCGTCCAACCCTGTAAGGTCAACCATCTAAGAGAAGGAAACTCTAATCAAACCTATGGCCCGAGGACCTCGCTGCCACGTCCATGCTTGCAAGGCCACAGCAGATGAATCTCTGGTTTAAAGAGTGAGGCCAGTTCTGTGCATGCTGCACTCCACCAGAAAAATCCATTGCACAGGCTCGAAGGACAAATCCAGTTCCAAAAAAGCCCTGTAGCAACAGGCGAGGGACAAAACCGGCAGGTGTAAAGATGCACTGGAAGACGCAGCCCCAACCCTGCATGCAGGCGGTTCAGGACATTGGTCGCTTGAGGCTGATCCGGGAGATGACAGTCTTGTTTGGCAGCATCCTGAACGACCAAGCAGCCTTTTTTAAGGAGAGCACTGCTTGCTCCATATGGAGAGTGGCCTAGAAAAGGTGGCCAAACGAAAGCTCATCCCCAACTACCTGGTTGGCTAGCCGCGGCCAACGGGCATCTTCTGATGCGGTCAAACCAAGGCAAAGAAACAAAGGCACACACCGGCCTCCAAAGGTGTAAATAAACTGACACTTGCATGCTGGAACATCAGAACCATGCAAAACTCTGAAGATGGTGGACAGCCTGAGCGGCGTTCTGCCCTAATAGCCCATGAACTATCACGGCTTAATATTGACATCACTGCTCTTAGTGAAGTTCGTCTCCATGAGGAAGGCAGCCTTAAAGAACATGGCGCCGGCTATACACTTTACTGGTCTGGCAAACCCAAAACTGAAAAACATCTTTCAGGAGTAGGCTTTATGATTAAAAACTCCATTGCCTCCAAACTCGAAACCTTGCCAACAGGACACTCTGATCGCATTATTTCCTTACGCCACCCACATGTTGTTCTCTTTAGTATATATGCCCCAACTATGCAAGCCGACCCTGTAGAGAAAGACAAATTCTACACAGACCTACGCCAACTCATACAAAAAGTCCCTGTAGAAGAAGATGGTGACTTCAATGCCAGAGTAGGAAAGAACTCCGAATCCTGGAAAGGTGTCTTAGGCAAGCATGGTGTTGGAAATTGCAATGATAACGGACGCCTCCTGCTAGAGTTCTGTGCAGAACAACAGCTGACTATTACAAACACAATCTTTCAGCAAACAGATAGCTTGAAGACAACCTGGATGCATCCCCGATCCAAACATTGGCCCCTCATTGACTATGTTCTAGTCCGGCAGAGAGACATTTGTGATGTCCGTCATACCCGAGTGATGCCCAGTGCAGAATGCCAGACAGATCATCGCCTCGTCAGATGTAAACTAAATCTTCATCTTAAGTTCAAACCTAAGAGGGGTGGCATCTTAAAGAAGAGACTCCAAGTCAACAATCTTCAACAAGCTACCATGAGAGACAACTTCCAGGCAAACCTGCAAACAAAACTTGAAGACCATCCTACAGATCCTTCTCCTACAGTGCTATGGCAACATATCAAAAACAGTATCCTCCAGTCTGCAGAAGAATCCCTCGGGTTCTCCCACAAGAAAAATCAAGACTGGTTTGATGAAAACAACCAAGAGATCCAGGAGCTGTTGGCAAAGAAGAGAGCTGCTCACCAGGCATACCTCGCCCAGCCAACCTGCCATGTAAGAAAAGCAGCTTTCCACCTCACATGTAGTAAACTACAACAAAAACTCCAAGACATGCCGAACAAGTGGTGGATCAATATAGCAGAAAAGACACAATGCTGTGCAGATCTGGGTGATCATAGAGGATTTTATGAAGCTCTTAAAGCAGTGTTTGGACCTACTTATCAGGTCCAAAGCTCCTTATACAGTACAGATGGTCAAACATTAATTACTGACTGATAAAGCCTCCATCCTGAATCGTTGGGCTGAACATTTTCAAAGTCACTTTAGCACCAACCAAGTAGTACAAGGCTCAGCTATCCAACATTTGATACAAAAACCAATGAAAAATGAATTGGACATAGCTCCCACTTTGGAAGAGACCCTTAAGGACATACAGCAGATGAAAAACGGCAAGGCAGCTGGGATTGATGGAATCCCACCTGAAGTTTGGAAACACGGAGGTCATGCACTCCACGAAAAATTCCACAAATTCCTTGTGAATTGCTGGGAAAAAGGGGAACTGCCATCAGACCTCCGAGATGCAGTCATCATCACCCTGTACAAGAAAAAAGGAGCAAAATCCGACTGCTCAAACTATCAAGGCATAACACTGCTCTCTATTGCTGGAAAAATCCTTGCAAGGATACTCCTGAACAGATTAGTTCCTGCTATTGCAGAAGAACTTCTCCCTGAAAGCCAATGTGGCTTCAGAGCCAATAGGAGTACTACAGACATGGTATTTGCCCTTAGGCAACTGCAACAAAAATGTAGGGAGCAGAACAAGGGTCTCTATGTAACATTTGTCGACCTCACCAAAGCCTTCGACACTGTAAGTAGAAAAGGTCTGTGGCAGATCCTGGAAAGACTAGGATGTCCTCCCAAATTCCTTAAAATGATTATCTTGCTACACGAGGGCCAGCATGGTCAAGTCAGATATGGCGATGCTCTTTCAGAGCCCTTTCTAATAACTAATGGAGTGAAGCAAGGTTGTGTTCTTGCACCAACTTTATTTACAATCTTCTTTAGCACGATGCTCCAAAGGGCTATGGCAGAGCTTGAAGAAGACGACAGCATCTATATATGTTACCGTACTGATGGTAGCTTGTTTAACTTAAGCCGTCTGAGGGCTCACACTAAGACTCTAAACTATCTAGTCCGTGAGCTGCTCTTCGCCGATGATGCTGCCCTTGTTGCCCACACAGAAGCAGCTCTGCAGCGCCTAACGTCCTGCTTTGCAACAGCTGCAGAGCTGTTTGGGCTGGAAGTCAACCTGAAGAAAACAGAAGTTCTTTACCAGCCTGCACCACAGGACGAACACCACCATCCCCACATTGCCGTCGGCAAATCTGTGCTCAAGTCCGTTCAGCAGTTCACCTACCTGGGAAGCGTCATCTCCTCAGATGCCAAGATTGACAAAGAGATCGATCACAGATTAGCAAAGGCATATAGTGCATTTGGAAGACTTCACAAAAGAGTCTGGAGCAATAAACACCTGAGGCAAAGCACAAAAATCAGTGTGTATAGAGCCATCGTACTGTCTATCCTCCTTTATGGATCTGAAACATGGGTCACCTATTGCCACCACCTATGACTCCTCGAGCGCTTTCATCAGCGCTGTCTACGCACAATCCTAAATATACACTGGACTGACTATGTGACAAATGTTGCTGTCCTTGAGCAAGCAGGGATCACCAGCATTGAGGCCATGATATTGAGAACACAGCTGCGCTGGGCAGGGCACGTTTCTAGGATAGAGGACCATGGCCTCCCAAAAAAACTACTCTACGGTGAACTCGCCACGGGTCAGCGTAAGAGGGGCGATCCAAAAAAGCGATACAAAGACTCCCTGAAACAACATCTCAGGCTCGGCCAAATTGATCACAAACAGTGGTCCGCCCTGGCCTCACATCGGGAGGCATGGAGACGCACTATCCACAATGCTGCAGCCTTATTTGAGAATTCACGACGAACAAGTCTTGAAGAGAAACGACAACGCAGAAAGAATCACAACCCAAAAACATCACCCAAGGAGACCTTCTGCTGTGCTTTTTGAAACCGGACTTGTTTATCTCGGATTGGCCTTTTTAGTCATCAGCGTGCTTGCAGAAAGCACGGGATGAGTCCTTCCTGAATCTTCGTTTGTGAAGAAAAGCCAGAGAGAGAGAACACCATGAGCACCATGTGTTATAAGCATGTATAATGAGAGAGTTACAGAAGCAGGAGAGCAACTGACAAGAGTTTTTGCCAGGCCAACCATCTATTCCAACCTTTCTCAACCTTTTTACCCTGGAGGAACCCTTCAAGTAATTTTTCAGGTCTCAGGGAACCCCTGTATTTATATATTATATCTATAGTTTTATTTAAAAAAATCTTTATTTTTTTCAATCACAATCTCTCGAGAAACCCTGGGGTTCCAGGGCAGCCTTGTTGAGAAACCCTGCTGTAAAGACCTCAACAGAAACACTTTGTGTCTGCTGAGACTACTGAATTTCTGTCTGGAAATACAGGTTGTCCCCTTGTATCCATGGGGGATATGTTCGCAGACTTACTGTGGATACGCAAAACCATGGAAAATAGCAAACCCTACAGAAATGAATGGTTTCCAGGCACTATAGGCTGCATTTCAGAAGCAAACCACCTCTGAACATTGCTTGCTTAAGAAAGCACTGTCTCCTCCCACCCCATCAACAGTCCCAGTCAGACCTGGAAGCAAATGCTTCCTCTTTCTAAAGGACCCCCTGCTTTATCTCTCTTGTTTTCCTTGTGGGATAAGATGTGTGTCAGGATGGACTCTGATAAGAATGTCCTTGATGCATTATTAGACCAAAAGAGTCCACAAAAGGATCCAAGCATTCCATTCAACAGTGACCAGCCAAACCTTGCAGGGAAACTCAGGTGATAGAATTAATTGCACCTTGCTCTTCACTGCCCGTCCACACACACACACACACACACACACAGAGAGAGAGAGAGAGAGAGAGAGAGAGAGAGAGAGAGAGAGAGAGAGAGAGACTGCTTCTAGTACTGGAGACTCCATATAACCATGTTCTAAAAGACTGGAAGGCTCAACACAGAACCCCACAGATTTAACTCACTTTAAACACTTGCGTGGTTCAATCCCAATTCTGTGGGGTGAAGTTGCAGGCTACACAACTTCATGTAAAAAAACCCTCCTTCCCCAGTGTGTCTCCTTTTCTTCCCCACCCCCACTTTTCAGTCTGCACCTCCTTTCTTCCCTTTTGCCATCCCCCATCTTCTGCCCCTCCTGCGACAGGGAGGGGAGGAAAGGAGAAGAGTTAAGCCGCTGGGAGGACCTGGTGGAAGCAGCTTGGATAGAGCTGGGTCCTAAAGGTCTCATTAATATTTCTTGCAGAAACCCTAGAGATGACTCATGGAACCCTAGGGTTCTGCAGAACCCAGGTTGAGAAATACTGATCTATTCATTGCAAACATTTTCTTGTACTCATAACTTGTACTCTGAACAGGAGGCTACCATTAGAACAAGAATATGGAGAAACAGAATGGTTCCCAATTGGAAAGGGAGTCAAACAAAGCTGCATTCTATCACCCTATTTATTCAGCTTATATTCAGAAAATAGCATAGAGCAGATTTAGACTCAGAAGAAGGAGGAGTGAAGATTGGAGAAGGAATAACAACAATCTAAGGGGCCGGTTCCACGACAGGAAAAAGTTCGCCAGATTCCGGATTACCGTCCTTTCGTATCAGGAGCGCATAAATCACACGGTGCCTGGCAGTTTCGAATGATCCAGACACTTTCTGTTTTGCTTAATTCACACAGGCAAAGGTGGGGGGGAATCGCCTCCAGATGATTAAAGTCAGGCAGGAGGCGGGGAGGGAGCAAGGAGGGGGTCATGGAGACCATAAATAATGAGAGGAAAGAAAAAGGACAAACAAACAAGCAATCGAAAGAGCGATCTGACAAACTCCCCCGTCTTCCCCAGCCCTGAAAGGCTTTTGTAAAGAAAGGAGTCAATGAAAGCACGAACAAGCAAAAGCATGGTGGAGCAGATTTTCTTCATGCATGCACACACAAACACACACCACAGAACTAGGGCTTGCCTCATTTGGTTTCCCTCCCTCCGAAGGCTTGAATAAAGGCAAGTGAATGGAAGGACAAACAAACAAAAGAACGAACATGCGATCGGCTGTTTTCCAGCACACACACACACACACACACACCCCAGCGAAGCAGCGAAGCATCTTCCCACCCCCCCCACCCCCCAAAAGATAGACAGGAAGGGCTCCGTTTTCCAAAGTGAGTTGCAAGCAGAAGGAGGGTGAATTTCTTCTCTCCAACCCTTCAGTCTATTCGGATAAAGCACTCCAACCAATCAGGATTCAGCTCTGCTCACAGTAATTCGAAAAGGCAGATGCCAGTTTACACGATCGTTAGTTCCCACGGTAAAGTATGCGCATTTTTGCGAACTTAATCAAAAAAGTGCGGAAAACTAGCGAAAGCTGATACTGCGCAACTTATGGGTTTTTTGCACCCCCTCCTTTTGAAAAGGGCGCTGTTGCTTCGAGATGCGTGGGAACTATCAGGCTTCTTGTCGCATTCTTTGAGGATTTATTTTGCCGTGGAAACGACCCCTTTGGGGCAATCCAGGTGGTGAAATAAATCCTCATATAATGCGGGTGTGTGTGTGTTCCCATGTGTCCAACTGGGATCCCACAGTGTTCCATTGTTTTTGGAGGGAGAGGGAGGAAAATTCGGTAAAACTATGGAGGAAAAGCCTTAGGGACTTTTTCATATGTTTTTTTTAAACCTGTGAGGGAAATGTGCACTCCCGCTCACTAGAACAACCAAATTGCAGCACAGCGCATTCCTGAAGAAGACAGCTGATTGGTTGGATGTGCACAAGGGGGAGGGAGGGCAGAGCTTGCTAAGAAGGCAGTGCTGGGAACCACTATGTTGGATTGTTGTTGTAGTAATTGTGCACTGAGGCAACAAAACAGCCTTTCTTTTATTCTTTTTTTCATTATTTAAGTGGAAGATCACTCTTCTGCACCTTGGGTTTAGTATTTTTTTTTTAAACCGTTTGGCAGGGACAAGTTGGGGAGTATAGAACTGTGAGTAATTCATTCACACTCACCATCTTGATTCGCTGGCATGCTTCCATGTGAACAGCAAACATGAATAGCTTCGTTGAGAAACATGAAAGCTGCTGCGAATTGGCATAGATGTGTACCAATCCACATTTTATTCCCTCATCTAGACCAGCCCTAGGATATGCAGAAAACACCCTACTACTAGCAGAAAACAACAAAGACTTAGAAAAATACTAAAGAAGTTAAAGAACAAAGCGCTAAGGCAGGCTTACTGCTGAACATTGAGAAAACAAAAATAATGACATAAATTCAATGAAGAAACTGAAATAGTTAATGATTTTTCCATACCTTGGATCAATCCTTGATCAGAAGGGAGATTGTAATCAAGAAATCAGAAGAAGACTAGGACTAGGAAGGGCAGCTATGAAAGAACTAGACAACATCCTAAAGTGCAAAGACATAAAACTGAACAGTAAAGTTAGGCTCATCCAAGCCATCGTATTTCCCACCACCATGTACAGATGTGAGAGCTGGACAGCGAAGAAAGCTAGTAGAAAGAAAATCAACTCATTTTAGATGTGGTGCTGGAGAAGAATGCAACAGATACTGTGGTCTGCTTGAACTCTCCCTGGAAGCCAAAATGACTAAATTGAGACTGACGTACTTTGGCCACATCATGAGAAGGCATGACTCACTAGAAAAGACAATAATGCTAGGAATGGTGGAGGGCAGTGGAAAGAGATGAAGACTGCATACAAGATGGATAGATTCAATCAAGGAGGCCACAGTCCTGAGCCTGTGGGGCCTGAACAGAGCAGATGAGGACAGGAAGTCTTGGAGATCTCTCATTCACAGGGTCACCATAAGTCGAAGTCAACTCAAGGCCAGTTAGTAACAAACATAGGATCATGCAGTTAGCCATGCCTCCCCCCAGCAATGTGAATAACATCCTCATCCCACCATCAACACAATTCAGTCAGTGCATGAAGAAGCTGTATGTATTACAGAGGAACCCTTCATACACTGCCTGGACACACAGGCAATAGTGGACATAGTCACTGCCACATCCATGGTGAGTCCAGAGCCATCAATGTGCCTCAATGTTCTCTTTCAACACACGGAAGGGTGGTGATCTGAACCCCACTACAGAGGTACCTAAAAGGGGCTTTCATTTTACTAAGGAATAACATTTACTACATTTATGGACCATATGAATCTAATTATGATAAAAATCTAATGGAAGGCATTAGTAGCTCTCACTCCTCTTCTCTAAAAAGGGAAGACATTAAGCGTACCTCCAAATATTTAAGTAGGTTTACGGATCACCTTGAAAGCTGAAACATAGTGCTTTGGATATTGGACTATGACTCTGGAGACCAGGGTTCAAATCCCCACTCAACCATGAAATCCCACTGGGTGACATTGGGCAAGTCACACACTTTCAGTGTCAGAAACCCCCCTGATAGATTGATCTTAAGGTCACCGTAAGTCAGAAATTACTTGAAGGTGCACAACAAAAGGGCACAGCAGCCCAATTTACATCTTATCTGAAGACTTCCACAAAACCTTTGGCTAGCCACTCTGCTTCTAGAGAGTACACAAGCAAATCTGCTTCTCATCTACACTGGCTGCCTCTTGTGATAATACAAGTGCTGTATCTCCATAGTTACCTTTGACATGTGGAAACTAAATTTCAGGGTTCAAGCTCATAGTGGAAGCACATTTAAAATTTATTTTCAGTGGCAGGGTTGGCTCATGACATTCTGCTGTTTGACATGCGATATTTCATATTTACAAGAAAGAGAGCGAGAGAGAGAGGATATAAGATCACTGTTTTATGGATTTACCAGATCCTCGCTTAGCCAAAAATCCCCCCCCCTCTCTCTGGCTTTTCTTCGCAAATGAAGATTCAGGAAGGACTCATCCCTCGCTTTCTCCAAGCGCGCTGATTACTGAAAAGGCCAATCCGAGATAAACAAGTCTGGTTGCAGAAAGCACAGCAAAGGGTTTCCTTGGGCGATGTTTCTGGGTTGTGATTCTTTCTGCATTGTCGTTTCTCTTCAAGACTTGTTCGGCGTGAGTTCTCAAATAAAGCTGTAGCATTGTGGATAGTGCGTCTCCATGCGTCCTGGTGTGAAGCCAGGGTGGATCATTGTTGGTGATCAATTTGGCCAAGCCTGAGATGTTGTTTCAGGGAGTCCCTGTATCGCTTTTTTGGAGCGCCCCTCTTATGCTGACCCGTGGCAAGTTCACCGTAGAATACTATTTTGGGGAGGTGATGGTCCTCCATCCTAGAAACGTGCCCTGCCAAGCGCAGCTGTGTTCTCAATATCATGGCCTCAATGCTGGTGATCCCTGCTTGCTCAAGGACAGCAACATTCGTCACATAGTCAGTCCAGTGTATATTTAGGATTGTACGTATACAGCGCTGATAAAAACATTCGAGGAGTAGGAAGTGTTGGCGATAGGTGACCCATGTTTCAGACCCGTAAAGGAGAATAGACAGTACAATGGCTCTATACACACTGATTTTTGTGCTTCTCCTCAGGAGTTTGTTACTCCAGACTCTTTTGTAAAGTCTTCCAAGTGCACTATATGCCTTTGCTAATCTGTGATCAATCTCTTTGTCAATCTTGGCATCTGAGGAAATGATGCTTCCCAGGTAGGTGAACTGCTGAACGGACTTAAGCACAGATTTGTGGGGATGATGGTGTTTGTTCTGTGGTGCAGGCTGGTAGAGAGCTTCCATTTTCTTCAGGTTGACTTCTAGCCCAAACAGCTCTGCAGGTGTTGCAAAGCAGGATGTTAAATGCTGCAGAGCTGCTTCTGTGTGGGCAACAAGAGCAGCAGCAGCAGCAGTGAAGAGCAGCTCGCAGACTAGATAGTTTAGTCTTAATGCGAGCCCTCAGATGGCTTAAGAGCCAAAAATCCAACATGGCGGCAAAAGGCAATTTCCCTGTTTGCTAGCCCCATCCCATGCTTATCCAGACAATCAGATTACGCTGCCTGTTCATATCTGCACAGATGCGAGTGTTCAAATGATCGCACATTTGCATGTCATATGGAGCCTTTTTAAAAATCTGACGGAAACCCCAGACACTTCCCACACTGACTTTCAGGTGGATTTGGCTGCACCCTTCCAAATGGCTCATGTTGATGCGAATGTCCGTATGAACAGATCGCCTTCCATTCGCATCCCGTTAGGATTATTTTGACTCTATAGACAAGCCCTCATTCTGTATAATGGGCTGGCTGGCTCTGTATAATGGCATCCATATTTGGGGGCTTAATGCCTAAATCAATCCATGTAGAGAGATTCAATATTACCCTTTACAATTCCACTGCAAATAAAAAAAGGGCAACTATAATTATTCTGTGTTTTAAAGCTTCCTTTTTTAAAAAGAAAAACATCCCTTCCAATGGTCCTGCTGCTTGTATTATTCTGTTTAGTACTGTAATAAAATATTTTTTTCCATGTAAGAATTAACATTCTAGACAATGTGCTATTATGCTGAAAGTCACAAGTTATATATAAAGATCAGAAGGCAAACCATTTAAATGCATATTTGACATATTTCTTGATGCTCTGCATTTTTGACTTTTAAAGGAGAATTAGGTGGGAGTTGAGAAAGTTGCATTTATTAAAAATTGTATCACTATATAGCTCACATTGGTATGATTTTCACCAGAAGGGAAACTATAAATCAGTTTCCCTTCTTAGCATGACTGCTTGTATATGTAGTGATAATAACAATTCCAAACTGCTTCCATTTTTGTGCTATTAGTAGCCACCATATTTCTTTTTCACAAATGGCATCAACAAGCCTCTCTTCTCTACAAATCTGGATTCATACTGGTCACTCTACTGACCTTCAAAAGGTTAAATTTAGAAGCTATTATCAGCTTAGCAGGTCAGTAAAAGCTCACAGAGTACAGCCTTGACTTCTAATGTTGTTAAGAATATCTTTACTTTCCATGATTACTACAAAATATGGCTGTAGCATGCCTTTGTGTCTGAATAGACTGCAGTTTCTTGTGTTATACAGGACTTTATAAAACCAATCGAGAAAAGTTATTAGTTAATTTGGATGTCTACAGAATGGTATACCCATACTTAGCTATGATACTCATTTTACTCACTAACATCTTAAGGAGGTCCTCTTTTGAAAAGTACATAATCCTGATAAGTCTTGCTTGCCACAGGGGACTCATTGCCGACATGAACTTTGTAAAGGACCCCATGTCTGTGGTTCTATCAATGTGTGGGTGGACTCCATTAAATTCCATTTTCAGCATACATGTGGAACTTTGCTTCAAATAATTTGGAGGGGAAAGAAGATAGAGGAACAGGAAGTAGTAGCGCAAGCTGGCAAGGACCAGCTAGCCCTCCACAATTGCCCAACAGTACACTTACAAGCTTGATGAGAGACCCTTATTTTCTTCTACTTGATCTTTTATTCTATACAACAGAGGATTGAAGTGGACATAGGAATTCACCAGTAAGGAATGTTCAAATAAGGGTGTACTTTCCCTGAACAAAGTTACTGCCCATTTCTTGAATGTGCCTGGAGGGCAATTTTCTACACAAAACCTTTCTTTCTCTTCTCCAAATG
This sequence comes from Gambelia wislizenii, assembly GCA_030847615.1. Classification (NCBI taxonomy): domain Eukaryota; kingdom Metazoa; phylum Chordata; class Lepidosauria; order Squamata; family Crotaphytidae; genus Gambelia; species Gambelia wislizenii. Next base: position 77,452,759 of record JAUMIR010000006.1, on the reverse strand, counting down.
ATGCTAAATTGTTTCCAACTTATGGCTGCCCTAATGCAAACCTGTCATGGAATTTGGGGGGCAAAGATTTGTTCAGAGGTGTTGCCATTGCCTTCCTCTCAGGCTGAGAGTATGTGACTTGCTCAAGATCACCCAATAGGTTTCCAAGGGTGGGTGGAGTTTCAAACCCTAGTTTCCTGGAGTTATATTCCAACACACAAACCACAACACCACACGGGCTCTCTAACAAACAGAGTATAGTTGTGAAAAGTGATACCTATAGATTGTGAGAAAAGACTGGCAAATGGACTTCTGAGAAGTTGAGTATCTACTGACACACACACACCCAAACACAGTAGTAAAGCCTCAAAGAGCAAGGGTGATCAGAGCTCCACATAGTCAAGTCTGTTAGCACCTGTCATACTCATTCCAAGACTCTTCTCCATTGGCTCTTTCCCAAAGTTTCTCTCCCTTTATTCTTATACCAAAAGTGAATGGATTTCATCATATGCAGAATGTCATAGGTCTTCCCTAACCATGCTAGGACAGAGGAACTCTCATTTCCCCATTTACTTGCTAGCTCAATCCTAGCAACAGTTTCATAACAATTTCCTCTTCCTCTTTCAATTTCAAATCTCCCCTGTATCTAAACTAAAACTTTTCTGGAGACCCAGGTGTTAAATGTGGAATGCAGATTTTAATCCAATTCTTGTTAGCATCTGGTAAAGATTAATTCAGACTGTATAATTTTCTTATTTCATCCTAAAATGATCTTCACCCACAACTCCACCACAGATAAAAGATTTATTTTTCTAAAGACCACAGTTTAGGTGCAGAAGGAGGCAGAAGATGCAGGAAGGAAGCTGATGCTGCCAGTATTGGACTTCTACATATATGCAACCTCAGAAATGTGTCCAAGAAAATGAAGACTAGGCTTCCATACATTGTTGGACTCTAGATCCCATCAGCCCCAGCCAGCATCACCAATGGTGAGGAGTACCAGGAGTTGCAGTTCAACACTCAGAAAGCCACAATTTGCCAACCCTTTACTTCTTTGTTTGCAGTCAGGGCCAACCTATATGTGATGATTAGCATTCACACCATTTTTAAAAAATCAAAATCCAGGCACAGAATGGATGGAGTAGTCATTTAGCACAACAGCATGTGAAGACAAGAGCTTTATGCCTCCCACTCTAGCCACAATCTTAGTAAAAATCCTCCTCCCTCCCTCAACAACTTGTATTAAATAAAAAACCTCCCCCCTCACACACTTTGTACTTGTTTATTACACCATTAGCCTCATGACATCTCTCTCTCTCTCTCTCTCTCTCTCTCTCTCTGGCTTTTCTTCTCTATAGCAGACATTAAACCAGTTTCCCCTGGATTTTTCCCCCAGAAGCATGAGAGAAAGAGAAACAACACTGACCTGGACACAATCAACTTACCTCCTCACCCATCAGCCTTCTGCATCTTAATTAAAGAACCACTCTTGAGGGTGTAAGATTGAGAGAAATTTGGGGAAATGTGGCACACCATCCTTGTTCATAAAGCTAGATAGGCACATTTGTTTGCCCACTAATCTGCTCACCCCCCAACCCCTACAGGCACAGTCCTACAAAGTACTCATGTGAAATCGGGGACACTTTAAGAGGAATAAGCGTCCCCGATTTCACATGAGTACTTTGTAAAAGGCACTATTGTATCTGTAATGGAGAGAAAAGGCACTATTGTATCTGTAATGGAGAAAAATCAGGGAATATAGTATTTTACTTTTTCAGTGCAGGCTGAAGCAATTCTGCTGGTGGGAGGCTCACAGATTCTTTGGGGAAGTGACCCAAAGAAGAAAGGATTGTCTATGTTCCTAAAACCAATGGAGTTGTCAGAAGAAGAAACACTAAAAGGAGCAGTAGCAGGGAAATGTTGTTGTTGCTGCTATGTGCCTTCAAGTCATTTCTGACTTATGGCAACCTAAGGCAAACCTATCAGGGGGGGTTTCCTAGCAGAATATGTTCAGAGGAGGTTTGCCATTGCCTTCCTCTGGGGCTGAGAGAATGTGACTTGTCCAAGGTCATCCAGTAGGTTGCTATGGCCACGTGGGGATTAGAACCCTGGTCCTAGTCCAACACTCAAACGACTACTACACCATGCTGGCTCTTACCAGAAAAATACACAGTTTCAAACTTCCAAAGTTTTTTGTCTGTATTATTTATTGTAAACTTCTTTGACTATCTATGAGTAAAGTATGTGGAAAGTCTTCTAAATAAATAAATAAAATATTGGCCTATCTCTGGGACAGGAGATCGAACATTTGTTGAGTGCCAGTTAGCAGATGCTTAAAGCAAGTGTCTTCCTAATTGGCATTAGTACAGCCTTCTCCAGTTGGCCAGGGATGAGGGGAGTTGTAGTCCAATACATTTGGAGGGCACCAGGTTAGGGACAGCTGCACTAGACTATGTATTCATGCTCATACAACAACATCAAGAATGAGGGGAAAGAATCATTTCCCTTCCTGTGCAGTTCAACATTGGAGCTTTTGTACCAAGCACAATTTCCTCATGGCCAAACCTTAGGAGTCAACAACAGCATTTGCACAGAATCTTACTTCTGCATTTAATAGTTTAACAACAACCAATATCACAGAAAAGGAGCTAATTTTAAACTAACTTATTAGAAAAGGTAATGCCAGATTTGGAAGCTTCCTACTCAATAAGCCAGACAAGATTACATCTTAGTGAGGCAAAAATAAGTTATCCTTACATCACCTTAGGAAACACAACATGAAAGGCTGTTGCATTTCACCAAAGGACTTTATATTATTTATATGAAAAGATGCTTGGGTTGCAAATAGTAGTAAAAGCAGATGCCTAAGTGAGGGCTTCCTCAAAATGCTCACAGAAAAGCATAACTATTCAGAATTTTATTTATTATATTAAGATGAGGCTCTAGAAAATCTCTCAGACCCAGAGCCTGGAAAAGTTACCTTTTTTACTGCAACTCCCAGAATTCCCAGCTAGCTGGTGGAGATTCTGTGGGATATAGTGCATTAAAGAGAAAGAGATATTGTGGAGAAAGCAATATTCAATATAAGTCTGTTCATACAGCAGGCAGACACTGTTTCTTAGACATGATTTATGGAAACACAACACATAAAAATACTCCAGTGCACACAGCCAAGATTTTGAAAAATGTATACAGTATTAACTATAAATGTGGAAATAGCTACCAGCTTATGTAAATTTTGTAAAAATTATGCTCATTTTTATTTTATAATGTTGACAAACCACTTTCTAACTGCAAGCAGGCGGCACTCCAAGGTAGTTGACAATAAGAGAAGACTGAAATTGCTTCCAGATGTACGGGTCCTTCTGTGCAGCTATTTTATCTTTGCCTCTTTAACCAACTATCTTGAGTAACAAAAAAAGTCAGGAGAACCTGTAGCGAGAAATAGATGTGAACATGCCCCTTCTAAGAAACATAGTCATCTTTTGTCGGATGAAGAAGCCAGTGGAGCTTTGAAAGCTTGCAGAATGTATTTTCTGCACTTTTGTTAGCCAATAAAGGTATTACTCTTTTGTGGATTTTGCACTGTGTTGTATTTTGCTGCATGGCCAACACAGCTACCCTTGAATATGTTTCTTGGATTTAAAGATATTTAATTTTATCGCAACAGGGGAAACTTTAACAAGAGGGAGCAATGGACTGGGACTTAATTCTTTGAGGTTTTAACCACCAATAAAGGTAAAACTCTTTCATTCGGATGACAATTGGCAAGTTTTACCTATATAGCACCTAAATGTTTTCCCAGATGTAACAGCACAGAGACCTATTGAGAAATTTAATCTTCTATGCCTAAGAAATTGGTAGCTTCACACAAGACAGGGGCAGCCTGGATCTCAAGGGAAGTTACTTTTCTGTTGCTAATTGAGTTGAACTTTTATTACCTGACTTTTATTGTCCTTTGTCCCAGGTCCTCACATGGCCGGAAAAAGGGAGGATGACCTATGCCTAAATTGATATCCCTCTAGAGTCTAGATCATCTTAACTGACAACAGAAATAAAATCTAAAAAAAATGTAGGCCTGTGAATCTAACATTGTCACTTTTCTTCTTCTTTATGATTTTTAACATCTTAGCCTGACGAAGCCAATGAAACTTCAAAAGCTTGCATGGTATATTTTCTGCATTTTCTTTGGCCAATAAAGCCATCACTCTTTTGTGGATTTTGAATTTTGTTGTATTATGCCTTTTCCAACAATCTTATAAAATGTCCTTTCCCCAGTCTTGTGTTGTTACTGAATTAAGATCCAACAAAGTCATGGCTGGATAAGGCTTTTGTCTTCAGTCTTACTGGTCGAGTTTAGGGGCTGGCTAAATGGTGAAAATATTCTTCACAGAATGTGAGGAGAATCCTACCTGTCTTAATGCAATCCGGCATTGTTTTGCTGTATTCGGAAGGGTGGGGGCCAAAAACGTCAAAAAGTACAAAGAAAAAGCCTTTGCAGCTTTTCCCTGAGTATTTAAAAAACAATAAGGAGAATGTGCATTCCTGCTCATTGGGACAAGCAATTAGCTTTGAATCACTTTCCCATAGGAGAGGAAGTGCAAAGTTGATTGGCCGGATGAGCACAGGGGGTGGGGCTTGCTAACAGGGCAAGTGCCCGGTGGCGCCATGTTGGATTTTCACCTTAGCAAGTGCATAAGTTGCTAAGGCAATAAAACAGGGTGGGTTTTTTCCTACAGGCAAAATATTGCTCGAGCGTACAATAGAAAATATTTTTTTTAAAAAAATAAGTTTGGTGATGGCAAATTAAGATAGGTAAAAACACAAGTAAATCATTTGCAGCCACCATCTTGACCAGTGGGCGTGCAAAGTTTTGGGGGGCCAAAACACCATTAAGACAAATTGCAGCTGCTGCAATTTGCTATTACTGCAAAGCAATCCGTTTTGGGGGGAGAGTTTGTCTCGTATAAATGGGGCTTACAGACACATAGGCAACAACAGATGGAAACAGAATAATGCTATCGTACAATGCTATAATGCTGGAACAACTTTGTAGATCAAGTGATCTACAAAGGTTGACAAGGACATCACACATTTGCTTAATACTGATTGTCTTCATAAGATCCACTCCTCTTTCCTATCACTGGACCCAGATCCAGGACTTTTAGCTCTCTATGAATCACTGATTGACATACTAAAGGCCCACATGACAGTTAAGCATTCAAGAGGTCCCAAAACACTTTTATCAAATCCCAGAGCTGGCTTGATTATGCAACAACAACAGCAACAACAACAACAAATCTTTATTTCAGCCAAAAGGCCATTAGGCATCACAATATATATAAAACATATAAAACATGTTAAAATAACATTATAAACAAATATTCATGACATGCTCGTACAACGTACATATGTACATACATATATGCATATACCAAGTCACTTACAAGTACATTAGGTGATACTAGTCCATATGAGACTGGGACAAGATGGAAATTTATGTAGGTATTTAAAGAGCAATAGATGGGGCTGTTTGTTTTACATGGGTCATAATCTTACGAGTTTTAACAGCAGAAAGGAGAAACTTAGCCACTGTTTCTGTTTTACTCTTCTCAGAATCATTTAACAGATACACCAGGTACCAATTGATTGGCCTACCTGGAAACTTATGCAAAAGGGGTGAAATTAATCTTAACCTCTCATCCCTGTAAAAAGTACAGAAAAATAGGACATGCTCTAGGCACTCGACAGAACCTTCACCACAAGGACAAACCCGTTCATGGTAGGGAGTTCCCTTGAAGCGGCCTTCTAGCAAGGCAGTGGGGATAACATTGAATCTTGCTCTAGTAAACACAACTCAATATTTTGAGATCGTCAGATTTTGTAAATAATGTGCCATCCTCTCAAAGTTAAACTGCAATCCTAAACTGATGGGAGAACAAGTGGTACGGGCAGAGGATAAAGAATATTGTATATCAATATCTTTTATACGGCGAACCAGAATCTGCTGTGCCCTAGGCAGATTATATGTAATAAGGAAGTTGTTTGAAAAGCCTACTCTTTGCAATTTTTCCTTGATATTTTTAGACCAAAGGGTGGTATAATTGTCTTTCATTACAAGATACAAATATCCTAGCTCAGGGCCAGCATAGAAAAGTTTAAGCCAATACTTTAGGGCCCACATCCAGGCAATCCATTCAACTGAATGATAACCCGCTTCAAGCCGTAAAACAGCTGATGGAACACAGTTGGGTACTCCAAATAATTTCCGAAGGTAGGTTGAAAGAATTCGTTCTAATGCTGAAGAAAAACCTAGGATCCAAATAAGTATGCCAAATAACAATTGTGGCAAGACCTTGGCCTGGAACACCCTGAGTGCTGCTGGTAGAAATTGGCCCCCTTTAGTGTAAAAAAACCAAACTAATGCCTTAGCACTGTTATTTGCTGACTGAATAGCAGCGGACCGGTGGGATACCCAACCACACGATGACTGGAATATTACTCCTAAATACTTGAAGTGTTTAACTTGCTCTAACTTGTGTCCGTTTATGACCCAGTTGGACCAACTTTGATTCTTGGAGAAAACCATGATTTTAGATTTACTATAATTGATGGTTAAGCGGTTTTCTTCACAGTACCCCCCTAAAGCTCTCAGTATTTGTTTCAGACCTATTTTGGTAAATGAGAGGAGAACTGCATCGTCTGCATACAGCAATAAAGGAATACTAGCTGAGCCCAATTTGGGTGGGTGACGGGATTCTGAGGTGATAAGGGCTGAAAGATCATTAAGGTATAAGTTGAATAGTAAAGGTGCCAATATACAACCTTGACGCACACCCTTGTTAGCAGGAATTGATTTTGTGAGATTACCCTGGGTACCACATCTCACTTGTATAGTCGTGTTTCTATACAGATTCAGGCTTGATTATGATATCCAGTTGTCAAGCTCAAGACACACAAAGAGAAACCCCTAGCAGTATCTTTAAGAGACCTAATTCTTCTTAAGAAACAATATAAAATTCTTCTCCAGGCCAAAAGAGAAGTATACTTTAAAGCTGAGTGGAACTGTCTTATCTACACAATAAAATGTAATGACATGGCTTCCTTCTGGCACCTTACAACAACACACTCTACCTCTGGTTTCACTTGTTTACACAGCCACATCCCTACAGAGAGTTAGGAGACATACAGTCAGACCTCTATATCCAAGGATTCTGCATATGCAGATTCAACCATCCAAAGCTTGAAAATATTTTTTTTAAAAAAACCTTGATTTTGCCATTTTATATAAGGGATGCCATTTTACTACACTATATATCTATATCTACATCTATATATCATGGGTATGTTGCCTTTCCCAGTGTGCTGATTGGCTGCTCAGGAAACACATCCAACCAATCACCACCCACATGCAAATTCCCTCTCCACCTCACAACCCACTCCTGCCACTCAACCTGCATCTACACCCCCCAGCCTCACAAGGGCGCCTCCCTCCTCTCACTCCCTCAGCCACTCACCAGTCATGTGCTGTGATGGTACCCAGGCAGTCAACTGGCGGCAGTAGCAGCAGCAGACCACCAGCGACAGGACCCAGGCAGTCAACTGGCAGTGGTGGGACACCACTGCTGCCACTGCAATGGAACCCAGGCAGTCAATTGGCTGCAGTGGGATGCCACTGCTGCTGCTGCAACAGGATCTAGACAGTCAACTAGCGGTGGTGGCAGCAGCAGGACCCTGCTGCCACTGTGATGGGACCCAGGCAGTCAACTGGAGGTGGTGGCGGCGGTGGACCATCTGCAATGGGAACCAGGCAGTCAACTGGCAGAAGCCACAGCAAGGCAACAGAGCAAGTCACTCTCATCAATTCCAGGAAGAGTGTGGAGCGCTGGGAAGGGGGAGGAGGAAAATCCACCAGCCTACCTTAAAGGGTCATTGTGAGGTCTACTGGTCATTGGGGGGCGGAGTTTTTAAACAGCATATGTTACGCTGGGTACAGCTAGCTACTATATAATGGGACTTGGGCATCCACTGATTTTGGTATCGATGGGGGGGGGTGTCCTGGAACCAAACCCCAGTGGATATTGAGGGCCCCTTGTATTTCTCTAATCTATATGCAGAACAGGAAGCATTCACTTTTTGCCTGGACAGCATTGCAGCTTCTTTACTCAACTGGCTTCCTGACTTTGTCTATTAAGTAATCAAGTTGATAAATCAACTAAAACCAGGCAAGGTCCCAGGCTGTGGTTATATTCCCCTGAGCTAATCAAATTGATGGGCACCTATACTGTCAACCCTCTTCACCTATATTGACCATAGTGCACATATTCCCCCTGACTGGGGCTTGGCAGCCATCATTCCTATTTTCAAAAAGGGACGCAAAGGCGACCAAGAAAGCATCTTGGCTAATCATCAGGCTGGCATTTGGTCAGGCTGATCCGCTATGAATCAGGCCCTAATTTTACAATACCTAGTGGAGAAATGCGCCAGCCAACTTAAAACAGCTTTGCATGCAGTTTTTGTAGATCTTAAAGCAGTTTTTGTTTCCATCTCCTGAGACAGATTCTTCTATGACTAAAGGCCTCCACAGCTGATTGCCACTTGTACTTCTTATGTATAAATTATATGAACACACTGCCTTAAAAATCAGATGCAATCTAGCAGGGTCACTCTCTGAACCGTTTCTACATTTAAAGGTGTCAAGCAAAGTTGTATACTTGCCCCATTAGGCTTTCAGTAACTCTGATTTCCACCCACTCAAGCTAGCCACCAGATCTGTCCCCGTCACTCATAGGTCTGAAGAGGGCCTTGTGGCCCTTGGCACAATATTGCCATAAGGAACACTTACAAACTAATCACCATAAAACTAAGGTTATATGCTTTGCAAGAAAGCTAATGTCATATACTTGGTTTATAAATGGCCATAAAAGATTGAACAATATATTTTTCAAATATATACAACATTGTCTTTCTAACTAATGGTGTCTTTCTAGCCAATGATTGTCAGTCTGCTCACAGGAACACTTCTACCATATTAAACTATTTTGCACCAGAGATGGCCATTATGTGACAACAGCAATTAAGTTTTTTGAGGCCAAACCACTCAGTTAGAGTTTATATGATACATAATTGGGACCCTTATTCTGATTTTTCTAATTTGGAAATTTGTTGTTGTGTCCCTTCAAGTCGTTCCAATTTATGGTGATCCTAAGGCAAATCCATCATGGGATTTTCTTGACAGGATTTATTGAGAGGGGGATTGCCTTTGCCTTCCTCTGAGGCTGAGAGTATGACTTTCCCAAGGTCACCCAGTGGGTTTCCATGGCCAAGTAGGAATTTGGACCCTCTTCTCCAGAATAATAATCCAATACTCCAACCACCATACCACACTGGCTCTCAATTTGGAAACAGTGCAATCCAAATGTCTGAGGATCATCCTTCCAGTGCCCTGTTGTGTTTAAGCGCTATCATCTGCATAGAAGTCAGCCTCCAGAAGGTGGAAACTAGAGTCTGGCTTAGAATAGTCAGCTTTTGGCTCTTTTTCCCTATAGGCTTAGCTCCCCTTATCCTACAGGGTGGTTTTAAATCAAGATAGTCTCTAAAGAGGTCCCAGAAGCTCCAACAAATACAATCTCCCTTCTGGGCATCTTATCTTGTTGGGTTTTGAGACAGCCAGAACAACACTTAAGCAACACATCTTAGATGTCAAATATCAACAAGATCTTGGCCTTCTTGTTGTTGTTGTTGTTGTTGTTGTTGTTGTTGTTGTGTGCCTTAAAGTCATTTCCAATTTATGGCACAACTAAGGTCACCCAGTGGGTTTCCATGGCCGAGTGGGCATTTGAACTCTGATCTTCAGAGTCATAGTCCAATGCTTAAACTGCTACACCACACTCGCTCTCAGGCCTAATTACCAATTCCATACAAACTAAAAGAACACTTCGTGTATATAAACCAGCAAACTATATTTCAGTTCTCTCAGTTCATAAGCATTGAAAGGCCTTTACACGAGCACAATTCGATCCTCTGCCCTCAGCTGTGCTGAAGGAAAGATTTTGGGAAAGCCCCCTTCTCTGATCATCCCTGCCATTGTGGCTCAGGGGGAGTTGAATCGTTGACCCACCTTCTTCTTTCCTGCCTCTTTTACCATGTTAAGAAAAACCTTTGTTGAATCTGTCTTAATTAAATTACCAGGATGTTCAAATTCCTTTTATATGTTTCCTTTCTCCTCTTTGGTGAAAATGCTTCACTTACTTTTAATGCCACTAAATTTTGTGCAGCTGCAGGTACTATTCAACAAGCCGATGTACAAGCCATGACCCTCTCCCACTTGGAAGTCTAATCTGTTCTATTCTTTGTCTTGTCCATTTATTTCAATTAATCTTGTTGTAGGCTTTTTCTCATAGAGTGCTGGTCATAGACCGTAATAAATATAGATTGATAATGATATAGTAGATAAACCTTTGGTCTGATCCAGCAGGGCTGCTCTTATCATGTCCTGGTGCCCTACTAAATGATGACTGCATTGAGGGATGGACAAGGGCCAGATGTTATATCCTTCACTTGGCTGCATTCCCCAGTCTGCCTCTGGAGTGATTTACTGATGTCTCTCTCTCCACTTGCCCTCTGTAGGTATCTGAAAGGACAACTGGTAATTATATCAACTGCACAGAATGTCTATTTATCTGAAAATTTACCTTCCTGTCCTACTTCAAACAGATGCTGCAATAGTTACACCAAAGCTACAAGCCAACTTATTTAGTAAACTATTCAACCAGTAGTGCAACCAGACAAAAGAACATATAAAGGAATAAAACTAAAAAAATTGTATGAAAATGTAGCAACTGTGGGCAGAACAACAATTTTAAAAGCAAGAATGTAAATGGGATAAGCCTGTTTTGAAGAATCTAATTCAAAAGCTGATGATAACTTTAAAAATTAACAAAAAGAGACATTAAAAGCATATTTGGAGTAAGTTCATAAAAATTACCAAAACAACCTTTCATTCTAAGTGATATATGGCCAAGTTAAAACACAGTTATTTAAAACTCAAATATGAACTCTCTGTAGTTAAGGGCTAATTCGTACACCTACATGACCCAACAGTATAATTTGTGGCAGAGGAGCGGTGGTGCAGGCCCCTCACCACATGTGAAAGGCCTGGTTCCTGTAATTGCCCCCCATAACTGCATGTAAGGCTTCCAGAGTGCTCCCATCACATGATGTGCCTGGTAGAAGAGGCCTCTTCCACTCTGTGGCTATGTGGGCTATGGATTCTGGGAGTTCTTGTTCAGAAAAATATATTTTCCAAAAAGTTTTCTAGTATTTGAGCCACATATTTATTTGGTTCAAGCCGCAGACAAATGCAAAGAAAGTGGCCAGCGAAAAGTCCCTGGTATAGATCAGATATTACCTGCTGAATGCACTCTCACTGATGCCTTCCCAACCTCTTCTTGAAAGCACTCACAGACAAGAGATTCCATGAAATCCAAACTCCCCTAGGCAGTTTATGGTCAAATTGAGGGCAGTGCAAGAGATCTATGATCAGGAACTCAAAGATTTCCAAAAAGTTAACAGTAGCCACAAGACAGAAGGAAGGGGTTAATTCTTAATCTCCAAGCACCATCCCACAGCTAGCATTTAGATTAAATGATGGAGCAGTGCAAGAGAAATAAGGGTGGGGGGGCATTATTAGCTTTGTCCCCACTTTGACAGAAGGACAAGTATGGCAGGACTGTCTCCACACGTAGAACTCATTTTACCAGTAGGTTCCATGAAACCTGTAGGACACACAGCGGGCAGGGCACCTCTTCTTTGCACAATGATCTTAAGAGCTCATTTCCTTTACTTGCCTTAAAAAGCTTGAGGCTAGAATGGGAAGGAAGAATGGGACTCCTTTCATGAAGGCCCCTTTAATCTGAAGGCACACTGTGCCTATTAATATTGTTGGCATGACTCCTCACTGAAGCAGAATCAACAGCAAATAACTCAATGTCAGTTTGCCTTATTTTACAGCAGCAAGATGTCAAATTCTATGCTTACACATCTTTCCACTTTCACAGCTCCTAGTTTCCTGCAAGAGCATCCTCAGCACAACAGAGGCCACACGCTGAAGGGATAAAAATCTACTGTGGCAACAAGGTACCCTGAAGGTTTGTATGATGACTGCCACCGGACTGGGCATGACAACAATTGAATCAAAGCCTTTCTTAGGAGAAGAGCATTTCACCAGCCCCCAGCATGACATGCATCACTAGACATGATAAAGTATTCACGAGGGTTTTGCCAGGACAGGCATGCACCAGCTCATTTTTAGAAGGTTGTCAAAGCCTGAACATCTTTCAGGGACAATTTTACTTCTGTAAAAGCAATCACTGAGCAGAAGCCCAATGACAAACAGGTTATTTTCCTAGCATATTTAATGTTTTTTAAAAACTGTTGTGCTCAAGGGATGGAGAGATTCAAAAATGTTCCTGAATAAAGCTTCTTTTGATGCTCACATCCTACAAACCCAGTGGGGGGAGGGGGAGAAAGTATCTGCTATTCTGACAGAATCGGCAGGTCATATCATGAAGCTCAGATCAATTCTACAGGTGATCAAAGACTGTGGGGGGGGGAATCCCATGAGCCTGAGCAACTGAAATATTGATGCTGCAACTACATTTTCTCTCAGTACAAAACTGATACCCAAGAAAAGTGAGATCTTCTTCCAACCTTATTTATGCTCACATCACAATATGACAGTCCCAGGGCACAATTAAGCAAGATGCACAGAAAGTAGGAGGAGGGGAGGTTTAGACAACAACCACACACACACTTACTGAGAAGTCTCACTAAACTCAATGGGCCTTACCTCTGAGTAGACATGTGCAGATGATTTAACATATGGACTTTGAACATCTTTCCCCCCCCCCACTGAACTGCTAATATTCAGCTATTACCCAGCTAATTTTATCACACAAATTAACAACAGATGAAAGGCATTTACATTATAAGTTGGTACATAACATATGTAGTGAAAAGATATGGCAGCAACTCTCACATGTGCACTTTAACATGCATGCCAAACACACAGCCAGAGTTGGCAATAAAAAGAAAACAACTAGGATTTGCAAAACAGGTAAGGCATCAGCCAATATTTCTATTTTCTTATCTTGCTGAGGTAACTCAGAATCAGATAAAAGACATTCCTGTAAGCTTAAGGTAATGTAACAGAGGACCTTAGGACTCAGTTCCAGATAAACCCTAATTTGAATGTGTGCAGCCCCCTTTTACTTTCCTTCTTAAGACTAACCAGGTGCACATTACATCACCATTTTTTTTACTTCCTATTTCCTCCTCTTTCTTCAGTTTTGCCCCCTTTATTTAACATTTTACTAAATTAACATTTCATGAAAACTCAAAAGCCAACATAGTATTTTGTGACCTTTAAACTGACATGAGGAAGGGGATTCTGCAGTGTACCAACTACTGTTCTTTCCAAATGTATTGTTCCTGTGGTGTGCCTTCAAGGCATTTTGGACTTATGGAGACTCTAAAGTGGAACCAGATACTAAGACAGTAAATGAAGGTCATACACTGAGAGTATCGCAGAAATCGGGAGAATAGAAGAAAGCAGATTACAGTAGGACCCTCGTATCTGCTGATTCACCATCCGCTGGTTCAGTTATCCGCGGTTGGCGACAAGCAGTGGCTGGGGTGAACGGGGGGGGGGAGGGAGAAAGAGAAAATTCGCCTCCCTTCTCCCTTCCCCAGGGAGGGCTGCAGTGGCAGGTGGGAAGGGGGGGAAAGAAGGAGTCTGGTGTTCACTGTTATCCACAGATTTCAGTATTGGTGGAGGGGCCAGAACCAATCCCCTGTGGATACATGGGTGCTACTGTACTCACTTTGCCTGGGCAAAGAGTGTCTTTACTTGCCTTGGCTGCCACTTTGTTCACTGGTTCTGACTCCTAGTACTGAAATTCTCTCCTGCTGTGAAGGAGGATGACTGAACCGTTCTGAATTCTGCACTGGGTTCCAGAATCCCACAGTATTTGTGAGGTAGATGGTATTTGTGAGATAAACATACGTCTGGGGTACTGGAATTTGAAGGAAAGTGAGAAAGTATGGTACATTACAGTCTGCTTTTCCATTGCAAAGCACTCCCCTTTCTAAGCACACTCTGCAAGAAAGAAGGGGCTGTTGAGCTAACATTACATGTGACTGCTTAATAACATAAACTTTGGACCACAAAATAGCAAATGATCAGCATCCCAGTCCTGCTAGTTTGAACACAGTAGCTCTGCAAGGATAGTGAACTGAACTGAACTAGAACCCATGCAATTTGGAAATATCTAAAAGGGTTTGGGCTGCCATACCTTTTTACAATTTGTTTTGCAATTTGCGATGTCAAGCTTAACATTTGACAAACCAAAATGTTCCACATGTAAAACTATTAAACTTTAAAACAGACACTTGCCACGCTGGCAAGTTTAAATGCAATGCTTCACACAGATGTATTTCATAGACAAGACTTTTTTTAAAAAAAGGGGGTGGGGGGAAGACAATTGTTCTCTGTCAGCTGCACACATGCTTTTGTTTTGTTGCATTTATTCATTATCTTCTAAAAGTAACAAACAGAAAGCAATTGTTTTTCTGGCTGGCCAGAAAGCTTGTTCCCCCTCCCCTCCCACCCCCCACCTCATGATTGGTGGCATTCTAAGTTAAAGAAACAAAGGAATGCCTCACACAGGACTGGATACAAAGCATTTCTTCCACAATCAACAGGGCAGCTTCCTATAAACAGCACTAGAAATACTGCTCTCTCTTTTGTAATCAGCAGAGTCATCTAGAATTACACCCCTGCATATAATTAATATGGAACTACTTTATACTGAAGAGATTATTGCTCACATAAAACTATTCAGCAGAGGCCATTCCGCCTGTATTTTAAAAAATAGTAACAGAAAGAAGATAACCTGATCCTCCTGTGAAGCACACCTCTCTTCATAATTAGTAGTAGGTCTGGAGCATGCCCAGAAGTGCAAAAAGCTACTGCACAGGCAATTGTGCCTATTGATTTGGCACCCTTCTCCTCTCATTAATGTGGAAGGCTTTTGCATGAAAGGTGCGGTATGAATCTGAAATCTACTGTTTAAGCTACAAATGAACCTCACCACTCAGCACTGATGACACATTCATGACAGGTGTGAGTGTGTGTGTTAAATTATTAGAATTCTTATGTTAGGCAACTGCAGTGACAATAATTTTTATTGCAGTGACAGTTGCTCACCATAAAGCAGAGATGGGAAACATGTGTCCCTCCACATGCTGCCCAACTGCAACTTACATTATCCCCCACCAGTGGTTATGCTGGCTAGAGGTAATGGAAGTGCAGTCCAGGAACATTTGCAATGCTACACATAGTCCACCGCACCATACCTTCTTATCTTTGGGTGCCTGAAAAGAGTTATCAGAACAACAAACAGAAGGGAAAGCTGTAGGATGTGCCCTTTACCATGGGAAGATGGGTCTCAAGATACACAGGTACTTACTTGCCAGCTCTTGCCCATCAAGATCTTCTGTCTGCCATAGGCTGCAGTAGATCAGGCCTGATAAGATGCCTTATTAACTTATCTGCCCATGTTCTCATCACCAAACAAGGACACTTTACGCCACCATCTGATATTCCCCCATGCTCTCCTAATCCACCACCATCACTGCCTGCTGGATCCTCCCTCACTAAAGCAGTCCTTGGGAAAGAATCCATAGGACAAAGGCCATACTGGTGGGGGTTGTGGGATTTGTCATCAAAAAGTAACTTTTCCAAGCTCTGCTCCTGAGTCCTTAGCCTCTTCTAATGTCAATTAAAATAGTTTTATCTAAACCACTGGAGATAATACTAAGATGATGTGATGCCCCTCTTTTAAAAATGGATATGAAAGTCTTAAAGTGAAAAGACATCCCCTCCCCTCCAAAATATTAAAAACCTAAAAATGTGCCAGACAGCATCAGAGAACACACAGAAACATGGGACAGGATATAAATGGCAGAGCTTAGACATGCTAGCAAAAGGATTCTGAAAGCCTAGTCCAAAATGTAACTTTTCCAGGTTCTAATGATTATGCTGCTATAAGGCTGAACTTTAAAATCCGTGGCTCAGGACCATGAGGCAACCTGGAAAAAAATCTGTAGTCCTCCACTCAGTTGAGATGCTTTGCCTGTCTATAGCTATAGCATTGTTGGATGAATACACAAGCAAATCTCCCAAGAAAATCTCTCATGCTGGGCCATAGAAGCGGAAGGGAAAGCTAGTCCCTCCTAACACTCCCTGGCCCAAGACCTAAACTTTTCTTAAAAAAAACAAAAAAAAACCCTTCTGCTTCAAGAAGGAACATCTTTGGGAAGATTTTTGTAGATGCCATAGAAGATAATGTCTCAACTGTGGGGCGGGGGGAAGGTCTAGAGATGCACTCTACACCTGTAGCAGTTAAACAATGAAGGGGTATAGCTTGAACCATGCATAGGATTCCATGGTCAGCCCTTAGTACGTTTGGCTGAAAAATCTTAGTTTGTACAGTAAAAAGTAACAGAGCCAGAAACAGAAATGTCACTAAATCAGGCCAGATGCTGTGGACTTGAGGTCTGCATTATTACAGAGCATGTATCACTGATATGGTTAATCTTTTCTTTCAGATGGCTACTGGCTGGGGAGGGCAACTTCCATGGAGCCAGGGGCCACTCTTCAGATTGAGCAAGTGCTTGAGGACCGCACACCCGAGGGGCACAAACTAAGTGGAAAGAGCAGAGTTTGGCAGACTTTTTGAATGGGAGGGGGGACCTTAAAATACAAAAAATTAAAACTACTCTTCAATTTATATTTCATTTAAATTTAATTTAATTAAAAAAGAAACCATGTCTGCTTAACAAATAAAATACTGCCTGATCATGCTATTAGAATTACATATATGTGCATATATGAATTTCTTATATGAATGAATCTTAAATGTACTGTACTTCAATTGATTTTAATATGATATTGGCTATGGAGTTTATCAGACGCAGCAAATGTGGCACGATCACAACACCAGTGGAACGCTAAAGGACGACAATATCCTTTCACATTCCACTGGTGTTACTCTTTCATTTCTTTCTATTGATGGCTGAAGCCATCAATAGATTGCCCATCCTGTTTTGGTGCCGACATTACCAGTGTGCGAAACCTGAGCCCGTTTAAATCCTGTCTTTTCTGTTTCTGGCTCTGTTACTTTTTACTGCAGCAGGAATGGCCAGTCCAGCGCGAACACTTCTGGGTGCGATCGGGACATCCAGGTAAGTTTTGCTCTTTTTATGACCTTCCCCAGGTTACTTGTGACCTTTAAAGTGTGTTTAGGTGCTTTGTGTCACTTTAAATGTGTTTATTTTCATTTTCTTTTTAAATTTCCCACATGACGAAGTCTCCTGGGATTTCAAGTGAGGAAGTGAATGGGGCTCCGTTCACGTCCTCTTTATTGCTGGGACTGCCTTTGCCAGGAGAGAAGATAAGCATAGGAGGGAGCATTCTTTTGCCGGCATAGAAATTGTTTATTTTATGCCAGCAAAAGAATGCCTTTAGGCAAATTGTCTGATACTCTCCTATGATACTGAGTACTGAACTATAGTCAATAGGATAGTGGATAACATAATCAATATTCCTTTCCCCATTGACAATAACATCTTTGAATGCTTGCGGCAGAATTTGATTATAGATTGCAATGTCATTATTATTATTTTTACCAACAAGGTTTAGATAACCTACCTTTTCATGCAAATCCAGCATCAACGCAAAAGCTAAAGAAAAGCGCAGAAGAGACTGATAGCACATCCTATTCAAGCCTGTTAATGGAGCAGGAGCTTCGCTTGTGAAACAATAAAGGAAAACAGCCACTCTTGGCATGCAGCAAAAGATTTCTCACTATATGCTAGAGGATTTTCAGCTTATGGCTTTTGTAGTTTCAAGCCCATCTACTGCTGGTTTCAACTGCAATGCTACACAACAGGTTTCTGCAATGCACAAAGGATAAAGAGCCAATGTAGATATATCCAGATATGTTATCCTGAAACTAGGGGGAAATTGCATTTTTTTTAAAAGTGTAGAAGTAGGTAAATGGTGCTGAAATGGGTTAATACCAATTTGAATGCTATCTAATTTGAAATAATAACATTTTACCATTGACTTCAGTAGGAAGACAGCCCAACATCAGAGCACAAGAAAAGACTTGCTGACTCAACAAAGTCCTAGCTAGTCTAGTATTCTATGGACACAATGGCCAAACAGTTGCTTCACCAGCAGGATATTCACTACCAAGATTATTAAAGTCAATGACTAAATAGCATTCCCAACAATTATCCCATACACCAGACACAAATAACGTTTTCTACTTGTGGGAAAAAGAGAACCAGCATCCTGTTAACAGAACAAACTGGCAAGAAGCAACACCAATCTTTTCTCATCATTGTGAATTTCATGGTACTATCTTCATGATTAACATTCTCATGCTGGTTAGCAATGAGTTTATAAATACAATTACCGGTATATATAAATTTCAGTTACATTTTCTGTTGCCTGCACAAAAAGATAGGAAGAGTTCAACTGTTCCAACACTAAGCCATTTCATTGCCAATTGACACTGATCAAATGTAATGTGATTTTAAACTCAAAAAATATCTCTGCCTGTAGAAAATTAGATGTAATAAAGGAAAGCTTAGCCTTCACCCCAGTATAGTATTTTTAATACCTGTGGTAGTTTTGGGTGTGTTTTTAAATGGGGCAATCCCTCAAAAACATTTTTAGAACCTTATCTAAAATGGCCTGGAGAGTGGGAGATTTTTTTTAAAAAATCTTCACAGTAGATAGAAACAAAAAGTGCAAGACTACTTAAAGATAACAATATGCAGATACTTGGGAGTTTATTTGTATGATTCCCATACAACAAAAGATAAAAAATATGAAGGGAAATCCTTATGATATCCTCTGTTAGCTTTATTTGCTCAAAATAAATTCAACAAGCCTCTGTAACTATAAACAGTAAGAAAAGATGCATACCTTGAAGGCATTAAAAAGAATGGTCTAGCTCCATCTCTCCCATTTAAACACTACTAGCTATTGCTAGATTCACAATTTACATCTGTGGACTTACTTGCAGGTAAATGTGTACAAATTTCTCCCAGGTATCTACATAGAAGTTGATAGCTATATAGAAGGGTTGGAGCACCTGGGGCACGGTGCCTTCTTCAGAGCCTGCATATATACTTGGCCCCTGCCCAAATCCTGCTATATTGGTCACCAGAACTCACTACATGCAGTGGCCAGACCTCCAACATTATAGGTGTGCCTCAAGCCCCATGAATTCTCTGGGCCACACTGGCAATATCCAGCCTAGAATCAACTGAAGCCTGTATAGCTGAAATTCTGTCTGCCAAATTTCATATATTGGGGTGGGAATAAAAGAATGGGGTTCTGAAAGAACTAATTACAAGGATTTGTTAATTTTTATTTACTGCAATATGCATTTGCAATGAATTTTAATGTTTCACTAAGTTACAAAGGCTTAAGTAGGTATTTAATACAGATACTTAGTCAGTTATTATGGAGCTCCTGATATTTTATAGACCTTGATGGTGGAAAAACTGCAGACTACATACAGAAAATTCTATTATCTCTATTCATCAGCAACCTCTGTAATTATTTTCTAAGTAAAGCAATATAAAATGAAGTGCCAAACAGCAAATTAATCCCATTTCTTTCTTATAGGCTCAAAAGCACTCTCATACCCTTTCCTCCTGCACACTCCATTATTTAAAAGTATGGTGCACAATTTATCAAACAGAATTTCATCTCTGCCTTTCATACATACAACCCATTAAACATTTTCATAATACTAAGAAACTGTATAACACATTGGAGTGCTCGAAGACCTTCATATTCATTCTCTCGATTCCAATTTTAATATGGGATTAAGACTGAGCTGAGTTTCTATAAACCCAGGTCAGTCTTAACTCCATATTGCAGACAAGAGGCTAAGGGATAGTGTTGCTGTTGCTCTTTGCTGTCAAGTCAACTTCAACTTATGGTGACCCTATGAATGAGAAAAGCAAAGTTTCTGTATAGGTAATTCAATCTAATCCTACCAATATCACCCCATTTTAGACAAAGATTTAAGGTAAACTTCACATTTCATCTCTATGCCCCCAAAGACCTTCCCCCACAATTCAGATATCAATACCAAACACCCATATTACTAATTGTGGAGTATTTCCCAGACTTGTAGAAATACTTAAACTTAATAGGCATCCTTTCAACATGCACAGAAAAAGAATTATTTAGAATTACTTCTGTAACAACAACAACAAGAACAGCTGTGTCAGAAACTTACTTTTCAGCAACGAATACCTGCTCCGCCTCTAGGACATTCATTTTGCTGCTCTGGAACATTCAGACCTATCGAAAGGATCATTCTTCCTGCACTCAAGTTACTGATGAAATGAATACTACAGGCCAATACTTGGAATTTCTTGTATTTCATTCACTGCATAATCTTGCATGCATTCAGACAGCAAAACAACAAAAGCCACTGTCAGCAGCAAAGAGATAATGAATGTTTTTGTCAAGATTACTGAAAAGCATCTTGTATTATGCAAACATTTCAACAGTAAGAAAAGAAGCTTGTATTCCTACATGATATTGTTACATTTGTAGTAAGTGGTCTAAAAAACTGCTTTGGTGAACATTAATTCCTCTTCAACAAACTACACATCAGAATCAGGGAGATAGTTTAGGTTTGACCTAAATCATCGAAGGAGCCAGCAAAGGATGGTTAACGAGTCAGAAGACAGACTCATGAACATGCAATCCCTCCCTGCAAAAAACAAAAACCCTCCTTCAACTGTACAGCCATACTTTACAGCAAGAATGGAGAATATGTGGGCTGCACCTCCCATTACTCAACACAGCCAATGGTAATGGTTCATAAGACCGGTAGTCTGTAGAGGGAAAGCCCCTCCCCATCCCTGACCAATATTACTGTTTTTTTGGAGTCTTTCATGCACTTCTCCCACTTTGGAGGGGGGAGGAAAAGAAAACAGAACCCTGGCTTTAGGAGCCTGCTTTCTAGATCATCAACCTAAAGAAGATAATACAGGGAAGTTTTCTGTAATTTCTGTTATTGTCCTTTTTTTCTATGCAAGAAACCCATTCTGATAGTCAAGACATCCCTTTTTTACCAAGGATGAGAAAACAGGTGAATAGTCTATATACCACCCTACTTAAAATGCTTACCTTGTAAGTCTAATTCTATATCAATTCTGCAATAAAGTATTCCTCTTGGGGTACTAAGAAATCCATTTTGCCCTGAGTGGCTACCACTGTTTTTCCATATATATAACTGCCAACAGGAAAACATAATACGCAAACTAATATACAGCTATGCTAACGGAAATGCTGGAGGCTTAAAACAGGATTACAGTACAACCCCCATATCCACAAGAGATATGTTCCTGGACTTACCGTGAAAATGCAAAGACACGGATAATAGCAAACTCTACAGAAATGAACAACTTACAACCCAAGGGTACCACAGAGTTGCACTGGAGGATCTAGAGAGAACACATCTCCAGGCATTTCTAGGTCCTCCAGCATGACTCTATGGTCAACTTCCAGTGGAAGTTAGACTCATACTGGAGGACCTAGAAAATGCATAGAGAGAACTTCTTTTTTTGATGAGGGTAAGTGAAACTGCGGGTTGTAGTCTCGTGGATACGGGGGTCATACTTAAACTCAATTCCCAGTAAGTTCTGCAACCATTTATGAGAAAATAATGTGTCTTGACATTCAAAAGTAAATGTAGAGTGCTCTCCCTCCCTCTCTCTCCCTCCCTCGCATTCTCTCTTATACTTGGTCTGGTGAAGGTGGAGAAAGTTTGCCAGTAGAACATCTTTTTAATAGAAAGGAAAAACTTTGAAATGGGAGGGTGAGGGCATATCATGTTTCCATCTGATTTAAAGCTCCTGCTTCAGGTATCAATTCAGATTAGACTAAGGACCTACAAGTAATGAGTCACTGCAAATGGAAATAAGGGTCGTTATCCCAAAGACTTAAATCATCACTCATTAGGAAGTGATCATAGAAGGTGCCATGGTTAATAGAAAACCTGGAGATGGGTGAAATCCAAACCACTAAAAACCTCACAATAGTCCAAAGTGGCAAGCTGAAACCTATGCAACCTTGGTAGTAACTTACTATTTAAATAAGGTTTAAGGTAGAGACAACATGATGCATTACACTTGAGAAGGACAAAACAGTCACAGCTGCACTAACACAGATCATTCTTCTCCACAGTTGCTAAAGACTTGCAGAACAAGCCATTCACATAAGGTCTACAGCTCTGAATGTAGCAAAGACTTCTCTAATTTACTCCCTTCCATCAGCTAAGATTCAAAGAAGAGAAGAGCCCCACTTCTGCTTGCTCGTTGTTGCATGCCTTCAAGTCATTCCCAACTTATGATGACCCTAAAGGGAATCTAACATAGGATTTTCTTGGCAAGATTTGTTCAGAAGAGGTTTGTCTTCACTTTCCTCTGAGGCTAAGAGAGGATAACTTGCCCAAGGTCACCCACCCACTGGATTGCCATGGCCAAGCAGAAATTTGAACTCTGGTCTCCAGAGTCTTAGTACAATACCCAAACTACTATGCCATGCTGGTTCTTACTATCACTTACTTCAGTAAGGTTAGTTGCTTGTAGATGAAAGGCTTTTTGGAAAGCGAGCTTGCATTAACAGAACATCCCCCTCAAAGATGGCTAGATTTACTTTCGGCCCTTTTGAAAAGAAGACCATGGTATTATTATTATTTTCCCCAGCTTTAGATCTCCATGCAATACAGAGTTGATCTTCTAGAGTAACCTTTGTTTCATGGTTATAAAAATGACTTCAGGCTTTATTTTGGTTTTTTAATCATTGCTTTTCAAGCTATTATTTCTAGAATTTTAGTTGTAAGGTGCTTTAGGGACAATGTTCAAAAACTCAGCAGAATAAAAAATGAGAAGGAAAAAAGAGCCAAGGGAAGATCAATGAAAACATGAACTGGAATCAACTAGTCAGAAACAAACCCTATTATTTATTTAATTACTGCAATCCATTTTTATAAGGCATATTCTAGGCCTCTTTAGACATTTTCCAGTGTGACTCTAAGGTATGTGTCCCTATTTTGTTTCCTGTGGATAACTGACACCACAGATATTGGTTCTGTGGATGCGGGGGTCTGACTGTATCACCAATTTTTTAAACAAAAAAAAATCATAAAAAACACTTCATAAGGACTGGAGGAAATAATGTTCATCCACAGGAAATTTATTCTTTTAATATGTTCCTTACTATGTTTGTAGATTGACAGAATATGAATGCTTCCAAACTGCACATCACTTTTCAAAAGATCAAATTACAGTTATTTAGAAAAGGGACCTTTGTTGCCCAAACTCCCCTGCTCCACATCATCACCCTACCCACTGCGTCTCTTAACTAAATTGATTTCCCAAGGATTTGGTTAGAATCCTAACTACACTTACCTTGGAGTTTGTCCCACTGAACTCTATGGAGCTTACTTCTGAGTGCACATATAAAAGAATTGTACTATTCATCACAACAAGTAAATTATGTGGAGGAAATATGAAGGGAAAGTTGCTGTATTTGTCACTGTTCAGACAAAATCATCTCTTTTGAAGGTAAATGTAAACATTATGCTAGGATGGAAAGATGGCAGACCCATAAATAATACAAACTACAATTAAATTTAAAAACAAATGTGATTTTGGATTTGATTTGTTTCTACCTAGGTAAATGGTGGCAAGGCAGAGTAATATTTTTGCAAGTATGGCTTCTGGGGAGCCAGACTGGCTTAGTAGTTTGAGTGTTGGACTATGACTCTGGAGACCAAGCTTCAAATCCCTGCTTGGCCATAAAAACCCAGTGGGTGATCTTGGGCAAGTCACACACTCTCAGCCTCGGAAATGACTTGAAGACACACAACAACAATGGCTTCTGGACTGCAGTGATAAGGAAGAACAAGATTAGAATAATTTTACATTTTATTGCAGGTCTTTACATCTCAAGATGGGAGATGATATGAGTCTAATCAACAAAGCAAATGTTATTTTTTTAAAAAAATAAAAATAAAAATCAGTCACTGTTTGGAATTCAAATTCTGCCATACAGTTCAATTGCAACCTTCAACTAGATTCTGAAACCAGGAACCCAAGCACTGAACAATAAAAGCCATTCTCATTCTATAGTTCCGCATTCCCGGGATTTGCTGGATTTATAAAAAAATTGGTTTTGTTTCATCAATGAACAATATACAATTGGAATGCCACCTTAGGAATCATTTCCCACTTTATGTGGTGAACAAATAACTTCACTGTTAATTTGTTGAATACTGTTTATTGTTACAAACAATGAAATGGGTCCTCAGCATAGATATCAAGTATGCATGGCAAACTGACAAATCCCCCCACCCTTATTTTATTGAATGTAGTGTATTTCATTAATACTGCTACTAGGAAGAAAAAAAATCCAATAAATATTCTTAAGTACAATCACAAGATTTTAGAGTTAGAGGAGATCTTGGAGGTGATCTAACATGGATCTTCCCTAATATTCCCACAAACACAAATGAAAAATCTCTCTGCTCATGAACTGAAAGTATCTCTTTGTCCATCTTGGTCCACCTTTCTCCATATCCTGGAAATACATGTGACCTGGTATCAGTGGTCATTGCTCCTGCTGATGTGCCCACAAGGTCATCCTATCACCAGCTCTTGCAAGGACCTTCCTGCAAATGTTCTTTGAAGTCCTTCCAAGTCTTTACTTTGCAACCTTCCCACTCACTTGTGCTTGAGAGGACCATTCCCCAATTCATACTGCTTTGCTCTGAGTTCCTTTTTTTTTTTACTCCACCCACTTCAAGTGGTTAAAAACCTGACACAATTTTTAACAACTGAAAGCTAAATACAGTGTAACAGGAAGTATTGGGAAACCATAACTGTAGGTGCAGCTTGATAGTTCTGTCTGCAAATTAATAATATGTATTTAAACCCTGCAAACTAAATTTTGTTTTAAAATATAGTTGGATACCATTGGAGTTACCACATTAAAATGAAAGGGGTAACAACTGATATAGCATTAGATTTAAGTGGAGTTTTCACCTTTCATTTAATATTGAAATCCACATTATAAGGCAAAGTGGAGTTTTCAAATAGTTTTCCTGCTAGTCAGCAATCTAGCCTCAAGTTACACTGAACTTCTGTTCAATTATGGCACATAAAGATTTCAGTTCAATGTATGCAGAAATCAATAAATTGCATATCTTTTATCTGTCAGTCTTTGTCACAGGTGGCACAGGTGCCCTTAAGAAGATTTTGGAGATTCAATCAGAAATCAAAACTGAGAGGATGTTTCAGTATCTAAACAGAAACCACTGATAACAGAGCTCTATAAAAAGTTCAACTTCTCAACTTCAGTTGAGAAATAGAGGCCAACTAGACACAAGGGAAAAAAAAGATTTGTATCCATTAAAGAGGTTATGGAGAAAAGTGTTTAAAAATGCAGAAGTATCTCCTCAAAATAAAGTAACTTCTTCCCCCAAAAAAATCCAAACACCAAGAGAAACTCTGTATGACACTGAAATGTTTCAGTACAAATGAATCTCTGTAGAATCTACATACCAATAGAGGATCACAATTATGTACTCCAGAGCAGTGGCAGATGGTGGCTGCAGTACCAGTGGGACAGTGAATCTGCTCCAGGTTTCAGTCTGAACTTTAAAGGAGCTATCCAAGGCACTGACCTGAGTTCAGCATCCTGGATAGCTTCTTGCAAGTTTGGACTAAAACCCATAGAGGATTCACTGCCCTGTATGACATCAGAGCCACTAGCTGTCACTGGCTGTGGGATGGGAAAGATATGGTTGCCCAACCACTTTTGGGCTTCCAGTTTCCATCAGCCCCAACCATCCAGTCAATGATCAGGGATGTTGGGAGCTGTTGTCAAACATCTTGGTCAGGGGAGCACGGACAAAACTCACATCCGCATGCTGGCTGACTGAGCTCATTATGCCTATGTTTGATCCATGCAGTATAGCATCCTGGAAACTGTGGGGGAAAGAGTGAAATCTGCAAAAGGTACGTAATATAAAAAAGAATGTTGAAAAGGTTAAGTTCCACATTTGCTGACTTTTAAAAGTGATTTTGGCCATTTAAATACCAGAATAATGAAGCTAAAACAGTTGTGCTAAGTATTTTGAGGAGCAAGGGATTTTTTTTTTCCTCAGAAAAACCCAGCCCCAGAACTAAAATCTTGCTGGGCCTTTCTGATGAACTGCTTCAGTAGTTTAGCTCTTACTAGATTTCTGTTTCTATCTGAAACCACGGCTGTTGCTATGAAAATGAATGTGTTACTATACCAGCAGTGTAGATAATGATGAGAGAAAAGATGCAATTAGAATTCTACTGATACATGCGATCATACTTAGAACAACCTATCTTCATGTTGTATCTTTTCAGAAGATGGCAAAAGGAAGAAGGAAATGATAGGGCCACTACGTGGAGAAGATGGCAAAATGCTAACAGGGGACAGCGAAAAGGCAGAATTACTCAACACCTTCTTTGCCCTCAGTGTTTTCAGAAAAGGAAAAGGAGGACCAACCTGAGGATAATGGAACAGAGGACACAATAGG
The DNA here is from genome assembly GCA_030847615.1 of Gambelia wislizenii. NCBI lineage: Eukaryota > Metazoa > Chordata > Lepidosauria > Squamata > Crotaphytidae > Gambelia > Gambelia wislizenii. The sequence goes on along the minus strand of JAUMIR010000006.1, from coordinate 77,426,039 downwards.
GGAAATCCAGCTCAAAATAAGTAAAGAGGTAGTACAGGAATACCTTCTTAATCTAAATGAATTTAAATCTCCAGGACCAGATGAACTACATCCAAGAGTATTAAAAGAGCTGGCAAATATAATCTCAGAGCCATTGGCAATAATATTTGAGAACTCCTGGAGAACAGGAGAAGTCCCAGCAGACTGGAGGAGGGCAAACGTTCCCATCTTCAAAAAGGGGAAAAAAGAGGATCCCAACAACTATCGTCCAGTTAGTCTGACATCAATACTAGGGAAGATTCTAGAGCAGATCCTTAAACAGAGAGTCTGTGAACATTTAGAAGGCAATGCCATAATCACAAAAAGTCAACATGGGTTTCAGAGAAACAAGTCATGCCAGACTAATCTGATCTCTTTTTTTGATAAAATTACCAGCTTGGTAGATGAAGGGAACACTGTGGATATCACATACCTTGATTTCAGTAAGGCCTTTGACAAGGTTCCCCATGACATTCTTGCAAACAAGCTTATAAAATGTGGGCTAGACAAGTTAACTGTTAAATGGATTTGTAATTGGTTGACCGGCTGAACCCAAAGGGTACTCAGCAGTGGCTCCTCTTCGTCTTGGAAAGATGTGACCAGTGGGGTGCCACAGGGTTCTGTCCTGGGCCCAGTGCTATTCAACATCTTTATGAATGACTTGGATGAGGGAATTAGGGGCATACTTATCAAATTTGCAGATGACACCAAATTAGGAGGAGTAGCTAATACCCTAGAGGACAGGATCAAAATTCAGAATGACCTGGATAGACTGGAGAGCTGGGCCAAAGCTAACAAAATGAAATTCAATATTGAGAAATGTAAAGTACTGCATTTAGGGCGGAAAAATGAAATGCATAAATATAGGATGGGAGAGACCTGGCTGAATGAGACTACGTGCAAAAGGGATCTAGGAGTCCTAGTAGACCACAAGTTGAACATGAGCCAACAGTGTGATGCGGCAGCTAAAAAGGCCAATGCGATTTTGGGCTGTATCAATAGAAGTATAGTGTCTAGATCAAGGGAAGTAATAGTGCCACTCTATTCTACCTTGGTCAGACCTCACTTAGAATACTGTGTCCAGTTCTGGGCACCACAATTCAAAAAGGATATTGAGAAATGGGAGCGTGTCCAGAGAAGGGCAACTAAAATGGTGAAAGATCTGGAAACCATGCCTTATGAGGAGAGACTTAGGGAGCTGGTTATGTTTAGCCTGGAAAAAAAAGATGGTTAAGGGGCAGTATGATAGCCCTGTTTAAGTATTTGAAGGGGTGTTAAATTGAGGATGGAGCAAGCTTGTTTTCTGCTGCTCCAGAGACTAGAACACAGAACAATGGATGCAAGCTCCAGGAACAGAGATTCCACCTCAACATAAGGAGGAACTTTTTGACAGTAAGAGCTGTTCGGCAGTGGAACACACTCCCTCGGAGTGTGGTGTGGTCTCATTCCTTGGAGGTCTTTAAACAGAGGCTGGATGGCCATCTGTCGGGGATGATTTGATCGTGATTTCCTGTGTGACAGGGGGTTGGACTGGATGGCCCTCGTGGTCTCTTCCAACTCTGCAATTCTATGATTCTATGATTCTATGTAGAGCATACAAAAGGTATGTGTCCTATATTCCAGATTAGGGCATAAAAGTGTTGTTGTTGTTGTGTGCCTTCAAGTTGTTGTTGTGTGCCTATCATGGCAACATGATAGGCAAACATATCATGGGGTTTCTTTGGCAAAAGGGGCTTTGCCAGTGCCCTCTTCTGAGGCTGAGAGACTGCGACTTGCCTAAAGTCACCCAGTGGATTTCCATGACTGAGTGGGAATTCAAACCCTGGTCTCCAGAGTTGTAATGCAATGCTCAAACCACTATACCATGCTTTACTGTGCACTAATTTAATTAGAAAATTACTTATTACTTATTTTGCAAAATAGCATATTCCTTTTTAAAGTTCACAGTTTTCACAAGCTATTTTTCCTATCTTTAAAAAAATAAAGCTTCCATACATTTTAATATATCTCTCCATTAAAAAAAATATTCAAAGTGATTTATAAAATGTTTTCTACAAGGTGCAGTCTTTATTTACGTTACATATCTTAACATTCTTTCCTGCCCTCCCCACTTCCCTCTTTATTTTGTTAGTATTTAAAATCTAAAGTTTTGATTCTACATCTCTTGAAAGAGGTTTGTCATTCCATATAGTGCAGCACTTAAAGTATACTGGATGTAGTGTACAGCTCATTCAAAACAGAAAATTTATTTTTCAAGTTCTGTTCTCACAATCACCATAGTACAGCTAGGACTCCTACTCACCACAGCTGAGAGACAAAATACAGTTGAATACAATGTAATAGCTAGAACACAGCATCCTACGCATTTCTACTGAAATGAACTCCTTATATTACAGATTGAGATTAAATCCGGACAAAATGGAGGTGCTCAAGGTAGCGGCCCCGAAGCCAGGAGTTGGGTTGCAACCTCCAGTCCTGGACGGGGTCACGCTCTCCATTAAGGACTGTGTTCGCAGTCTGGGGGTGCTCCTTGATTCATTGTTTCAGATTACTAGTCAGGTGAATGCGACAGTCAGGAACGCCTGTTATCAGCTTTGGCTGATACGCCACCTGCACCCTTTCCTGGAAGTAAGGGACCTCAAGACTGTGGTGCACGCGCTGGTAACCTCTTGTCTAGATTTCTGCAATGCACTCTCCATGGGGCTACACTCATGCTTGGTCCGGAAACTTCAGTTGGTACAAAATATGGCAGCCAGAGTGGTCTCGGGAACATCTCGGAGAGACCATATAACTCCAGTATTAAAATCTCTCCACTGGCTGCCTATCAGTTTCTAGGCCCAGTATAAGGTGTTGGTTATTACCTTTAAAGCCCTAAATGGCTTGGGTCCAACTTATCTTCAGAACTGCCTCCTCCCATACAATCCTCCTCGCACACTCCAGTCCTCTGGGAGGAATTTGCTTCAGCCATAAAAATCTAAGCTGTCTACAACCTCCCAGAGGCCCTTTTTGGTAATCGCCCCCAAATTATGGAATGGCTTGCAGAACGAGATCCATCAGATGACAAGCTTGAGTAGCTTTAAAAAAGCACTAAAGACAGATCTCTTTCGACAGGCCTTTCCTGATTAGATCCCGGCCTCAGGAGCTCCTGACCTCTTTTACTCTTGCTGGCTATCGATTTTTTAAAATCTGATTTTAGATTACCTGGTTTTTTTTTTAATTTTATACTGGTTTAATATCTTTTTATGGGGGAGGGTGGGGTGGGTGGTATTTAGGGATTTTAATCTGCATTTGTATTTTAATTGTTGTAAGCCGCCCTGATTGTTTTTAACAGAGGGGCAGAGTAAAAATAATTTTATTAGTAGTAGTAGTAGTAGTAGTATACTAGTCAACTGCCCACCAACCTTTGTTTACTCTGATCTATAGAAGTCAATGACCTAAACATCCTAAATACCAGATCCCATCTGATCTTGGAAACTAAGCAGTGTCAACTTTGGTTACTACTTGGATGGGAAACCATCAACAAATACTAAGTGCTGTAGACTATATTTCAGAGGAGAGAACTGGAAAAACCACCTCTGAGTATTCCTTGCCTAAGATAACCCTATGAAATCATGGGGTTGCCATAAGCTAACAGGCAATTTGAAGGCACATACATACACACAGAAGTCAATAGAAACAATTTTATCTCCATGCATAAAAGTAACTGGTAATCAGTTAGTGCAGGAGTCAGACTTTTATTTCTCCTAATTGCAAAACCTCATAAATGTTATTTTTTTTAAAAAAAAAAATATATATATATATATGTCAGCTAGTCACTTCTATGGGGAAAGGATGATCACTCTGACAGGGCTGCAGTAGGGGGCTGGTGTGCATATACAGTTGGACACCCATATCCACTGAGGATTGGTTCAGGGGGGGCTGTGGATACTGAAAACCGTGTATAATAGCGAACGCTATTGAAAATAATGGGACTTCTGGTTTAAAATACCACAGAGTTGCCTTGGAGGACCTAGAAAATGGCTAGAGAGGGCATATTTTCTAGGAAGACTCTATGGTAGGTGTGCTGTTTTGTGTCCCATGGATAATTGAATCAGTGGATAATGAATCAGTGGATATGGGGGTCTTACTGTACCTCTCCTTCATTTTTAAAGATACTCTGTCCAAATAGCAATTTTATAGTGTTTTATAAATCTTTACTTTTAAGCTGGAATTGTAATATAAAACAAGAATCTTATTACTTTTCTCCACTGTTCTCAGTAATTTAACTTTTATAGAGAATCACATGAAACAGACAAAAGAGTTTTCATTCTTGTAAGTTTTATGTCTTCCTAGAAGCTCTGTTGCATTGGACTTACTCTCAGTACAGGATAACAGTAACTGTTCACATTTGAAACATCAGTAATAAGACCAGGAACAGTCCTAAAAGGGAGAGTTACGGCCCAGTGATGGATTGTAGTAAACAAGAGAGAGCAGAAGAAGTTTCACCAAGATTCTACCACTACATCAGAGAACCCACAACTTCCCACAGGGAAGTCCTCATTTGACCCACTGGCTTAAGGAATTTCCCCCTTATTCCAATCACCCTGCAATAAGACTTTCTTTTATTAAACAAAGCTACTCTTCACTGGCACCAATATAGACATTTTACAACCTTACTGCCATGCAGAGAGGGCATTTTAAGGGGGTGAGAAATCACTTTTTGCCAGCAGCAATAAAATTCTGATTACAATAGAGGAAGGGAAGTGCAAATGGAACACACACTGGGGCTTACTGCTGCCACAAAACACACACACACACACACACACACGCTCCATACCACATACACTGGTTTGTCTGGAAAAATTCAGCCTCTGGCCAAAAGGTCTTCCCCATTCCTGGTCTACCAGAAAGTGTTGGAAATATTCTTGCACAAGAGGGGAAATGGGAAATCTTTTGGCCCTTGTGTGATAGATTTTTTAAATCCCAAGTTTTATTGGTAGAAGCACAAAATATCAGCAAACTGCTTTCCCAAAACTTTTTCTATTTATACTTCCTACTCAAAAGCAGGACAATTAAGCCTTAAAGATGCTGTTGTTATTTGCGTCAAGTTGGCTTTGACTCCTGATGATCCTATCAATAAATCATGCTTGTGTGTCTTCTAATACTCTTTAAATGGTTTTCACAGCTATGGAAACACCCTGGCAACAATCCAGCAGAGAACTAAATAGAGAATTGAACTTCAGCTTAAGCTAAATAATAATGGTGGTAGTAGTAGTAGCAGTAGTAGGAGTCAAATCCTGACTCAGCCATGGAAACTCCCTAGGTGACTTTAGGCAAGTCACACTCTCTCAGCCTCAGAAGGAGGCAAACCTCCTCTGACCCAATCTTGCCTATGGTAAGTTCACCTTAGGGTCACCGTAAGTCAGAAACAACTTGAAGATATGTTCAATGTGAAGTCAAAGGGTTGAAGACACACAATAACAATTAACAGTAAATACTTTTAGTATTTCCCTTTTGCCAAGAATTTGTTTGATTTATAAAAACATATTCTAAACAAAGCAAAGTTATTATAACAACACAATTTGGGTCTTAGAAAATGTTAGAAACAAAATTTAATACAAAATGTTAAAGCTCCAATATGAGAATAAGACACTGTCTTTTCTTGTTCTACGCATGCTTCCTGAGGACACAATTCATGCTGAAAAAAGCACAGGCCTCATTGCTTATGTGTGAACAAGTAAACAGTTTTCCAAGGTGTAAATAATTTTTGTGAAAGTATCCACTATATTATATCAACAACACTTTTTTCTACTTAAATACACATAGCAATAAGGAACAATTTGATACTCAAGACTTAACTTCAGACAATTATAGGATCACAAAAAGGAGAGGCAATACCAAAGATAGCAAAAACAGAAGTACATATAGCAGGCAAAGGACTAAAACGGACAAAGCCAACAGAAATTTGCATATAGTTAAGGGACTATGAGTGGGGAAGGTCATTGACAGGATAACTGTCCAACAATGTTCTCAACCAAATACAAGAGACACTCTAGCCCTGTGTAAGTGTTTGCCTGCAACTCTTGAAGGGTTAACTGGTGAGGAGACATGGGTACCAACACAAGCCTAACCTCTTTTTCCATCTAATACAATGGCTGGAAAGGAGGTTGAAAATTTCACTGACTATGCTTACAAAGATACCTCCATTTGGAAACCCTGCTTTACCAGCATTCTGGCAACACAAGTCTGACCTAAAGATGGATCTCCAGTGTGAAAAGGATTACGCCTACTGGCAAAACTGAAATTACTGAACTGCAGCCCCATCATCCTTCACAACTAATTATGCTGGTAAGGGTTGGTGGGAGGTATAGTCCAACAACATCTGGAGGCCCCAAAATTCCTGGGCTAGACAGACAAATGATCTGACTCAGTTTAAGGCAGCTCCTAATCCATAGCACTTCCACAAAATAATTTGCACTAACAACTGGCTGAACCTGGCATGAACACATCTCTCCAGATTCAATAGTGTCAAATGGTATTTATAGGCTGCAAGTGTGTTGGGCATCAGGAACTATCCTGCATGTTTGCTCTTATGAATGGGTACACTACATAACTAAATAAAGCATGCTTGAATTGTCTTTAATCCAAAATGTGAAACAGTGTTGAGGTGGTCAGCCAGCTCTAAAAGTCTTATCAAAGAATAGCAACATGTACAGCCTATTAGTGAAGGGATATTTCAGAAGGGCTCAGTGGAATGGTCTTAATTATCCAAGGCAGGAAGGCAGCAAGGTTTCCAGATGTTCCCTCATTTTAGCAGTTTTTCTTATTCAACAACATCAAAGGCACACAGAACAAAAAGGCCATCCTGTTTTTCAAAGCAATACAGCAACATAAGACCCTCAAGTTTTTCAAATGCAGACTGAGCATCACCAACAGCCAGTTGTTATCAGTCTCCCACTTGCTCATGAAATCCCTTTAAAAGGTGAAGTCAGAGGGTGGGGGAAAGTATAATATTTGATAGTATGGAAAGCATGAGATCACATCCTAAGCAATTCTCAATAGCCTAAGCCTCACAGAAAGAAAAGAAACCTTGCACAGGCTCAAACTTCATAATCCATGAGATTTCAATAAACAAAGGGCGGAAGGAAGGGTGGAGCCACACCATACAAGCACACAATTGCTCTGTAGTTTACTACAGAAAGACAGCACTGTGAGGAAGTGCTGTTACATGCACTATGGTTTCAGCTAGTGCATGTTTCCATATCCTGGTAAACAACACACAGAATAAAAAACAGCAAACTATTTATTATAACGAAGAGGAGAAAAACACCTGCTTCATGACAAGGCATGCTTATTATGTGCATCACTAGAATATACGCCTGCATCACCAACTACAGTGCACAACCCCTCTGCTCCAGGGCAATCCTATTGTCTTGAATAGAATCTCTTTGGAGTTGCAGGCTGTAGCCATACATGACATGACACAGAAATGAAACAAAGCAGTCCACAACATTTACTTTTTATGGGCCATTCTACATGTATTCTTAAGAATGATTACCTGCACATTTTTCTTGCTGAATGATATTGTGCAACAGAAGTGGCAAATAGTTTGTGATGTTTTTTATTTTTTCTGAAAAAACTCACATGAGAATTTGTGTAATAAATCTTGCCCTTTGTTCTGTTTGATGCTTATGTGCTCACAGAATCTATGACACAAATGGTTCAACAATCTTGCTGCCCTAATCAGCTGCTACTAAATGATTAGTAAGTAGCAACTTGGAAGTCAAACTTCATTTACTAAAAAAGGACAAAATCTTAACATGCATAAGAAAGAGGGCAAATTATCACTATGGAGTACTTCTATGTGCTAAGGCTACACGTGCACATGTAACACATTTAATTAGAAAGATACCAGGTATCAAATGTTCTAATACTAGCATGTTTTCTGTACTTCACTAAGCAACCAATGCCTCACAACATTCTACTTTAAATAATATGCAAATCTGTTACAATATCTTTCAGCATTATAGCAGAATTGGTAGTTTCCCAAAAACACATTTTAGACTAGCTAATATTAAAAAACAAAAAAACTACATATATGAAACTTTCAGTAGTTACTTGAATTATGACTGAAGAAAAAAGAGAACAAGAGCAAAGAAATTTGGAGGATTTCACTAGACCGTACAGGCAAAGACAAGAGGTACTTGAAACCTACCTTGGTCGTCTTACCATGGTTAAAAACAACTCATACAAAAAAAGGATGACAATAGTGAATGAAGAACCGACCATAACACACACACAATACCACTGCAGCCTAGATCAACACAAAATCTTATTGATTTCAGTTGAGAAATTATGCCCAAGTCTCCCTGCTAAAATAAATAAGGCTGAAAAGTACTTAACTTTAACATGTATTTACATTTTTCAAATTGACTTCTATAATCACTTAAATGTACAGCAAAATAAATAAACAAGGTATTAAAGCAACCAGCACTATCATTACAAATGTGCATGTTTTAGAAACACACTTGTTAGGGAACAAGGACTGGCTACAGCTCTGTCATCAGTCTTTTTATAGTGGTGACCCTGGATCTGGAACCATTATAAGGTACCTAATCTGATCAAAGTTGCTGCTTCAGAGTAAAGGAAAGTGCAGATAAGAACTGCTACTGAAAATTATGGCCGTGATATCATTTTAACTCATTTTTTTCCCTCTAAGCATTATAGCAAAGATGTACCTCCTTTAACCTTGCCTGACACATACAGAATTATATTAAAGCAGAGTTGATGAACATGAGTGCTAAAATAGAACTTGGGAAAGCTGGGGAAACTCACATAACCCAGAAATATATAAAGACTAGGGTTGCTAAGAGACTACAAAAAATAGTGTTGGTGTCACCCCATGAACAAAAGTGAATTAGCTATCACTTCAGACATGCTGTAATTAATTGCTGGCCTAAACACCCTAAAAGCACCAGATCCTGTCTGATCTAAGAAGCTAATCAGGGTTAGGTCTGGTTAGAACTTGGGTGGGAAACCACCAATAAATACTAACTGTTGCAGACTATATTTCAGAGGAAGGAACTGACAAAACTATCTCTTGAGTATTCCTTATGTTTAAAAAACCTATGAAGTTCATGGGGTCACCACAAGTCAACTCATGCCAGATCTCCATGAAATTCTGCAAGTACGTCCTACACACACACACACACACACACAGAGTAACTGCTCATAATAAATGTAATGAACCTCTTTTCCCTGCCAGACCTCTATGAATTCTGCCAGTAAGCCATAGCTGTATACTGCTGCCTACTTTTGACACAAGTTTCTTGCAGTTTCTATACAGTGCACAGCTGTATAGTAAGTTATACTGTACCAGTAAGTTATACTGAATTAATCTATAGGAATACTGTGGAACTACTGCAGAAAAAAGATCTCTCCATCATGACACAGACTGTATACTTACAGCATACTGTTGCTCTTACTCACAAACACACTAGCTTTGTTATTACTATTAATTTTTCCAGGATGCCACCAGGATGTATTATATTTTCCAGAATACAAGAGGACAGGTATAGCCTAGAGAAGTTAAGAGGCGACATGATAGCCATGTTTAAATATTTGAAGGGATGCCATACTGAGGATGGAACAAGTGTGTTTTCGGCTGCTCCAGAGACTAGAACATGGAGCAATGAACTCAAACTACAGAAAAAGAGATTTCACCTAAATATTATGGTCAGAACTTTTGCAGTGGATTGCACTGCCTCAGAGTGTGGTGGAGTCTCTGTCTTTGAGGTTTTTAAACAGAGACTGGATGGTCATCTGTTAGGAATGCTTTGCTTGTGAATTCCTGCAGGGCAGGGGGTTGGACTAGATGTCCCTTGTGGTCTCTTCCAACTCTATGACTCTAGGTCCCTGGCCTGAGGTGCTGGCAATCAAAATATAGTGAAACAAAAGATGAGAGGCAAGTAGTAGGGAACTATACAACTATACCAAAGGTTTGAAGGTAGATTTTGAAGAGAGATCTCTGAGAGAAGAGTACCACATAGCTTATTCTTGGAGACAGCTTCAAGCATATGGGGAAGAGAGAAAGAAAGCATGTAGTCTTTTGTGGGGTCAGGAAACTTTGGGACTGTAGAGAGCAACGGGGCCTTTAAATTAGAGGGAATGCAGTGTGTGACACTGTGCAATCCCATAAATTCCTACACAAGAGTAGGTTCCATTGGGAACAATGGGGCTTACTTCCACAAATGAGGGTACAGGATGGTGACTTGACCTTTGTAAATGTAGGGAAAAGACGGTTAAGAGGCGATATGATAGCCCTGTTTAAGTATTTGAAGGGGTGTCACGTTGAGGATGGAGCAGGCTTGTTTTCTGCTGCTCCAGAGACTGGAACACAGAGCAATGGATGCAAGCTCCAGGAACAGAGATTCCACCTCAACATTAGGAGGAACTTTCTGACAGTAAGAGCTGTTCGGCAGTGGAACACACTCCCTTGGAGCGTGGTGGGGTCTCCTTCCTTGGACGTCTTTAAACAGAGGCTGGATGGCCATCTGTCAGGGATGCTTTGATCATGTTTTCCTGTGTGGCAGGGGGTTGGACTGGATGGCCCTTGTGGTCTCTTCCAACTCTACAATTCTATGATTCTAGGTACAATTTTTTACTTACTTTGGGAGAGGTGCTAAATTGTGAAGTTTTAAAAAGTGGGCCAATGACTGCAGTTCTGCACAAAATTAGAATCACTGTGCAGAAGGAGCCATTTAGACTTGTTGCCTGGGGCACCAGAATGCCTTGGATTCACTTTTTTACTATACGTTTTTACTCTACCTTGGATTCACTTTATTTATTTATTTTTACTGTATCTTGTTACTTATACCTTGGAGCCAGCCTTTTACTTTACCTTTGGTAAAATAATGAAGTGAGGGAGAAGAAAGAAGGACTTTCTAATTCCACCACATCCCGGCCCTTCAGGCAACTACAATCCCCTCTACTGTATACGTTTTATTTTGGCCATTTTAACGATCTGCCAACCGAGTCTTTTCCTGAGGGAACGGGAAGGGGGGAGTTCACACGTGCCGGGAGTCAGGTGTAGAGGCAGAAGAAGAAGACCCCCACGGCTGGCTGAAAGACACGAGAGGGCCGTCCTCCCTTCTCTCGGGGCGCCGGTGACAGGCAAAACCCCCCGTTGGCGGCACCGGCTCAGCCCAGAAGCCGCGAATGTAGGGCAGCCCCGGTAGGGCAGGAAGCTGGGAAGCGCCGCCACCTCCTTCCCGCCTTCCTCCCTTCCTCCCTGGCCCCCCGAGAGCGCAACCCTCGCAAACCAGGGCAGCGGCGGCGGGCCACCCTCAGCCACCCGGCCGGCCCGAGGGCGCGCGTTTCGTCTTCCTCACAGGCAGCCCTTTCCTCTTGCCTAAGGCGCCCCCTTCTTTAGCTACTGCCCGCTCCCTCACAGCACCGAAGCTGTGTTCTCTTTTTAGTTCTCTTTTTTTGCCACCGGCCCCTCGCTCGGCTTCACCTCAGGAGGAAGGGCGCCCGCGCTTCCCTCGCCCGCTGAGGAGGGCACCGAAGAGGCACCCTCTTCCCTCAGAGGCGGGCACTTTTCTCGCAGCCAAAGACTCATGCGGGCTCTATGTGAAGCGGGAGGAGGAGAACTGCGGGAAAGGGGGGGAGGGAGATTCACCTGCATTGTGTCCCCCCCCCCGCCACACACACATATACAAGGGGCCACCCTCAGGTCTGGGGCAACACTAAGTCCGCCGCCCCTTCCTTTGCCCGGCCACACGGGGCCGCCCTCGGCCTGGCGCCCTTCTGGCGTTCGTTCGCCCCCTCGGTGCGGCTCCATCGCCCTCCACGCCGCCGCCCGCCTCTCTCGAACCAAGGCCCCTGCGGGCGCCCATCCGCCACCGCCTCGCCCCGCATTTCCCACGCTTGTTTCCCTTCGCAACCAGAGCCCCTCCAGCGCAGGTGGCCTCAGGCCCGGTCCGACCACACAAGCCCAACAGCAGCGCAACACCACCACCCCGGTGCCCGCCACGGCGATGCATGCCGTGGCGGATTCACTAAACTCCCCCGGATTCGCTCCGGAGTCAACATGGATGAGACCGGAGGGGGAGAAGAGCCGCCTCCGCCTCCGCCTCCGCCTCCCCCCTCAAGAGCTCCGCCAGCTCCTCGCTCTCTCCTTCCCGCCCCCGCAGAAGCCCAGCACGCGCTGCTGCCGCCCCACTCGGGAAGTCCAGTACCTCGTGGATGCGCGGCTGGAGCTCCCCCACCTCTCTCTGTCTCTCTCCGGCAAAGGCCAGCCTCTGCCAGGTCGAGTCAGTGCCACAAAGGTGACGCGGCGGCGGCGGCGGCGGGGAGGGATGAAGTTGGCTTGCCCTGCCGCAGACCGGAGCGCCCAGGAGTCCCTTCTTTCCTTCCTTCCTTCCTTCCCCTCGCCTTGCCAGCGCCTCCGCCTCCCCCGTGGAAGTTCGCCGGCGGCTTGTTTGGGGGCGTGGGTCTGCCTCGCGCCAGCCCAGCCTCAGAGCCCCGCCAAGGCAGGCAGGCAGGCAGGCAGGCACACGGGCGCCGCCGCCGCCGCCGCCGCCGCTGCTCTCACTTCCTCTTCCTTCCTCCTGCTGGCCGGAGACGCGATTTGCATCTGCAAGGAACCCCAGAAGACGAGCAGGCTTCGCAGCCCAGCCGCTCCGGGAAGAGGAAGCGTTGGCTTCCGAAGTTAAAAACACAACACCCCCCAAAACCCTTGGGGGCTCTGGGCGCCTTCAGTCCCCGGGCCAGCAAATGCACGGTCCGAGGCTGGCTGTGTCTATTATTCGAAAGTAAGTCCTGCCGAGTTCAGTGGGAAAAGCAGGCATAGTTTCAGGGCCGGTTGAAGGCACCGGCTACATCAGCATCCATAGCGGGGGCCATCATTGTGGGGGCCCCCATAGTAACCCTCCCTGCAAAAACATTATTACTAATAATCTGAATATCCTGTACTATGAATAGCTTAGGTTGAGTGAGGTTACATTGATCTGAGATAAACATATGCCCCCCAAAAATAAAACATTGCAGGGGGTACCCCAAAATTCCTTAAACCGGTCCTGCATAGTTTTACAGCCCTGAGCAGAGCATGTTTCAAAATAGCGATCCTTGAAACTAGCAAGGCCTTTCTAAAAAGATGGATGGGTAACATTTTTTTCCCTTAATTTCTCCCCCACCCCCGCTTGCCGGTCTCTGGATTCCTTCGGTCTTCAAAAAAACACCTTGGAGAAGGGCAAGAGAAAATGAATAATCTGTGCCTGTGAAAATGCTTCTGCAAATCAAGCTTGTCTCCGAAATGCATGCAGTAGCTGCTTTCCTTTCCTGCGGGATCAGAGAGGAAACAGTTGTCCCTTCATATTCTCTGAGGTTTGGTTCCAGGACCTCCCTGTGGATACCAAAACCCGTGCATACTCAAGTCTCATTATATGCAATGGCATAGCAAGATGGCAAAATCAAGGTTTGCTTTTTGGATTATTATTTTTTAAGGATATTTTCAAGCCGCGAATACTTAAACCCGTGGATACCAAATCCGTGGATACGGAGGGACAACCGTACTCCTCAACACTCTCCTGCTGTAGTTTGACCCGAGGGAGCCCTCTTCGTTTTCGGAAGGGTCTGCGGCACAGTCCAGCAACTCAAACCATAGCCAAGAGAGGGCTGTAGTGAACGCACAGTAGCCTCGATGTTTAAAACACGAGGTTTGAGGGTTTCGTGCTAGAATTCCCAAGTTTTTAGCCCCCCAGCCCTGCAGCTAAGCCTTGCATATACCTATGGGATGATATTTACAGGTGATAGTATTTCCTTGGTGCTGAGAAAAGCTTCAGCAGTTGATTAAATGCACAGGAAGTGCATCTTAAAGGCTCCCTCTGCTGAAGTTTTGACGATGTGCCATTTTGTATAAATCTTTGATGCAGCTGCATTTGGAACACTTGGTAGCCCTGTCTCAAAGAGGATATCTAAAAATGGTGCAGAAGAAAGGAATCAGGGTAACTGAAGGGCTGGAGCACTCTACCTGTGAAAAAAGACTGAACTTTCTGAAGGTTTTTTTTTATGGCCAACATGACCGGGAATATGACAAGAGGTTTGTACATTTAGCATGATGTAGAGAAATGGATAGCAAAGTTAATGGATAGAAAAGTTTGTCCCCTTCTTTCTCGACGTTAGTGTACAAGGTCAAATGTGCTATCTCCAGGGTTTGGGCAGGAGGTTAGAAAAAAATGATTTAACAGTGCCACTTCTCCTTTGCTTCTGTTACTGCTGCCCATTTGCTTGTATTTCCCTTTTGGGGCCCCAATTCACATCACAGTCCAGAGAGAAAGAGCCCAAGACAATGGGAAAGTACTGGTCCTGCTCCTCGTGATTCTGTACTTTTACGTATTTAGAGAAACTTGGTGACCGGAAGAGTGGCAAGGAAACAGGAGGAGTCAGCGCTGCGTGGCCAGCTGGGGCATGGGCCTTGCCCAGAGATGCTAACCCTTTGATGGGTGCTACCCAATTGAATTGACTAGCAGTAGATATGGAGTAAAGACAATAAACTATTTGTTTCACATGATGTATGGAATTCTCTGTTACAATAAGTGATGGTTGTCAAATGTCTTCAAATCCACTACTGCCTTTAAAGCCCTGAACCAAGGGTGGGAATGCTCCAGAGTTTGTAGAGACATAAAACCCTACTTCCAGCTCCTCCAGAGATCTGGATGGCTACAATATCTTGTCATGGCCACCATGTTGGGCAACCAGAAACTATGGTATGTTGTATTTTTCCTGGACACTTTGCAGGGGTGGGGTCTTTGGGAGGTGTATGTTTGGGGGTTTTCTGCATTCAGTGTGGGAGATTCCTGAAACAACAAGATGCTAACTAATAAGCTCAATCTGGGTGGTGAGTGAAGAACCTTTTTTGGCTAAAAATGCTGGGGGATCAGTTGGGGTTCAAAGGGCTTCATGCAGCCTGTAGTCCATACACCTGCCACCCTTGCCCTAAATAATTTGGAATCAGAATATTAAATACACACGTGGTACTATCCATGTAAAGTCCATGGGGAGAGGCATGACTGCATCTCACCTGATGCAAATAAGTGGTAGCACTCTTTAAAATTGTGTTGTGCACCTTCTATAACTTTGTTCCCCAGTATCTTACCACCTGAAAAGCTTTTTTTGTTTTTGTTTTGGCAGGCTCTTGACCTGCATGTTGATTTACACTACTGGTTTTCTCTCTTTTTCTCTAACTCATGCAGTTTGGCTGATATTTTATCTGTCACTTGTTTGTTTGCTTTTTAATTTGCTTTGTGATGATAGCTTAAAAGTTTCATGTATGCGAACTGAGTGGCTTGGTTTTGAAGCAGAATGGCAAGATAAGAAGATTCCTAATAAATAACTAAATTTGCTCTTAGCTAGTCTCTTGAAGTGAGATTACATCGTTTGTAGCACAGATATGTACTGCAAGCATCAGATTCCCCCTTAACCACAAAACCCAACAACATACTCTTGCTGATTCCCAAAGTTGTTGCCTGCCAGCTTTTTCCAAAACACAAGACTATTTTTCTATCTGTTCATGTTCTTCCCTCCATTTGATCTGTGACACTGTATTCTGCATCCCAGTTCACTTATCTCTGTCTCTCTGTATCCCCCCCCCATGCCATCCCCTTGTAGGTAAGTTTAGCCTTCCCAGCTCATTCTTTTACTTATTTCTTACATTTATGTATCACCCAAAAGCCAAAACTCCCTGGCTGACTCGCAGATCAGAAGTAAAAATATAAAAACACGAAACATAGTATAAAAGCATACCATAACCATAAATAACAGCTGCAACAGAAAACCACAGTAAAACCAGCAGCATCTATGAAGCAAGAATACTGTGTGTATGTATTAGTGGCTCTCTCAAATATGAAGGGACCTAGAATAGTAAGATAGCATAAACCACAGCTTTTTATAAGTCCTTAGGGCAATGCAACAGAAGGTGCAGTCTTTAAAAGCCGTTTTGTTGCTTTACTGCTCCAGTAATTAGTTGATTGTGCACCCATTTACTTCTACAAACAAAACATTCTTTGTGTAAGTAAAGGTCTTACTGGGGTGGTTAACATTTGTCTGGACTATGTCACTTTAGATGGCAAATGGGGACTCATACTCCCTCCACACAGAAAGGTAGCATGTCAGGGGGTAGTCTCTAGTACATACACTCTTGTACATTCATAGTACAAGCCTTTGCAAGTGTGGTGAAAAATACCGTAAGTCTCTTTGCGAAGGGAATGAAGATGGAGGGGATGGGCAGTGGCCGAGGCAAACCACAGCATTCGCCCCTCTCTTCCATCTTCCAGTCACCCTTGACTTGAAGGTGAAAGAAAGAGGCAAATATACCCGGTTTCCCTCAGCGGCTGCCCATTCCCTCCATCTTCCTTCCCTTTGCGAAGGGGAGGAAGACGGAAGGAATGGGCAGCCACCAATGCAAACTATGGCATTCACCCCTCTCTTCTACCTTCCAGTCAAACTTGATTTGAAGGTGGAAGAAAGGGGCAAATATACCTGGTTTCCCTCAGTGGCTGCCCATTCCCTCCATCTTCCTTCCCTTTGCGAAGGGGAGGAAGACGGAAGGAATAGGCAGCCACCAACGCAAACTGTGCCATTCGCCCCTCTCTTCCACCTTCCAGTCAAACTTGACTTGAAGGTGGAAGAAAAGGGGGAATATACCTGGTTTGCCTTATCCGCCCCCCTTCCCTCCATCTTCATTCCCTTCACGAAGGGAATGAAGACGGAGGGAAGGGGGGGATGAGGCAAACCGGGTATAACGGTTTGCAACCATTTGCAACTAGCGGTTTGCCTCGTCTGCCCCCCCTTCCCTCCATCTTCATTCACTTTGTGAAGGGAATGAAGACGGAGGGAATGAGCGGCGGCCACTGCAAACCGCTGGATTCACTCCTTTCTTCCACCTTCCAGGAAGGTGGAAGAAAGGGGCGAACATACCCAGTTTGCCTCGGCCGCCACTCGACCTCCTGTGTGTTTGTTCCCTTTGGGGAATGAACAGACAGGAGATTGAGCGGCGGCTGCAGCAAACTGCAATGTTCGCCCCCTCCTCTGTCTTTGGTTCCTCCCCAAAGGGGGAGAAGGCAGAGGAGGGGGGTGAATGAGCCAGTAAACAGTTTGCCTCACCCCCCCCCCCGCCTGATCTCCTGCCTCTTCACTCCGTTTGCGAAGGGAGTGAAGAGGCAGGAGATTGGACGGCGGGTGAAGCAAAGTGTATCTGGCGTATAAGACAACCCCCGATTTTGGAGGATATTTTTCGGGGTTCAAAGGTCATTTTATATGCCGGTACCTTTATCTATGGATATTTTAAATACACTTTGGAAGCCTAAGCAACGTTGTCATAAAATGTAAAACTTGCATTGTAAACCAGGAGTGGATAGCTGGCAGTGTTGGGTGGTCACACTGACCTCTCATGGGACCTTGGAAGTTTACATCCTCCACTCACCCCTATTTTATTACATCTTTTGAGGGGGGGAACCTGAAAAGGCTGCCCTGTCTCCTATGAGTAATGTGGTGCAGCTTTGAGGCCTCTCTAAGCTATTTCAACCCCAGAAGATGCCCATTTTTTCTTTCAGGAAGTAAACTAGAAACCGATTTCTATTTTAAAAAAAAAAAAGCCTTTTCTGGGCTTTAAACATCTGGAGAGATGGTGAAATTACACCCTTCTCAAGACTCCTGGAGACATTTTTAATTTCAAAACTGATGTTGTTTGGCTGATATGTTATCTATCACTTGTTTGTTTGCTTTTTAATGTGCTTTGTGATGATAGCTTAACATTTTCATGTATGCCTGCAAGCTATACTTTCTTCCACCCCTACTGTAATCCGAGGTTTCATCTGAGCTGCAGGTTCATCTAGGTTTCCCCTTTTCATAAGTGGGAAGGAAGAGCAGTTACTGCCACAGTCTATTCTGTTTTGTCTGCCTCTGCTGCAGGAAGTGACCCACATTGGCTTCCTGGAAGTCTAATACCTAATCACTCAATATACTTCTTTTCCCCTGCAGCATCTTTATTTCTAAATCTAGGAAAAGCTTTATCTTCTTGTTCTGTGTATTAAATGCATAGGAACAAGACTATGTTTTTAAGTAGTATCTAGTGGTAGCATTTTAAAAGAGCTTGGAAAAGTTACTTTTTTGGTTGGGGAATTCTGGACATTAATAATCCAAAAAAGTCTTTTATTCAAGACTTTAGTGCCCTCTTTGTAGAGACATAAATGTCTTCCTAGTATGATGGGCAATGATGTTCGTTGTTAGAATTTGCTTATTGTAGACCTGCACAACTTGTGACCTGCCACATCCAACACAACCTACCAGCCATGTGTGGTGGTCCACCAGAACTTCAGTCAACCTTCCTGTTTTTGCTGTCTGCCTAAAGTTGTAAAAATTGCTTTATGAAGCAACCTCCGGCAGATGAATTGGAGCGCCATAAGATGGGCAGGCCTGAAGGCCTATCAGTTGTATGGGGAAAGGATATGAAAACTAATAAGAAGGAAAGCCAACAATGGCTACAAGAAATTAAAACTATTAAAAACAATAAGGTTAGAGAATTGCAGATGAAAATAATAGGAAGATGGTATAGAACACCACAGCAGTTAGCATATATTAATAAAAATGTTTCACCTGCTTGTTGGCATGGGTGTGGAAGCAAAGGAAACTGCATTAATATATGGTGGGAGTGTTGTGAAGTACAGAAATTTTGGAATAAAATAGAACAAGATATGAGTAAAATAATTGGGGGGAAATTCAGTTAAATAAAGAAAGAAGTATTACTAGCAATGTTAGGATTATAGGACTTCAGAAGGAGGAGAAATACTTAGCTAAACAATTATAGCAGCACAGGCAGTGATTGCATATGGCTGGAAAGATAAAGAAAAGTAGAATTGTGATAGATGGAAACAATATATAATAGAATATATGATGTTTGATTTTATAATGGAAAAAAGGAGGGTTTATTTTGGCCAACTGAAAGAAGAGGTATGGCTTAGCAACTGGAGAATAATGATTGAGTTTGTTGATGAGTGGAAAGGGTATGAGAATGTTAAGGAAACCGTTAAAAAGATTTTCCACATGAGAGAAAAAGGAAGTTAATAAGGTATACTGTTCCCAGGATGGGTGGGGTGGGTGGGGAGAGGGGATAAGTATATTTAAGGAAATAATATGTATGTATATGTGAGATTAGTAAATAATTGTGTATAGCTTTGCAATGGGTAACATATAATCAGATGAATTATAAGGTAATATATTGTATTAATAAACTGATATACCTAAAAATACATTTTTAAAAAATAAGATGGGCAAAAGATCCTGTCAAATGTGATCAGATCAGCCCTGGATCTGACTTGTAGGAATGTCTTTTGGTTGAACCTTTAAATACATATGTTTTGTTATAGCCTGCCTAAGTATGATGGCAAAGTTTTAGGACATGTTACTGAAAGCTACCAGAGGCTTCAGTGAAATCACAGGGTAATGACCAATAATTTCTAAGTTCAACACTACTCTCTTATTGACAGGGGAATCCTGAGAATAAAATCAGTTTTGTGAATTGAGTCAGAGAGGGAGATCTGGCAACTGCAGCTTGTCATGTAGAGGTGAGAAAATCCAAAAATTTTCTTCTCTACACAATTTAAAAGACTGGGATCTCTGCCCATATTTTCATCTGGTCATTCTAATTACATATTTCTGAATATTTTATCATATGATTCCATAGTACCGGCTTTGACTGCCTAAAAGAATTGTATATTCCATTTCATACTGCTTTCTGACATGGAGAATGTGTATATCAGAAGGAAAGATAAGATCAAATTAAACTGAGTTTTTCCAAATAAAAATGGGCCAAAAATTATGTTTCTTATTTTTAAAAAGCCCACTATTTCTACTAAAGTCCATATAAAACCACTGATTCAAAATAACTACATGTTCATCTGTTTGGTACATAATTTAAGCTTACTAGTTATAACAGCTCATAGAATCATACAGTCATAGAACTGGAAGGGGCCCTATGGGGATGCCGGATCTCCAGCTACAGCATCTCAGCAGGTAGCTGTCCAGCCTCTTTTTGAAGACACCCAGAGAAGGAGACTACACCACTTCAAAATGCTCAAAATGTATCCTCTTTGAAAGAATAGAAAGTGAGATAGATCACTTAAAATAGACAATCACTTTTTCTCTTAATTGGATGATGACACCAAAGTGTAAATTAGCAGTTCTCAAGTGTTTTTTCACAGACAACTTAAAAATGGCCATGGGTTGTAGTAGATGACTTAATAATGGGTTTTTTTTCTACAAATCAAAGTGCATATATAACTTCATATTTAATGGTATCATCAAACCTTTGTGGTAGTATGGAAATCATAGTTCCTAGGTCAGGCTGCTTAGAAGACCCTATTTTAAATGATAAACCTTAAAGAGAAAATTTGTGGAATACACTAGTGCCATATGATGAAAATCATGGAAACAGACCAAAAATGTGCCCTGGTAAATATTTCAACCATATTAATATAAAATATTTCAACCATAATATTATGCAATTTTTTCATGGACCACAATTTGAGAACCTCTGCCCTAGATTGTATGTGTGTGTGTGTGTGTGTGTGTGCACCTTTAAGTTGCCTGTCGACTTATGGTGACCCCATGAGTTTTCTTAGGCAAGGAATACTCAGTGGTTTGTCATTGCCTTCCTCTGAACTGTAGCCTACAGCACCTGGTGTTTGTTGGTGGTCTCCCATCCAAGCATTAATTAACTCAGCATTATGGTCCCAATTTCAAGAGGGGCAAAAGCAGAAAACATGAAAAAGCCAGTTACCCTCATCTTCTGTTCTAAGCAGTTGAAACAGCTTCACTGGCTACTGATATGTTTCTAGCCACAATTCAAAGGGCTAGTTATGACCTATAAAGCCCTATATAGCTTAGGTCTGGAAAGACAGTATCTCCTAATATGAGCCTGTCCAAGTTGTAAGATCTTTGGAGGATGACTTTCTCTCAGTCCATCACAGGCACATAAGAGAACCTTCTCAGTGGCTGCTCCTAGACTATGGAATTCCTTCCCAAAGAAAGCTAGATTGCCCCCCTTCCCTTTTCAATGACAGGTGAATTTTTTTATCTTTCTCCAATGAGTGTTAACTGTCTGTTGCAGAAGGTCTTTTAATTGGGATGTGTCATCTACGACTCCTCGAGCGCTTTCATCAGCGCTGTCTACGCACAATCCTAAATATACACTGGACTGACTATGTGACGAATGTTGCTGTCCTTGAGCAAGCAGGGATCACCAGCATTGAGGCCATGATATTGAGAACAGAGCTGCGCTGGGCAGGGCACATTTCTAGGATGGAGGACCATCGCCTCCCAAAAATACTACTCTACGGTGAACTCACCATGGGTCAGCATAAGAGGGGTGCTCCAAAAAAGCGATACAAAGACTCCCTGAAACAACATCTCAGGCTTGGCCAAATTGATCACCAACAGTGGTCCGCCCTGGCCTCACATCGGGAGGCATGGAGACGCACTATCCACAATGCTGCAGCCTTATTTGAGAACTCACGACGAACAAGTCTTGAAGAGAAACGACAACGCAGAAAGAATCACAACCCAAAAGCATCACCCAAGGAGACCTTCTGCTGTGCTTTTTGCAACCGGACTTGTTTGTCTCGGATTGGCCTTTTTAGTCATCAGCGCGCTTGCAGAAAGCGCGGGATGAGTCCTTCCTGAATCTTCGTTTGCGAAGAAAAGCCAGAGATATTGTATATATTTTAACTGCCTTTTAAAAGCTGTTTTGATGTTTTAATGTGATCATTTAAATTACTGTTCACTATCTTTTTTTAAAAAAAAAAAAACCCTATATTTTGTTTTAACTCAGATTTGACCCATATTGGGAGAAAGGTGGGACTTAAATAAACAACCTGTCTCTCCACATAATTTGTTTTTAATAAGAACTTTGACCCTGTTTGAAGATGTTGGAGCAGCCCTTCTCAATCTTTTTACCCTGGAGGAATATTTTAAGTAATTTTCAGATCTCATAAAAATTATTATATCTAAAGCTCAAAAAGAGTTTATTTTTTCCTTTCTTTTTTATTTATTTAAATTGCAAAAAGAGTTTATTTCTACAATTGTGATCAGTCACAGAATTCCAGGGTTCCAGGGCATACTGGTTGAGAAACCCTGGCTTAGAGAGTTGGACTTGTTAGCTGCTCTCAAGTTGAGCTCGACTTATGGCAGCCTTATGAATGAGGGTCCTCCAAGTCACCCTATCTTCAACAGCCCTTCTCACACCTTACAGAATCAAGGCCACGGCTTCCTGATTGAGTCTATCTGTCAGGAATGTGGTCTTCCTCTTTTTCTACTTCCTTCTACCTTATCAAGCATTATTGTCTTTTCTAGTGAGTCATGTCTTCTCATGATATGGCCAAAGTGTGACACTTTCAGTTTAGTCATCTTGGGGTTTGTCTTTACAAGCCCATAAAAAATGGAGTCCCTCGTAGTAATGACATTTTGCAGCAGCTGTAACCTGTCTTAATGTCTTTTCTACTCCCTTAAGCTCCACATGCCTGCTAGGAAACATGGTGGCCATGAATGATTTACTCGTGTTTGCACTTACCTGAATTTGCCCCCACCGACCTTTTTTTTTTAAAACTATATCCAAGGTGCGATTGAGTGATTTTTCACTTTAACACAAAAGCAGAAAAAGAAAAAACCCAATGCCCCATTTTTTCGCTGTAGCTCTTGCCCACTAAGGCAGAAATCCAACATGGTGGCAGTGGGTGCTTGCCTTGCTAGCAAGCCCCACCCCCTGCACTCATCCAGCCAATCAGATTTGCATTTCCTCTCATCTGGGCAAACAAATCAGATCGACTTGCTTGTCCTAATGAGTGGAAATGCACACCTCTCATTGTTTTGTTTTTTAAAGACGGGAAAAGCTGCAAAGGCTTTTCTGCTGAGGTTTTTGGCTGTTTTTGACACACACACCCCTTCACAATGTGGTGAAATCATGCGGAATGCCATTAAGACAGGTAGGATACTCCTCATATTTAGTGAGGAGTTTTTTCACCATTTGGACCACCCGTTGGTTTCTAGGGAGAGTTCAGGCCTGAATTGCTCTAAGACCCATTTATTTGTCTTTCTAACAGTCCACGGTATCCTCAGAACTCCAGCACCACATCTCAAATGAGTTGATTTTTTTCCTACCAGCCTTCTTCACTGTCCAGCTTTCACAACCATACATATTAAAGGGAAATACAATGGCATGGATAATCCTAACTTTCATATTCAATTATATATCTTGATACTTCAGGATCTTGCCTAGTTCCTTCATAGCTGCCCTTCCAAGTCCTAGTCTTCTGATTTCTTGACTGAAGTCTCCACTCGGATTAATGATTGAACCAAGGTATAGAACTCTTGAACTATTTCAGTGAATTCATCATCTACTTTAAAGTTATGTAAATAATCTGTGGCTGTTAATTTTGTTTTCTTAGTTCAACTGTAAACCTACCTTTATATTTTCTGGCTTGACTTTCTTCAGTACTTGTTCCAAGTCTTTGCTGTTTTCTGCTAGTAGTATTGTGCCATCTGCATTTCTTAAATTGTTGATGTTACTTCCTCAAATTTTCACACCTCCTTCCTCCAACTCTAATCCTGCTTTGCATATGATATTTTTCAGCATACAAGTTAAACAGATGGGGTGATAAAATGCAGCCTTCCCTGACCCCTTGCCTATTGGAAGCCACTGCATTTCTCTGTATTCTGCCCTAATCATAGCCTCTTGACCTTCAGGTTACAGGTTCAGGTTCAGAATACAGGTTCCGCATCAGGACAATCAAATGTGGCACACCCATTTTTAAAGAGTTATCCTTAGCATTTCATGATCTATATACAATCAAAGGCTATGCTATAGAGTTGGACTAGGATTAGAAAGCCACAGTTCCAGTTCCCACTTGGTCATTAAGCTCTGGGTGATTCTCTGCTCTTCACCAATATCACATGGTTATTGAGAGGAAAAAATAAGAATGGGGGCACACACCTCACCCTGAGCTCCTTAAAGGAAACAAATATCCTAATATTCCTAGTACTTTCAGATGCTAACACATCCTCTTAGAATTAGTTCAGCATGGGAACTCCCCCATCCTCTTTGGCAAACTATTTTGTTTTATGAACATAGTGCCAGATATGGGAAAATCAAGAGACTGCCATTAATAATAAAATAAAATCTGGTTAAAATAAACCTTTATTATTGAAAAGCCTTTATGAAATGGTGTAGACATTCTTGAGATGGCACACAATTAAATCCTGTTGATTTTTTTATGCTAAAATTACATTCTCATCCTGTCTATTTTTGTGAGCCCCATGCTCTGTAGATGTTGAGCACCACATGCTGCCATTGGCTATGCAAACAAGTGTATTCTTTCATAGATGGGGTTTGAACCAAATATTCTGGCTGCCATGTAGACATTAGAGATAATTCCATCGCTTCAACAGATGAACATGCACAGTCTTTAGTCCATTCAATATGTTAAAAGGAGAGGGATTGTGAATGGTGAAAAATTGTAGATAATTTTCATCTTCACTGCATTCTTTACAGACCTGGTATATTAACATGGAGTTACAGTATTTGTAATGCCATCTGGCAAGGAGGTTAAGGACTATACCAAAAAAATGTGACAATTTGGTTTATAGACTGTTGGACTAGGTAGACTTTCACAATACACAATTATAGCTCTTTGATTCCACTTTAACAGCCATGGCTGCATCCTATGGAATCACGAGGTTTGTACTTTGATGAGGTACTAGAGCTCTCTGGATGAAAATTCTAAATATTCCTACCTAACTGCAAATCATAGGTTTCAATAAGGTGAATCATGACAGTTCAAGCAGAATCATATTGTTCTGACTATGTAGCAAGAAAGAGTGCTAGGACTGGGGAGAGACTCAGATTCTAATCCTTCTTTAGGAGTGAATTGCACTAACTTATCTCACAAGATTGTTGTGATGATGAAATGAGAATGGAAACCATGTATACTATGTTGAGTCTTGTGGAAGAAAAACTACTTTTGTGAAGTGTTCTGGTCCAATAGATATACCTGGATGTAGCTCATTATCTTTCATGTTCAATCTATGCATCTTTAATGTGGGACTATTAATAGCCCAACTC
This sequence comes from Gambelia wislizenii, assembly GCA_030847615.1. Lineage (NCBI taxonomy): Eukaryota > Metazoa > Chordata > Lepidosauria > Squamata > Crotaphytidae > Gambelia > Gambelia wislizenii. The sequence goes on along the minus strand of JAUMIR010000006.1, from coordinate 77,400,871 downwards.
AGTGCTCTGGAGGAAATTACCTGCTATGTGGAAAGTAATCTGCTCAGGTCAGAAATGTAATATTTTGGGTATTTAAATTAAGAAGCAGCAGCAGTTGTATTGGTGGATCTTTTTTACATTTTGAAAAATGCCAGTCAAAATCCATATCTTTGCATAGTGCCAAAGGCTTAAAATTCAACCGGACTAGTCACTGAAAGAGTAAAAGTCTTGATGGTCTCCTGACATCAGAACTAGACATGTATCTCTACCTATATAAGTCAAGGAACATTAAAATCAGTGTGCAGAAGAAACTTTTATGTTGTGAACTCATTTTTCTCCAGCTTATCTTTCACATATAACCATTCCAGGAGGATTTGTGCCTTTGCTTCCCAGCACTAAGAGTCTATATATAAAGCAAGAATTTGAATTCAGAGTTTAATGAATTGAGAACAACCTGTTTTGGAACCTTGGGGAGGTGTTGTGAGCTGAAGATGAAAAACTTGTGGAGCTACACACATGCAGGCACCTATACATGTATACCGGTATATGTTTGCAGACATCTGAAAAGTAAGTAAGATTAATTCACCTATTCATTTTAAATAAATAGATAGAATCCCAGCTGCAAATGGATAAACAGAAGGCTTCCATGAAAGGTGGAGGAAACTATTCTTAGTAATTCCTGCTAAGTGGCTTGAAGTACCACACTCTACAGATTGTCTTTGAACTTGAAAGATGCCAGCTGTGTGGTAATTAACATGGAGTGGCTGGCACAGAAAACATGGCTGCTTGTTTTAGGAACAGTTGTTTTTGTCCCTCCAGAGATGGAAGGAGCAGTCAAGTGCCACCATTGAGGAAAAGGAAGTTAAATTTCTCTGAAACCTAAAGACACTGCAAAATTTACTTCTCCTCTTTGTACTATGTACATTTTGAAACTCCTGTGATTGTGGAAAGCAGCTGGTGAGACTAAGCAGAAAGCAGTTTCTTTCAATTTTTTTAAGCAAAGAAAGAAATGAGGTAATGGTAAAAGCTTTCAGGAATACTGCTTTGGATGGTGTTGGAGGGGGATGGAAACAGAAAGATCACAATGTTCCAGCAGTTGGCACAGGTGCCAGTTTCTTTCCCCTTCATATGTTGTGCACCAATAGAACACCTTGAGATTTAAGACAATCTCAAATTTCCTTTTGCTAATGCAAAGTCACACAATGATCAAGCAAGTATAAGCAGAATTGTAATTATGCTACTTGAAAAGATAGGCACTGAACAGGAGAAATTAGCTTTGTGAACTGCTGTTTCGGGTAATTAGTTTTTAAACTGGAAGAATGCAGGATATCACCAATATTTAAAAAATGGCATCTACCTGTTGTGAGTCCTACTGCCCTTCGCTTTGTCTTGACAGTTTACCAATTATACTTCAAAAATAATCATTGGATCCAGCTGAAAAGTCCAGCTTTCCCACTCTTTGTTCATTTCCAGGGTCAAGGTGGGGAGGCTTTCTGCCTGCAGGACTAGCAGTCTATTGGTACCACCAGGGTTAGCTGACTGAAGAAGGGTAAATCTAGGCAGGATCACGTTTCCCCTGTTCTGTCTCAGCGTGGTCAAGTCTAGTGAGGAGGGTATGTTTGTGCAGACTCAGGCCCTAGAGATCCACTTGCCACCACCGAAGTAACCAGAGAGGGCCACTAGCTGTTTGCCAAAGTTAGTCAGACAAACTCCCTTTCCAACCAGACTGCAGAGTCTTTCCAGGGATGGTGGCTAAGCCCCTGCCAGTATAGAAAGGGGAGTCTCTCTCAGCTTTCTTGAACTGATCAGGAGGGCAAAGGAGCTAAGCAAGGTGGGGCTCTTGAGGCCAGAAGCCTAACCCTGGTAGGAAAGCTTGCTAAAGAGCTCTTTCCCCCAGCTCCCTGAGGAAGCCCTCTTGCCATCTGGTTTGTTGCTGGCTCTCCTTTATTCCTCTGCCCTTGCCTCCTTCTGTCGCTTCCTTCAAAGGCTGAGACATCACCCCAGCACTTCCTCTTCCCCTCACCAGCTTCCAGCCTCAGCTTTTATAGCTGTGGTGCCCCACCTCCTGTCTGCTGAGTCTCCATCATCCCCCTGTTGCCAGGTGACTGATCAACTGCACAGCTGTCAGCATTCTTTCTTCACTGCTAAACACAGCAACAAGCAGCTTCCCCAGATTGGCAGCAGGAGAGGAGGATGGCAGTGTTCCTCACACCTGCCAACTCCTTCAAAATAAATACTAAGGTGAAGATCTTTTAGTAGGGTGTAAATATGTCAGTGTAGTTATGCTGGATGCCACCATTGCACAACAGTCACCAAGGCCATGAGCCTGCTTATTGATTGCTAGTTTATTAGCTCCCCACCCACTGGGTGGAAACTTAATAAGAGGGCTTGTAGTGCCCACTTGTAGAAAAATCAGCTGCGCTATGGACTGCACTTACACAACCTCTGAGAAAACACAACCACTTGTGCAATTATTTTTATGCTAGCATAGGACTGTAAAGGACTGTGGGAGCAGCAGTCAAAAAATCTTGATGGCCAAAGATTCACCACCCCTATCTAAGAGGTTGTCTAGATGGTGAAAATAATCCTAAAACAATTCACAGAGAATACCTTTCGTCCCAATGAGATCTGACTGAGATTCAAGGTTTTCGGAAGAAGAGGGGGGGCAAAACCTCAATTTATTGCACGGGAAAAGCCTTTGCTGATTTTCCTGAGGTTTTTTTTAAATAACACATGGAAATTAGCATTACCACTTATTTGGATAACTGATTCACAGCATAATGCATTCTCAGTGAGGGCAGAAGTAGAAAGCTGATTGGTCAGACATGTGTGGGGGACAGGCTTGCCAGCCATAAAGTGACTGGAAGTGGCTGCCATTTTGGAGTTTCGCATTATTGGTCATGCTCTTTTTTGCTGTGCTGAGGCAACTAAGTAGTTTTTTAAAGCAGAAGGTCACACTTGTGTACCTTTGATTTAGAGTTTAAAAAATGCTGTGCAGTGGTGACAACTTGTTGAGAATAATAGCATAATTTACTCTCAGCCATTAATTTGATTCGCAGGCATGGCTGCATGTGCACTGCAAACACGGATAGCTTTGCATACCAGTGATTTTGCCAAAGGACCATAGAGACAAATGAACACGGCTGTGATTTTGCATTAATGTGCAGCAATCTTCTTGTCTAGACAAGCCCTACCTCTTTTGGAGCAGAGATGCTCTTTCATGTTTTTCTTTCTTCCTCCATCTGACAGTTGATCTTCTCTGATGTCAAGTTCCCTGGCACCATGAAGTTCTTTCACAACTCCTTTGTCTACCACTGGCTTAATTGTTGTGATGTCACAAAGATATTTGCCTTGTTTTAGTTGTGGAGAGTTACTTCAGCAAACTTCTCATCTGAATTCCAAGGTGCATAAGCAACACATCTGAAGCTGATGAGTGAAATCTATGACATCAACTTTCTATGTATGTACAGATTCACACATGCGTGCACACACACATATAACCTACCTATCTAGCAGGTAGTTCAGAAATATTAATTCCATGTTTAATACCAAGACCTAAAAACATATTAGAAACTAAAGACGTGTAGAAACAACCAGTGTCTGGAAGGGAAACAGTTGCCCTGAGATTTCTCTAGGGAGAAGAACATATGAGGATTAGCAATTTTTAAAAGATAAAAACAGATAGCCAGCACTACTTGCTTGAATATGTAATATTAATAAGTGTTGCAAAGAATTAGGCATGTCTTTGGAGTATGAAATTCCATATTGTTTTATTTTTTTTAAAAAAAGAAGACTAAGTCTTTTGTAGCAATAGTAGTTAAAATAATACAGAATACCATACCAAGAAAAGAAAACATGTAAAGGAAACATTTGCACACGTTCACAAAAATCTAAGTCCGTCTTCCAAACCAACATAATTGACTAAATAAACAGCTTCAGCTTTCTCCCTGGTTCTTTCTCAGCATGAGAAATACTATAGACATCCCAAGTTTAGCCAAATGTACAATATGTGGCTGTGACAAACTCACTTCTGCAGCTGTTTATTATAAATGCATTTTCAGAAAGCCAGTATTCTAATAGCACCCACACAGCCTCATCCGCAAGATGACTGCCAATTTTCCCTCTTTACCAAATACCTCTCAAGAGCATTTTTGAGTATTTTTGTACAGCAATCATAATACGGGGCAAATTTGTTTTGGAGCTTTTTAAAAGATGTATGTAAAGAATCAGGCATAAACCACTGTATACTCTTGGGCTATGAGAAGGAAGGGAAGCTTAGGTGATTGTGAGGAAGAGGAAAGAATTGGAGAAGATGACAACTAAGAATGTATTTTCGAATAAAGGAAGGCTGCCAAAGCCAAAATGGCATAGTATGCAGGATTTATATTGATAGCCAGAATCACAACCAACCAACGCTACAAAATTTACTGCTTAGTGAGCAGGCAACACCACTCTGTTACTGTTCTCAGAAGCCACTTTATACATTGTTTATTTATTATTTACAAAGTCCTGAAGGCACCTTTTTAATGTGGGGAAACAGCACTATGTGCAAATGTCTTCAACTGACATCATTTATTAAAATCTCCTGGAACACAGAGCAACACCTGACTTTGAAGAAACATAAAATTTAATTGAACAAGCACAGTCTCTGTCCTGGTCTCTGAGGTCCAGGTCCCTACTGCTCCTGTTCCAAACTGAAAACATTCCCTGCTAATCTTCCACAGGCTAGCACCATGGTGCCTTCTGCACTTGGCTCTTAAATTCACTATACACAGCAGTAGTATAAGTGATTACATCTCCTCCTAGTGTTATCTTCACAACAACCCTGTAAGGTAGGTTAAGGTGAGCAATAATGGGTATATACACACCACACATTTATAGCAGTTTGATACCACTTTAACTGCCATGGTTCTATCATATGGAATTCTGGGATCTGTAGTTTGGCACGGGACTTAGGATTCTCTGTCAGAGAACTTCAGTGATGTAGTTGAGGGGAGAGTACCACAGAATAAAGAGTACTCACCAAACTAGAAACACCAGGATTCCATAAGACAGAGCCATAACAAATAAAGTGGTATCAAACTGTTATTACTGTGCAGTTTGGATGCACCCAAGGACTGGTTCAAGGTACTGAGTGAGTTTTATGGCTGAAGGAAGTTTTGGACCTACCTTTCCCAGCTCTGAATCCTGTATTAGTGCACGGCATTACACTGGCATTATGATTTTAAATACACAGCTATTTTAAGGACCCACCTATGCCTGTAAAATGTCAATGTGATCAATGTATTTACAAATGTGGCAGTATTCACTAGGGATCCAGGATCAAATGTGATTCTCTGTCAACTAAATATGACAGGGGAGGGGAGCCATTGGTCTCTAGATATTTTGAGCTGTAGCTTCCATCATCCCCACCATTGGCTGCGCTGACTATTTGCAGATCAACAACATCTGGAGGACCATATATTCCCTAGTCCTGCTTTATGTCAAGCCTGTGGGATGTGCAGTGTTAAAGATTTGGCATAGATACAAACCAAGGTTATACTTTTAGCATAGATATAAACCAAAGTTATGTCCCAAGATATCTTTATAGGTTTTGACAGAAGAAGTGTTTTATAGAAAAGAAATGACTGTGAAAGAAAAATAGGTTACCCATCAAGATTTTAAATTGTTTGAATACAGAATTAAGACAAATGAGGAATTGACATCTGAAGGTTATTCTTTTCAATGGTACTCTTATAGACAAATTTATGAGAGATTTAAGACTGAAATTAAATTAGTTGTGTTTTTTAATCTGCTGAGCAGCACAATCCTGCACAGCTTTTTAGACTGAAGCCCAAGCCTTTAGTAACTAGCATATTGTGCCTCAGTTGTATTTTTTATAGAAGGAGTTGGCAAAGGGTGGTCCTCCTGATGTTGTAAGACTGTGCGTCTTTTATGACATTTTGATTCCACAGTACCTGCCATAGTTCCATTTTAGGGAAGGCATATTGAATTTTCTGCTTGAGAGCTCTAGTGCCATATTAAACTACAAACCTCGGGATTCCATGGGATGTTGTTATGGCAGTTGAAATGGAATCATACTGCTATAATAATGTATTGTGAAAGTGCCCTTCCTTTCCCATCAGCCTCAGTCAGGATAACCAATAATACTTGGAACTGAATTCCAACAAAATCTAGAGGACTGCACTTTGCCCATACTTGCTTTATACTATGCTATCTTGCCCCTCACTTGGTTAAGTGAATAGAATGTGAATCTTTAGATAATAAAGCAGCTGCAAGCTAGCTATACCTGAACACCTCTGTTTTCTGAGCTTTAATATTTTAGAAAAGCAAAACACTCCTTCCCTTCTCAACCTTAGTTGTCAACTCTCCCTACAACTCTCCATGCCATTAGAAATCTGTTATAATGATTGGCTATTGAGCAGAAGGTTTGTCCTCTGAATATTATGTGAATGTGCATTAACAGTATCAAGCCAAAGGCAATGTTATATCTTTAGCCTTATGTGAAGAAATGGAGAAAGATAGCACATAGGAATGTCATTAAGACTGGAACTCTAAACACACTTACCTGGGAATGTGTGAATGTGCAACTTACTTTTGAATAAACATATGCAGGATTTGGCAGCAAGGTTGCAATCCTTGTACTCATGAATTAGGAAGTAAGCCTAACTGAACATAAAGAGACTTATTCCTTGGTAAATTTGCATAGCATTGCATTGCACATACATACTTGGAAGTAAGCTTAATGAATTCTAAGGGGCTTACTGCTAAGTGAGTCATTCTGCTCACTAGAAAACTGGTATAAGAAACTGACAGAGTATGCTGTATTGTTGCTAGCTGCAATACAGGAAAACTTACCCCAAAAACTGCAAAACAAGTAAAATGGAATATATAACACTGGGATGTAATCTTCACACTATATGAAGATTCACAGCTGCTTTGTCTGGTCATGTGGTCTCTCTAGGCATATTTCCAGAAATAACTGCAATTCATCCCTTTGCATATGCCTCTGGATGTGTGGTGAAGTGCAGCATCCACAACCAGAGAGGCAGGGGAGAGGGAGGGACAAAGAGACAGAGAACATAAACTTTGCTTTGTAAGGTGAACATTTAAATTCACCCTCAGTAACAGAACTCCCAAACAAGCCTCTGTCTCATGGTCACACTTCAAGAAGAGTCAGATTGCAGGCCACTTGAAAGGCTTCTCAAAAGTTATTCTAGTGGTGCTCAAATAAAACTGCACCTAGATGACATTCCAGCTCAATAAATAGCTTTTGCTTCCTTTGAATGTATGTATCAAGCAAACATCATGCCCGAGGTTTACATATATTATGCAGCTGTTTCAGTATGATCTCAGCAACAGATTGTCTGCATGAAGTTCTGCACAAGCAGAAATAGGAGGCTAAGTATATACCAAATATAACTGGTTTCTAAGATTCTATGGGAGACAGGAGTTAAAACTTTTAAAAAGTCATTTCCCCTCTTTTCTTTAAAGGTAATGTTCTCCAAGGGATAAAAGTAGAGTTCCTTTTAACAGTAGCTTTATTTTCAGAAATCCACAATTTATTTTTTTTTTTATGGCATGAAGATTAGCATGCTCACCACCAGATTTCTGCAGATCAAGAAGCAGTTAAAGACATAGGAGTAAGAACCAGTAAAACAAAAAAGTTGACAAGTCCTATAAAAGTTCTACACCCATTTACTCAGAATGAAGCTCCATGTAACCTAGGACATTATCAGACTAGCACCTAAAAATGTTGTAATTTTGCAAATGAAGATAGTGGGAACATTGTGGCATTGTAACACTTATTATCTCTGTAGCTGTAATCACACAAAAGAAATGCCACAGAATTATCGCACAATGACCACTAGTGCTTCAAGAATGAGAGTTTATTTCTGCAATTTGGCATGGGCAAGATTCCATCAGTTCTTGCAAAAAGATGTGAGTGCACTTAAAACTAAAAAAAAAAAAACCCTAACAAAGTAAATGAACACACAAGCAGTGAAACAAACCTAAAACATGCAAACTAAAGGGGACGGTTCATAAAAAGAGCGTCCTGTGTTTTTGTGTTCTTACCCAGAAATTTTCTCACTAAGGACCACCTATTCACATTATAATCTCATAATTACAATGGGACGTGGTTTTGCACAGAGTCAATAGCACGAAAAGAGTGCTGTTGATGATCTATTGATGGCTTGTTCCATGAATTAGAAAGAATGCCTTTTTTGCGGCTGGAGCACAGAGTAATAATGCAAAGATTATGACATCATGGAATTGTGGGGCCCATTCATACCACCCTGATGTCATAATCCTGCGATTTTTGCCACATCTGATAATGTCCTCAGTAGGTTTTATTTCAATGTAAACTTAACAAAAGTTTGAACTTTGCAGATCAATAACCCAATACAAGAGAGTAGTAACATAAGCTGCTGCAGACACAAAATAAAATTAACTGAGTGTTTTTTTAAAAAATGTTTGAAACCTTTGTTGTAACTATCTAAAATGTTTAATGTGCTAATATCCATGAGGTGCTAATTGCTGGCTGTAACTAGGGTGGTAATGGAAAAACAAGGATATTGAAAGAGGATTAAAACAAGATGTGTTCTTCTTGTCCCAAGTGTGCATTGTAGGTAATGGAACTCTTGACTGAAAAATCATAGATCTAGTCAGGTGCATTTCCAATTGCTAGGAGAAGTGCTACCACTGTCATTTTTTACAATTCAACAAGATATATTTGTCCACATGACATGAGAACACACACACACTGATATGGCTCAGTGGTGCCATCAATATGCGGATGACACCCAACTCTACTACTCCTTTTCACCCTATTCCAAGGAGGCTGTCCTGATCCTAAACCAGTGTCTAGCATCAGTAATGGACTGGATGAAGGCAAACAAATTGAAACTTAATCCAGACAAGACAGAGGTGCTCTTGGTCAGTTGGAAGGCAGATCAGGGAATAGGGATTCAGCCTGTACTAGATAGGGTTACACTCCCCCTGAAGACACAGGTTCACATTTTGGCGGTACTCCTGGACTCAGCCTTGAACCTGGACTCCCAGGTCTCTTGACATCTCAGACTAGCCCATAGTGGTACATGCCTTAGTTATATCCTGCTTGGACTACTGTAATGTGCTCTACATAGGGCTGCCTTTGAAGATTGTTCAGAAACTTCAGCTGGTCCAAAGAGCTGCAGCCAGACTGTTAACTGGGGTAGGTTATAGAGATCATACCATTCACCTGTTGAAACAGCTCCACTGGCTGCCAGTTTGTTTCTGGGCACAGTTCAAAGTGCTGGTTATGACCTATAAAACTTTATATGGCTCAGGTCCAGGCTCTCTGGCCGACCGTATCTCCCTCTATGAACCAGCCTGGGCCCTGAGATCATCAGGAGAGGCCTTTCTCTCAATCCCACCACCATCTCAAGTATGGTTGGTTGGGACCTGAGAGAGGGCCTTTTCGGTGGCTGCCCCTATACTCTGGAACTCCCTCCCCAGGGAGCCAGATTTGCCCTCTCCCTATTGTTCTTCTGGTGGCAGGCCAAAGCCTTGTTATCAGGCAGACGTCAAAACAGTCTTTAAAGAACAGGCCAGGGGGTGCTGTATGGTTTTACTTAATTGTTTTTAAAAGCTTTTTATCTTTTTTTTAAAAAAAGTTTCCAATACTTTAAAGTATATTTTATTCTTTTACATATTTTGATATTGTTTTAATAATGTAATTAGTTTAATTCTGTTTTAACATACAGTTTTTGGATGTTTCAGTTGTGTATTTTTTAAAAGTACTCACACTTTTAAAACCCCTGCTTTGGGTCCCAGCTTTGCGGGGAAAGCGAGATGATGATGATGATGGAACAAAAGTGATGGTGTATCCTCACATTTGGAGGTGATCATGACTTGATGCATACTCAACGCTCTGCCACATCTGGTGTCTCTCTAGATATCACATGCCTATCTGATCCTTTCATCAGGAAATTCAGAGCAATGCAGTTGCTTTCCCTATTTAATTGCAGATCAGCCCTGGGAGGTACAGTTATGCTGAAAGATGGTGACTGGTCCCAACAAGTTTCACCGCTGAACTAGGAATGAATTTAGATCTTACCTGGCCCATGTAGTCCTCTATATGAAACTGGCTTACCACTTTTTTGTATTTTAGCATAACAAGACTTATCTGTGGTGGCTGGAAAGCAATCTCAATGCATACCATATAGTCTGTTCCACAAGTGCATTTTCAATGCTCTAATTATTTGAGAACAGGGAAGAAGAGAGCCATTCTTATGCATTATGCCAGACAAAGTCTGAGAGGCCAGCCTCCTGCAGGATTATACATACTCTAGCAATAGACTCAAGGGAGACAACAGAGGAGGAGGGAGAAAATAGATGTGGGGGTAAACAGTAGAATAATAGTGCTAGAAGCTGAATTTGGAACATGGAGAGATCTTTAAAAATATATCTGTAAAATTCACTTGCAAATGCAAGTTAGATTTTCTCCAGCATCTTACACTGTCAAAGGAGAGATCAGAATTTGTCACTTTTAGATACAGAATGAACATTATCTTTTGCCCTCAACGTCTACCCTACCCCACTGTTCTCACTATTATGCTTTGCTGTATAATTCTAAACAACGAATGGCAGTTTTTTCCCCTCACTATCTTTATAGCAAGTGGGTTTGCATGGGAATTTTCTTACACAACTTTCACCATACAAGATATCTGTGACTGAGTAGTAGTATGAAGACAACAGCCTTGAGTCAATAATGTTCAGCCAGAAGTGTAGTACTTTCTATAACCACACAACAAGGTACAATGAGGATTTTGAATATCCAGTCTCTATCAGCTGATGAGCCATGAGCGAGCAATGCAGTTGGGCCTTCCAAGCAGTTGCCCCAAATGTGCCAGATGGTCACCTCAAGCCAAGCTCACCATGCCCAACCCCATCATTTTCTTACACCAGAGTCTGCCCAAATTATGCCCTGACACTTTACAAACCCACTTGCCCAAGTTGTGATGAATTACAGTAATAAACATTCAGACTAGAGTAAGCATCTACCTTTTGCACTAGCAATACCCCAGTGATGGTGAAAAACATACCATTGCCTTATCTTCTATCATACTAAACTGAGAATTTAATTCCTTCTTGGCCTCCAACAGGGCAACCAGCATATGCCTAAGTCAACAAGGAATGAAGCTACACTGCCTGCCCCCCAATATGAAACTACTCCAAATATCATCTCAAGATTTATCAGTCCAGTACTCTAACCACTATAGTACACTATCTTGTCCAGTAAGTTTTTAAAAATAAATAAATAACCCAGTATACCGTTGCTGAAACTGGGGGGAAATTAAGAATAAAAGACTACCCATTTTTAAAAACAATACTCTTTCCATATCAAAGCCAAAAAAAAAGAAACAAAAGAAAAAAAAAGATAATATGCAGTGTTTTGGTTTTTAAACAAAATGCTTAGTTCTATCCAGTTAACCAATAAATAGCATGCCAATCAAAATCGTGCTTGCTGTTATTGATAATTAAATCTATTTATTTACTGTCTCAATGAAATCAGTAAAGTCTTAGGGGCTTACCACACTCCAAAGAAGTGCAGCAGGAACATTCCATCTTCCGTGCTGCCTAACTGCATGATGTCATTGTACTTTTGTTCCAGTCCCATGGGGAACTGAGATAAAACTGTGTCATTTTGCTTACTAGAAAAACCTGTTAGCAAAATGATGCGGTGGTACCTCGGTCCCCCATGGGACTAGAATGAAAGAACAACAACATCATGTGGTAAGCAGCATGGAAGATGGAACATTTCTGCTACTCTGTCACTTTTCTTTGGAGTGTGGTAAGCCCCTTAGTAAATGTGCATAGGAATGGGAAGTGGAGATATAATCCTATGCACTGGTACTAGAGATTAAACTGTATTATTATTATTATTATTATTATTATTATTAATCAACATTTATTTATAATGCCCTTTTAATCAAAAGTCAGAACATCAGACATATACACTCAGAGACAAAGACAATAAAACATAATACAATAAATATATATATAACCCCCAACCTTCCCACCAGCTACCTTTGAACTCAGAGTAAACATACATTAGAATGAGACAGGGTGGCAACCATGTGTCTGACTTTACAACAGGCAGTCATCTCTTTGAAAAGCTGACAGAGAGCCGTAATTTGATAGTATATTCTATTTATGGGATTATGGTATGGTTCACTAAGTCAAGTTATCGCCTCCCCAAAATAGTACTCTATGGTGAACTCGCCATGCGTCAGCATAAGAGAGGCACTCCAAAAAAGCGATACAAGGACTCCCTGAAACAACATCTCAGGCTCGGCCAAATTGATCACCAACAATGGTCTGCCCTGGCCTCACATCGGGAGACATGGAGACGCACTATCTTCAATGCTGCAGCCTTATTTGAGAACTCACGCTGAACAAGTCTTGAAGAGAAACGACAATGCAGAAAGAATCACAACCCGGAAACATCACCCGAGGAGACCTTCTGCTGTGCTTTCTGCAACCGGACTTGTTTATCTCAGATTGGCCTTTTTAGTCATCAGTGCGCTTGCAGAAAGCACAGGATGAGTCCTTCCTGAATCTTCCTTTGCGAAGAAAAGCCAGAGAAAGAGAGAGAGAGAGAGAGAGAGAGACAATAATAGTTCTTTCTATCATTCCACTTTAACTGCCATGGCTACATCCAGTGTAATCCTGGGGTTCATAGATTGGTGAGGTACTTAAGCTCCCTGGCTGAGAATTCTAAATACTCTTCCCTAAAATGCAAGTTCCCAGATTCCATATTGGATGTGGCCATGGCAATTCAAATGGAATCATAGGACTTTATCAGACACACTAAATATGGCACCATAACGATGTCACATAAACGCGAAAGGGCATGCATATTAGACGACATCACCCTTTCACATTTATGCCCCAAACCTGTACCTTTCTATTGATTGATGAAGCCGTCAATTAATCCCCCATGGTGCTTTAGTGCCGGCATTGCCGCCGTGTGAAACCTCGCTCCATTTAACTCACATGAATGCATCAATGGCCAGTCTGGCACGAACACTGATGGGTGTGATTGCAACATCCAGGTAAGTGATGCACTTTTTATGACCCTCCATGTGTTATTTGTAAGTTTTAAAGTGTGTTCCTGTGCTTTTTAAAAGCTTTCCTGTGTTTGCTTTGTTTTTTTAATTCCCACGCAATGAAGTCTCACGGGATTTCGAAGGAGGAAGTGAATGGAGCTCCATCCACTTCCTCTCTCATTGCCAGAGAGCCTTTGCCGGGATTAGAGGTAAATGTGGTAGGGGGCGTTCTTTTGCAAGCATAAAAATGGAATTTTAATATTTTTAAAGAAATTTTTAATGCCAGCAATAGAACATTTTAAGAGGCACATCTGATAAAGTCCATAGTGTGGAGTGAAAAGATCTATAGATGTTATCATATTGATTCCTGAATGTCTTTACGTTTTCTGCTGATAGGTTTTATATGCTGAATACACTATTGTTACATCTACTATGAACTGCAGAATAATGAAGATCCGTCCAATATGGCCTTATATGTTATGCTGACATGCTTGTCCCATCTCTGTCATTTAGGCAGGTACAGTTACCTATTCACCTGTGGTCTGTGCATGTAAACTCCTGAGTCCTTAGGGCAATGCCACAGGAATCAACTGGATAGGACTTTTGTTTTGTTTTGGATTTTTTGCGAAACCATCTTCAGATAGGCTGTCACTGCATGAATGTCTGGGAATGGCCTGGTTCAGAGTGTGTGTATGAATCATGCAACCCTCCAGATGTTGTTGGATTGCAACTCCTAGCAGTTCTAGCTGGCACAGCCAGTTATGAAGTACAATGGTAGTTGCAATGCAACAAGCTCTGGAAGGTCAATGTTGCCCATCTCATGTACTAGTCTTGATAGAACTGTTAAAGTTTTGTCCAAATTGTTATTCAAAGAAACTGAGGATGTGTCCCCCCCCCCCCGCCATTGTTTGTTTGGGTGCAGGTGTTTAGATTTTTTTAATTCCTTGAGATAATAGGCATTGCCTATAATAATAGACCTTTGAAGCAGAGCTGTGTAGGTTAATTGAAGTATATGTAATAAGGTTGTAATCTGAGTGCTTTGTGCTAAAAGCTACATGGTGTTTTTGTACTTGTTAATGCTGGCTGAGCCGGTTGTGTTCCAGGGATGAAAAAGCAAGGGTGAACCAAGAAAAGAAAATGCAGAAGGCTGGGGAAGAGCCATTTTTGCTGGAGATAAAGTAAAGCTTTCTGGTTTGTTAAAAATTGTATGCGTGTGTGTTTAATGCACCAGAAGGTAAAGGTGCTAAGCAAGAGAGATGGGAGGAGAAGATGATGTGGGAGAAGACAACAGCCATATGAATTATCTGAGTCAGAGCTACACACATAATTCCCTAGACACTTATTTCCAGACAGATTATGAGAGCAGCTAAAGTAGCCTCTGAGGGAAACAGAAGGCTAGCAAACCCAAAGCATCATCTTTCTTTCCGATCATTTGACTTTGTGACCTTTACAGCTCAGTTGTGTGTGATTGGAATGACAGATTAAAAGGGTAAATCCACACCCCAACAACACCAAAAAGTATGTGTTGGTCCAAAAGAGACACTCCAATCCCATCTCAGACATGCCTAATAAATCAGTAGAAAACTGAGCAGCAGTTGCAGCTGCAAGCAAATTTCTCAGCTCTGCTACGGAGAGAAGGGGTTGCGAACCCTAGATCCAAAAGAAGCTCCTGGATGCACAAGAGCTGCATAAAAAGGAGAACAGACCTGTAGTGGTAGCTTGTTCTTTCATAGTGGCAGTGCCCTCCTAAGCAATTCTTAAAGATTCAAGAGCCATCTGAGGGTGTGTCTACACTGCAGAAATAATGCAGTTTGACACCCTTTTAATTGTCATGGTTCCATCCTGCAAGTCCCTGTGATTTGCAGTTTTGTGAGGCACCAGCACTCTTTGGCAGACATGGCTAAAGACCTTGCAGAACTACAAATCACAGGATTCCACAGGATGGAGCTACAGCACTTAAAGTGGTGTCAAACTGCATTATTTTTACATTGTAGATGCACCCTTAGTTTGAATCTAGCAATCCCAGCTGATTGAGAATGCTTTCCTTGGCTACTGTGGATCCACCTTTGAGGGCTGCCCACTCCAGGAAGCATGCTGGTTATCACTTGGAAAAGTTCCTTTTTGGATTATATTTCCCAGCTAGTTAATTCTAGGAGCTGTAGTAAGCAAACAACAACAACAAAAAACTTAACCAAGTTTTGGAAAAAATGCAGCCTATCCTCAGAGCTGACCCAAGATGTTTTCTTACCTGAAGTGGAGGAGAAAATGGCACCTACCTACCCAAAGTCCAGATGAAGTCCTGGTGCATAACACCCAAAGCCTACCAAATTATTTTGGCAAGGGGAGGCAGAAAACCTCACAAGTGCTTCTCCTCCCCTGAGCAATAGAAATACACAGTAGTTAATTTAATAACTAACAATTTTTTGCCATTTCCGGACAATCCAAATCTGCTGCCTAAGGCAGCCACTTCACCCTGCCTAAGGGTTGGCTGGCCTGCTTATTCTTCAAAATGGAAACAAGGAATAGGCAAGGCAACCTCTTCCATGACCTTTGTTCTCAAATATGCCCTCTTTTAAATGTAAACATTGTTAAACTACACTGTTATTTCCCCTCCAAGATAACTTTGTTTTCATATGTGTGTGTATGTGCTCTCAAGTTACTTTTTGACTTATCCATGAATTTCATAGGGTTTTCTTAGGCAAGGAATACTCAGAGTTGGTTTTGCCAGTCCCTTCTTCTCAAATTTAGCCTACAGCACCTAGTATTCATTGGTGATCTCTCATCCAACAGGACAACAGTACACGAGTCTCTTCCTTATGCTATTTATAGCCTGGGTGAATATTACCGTATTAACGCAGGGTGGAAAGAGAACCATTCTGGCTTTGAATTTAGTTTTTATGCAGTTCAGATTTTGTGCTTGAGCCACAGATCCATGTAATTCAGAAAGGGCAGCCAGTGCAGAGTGGCTATATCAGGGGTCAGTAACATTGGACACCTGTGAAAATCTGGGTTCTTTTTCAATACCACAATTGGTATAGAGCTCCAATAAGCAGAAATAATTCTCTTTGAACCAGCATCATGCTCAAAAGTAAAGAAAATTTAATATTTATTGAAATGATAAACAAGATGGTGAAAAGCAATATATAATTATAGAACAGTGAATACTATAAAATATGAGGTAGTAATGATAAATAAAATTACAGCATAACATGGTTGGCACACAAGAAAATCATACAGTAGCTAAAGCACAACTATTAAAGAGGCCATAAGGATAGCAAACATAATAATTAAAGCAGTTATACAGTAGCATCCCATAGCCACTGGGGATTGCTTCTGCCCCCCTGCCCCGAAAACTATGAATAATAGCAAATGCCATTAAAAATAATGGGACGTCTGGTTTAAAATACCATAGAGTTGCCTTGGAGGACCTAGAAAATGGCTAGAGAGGACATATTTTCTAGGAAGACTCTTTGGTAGGTGTGTTGTGTCCCATGGATAATTGAATCAGTAGATAATGAATGAGTGGATACAAGGGTCTTAGTGTATTGCGACTAGCCTAAAAGGATATGATGAAATAATGAATGAAATCAAAGCATCATAAATGGCAACTAGTGTCAAAGAAAATCAGAACCAATCTCAAATGTTTAATCCTAGCTTGATCAAACATCCACACTAGTGCAGCCAACTTGAGCATTTTAAATTTTCAGCTAAAAATGGAAGTCATATTGACTACTCCTGTAGATAGTTCAAGATTTTTAGATGGTTGCAACAAAAGCTTGAAGCAGGTCAGATCTGAATAGCAGGCTAAGCACAGATTGTCTGGCAAAGAAACCCCTCAATTCCTGGTCATCCCTCTTTTCCTCTACTTTCTAGCTGGGGCTTTTTGTAAGATTGCCACTATGCACATGCACGGCAGTAACAGACTTCAAAGCCATGTGTCTCCAGCTTTGATGGTCTATAAAGCCCACTTTTCTATTTTCAGTAATAACAAGAAACGTGATGTATATTCTGAATCTTTGTAAAACAGGTCATAAATGTGTAATGAATATATTAATATAGGTGGCCAGACTAATTGGTGCAGTATCCCTTTTTTGAACAATGTTCAACACCTGTTGTCCCCTGTATGCACTTCTACAAAAGGGTTTGCCTCCTCAGGATTTGCTGTACTGGTTGTGGACAGCTGTCCAGTTCCTCTTTTAATGAGGAGCACCACTTCTCATATCTGTTATCTTCTTGGCTGCAAGCCCAGTTGAGTTGTGTTGAGCAAAGAAATTATACCAGCTTTAGTAATGTGTAGAGTCTTGTACCAAGGGGATTTGCCAGAGAATTGTTGACCACAGGCTGTCCCAACTAGATAATTTCTGTTACAAGAAAGCCTGCTACGTAAAGATCCTCTGAGTGTCCAGTCACAATGCCATATACACGTCACCCAACTCTTAATTGAAACAAAGACTTTGGATTCTTTAGCAGTAGGGTGAAACACACTATAATTAACTTATCAAAGACACACATACTTAAATCATACTGATTTAAAATAAAAAATAAAATGAATTCAACATAAATGTTATTCTCACCCTATGAAAAAGTCATAGCCTAAAACAATAAAATAGTAATGTCTAAATCTTCTTATCAAAAACATTAAAAAAACACACACACATAGGCAACTGACTGACCACAATGCAAACAGAAAATTGGACGAAAGAGCCTTTAGTCAGATCCAGAATTTCTTGTCCTATGCTGTTGCTCTTATTGTTGTTGTTCAGAAACAGTCCAAATCAACACCTGTAAAGACCCACATCCAAGCAGGGGGCTGTTGCAGTGGTGACCAATGGCTGCTATGGTGAATCTATTCTGGGTTTTAGTCCAAACTTTAAAGGAGCTATACAGCATGCTGAACCCTATATCCCAAAGAGGCTCAAAACATTGGATAGCTCATTTAAAATTCATTCTAAGCATGCAAACAGCATCAAGAACAGAGCTTGGAAAAATTGGATTTGGACTACAATTCCCAGAATTCCCAGTGGCCATGCTGGCTGAAGGATTCTTGGAGCTGTAGTACAAACAAGCAACATGTCCAAACTCTGATCAAGAGTAAGGAGATGAAGCAGCACACTCCACCTGCTTTGCACTATCTTTTGGAGCAAACAGGGGTCACAGGGAGAGGGCAAGGGAACAGGGAATAGTGGCAAAAAGTAAATGGACCCCTCAGAGAGAGGCCACCACTCCAAGGTCATCTTTCCCAAAGGTCCACCAAAAGTGGGCCCAGCACTGTATAAACTCATACAAGAAAAATTGCCCTTTGGCATTTTGATATGAACAGGGTGTTGGGAGGGAGAAGCTGTACAGTGTTTCCTTGTTGTCTGAGAGTACATCCCACTCATGTCAATCATATTCATGGGAGAACAGACATATTTAGGATTGCACTGTTAGGTTTTCCTGCATGAACCTCACAAAGACACAAACCCTTGACTACCTGTGGATGAAATTATCAGGAGGAAGGGGAGATGACTCAGGAGGACAGACTCAGCTTTATATTAACCCTGCTACAAATGCTCAGGTAACAACTGAAAATATGGGAGCACAAAACTGGGGTGACTGTCCATGCCTATGAAATACCTAGAAATCATAGGATTAAGCTTCATTCTGGATTTCTGTCAGTGGTACGTGTTTTGGAAATGGTTCAAATAATGTTCTTGCTGCTGGTTTTGCATCAGCCTGTTATCCATAGTTGTCCTTCCTCCCAGTATTTCTGTAAAGGCCACAGTAACCATAATAAAGTGTTTATGGTGACATATTAATTCCAGTTGTGGAGTGATAGAAAAGGAGGGCAAGACTTTCCATCTGATGATTATTAACCCTAAAGTTATCACAATAAACACCTACAAAAACCCTCTGGGTGTGCTGTTGGTTTATAGGGCATGTTGGCCAACACATCTGGAGGACTCCAGGTTGAGGAAGGCTGACCTACAGTAACTCTTACAGTACTAAGAATGCACAATCAAATATACCACAAGAGATGTCGAGAACAGTGGTTCTTTACTCCATCCTCCCCAGTATTATTCTAATCTGCAGCTGGATGCATTTTGTGTATCAGAGAAATAAAACATGCAGTAGAAATTAGGGTTTTGTGCAATTAGCAATACTGGCTTTAATCAGGAACAAAGTTAATTCTTAAAACAAATAGATGACAAACAGGTAAAGGAACCAAAAGGGAAAAAAAAAAACTACTGTTGTTTTTCAGTCTTTCTGTTTGGAAATATGAGGACTTTTTCGGACGGCAATTTGTAACACAAGCAGGCTCGTCTCTGTTGCAAGGCTGCTGCGTGGCAGGGAGGGCTTTTCGGATGATGCTGTCCCCCTGCCGATACTGTTCTGGAAGAGCTGGGAGGCTGCAGCGCCATATTTGGCCATTTTCTAATCATGGAAGTTGACCATGATTAGAAAATGGCCAAATATGGTACTGCAGCCTCCCAGCTCTTCCGGAACAGTATTGGCAGGGGGACAGTGTCATCTGAAACGGCCCCCCTGCCACGCAGCAGCCTCACAACAGGGACGAGCCTGCTTGCATTACAAAACGCCATCCAAAGATAGTACTGGATCTCTTAAGTAGAGTAACAAATTGTCAAGGAAGAAGCTGAACAACTAGTCCCATGCCAACCCACACACATACAGGGTCTAACCAAGAAAGAAACAAGCTTAGTTTTCAATGTAAAACATATAAAATTATCTTTACTTACAAAACTTGTTAAATAAATGGTCTAATAGAAGAGACGAAGTGGGAGGAAGCTACAGGTTAGAGTGATTCAGGAAGAGAGAGTGTGGAAAAGCAATCAAACAGGAAGTATACAAACATGCAAGCTAGCAATTAGTAAGTACAATACAGGCATAAAAGGTTGCTAATTCAATTGTCTCTATAACCTTATATTAATAGTCCATTATTCAGCCTATCACCCTGATTTCTTCATTTGTGACCATTGATGATACATATGATATGTCTAGCTGTTTTGTATTCTAGCATGTTCCTGCAGACATTGTCAACTGTACCCAGACCTCCTTTTGCACCATTGCTGCAAGGTTAACTGGTACTAAGAAAGTACTGCTTTTCATCATCATTTTGCAATCTCCTTGGTACCTTGATATAAATGTTGTTAATTTTCATTCAGTCCACAACACCATCACATTTCAGGGATGCTGCCAATGTATCTTCAGTGAGTACCTTGGTGAGGCTGTTTCTGTCACTTTCTATAGTCAGGCAAAATAACACATGGCGTCAGGAAGATCCAAGATAAGTATCTCTTTGGTACTGACCCTTTGCTTTCTTGTGAAGTAGGGAGGGAAAGCTTATAAAAACCCTGCCTCTGGTTTTTCCCAGAATCCCTATTGGCCATGCTTGCTGGGGTTTCTGGAAGCTTAAGTCAAAGACCAGCAAAGATTGAGAACCACTACTTAGAAAATGCAGAAGTAGCATTCCCTATATTTGTTGTTATATGCCTTCAAGTTGGCTCCAACTTATGGCAAGCTTATCATAGGGCTTTCCTGGCAAGATTTATTTTTGATTATTGTAAATAAGAAGTTGGCTATTGTTTTCCTCTAAAGCTGAGAAGGTGTGACTTTCCCAAGGCCACCTAGTGGGTTTCCATGGCTGAGAGGGGATTTGAATCCTGGTCTCTTGAAATCCTGATCAAACACTCAAACCACTACAAACCGCTCTTCGTAAGTATACTTTCTGAATTAGTTCCTGGGAATTAGAAACAAATTAAAGAATTCTGACTCCCTGTTTTCATAAATACCCACCCCTGAGAATTACTATGGCAGTAGATGAAACATATTATTGATGATCAACACTGTGCAATGAGTCTGGCAGCACAGTGGATCCTGGCATTATGAAGCCACTCATGGGCACACAGCACTGGATGGTTATATTTAACTATGCTGTAGAGAGACAATTTGCAGCAGTGGGAAGACATTTGTTTCCTAGGTTGTCTTGAGCAATTGACTAAAGCTGTTTTGTAGAGTGGAATGTGCTTTTAAATTCCAGCAGGATCATGGATGGTAAAGCACATTCCTTCCTCCAAAAGTCACCCCAGGTTGCCTCACATATTACCTCAACTTTGAAGAAGCAAGTCTGCCAACAGCATCTTTCAATAAATTTGCTAAGGCAGCTGGCAATGCCACAGCAATTGGGATCTGCTACATTCCTCACTGAAACAGAAAAGCTTTTAAACAAGAGGAAGGAAGGGGAATTATTTAAATCTGCAGGAAGTAGGAGCAGCAAAGGAAACAAAATAGACACTAACAGATCACACAAAGTAGCAGCAGGGTGATGACTGTACTTGTGCTATCATCTACTTAAATAATTTTATTAATTATATTCAGTTTTACATAATTAATTAATTTGGTCTATGTAAGCTTTGCATATAAGCCACAAGTTCATATAATTTTTTTAAAAAATATTCCAAGCATGTTGGATGACACAGTTTAGGCTGTGATCCTAGACATATTTCCCTGGAAATAGCTTCCTCTGTAGCTAATGGGGTTTACTTCTGAATAGGATTATACAGGTTGCTTGCTGTTCATTGTAAGTGACCTCCCAAACCATGGTTCAAGTTAACATCATAATATTCTGAAAACAGAAAGGTCTTTTTGGCAGAAGTTTATGAAAAACATGTAACTTCAACCTAAAATTAGGCTAGTAATGGGATAATTAACACAAACCTTTAGTTGCACCAAGGAGTTAGCAATTCTGCTTCACTTTGTTGCTTGAATGGTCTTTAGCCTGTGAATCAAATATACACAAAGCCGAAATGCCAGGGGTTAAGCAAACTTCTCACATACCTTTACTGTCATCAGTTAAACCTCATAGTTAGAAACAAAATAAAATTTTGTTTAGAAACAAAATAAACAAAACAAATTAAAATTTCAACCACATTTGATATGGCCTTTGAAAGGAGAAACCATACAGATGTTCTAGAAAGAAGAAATCCTTAGAAATTGTTTGTATTTTTTTTAAAAAAAACAAACACACATATAGGGAGAGATATTCTTCTGTTCTTCTGTTAATGCCTTATATATTTAATGAGAAACATACACAGTTCCTTTCCAATATGTCATTCTTGTAACCTTTTCAAAGTTCATACTTCTAGGTGAACGCACTAGGTCGCCCAGGCAAGCTATTCATTTACAGTTCCAGCAACTTCATCCTTATCTGTTGTGTGCAAATAATAACATTGATCTGTCTCACCAAGCTGTCATAAAAACCAGTGAAATAATTATCATGCAGAGCTTTCAGTATTTAAAGTGTGATACAAATTCAGTGCTAATGGCAATGAAGACAACTATTTGCTTGAATAATTGATTAGTTAGATGCTCAGCCATGACACAAAGTTTTCTGATGCCATTCTTGCTATATCATGGTTTTTTTTAATTGTTATTTTTATTGTAAAAAAGGATTACATAAATTTAAAAACAAAAAGTCCATCACATCATATAGTTTCTTACATTTTTCTTCATCAATTCTCTACAGATCAACACAAAAATTAATAAACAGTCAACATTACACCAAAATTATCTTTAAATTGTCTGTTTATCTTTGTTTTATATCTGACTTCCCTTCTGGTGTCTTCTAGTATTTCCTTTCTCATCTTGTATATCGATTTCGTACATTTAATCCTGGCTTCTATATTTCCTTCTCTATTTCCCTTATATACCTTATTGTTTTTGTGAATTGATTGTATATATTCCCATAAACTATATAAACAGTTGTAAATAATATTAATATTAAGTATTAAATATTAAATAATGGATATTGTGTCTATGACATGCTCTTTTTTATTATTTATTTTCTTCCTATTCTTTTTTTGTTGTTGTTCTACTCATTTAGTATTTTGTTCAAATATAGGAGTATGTTGCTACTTTACCCCATCTATTCGTTAGAAATGTAACAAGGGTTGTCCAATCTTTATCATAATGTTCCATTTTTTCTCCCTTTAATAACATCGTTAATCTATCCAGGTTTAAGGACTCATACAGCTTTTCAAGCCACTGATCCATTGTAGGGCATTCTTTATTTTTCCACAGTCTTGCAAACGTAATCCTAGCAGTTGTCAGCATATAGAAGATAATTTTATCGTGTTCTTTCTCCAAGTTCTTTTCTATCATTCCTAAAAGGAATACTTCTGGTTTCCATTGCAGATGAATGTTCAGAATTTCTACTATCATTTGTCGAACCTGCTTCCAATATTTGTTTGATTTTTTACAGTTCCACCAAAGGTGGAAATATGTTCCATTTTCCTTTCCGCATTTCCAACAGTTATTCTGGGCTCCTTTATACATCTTAGAGAGTTTAGTGGGTGACAAATACCATCTAAAATACATTTTATATAGGTTTTCTCTTAATTCTTGACTAGACGTTCTTTTAACTTGTTTTAACCACATATCTTCCCAGGCTTCCAATTGTATTGCATGCCCTATATTTTGTGCCCATACAATCATATTTGGTTTGATTACATCCTCTTCTGTATTCCATTGTAGTAGTAGTTTATGAAATCTAGAGATCATTTTTCTATTCCCTGATTCCGTGATGGTTTCCCAAAGTGAGTTCTTTGTCATAATACCTGTAAGTTTAACGTCCATTTTATATCCCTCTCTCATTTGAACATAAAGATACCAATGACAGTCAAGACCCCCCTGTTTCAGTTCCGCTTGGGATTTCATTGTGTACTTATCTCCTTCTATATTTAGTATATCTTTGTACCTCAACCAATGCTGTGTTGGAATGCCTTCCTTATTATGAAATGCTTCATGGGGTGAGGTACACAAAGGCACTTGATGAAAAAACCTAGTTTTAACTTTTTTCCAGCAATTTAGTAGAGATCTCCTAATACAGTGATTATAAAAGTCCTTATTTATTACATCTTTGTTATAGAAAAGATAAGCGTGCCAACCAAAGCGGATCCCTTCACCTTCAATCGCCAATAACTTTTGATCCTTCAATGTCACCCACTCATTTATCCATGTCAGGCAGCATGCCTGATAGTAAAAACCCTCCAAGATGCAAAGGAAAGAGGTGGACTTAGTGCCCCAAACCTGGAACTATATCATGGTTTTAAAAGTCAGTCCCTCAACTGGTGTGCCCTTGTAGCTAGGCGAATGAATGTTGAATCCGAAGTCCCTGGTTCAAAAGTCATCTCTGCCATGAGTTGCCTTAGGCAAGGAGCCTCAGTCCTTCCATCTGCATTACAAGGAGATAATAGATTTCCTTTATAGGACTGTTGTAAGTGCTGTCTGTTCTTCTTTATGGGTCTGAAACATGGGTCACCTATCGCCACCACTTACGACTCCTCGAATGCTTTCATCAGCACTGTATACGCACAATCCTAAATATACACTGGACTGACCAAGTGAAGAATGTTGCTGTCCTTGAGCAAACAGGGATCACCAGCATTGAGGCCATGATACTGAGAACAGAGCTGCGCTGGGCAGGGCACATTTCTAGGATGGAGGACCATCACCTCCCAAAAATAGTACTCTATGGTGAACTCGCCATGGTTCACCATAAGAGGGGTGCTCCAAAAAAGCGATACAAGGACTTCCTGAAACATCTCAGGCTCGGCCAAATTGATCACCAACAATGGTCCGCCCTGGCCTCACATCGGGAGGCATGGAGATGCACTATCCACAATGCTGCAGCCTTATTTGAGAACTTATGCCGAACAAGTCTTGAAGAGAAACGACAATGCAGAAAGAACCACAACCTGGAAACATCACCCAAGGAGACCTTCTGCTGTGCTTTCTGCAACCAGACTTGTTTATCTCGGATTGGCCTTTTTAGTCATCAGCGCGCTTGCAGAAAGCACGAGATGAGTCCTTCCTGAATCTTCGCTTGCGAAGAAAAGCCAGAGAGAGAGAGAGAGAGAGAGAGAGAGAGAGAAATAGAATAAAACCTATGAAATGGGTTGACCTCTTGGAAGCATTATACAAATGTTAAGTACCATTGTGGTTGTTACTATCATGTTGCTGAGGTAACATGTTTAACTTAATCTCTGAATATCTTATTTTGCTTAGGCCTGGTACAGATGTCTGTCATAATTTTTCAACCTGTGGAAGTTTGGTCATACCCAGATCTTGGAAATATACTTTTAGAAAGTAAGTACATACAGGAATAATTCCAAGGTCCAAAATAAGCAGCTTTTTCCATTTCTCATTAGTAACTAAAATAGTTACTTTTTAACATGTAAATAATAACATAATAATGAAATAATAAAATAATAACCAAAACATTGGAATGCTACAAGCTATTGGCCTATGGGGAAAACATATTGTTCTCCATCTAAGGCTGCTGCTACACTGCAAAAATAATGCAGATTGACACAGTTTTAACTATCATGGTGCCATTCTATGGAATCCTGGGATTTGTAGTTTGTTGTGGCAGCAGACTCTGACAGAGAAGGCTAAATATTTTACACAACTACAAATCCCAGAATTCCATAGCATCGAGCCATGGCAGTTAAAGTGGTGTCAAACTGCATTTCTGCAGTGTAATAGCAGCCTAAGGTTTTCTTCTTCAACAGCCACAACAAAATCACAGTGCATGCCAAGACTAGAAGAAAAATTAGTTGCAAGATAAAAGGAATTAAGTTATTCATTAAGTTAGTTACAGCTTCATTATCAGGGGGATGAATTAATTACAAGTCATTTGTTGTAGCTAGTTCATTCCAAACTCTGGACATCTTTTTTATTAATTAGAGTGAGGTGGATAGTGCACAGTCACCCCCAGGAATGTTTGTGTGACTTTTGACTCCTCCAGAATCCTCAGATGAACCTTTTTCTGGTCAAAAAAGAGAGGGTAAACTGCTGTTCTTGGAGCCTCCATATGCAACAATTTATCTTTCAAAAAAAGTTGCAAGGCCTCCTTGTAGTGTTTAATGTTTTGCAAGACATGTCTTATCTGACGTCACCCAAGAATTTGATCTAGTTTATATATGCCACACTGATGAGCCAGACTACTGTATTGGTTTGAATGTTGGGCTAGAACTCCAGGTGGCCAGCATTTGAATCCCTGCTCAGTCATGGAAACCCACTGGGTCACCTTGGGTAAGTCAGCATCTTTCAGCCTTAGTGGAAGGCAACAGCAAACCTCATCTGAATAAATCTTGCCAAGAGAATTCTATGATAAGATTTCCATAAGTTGGAGTTGCTTTGAAGACACATAACAATAAATTTACCTTTTTCTGGGAACCGATCTCTCAGTGAATATCATGAAGCAAAATATTCCATTCCCATGTATGGAGCATATTTAAAGAAACTCAGGAGGTACAGTACAAAGGCAAGCTTCTGAGCACACACACACACACACACACACCAGTATCTTTGGGCAGGGCTCTTCTCAGCTTCCCCATATTTTCTCCTTTTAAATCAATGGCATACAGATCATCTAGACATGCAGAGTGAATAACAGTGTCCACCCTAGAATATTAGCTTAGAGCTTTGCAGTGTATGTATGTATGTTTTATTTTTAAAATCCAAATAATAAGGGATAAAGAAACCTGATCTCAGAAAGAAAAATTAGAATAGAATTTAATTCTCACTTCTATAATCTGTATTGCAGGCACTATGATGAGCTGTTTCTAATTTTTAATAACCTGTGAGTTTACAACTGAGCTAATCACATAATATCAGATAAGAGGAGTGAGATGGGTGTTGAGTAACCCCCGTCCATTTTTTCAAAATGATTCCTCTAATAATAGAGCTCCCTCCTCCCCTGGGACTTTTGCCCCAATCAATTTAATGACTTACAAATCTCTACAAACTTGCACTGAAATGCATTCTGCCAGGCCTAGTGTTAATTACAATAGGTAGATGATATCAGGAGACAATAACAGGATGGTGATCTTGTTCAGCTGTCTCCAGTTACTAGACACTAGTTAGCATTTGACATTTAATCAGTCAAGGTTTCAGGAGTAAGCATATAAGCAATAAAGGGTATGAGACACAATTCCTGAATAACTTTGTAAAATTTATTTCCCCCTATAATTAGATTAGCCTAATGGGATTCTTGGGACCAAAATTTAGCTAGGCGAATCACCATGGTAATAAAAAAGACTGTATTGTCTGACAGTGGTCAGTGCTAACCATGATTTAGTCTGCTGAGCTCTAGAGATCATATAAAGGAAAACACAGGCCACAATGACCTCTTTGGCATCATGTCAGCAGAGAGGCAAGCAAACTGCTTTAACCATGGCTTGCTCAGTATGAATGCAATGCTCAGCCATGGTTAATGCAATTCATGGTTTTGCAACCCACTTCAAACTATGGTTCCACACCTTGGTTTGCACAGTCATCCTTAACAATGGTTTACATCAGGTATTGTTACCTTATACACTTGGGGGACCCTCAAAATATCAACGTTAATTTGTAGAATTAATGTACTCAGCTTGGCTATGCGAGAGGAGGCAACAGAGCAGAATATTTTGACCTATGTTACCAGTATTAAGGAGGAGATGTTAAGCTAGATAGTAAAATAAGTTAGCCTTTATTGGAGAAAATAATGATAACAATATTCACGCACACATCCAGGCTTCAAGTATTCATGCAAAACTAACAAATAAAGTGGGAAATATTGGGATAGAGGAATAGAGAAAGGAGTTGTTTATGGGAGATATGACACCTGTCCTGTAGAGATGAGGTTGTGGAGGAAACCAGCAGAGTGGGGGTCCCGATCAGGAGTGATACATAATATGACGTGGCATCTAGAAGCAGGGGAACTGTGTGCCTGGCTACACAGATGGACGTAGTGTTCACAGGAAGGAGATATGTGTGTGCTTTTGAGTGGAGTTTTGGAAGGGTTTTAGAGTCAATATTTGCCTTCTGGGGATGGGATTTAGAGTGGAAGACAACGTTTCTCGGAGTTGCTCAAGGTGAGACAAAGGCATTTCGGATATGTTAATGGCATCTTAATGTGTGGATACTTTGTGATTGAATGAAGGAAGCAACTTCCTTTTGTTTGGAGAAAGGACAAAGATATGAAGATCGTTTACAGGTTTGAGTATCTCAGCTTTTGCTAATAAGATTAGCCAGGTGTTCAAACTTCAGTTGCCTTGCAAATTAACATTTTTTTGGAATGTGGGTGGCCCCTCCTTCTGACTGAGTCTGAATGCTAATCTTTGGAATTTATTGGAATTTTCCAGCTTTAATGGCCTCACTGCATGGAAGGCCACATTTGATCTAATTATTAAATGCTACCAATTTATTAGATATGGGGCAGGGGGTGTCAGGGTAGGTAACAGTGTGAGGAACCTTTTGCCTCCTGACTATAGTTTTAGACAATAGCATCCCATATCCCCAACCACTAGTCATGCTAATTAACACAATAATGGGTCTTGGAACAATGGGTCTGGCTGCAAAGGGTGCCCCTAAATGAGCAAACTGGATGGAACACAGCCTGAGATGCTTTCACACTACACAGTTGTATTACTCTAATTCTACTTTAACAAGTGGAATAAAATAAGCCCCTATGGAATCCTAGGATTTGTAGTTTGGTGAGACACTACAGTTCAAAACTGCAGATTCCAAGAGTCCATAGACTGGAACCACAGCAATTAAAATGGAATCAAAGTCCTATAACTGTGCAGTGTGAAAGTGCCCTTGGTGAGACAACCTGCAACTGAAGATCTTTTCAGAGGCACAAGCACCACAGTGGGATAATCCAAGGTGTGATGATTTTACATTAGGACAGTATAGATACACATGTACAGACTGTTGGGGCATAGAATGATGCACTGTGTCCACCACAACCATCTGCAGAGTTGTTCCATGTCAATAGGATGCCAAGGAGAAGGTTTTCTGGAGAGACTTCTGCAAAAGGCTTCAGGCTGAGAAGGAAACATTCCTTCACCCCAGCACACTGCCTTGAGCTCTGGCTTGCCAAATACAGACAGCAACAAGGCCAGCCTTCACTCAACTTGAGGGCTTTAATCTTTGTTTGCAGTATATTTACAATATATATACAGAGTATAGGACAGCTGTCTCTAATACTCATAAATCTCTCTCAAACCAACAAACTGCTTCGCCAACCACCATCCACAACAAACCCACACTGGAGATAATTCCCAGCTCTTTTTATAGGCAGTTAAACAACGCCTGTTACATCAAGCATCTCAGATGTGCATACTCTCAAGTGCTGACTCACACACACACCTGCCACTGGAGCTTAACTACTTTCATTACTAAGCTTACAGCTCCATCTTGTGGTCACATCCATGTCATTTCTTGACACAGACAGCCATGACTAACTCCCATGGAAAGCCAACAGTAGGAGTTACCCACTAGTAAGCCCTAATGAACTCAACGGGACTTCCTTTAAAACACATATAAGATTGCACGATAAGCAGAGCTTGGGAGATTAATTTTTAAAAGTAATTCATTCCTGTTACTCATTAGGATGTTTGAAAACTAGGTTAGTTATATAACTTATAAAAGTTGTAAGTTATTATTTCCAGGTCACCTGCCATACTGGAGGGAGATACATTCCCAGACTTACCATGAATACTTGAAATTGCGGGTAATAGTGGACCCCATAGAATTCCACTGGAGGACCTACAAAATGCCTAAAGAGGCTGCCTCCCTAGGCATCTCCAGTGTGACCCTATGGTAACTTCCACAGAAGTTAGGATAGAGTCACGCTGGAGGACCCAAGAAATGCCTAGGGACGATGCCTCTCCAGGTAGCTCCAATGTGACTCTATGGTAACTTCCAGAAGTTGGAGGACCTAGGAAATGCCTAGAGAGAGTCCAAAGTTTTTGGACAACAGATAACTGTGAGTACCAGTCCCAAACATGCAGGGAGAAAGTGACCTGTATTAATTTATATTCTGCTTTCTCCCAAATGAGGCCCAGGGCTGTTCACAGCACAAATTAAAAAAAGGTACACACATTAGAACTTAATAACAGAGTCTTTAAAAAAAACACCAAACAACCATGTAAAGTAATGAAAGCACCAAATCTTTAAAACAGTATAAAATCTTTTAAACAATATAAAACAATATAAAATCAATTAGAAACATGACAATGACAATAAAAGTGCAGTGGACACACTCCATTAAAAGACCTTTCTGCTACTTAGTTG
Source organism: Gambelia wislizenii (assembly GCA_030847615.1). NCBI lineage: Eukaryota > Metazoa > Chordata > Lepidosauria > Squamata > Crotaphytidae > Gambelia > Gambelia wislizenii. The sequence goes on along the minus strand of JAUMIR010000006.1, from coordinate 77,370,677 downwards.
CTAAATGGCTGTTTAAATTTTAAAAAATTACAGTTGTCCCTCCGTATCCATGGATTTAGTATCCATGGATTTAAGCATTCACAACTTGAAAATATTCTTAAAAAAATAATAATCCAAAAAGCAAACTTTGATTTTGCCATCTTGTATAAGGAACACCATTTTGCTAGGCCATTGCATATAATGGGACATGAGTTTTCATGGAGTTTGGTATCTACGGGGGGGTCGTGGAACCAAACTCCAGCGAATATGAAGGGACAACTGTATTTACCTGCTAGTAGCATGTCAAAATGCCCCTGAAAGTAACTTTTATAAGTAACTCCAAATCATTACTTGTTATACTAGTAAATTAACTGTACACTTGTTACATAACTTTAGGGAAGTATAACCTCATCATACAGGCGTTGCCCTAAAAAACAACTAATTCCAGGTAACAATGTCACTTGCTGTAATTGCTTCCAAGATCAGACCATGGGTCATGCAACTTTAGCTGACCTATGGCAAAATAATGAATGAATCAATAATACAGAGGTTTCAAAATACGTTGCGTATATGCTATCATTTCTAATTATCATGCTGTAACACACTTTCTTCCCTTATCTTCAACTATAAACATGGACAACATTGCACCCTGTTTTTCAGAAACAGATATCTTCTGTTCTATCTGTATAATTAACTTTAAGGCTTTTAAAAGCAAAAGATGTACTACCTTTATTTGGGACACAGTATCTGCCATCTTTCCAATGCAGCTGGAGAAATATATGTAATGTCTCTCTGTGTTTCTTGATTTTTTTTCCCCATCAGAAATCCAGCAAAGGAATGGGATAAATATAATAATGAGCTAATTATGCGCAGTGGTGATGCAGGCTACAGTTTAAGGGAACAGTAATCTGCTTGTTATAGATGAAAAATCCTTCAGTGGCCATTTAAAAAAATAAAATAAAGTAAAAAGAAGGCCACACATTCTAAATTTTATTGCCATCTTATGCATTTTTACTCTGAAAATAATCTCCTGCTGAATTCAATTGGTCTGCACCCACATGTGTGTGTGTGTGTGTGTGTGTGTGTGTGGTGCCAGTCTCAAACCTGTATCCTATATAGAGTTAGGTGTGTTTACACTCATTTAAAATCAAAGGGGTTTAAGAGTGTCATTAAGCATTTGCAGATTGTTGCAATTTTAGACTACACTACTATGTATACTTACTTGAAAGTTAAATTTCTTTGAAGTCTGAGTCTTACTACATTTGAGTAAATGTGCTTAAAATTGATCTGCATGGATATAGTCCTAATCATACTTGGAAACACATTACACTTAAATATTGAACATTGTTGGAATCAAACTATTAAGTTCCATGCAATTGAATTCAGCGCATGTTTAGTAAGTTGCATTGAGTTCAATGAGGCTTACTCCCCAATTAAGCACATCTTAGATTTCAATCTTAGTTTAAAAAATACAATATCCTTTTGAGGTAGAATGGGAGGTATCTGCACATCTAAAAATATGACTGACTGTATTATTTATGGGGGAAAGTGCAACTCTATGGATTTCTCCCATCTGTTCAGCTACAGAGAAATAAATTGAAGTTAAATGGGTTTTTAGAAAAATCATTATGGCTTAAATGGAACATGATTCATTGGGAAAATAAAAGTGTTATGCATTACGTTACTTTCTCATCTTTGCTCTGTCCCAGTTTTGCCCGATTGGATATATGCCATGTTTGGTTTTTCAAATGTGACACTCTTGTATAAAACCCAAAACCACTTTGTATTTTCAAGTAGTCTTTAGGGTTCCACCCCATGACTCACTGACATGTCAGTAGGAGATGAAGTCATAAAAGTCCATTGGCTTTTCAGTGTCTAGTGTTTTGTGTGTAATGATACAAGTCTCAAAGCAGAAATATGTATACCACAATAACACATGAAAACAATGCTGGCTTCAGGATGCTGGCACTGTAGTGCAAAAAGGGGGGCTCACCGGCTTGGCGGTGGACCATTTTGAGGCCTGGCCGGTGCTCCCTCCACGGCTCCTCCATCGGTGGCCCCCGCGGCTGCGTGGACTGGCATGGGGCCCACCATTGCTGGACTCCCTCTTCCCGGCTTGCATTGTGGCCTGGCAAGAGCGGGAAACCAGTGGCCAATGGGGGTGAGGACCTCTCGCCCTGATTGGCTGCCGGGACACCAAGTGGCGGGACAACCGGCTGCGCTTCTGGCATGGCTGAATGATGAGGAGCCCACGCCGGAGGCCTGTATAAAAGCCGGCCCCTGGCATGGGCTTCTTAGTTGGCTCAATTGAGCTGAAGGAGGAGGAGGAGGATCGATGCTGGAGGGAGATGCGGGGGCAGGAGGCCCGAGGCAGCTAGGATCCAGGCAGAGAGAAGAAAGGGATGGCATCCCTTGATGGCCTTGGCCTTTGCCCCCCTCTCTTCGGTGTCATCCTTGCGGTGGCAGTCGGGCCAGCAGGTGGCCTCCGGCGGATGGGTGGTGGTGACACAAGAAGCTGCTGCAGTGGATGGGCGGCGGCGGTCCAAGAAGCAGCAGTAGTGAACAGGCAGCAGCGGCCCAAAGAGCGGCTGCAGCAGGCGCTGTTGCCGGCGTGGGCAGCTAGCTACCAGCTTGCGGCAATGGAGTGACTTGGCCGATGGCGAGGGGGGCAAGGATGACCGGTGGGAAGCTCTGCAGCTGTGGTGAGTGGTCGGGGGGGGGTATCACTGCGGGAAGGAGGGGCATCCCTCCCCTTCTCCCTTCCCTCCCCTTCCTAGTTTTCTTTCAGGAGAGTTGGGTCACAGGTTCGCGGCTGGGCTGGTGCGAAATAAATTTTTTCTGGTGGGGTGGGGCGAGGTAAGGGTATCGTGCGGTTGGAGAGGAACACACGGGGACCCACAGGCCCAGCCCAGCTGCCCCACCCAGCTTGGGGAGGAGAAGTATCCCCCGTCCTTTTGCCACCAGCGCCTCCCACAAGGGCAGGCTTGCCATGCGACCCCCCCCCCCACGGCACAACCAGGGCCGCAGTAGGGGAGGGTACCCAGGCCACAGTACAGGGTGCCACAGCTCAGGGTGGGCACATGGAGTTGGCAGGTGACCCCAGACCTCCTTTGGAGGCTTTTGCCCTGCCAGCCCCCTTTGTGGGGGAGGTTCTGTTGGTCCTCTCATTGCTGGTACAGAAGATTGACAACCTAGGATCCACACAGTTGGGTAGCAAAGCGGCACTTCCAGCAGGTGCAGGGGCAACAGAGGAGGCCTTGCCCAGCACGTCCTCAAACATTGGGACCGTGAGTGGTGTTATTGACACCGGCAGTGGCACTGGGTGCACACGCCAGTCACACTCGCATGGAAGAAGCTATTTAAAGGACTCCAGGCATTCTGGTTCTCATGACTCTATGTCAGGGTGCCGCAGTGGATCGCGGTGGGAGAGGAGCCCAAGAAAGAAGTGACGGTGGTCGCGGAGGTGCAGAGAGTCCGGATATGACTTGAAGTTTTTGTCAGGTGAGTCTTCTGCGGATGAGGACTACAGCAAGGTGATACTGGGTGAAAAGGGCATTCAACCAGCTTTGCTGGGATGGGCCCTGAAACTGCATAAGCGAAGGGAGAAAGGAAAATTTGATAAGAAGAAGGACGGTAAGGAACGGCAAGGGGGGAGCTCGTGGAGGCCAAGTCAAAAGAGGACCCCCCCCCCAGACAGCAACTTGGACAGGAAGGTGTGTTCCAAGATTCTGAAGGGATTTATGTTGATGTTTTCTCCCTTGCCCCCGCCCTGGGCGGCCCAAGAAGCGGCAGCAGCGGATGGGAGGTGGTGGCCCAAAGAGCGTCTGCAGCAGGCACTGTTGCCGGTGTGGGTGGCTGGCTACCAGCTTGCAGCAGTGGAGCGACTTGGCCGGTGGTGCCGGGGTGCTGAGGATGACCCCATCCTTTAAAAGTGAAGGAGAGGTACAGTAAGACCCCGTATCCACTGATTCATTATCCACTGATTCAATTATCCTTGGGACAGATGGAGGATATATTCAAGATTGCTGAAAGCAGAGGGAATAGGAGATGGCCCTTCTACAAAAAGGGAAAGCCAGGCAAGTTGGTGAGATAAAGAATCATAGAATCATAGAATCATAGAATTGCAGAGTTGGAAGAGACCACGAGGGCCATCCAGTCCAACCCCCCTGCCACGCAGGAAATCTTGATTAAAGCATCCCCGACAGATGGCCATCCAGCCTCTGTTTAAAGACCTCCAAGGAAGGAGATTCCACCACGCTCCGAGGGAGTGTGTTCCACTGCCGAACGGCTCTGACTGTCAAAAAGTTCCTCCTCATGTTGAGGTGGAATCTCTGTTCCTGGAGCTTGCACCCATTGCTCCGTGTTCCAGTCTCTGGAGCAGCAGAAAACAAGCCTGCTCCATCCTCAGTGTGACATCCCTTCAAATACTTAAACAGGGCTATCATATCGCCTCTTAACCGTCTTTTTTCCAGGCTAAACATACCCAGCTCCCTAAGTCTCTCCTCATAAGGCATCGTTTCCAGACCTTTCACCAGTTTAGTTGCCCTTCTCTGGACACGCTCCAATTTGTCAATATCCTTTCTGAATTGTGGTGCCCAGAACTGGACACAGTATTCTAAGTGAGGTCTGACCAAGGCAGAATAGAGTGGCACTATTACTTCCCTTGATCTAGACACTATACTTCTATTGATACAGCCCAAAATCGCATTGGCCTTTTTAGCTGCCGCATGAGAAGGCCTAGGGGTTGCTGATACCAAGCACCGTTTCTCATCCTCTCAGGCACCTCTTCATTGGATTATTTGTGTTTTCCTTGCTTCTTGGGATGCTGACCCTCCCAGACTATTGTGTCCTGGCCTCCTCATCCTGCAGCTACCTACCACTGTCCTACCAAGCCCCATATCCTGAGACCACTTACCTGTGTACCACAGAAGCTTATCCTGCAGCTACTTTCATTTGGTGCATTGTCCAATTTTCTATCTGAGACCCCTCTACATTTAAAATAAAGGCTCTTCTCCCTATGTAAGTAGCACTGGGCTTGATGGATAGGGCTATGCAGAGGCTATGACCTCTGCAATGGATGCATTGATGTTGGGGTTTTTTTGCTTTGGTTATTGATTCTGTTGAAAGGATGGATTTTCATGATTTTTTTTTAAACTGAAAGGTGGAAAACACAATAGTGAGTATACAAGGGGCACAGATATCTAGTCGTTGGTGAGTTGGGTGTTCATTCATTCCTGATTTTTATTTTTAGGTATCTGAAATCTTGTATTTCTGATGTTTGAATCATGTTTCCTGGGGGGTGGGGGATAAAAACATTAGTTCTGAACACTAACATTTTTCAAACAACTACCAAAGAAGAAATGATAGAATAAATTTAAACCTGATTCACATAAATATTATATTATTAATGGTACCTCACACCAGACTCCTCAAGTCCAATGGCATTCCAAAATGCAATAAAAGCTTAATATTGATCCAACTGCAAAACATCTGTTTGATTGTCCCTTCTCATTACAGAGTGAATTTACTCATCATCATAGTTCAACAGACCCTGTGTAACCATCTCTCCTGTTGGTGACATATTGCCAAAAAATTGTGCTGATATCAGCAAATTACCCAGCTGAGCTTCATGATTTTTCAGAATATATGGCTTCATGGAACCCAGGAGAACAATCAAAGTTCTTTTAGTGTAATATAACCAATTCTCTGCAACTTTCAGAGTAGGGATAGGGAAAATGAGCCTGCAATAATAATAATAATAATAATAATAATAAGATGATGATGATGATGATGCAGGTCCCAGGGCCATTTTTGTGCCTTCCAGTCATCCATCCTATAGAATCCTGGGATGTGCAGTTTAGGGAGGGGTACTTAGAATTCTCAACCAGAAAGCCCTTGTGTCTCACCAAACGTCATACCCCAGGATTCCAGGGGATGTTGGAAAAGCAGTTAAAGTGGACTGTAGTGGAACAATTGTGTAGTGTGAAAGGGCCCATGGAATTGTCTGTGCTGAGCATTGGGTCCCACTGGTTGAATCAGGGTGCTAGAATAGACCAACCCTTGATTTGTTCCTGCAGGACTCTTCTTGTTATGGCATGCCCTGGAATTCTGATTTGTAGCAACCTCTACCATAATTTTAGGAGGCTCCCTAAAGTTTAATCCAATAACAATTTCCTCTAATAATAGATCTAAGTGGACAAGATAAGATCAGTTGAGAAGCAACCCCTGTAGTGATCTTTACAACTTCAGGGGTTCCTGAACTATGTAAAAAGCTACAGTTTGTAAATGTAAAGAAAATAGTTTAAAAGAAAGGAGTGCTAGTAACTGCCTCCTAAATTATTTTTCACTTAGAACAATTCTTCACTGAAAATGTAAGGAAGGATAATTTCAACACTGGGTCATTGATTTCACAGGAGGAATCTCCTCCTATTGAATGGCTGTTTGATCTGAAAATTTAACCAGCATATTATATAGTCCATTAACTACCTTCATTGTCCTTTGCCTGACATATTGAGGCAGACCAATATCCAATATTTGGCTGATTGCCTGACTACAGGATGGGGTTGATAGAGCAATTGCTTCAGCCAGTCCCTACAACAAATTCTTCCAGGCTCAATCACAAACTTCAGTTTTGTGTTTGATGGTTATACTAGTGGATAGAATAGGGGAAAAACAAAAAACAAAAATAGTTGTATGGTAGCAGGGAGGACGGGTTGTCTTTTTGAGTTATATTCACCTAACATATTGCCACATTAAATTCTGAAGTCAAGTACAGATGGTGTTTGAAGAGATTATATGCATGTCTGCTTGGATTTTTTCCCTCAACAGAGCAAAAAAGGATATTGATGCAAGCTGCAGCAGAAAAGGAGTATATCTCCAAGTACATTCAACCCACAAGCTTGCCAGAACCTTAGAAATTGTTTTGATTTGATTTTAATGGTTTTTAATTGTATAATGTATTTTATGTTTTTGTGAGCCACCTTGGGTCCCATTCGGGGAGAAAGATGGCATATAAATTAAGTAAGTAAATAAATACAAACTAGCTGGACCCAGCATACCATATGGCATTAAAAAAAATCCCACCAAAATGGCCAGTAGACATCACACCCAGTTGCCTGGGTACCATTGCAGTGGCAGCAGTGGAGTTCCACCATCACCATCACCACCAATTGACTGCCTGGGTCCCTTTGCAATGACAGCAGAAGCATCCCCCTGCCATTGCCATCACCAGTTGACTGCCTGGGTCCCGTCGCAGTGGGAATAGAAATGATATTACTGTGTAGACTTGAATCATAAGTGGGAATTGTGCAGCCCTGAAACACCGGTGAACTGGAACAGCCTGCAACCTTAGTAACTATAGCCAACACTGTAACACATTGATGGTCACTCCCAGTATGCAGATTGGCAATGAATGGCAGGAGTGGAATGCGAGATAGAGAGGGGATTTGCATGTGGATGGTGATTGGCTGAGGGAGTGACAGGAGGGATCCGTAGTGGCCAATCAGCATGTTGAAAGAGGCAACATATCTAAAATCTATTGCACATACCCAAGAGTCAAACCACTACCTACATACTTAAAGCTATTGTGTACACCCAAGAGTTTTATGTATATACAGTTGTCCTTTCATATTCGCTGAGGTTTGGTTCCAGGACACACTGTGGATACCAAAATCTGTGAATACTCAAGTCCCATTATATGCAATGGCATAGCAAAATGGTGTCCCTTATATTGGAATTATAATAATATACTGTTTAAAATACCAGAATATGTTTAAACATCCATACTGTATTTCACACGTTAGTGGAGAATATAGCCTATATAGCAGAGTGTGAAAACAAACGCCGCAGCATGTAGCGTTAGATTGTTAGCATACATATAAAACCACAGCTTAGTAAATAACCAAACACCCTTTGTCTTTTCCCAAGTTGTTTAACTAGCAAAATAACCACTCAAGACTCAAAAGTTAGTTTAAAAAGTATACAAAAACTTCTTTACTTACAGTTAGAGAGCTCATTCTTGGCAGGAATACGAAACTCCATCAAAACAAACTAAAACTACTTAAAAATGCTTAAAAACTACATTGTTACAAAACTAAATTCAGGACTCCGCTGGCTGAGTCCTCTCGGTTCAAAGGCCATGTGGTTTGTTAAAGGATCATGGCTGCTGGAACAAAGACTCAGACACTCCCCTTCATCCCAGATTCCCCAATAGCAAAACTTCAGGAAGTTACATCAGCTCATCTTATATGGCTTCTCAGTTAACCCTTCAATAGCAAAACCATTTCCACTTATTGGACTGCAAACTATATTTTCCAACACCTTATATAGGATGGCAAAATCAATGTTTGCTTTTTGGATTATTATTTTTTAAAGAATATTTTCAAGCCGTGAATACTTACATCCATGGATATGGAGGGACAACTGTATAGATTGCCTATTTGTACCTGCTAGAGCAGTGCTTCACAGGCTATTGGTGTGTAGGATGGGCAATCACACACACACTCCAGTGTGCCAAGGATCAGCACCATATTTGTGCACATTGGCTAAATTGTTTCTTTTTTCTCCTGGAAACTTGCTAGGGACCAGCAGTTAATGGCTTGGAAACTTGCAACAATCCATGGACCACCACCACTTTGAGTAGCAGCGCTCTAAAGCATGTGATCTTTGAACATACAGTCTGGGAAGAGGGTCTTCTTTTCTGTAGAATGAATTAATTATAGTTACCCTTCATATTCGCTGGGGCTTGGTTCCAAGATCCCCGCCCCCGCCCCCCGTGCATACCAAAATCCATGAATACTCAAGTCCCATTATTTGCAATGACATAGCAAAATGCTGTCCCTTATATAAGATGGCAAAATCAAGGTTTGCTTTTGGGATTATTATTTTTTAAAGAATATTTTCAAGCTGTGAATACTTAAATCTGTGGATACCAAATCCGTGGATATGGAGGGACAACTGTATATAGATTTATTTATATGTGAAACAAATTCTAATCTGGTCCCATAAAATATTTTATCTAATGGGATTATCTTTTGGTATATTATGTGGTTCCTTTGTTGTTAATTGCTGTCAAGTCAGCTTTGATTTATGATGAGCCCTGGTGGTGCAGTGGTTAAATGCCAGTACTGCAAGCCACCACGTTGCAAGTTCGATTCCAGCGGGCTTCAAGGTTCACTCAGCCTTCCATCCTTTCGTAGGTTGGTAAATTGAGTACCCAGCTTGTGGGAGCAATTAGCTAACACACATTGGTAACTGTTTAATGCAGTGTAGATGTGTAAATAGCTATTGCTGAAAAACAATTTGTAAGCCGCTCTGATAGCCTTGTGGCTGAAGAGCGGGGTATAAATAAATAAAAAAATAAATAAATGACCTAATGAATGCAAGGGATTAGCTAGCTCGGGCCTCTAACCTCCTATGCATTCAGGTCTTCCCAGGGTGGATTGTGAATCTAACTGACCTTGAAAAGAAGAATCTAACTGAAGTTGAAAAGAACATTGCTGAACAAAATTCCTATGTGTAGCAAATTTGTAATTTTCTCAATAGTTACCCTTTATAACAAATTCATATAAATACAGTGTAAATAAAGATACAGTGCAGGACTAGCCTGACTAATCACAAGAAAAAAGAGCAATGACGACTTAGTAGGCAAGAAATATTAATCTGCCTATTCCCTTTCTTTTTTTTATCCCTGATGCATAGAACACAAGGCAGACGAAGGGGACATAATGCTCAGTTTGTGAGCATCAGGTGATTTTGTACCACGTGTTAGTTGCCATTCTCACAAACCATAAATATTCTGAACTATTTTCAGGCCACTGATTTTAAGTACTGTGAAGAGCCAGCCCTCATGGAACTGAGAATCTGTCTTGTAATGCCTTTTTAAACTGGAGTGCCAATTCTCCAGTTTTGGTGGGCTCAGTTCCAGGCAAGGGGAAAAGATTACTGTATATGTAAATCTCCAGCTCAGCTGGAAGCAGCTTCCTACAATTTGCAAGACTTAATGGTTTTGTTCCTGCAATTTGCAAAGACTCTTCAGGGAGATCTATGTATTTACTTAGTCTCCCCTCCCCCAAGTTGTTGTGAAACTAGAGCTTGCTCCCTGATGAGCTCTCGATCCACCACCTGGCTAGAAGCAAGTGAGCTAGATTAAATGTTCCTTATCGCATATCCCTTAATGTTATCAGGCTGAAAACTAGAGATGGTTCTGTCCCTTTAATAGTTGTATAGGAGTTTGAAACCTGGGAAATACCCCTTTAGGTAGATTTTCTGTTTCAAGGGGCAATAAAATGTAGATTGATGCACACTAACAATTCACAGCAGCTTTCAAGTTCGCAGGCATGCAAAGCCATACATGTTTGTTGTTCAAATGGGCATGCCTACAAACCAAGATGGCAGGCACGAGTGAATTACTCGCGTATTTATTGTCACCAGTTGCGACCACCGAACAGTATATATTTTTTTAAAGTATATCCAAGGTGCAGAAGTGCAATCTTCCACTTAAATAAACAGAAAAAAGGGGGGAGGCTGTTTTATCACCTCAGCACACGATTGCTACAGCGAAAATCCAAAATAGTGGTTCCAGACACTTGCCTTGCCAGGAAGCTTCTTTCCCTGCACACATCTGATCAATCAGCTTTCCACTTTTGCTCTGATCAGGAACGCACAACAAAATGAATCAGTTGTCCCAACAAGTGGGAATGTGTATTTTTTTTTTTTTTGGAGTTTGGAGTTTTTGCCCCCTGCTTCCAAAGACGGTGAAATGATGTGGGATCCCATTGGGATAAAAGGTATTCTCCTTGAATTCTGTGAGGAGAATTTTCACCATATAGACAAGCCCTCAGTTTCTAAACAGGAAAATATGTGTGAGCAGAAATGAGTGTATGTATTTGAATGACAAGCTATGAGCAGCTGTGCTTGGTCTCTCTGGTTTTTCTTCACAAACGAAGATTCAGGAAAGACTCATCCCACGATTTCTGCAAGTGTGCTGATGACTAAAAAGGCCAATCCGAGATAAACAAGTCTGACTGCAGAAAGGACAGCAGAAGGTTTCCTTGAGTGATGTTTCCGGGTTGTGATTCTTTCTGCGTTGTCATTTCTCTTTAAGACTTGTTCGGCGTGAGTTCTCAAATAAGGCTGCAGCATTGTGGATAGTGCATCTCCATGCCTCCCGATGTGAGGCTAGGGCGGACCATTGTTGGTGATCAATTTGGCCAAGCCTGAAATGTTGTTTCAGGGAATCCTTGTATCGCTTTTTTGGAGCGCCCCTCTTATGCTGACCCATGGTGAGTTCACCACAGAGTATTATTTTTGGGAGGCGATGGTCCTCCATCCTAGAGACATGCCCTGCCCAGCGCAACTGTGTTCTCAGTATCATGGCCTCAATGCTGGTGATCCCTGCTTGCTCAAGGACAGCAACATTTGTCACATAGTCAGTCCAGTGTATATTTAGGATTGTACGTATACAGCGTTGATGAAAACATTTGGGGAGTCGTAAGTGTTGGCAATAGGTGACCCATGTTTCAGACCCGTAAAGGAGAATAGACAGCACAATGGCTCTATACACACTGATTTTTGTGCTTCGCCTCAGGTGTTTATTACTCCAGACTCTTTTGTAATGTCTACCAAATGCGTTATATGCCTTTGCTAATCTGTGATCGATCTCATTGGCAATCTTGGCATGTGAGGAGATGATGCTTCCCAGGTAGGTGAACTGCTGAATGGACTTGAGCACAGATTTGCCGATGGCAATGTGGGGATGGTGTTGTTCGTCCTGTGGTGCAGGTTGGTAAAGAACTTCTGTTTTCTTCAAGTTGACTTCTAGCCCAAACAGCTCTGCAGCTGTTGCAAAGCAGGACGTTAGGTGCTGCAGAGCTGCTTCTGTGTGGGCAACAAGGGCAGCATCATCGGTGAAGAGCAGCTCACGGACTAGATAGTTTAGATTCTTAGTGTGAGCCCTCAGACGGCTTAAGTTAAACAAGCTACCATCAGTACGGTAACGTATATAGATGCTGTCGTCTTCTTCAAGCTCTGCCATAGCCCTTTGGAGCATCGTGCTAAAGAAGATTGTAAATAAAGTTGGTGCAAGAACACAACCTTGCTTCACTCCATTACTTATTAGAAAGGGCTCTGAAAGTCCCTTCTAATCTGACTTGACCATGCTGGCCCTCATGTAGCAAGATAATTATTTTAAGGAATTTGGGGGGACATCCTAGTCTTTCCAGGATCTGCCACAGACCTTTTCTACTCATAGTGTCAAAGGCTTTGGTGAGGTTGACAAATGTTACATAGAGACCCTTGTTCTGCTCTCTACATTTCTCTTGCAGTTGTCTAAGGGCAAATACCATATCTGTAGTACTCCTATTGGCTCTGAAGCCACATTGGCTTTCAGGGAGAAGTTCTTCTGCAATAGCAGGAACTAATCTGTTCAGGAGTATCCTTGCAAGGATTTTTCCAGCAATAGAGAGCAATGTTATGCCTCGATAGTTTGAGCAATTGGATTTTGCTCCTTTTTTCTTGTACAGGGTGATGATGACTGCATCTTGGAGATCTTATGGCAGTTCCCCTTTTCCCCAGCAATTCACAAGGAGTTCATGGATTTTATCATGAAGTACATGGCCTCCGTGTTCCAAACTTCAGGTGGGATTCCATCAATCCCAGCTGCCTTGCCGTTTTTCATCTGCTGTATGGCCTTAAGGGTCTCTTCCAAAGTGGGATCTATGTCCAATTCATTTTTCATTTTTTTTTAATCATATGTTGGATAGCTGAGTCTTAGGAGATTTTCAGACAGTGTTTAATAGTGCCTACTGCGGCTTGAGGTCCCAGGAGAGGAACGGTGCTTTTGTGCGGCAGGGGGTCATTTTCGGACGCTGCCGTCCCTCTTCCAGGATCCTTCGTTGCACGTCTGTGAAGGTTTGGAAGCAGCCATGCCATATTTTAAGCACGGGCAACCTGAAAGATGTTTTTCAGTTTTGGGTTTGCCAGACCAGTAAAGTGACGAATGTTGCTGTCCTTGAACAAGCAGGGATCACCAGCATTGAGGCCATGATATTGAGAACACAGCTGCGCTGGGCAGGGCACATTTCTAGGATGGAGGACCATCGCCTCCCAAAAATACTTCTCTACGGTGAACTCGCCACGGGTCAGCGTAAGAGGGGCGCTCCAAAAAAGCGATACAAAGACTCCCTGAAACAACATCTCAGGCTTGGCCAAATTGATCACCAACAGTGGTCCGCCCTGGCCTCACATCGGGAGGCATGGAGATGCACTATCCACAATGCTGCAGCCTTATTTGAGAACTCACGACGAACAAGTCTTGAAGAGAAACAACAACGCAGAAAGAATCACAACCCAAAAACATCACCCAAGGAGACCTTCTGCTGTGCTTTTTGCAACCGGACATGTTTATCTCGGATTGGCCTTTTTAGTCATCAGCGCGCTTGCAGAAAGCGCGGGATGAGTCCTTCCTGAATCTTCGTTTGCAAAGAAAAGCCAGAGAGAGAGAGAGAGAGAGAGAAAGTGTGTAGCCGGCACTGTGTTCTTTAAGGCTGCCTTCCTCATGGAGACGAACTTCACTAAGAGCAGCAATGTCAATATTAAATCATGATAGTTCATGGGCTACTAGAGCAGGATGACGCTCAGGCCATCCACTATCTGCAGAGTCTCGCATGGTTCTGATGTTCCAGCATGCAAGCGTCAGTTTATTTACACCTTTGGAGGCTGGTGTGTGCCTTTGTTTCTTTGCCTTGGTTTGACCGCATCAGAAGATGCCCGTTGGCCGCGGCCAGCCAACCAGGTAGATGGGGATGAGCTTTCATTAGGCCACCTTTTCTAGGCCCCTCTCCATATGGAGCAAGCAGTGCTCTCCTTAAAAAAGGCTGCTTAGTCATTCAGGATGCTGCTGAACAAGACTGTCATCTCCCGGGTCAGCCTCAAGTGACCAAAGCCCTGAACTGCCTGCATGCAGGTTTGGGTCTGCGGCTTCCAGTGCAACTTTACACCTACCGTTTCGTGCCTCGCCTGTACGTGATTATTAATGTATGGTATGATTGCTGCTTTTGTCATGGATCCTACATCGCACCAGTAATGATGAAATGATAGAATCCCATGAGCTGCTGGAAGTTGTCTAAGGGGTCGTTTACACGGCCAAATATTCCTCTAAATATACCGATAAGATAGCTCATGGTTCCCACGGATCGCAGCGCAGCATCGCCTCATTCAGAAGGGGGGAAGGTAAAACACCCAAATATAGCGTGCCAAGGGATGTCGCTACTTTTGCCAGCATATTTGCAATGTAGTGCTTTATTGGCAGTGTAAACTAAGGGCTGCATCAGATCTGCATTGTGATTGGTTGCTATGATGTAAGGGGCGGGCTTAAAAGAGAGGGACTGCGTTCAGTAGCATCAGGAAACGAAAAATCCTCTCTGCTATTTTGCAGAAGGTCTGCCAAGAAAAAGGATTCCCAAGACCTTTCAGTCATAAAGTTCCCATCTGTCAGCTGTGCTTGGGGGAGGGAGGGAGAGAGAGAGAGAGAGAGAGAGAGAGCACGAGCGAGAGAGATGGGGGAGGGAGGGGGAGGCTGGAAAAACTTGCGATAGGTTCACCTTAGGATCCACGGCATGGCAGCAAGGTCTTTTTGCAGAGAGATTACTTTTCCTCTGCTTCACGGAGTGAGTTCATTTACAGGCAAATTTACAGAGACACGCAGAGCCACTACTTTGATTTCCCCCCCTGCTATTTGGGCAGTCTGTGAGTCTTGGTCTATGCCCTTCCCCATACAGCCTTCCTCTGCTTGGGAGGCCACGCCCCCCACACTTTTTCAAGTCTGAACATAAAAGCGGCATAATTAGAAAAAAAACTTGACTGGCACAGATGCGGAAAAGAATTAAAATGCAAGTTGCTGCAATAAATCTGCTGTGTAAACCAGCCCTAAGGCTTTCTCCTGTATTCCATCCATCTCATATGCTTCTGTTAATCATTGCCAGTGCAACATGGGATCCAGATTTTGCATTTTGCAGAAACCTCTGTTGGCATAGGGAGGGAAATTTGCTCTTGATGCCTGTGGGGATTTTTTTCCAACCCCAATAGCAGCCTCAGAGAAGCAAATATCCGCAGGAGAGCAGCAGGGAAGGAAGGGTGATCCTCCTCATTCTTGATTTCTTCAACCTTGTGACTTTCCCCACTTGTTACAAGCCTTTTCATTACCCACATAGGTGGCTGCTGTTTGTATATTAAATAGCACTATAAACAGGATAGAAACATACACTTTTAGTACAAAACACATTTTTGTTCCAAAGTATTATGATTTAACTGAACTCAAGTATTTCAAAAATTGTGCAGCTCACTGAAAATGGTGTGTGGACAGAAAGGGGTAAGATAAGCCAACATATTTCCTTACCACTTTACCCTTATGCTTTGAAAGCTCTCCCTGTTGTTAATTTGTGCAATCCTATGAAAGATTTAAGACGTCTGTATTTTTTTTTTTAAAAAAAAACTGTACTATAATCCTTCAACAAAAGTAAAATACAATGACAACTAAGGCTCTCCTCATGTGGGCAGCTGGCTGTCTTGCTGTGACACTGGGACAAAGGCTAGAATTAGAATTTTAAAGCAGCATTTCTTTCCTTTCTTATCAAGAAATGCATTCACTTTCTGTATATTTAAAACCAAATTTAAACCTCACTTAAGCTTTTGAGAAAAGTATCATTTTTTCTTTACAACATCAAAGTAGCATGTCAAACTCAAGTAGGAACCTTTCCCTGATCTTTTCCTTTTACCTGCAGGGATTCTCAAATAGTGCTTCTTCAATGGAAATCCTTTAAGGAGCATAAATAAGGATGTCTGAAGGGTTGCAGAGTCTGTTGAGATTATCACATGAGGCTATACAGTTGCCCCTCCACATTCGCAGCTTTAAGATTCACGGTTTTGACTATTCGTGGTTTTGGGAGTGCCCCCCCCCCCACCATCCAAAAAACTGCAACGGGATCGCTGCTCCTGGGGTGGGAGGGGTGGGAGGAAGCAGCGACGACGCTTGGGTAGCCCTGTCGCTGCTCCAGGGGGGGGGGAGAGAAGCAGCGGGGGTTGCGGGAGGGTGGTAGCCTGACCTAGTTTTTATTTGTGTTTTTTTTCACATTTGCAGGGGTCTCATGCCCCTAACCCCTGCGAATGTGGAGGGACAACTGTATTCTGGAATTACAGCAAGGTATTTGTGAATTTGGTCAGCAGTTTTTGCAGGATGCTGTGTCTATTCAGTTGCTGGTTTGCATTCCAGTTGTTATAGTCGCTCCCCTCTTCATTGACAGGGAAAACCTGTCAATAGCTCTCAATTCCACTCCCATTCCAGGATTCCTCCTTGTGTGAAAGATCCCTTCCCAGCAGTACTGAGATGACGGAAGTAACATGGCACGAGGGGAAGACTCTCCTCATTTTTCTTTCTCCCGCTCCCCATTGATATTCCATTCCATGCCTTTTTTTTTTGGCTGTGATTGCAGAAAAAAAGGCAAGGCACCCAGCCAGCTCACTCCCCCTTCCACCAAAGAAGAAATGACTGTCCTCCCTTGTCTGGCAGCCATGCATGCACAGGGGAGGGCATGCAGGGGTCCGAAGGTGGAGTTATGGCGGCAGTGCAGAAAGCAGATTGTGTCACCATGGGTCACCAGAGCAGTGCTAATGTAGAAAAGCGTGATAAAGATTGATGGAAAATTGGTATGTTTTCATAATTAAACTAGCGCAATTGTTGCAGGACAAGAGGCTGGTGTGACAATGTCCTGTAATACATTCTTGAAGAGCCAGTGTGGAGTAGTGGACTAGGACACTGGGAGACCAGGGTTCAAATCCCTGCTCGGCCATGGAAACCCATTGAGGACCATGGGCAAGTCAGACTCTCTCATCCTCAGAGGCAGGTAAGTTCAATCTCCTCTGAACAAATTCTGCCAAGAAAACTGCCTTGGGGTAACCATAAAGAAGAAATGTCTTGAAGGCATGGAACAACAACAAAATATATTCCTGTTAAAACAGGAAGAATAAATCAGTAAGAGAAGGGATTTGTTCTTTTCAGATGAAGGGCTTGTCTACACTAAAGCAATAAACCAAACTTACCCTGGACCTGGTGCAAAGTGTCCAGACAACGCAAGCAGCGAATCCGCTTCATTAAGCCATCAATCTGGCTTAAGAGAAACCAAAGGCAACTGTGGAGTTTCCAGGAAACTCCAGAGTGCCTCTGGTTCTTTTGCTATCTGGACAGCTGGATCAGGTTCAATTTGGCCTGATCTAGTTGTCCACATGCAAACACAGTGCCATCTTCCTTATCCTGTGCTGAACAACACAGGGAAGGAGATGGATCCTACCCAAAGCTGCTGCTGCCACCTCACTGGCTAAGCAGCTTCCTGCAAGAGCCTGGCTGCTGCCAGCATTTCTGCTGAGGTCAGAACAGGGCCCCTGTGTGATCAACAAGGACGGTGTAGAGTGACCCCCCCTTCTTAATTACATGTCTGGGCACCCCATTATGACCTCATCAGAAGTGTTGGTGCTGGCCAGGCTCTTGCACAGAGCTCCTTGGCTGGTGAGGCTGTGGTGGCACCAGGGACCAGGGGATGGTCCAGTGGGGCTGATGTGCCGTTGGCCCATCTGTCCCATCTAGACTCTGACACAGATTCGCCCTGGGTACCTGTGTCTACCATTATGTTGAATCTGGGCCCAGTCTGGAGCATAATGCTCTGGACTCCAGATTAAGGTGTCAGTGTAGATGATTCTGAAGAGACACTGGTTTAAATGCAGAACTAGTTATGCTTTGGTAGGGCTATTGAATAAATTCAGTTCATGTTAGTCATTACTAACTTAAATCCTAGTGATTTCAGTGGATGTCCTCAAAGTATGAGTAAATCTGCGTCCAGTCTTTAGGCTGCAATCTTATTTATAGATTTACAGGGGAGTATCACACCTCTAGGTAAGTGTGTAGGTAGGACTGCAGTCTTGTGTCTGTAATATCTATTTTGTAAGGTAAGTACTGGGGAAAGGTGAGACAAAAACGATGATAGGATCTGTCATGGGTAGATCTTGAGCATAGTGAATACTAGTTCTCTGAGCACCCCTCCAGATAAGAGGGTCTCTGAAAGTCCCAGGATTTTTTCTTGTACAAACTGATTTTATTTCGGAGAGTAACATGACATTTTCTTTATCCTGCAGTATTTCCTGGTAGTTCCTGACATTATTCCTCCTTCCCAAGTCAGTTTAAGGTAACCCTTTCTGCCCCGGAATGAAATTTATCTCTGTTTGGCTTGCTGTTTGTTTCAGAACAAGGTAAGATGGCCACCACCAGTAAACAGAGATAATTGTTTCCAGGAAACAAATTCAATAGTGATCAAGTGAGGGAAAGAGCAATGTTCGCAACAAATCAAAATAATCCTAATGTTTACCTAGTGTAATAACAATAATAAAGGGGCTCAGTGGAAATTGGTGAAAATCAGTTTCTGAAATGTTGCCTGAGTCAGGGCCGGTTTAACCTGTCTGCCAAATCAGCATTGGCAGGGGGCCCCGAGGTCAAGAGAGGGCCCCATGTTGGCCTCCTTAATCTGACGAAGGAGACAGCCAGGAGACAGCCGGTAGGAGCCCCCTCCTACCCTCCTCCTCCAAAAACCTCCTGCTGGCCTTTTTAAACAAACAAACAAAACAACCTTTCTGAAACTAAAGAGAAAGAGAAAGAAACAGCAGCCATCCGTGGCAGAAGCTGGAGGGAAAGGCACGTCGGAGAGGGTGAGTGTGGACTTTTTTGGACAAAGGAAAAATAACGCTAGCAGCCTCGCCAGGTTGCGAGGCTGCAGTGCTAGAGAGCGTCAGTTTCGCATGACGCCTCTTCCCAGCGGTACTGTTGCAGTACCGCTGGGAGATTTGACCATCAGTTGACCGTCATATTTGGAAGATTTTTACTCATGATCAACGATTGTGAGTAAAAATCTTCCAAATATGACAGTCAACTGATGGTCAAATCTCCCAGCAGTACTGCAACAGTACCGCTGGGAAGAGGCATCATGCGAAACTGACGCTCTCTAGCGCTGCAGCCTCGCAACCTGGCGAGGCTGCTAGCGTTATTTTTCCTTTGTCCAAAAAAGTCCTGTGTGTGTGTGTGAGAGAGAGGGAATTTGAGGGTTGTCTCCCTCAGAAAGGGCTTCTTTCTTTCTTTCTTTCTTTCTTTCCTTCCTTCCTTCATTCCTTCCTTGCACATAGATTCCCTCCAGTCCATCTTTCCAGATGCTTTTAACCTGTCTTGGTTCCTCTCTCCTCCCTCCCTTTCCTCCTTGGTCTTCTTTAGCTTCTTCCCCTTGCTGTCAACTGAGTTCAGCCTGCAAAAGAAATTTGTGTGTGTTTGCCTACCTGCCTTCAAGTCATTTCTGACTAAGGCAAACTTATCATGGGGTTTTCTAGGGAAGATTTGTTCAAAGGGGGTCTGCCTTTGACTTCCTTTGGAGATTTTCACACATCAAAAATATCCTCCGCGGAAATCGGGACAGAAATATTTTTGTCCCGGAAGCAGCGCCGCGGTTCGCACGCCCACCTCCCTCTCCCGATATGCCTGCATCCTCACACTGGGTTTTTTCTTCCCTCTTCCATGATATTTTATTAACGGCACCCGTTAGTAAAATATTACGGAAGAGGGAAGAAAAAACCAAGTGCGAGGACGCCGGCATATCGGGAGAGGGAGGTGGGCGTGCAAACCGCGGCGCTGCTTCCGGGACAGAAATATTTCTGTCCCGATTTCCGCAGAGGATATTTTTGACATGTGAAAATCTCCTTTGAGGCTGAGAGAGTGTGACTTGCCCAACGTCACTCAGTGGGTATTCATGGCTGAGTAAGGATTCAAACCCTGGTCCCCATAGTCATAGTGCAATGCTGAAACTTCTACAACACTCTAGCTCTTTTAACAGAAGAATATAAAGAATATAAATTAACATTTGGAGTAATATTACTGGGAACAATGATTTTATTGTTGTCACTAAAACACACCAGTATCCCATTAGTGTTATGTGAGAGGCATTGGCCTAGAGCAGTGGTTCTTAACCTTTTCTTTACCAGGGATCCCTTTAAATATCTTTTGTTGCCCCAAGACTTAACTCAAGATTTAAAACCCTAATAATAATACACCATCCATTAAACTTTCCCTCAAAGGCACTCTTGCTTCTTCCTGCAGGTTTGTGGCTGGAATGGATTGAATGGCAATGTGCAGGCCAAGCCAGTTAGCCTTTGCCTTGGTTCCTGCCACATGGCTACTCCACTACAGGGAGGAGGTGGGCCAAGCAGCCTTCAAGCCTTTGTGGACCCCCTGTGAGGACATTGTGGACCCCAAGTTAAGAACCACTGGGCTAGAGAATGCTGGAAAAGGAACAATGCAACCAGACCTTGAGAAGGATGCTGGAAGGGGGATTCTGGGAGGTGTAATCCAAGAGTAACTTTCCCAGGTTCTGAATGCAGCCTAGAATCATAGAATCATAGGGCTGGAAGGGACCCCAACAGCCATCCCATACGATCGGCTTCTGCCCTGCAGGAACACACAATCCAAGCATTCCTGACAGATGGCCATCCAACTTATGTTTAAAAAAACCCAAAGAAGGAGACTCCAGCACACTCCAAGGTGGCAGTGTATTCCACTTCCGAACAGCTCTTACTGTCAGGAAGTTCTTTCTAATAATGTTTAGCTGGAATCTCTTTTCCTGTAATTTGAACCCATGGCTCTGTGTCCTAGTCTCTGGAGCAGCAGAAAACAAGCTTGCTCCTTCCTCAGTTTGACATCCCTTCAAATATTTAAACATGGCTATCACGTCACCTCTCAACCTTCTTTTCTCCAGACTAAACATGCCCAGCTCCCTAAGCCATTCCTCATAGGGCGTAATGGCTTCCAGACCTCCCACCATCCTTCTCAGTATCTTTCTTGAATTGTTGTGCCCATAACTGGAAATAGTATTCCAGGTGAGGTCTGACCAAAGCAAAATGGAGTGGCACTATGACTTCCCTTGATCTAGACACTACTCTTATTAATGCAGCCTAGAATCGCATTGGCATTTTTTGCTGCTGCATCACACTGGTAACTCATGTTTAGCTTGTAGGCCACTCTTTATTTTCTTTGAGGAAATCTACACCATTATGTTAATTGCTAATAAACAAAAATATTATGTTAGTGCCTATAATATAGTTTTTAAACTAAATTATTGGTGGAAAATTATGTAATGCAGTAGGCCCCTCTTATCCACTGGGGATTGGCTCTGGGGGAGGCATGGATTCTGAAAACTGTGGATAATAGTGAACGTCATTGAAAATAATGGGACTTCTGGTTTAAAATACCATAGAGTTGCCTTGGAGGGCCT
Organism: Gambelia wislizenii; assembly: GCA_030847615.1. Taxonomy (NCBI): domain Eukaryota; kingdom Metazoa; phylum Chordata; class Lepidosauria; order Squamata; family Crotaphytidae; genus Gambelia; species Gambelia wislizenii. The sequence goes on along the minus strand of JAUMIR010000006.1, from coordinate 77,349,348 downwards.
ATAAAACCGCTAGGGAGAACACATTTTCTAGGAAGACTCTATGGTAGGTGTGCTGTTTTGTGTCCCGTGGATAATGAATCCATGGATACGGGAGACCTACTATAATCTGAACATCCTGTACGGTGCATAGGTTAGGTTACATTGATCTGAGATAAACATATGGGGGCCCCAAAGTAAAGCATTGCAGGCGGGCCCAAAATTCCTTTAACCGGCCCTGGCCTGAGTCTAGATGTGACATGTGATCAGGGGGAAAGGGAGGAAGAAGAACACAAAGGAGATGAGGACTTAGGGAAACCCAGGATATTTCAAGAAAGAGTTTGAATGCAAACCTGGAAATATGCATGTAAAATCAAAACAAGAAGATTTTCCTTGGTTTTTTTTCTGGGCCGTGAAGCCGTGTTCTGGAATAGTTTCTTCCTGATGTTTTGCCTGCATCTGTGGCTGGCTTCTTCAGAGAATGGTTGGGTAGGAGTGTGTGTGGAGTTTATATATTGTGAACCCCTGTTGGGGAGTATATGTTAATTTGTGTAACTGAATGGTTAGTTTCTGGGTTTAGAAATACAAGGATGATTAGTGTCTGTTTGGCTAATGGGTGGTTGATGGGCCTTTATCTGCTGGAAATGCCCCCTGTCCCTGGGTGGAATTCCTTTGTAAGTGTTGAGTTTTGATTCTATTGTTTTTAAAAACTTGGAGCCAGATTTTGTTTACTTTTAGGGTTTCTTCTTTCCTGTTGAACTTGTCCAGGTGTTTGTAGATTTCAATAGCTTCTCTGTGCATTCTGACATGATAGTTGTTGGCCGGGTCCAGAATTTCAGTGTTTTTAAATAACATTTTCTGTCCAGGTTGGTTTATAACATGTTCTGCTACTCTGATTTTTCTGGCTGGTCCAGTCTGCAGTGTCTCTCATGTTCCTTGAGTTGTGTTTGTACACTGCATTTAGTGGTCCCTATGTAAACTTGTCCACAGCTGCATGATATGAGCTAAACTCCTGCAGCTGTGAGAGGGTCTCTTTTGCCCTTCTCTGAGCGTAAGCATTTCTTGGATTTTCTTGGTTGGTCTGTAGATCATTTGTAGGTTGTGTTTCCTCAGCAGTTTCCCTATTCTGTTTGTGACTCCGTTAATGTATGGTAAAAATACCTTCCCTTTGGGTGGTTTTTTTTCTTCACTCCTGTGATTTTTCCTGGGTCTGGCAGCTCTTGCAATGTCTGACCTGGAGTAACCATTAGCCTATAGAACCCAGTTTAGGTGTTTCAGTTTGTCCTCCGGATAGTGGGGTTCGCAGATCCTTTTTGCACGGTCTACCAATGTTTTTATTGTGCTTCTTTTTTGTCCTGGGTGATGATTGGAGTTCTTATGTAGGTATCTGTCCATGTGTGTGGGTTTTCTGTATACCTTGTGGCCTAACTGTTGGTTTGGTTTGTGGATGACTAGGACATCCAAGAATGGCAGTGTTCCTTCCTTTTCTTTTTCCATTGTGAATTGGATATTTGGGTGGATACTGTTCGGGTGGTTCAGGAATGAGACCAACTCTTCTTCTCCATGGCTCCAGATGGTGAAAGTGTTGCCCACATATCGGGACCATGTTGTGGGCTTTTTTGGTGCTGTTTCCAGGCCTTGCTTTTCAAAATGTTCCATGTAAAAGTTTGCTATCATGGAGCTCAAAGGGCTGCCCATGGCTACCCCATCTATCTGTTCATAAAATTTGTTATGCCACTGAAAATGTTATTTAAAATGTTATTTAAAAACACTGAAATTCTGGACCAGGCCAACAACCATCATGTCAGAATGCACATAGAAGCTATTGAAATCCACAAACACCTGGGCAACTTCAACAGGAAAGAAGAAACCCTAAAAGTAAACAAAATCTGGCTCCCAGTTTTGAAAAACAATAGAATCAAAACTCAGCACTTACAAAGGAATTCCACCCAGTGACAAGGGGGTTTCCAGCAGGTAATGGCCCATCAACCAACCATTAGCCAAACAGACACTAATCATCCTTGCATATCTATACCCAGAAACTAACAATTCAATTACACAAATTTACATATTCTCCCCAACAGGGGTTCACAGAATATAAACTCCACATACACTCCTACCCGACCATTCTCTGAAGAAGCCAGCCACAGATGCAGGAGAAATGCCAGAAAGAAACTATTCCAGAACACAGCCTCACAGCCTGGAAAAAAACCAAGGGAAATCTATGGATTCCGGCCGTGAAAGCCTTTGGACTTCACATAAAACAAGAAGAACTGGAAACTTTAAGTACTTCCAGATAATTTCCCCCTTCTGGATGAGCCCTCAGCATGCATAGAATTGAACTCAGATGTGGTGTTGGAGAAGAGTGCTGAGAATTCTGTGGATAGCCAAAAGGACAAATGGGTCTTAGGACTTTTTTGGACACTGAAAAATAACACAAGCAGCCTCGTCGTGTTGCAAGGCTGCTGTGCTGCAAAGCGTCAGTTTTGGATGACACTCGCCCCTTCCGGTACTGTTGCGGTACCGCGGGGAGAGTTGAGTGTCATATTTCGTTGATTTTTAATCACAATCAACTTTTGTGAGTAAAAATCAATGAAATATGACGCTCAACTCTCCCCGCGGTACCGCAACAGTACCGGAAGTGGCGAGCATCATCCAAAACTGATGCTTTTCAGCGCAGCAGCCTTGCAACGTGACGACGCTGCTTGCATTATTTTTCAGTGTCTGAAAAAGTCCTTAGAACAGATCAAGCCTGAAATCTCATAGAATCATAGAGTTGGAAGAGACCACAAGGGCCATCTAGTCCAACCCCCTGCCATGCAGGAATAAACGATCAAAGCATTCCCAACAGATGGCCATCTTCATTAGAAGCCAAGATGACCAAATGGAAATTGTCGTACTTTGGATACATCATGAGAAAGAACGGTTCACTACACTAGAAAAGTCAATAATACTAGGAACGGTGAAGGGGAAAAGAAAGAGGAAGACCACACAGTAGTTGGATAGACTCCATCAAGGAAGACACAGGCTTGAACCTGCAGGGCCTAGGTGCGGGCAGGGGGGTCTTGGAGATGTCTCACCCATGGGGTCACAATGAGTTGAAGCTGACTCAAGGGCATTTAACAACAACAACAACAACACAATAAAATGAGGGGATGGCAGATTGCCTATATTCCTCTATATATGTGATATGTACTTCAGTGGAAGGATGGGTGGAAAAATAACATTCACATTCAATATTTGCTGTAGCACTAGGACATAATGCAATAGTTGACATGAAGATTTTTAGTTCCTTGTTAAATGAAGAATCCATAAAATGCTGTTCTGACAGCAAACAGTCAATTAGAGTTTGGAAGGCTTTTCTCAGCAGTGAACATCTGGTCCACTGCTTTCACCCAAGGACATTTTCATTCACCAATGTCTTGTTTCTGTTTTTCCTTGTTTGTATTTTGAGTGCTCAAAAAGCCTACTTCTTATTTATGCACTGCTGGAGTTGTCTGCGTGAGCAAACTTACAAAGCCTAGGTAAGCATTTAAAAAAAAAAATCACATTTGAACTGAGTTGATCCAAAAGGGTAGCTCTCCTAAGATGAGAGCAAATTGATTTGTCTTCTCACTAAAGAGCTAAATGTTGGGGCAAAAATAACATATGAAATGTCAGGAGGACACTGACAGAGCTCTTTCCCTTTGAAGAGAAACATAATTGTCTGCAACAGCATAGAGTGCTGTGTCTGCATTTGATGGATTAAATCTATTTTCTGTCTATTTCCAGCACAGACTCTCAGGGCCAAATGTGATAAGCCTCCATTTGCACAATTGTCAATTCGCATGAACAGCCTTTGAAAACAAAATTACAGGTGTAGGCCCCCTGATCCAGAATGATGCCCTGGGACTACAGAATTATAGTGTTTCTATTCCAGTTTAACTGCCATGGTTCCATCCAGTGGAATCCTGGGTTTTGCAGTTTAGTGAGGTACTAGAGCTCCCTAGATGAGAATTGTAAATGTTCTCCCCCCCATACCAAGATTCTCTTGGATGGAACCATGGCATTTAATGCAGAATAATAGCACTATGATTCTGTAGTGTGAATAAACCCCTGACATTTGTGGAACCTTAATTAAAATCACTCCACATTTGGTTGCAGGGCCCCTCTTGTGGAGCAGCTCACGCTTAGCATACTTTAATGCCTTATTGTTGTGGTAGTTTTTCTTAATTTATATAGCTCCATGGATGTACATTGTGCTATACAAGTAAAACTACAACAAACACAAACATCAGCCTTGCCAAAGATGTACAATCTTTCTTCCTTGCTTTTATTCTGAAAAATATTCTGGAATATTTCCCAATTGATAGAGATTCCAACAAGCCTACTTTCTGCTGAGAGCATAACAAGGATACCAAGCTTTTCTTGCCATGTGGTAGATCTTGGGCAGACATTTAACTGTTTCAGTTTGGTAATGATACACTCATCTGATGCAACCAATATGGGGACACAACTGAGGACTTTATCAGATGAGCCCCTTAAAAGCATTCTTTTGCAGGCATAAAAAACCCCATTTTTATGCCAGCAAAATAACACCCCCCCCCACTTACCTCTAATCCCAGCAAAGGCTTCCCCGGTAATTAAAGAGGAAGTGAACAAAACTCTGTTCCCGCGCATTCTTGTGAGAATACATAGCACAGGAAATTAAAAAATAAAACAAAATATAACACTAAAAAAGTTACACCAAGCACCTAAACGCACTAAAAAACCTCCAAGTAACCCAGGGAGGGTCATAAAAAGTGTGTCACTTACCTGGTTGTCGTGATCTCGCCTGCAAGTGTTCACGCCAGACCAGCCATTGATGCTGCATTGACGTGAGTACAATGGCATGAGGTTTCACATGCCGGCAATGCTGGCACAAAAGCAGCACAGGGATCTATTGACTGCTTCAGCCATCAATAAAAAACTACGGGTTTTAGTGGGGACATAACCATGAAAAAGGTGGCATCATCTGATATGTGCACCCTTTCGCAGTTATGTGGTATCGTTATGATGCTGTATTTTATGCATCCGATAAAGTCCTGATTGTTCCTACAGTTCCTAATATGTATTTGTGGAAATAGATTATTTAGGTTTTCTCATGCTTTGTCAGAAAGTTCTGACAAAGAGAGTCACCATGTTTATTTTAATTTTAACAAAATAAGTAAGCTCTTTACTCAATACTGCATATTCCAGATCTGCTGGATATGTTTCACTAAATAAGTGAGCACAGATTGCAGTGGATTCTTGATCACCTACAGCAGCAAGTGTCTGAATGGCAAAGGTATAGTGAGGGAAGTGTATCTTTTCTCTAATGCAAGCCTAGGGCAGCAGCTTCTTGTGCTTAGCAACCTTGATCCTCAGCAGCTGTAACACTCCAGTTTATCTGCAGGGAACAGGCTCTGGCTTGCTGTGGATGTTAAGACCTAGGGGTTGTCTAAATGGTGAAAATACTCCTCACAGAATGTGAGGAGATACCTGTCTTAACAGGATCTTGCATCGTATTGCTGTATTTGGAAGGAGGGGGGCCAAAAAGGTCAAAAAGTCAGAGGGGAAAAAAAAGCCTTCATGGCTTTTCCTGGAGTTTTTTTAAAAAGCGAGGGGAATGCACATTCCTGTTTGTTGGGACAAGTGGTTCACTTTGAATTGCTTTCCCATAGGAGAGGAAGCACGAAGCTGATTGGCTGGATGAGCGGGGGGGGGGGCTTGCTAACAGCGCAAGAGCCTGCCATCACTATGTTGATTTTTCACCTTAGCGAGCAAACGCTAAGGCAAGAAAATGGGGTGTTGTTTCTTTACCTTTTTGTTGCAAGTGCAAAATATCGCTCCAGTGTACACTGCAAATAGTTTTTTAAAAAGTTTGGTGGCAGCAGAAATGCGAGTAATTCACTCATGGTCACCACAGGCATGCAAAGCTGTTGGGGGCAAAAAAACCCATTAGGACAAGTCACAGCTGCTGTGAAATGCCATTACTGTGGGACACTCCATTTTTGGGGGGCTCGCATAGAAAAGTCCCCCAGATCTCCTCCTTTTCACCCAGGATCTTGCATCTCTCAACTAACAGTGGTAAGACAACAAAGGACTGCACTGTTCACACCCTCCTTGCATCACTGAAATTCCAAGAGTATGACACTTTTTTTGATACAGCAATCCAGAGTCCCAAAGGTCAAGAGTGAGACAGACACAATCTTGTTTTCCCACTTAGGTGACAAGAATTGGTATCTTGAGAATCCCCAGCCTTGTAGGAGGTTAGGACAGTCTGTTCCCTGTCTTCATGGTCCAGGAGAACTACTCATGCTTATGATATTAGCTCCTGGAAAACTATGGTCTTGTCTATATGGGGGCGGGGAATACAAACATGTCTGGAAAAGGAGGCATTCGCAATGATGTGACCTGTCTTCACAGTCAAAAGAGCCCCCCTAAACTCCACATGACCCCCTAGCCACAATGGTGACCACAAGTGATTTACTCATAATTTTAAATCTGCCGTCCCCAATATTTTTTTAAAAAAACTAGTCTCTCATGGTACACACAAGCAATATCTTGCATTTACAAAAAAAGACAGAAAGAAAGGAGTATAAGAACGCTGTTTTATTGATTTACTGGACCCTTGCTTAGCCGAAAATTCAACACGGCGGCTGCAGGTGCTTTCCCTGTTTGCTAGCCCCTCCCCCATTCTCATCCAGCCAATCAGATTACTCTGCCTGTTCATATCTGTGCGAATGTGAGTGTTCAAACAATTGCACATTCTCATGTTGTACAGAGATTTTTAAAAAATCCGGACGTAGCCCTGGATGTGACACACACGGACTTTGTGGTGGATTTGGCTGCCTGCCTTCCAAATGACACATATTCATGTGCATGTCCATATGAATGGATCGCGATACATTTGCATGCCATTTGGATTATTTTGACCGTATAGACAATACTTAACTGTAACCCCATCAGGCACAATACTAAACATGTTTATGCCCTGGGAAAACTGCCCCTCTTCCAAAAGATCTGTCCTGTGCCCTCTGCCTTTTCCACCAAAGACCCCCCCCCCAAAAAAAAGCTGTATACCTTTTAAGAAATTGAGGTTTGCCAAGCGCCCATACAATGGGTTCCTTTCGGGCTCATGCTCAAACTTTCCTCCCATCTCTTGCCATCTGCCTTTTCCATGTCGCCTTCTTTAGCTAAACATTATGACTCTCTCTCTCTCTCTCTCTCTCTCTCTTTCTGGCTTTTCTTTGCAAACGAAGATTCAGGAAGGACTCATCCCGCACTTTCTGCAAGCATGCTGAAGACTGAAAAGGCCAATCCGAGATAAACATGTCCGGTTCCAGAAAGCACAGCAGAAGGTTTCCTTGGGTGATGATTCCGGGTTGTGATTTTTTCTGCGTTGTCGTTTCTCTTCAAGACTTGTTCAATGTGAGCTCTCAAATAAGGCTGCAGCATTGTGGATAGTGTGTCTCCAAGCCTCCCAGTGTGAGGCCAGGGCAGACCATTGTTGGTGATCAGTTTGGCCGAGCCTGAGATGTTGTTTCAGGGAGTCCTTGTATCGCTTTTTTGGAGCCCCCCTCTTCCACTGACCCATGGCGAGTTCACCGTAGAGTACTATTTTGGGGAAGCGATGGTCCTCCATCCTAGAAATGTGCCCTGCCCAGCGCAGCTGTGTTCTCAATAGCATGGCCTCAATGCTGGTGATCCCTGCTTGCTCAAGGACAGCAACATTCATCACATAGTCAGTCCAGTGTATATTTAGGATTGTGCATATATAGCGGTGATGAAAGCGTTTGGGGAGTCGTAAGTGTTGGCAATAGGTGATCCATGTTTCAGACCCATAAAGGAGAATAGACAGTACAATGGCTCTATACACACTGATTTTTGTGCTTCACCTCAGGTGTTTGTTACTCCAAACTCTTTTGTAAAGTCTTCCAAATGCGCTATATGCCTTTGCTAATCTGTGATCAATCTCTTTGTCAATCTTGGCATCTGAGGAGATGATGCTTCCCAGATAGCATCACACTCCAAAAAGGTAGACACAAAAAAAAGCACCCAACAACAACCCAAACCAACAACTAAGGTAGATTGGATACGACACCATCTAAGAGAAATATGTTGCTCTCTATGGCTGAGATGTATGGTACACTGTATTGTAACAATTCCGCAGGCGGAACTATACTATGTCTCTCCTCTCAATTCCCTTAACTCACCATAGAGAGGCCATTGCAGCCCCTCTATGACTATTCAGTGGCTGGTGAAGAGCAGACAGGGGGGACTGGAGAAGCATCTTGCTATATCCCCATAGCCAGACACAAAGCAATGACATTATTGCTGAGATCCACCAGGGTCCTATGGAAGTCTCAGCATGATGTAATTCTGCATCTGGCTGCAGGGACATAGCCAGATACTCTTCTGATCCCCCCTACTTTCCATCAGCCCCTGAACAGCTATGGGGGGGTCAAAGGGGTCCAGAGGGTGCAGCAGCTGAATATTGAGCCAGGGGTGCATGTGCTTTGATCACTGCAGGTGGAGGAAGAGAATAGCAACCCCAACAACAACAAAAGACACATGTAGGCAAATGTTGGTCTTTCTACATCACTAACAGGATGCTGGCCTATGTGAAATAATACCTCTCTCTCTTTCTCTCTGTTTTTTCTTGCTTGAAGCACAAACACACATAGAAAAATCAGTAAATACTTGTTTTGTAAAGAGAAAACACTCCTGTAGAAGAGCAGAGATTCAACCCACCCTTTCAGCAAACTTCATTGTACTATTAGGAGGTTCTGGAGGAGAAAGCAGGAAAACAAACAAAACAGAACCAAAAATGCAGTGATGAAATGCCAGATAATATAGCGGACCATGAAGCAAAAGAGAAATTGAAAATGTGGGCTCATTGAAATACTATACAGACTGCATAGTAAATGCTAGAATGCACCTAATATACCCCAGTAGCTTAAAATGATCCCCTCTCTCAAATTAATATTAAAAATAAGAAAGATGTTGTGCAGATTTTGTATGAAGCTGTTAACTCCGGGTTCAAGGAAAAGGCACCTAGGAGTAGAATTATGGTAGCCCCTAGTGTAATGCTCTTGTAATAGTATAGCCAAAATAATAATAATAATTAGATCTTATATGGGCAAAATGTTACATCATTGTCTCTACCAGATTTTAAGAAGCTTCTGGGAACAAATGCCCCCCCCCCAGTTAGCTTAGGTGTTTGTATTTTCATGTTCACTATTATTTCTATGTGGTAAACCAGAACCCCCATAGTAAGTTACACATACATTTGTAAAAAATTAAAATAAAAATTAACTGCTGGTGCATGATACATGTTCTCTTTATAATATACTGTATGGAAGTGGGGTGGTTGGGTGAAGTGGTTTAATTTCCAATAAAGATCATTTATCTGTACCATTTGGCTTAGAGTCTCTTCCTTAATACCGGTATACATAGGTCTAAAAGGTCCTGTCATTTCTCACCTCTCACATTGCCAGGTCAAGTGTATTAATTCCGCATCTTAATATTAGCATGTTAGAGGGTCCTCCTGGACCCCACCCCCAGCATTTTGGGTAACATGGTGCTGGTGAAGGAAGGCAGTCAAATCTGCCAGCTCTGAGCAGCCTCTCTTGTGCTTTATTTCCTTCATTGCTACTGTGTCTGTGGCCTTTTCCCTCCTTCTGCCTGCCTGTTACACCATTGTAATGCACGAAGAGCTTATTTTTGCTTTAAAAAAGTTTTACAAATATTTCAAAAGCTTCCAGGACCTATAGCAACTCCACTTGCTTGTGGGGGGTGTTTCTTTGGGACCAATGCAGCAAAATGGGCTGTGTATAATTGTACGTGAAGAGAGTAAAGGAGGCATTATATTGTGAGGTGGGAAAAACAAAATATTTTGGAATGGAGCATGTGTCTTCTAAGGACATTTTCAGACAGCGTTTTAGCGTTCCTGCCATGGGAGGAGCTCCCGGGAGAGGGATGGCACTCTTGAGCGGCAGGGGGTTGTTTTTGGATGCCACTGTCCCTCTCCCGAAACCATCAGTGTCACTTCCATGACGCTTCGGAAGCCTCAGAGCCATATTTTAATCACGGTTGCCCAGGATTAAAATATGGCTCTGCGGCTTCTGAAGCTTCACAGAAGTGACACTGATGGTTTCGGGAGAGGGACGGCGGCGTCTGAAAATGACCTCCTGCCGCGCAAGAGTGCCGTCCCTCTCCCGGGAGCTCCTGCCGCGGTAGGCACGCTACAACGCTGTCTGAAAATGTCCTTAGTTTCACTTCAGTGTCATACTCTGAAGAGTTTCATCTTTCCCTTCAGTTATTATTTGAACATGGCATTTACAGTCCTTCACCTTCCAGAAAACTCAAACAATACTACATTTTGTGAAGTCAAAGGCTTTCACAGCCGACAACCATAAGTTTTCTGTGTTTTTTTTCTAAGCTGTGAGGCTGTGTTCTGGAAGAGTTTCTTTCTGATGTTTTGCCTGCACCTGTGGCTGGCATCTTCAGAGAATGAGTGGGCGGGAGTGTGTTTAGGGTTTATATTATAGTGATAAAGTAAACAAAATCTGGCTACCAGTCCTGAAAAAAACTAAAATCAAAACTCAGCACTTGTAAATGAATTCCACCCAGGGACGGGGATTTTCAGCAGATAAAATGGACCATTAGCCAAACAGACACTAATCCTCCTTGCATATCTCCACCCAGAAACTAGCCTTCAATACACAAATTTACATATCCTCTCCAACAGGGGCTCACAGTATATAACCCCCACACACACACACACAGCTACCCAACCATTTTCTGAAGATGCCGCCAAAGATGCAGGCGAAATGTCAGAAATAAACTCTTCCAGAACACGGCCTCACAGCACAGAAAAAACCCCAAAGAAAACCAATACTATATTTTGCTAGATATTAAATGTTAGTTAACACCTATAATATTTCTTCTTTTCATATTGGTTCTTATACTTTCCTCAGCTTGGTTCCCTTTTTATATGTTGCAGTACAGTTCCCATAACCCTTCACACTATGGGAGTTGTAGACCAAGTCCCCTGAAGGCCACTAAGCTGGTAAACTTTTTCACCTCAAAGTTAATAGTGGAAGGGATAGAGAATCAGATAGTGTAAGATAGTGACAGTAGGGTGGATGATAAGTATGTAACCAGGTCAGGTGACTGGATTTTACTGTCCAGTTTGGAATTTACTTGTCCAGCATACTCCACAAGGCGACACCAGTTAAACAGGTCAAGACCTCTATGTTTGCCACATCCCATCCCCGATTCTGTGGTCCCACTTTCCTAAATGTGTCTACTAGAACGAGACTGATCAATGGAGGAATCCATGGTTACTCTGGATTTGTATTTATTTTTCAGCTTTTTTTTAAAAAAAAAAAACCTATCTGTATTAGCATAATTATGATGCTGTGAGAAGAAAAAAGATTAGTATTAAAATCCCATATTTTGGCATTTAAAATGGGATGTTGTGGGAGTGCCATTTGTCCAATTCAAAATGAGATCTGAGCCAGCCCTCACTGAAAGCTCTGATTCATTAGTCTTTTGTTTGTATTCCACCATTTATTTATTTTTTAAATTGTGTGTGTAGTTCTTGCTAATGCGTAATTATGCATGTGTACAAGTGAAGGAAATTTTTCTTTAGAAGAACATAGAATCATGCAAGTCCTGACTGCAGTTTGAAGTGGTACAGTCTTGACACAAGGTTTCCTGAGGTTAATAATGAGCCAAGCAACTCTAGCAAGCCTCTTGTACATATATTGAGGATGTAATCCTACAAGTCATCTCATCCCAGTATTATGAAGTCATTCTTAAACAATGTGTGAATTGGCCATAAGGTTTGGATAGTTCTTCTGTTTGCTGCTGTGTTTTTCATGCTGACAGCTCCTCCCCCACCCCATTCCTCCTGTATTTAACAGTTCTCCCCTACCATATCCCAGCTTTCAAGAAAATCTTGTATACGAGGAGCTGTGGTGTTGCAGGAGGAAGTGGCAAATGAAATTGGCAACAGGGCTGCATATTAACAAGACTAGATGAAACAAACATGCTCTCTGGCAAGCCGACAGCCAATCAAGCTGATTACTGTATCCCACTAATTGGCCACACAGCGTATTAAAGGGACTTAGAGAAACAGTGATGGAGGCAACTTCAAATGAAATATCTAGCCAGCAGGATGAATAAAACACCCTCCATTTGATTCACACTGGGGTGTCTGTAAGGAAAAAGAGGAGGCAACATGAATAGCAGCTGTTCTCAAAGCTGTAGGGCAGGGTCCACGAGGCAAATGTGGGACATCTAAGGGATGGAGGTTTATAGAATTGAAGGGTTTTTTAGGATTGTAAGGACGGTGGAAGATTCTTCCTCTGGCCCTCCAAAATGGGTAGACTGAATGAGTCTGGCAGAAGTCTGGCTTGGTGAATGTCACGGCTGGTCAAAGATGTTTTTCTTTGACAATAGGACAGTAAACGCTTTCCGTGCACAGGCATGGGGGTGCACTGTGATTAAGGGTCCCCCCTCCCCAGCAAAGATGATGTGAAAATGCTCTCTTCCATACTTAAGAACAACCATCAAATCTAGAAAATGTAGGACAGCCAAATGGCATGCACAGCTCTGTCATCCAGGGTGCCAGTTACACGACAGAAATTGTTGCATTGTCTACCGTGACATAGTGATCACGAATCCACCCCTCGCTGTTTATACGATTTATGTCTCTGATCTGGATATCCCGGGTGGTCCCGTGACTGATATTTACACGTCCATAGTTCCGGTTTTGTTTAGGTTTTAATTTTAATTTTTATTTTTTGGCTGTCAATCAAAGATGTGATTACTCGTGTTTTCACAACCTCGGTGACGCACTTCCCTTAGAGTTCCGTGCCACGAGCGATGCTATTGGCTGGCTGGGGGGGAGAGAGGGGGGCAGAGGTTTGTTATTCCCCCTTTGCTTCTTGAACATTTTAACCCTTTCAGCAGAGGCTGAAAGCATTTTGAAAGATCCAGACAGATCTTTCAGCTCAGACGCAGGGCTTTCCTTTTGAAATCAAGCTGAGTGCTTTGAAAGCAAGCTGAGTGCTTCCCTTTTGAAATCAAGAACCCCTGCAGCTGGCTGCAGAGATGGCTATAGGTAGGCGTTTTGAAAGACACAAACACACAGAGGGGGAATTAAAAGGTGCTAATTCGCTCAGAGGCTTGAATATTTTAATGTGCCAGGGAGGTGACCAAGCTACTACGATCTCTCTGTAACATGCAGTTGAGGAAAAGGTTAAGCTGAAGGGTTTGCAGTGTAGAAATCCATTTAAAAAGGAGATTGAGTACACGCGCATGCGCACACACACATCAACCTTCGTGCAGCTGGAAGGGATGACTTTTATATTGTAAGCCGCCCCGATTGCGTTGCAGAGGGGCGGGATATAAATAACATCTTATTATTATTATTATTATTATTATTATTATTTTCGGCTGGTGAGGCTGGATCTGTTGAACGGGTGACTGACCCCTCCTTTTCTGGTCCCTGAGCTCTAAGCCCACCCCCAGTCACCATTTCCAGTCATCCCAGTACCGAGACTTTTTGTCCCACGCTGTTTACATTTCCGATTTTCCGAATCCTCCTGTGACTTTTTTAAAAACTGGCACAAACCAGGGGACTGGAAGTCCCGCAGGTTGAGGGATAAAAGGTGGCCCCCCTTCCGAAAATCACGTACCCGACCCGATGTACGTGTAAACTGCCAGGGATCGACACAAATTCTTCCCAGGACATTTTCATCGTGTAAATGGCCCCCAGCACTTTCATCCTTCTGACATAGGAAGGATGGCCAGGGAGGTGCTATGTCTGTCCCCCGCCCCTATCAGTTGAGGTGATTCTTTTACTTTTGTTAAATGTATTGGATTTATCTGTATATTACTTAAATTACCTGAACCACAACTTGGAAAAATTATAACTTGCAGACCTTCTCCCAGCCAGCATGAGGGAGCTGTGTTCCAATAAAACCTAACTCTCTTCAAGCTCTGATCTGAACAATATTTAATGATGGGTCAGGTGGCTTGTTGCAGACAGCTGTGTCCCTGGTGTCCCATCATTCTGGTGTAATTGGGGAAACTCAGTAAGAGCTGGTGCTTTTGTTTTATTGTGATTTGATGTGTGCACTTTTAGGTCTAAATACCCTAAAGGCACCAGATCCCATCTGATCTTGGGAGTTAAGCATGGGAGACTGCCAATGAATACCAGGTACTGTCGGCTATATTAGCAAAACCAGCTCTGAGTATTCCTTGCCTAAGAAAACCCTGTGAAGCTCATGGGGCTGCCATAAGTCAACAGGTGGCTTGAAGGTACATAAACACATACTTTTAGGTTGGGGTACGGTTGATTCTCTAATGCCAGCATTAGCTAATCACCTCTGGGTGATAGATCTTGGCATGTTGCCTACAAGATGAATGCATAAGAACCTCTGCATGGTAGCACATGAAACAGATTATTAGTGTTGGATTCAGAATACAGATGGAGTCAGTTGGAAATGTGAAAGTAGCAGGCAAAAGTCTGCAGAACATTCACGGTCACCGCCTAGGGAGCATGGCATTGCAAATCAGTGCTGGCAAATGATATATCTGAACAAGTTAACAAAGATATTGGACATGGCCATGAAGTACTGTCTCTCTCTCAGAAACCAGCCCATTCCTTACATTCATTACTGGAGTTCCACATGACTGTCATTGAGGTAGATTACTAAGATCTTTTTCTTCTGCCCTGTCTTCAGTAAGTCTCCTCATCCTCCAATGAAGCAAATCAAGGAACTTGTCTTGAGTGGTTGTTGTTGAGAGAATGGTAACAGTGGTTCCTTGGCTGTTCTGCCTCACCCCCTTAGACATTTTTCCCTGTTGGAGCCATGGATGCCATACAGCCTCTTCAACAGCAGTTTCTTAATTGTTTCTTGGGAGCATTACCCTCCCACTCCCAGCTCTTTGCTCGAGAACAGAGCTGTGTGTGTTATATACCTTGCTCAGATTGTCTAAACTGCCCTGATGCCTTCTGGTGTAGTGGAAGATGCTATTTCATAGCCAGTATTGAAGCAAGATTCAATTGGCAGTGCAGTCAGCTTCTGTATGTAGGACTAGGGTATGGTTACTATGTTGTCTGCTTCAGGTAAGACAATATCTTAGACCAACTATGCTATTTGTGTTATTTTGGATTTCTGCAATATTTCATGGAGTTTGGATCATGTTCTGATCTTATTCAACATTCACTGGTAATAGTTTTAGAATATGACTGTTGTCTTTGGACTAAAAGATGGAGTATTAAGATACTTAATGAAATACATAAGCAAATCACAAAAGTTTATAAAAGCAGCCTGCATAAACTACAGCTATATAAGTGCATCAGTGTGCTCAGAGCATTTTCCCAGGCTTTATGTCAATGGTAGCTGGTAGCTTCCATGTCAGTGAGATAATTAATCCTCTCCAAGTTTTAATCTGAACTTTAAAGGATCTGTCCAAAGTACAATACCTGTTTGGGAGATGGGGTTCACCATCACTGATATGGAAACCACTAACTGTCCCTGCATTCTGTCACTGAAACAATCTTTTTATGATGTGTGAAAGGTTGGCCATTTCCCTCTATTGCCAATAGCATGGGGCAGATTTGAGGATGAGGCAGAGATGCTCACTTAATGGAGGTCATCTATTTAGTTCATAACTGAGCAGACACTTGATCTCCTAGTTTTCAGCTCACATTTCTTCCCACCATTCCGCACTAACCTCTACTTAATCACTATGTCTTTTATCCCTACTTAGAGATGGTTTGTAAGATTGATGCCACACACTGAAATGAATCAAGGGAACTCCATAATGTTGTGCCCCCAAAGATTATTCTTTCAGAACTGACTTATTCTGTAGCATGTGGTAAACAGCATGTGGTAATCAGTGAGTTGGGATTGGCAACCATGTCTGTCCAGCTAAATGAAATTGGGAATGGTTTAGATAAATCCGAAGAATGTGGGGAGATCTAATTGGTTGTACACATCCATCTAGCCTAAAGGAAAAGAAGGTACTGAGGCTAGGGAGCCAGTAACAGACAGAGGAGTCACTGACCATATGCTTAAGGATACTGGATGAATAAAAGACAGATGGTATTATTTAGACCTTAAAATGTGTTTGTGTGTGTTTTTGTTTAACTCATGATGTCATTCTAAGACAGTGAAAAATATATTAGTAGATACTGTGCAACATTTGTTCAAGTAGAATTATGTAGCTCATCACCCACATTTTCAGGCTTATTCCAATGCTGACTGTGGTTTGAAAACAAGGTTTGTAGACTCCAACAACTACCACCTTTGCTTAACAGTGAGTAGCATTTGATTAAAGGTACTTAAACTGTTGCTCTGTCTGATCTCTACAACTGCAATAATCAAATCCTACTGGATGTCTGCCTTGGTGTTTCATCTCTGCACCCTTTGAAATGTAAATCACTTGTATTAACTCCTGCTGTCTCATGTCTCTTTGGATAATTTGGATTATGTGTAAATTGTCAGACTTACAACATACTTCACCCTGCATAATCATTTAAGATGATCAAAACCAGATTTTTTTCCCTCCCATCTTTGTGACTAGTCACCTTAATCCTGTCTTTGGGCACTACATGAGAGTTCCTTGGAATATACAAGCAGCTCATGATTTTTCATATGCTCTGATTAGTAGTAAGCCATGTTTATTTGTCTAGGGAACAAAAGAAGACATTGTAAACAATGTGGTACTAAAAAGCTATTACCACTCTCTTCTGGAAATAAGAAACAAATTTGTATTTATTGTATTCCATGGTCCTCCTGGTATTATATGCTTTCCAAAAATATCTATTGCTTTTGGATATAATGGTCTATTTGAGATTTCTTAATATCTCAAAAAGTGGCAATAAACCAGAACTTCACACAAGTCCCTCATATTAACTCAAGAGAACAGGACTGATTTGGAAACAGCCTACAGTTGCCCCACCAAAAAAGGGAGGGGGAGAATTTTAAAGAAAGGCAACTGTGCTGCTCCATAAGGGAAACAAAAACAAAGTCATAGTTGGGCAGTATCATTTTTGGGGCCAATCAGAAAGATAGAAAGGTTTTCAGGATTTTGAGTTCTCCAGAACTCCTGCCTGATTAGGTGATACAAAAAAGAAGAAAATGGTGGAAGAAACAGAAAAGTACTACGTACCTCAGATAAATACCATAAAAGCAGGCTATATGGTTCTGAAAGAACTGTGAGGATATTTAGGGAGACCCATGCATATGAAAGCAAAAAACAAAGTGATGCCAGAAATAATTCTCATAATATGTTCTCTGTATGTGAAATCAAAGGCTTTCATGGCCAAAACACCAAGGAAAATCTATGTTCTCTGTATTATATAAAGCTGTGTTCCATCTTTTAGGAGAGGAGCCAGTGTGGCATAGTGGCCTCAGTGTTGGACTATGACTCTGGAGACCAGGGTTCGAATCCCTGATTGGCCATGAAAACCCGCTGGGTGACCTTGGGCAAGTCACACACTCTCAGCCTCAGAAAAACCCCTGATAGGTTTGCCTTAAGGTCACCATAAGTCAGTGTTACCTGAATTGTGTGGGTCTGTGAAGAACCCACTTGGGTCCTGATATTAATATGAGGAATTTTAATTAGCTCAATATGTCAGTGAGAGATCAGGTAACTATGGGACCTTTTGACCTGTGTATACCAGTACTAACTGATGAGACTCATAGCCAGGAAATAAAATAAGATGGTTTTTATTGAAAAATAATCTTGGAAGCATTCACACCAACACTCAGGCTTCAAGAAATCACACAAGGCTAACGGAAGATAGAAAGAGGTATTGGGATAGAGGAATAGAGTTTGGGATGATGAGCTATACTGTAGCTGTCTGACAAGCAGAGATTCATGTAGAAGAAGATACTCAGACAGAGCTCTGAGAGTTACACAGCAGACTGATAAAGTGACAAGAGATATGAAGGCTGTGCACACTTGGGCTGTGTTTTGGGGTAATACTTATACTTGATATTTACCCATAAGGGGGTTTATGAGTGGAAGACAATGTTAGATGGAGTTTCCCATAGTTAAACAATGGAAGCTCAGACTATGCTAATGTACAAGACATTAAGACTGATGGGTGTCTGGCAACCTTCTATGGTTGAGGCAAGAGGTGTGAAGGAAAACCAGTTTGCAGAGTCATGAGTATTCCAGCCACTTAATTGATCAGTGAATGACTCACTTCCAGGGACGTCCAGGAGAATTAGTACATTCCATCCCAACTACCTGACCAAGGGGGAAACATCATAATTGCCACCCGGGCATGTCCTTTTTAGGAAAATTTGTAATGACCTCTTTGTCAGGTTTTGAGCAAACCTTTGCTCAGTCCCTAGTGCTGGGGAAGTCCTGGACTACTGCTAACCTTCACGAAGTGCCAATAAATGAGTCAATTATGAAATATAGCTAATTGATGAGTTATTGGAAGGCTGAGGGTGTCAGAGCACGTAACATCAGAAATGACTTGAAGGCACACAACAGCACCAACAAGAAGAAAAAACCTATACTATACCTACAATTCTGCAATTAGACAATCAGCAAAGTCCAGACAACTATCAAGTTGAATGATCTTTCTGATTGCTTTTCTACCTGTGCAGTTGAGTATATATAATGAAACACTGGAATCAGGGAAACTGCTGGGTTCTAGGTTTGAAGTAAACTTTGACTGCTGACATACTGCAGAAATAATGCAGTTTGATACTGCTTTAACTAGCATGGCTCCATCCTATGGAATCCTGGGGCTCAGTTACATGACAGTTTTTATCCCAGGGAGAAGCGAAATATCATCATCCCAAGTTTGTCTCTTATTGTTTACACGATTTGTCCCTGGATGAACAATATCCCGGGATTGTTGTTTACACGACAACCATTTTCATGACAAAAGCAAGATCCCAAGACATAGTATCCCATTTTTTTGTTTACACGGGAAAAGGTTCTGGGATATATATTTTTTTAGCTGTCAGTCAAGGATGTGATTACTCGTTTTTTCACAAACGTGGTGACATATTTCCTGTGGAGTTTTCTGCCATGAGCGATGCTATTGGCTGCCACAAATGTTTGCCCAAGCTTCTGCATTGGTCAGAGAAGGAAGGTGAAGGCAACCCCCACTGCACAATTCCTGTAAAAAAAAAAATCCCCTGATGGGCTTGCCACAGAGGTTAATGCCGAATAAATGTAAACATCCATTTAAAAGGGTGACTGACAGCACACACACACACACACACACACACATACACGCCTTTAAAAAACACAAGCCTCTGTGCAGGAGAGGGGAGGGGAAAGGAAAAGGGGCAGGCTATCTTGGAGCTGAGAGGTTGCCAATATAAAACTCCATTTAAAAAACACAAGCCTCTGTGCAGGGGAGGGGAGGGTGACTGACCCCTCCTTCTCTGAACTCTGTGCCCACCTCAATTTCCGGCCATCACCTACTCCCAAGATATTTTGTCCTGACCTGTTCACATATCCGATTTTCCGCAACCTCCTGAGACATTTTTTTAAAAAAACGGGACAAACTGAGGGACGGAAAATCACGCTCCTTGGAGGATATATAGTGGTTCCCCTTCTGAAAAGCTCAAGATCATCACAATGAACATGTGAACAACCAGGGTTCATCATAAGTTCATCCCGGGACATTTACATTGCCATGTAAGCAGATCCCTGGGGATTTGTAGTTTGTTGGGGCACCATAGCTCTCTGACAGAGAAGGGTAAACATCTCACAAAACTACAAATCCCAGAATTCCATAGCATTGAGCCATGGCAGTTAAAGCAGTGTCAACCTGCATTATTTCTGCAGTGTGTTGGCAGCACTTGTGGTTATACTGTATTAAAAAGATGACAAAATCTTTCATATGATTGCTCTATTTGTTCAAATAGTGTAGACCCTAAAATCTTGTCTACCATACTGGTGAGCCATTTAAAACAGGTTATTCTGGACAATATATCAGGGTTTTGCACATTGGTATGGGTCTGATCAGACTTAGATGTTCTGAGAATTTGCTTGCAGCAATATAAACACACGACTGAGTATTAACAAGGCATTTGTCTTAATTTGAAGCAGCTGTGTCTTGCTCTGAAAGTTCTTACTCTTTTTTCTTTATATATAAAATAGATCAAGATATTGTGTACCTACCTTAAATAATGGGTTATAGCTGATGCTGGTATGCTATCTAATATTCTGAATGTACAGAGATGAACTTACCCAGATTTGTCCACTTTTCCTTTTGTTAACCTTTTGTTAACTTGAAAAATTTACAAATGTGATATACTAAGACTAGGGGTGGAAAGTATATTCAAAAATATTTTTAAGATGATAGAAAAACATATTTTGTGAGTGTTAGGAAACTCTGGTGAGAAGAATCCTGGACTGATGATAACCTTCACAGTTTGGCACTTATTCTGCACAAAATTTGCATGTGGCTGTTTTCGGCAGGAAACATTTTCTGTGCTGAAAATAATATGTGTAGAAAAAGCTGTTTTCTGCATAGAAAAGGCTGTACAGTTGTTTCTCCATATCCACGGATTTGGTATTCATAGATTTAAGTATTCAAGGTTTGAAAATTATAATCCAAAAAGCAAACCTTGATTTTGCCAGCTTATAAAGAGACACCATTTTGCTATGCCATTGCATATAATGGGACTTGAGTATTCAGGATTTTGTTATCCATGGGGGGTCCTAGAATCAAACCCCACTGAAAATGAAGGGACAACTGTAATTTAGGAATGTAGTCTGTGCAAAATTTGCACATCGTTGATTTGCATAGGGAGTGGCATTTTCTGCATAGGAAAGATTTTCTGTGCATAAAACAGTATTTCTGTGTAGAAATATTATTTTCTGCACAGAAAATGCTGTGTCCAATATAGAAAATGCTATTTTCTGTGCAAAACAAGCATGTGTGAATTTTGCACAGAATAAGGCCTGAACTGTAAATAGGCCTTGATAACTGTATGGTTTTAGGAAGAAAATTGCCAAAATTATTCATTGCTTCCTCTTAGGAAGAAAATTGCCAAAATTATTCATTGCTTCCTTTGAGAAGAAAATTAGTGAAGAATCTGTAGACCAGATATAGGTTTTCCATGGGTTTTTTTCAGGCTGTGAGGCTGTGTTCTGGAAGAGTTTATTTCTGATGTTTCACCTGCATCTGTGGCTGGCATCTTGAGAAAAAAGTTGGGTAGGAGTGTGTGGGGGGTTTATATACTGTGAGCCCCTGTTGGAGAGGATATGTAAATTTGTGTATTTGAATGGCTAGTTTCTGGGAGGAGATATGCAAGGAGGATTAGTGTCTGTTTAGCTAATGGTCCATTATCTGATGGAAATCCCCCTGTCCCTGGGTGGAGTTCATTTGCATGTGTTGAGTTTTGATTTTGGTGGTTTTTTTACGTCTGGTAGCCAGATTTTGTTTACTTTAAGGGTTTCTTCTTTCCTGTTGAATTTGTCCAAGTGTTTGTGGATTTCAATAGCTTATATGTGCATTCTGATATGATAGTTGTTGCCCTGGTCTAGAATTTCAGTGTTTTTAAATAACATTTTGTGTCCAAGTTGGTTTATAACATGTTCTGCTATTGCTGATTTTTCTGGCTGGCCCAGTCTGCAGTGTCTCTCATGTTCCTTGATTCGTGTTTGCACGCTGTCTTTAGTGGTCCCTATGTAAACTTGTCCACCCAAAGGGAAGGTATTTCTATCATACATCAAAGGAGTCACAGACAGAATAGGGAAACTGATGAGGAAACACAACCTCCAAATGATCTACAGACCAACCAAGAAAATCCAAGAAATGCTACGCTCAGTGAAGGACAAAAGAGACCCTCTCACAGCCGCAGAAGTTTACTGCATACCATGCAGCTGCTTTGGGATTTCCAGCAGGCAATGTAGTAGGCGAAATGTCAGAAAGAAACTCTTCCAGAACACGGCCTCACAGCCTGGAAGAAGCCCAAGGAAAATCTATGGATGCCAGCCGTGAAAGCCTTCAGCTTCACAGACACTAATCCTCATTGCATATCTCCACCCAGAAACTAGCCATTCAAATAAACAAATTTACATATCCTCTCCAACAGGGTTTACAGTATATAACACCCCCACTCCTACCCAACCATTCTCTGAAGATGCCAACCACAGATACAGGCGAAACATCAGAAATAAAGTCTTCCAGAACACGGCCTCACAGCCCAGGGGAAAAAAAAAACACACGGAAAACCTATGGATGCCAGCTGTGAAAGCGTTTGACTTCACAATATAGACCAGATACTTTATATTCAAGGAACAACATGGTAAGAAGCAACATAAACTACAATTATATGCCCTCCTTTTTGTTGTTGTTGTTAATGTTTCAGAGCCAACTATTTCAATAGCTAAAGGACTGGAACCACTGAGAGAATGTCCCTGTCTAGCAGGCTTCTGTGTAAATAGGGATAAGACAAACAAAGTGATCACATTAGTGGATCCATACAATTCTGCTTCATGGTCTGCCCACTTTTTGGCCCTTGGGGTTACATGCAGTGCATGTGCATGCACACATAAGGTTCGTCAGAGTGGGCGTAGCCTCATTAACATTCCAGTGATTCAAAATAAAGGATGCAAAGAACACTCCAAAATCTTTCTCATTCATTTAGAGAAAGGGTGTGTGTGAAACTGTAACAGGAGGAAAGCAACTTGCAAATATGTTACTCAGCTGCTCTTGGATGAATGGGTGTGAAGCAAGGCTTGGAATAATAGACGGCAGCCAATCCCAGCACAAAGAATTCTGTGATGGGAGGGAGGGGCCTCTGGAAGTGAGAGGGGAATTATTTTTGGGGAAAAGAGACAGTTAAAGGAGTCAGTTGAGAGTTGTCAGTAAAAGAGAGTCAGTTGAGAGAGTCAGGACTTTTTCGGATGCATGAAATATACCGCAAGCAGCCTCGTCGCGTTGTGAGGCTGCTGCGCTGCAGAGCGTCCGTTTCGTATGACGCTCGCCCCTGGCGGTACTGTTGCGGTACCGCGGGGAGAGTTGAGCGTCATATTTCATTCGTTTTTAATCACGATCAACTTTCGTGCTTAAAAATCAAGGAAACATGACGCTCAACTCTCCCCGCAGTACTGCAACAGTACCGGAAGGGGCGAGCGTCATACGAAATGGATGCTCTGCAGCGCAGCAGCCTCGCAATGTGACGAGGCTGCTTGCGGTATATTTCATGCATCTGAAAAAGACCTCAGTGGGGGAGTGAATGTGTACTGGTATCTGAATTGATTGAAGGAAAAAGTCTGATGTATCTTAGTTTAAATATTGTTATAGGTTTGGAATGAAGCACTGGAACTTGTTAAAGCATTTTATATTCAGCAGGTTATAATAAACAATGTTGACCTGTTTGTTAATTTTTTACCTCTGACTCTGACTGGCTTTATTCACCCTGAAGCAAGGGGTGCTCACACTTACCATTTAAGAAATCACTTTTTAAAATAGACTTGTCCATACAAAGGTCACCTAGAAGCCCAGGTTCCAAACCCAAAAAGGAAATGAAAAGGAGGACCACAGGGTAAGATATGAGTGATAGGCAGCCAAGGCAGGGCCAGTCAGTCTCGTTGGGCCAATGTTACAGGGGGTCTCAACACATTAAAAAAAAGTCCATCATCATTAAATATTTCTCCCTGCTTTTTTTAAAAAAAATGTTGCTGTTTGTGCAAAAACAAACTGTATACCCCCAACCTCACATTTTGGAAAAAGCATGTGTCCAAAACTTTTGATGGTAGTAGCAGTAGAACATTTATTGCATTAGTCATAGGATCATAGCAAGTTAAAATCAAATAACAAGATTAGCATAGAGATAATGAATTGTTTAAATTAATAAAATTAGATAGTGAATTAACATATAGACGTATTACTCATAAAACATAAAAGTATTGTTGACATGGGGAAATACATATAACACAATGCTACTGGCAGGAGGAGAAAATAACTTTAAAATTTATGGCAGGACTATTTCTCATATTTTCAGGTCTCCCTGACAATTAGGAAAAATGGATTCAGTATATTTCCTCCTGCATTGGCAGCTTTTATGGAAAACATAGCAACCCTTCAAGTGGCATGTTGATTAGTAGCTTGCAGGGGTGGGGGCAGTTTCTTCTTAGGCCAAATCCTTCGGTGAATTTTTTGGCAACAAATGTGAAAAATCATTGCTTCATGTGCAAAATCTCTTGTAATCTTGCCAAGCAGGGAAAAAAACTTTTGAATGTTTTCACTTGTGCATGTACATATGTACGTAATAATGAAACCTTACAGTCCTACTCAAGATTGCTGTGTCACTGCTGCACAACAGGGAAATCATGATTTTGCAAAGAATCCCTGGGATGGGCATGGTTAGGGTTGCCATACCACCAGTTTGCTCAGGCTTCATCTGGATTCTAGGCATGTGTGCTTGGACCATTATCTGGCCCAGATGCCAAGTTTTCATTTTTTTTAAAGTACCCCACCTGGTGACCTTGGGCAAGTCACACTCTCTCAGCCACAGCAGAAGGCAAAGGCAAGCCCCCCTGAACAAATCTTGCCAAGAAAACCCTGAGGCCTGATGGAGTCCCCATAAGTGGGAAACAACTTGAAGGCACCACCACCACCATCACAACAACAAAGTATCTAGCCCTTGAAGGAGCAAAGATATGAGACAAAATGTGAAGGCATTCTTCTGTGAAATTGTCTTCCAAGAATTAACTCCACTCATGCCTTTCCAGGCACAAGGGAAGGAAGAGTGAGACCTGCAGGTGGTGGAGGGTTCCGCGTGAGACGAGATGATGGAGTGAGTAGGAAGAAAGGGACAGTGAGCATGGTGGCGTGTAAGACGCAAAGGAAAGAGGTATAGTGAAGTACAAGGGAAGGAGTAGAAAGTAAGGCACAGCGGGAAGGGGGTGGAATGCAATAAAGAAGGGAAGGATGCACTGAGAGAAATGGGGAGTAACCACTTTGAACAATGGAGTACAAGAAGCAGAAGACCAGCACAGGGCTCCACTAGATTGGGTGCATGTGCATGGTGTGTGTGTCTTCAGGATCAAAGTAGACAGTTGAAGCACACTTCAAAGAAAAATAGCTGTGTGAATAATGTAACATTCAAGTTTGGGTCCATTCGGAAGCAGTTGAAATCAGCAGCTGCCCCTGCCTTTCTCCTCTTTTGTGATATTATTTTAAAGCATGCAGCATAATATATGATTTGTAGGCAGCAAATATTCCAGTCAGTTTATTGATCTGCTCACTGCAGATATATTACATCACCAAACATGGAATGTCAATGCACTTGGTTTAAAATGCCACTATTCCAAGCTCTGAACATTAAGAGTTATTCCTATGTCGAGGGCATCTTATTTCAAGAAATCCTCAGTAGGCATACCTTCTTTTGCATTTAGATTTTTTAAAAAATCTAGTAACATTTTTAAAGTTACCATAACTACTTGTGATAGTGACTTCCTGATAGGAGATACCCTCTCTATAGGCATGGTTGCAACGTCTAGAGCTTGGGGAAACTATCTTTTTGGACTATAAGTTCAAAAATACCCTAGCCAGCAAGGCCACTGGCCTGGGAATTCTTGACGCTGTAGTCCCTGAAAATAATGTTACCAAGCCCTGGATGTCTGAAGCACAGTAAGCAGGACCCCCATATCTACTGATTCATTATAAACTGACTCAGTTATCCACGGGACACAAAACAGCACACCTAGAATCTTCCTAGAAAATGTGTTCTCTCTAGCCATTTTCTAGGTCCCCCAAGGCAACTCTATGTTATTTTAAATTGGAAGTCCCATTATTTTCAATGGTGTTTGCTATTATCCATGGTTTTCTGTATCTACAGGGACCCCCAGAACCAATCCCTAGCAGAAATTCTACTGTAGACTGTAGAATTTCTAGGCCATGAACCTAGGGGTACAATTCAACTGCTGGCAAAAAGGTGAGCATTTAAAGCTGTTGCTAAAAGGAGAAAATACTCCAATGTTTGGAAAGGCATGATTGCAAGGTGTCATGGCCACATGCATTTTCCTTGAGAAGATTTTAATCTCAGATGATAGCAGAGCTGTTTTGATTCCTGAGCTTCTTTTGTTGAGAACAAGTTGCATCTCACTCTCACTTTTCCCATGGTTGCTAGGGAATGGCATCTTAACTCAAAGAAAGCTTCTTTGAAACCAGCTGCAGTGTGTAAAAACAAGGAATGCTAGTTTTTAAAAACATATTTATAGGTGTTCTTGTGACAATAACACTACTGGATAGTTTATTATTTGCTTTTAAAATTTTTAAAAGTCCAGAAAGTAACTTTCTATTCTGGCACACCTAGTGAGGCCTGAGGCCATGATAGCGGCATTTTTTGTACTGTCTGTAGAGAATCTGAATCAGCGCTATGAGAATTATGAGGATCAGGATGTGTTTGAGCAATTGCCAAGGGTGTGCTCTGAAAAGAGGAGGGGAAAAGGAAGAAAATAGTCTAGTTAGAAAGACATTACTTTTTCTGTAGTTCATTCATTATACTAGCAAATATAGTTTTTTTTTTCTTTTCTTTAGTTGCTTAAAATTTTAACAGCCAATATTTGGAGATACATTTAGTTATACTTCATATAGGCCCCCCATATGTGAGACTCCGGTATCCATGGATTCAGTATCCACAGTTTCACTGTTCCACGTGTGAAAAAATATGTTCTCTCTAGGCATTTCTAGGTCCTCCAATGAGATTCTATGGTCAACTACCAATGTTCATCTCATTGAAGATAATAGGGTTCCCTATTATCCATGATTTCAGGTATCCACAGGAGGTCTTGGAATGTATCCCCTGTAGAGTTGACCTGTACTAACTTTAGTCGGATGGATTCAATTGGTCTGGTCAAAGCCAGTAAGATATAATGGTTTGAGCATTGGACTATGACTCTGGAGACGAGTGTTCAAATCTCCACCCAGCCATGGAACTCCATTGGGTGTCCTTGGGCAAGTCAAACTCTCTCAGCCTCAGAGGAAGGCAAAAGCAGAACCCCTACAAATAAATCTTGCCAAGAAAACCCCTGATAGGTTCACCTTACGTTTGGCATAAGTCAGAAATGACTTGAAGGCGTACAATAACAGCTCAAATTATAAACAAACCTAGATCTCACTCACTGCCATGTTAGTTGGGGGGAAGGTATAATGTAGTCCCCCCTTCCGTTTAGTCAGGGACACAGGCAGTGACTCTCTGGAGTACAGTATATGTCTAATGTTTGCTTCCAACAAATGACAATACTGGATTACTGGAGAAAATGTGTTTTCCCCTCATGCAATGGTAATTAATCAAGGGAATGTATGGATCATGGCTCTGCCAAAAGCAAAACAAGTTATCTCTTCCCACTATGCATGTTATATTCTCTTTTGAAGCTTGGCTATTTCAGCTGCATTCCATCCTTTACAAGTATTAGTTTTCCTCCTTTTGGCTGCCCCCCCCCCACATCTAAAGCCAATGTGCTCAGTCCTGTAATATGTATTATTGAATGGCTCTGATTTACATAGGTCATTGAATGAAATCTCTCTATGCTACTGATCCGTGTTGCCTGCTAGAAATTGAATGAATAGTGTCTTGACTGGAAATAAGTTCTGGCTGATGGAAGGCCATATCACTGGACATAGAGATTCTGGGATTCTGGCAAGCAGCTGGCATGGAGAGGGGAGTAAGAATTAAGTGAGGCTGTGGTTGGAGACAGCTTTGGACAGGGCAAATGAACAGGAAAAACTAAGGTAAAAAGCTGCTGGTGAGATTATATGATTGATCTATGGTACGGGTGAACAAAGTGTGGCCCTTAGGTTGCATGCAGGCTCCCAAGGTTGTGTTGAAGCCCCCAAGGCCCCCCAGTGCTTCCAATTAGACTTTTAATTTTTAACTCAAGATTTCTTCACTGGGTGTGAGAGGACAATTTTATCATGCTTGCCCTCCCACAGACTATTTTAAACACAGGAGAGTCCTTCTTTCAACCAGGGAATTAAGCAGAAGTTCATTTCCCATTTACTTCCTCATACCTTGCAATGTTTCACAGCTCAAAACCAGAACACATGTGGCCAAGCAACATTAGAGTGTGGTTAAGGTGGCAAAAATTATTAGTGAAGAAGAACACAAGCTAGCAGAGGCTGCAGCAGTTTGCTTTTGCCAGAGCCTACTGGGGAGAATAAGATTCTACCTTCTCCTCTCCTCTCCCTCTTGCTGAGTTGAGTGCAAACTACTTCTGCACTTTGAACGCACATTGGAACAATTAAAGGAAACTGAAGACAGAAGATGGGATGGGAGGATTAGGGGCATTTTAAAAAAGCTGGAAAATGGAGTGGCAAACAATGATTGGAAATGTCCTTGCCAAACTGGGACCATTGGAGAGTATGCTTTCTGACTTAGAAAAGATCTCTCCTGGGCTTAAAACAGTCCAGCTCCCCAGTCATGGTGAGTTGCCATCTTTGCCCAGGAGGACTGGGTACATGTTGAGGGTTCCCCCCACCCAATGTTTTTAAAAGTTGCCAAGAGCAAGAGGTATTATGGAGCGTCAAATGAGGCAGTTGCCCAGCCCTGTTTTTTGGCTTAGAGGATCAAAACATTGAGGGTTTTCTCCTCTTGTCTCCCACCTTAGCTTGCAAGCAACAATGTCATTGTCCCACACCTTCTCACATTGTGCTTGCTTACCATTGAGGCTCCATGTACCAGCAAGCTGTGTATTGATTGCTTAGTTCAGGCTTTCTTCCTTGCAAGATTCTAGTACCTGACTCTATCTTTTAATCTGATTTCTTTTCAGCCAGTACAGGGTCATTTTGATATTATGAACCTTTTTGGTGAAGCATTAGAAAGCTTCCAGCCAGGAAGCCTCAAAGTCAAGGCAGGATGTACCAGAAGGGATTTACATACCTGTACCAGGAAATCATGTCCCAAAGGATAGTCAGTTGCTACAGGAAGTAGGAATGGGTAAAAAGAAAGAGAATCAAGAAGTGAATATTAATTTCCAGTCACATGTATTCTAGTAATTACAAAAAATAACTGTAGAGGTATTAATGGCATGCTGCTTTGAACACATCAGCTTGTGAACCTATGTTTCCTAGGTGAACCAATGGAGACTGATGTATTCCCCTCCCCCTTGCTCAATGGAATGTTGCTTGGAAATTGAAACTACACTTTATTACTGATCAAGATCTCTCCAAATGACCTCACAATCCTGGGTGGAGGGGGTGGGGGAGTAGTTGTCAGTCTGAATATTTAGTTGTTTTCTCATACACAGACTTTATGAGGATTGCAACTTTGCCTGTACATCCAGCCCATTTGCAGATTGGAATGGCTTTTGATATCTGCATAGATTTAAGTCTATTGGTGGAGTCATCTGAATAGACTAAAAAGTACTTGCCATAATTTGTAGCATAATTCACAATATTGCTTTTCATAGAGCAGAAATGTGCTCCAAGGCAGCACATTGTCTATACCATTACTGTACTGTATATGGGTTGTTATCATTTATAATTCTTGACTGCTTATATGCATTTTGTACTTGATTGTATTACACACTTTTTACTTTTAGAATTCCAATCTTAATTTGGTTTGAAGTGTATGTTTTCTTTCTTTCTTTTATTCTGTTCTTTGAGCTATAATTTCAGCCACTGCATAAATTACATGGTATCAGCAAACAGGGATTTATTTATGACATTTCTGTATGCCTCCTAGATCACAAGGGCTCCCTAGGTGATGAACAAATAAAAACAATTAAAACAGCACAAAGATAAAAGTGTTTACTTTTTGATAAGCAAGGACAATCACGTCTGTCTAATGTACATGGTGTTTATTTCTTCCTATTTCTTTTTAGAGAAATTCAGAAAGTCCCCAACCCCCAGCTAACTGGAACATTTCTGTATCCAGAGTTTGCAAGGGTGTAGTCCTTACTCGGGGGAGAGCTAGGTGGAAGAGAGCCTGTTTCTGCTTGGGTTGTGGAGTAACAATTATGGCTGCTTATTGCTTTCTATGAAATATAATAGTGTACTGATATATTGCATGTACACCGTTGATTAGCAAGGGGAAAGGGAATCAAATTTTGTATCTCTGGAAGTTGTGATATTTGTGGCCATGCCCTTGCAGCTGCAGTCTATATGTGTGCCATTTGCTACCTTTGTCCTTTGCTTTGTTTACAGAGAAGGAACTCAGAAGAAGTGTCCAGCCTCTTGGTGGATTAGAACTGGGCTTTGGAAACATACAGCCCATCAGCCACATGGAAAACCCCAGCTGTTTTCTTTAGCCCTTGCTAACTGCATTTACTAATATTGCTGCTTCCAGTAGGAGGACACTGCTGAAATTTGGCAGCCCCTAAAAAGAAACACAAAGACACCTTACTTCCCTTCCCTTTTCTTCCAGGGGAGAAGGAGAAGTTTTGTCCTGCCAGTCTGCAGGGCTTTATGGTGATAATGGGGCTGCGCTGGAACCCCTTTCCACCATAGACAGCTGGTGCAGTTGGCACTGAATTTTGGCAGCAAGAGTGGAGACAGAGCTTGGAAAAACTATCTTTTGGGACTCTAAATCCCACAGTCCCTTAGCCAGCATGGCTAGTAATTTTTCCAAGGTCTGGGCAGAATCCCAGTGGCTGCAGTGTTGCCCCCAGGGGGTGGGTGGAGGTTAATGCCTCCCAAAGCCCTGCATTAGTGGCATTTTTGGACAGTCTATCTACAAAGTGTGCAAGCAAAGGATTTTTTTTTAGTTTTCTCTTTGGACACACAGGACTAATGTCTGCAACATTCTTTTCCAAACAGATTATTTATGCACCTAGCTCTCTGCTGAATAGTGCTTTACTATTGCTAGAGCTTGGAAAAGTTACTTTTTAGTTTCATTATTTGTTCATTTAATTCATATCCTGCCTTCCTCCCAATATGGGAATCAAAGCAGCTGGATTTCAAAGAGATAATCACATCACTCTGATTCAGCATGAAAAAAGGAGAAAGGAATGCTATGGGACCTTTGAGACTAAATAAATAAATATAACAGAATTAAACATGTTAGGACATTATCAGACAAGGCAAATAAGGCATAGTAAGGATGCCTAATGATTGCGAAAGGACGCATGTACCGCACGACATCACCCTTTTGCGATCATGTCCTGTTAAAAAATTTGATGTCTCAAGCCATCAAGAGATCCCCATGGTATTTTTGTGCCAACACTGCCAGCATTTGAAACTTTGTATCATTGTACTCACGTGAAATACACTGTCAATGACCAGTCCAGTGAGAAGACTTCCAGGTGAGATCATGACTTCCAGGTAGGTGACACACTTTTTGTGACACTCCCCAATTTACTTGTTTATTTTATTTATTTATTTATTTATTTATTTATACCCCGCTCTTCAGCCACAAGGCTATCAGAGCGGCTTACAAATTGTTTTAAGCAATAGCTATTTACACATCTACACTGCATTAAACAGTTTCCAATGTGTGTTAGCTAATTGCCCCCACAAGCCAGGCACTTGTAAGTTTTAAAGTGTGTTTTTGTGCTTTTTGAAACTTTTTAAATGTTCTTTTTCTTTTTGAACTTTCCGTGCTATATATTTCTTGCAAAAATACATGAGATTTCAAACAAGGAAGTGAACAGAGTTCTGGTCACTCTTCGTTCATTGTCGGGGAAGCCTTTTCACTGGAGGGAAGGTAAATGTGGCATGGGGAGTCCTTTTGCTGGCATAAAAATGGCAAAGTTATGCTGGCAAAAGAACATGGTGGTCTGTTAAAGTCCTTAGTCTCAAAGGTGCTGCTAGATTTCTTCTGCCCCTCATTTTTGAATTAGAACATCCAGAACAATCCATTATGACCATTTTGGGAGTTGTAGTAAAACCCACCAAAACATTTCCAAGCTCTGATTGTTGCTGAACTGTTGTAGTTGAAACTAAAGAAATTTTTGTTAATTTTGCAACTAAACCCCATTAAACCCATTCAGGCAGAGGGCACATATGCCCAAGTAAATGCCTTATGCAAATTATTAACCCATATAACTGTTTTATGGGCTAGGTGCAGAAATTCAGGAGTTCCAAAAAAGGAACAGGTTTTCACAAGTCAGCTCGGAAGGAAGTCCTGTAAAATCTCAAGCTTATTTTGTAATTCTGAATTTACTAGATGTAACAATTGCCTCCTCTACAACTTCCCATTTTGCTCATTGCTGCTATGTCTTGTTGGGCCTCCATTTCTCAGACTTTCATCTTATCAAGTTGGTCTGGCCTTGAATCTCCAATTTTTGTGGTTCATCTCCAGGAGGGAGATTAATGTGCAAATTCTCTACTTTTAATGGGCTTATCTCCAGGCAAGAGGAAAAGACTGTGTGCAGATCTCCAGCTCAGTTAGTAGAGAAGCAACTTGCTCCAAATTGTAAGGCTTAATTGGTTTGTTGCTACAACTTGCAAAGACTGGGTGGTGGTGGTATCTATGTTTTTACTTACTCTTCTCCTTCTCTCCTCCTTGTTGTGGCACCAGGGCTCACCCTCTGCTCTACTCTGCACCCACCTTCCGGCTTGAAGCCAGAGGGCTAGATAAATATTCTTTACCCCATCTCTCTAAGAACTTTATCAGACGAACCTCCAAAAACATCTCTTTAGCACCATATTTTACAGCGTACTTTCCCCTGCAAAATAACTCTTTTCATCAAACTGACCTGTAATTGCAAGAAAAAGCAGCCCCAGGATTACCAGAGCATGAATGCTAGCTCTGTTTACTTCTGGGTTTGTGATCTCAGTGATTCTTGCCAGAAGACACAAGTGCAGTAAAAATAAAAAAAGCAAAATAAACACACAAAAAGTACATACAAGCACAGAAACACACTTTAAAAGTTCAAAGTAAACCAGGGAAGAGCGTCCCCTACCTGGCTTTTGCATTCTCAACCAGAAGTGTTCTGCCCATTGATGCTGTAATCACAAGAGGACAATGATGTATGTTTTCAAATACTCGCAATGCCAGCAAAAAATGGGAGATCTATTGATGCCTTGGCCTGTCAATAAAAAAGAACAACTTTTTGACCAGACGAAAATGTGAAAGCACAAAGTCGTCTGGTATGTGTGCCCTTTTCAGTTAATTTGGCATCCTTATGACACCTTTTTTGTTGTTGTGTCTGATAAAATCCTAAGTAACTGAGAAGGAAAGCTTCCCTTATTCTGCCTTGATCTGGAAACATCCCCTTTCGCTAAGTTTCTGTCTTAGGTTCAAGACAGGAAAATATGTTCTCTCTCTGTGTGTATCTGGTGTATGTGTGTTTCTGTCTGAATGACAAGCTGTGGGCAACTGTGGTTGGTATTTAATACATAACACTTACTGACATCACCAGGTCCTTTTAACAATACCTCTAGGTCTCAGGTTTTGGCCCAGAAACCTCAGGGCCTGGGATGATTCTGAACTGGCAACCCTACTGTCAAGTCCTATTTAAACAAACAAACAAATAAACAAACCCTGATTTTAGGATGGTACAGTTTTCTTTCTGGAACACTTTCCATGCAGTATTGATCAGCCATCGGGCTTGATGTTTGATTGGACTAGCAGATACTGCCAACTTCTAGACAGAAGTTAGGGACCCATTTCAGAAAAACAATAAATGTGTGTGGCCATCAGAGCCAACAGGATAGCTATCTGGATCCAGAAGAGTTTGTTTAAGACTTCCACCCAAGAAATATTCTATATTTCCACTATGTTGGTTTGGGCATGTGAAACTTATTCATAAAATATAACCCTGCATCTTTTAAAAATATATATTGGTTTATTGTAATTTATATATGGCAGCTTGTGCTGTTGTCTTCCTTTTGATTTTGTGAGTATATAAGAAAGCAGAAAGGAATATAGAAAATATTAGTCCACCCTTTTTATAAGACTAATCTTAGGGTTTGCTTTTACTTTCATATACCTGCTTTTCTTGGTGAAGAATTACCCTGCACATTTCAGGTTCTTCTTGCTCAAAGTTTGTTTGGCTTTCCTCATTTCTTAAAACTGGGCTTGCTCTGGAAGCATCATGGCCTTTTTTGTACATACTTTTCCTGGACATATGACGTTTTATTTTCCCAAAGGGAACTTTGTTAGCCCCCTTCCACTCAGGCACTTTTAGCCACTCCATATTGTTTTTGCTAAATGCTTTAAGACTTTCCTGTTTGAGCTTGGACATAGTTGATTTTAGGAATTCCTGCAGGTCCTGTTGGGGTGCCTCATGGAGACTCCTGATGGATGCCTCAAGCCACTTCCTCACATCCTTCCTAGATGCTTCAGGACATATTTCATCCAGGCTTTCTAGGGATTTTTCAAGCCATTCCTTCACATCCCGTCTGGATAATTCAGTATCTTCCTCTTGAAGGTATTCTAGGGATTCTGCAAGCCACTCTTGAACATGCAGTCTGGATGCTTCGGCTCTGAGATTCTCTATGGATTCCTGAAGCCATTCCTCCACATCTGCTATGGATTCTTTAGGACCTTCCTTTCTAAGACTCTGTATACATGCTTGAAGCCATCCCTGCAAATTTGCTTTGGAAGCATCGGGACCTTGCTTTTTGAGATTCACTATGGATGTCTCAAGCCACTCTTTCACATCATGCCTGGCTGCTTTGGGGCATCTCTCACCGAGATTTTGCATAGTTGCTTCAAGCCATTCCTGCGGGCTCTGTTTGGTGATATCAGATCCTACTTCTTCAAGGTTTTCCACAGAATCTTCAAGCCATTTTTGCACTTTGATTCTGGAGGCTGCATTTTGGGCACTTCTTGTGGATTCACTAAGCCAGTCTTGCACACTATGTACATATGGTTCAGGACCTTCCACTTCCAGGTTGTTAACTGATGTTTTTAGAAATTCTTGCAGGTTCTGCCTGGATGCTTCTGGTTCTTTGTCTTGGTGACTCTTTATGGATGTCTCAAGCTTGGATGCTTCATAACCTCTTGTGTGTGATTTGAATGATTCCTGCATTTCCTCTCTGGATGCTTCAGAACTTTTCTCCTGGTGGCTTTTAATGTATGCTTCAAGCCTCCCTGGTGCAGCTGGATAGGATATTTCTGTAGTTCCTTCTTGCAGCTCTTTTATAGATGCTTCAAGCCATTCCTTCACATCCTCTTTACTTGCTTCAGGGCACTGCTCCTTAATCGTTTTAATGGATGATTCAAGCCATTCTGCCATAGTCTGTCCAGATGCTTCAGGGCCCCCTTCCATGAGGATTTTCGTGGATGCTTGGATCCATTCTTGCATATGTTCTGGAGATGCTTCTTGGTCTTCTTTCACAAGGCTTCTCATGAATGCCTTAGACAATTCCTCCACATTCTGTTTGGGTACTTCTGCTTGTAGGCCTTTCAAGGATTCTTCAAGCCATTCCTGCACAGTTAGATAGCATGTTTCGGGGCCTTTCTCTTGGAGATTGTGAATGGATGTTTCAAGCCATTCCTTCACATCCTCTCTGGATGTTTCAGGACATGTCTTTTGAAGATTTTCTATGGATGCTTTAAGCCATTCCTTGAGGTTTTTCCTGGATGTTTCAGGAGGCTGCATTTCAAAGTTTTTCATGGATGCTTGAAACCATTTTTGCACATTCTCTTTGGATCTTTCAAAACCTCTTGTTTTGAGATTCTCAGTACATGCTTGAAGCCATCTCTTGTTTAGGTTGCTTCTGGAGCATTCAGGCACAATGAGTGTCTCTTCCTCAAAACCTGCCTCCTCATTCATTTTGGATGCTTCATGAGCTTGCTTTTGGAGGTCTTGGATGCTTTTCATGGATGCCTCAAGCCATTCCTGAACAGATAGATGGCTTGTGTTGGGCCCTTCCTCTCTGAGGTGACTTATGGAAATTTCGAGCCATTCCTTTACATCCTGTCTGGATGTTTCAGGGCATTCCTTTTTAAGGTTTTTAAAGGATTCTTTAAGCCATTCTTCTAGATTCTGTGTTGATGCTTTATGACCTTTCTCTTTGAGGCTTTTTATGGATGCTTGAAGCCATCTCAGTACATTCGCTCCGGCTACTTTTAAATCACCATTTTTGAGGTTGTTTATGGAGGCTTCAAGCCATCCATTGCTTAGGTTAATTTGGGGCAACTGACATACTTCAGGACTCACTTTTTCATGAATTTCAGTCTCTTTCTTTATGCTTTTTGTGTCATCTTCAGGTCCTTTAACATTTTCATTTGTTTGCCATATGTACACATAACTTTTTTTGCCATCTCTGTTCATTTGTGATCCTAAGTGATCCAAGTCTGCTTCATACATCCAAGATCCACAGTGGTCCTTCCGCAACTCTACCGGTCTATGAAGATCAGATATTTAGATATAGATCTAGTGAAATGACTTGGAACAAAGTAATAAACCTAGCCAAGAACTGCTTTAAAGCACAATGTCAGTGGTATCTCATTCAAAAAGCCTATTTACAGTCTGCATTATGATCATTTTGGGAGATTCAAAACACAATCCCATGTATTTTTATTTCTTTGGTATCTCAGTTTTCTCCCAAAATTGGGATTCAAAATCATAGCAATATAAAACAAATTGAAATACAAAATTATACTATCAAAATACAATTAAACAAATTATAAAATAAAACATACTTGAGTTGAACACATTGAGATTAATGAGAAGTAGTCCCAGGTAAGTGTGCATATGTTTGCAGCCATAATGGTTTTTGTTGCCCAGATTGAAACTGATGATTTTGCTTACAATTGGAATGAAACACAAGTTTGATTAGAGGATTTGACTACCATCCTTAAATTTTGTTTCAAAAGTTCCATGCAAAATGGACAAAACCCAGCAATTTTTTAGAAGAAAATTTTCTAGAAGAAGCCATAGTTTGCCAATCTGTCCAAACATGACAAGAAATGTTTGGGCTATCAGCCTATAAAAATATTATGTTTGATCAAAATTAGTTTGTATAGGCTTATTCTAAAGCAGAAAACACAGAAATCTGAAGGACTTCTTATGAAGGTTCCCAAAATAATGAACAGATAAGGTCTAAAACCTCACTGTTGTCTGCCTTTTGGACCCAATGGATAACACACCAAGCTGGGTTACTCTGATTAAACAGGTGGCTGTGTATAGCATAACAGTCAGACAAATATACATACAGTATGACTCCCATATCTGCAGGATTGGTACCCACAGTTTCACTTACTCATGTATGAAAACATATGTTCTCTCTAGGTATTTTCTAGGACAACTCTATGGTATGCTTCTGCTGGGAATTGACCATATTGTTGAGCTGGAGGCCCTAGAAAATGCCTAAAGAGGTGTTCTCTCTAGGAATCTCTAGGTCCACCAGTGTAACTCAATGGAATGCTTGGGCTGGAAGTCAATCATTTCATTAGGGTTTGCTATTATGCACAGTTTCACATTCCCATGGTAAGTATACCATGGAAATGTGAAGCTTGTCTTGCTCGGAAGACAATTTAATTGTCCAAAAGGTGGAAGAGGAAACAAGGGGGGTCAGCTATTTGAGATCTGATCCTAACCAACAGGGATGACCTGGTTAATGCGGTGCAAGTGGTGGGATCCTTAGGTGAGAGTGATTATGTTCTCCTGGAGTTTGTTATACAATGGAAAGGAGAAGCCAGGCATAGTCAGGCATGCATTCTAGACTTTAGGAGAGCTGATTTCAATAAACGCAGGGAAATACTGGGGGTGATCCCATGATCCCATACTAAAAGAGAAGGGACTTCAAGACAGATGGGACTGTCTCAAAAGGGAGATACTGAAGGCACAAATTCAAACAGTACCATTGAGGGAGAAAAATGGGAGGTGTCTCAAGAAATCAGGATGGATGATTAAAGAACTTTCAATGGAACTAAGTTTTAAACGAAACATGTATAGGAATGGAAAAAGGGGGAAATCACCAAAGACGAATTCAAACAGATAGCGAACACATGTAGGAGTAAAGTCAGAAAAGCTAAAGCGCAGAATGAGCTCAGGTTTGCTAGAGAGGTTATGTACAATAAAAAGGGTTTTTTTGGGCATGTCCACAGCAAAAAGAAGAAGAAGGAAATGGTAGGGCCACTATGTGGAGAAGATGGCAAAATGCTAACAGGGGACAGAGAAAAGGCAGAATTACTCAACACCTTCTTTGCCTCAGTGTTTTCAGAAAAGGAAAAGGGTGAACAACCTGAGGATAATGGAACAGAGGACACAATAGGTCAGTGGTTCCCAAACTTATTTGGCCTACTGCCCCCTTTCCAGAAAAAATATTACTCAGCGCCCCCTGGAAATTATTTTTAAATTTTTTTAATAGCAATGAAACAGAAGGATATATGTATTAATGTTTCTACATTTTTTATAAAATATAGTAAAGAAAGGTGTAAATTAGAAACATTGAAGTTTGAAATTATGAAACTATTTATTGAACTCAGAATAGAAAGGTAATACAAAAAAAGTTAAAACCTTCGAAATCATCTTAATGAGAAGGATGAACCTGGTATGCTGCTACCAGTTTAGTAATCCTCAGCTCTATTTTCGTCAGCAGTAATCTTTTTTTTGCAATCGGTTTCTTTTTTTTCTTTTTGTTAATAAATTGGTTACCGCACTGAATCCACGTTCCACTAAATATGATGAAGGAAATGCAATTAAGAACTTTTGAATTACAGCCCATATTTCAGGATAAGCCATAGGGATCTCCTTTTGCAGCCAGAATTGTTGGTAGTTGCTTTTGAATTTAAATTTCAATTCATCATTTGTAGTTACTTCCATCAGTTCTTCTTGCAACTGTGGAGATTCTTCTGTGTTTGCACTTGAAAAAGGATCCAAAATCCAATCAGGTATGTTCATTTTCAAATTATCATCAAATCATTGATTAAAATCTGAATGGAGAGCATCCAAGTGCTTATGTCTTCATCTTTTTTTTCCTGCTCCTGCTAAGTTTGGGAACTGGCTGAATTTTCCTCGTACAGAAGGGAATTTCATTTGTACATAAGAAGTTTTGTCACAAATGCAGAAATAAAAGGTTTTGTTTTTATTAAATTCAGTTCATCACCTTGAAGCTGAAGATTGCTTTCATTAAATTTTGAAACAAGTCGGTCAAGTAAGCAATGTCACTTTTGGATTGAATTAAATTGGATTGTAAAGCATCATTTTTATCTTTCAAGAACTCCAGCACTGAGTTAAACAGCTTATAAAACCTATCTAAACAGGCAACCTTTGACAACCAATGAACTTCTGTATGAAGCAGCAAACGATTAAATTCTTCATCGTTTTCAATACAAAGCCGTTTAAATAATCTGTCATTTAATGATTTGCTTCTGATTGTGTTGATAGCTTTAATTACATATTGTAATGAATTATATAGGCATGCACTTAAATTTTTGGCAACTAGATGTTGACAATGGATGATACAGTGTATTGTGAATGCATTCGGCACCACCTTTTTTAAATATGCAAGAAAACCCCTGTAGTGCCCTACCATCACTGGAGCACCATCTGTGGCTACTGATATTACTCAGAGGTATTTCTTTTTCTTTAAAAAACTCATCCAATGCATGAAATATTGTTTCTCCTTTAGTATCAGTTTGCAAATATTGAGCAAATAATAATTCTTGGCAAATTTGTTCTTCCTTTGTGAACCACATGTATGCTAAAAGTAAAGCTTCATTTCCTAACAAAGTTGTGACTCATCAAGTGGAATAGAAAACCAAGATGTTTTTAAATAGCCACACAATGAATCTTCAACATCTTGAGCCATGTCATCAATTCTTCTTTGTACTGTATTATTGCTCAATGAAATTTTCTTGATAATATCAGATGCTGGCTTGTGTAGCACAGTACATATTACTTCACTTATAGCCGGTATAATTAGTTCTTCACCAATAGTATGAGGTTTTCCCAATTTGGCAATCATTAACAAAATATTGTAAGAAGTAAGCAAGCCATCGCCATCTTGTGTGGTTGCAGTTGAAAAGAGTTTTGCCAAAGTCGGTTGTTTGATAAATTTTGCTTTTAGTGTTTGAAAATAAGATAAATCCTTATCTTTTTTATCACCATGAATTTTAGTCAAATGTTCTTGTAGTCTGGAAGGCTTCATAGCTTTGTTTGATAAAACTTTCTGGCAAATCAGGCACATTGGTAATGTATTGTTTACAGGCAACTCAATAAAGCCATATTTCAAATATTCAATATTATATTGTCTACATTTTTTCTTTGGTTGACCCATTATTATCTTTAGAAAAAAATAAAATTTTTATGGAGCTATTTTTAATTAATTTTTTTTGTAATTTTTTGAAATATTTTTGTAAAAACCAAACAAAAATGAATACTAATGAAATAAATAAACATGGTATTCTTAATTGTAAAGCGCATATAATTATTACAAAATAAATAAATAATACTCACCAATTATAGTCACATTATTTGTTAGTTAAATTTAACTTGTCACAATATTACAACAATCTAACTTAGGACTTTTTCGGACAGAGAAATACACCACAAGAAGGGCCGTCCCTCTTGCGATGCTGCTGTGTGGCAGGGGGGTTGTTTCATATGACGCTGTCCCCCTGCCGATTCTGTTTTGCAGATCCAGCATCATATTTGGCCATTTCTTAATCACGGTCAACTTCCATGATTAAGAAACAGCCAAATATGATGCTGGAGCTGCAATCTGTACCAGAACAGAATCGGCAGGGGGATGGCATCATACAAAATGCCCCCCTGCCACACAGCAGCATCACAAGAGGGACGACCCTTCTTGCGGTGTATTTCTCCATCCGATAAAATTTCTGCAGAGTTATATTACGCCGTAATTTCCCCATAATAATTACAGGAAATCTCCTGATTCATAGCATGCTTCAAAATCTGCTGGTAGTACTGCCAGTAGCCAGTACTGCCGCTGCCGTTCCAGGCTTTGGCCTTGAGATCGACCGATCACACAAGTGGCAGTTGCCCGCAGCAATGCTCGTAGTGCTCACATGTTTTGGAATGGCAATTCAGTGGCACCACATGAACAGTAGCAGTGCGCAATTGCACATACCTCAATGCAAGTGAGGGAGTATGCAGGAACCGAGCCAACGTCCAGTACGTTGTTCAAAGAAAAATTAAGCGTTATGAGCGGAATACATAAATCAATTTTTCTAAATCTTCTCTTCTTTCTTTTATGCTTTCACTGCCCCCTTACAGTTATTCATTGCCCCCAAATGCACTTGTGGCCATAACTGCCCCCCCTGGATCGCCTCAGAGCCCACCAGGGGGTAGTAGCACCCACTTTGTGAATCACTACAATAGGCAAAATCCAGCACAGAATAAGTAAAGAGGTAGTACAGGAATACCTTCTTAATCTAAATGAATTTAAATCTCCAGGACCAGATGAACTAAATCCAAGGGTATTAAAAGAGCTGGCAAATTTAATCTCAGAGCCATTGGCAATAATCTTTGAGAATTCCTGGAAAACAGAAGTCCCAGCAGACTGGAGGAGGGCAAACGTTCCCATCTTCAAAAAGGGAAAAAAAGAGGACCCCAACAATTATCGTCCAGTTAGTCTGACATCAATATGAGGGAAGATTCTAGAGCAGATCCTTAAACAGAGAGTCTGTGAACATTTAGAAGGCAATGCCATAATCACAAAAAGTCAACATGGGTTTCAGAGAAACAAGTCATGCCAGACTTATCTGATCTCTTTTTTGATAAAATTACCAGCTTGGCAGATGAAGGGAATGCTGTGGGTATCGCATACCTTGATTTCAGTAAGGCCTTTGACAAGGTTCCCCATGGCAATGTGGGCTAGACAAGTTAACTGTTACCGTATATTCCGGCGTATAAGACGACTGGGCGCAAAAGACGACCCCCCCAATTTTTAAGTTAAAATATAGAGTTTGCCCCCCCACACCAGCCAGCCACCTGGCCAGCCACCAGCCAGCCAGCTCAGTGGCTATAGATGATGGAATAGTCTGTGAAATTAAAGGACAGAGAACAGCTAAAAAAAGCATGGGATACTTTGAAAAATCTCTGTGGTGTTCAATCTTTGGAAAGTAAGGTTGCATTAATACTGTAAGTTGGTTAATATGACGCTATCAAATCCCAAATTTTTGAATGAGCACATTAATGAATGAGCACATTAATGATTTTAGAGCCACAGTGGTAGACAAGAGAATTTCACCATAGACAAAACTTGATGCAGAATGATAAATCTGAATCCAGAAATTCTAATTTTAGGCTAACTTGTCCTGAAAAGAAACATTATTTTGACTCTCCTGAGCTAAATGGGGGGACATTTAACTCTTCAAAGGCAAAGCAGTCATTCTCACAGCAGGAGGAAGGATCTGCTGGGAAAACTGCCCAGGCCATTTTACACTTCAATCATTCTCACAGCAAGGGAGTATGATTACTGGGGTATAAGACCACCACCCCACTTTTGAGGAGATTTTCAAGTGTTAAAAAGTAGTCTTGTATGCAGCAATATACGGTAAATGTATTTGTAATTGGTTGAA
Source organism: Gambelia wislizenii (assembly GCA_030847615.1). Lineage (NCBI taxonomy): Eukaryota > Metazoa > Chordata > Lepidosauria > Squamata > Crotaphytidae > Gambelia > Gambelia wislizenii. Next base: position 77,306,965 of record JAUMIR010000006.1, on the reverse strand, counting down.
TGGCCGAACCCAAAGAGTGCTCCTCAGTGGCTCCTCTTCGTCTTTAAAAGATGTGACCAGTGGGGTGCCACAGGGTTCTGTCCTGGGCCCAATGCTATTCAACATCTTTATCAATGACTTGGATGACAGAATTAGGGGCATACTTATCAAATTTGCAGATGACACCAAATTAGGAGGAGTAGCTAATACTCTAGAGGACAGGATCAAAATTCAAAATGACCTGGATAGGCTAGAAAGCTGGGCCAAAGCTGACAAAATGAAAGTCAATATGGAGAAATGCAAGGTATTGCGCTTAGGGCGGAAAAACTAAATGCTTAGATATTGGATGGGAGAGACCTGGCTGAACAAGACTACGTGTGAAAGGGATCTAAGAGTCCTAGTAGACCACAAGTTGAACATGAATCAACAATGTGATGCGGCAGCTAAAAAGGCCAATGGGATTTTGGGCTGCATCAATAGAAGTATAGAGTCCAGATCAAGGGAAGTAATAGTGCCACTCTATTCTGCCTTGGTCAGGGCTCACCTAGAATACTGTGTCCAGTTCTGGGCACCACAATTCCAAAAGGATATTGACAAATTGGAGCGTGTCCAGAGGAGGGTGACTAAATTGGTGAAAGGTCTGGAAACCATGCCTTATGAGGACAGACTTAGGGAGCTGGGTATGTTTAGCCTGGAAAAAAGATGGTTAAGGGGCAATATGATAGCCCTGTTTAAGTATTTGAAGAGGTGTCACATTGAGAATGGAGCAAGGTTGTTTTTTGCTGCTCCAGAGACTAGAACACGGAAAAATGGATGCAAGCTCCAGGAACAGAGATTCCACCTCAACATTAGGAGGAACTGTCTGACAGTAAGAGCAGTTCAGCAGTAGAACACACTCCCTCGGAGCGTGGTAGGGTCTTCTTCCTTGGAGGTCTTTAAACAGAGGCTGGATGGCCATCGGTAAGGGATGCTTTTATCATGATTTCCTGCATGGCAGGAGGTTGGACTGGATGGCCCTTGTGGTCTCTTCCAACTCTACAATTCTATGATTCTATAGGAGTGTATCTCCTATGGATATGGGGGTCGTATTGAACAAACACCTCAAATTAAAGTTTAGATTGTGCCAATAAAACATTATACAATTCCTATACCTCCATGGCATTTATTGCCTGAATATTCATGAGATGGCATAGACATTCAGAAATGCATACATATTTATAATTACATGCAACAAAATGGAACCTGTATTACTGGAACCAAGGACTTTTTCAGACAGGGGACCCCCATCCCTGAGGAGGTCGGCAGAAGAACAGGGCTGTTTCACTTACAGAGCCCCGTTTCAGACAGCCCTGTCCTTCTCTGTTCTCCTCCCGACCTCCTCTTGACCTTCCCCCGTGCTGCTGATGTTGCTTTTTTTGACGGAGAACCAATAAAAAGTGGTGCCCACAGCATGGGGGAAGTTTTGGAGGAGGTCGGGAGGAGGTCGGGGCTGTCTGAAAAGGGGCTCTGTAAGTGAAACAGCCGTTATTCTCCCAACCTCGGGGTTCCCCCCATCTGAAAAAGTCCTAAGATTCCTCTCCTCTTCTAATTTACATAATTATAAATTTTACACTATGATCAACATATGTTCTGTACAAGCAGATGGAGGAAGGCACATGGATACCTGTTTTCTGACATTCTGGTAATTGTTATATTCTGAAATGACAAATATGGAGGATATATGTATATATTGTTTACACATGTATATACTGTGTGTATATATATATATATATATATATATATATATTGTTTATAGCCTGCTTTCTATGATAAAAAGGCAAATTTAAGGGTTTAGAAATAAAAATAGAATTTAAAACAAACCTAACAAAAATAAATACAATCAGCAATAAAATAGCATTATGAAGCATATTAATAAAAACCATATAACCAACAGCAGAACTAATGATAATGAACCCAGGTAGGAAGATGTATGGTTTTCTTCTTCATGTACAATTGTCCCTTCATATTCACTGGGGTTTGGTTCCAGGACCCCCATGGATACCAAAATCCATGAATACTCAATAACCATTATATGCAGTGGCATAGCAAAATGGTGTCCCTAATATAAGCTGGCAAAATCAAGGTTTGCTTTTTGGATTATTATTTTTTAAAGAATATTTTCAAGCTGTAAATACTTAAATCCATGGATACCAAATCCGTGGATACGGAGGGACAACTGTTATGACTTTAATGTTAAAAATCCAAGCACTAGCAGAGCAACCCTTACCCCAAGATCCAGTGGCTGGCTACTACTCTTACACTACTAGAAAGCTCCATGGGCGTAGACCTATTGGTAGTGGTGGTGCTTCTGCTGGTAATAGGACATGGCATGGGTTAAATTGGACTTGGACTGTGCAGAATTTCAAATAGAGGATGTCTACCAATGCCCAAATTATGGTTACTCAAATTTTTGTTGTTGTTATATGCCTTCAAGTTGTTTCTGACTTATGGTGATTCTAAGGTGACCCTATCAGGGGTTTCCTTAGCAAAATTTATTCAGAGGGAGTTTGCCATAGACAACTTCTTAGGGCCAAGAGAGTATGATATAGACAAGCTCACCCAGTAGGTTTCCATGACTGGGCAGGCGTTGGAATCCTGGTCTCTCAGAGTCCTAATCCAACACTCAGATCACTTACACCATTCTAGCTCAGTTACCTAAATAGTTTACTTAATTCACAGAGCATTCAGATTAACTACTTTTTGACTGTAAATTTGGATTTTAGGTCAGAGCTGCTAATCTTCTAGTTCCTCACGTTCTGTAACAAACTTAATGTTATACTGTAGAACAAATAATGTATTGGTATTCCAAGATGTGTCAGGATAACATAATAATAACAATAACACCAAAAACATTTCTCATTTGCAACTCTGCAAATATGGTAATTTGTCCAGAATCCATATGATGACTTTTCATCCTTCTAATTCAGTTGTGTAATGCCTCCTTATCACCCAATAGCTCATTCTACATTTTTTCACTGGCCATTGAACTGCTGCTGCAGAGTCCACTGTGGAGGATTCTGGAATGCATTCTACCATGCACATGTGGATGAGAACAGCCTTCCTGAACCAGACTATTGGCTGATACTTTAGTGATACTAACTCAGAATAGACCTTAGATTTTCCTTGGTTTTTTTCTGGGCTGTGAGGCCATGTTCTAGAAGAGTTTACTTCTGACGTTTCACCTGCATCTCTGGCTGGCATCTTCAGAGAATGGTTGGGTAGGAGTGTGTGTGTGGCATCTCTGAAGATGCCAGCCACAGATGCAGGCAAAATGTCAGAAATAAACTCTTCCAGAACATGGCCTCACAGCCCGAGAAAAAACCAAAGAAAATCTATGGATGCCAGCTGTGAAAGCTTTCGACTTCAGAATAGACCCATTGGAGTCAATAGGACTTGATGAACCCTGCATTTGGGGGCGCTTTTTTTGTTGCTACTTTTTGTTCCTGATCATACAGAGGGCATATTATGTATACAGGAAGTGCTTCTATTAAAATGCATTGTATGAAAAGAGTGATACATCTGGGGAGAAAAGAGAGTGGATCAGCATGTCCTTTTCCTTGTGTGTTGGTAGAGTATGCTTAGATGATGACTGTGTAGTATTAAAATACATCATGGATTAATACAATCAAAATAATGGAACATCCAATCCAGATTCACATAGGGCAAAATATCTCTAAGCATAGCTATCACTCTGAGGATTTAAAGCAGGGACAGTTAACTTACAGGCATTGGGGAGAGCACACTAACATTCCTGAGGAAAAATTCATTAGAAAAAATTCACTAGAAAATTTAACAAAAAAATGTCAATAGTATCCCCAGGGAGTGCAATTCACCATTTTGTCCCATTTTCAGCCTCCCTATGATTTAGGTTGAGACAGTCATTAAGGGTTTATCTACACAAGAGGAAATAATTCTCATTCCTTTGCATTTCTGCCAATTCTTAGCTGTGTTCTTTTGTCCCCACAATGTTTTGCAAAAACGATACACTGCGAAGCTATCTGCGGTTTGAAGTTCAGACACCCAGGAATTAAGATGGCAGCTGTAAATTAGCATGATAAATGCTGCTACTACACAGTATTTTTAAAAAAATATTAAGGCAGAGGTGCATGAGTGTAACCAACTAAAAAAAATTATTTGGGCAATCAGCGGAGCAAAAAACTGCATGATCGCTAACTCAAAACATCCAACAGGGCACTTCCAGGCACTGCCTTGCCAGAAAGCCCACTCCTTGTGCACGTCTGACCAATCAGATCTCTAGTTCTGCACACACTCTGAGACTGTGCAGCCAATCAAATCGGTTGTCTTAACGGGCTCTAATGCGCATTTCCTCATATTATTTTTTAAAATACAGGAAAGTCACAAAGGCTTTTCCCACACAGTAAATGGAGATTTTTTGCCCCCCCTCTTTCTGAATAAGGCAAGTTGCCATGGGATCTTGTTGGGACAAAAGGTATTCCCAGCGAATTTTGTGAGGAGTATTTTCACCATCTAAACAATACCTTACTATTTTGGAAAAAGCTTCAGGCTGAAAATGGGACACAATGGCCAAATGCATGCCCTGTAGGCTTCAGCAGATGGTATTTGACATTTGAGAGGGGGAAAGTGGTGAAAACCATTTTGGGTGTGTGTGTGAAGGGATGTGGGGAAACTTGGAGGATATGAAAAAGCAGACTTGTGGACTGGGCTGCACGTTGCCTGATTTAAACTAATAAAAATAAACTCCCAAGCCTAGAAACTCAGTCCAGGTGGACCCAGAACAAAGAACATTATATTGACTGATATTCAGAGAACTGCATTACAAAATCCAGAGAAATGTGACTACTGAAGGACTACTGCATTCCAGTTCTCATACTGGCTTGCAGACTGTTAGTGAATTGTAATGGTGCAAGTCAAACCATAGCATGCTTTTTTTTGGGTCATTGTGAAAGTTGGAATTCTGTTCTGACAGAGTAATGACCAAAATATCTTCACCCACTGCCATCTACCTTTTAATTGTAGCAGCCCCATCAAGATAGCCATTTCCATGTTGGAGAAGAGCAAGGGGAGGAGTACAGACACATCCACCTATATTCTTTTTGCTGGATGCACAGCAATAATATCTTTCTTAGTGACCTCCCAAGGACCCCCAGGAAGTCCCTAAGGGTGCCTGTCACAATGCGTCCAGCCAAAGGAAAATAGTAAGATGCATCTCTACTCCTTCCCCAGTCTTCTTCAGTACAGAAATGGCTGACTTGGGGAGGCTGCTGTATTGAAAAAGTGCCTTTGTGTGTGTGGGCTGGTGATGGTTCACTGGGGGATGTATCATAACAATATGCTGGAAATACATCTCCCATTACAGGTCCATGGCAGAGTCAGTGTGGTGTAGTGGCTAGAGTGTTGGACTACAACTCTGGAGACCAGGGTTTGAATTCCCACTTGGCCATGGAAACCACTGGGTGACCTTGGTTAAGTCACACACTTTCAGTCACAGAGGAAGGCAAAAGCACCCCTCCCCCAAACAAATCTCACCAAGAAAACCCTGCAATAGGTTCACTTTAGGGTCACCATAAGTTGGAAACAACTTGAAGGCACACAACAATTGCAGGACCTCATCCATTGATTCCAAAGTATGAAGTTGATAAATATTTTGTAAGTAAACTGAATGAAATTCTCTCCAAGCCCTTCTTTCATCACATAGATAGGAATGTAATAGAGGAGAAAGCTTAACCCAAATGCTTCCATGAGTTGTCAATACTTACAGTATAGCTGGTACCTCAGCATTTTTTAATTCATCTTGCAGGTGATTTATTTTCATCTGAAGTCTCTTAGAAGTCAATATATACATATGTTATAAATGAAAAATAAGTACACTGATGTATCTTACACACACTTTAAAAGCCATTCAGGATTCTTCCTGAAAGCACATTATTTCAGAATGTGGTAATTTTATGGCTGAAATACAATTTTTTAGTCCTAGCTAAAGTAAATTCATTGAAATAATTCAATTTACATTAGTTTTAACTTTCCCAGTTTCCAAGGATTCAATAGGTCTACTCCAGTTGGTGTTAACAACTGGATTTATTCAACAATGCAGGGAACACTTGCACAAGACTATTTTAGATTGTGAATCAAGTCTCTCAGGATAAATCTTCCTCTTTAAAAATCATTTGAATTATTTGTTTATTTCTTCAATTTATATCTCAAATTAGTAGCACACAGTGGGCTCTTGAAGCATATTACAAATGAATGACTGTTCCTGGGGGTGTGTGTTGAGAAGAAACAGACTCACCCCAACTATTTTTAAAATACAGATGAATTCTATCTAGATTATGCTAGACTGGAAGTCTCAGGAGATTATCAGATGGTAAAAATATCCCAGGACAGGGACTACAGGATATTGCTAAAAGGCTTACCTTTTAGACCACGTTGTCCCTGCCCTGGGATGCTCCCATTCTGCTCTTATTCCTCCCCCATTTCCTCTTATTCACAGAAAAATTATTATAATGGAACAATGGAGCCCCGTTCTCCTCCTGGGATTACAACAGATTGTGACGTTACTGGGATGTCTCTGCCGGACACTTCTGGATGCAATTGGGACAGCCAGGTAAGTAAAAAAAAAAAAAAAAAGCCTCCCTGAGTAGCTTCCCCCCCTCTTGTGAGAATGGCCGGGATTTGAGTTCCCAATCGTAAAAGCAGCCTTACGACAGCTGCGTTTATGACTGGGCAGCAAAGGGAGGGGGAGCCCGTTCCTGTTGCAGAATAAAAGTAAATGTGTGAAACTTTTTTCTTTATTTCATAGCAGGAATGGGAGAGGGGTGGGTGGGTAGTAGGACATGAATGGACCCTAAGGGTCCATCTGATAATCTCCTCAGTCTGTGGTGTTCAGGGCAAAATTTAGGCCCTCCCTTAGGGTGGCCATGCATACAGTGTCCTCTTCCCCAAATAGACATAAGAGAACACGGGTCTGCACTAAATGTGCATGTATTAATTTATATGTATGGATACAAATTTAGAAGTCATTGCTATCATTTAAAGAGACAAGCACGGCATCTCACCATACTAAGAAGACTGATGTGGTGACCTGTGTGCTTGGTCAGTTTCCAAGGTTTTTGCTCTTTCTTCTTCTGGTTCTTTAAAATCTTAAAACTAAAGTTTTAAGCTACTGCAGTGCTAGAAATTTGAGGACTGATGGAGAATTTCAGGGGGAGAGGGACCAGAATTCTTATTTAGGAGGCAATGCCCTCAATATGCCCCATGTAGCTACATCCCTTCCCTTTTTGCCTCCAGCACTCCATCTAGCAAAAGCATCCCCCTTCCTAGCCAAGCTCATGATACTTTGCAATAGATAAAATACTTATCCTTCCAACTTAGAAGCATACATAACACAGTAGATTTTCCTTGTTTTTTTTTCTGGGCTGTGAGGCCGTGTTCTGGAATAGTTTCAATTCCAGAATACGGCCTCACAGCCCGGAAAAAACCCAAGGAAAATTTATGGATGCCGGCTGTGAAAGCCTTCAACTTCACATATATAACACAGTATGATTCCCACATCCATGGGTGATATGTTTCTGGACTTAGGTGGAAGCATGAAATTGCAGATAATACTGAACCCTATTGAAATGAATGACTTCTGGCCCAAGCATACCATAGAGTCAGACAGGAGGAGCTAGAGATTCCTAGAGAGAACACCTCTTTAGGCATTCTCTAGGTCCTCTAGCTCAACTCTATGATCAGCTTCTGGTGGAAGCATACCATAGAATCACACAGGAGGACCCACAAAATGCCTAGAGAGAACATTTTTTGGGGGATGCAGGTAAGTGAAACCACAAGTACTGGTCCTGCAGATATGGGGGTCATACTGTATTCTAACAAAGTAGAAAATGTAGAAACAGCCTTTGGGAAAACTGCTGGATGCACAAGTGCATTTATGAAATTCTTTGTTTCCATTAAGACTGTGGACAGTGGAGTCACCATTCAGCTGATAGTTCACCTTTAAGCTCTGGGGCACTGTAGAGCAAAATTCTTTTACATCCCTAATGAAAATGGTCTTTGCTAGGTTTTTAAAAAATATCTATTTCACAGATTGATACCCACTACTCTCTCCTTTCACTATAAACATTTGGGCTTCACATTTTAAACAAAAATTATTTCTGTTTCCAAGTATCAACCCTGAACTTTCTTCTGAATTGCAAAAGCTGGAGAGCAGGGCCGGTTTAACCAGTCTGCCAAATCAGCATTGGCAGGGGGCCCCAAGGTCAAGGGGGGCCCCCTGCTGACCTCCTTATCTGACAAAGGTTTTCTAGGAAGACTCTATGGTAGTTATGCTGTTTTGTGTCCCATGGATAATGAATCCATGGATACAGGGGTCCTACTGTAATCTGAGCATTCTGTATTGTGAATAGGTTAGGTTACATTGACCTGAGATAAACATATGGGGGCCCCAAAATAAAGCATTGCAGGGGGCCCCAAAATTCCTTAAACCAGCCCTGCTGGAGAGATCATATTTGCCTGAATGGTATTTAACCGCAGGTAGTCAAACAGAAATTCAAGTGGCATGAACTTGGATCTTTACCTCAATATTTTTTCCTTGTTCTATCAAAGCTGCTTTTATTTCAAGCACATCTAGTGGTTCCTGCAACATGAATAAAATGCAACATTTTTAAGAATGCAAAGAAGTATCCATAAGTCACATTAAATAACCAGGATTTGTTGTTGTGTTTTTAAAATACTGTTCATTTAACTAAAGTTTTTTTTTTTTGCTTTATTTATTAAATTTTGGTCATTAATAACATACAACTTATATATTAAGACACTGGAAAGATATTTCTATATTGTAAAAGAAGCATTTTCTCCCCCTACCTACCCTCAATCTCCACCAATGGCTCAACAAGATATTTTAATATCCATTAACTATAACGTGGAATATCTTATTAATAGTTTCTCTCACTTCTTTGTACCCCTTTTCACCTTTGATTTTCTCAATCCAACCCTCCCCCCACCTATCCCATCAGGCCATTTCTTTTATACATCCATTATATTTCCTTTTCTCTCCCTTAAAAAGTCGAATAAGAAATAATCTGCTATATAATGTGTCCAATTATTTTTACCCCAACATTGCTTATTTTTCCACTCCAATACTATGGACTTTTTCAAATGGGATTTAAAAAAAAACACAAGGAGCTTGGGAGAAGAATGGGGCTGTCACGCTTACAGAGCCCCGTTTCAGACAGCCCCGTCCTCCTCCTGACCTTCCCTGTCCTTCCTCCATGCTGCCCATGTGAGAAACACACTGCTTTTATTGATGGAAAACCCCCATCAATAAAAAGTGGCACCCACAGCACAGAGGTCCTATAAAAAGCAAGTGAACAAAGCATAGTGATTTAACACTAAACCAGTAGCCAGTGAAGCTGTTTCAACACGGGAGTTACATGCTTCCTATAACTGGCTCCGGTCAGCATTCTGGCTACAGCATTCTGGAGCTGCTGAAGTTTCTAAACAGTTTCCAAAGGCAGCCCCATGTAGACTGTATTGCAGTAGTCCAAATGGGATGTAATCAAAGCATGTGTTACCATAGCCAGATCTGACATCTCAAGGAATGGGTGCAGCTGGCACACCAGTTTTAGCTGTGCAAATGCACTCCTGGCCACTGCTGAAACCTGGGCGTCCAGTCTGAGTTGAGTCCAGGAGAACATGCAAGCTGTGAACTGGAGATTTCAGGGGGAGTGTGACCCCATCCAGCACAGCCAGAGTCCCTATTCCTTGGTCTGACTTTTGACAGATCAGGAACACCTCTGTCTTGTCTAGATAAAGTTTCAGTTTGTTTGCCCTCATCCACTCCATTACTGGCAACAGACATTGGTTCAGTATTGAGACAGCTTCCTTGGAATCAGATGGGAAGGAAGGATAGAGCTGGGTGTCATCAGCATACTGGTAACACCAGACCCCCACTCTGGATGACCTCTCCCAATGGTTTCATGTAGATGTTAAACAGCATGGGGGACAAGTTGGCCGAGGGACCCCATAGGCCAACGGCCAGGGTATCAAACAGGAGTTCCCCAGCACCACCTTCTGAGTTTGCTCCTCCAAGGAGGAATGGTAACACTGCATAACAGTGCCACCAAGTCCCATCCCAGAGAGGCAGCCTAGAAGGAGTCCATGGTCGATGGTATTTAAAGCCACTGAGAGGTCTAGCAGAACAATCAGAGACACACTCCCCCTGTCCAGTTCCCTGTATAGGTCATCTACCAAAGCGACCAAAGCTGTTTCGGTCTCATAACCAAGCCTGAAGCTAGATTGAAATGGTTATAAATATCCATTTTATCCAGTAACCCCTGGAGCTGGGAGACATGCTCCAGAACCTTGCCCCAAAATGGTATGTTAGAGATCGGCTGATAGTTATTCAGAATAGCAGGGCCCCGGGAGCCTTTTTTAGTAACAGCCTCCCCACAGCCCCTTTTAGGCAGGATGGAAACTTCGCTTGCTGCAGTGAGGCATTCACCACTTCCCTTACCCACTCAGCCAGTCCCTCTCTTGCTGCTTTCAGAAGTCAGGAAGGGCAAGGATCCAGTATACAGCATTAGGTACAAGGCTGGATATTTTGTTTGCATTTTGTCACAGCACACCTGTCTACCTTAACTTTTTAAATTGAGACTAAAGTGGGCTCAGACAGAGACAGTTGATTGGCTAAAGTCACTCTTTGACATTAGTTTGGGGATAAAATCACAAGGCAGGTGCCATACAGGACTACAACATACCTTATGACCTCAGATGGAGCTGAGGAAACAAGCAAAATGGATGATAGCAAAAAATACAGGCATAGCTCATGGATTTCCATTTTTAAAATAACTACATTTAAAAGTGTGGCATGGACTGACAAACCCCTTTCAAGTGACAAAACAAAACACATCTTTGGAAAAGGATATGTTCAAGGGTTTGTTTTCATTATATTGGAGCCTTTCTCAAACTTCAACACATGGGGACATGAACCAGGACATTTTCTTGTTTTGTTCAGTGCTGTTCTGCAGCTTTCATTTGTTTCACTGAGGTCTATGCAAGAGAACTTCTCAAAAGATTGCACCCTAAAAAAGGAAAACAGCCATCTAATGAAAATGGGTCGCTACTACAGATAATACCTTTGGAACTCTTTCCAATTCATGCTCCAAACAATGCCCAGACACTATGCTGCTTAGCTGATGGTGACACCTAGCAGAATCAGAGGTCAGAGAAGAATCACAGCAGGCCAGTGTGTGGTGGACCATAGTTGTCCTTAAACAGTCTTGTTGCCTGGCAAGTGGACAGTCATGCACTCTAGAAACAGAAAGCTTAAAATAAAATAAATTATACAAATTTTAAAACTGAAAATTTCAGCTTGTATAGCAACTGATTTCACTCTTTTGTTACCAAAATGTTTCTTCCAGGGGTGCCATGTCAGACCTGCCAACTGTGTCACATTTCTGGGACCAAGCAAGGCTGGTCAACAGAAACACCCCAGACACTGAAATCAGGTTAATGAAATGTACAGAACATCTTCAGTTAGCAGTAAATTAGCTCCACAGTTTACCAAGAAATCAGTAAAGTTGGCAGCTATGGATAGCAAATTGTGAGCCAGAAGTTTATTTGAGAAGTTCCCTCAGTTAATACTTTTCTTCCAAGTAGCTTAGAATGATGCACCTAGGTTGCTTTTAGACTACTGCTTAGCAGGGGGGAAAAAAATCAGACTGCAACGTGTATCTTCAGATAATTCTGGGACCCCAAAGTTGAAGCCATGTTTTGTTGTTTAGGTTCTGTTCTTGGAATTAGGCGTTCTGGGTACAAGAAAGTCCAGTGGAAGTCTGAATTAAAATGCTGGACCTTTGGTTCACTGTGTGGCCATGATTGTACCTTCCAGCTTCAAACAAAACAGAAGGAAGCTGTTCTTATCTTTTGGTTTAGATTTAACACAGGGCAGATTCATGAGAATTGGGAGGTTTTATTTGGCCATGAACATTGCTGGTCTAAGACACTTTGCTGCAGGAGATGAACTAGAAGATGCTGCCACTCCCAACCAGACTGACTTATGGAATCTAATCAAAATGGGTCTACGTCTGAAGGCAGCACCTGAAGAAAGTTGGCTAGTATAGGAAGTCCAGGGAAACCACAAGGCACAAACAGCTCTGCCATCTAACACTTTGCTCCCAATTCTCTGTACCTGACAGCTGGTACCCTGAGGCAGCTGCTTCACTCTGCTTAATGATAGTGCAAGTGCTAATCAAAAAACATACCTGATAAATGGCAAATAAGAATTTTCTTTGAAACTAGATTGAGCTTATAATTTTTACCGATGACAAACTCCTGTTTGGGGAGTCTGTTTCTGGGACACAGAAAGTCTTTGTGCACATTTTGGCTAGAATCCTATGTGGTTCAGCATGGTGTACTGGTGTCACATGCAGAACTACACTGGCCTCTCACCTCCATGGCTTTTTCAGGTTATGGGAATTGCAGAGGAGGAACTGGAGAAGTGTCTGGCTATGACCCGGTATCCTAACGCAAAATGATTACATCGTCTGCTGAGGTCTAGTGTGGTCCTTCAGAGGTCTCAAAGGATAATGTCATTTAACATCTGGCTATGTGACAAAACCAGATGCCTCTTCAATTCCCTTCTCTCCTCATTTCTACCAGGCACAGAATTGCTGGGCAGGGGCGGAAACAGCCATCATGATATTTCACTGCCTATTCCTTATGTTGTAAGGGCTTGCATCATCAGCACAGTGCTGCCAAATTGTGACTTTGTGAGAGGGCAGCAGGTCTTTGCATATTGTTTTACACACTTGTTTGATTGTGCAGCAAGCTCAGAAAATAAAGTTGTTAGGCCCCAGAATGGAATGAGTAAACAATACCCTTTTTAGAGAGGACTGGGCAACAGCCAGCACATGGGCCATTTTTGCAACCCACACCCTCAGCATTTCCCATCCCATCAGAAAAGCCTTATTGAGATGTCATGTGAATGAAGGTCTTTCTTGTTTTTTCCCCCTTTTTGAAAGGGGAGAAGGTGCTCTGCCCAGTCCACAGGGCTTTATGGTACAGGATGGCACTCCAGCACTCACCTGTATCATGGAAAGTCACCTCAGTTGCTGCTAAATTGTGGTGGCAACAGCAACATAAATCTTGGTGAATTGTGCCTGTATTATCCCCCAGTATTTCTGAGGTGGGTGCTGCCACTGGGAAATTCCATGCCCTACATCAGCATCTACTGAAGGATAATTACATGTCAGTTGTCTAATAATGTTTGGTGAAAATGTAACATTACCTTCAAGCGGTCACTGTATTTAAGATATTCCCCAGCCAATTTCTTTTGCTCAGAGTATTTCATTAATATTATGCATCTCTTACTGCACAGCTTCTCAGGCTATCTGATGTGGGGGGCCAACACGTTCTTTTTCCAGAAACCAGCACCATATATGTGCCTATTGGCTACCATTGTTTCTTTCTTTCCTGGAAACCCACAAGGGACCAGCAGCCAATGGCTTGGGGACTACACCAGTCCAGGAATGATCAATTTGAGCGGTACCACCTTATCTCCTACTTTCAGCCACCTCTAGAACAACAACATTTCAATGGCCTACAAGCAATCAAAATGTTCTTTCTAATCTCCCCCTGTTGTTGCTTGATCACCTTTGGTTTCCTGATCTTCTGGCCATCTTCCATCTCCATCACTTTCTGCATTCTTTTTGTATATTGTTGTTGGCATTGCAGGCTATAAAATAAAATATTAGGTGAAATCACTGCAGACTGGGGGAAATTAATTCTGATCTTAAATTAAACAGGTATGGGAAACATTTTGACTCTGCTTGCCTGGTCCTTTGTAGCTCTCACACAGCACTAGTTATAACCCTGTCCAAGATGAATAATACAAATCAATGTAATAATAATTATAATAGTGTTATAATAATAGTACAGTGTTTGCCTAGTGCTTTCTTTGTGATCAAAGTACTTCAAATCTTCATGGCTCCAATTCCAATTCATTTCTTTCATGTGTCTTCTGGAAGATGGGGAAGTAAGACTCAGCTGAGGACCAAACTGCATGTGATATGGGAGATCTGTGATTCTTGCATTAAAAATGTGTGTGGAGGGGATATGCATTGAGGGAGATGCAAACACTTCCCCGTGGCCATTCAACACTGTGCTGTTCACATGGACATGTATCAAGATGGTGACTGTGTTGTTTTGTATAGTGGAGGGTGAGGAAGGCAAAGGGAACCTGGCAGTGCGCAGAGATAGTGAGGAGGGCGGCCATCACAAGGAAGGGGAGGAGAGACTGAGTTGCCTGCCCTTTGCCCATCCTGGTGGTGGAGGCGGCCTCTGATTCTGGCTGTGAACCCAGGAGAAACCACTTGGCCAGGTGCTGGGAAAAGAGAGAGGAGGGTGGCTCTTTGATGCTCTGGCTTTCTCTCGCCAGGGTTGCTTTTCTAATGTGACTCAAGGTAAGTCTGGTGGGGGGAAGGTTGTTTCGCTGGCATAAAAACATTTCAAAATATGCGGGCAAAAGAAAGTTTATGGGGGGTGGTATGATAAAGTCCTTAGTTACATTTTCCCTCTCTAGAGTTACTAGCAGGGTTACAGTGTAATCTTGTGTATAGCTACCTCTTCATCTTGTTGTTATGTGCCTTCAAATAAACTATAACTTATGGTGACCCTATTATAGAGTTTTCTTGGCAAGATTTATTCAGGGGAGGTTTGCCATGGCCTCCCTTTAAGCCTGAGGGAGTATAACTTGCCCAAGGACACCCAGTGGTTTTCACAGGTGAGTGGGCATTCAAATCCTGATGTCCCACAGTCCTAGTCTAACCCTCAAAGCACACTGGCTGGCTGTATGTCTACTCGGAAATAAATCCTATTGAGTCCAGCTGGCTTAGTCACGGGTAAGCTTTAGACAGTTGTTTGGATTGGACCCACAGCCAAGGAAAAAGTGTCAGCCTCTTCCCCCTTAATGCCATGCCCTCAATCTAAACCATCTCCATTAAGCAACTCCTTTTATTGAAAGGGGGAAAATATGTTGGGTGATCTTATCATGTATCTCCTGGGTCTAGGGTTTTCAGACCCTAGAGACCCAAGAGATATATGATCAGATCACCCAGAATAAAACTACAGAAAAACTGTAGAAGGCTCTTGTACCTTTAATGGTTGTGTAAAGGAGGGGATTTCAGCAGGTGTTGCTTGGCTTGCAAACAGGGGACAACATGTTATACACAACCTCTTATACACAACCATTAAAGTTACAAGAGCCCTCTCCAGTTTGCACTCTGGCAACCTTGCCTGCGTCACATGTCATTGGACTAAGACCTCATATAGTGAAGACATTAATCAGTTCTACTGGCTATTTGGAGCCTAAGGATCACAGTGGAAGAGAACTCTGTCTGCTTCACATGCTACTAGGAACATAGGAAGGCAGTTATAGAAACAAGCAACAATAGCCAGCATATCCAGTGGTGAGGAATTCTGGGAGTTGCAGTCTAACAAAATCTAGAGGGCCACACTTTGCTCAGCCTGGTTCTTACATTTCCAAAGTAGAACCTAAAATGCTTTCTAATGTATTTCCAGAAGAGGGAGCTAAATAGAAGTTAATGTGAATTAAGAGAGAGAGAGAGAGGGAGTGAGGAAGGGAGGGAGAATTGTTCTCTAAACTCTTTACCTTCTGATCTGTTCGATAAAATGCATGTGTTCTCTCAAGAGTTGCTCCTGGTCCCCAGCAAGTTTGGTAATCATATTGCTAAGGAATTTGTTCTCATTCTTGAGCACTTCCGTTGCCAATGGGAGGTCTGAAACCATCATCTTTCTATAAAACAACAGAAATAGAACAAGATCAGCCTCGACAGGTGGTCCTTTTTTTTTTTTAAGTCATGAAAATACAAGTTGTTGTCATTGCCAGTCAAAACATACATGGGTGCAATATACATTTAATTTGCTTCAATTAATCCAGTTGGATAGATTTACTATAAATTTCTATTCGGACAATCAAGCAATTTAATTCAGATAAACAATTAATTTAAGGTAAGATGAACTCTTGATGGGAGTTAAGCACTACATTTAGGGATCAACTCTGGGGAGTACACATACCCTTCCAGAAAATACATATTATGATAGTCTCCACTGTAACAGTGGAAGTGGTAATGCACTATGCAATGAGAATTATCACTGATATAATCATTGATGCTCAAAAGACCACTATAATTTAGATTACCAAAACTGTTAAGAGAATAGAAAAACTGTGATCAGATTACTGCAGGATTTTTATTGACTATATGAAAAAGTACAAGAGTTGCCATAAGTCTGAAACAACTTGAAGGCCAACAACAACGACAACACAAAACAACAATTTTTGTTAATGCCTCAGTGATAGTCACATAGACAGCCACTGTGGATGTAAATCTGTATAAATTTTGTTTTTGCATGCAAGAACAAATAATTTTAGTATTGTTCACTTTGCTGCAAAAATCATTAAAAACTGGGCAGTTTTTGAAGGCTAGTTGCAGTTCGGGACTTATTTTGTGCAAAAAAGCATTACTTTTCTGAGCAGAAAACAACAGTTCTATGGGGGGAAAGTTTTCTACAAGTTTTTTTTTTTTAAATGCAGATTCCCAAACTGCAAAGATTCTCACTTGCCTAGGATTCTCCTCATCAGGGTTTCTGGCCACTTGAGAAACTCCTTTTTAACCATTTGTTGCATATTTTTAAATATTCTTCCTATCTCCAAAGCCCACATCCCACATCAATGTCCATTAAGAAGGGCAAAGCATTTTCAGAAATCAGGGAGATGGTGCCAAGTTGCTAACTCCCTTGGATGCTGGCATTGCAAGGGCAGAGAGATGGCAACCCTCCTCTCCCCACATGCTCACAGGCTCTTGTTGGAGTCAGCAGCAGGGCTCCTAACATCATGTCTGCACCAGGCATTTAAACCCTCTGGGTGGCCCTCTGGAAAATCACATGATGGCTGGGACTCCTAGCCCATCCATTAGACTTGGGTCAAGGCTGATGTAAAGCCCTGGCATATTTCACCTAGCCTAACAGCAGAGCCTGCCTACCTAACCCCTTTTAATAGGTTTATCCTAGGTGGTGGCAGCCTATACTGAGGAAATCATTATTTGGATAAATCAGGATTTCTGGAATTTCTCCATACTAATACCATTCTTACACACACACACACACACACACACACACACACCAGTTTTCAACTCCTCTCACACTCCCAGCAGTCCCTAGATCTCAACAGGTGAGTGGGTGAGGTTTAAGATTTCCTGTCTCTGCAAATTGAGATGTGGGGCTATGGGTGTGCAAACATGCCCCAACCAATACTAAACGTGGCTCATGGAGCTGAAAGATCTGTGTATCCTTGGTCACTGTCTGGATTACCCCTATGTAACTTGAAAGCTTTGTCTACAAGGCTCTGTCCATGCAATGCACAATCTTCAGACCCAAACCTATCACATCTACACATACCACAGTGGACACACCAACCCAGAAGTGAAGAAAAATATTCTCCTAGATGCAGTGAAAGAGGAAGGTCTTTACTTAGAGCCCTGATCCCAGCTGCAGAGTCAAACTGTGTCTACCTCAGCCAGTTGCTTTCTGAGCATGTCAAGCACTGGCCTTGTTTGTGAGGTAGCATGAGATCACAACTGTATAAGTAAATGAGCAAAAATTTTGAGACTTCATTTTTTTTCTTAAGTAGTGTTATTACTGAAATTAATTGTTTATATAACTGCATTACATTTGTAGGAGACTTATCATGTTCCTTCCAATGGGAGCACAAAGGTTATCTTTGCCATACCAAAAGCCAAATATTTTCTTCTTACTTAGTGTTCTATTCTCCACTTAAAGCAGGGGCCCTCCAGATGTTTTTGACTTACACCACCTTACAGCAAAGCCAGCAGTAAAGATTATGAGAACTGTAATCCAAAAAGATCTGAAGGATCATAGTTGTCCATCCATGTGTTAAAATAAAAGAGCTCCAGTTCTTAGGATTTTTTCAGATGGGCCAAAAACACCATTGCAGACACAGAACAGGGTCAAGAAAGGGTTTCCCTTTCAGATGATGTTGACCCTGTCCCACACTGCCCCCGTGCTGCATCCATGATATTGTAACCATGGGGAAACATTATTAATAGATCACCCATTCTGTTTCTGTCATAGAATAACAGGTGGTCTGAAAGGTGCCCTGTTTTTCTCCTGTTATGCTGGCGTGATGTCAGCCATGGGGGGAGGTCCGTTCTAAACACTTCTGGTAGAGATCAGGATGAGGAGGTAAGTGACATTTTTCCCACCTCCCTGGGTTACTTGTAGTTTTTAAACTGTATTTTGGGGCTTGTTTTTTTAATTTGATGTTTGGTTGGGTTTTTATTATTGAATTTCCCACGTGACCATTCTCTCATGAGAACGGGCAGGATTTGCTTTCCGGGATGCTAATGCAGCTTTACAACAGCTACATTCACTCCTGGCCAGCTGAGGGAAGGGGGAGAACGTTTTTGTCACGGAAAAAGGTAAGTGTCTGGGGGGAAAAATTATTCTGTAGCAGGGACGGTAGTGGGGCGGGAGGGTGTTTAGTGAGGCAGGAATGGGGTAAAAGTCCCCATCTGAAAATGTCCTTGGTTTGTTAAGTACCATGCAGTGGTTAAATGCCAGTACTGCAAGTCCACTGTGTTGCAAGTTCGATTCCAGAGGGCTCCAAGGTTCACTCAGCCTTCCATCCTTTCGTAGGTCGGTAAAATGAATACCCAGCTTGTGGAGGCAATTAGCGAGACACATTGGAAACCACTTAATGCAGTGTAGATGTGTAAAGTGCTGTTGCTTAAAAACAAATCGTAAGCCGTTCTGATAGCCTTTGTGGCTGAAGAGCGGGGTACAAATACCTAATTAAACAAACAAACAAACAAAACATTCTTTTGTAGGTTCCACTTGTGACCTCTGTTCTAACCTATATGATAATGAAACTGAATAGACCTTTCTGCCTCCTCTCAGTTACCCATCTCCTCTTCCTCACCTCTCTAACCACTTCCCACTATTCTTCTTCACTTCTGTATTTTCATAGAATTAATTCACACAATTTATACAGTTTGCAGTTTTTGAGTTAGGACTCAGACAAATTGGGACTGGGCCGGGGGATAGAGAAGACGGGAGAGAGAAGTTGAAGATTACATAAGCTAAGACTGGTTTTAAAATTTTTAACATGTTTCTTTGATCACTGGTAATTAATGTGAAGGGCAAACAGATCTTTCATTTCCGAAACTGGACTGATTTGTCTGCTCTGGGATTCTGTGGCCTAAATCCAGTTGCTAGTTCCAGCCAGAGTAGACCCATGGAATTAATGAAATTTACATAATGGTTGGCTTACCATTCAGCAAATGATTCAATGTGTCTACTCTACTTGCAATTGACAGTCAGATTCAGGCCTGTATTATGTGATTATTGATCATTTCAACACACATCGGCATGCATACATACAGGCATACATACAGAATATATCCAGTCATGAATTGTTTTAATAAAGAAGGAGATACAGGATAACAGGTGACAAAGATGTGTATATTTGCATATGCTAATTTAAATACAGAGATGCAAATACACATATGAATTTATATATAGAAACAAAATAATTCTTGCAATGTAAATAGAAATGCATTATCTTTTACCATTAAAGTAACCAACGACTTGTCTAGACAGGCAATTTACCCCCGGTTCTCCCCGCCCCCATCTTGGAGCCCTGCAGTCCAAACAAAGCAAGGTTTTTGGCCCACTTTGACTCTAGGCAATCCTGATGATGCCCAAGGCAAAGCCAGGGGAAAGACTTTTTAAATGTTTTAATAAAATACCCAGAAAAACCCACACCATGCAGGAAAACCCGGATGGGTCTGGTGCGGCTATGCAGGGTCCTTACCTGCAGCTGGCCTGTATAGCTGGATGCTGCTGACACTGCCACTGGAGTTGCTCTGTAGATGGGAAGGAGGCCCCCAACAAATGATCAAGGCCCTCTGCATGTGACCAACCTTGACCACATGCTGAGGATCTCCTTCCTGGCTTCAGAGAGCACAATGCATGACAGTGGGAAAATTTTCCACTAATACTGGCTAGTGTATGCATGTGGCAACCAGTGTGTACGTGAGGACTTCTGCCTATTTCATCTTGGTAATGAGTGGTGGTGGGGAAACTGGCCAGCTCTATGGCCAAAATATGCTGGCTGCAAAGTGGCATATTCTGGCCAGTCTAGACAAGCCCCAAGTAACCTGTTTGGCTGTGCAGTTGGGTGGCCAGGTGGTAGCTGCTGATGGTCAACTGCTTTCATTTCTGTGCTATTGTTTTTTAAAAATCTTGGACAGACTTTCCAAAGAACAGGGGTGGAGAATATATGGCTCTCCATATGTTGCTAGATAAAACTAACAGTAGTCCTATGCAGCATAACCAGTGGTGAAGGATGTTGAGAATTGTAGATCAACATCACGTATGATGTTACCCATCCTATCTCTAAACTAGTGGATTCCTTCAAACAGACAACTGCCCTCTGTACAGTAAGACATATGGCTACCCCCCCCCACCAAATAATTGGACTGAAGCACTGCATACAAATATGGGGATAGCTGCATCATTAGCCATGCATCACTTCAAGATTCGTCACAGGCTCCATGCATATAAAATGTACAGAGTTAATTTCCAGAAGAAAATACAGGTGATGGTTTGGTGGATACTAGAGTTCCTTTCCTTTCTCTCATAGCACTGGAGGGAAACAGTGTGCCCCATAATGCATACCTGTGGAATGCAGTTTTTAAGGTCCACTGGCACTGATGTTTTCAGCATTAGGCTATGTATGAGTTAAATAAAATCTCTCCCATTCTATTGTGTAGTTCAGGTCATTATTTGAATTCTTTTAATGTTCTTTTCTGTATGTCAGAGGCAGAAACCATGACAACCACTTCCAGACTCCTAGCAGTGTTGTTGTTTTTTTTTTTAAATCCTTTTATGTCAGGCATTGAAATCTTTTTTATCACAACTGGAATATCTGGAGATATTGATTATTTGCTCAGGGCTAAATCATGCTAGGCCCATATATTCATACTGAGCAGTTGGCCTTCAATGTCTGATAGGGGTGGGGAAATAGCTATGCATAGCACTGAACAGACTGGATTTAAAGCTTGCTTCTCCAAATCTAAACATACACCCACCTAGGGAAAGTTCTTATATGACAAGAGTAATCTTTCAAGCAAAACCAAAACTGCACCTAGCTGCAGCAGATTTCTGACAAAATATTACTCATTCTCACAAGGAGTGAGGTGAGTGATCTGATACCAACTAGTAGACAATGGAGGAAGGCTTTTGTATACCCAGGAACTCAACACAGGAATTTTGTATGCTCAGGAACTCGGGGGGGGGGGGAATCAAAAATAAGAAGACTTAGGGATTTCTGAGTGGTGGCAATGGCCAGCTGAAGCTCCTCCACAAAGCTCTGTGAGAGGAGAAGTTTGGCAGCAGTGACAACCAATATGGAGGTGAATTCTGGCCAGTGGATTTCTCTCCAGATCAAGGGGAGAACAGGAGATCACCCACAAACACCAATAAACCTTGCAGTCTGTACTGTTACCATGGAAATCAAGTGGTCAGGTGCAAATGGAGTGAGGGGGTTGTGGAATTCTACCATGTTCATATTGCCAAAAGCAAGTACGTAAGGACATTAAGCCTGCCACCGCACTTCCTTTAATCATATTCTTATACAATATCTGAAATTTACTGATTATAACTAAAGGGCTCTTCAATTCTGCAATTATATCATTATCTCCAGTGAGTTGCCTCCCTTTTGGACTCTTAGGATTAAGAGGAGAGGTTGTAAGATTTATTTTAAGATCACAGTGTGCATGCAAAAAGCTTAACTGGATGGTGATGTAATTAATGAAATGGACAAAGGGTTTAGTAACACTAAACCTCAAAGTTTGAAGCTTGTTATATCTTTGATTGGTGGAAACACAGTGGATTATTCTTAAAGACTGAGAGATTTCATGGGAACAGACATTATTTTTGATGAAGAGATACATTGTACTTGCTGGCATAACAAAATAACAGATAAGGCTAGCAACTAGGCAGGGCAGGGCCACCATATTTACAGAAGTTTAAGTGAAACTAACTTCTTGATTATAGCAGAGATAACAATGTTTAAAGAAATGAATGAGAGCTATGTGGAGGAAGATTGTTCAGATGACCAAGAAATTCTTGTAGAAATATACAAAGAGGTGAAATTGCTGAGAGAGGGGTTTAACCAGATGCTGATAAAAAGAAATTGGAGGGGAGCTTTTGGAGAAACTGAGGTGTATACAGTTGGAGACTTAAGTCAGCAGGATGAATTTGAGATGGACTGGAATGGCTCAGTACTTTCAGAGAAAAAAGATGGACTGTGTTGGCATTTGGGAAAAAATGGGAGTAACCTATTGAGATTTGGGGATAGCTGGCCTATATAACATCTGAGAGAATAATGTGATCTTGGAGAATATTCTGTTTCATGCCAAAAAAGTGATGGTGATCTAGGAGGTTACAGAAATAACAAAATGGAAGAAGAATGGAGAAGGGGGGCATTTTGCCTAGGTAGCTGAAAAAGATGTGAAAGTACATGGAGTACCCAAGATCAGGATGGACATGGACTATGGGAAAATCTATTTTAAAAAATACAATGGCTGAGATTTGGGGGGAAAACTCACATTAGATTTAAATAGGAATAATGATAAGTTTAAAGGATCAACTTCTTCTGGTTTGAGGACAATATGTCTGTTACAGATAGATCCCTGTATCTGTGGGGGATATATTGAAGACACCCACCCACCCATGGAAACCTGAAACCGTGGATATTAGGGAACCCTATTGATTTCAATGAGATGAACTCCAGAAGTTGACCCTAGAGTTGCATTGGAGGACCTAGAAATGCCTAGAGAGACATATTTTTCTGAATGTGGATAAGGGAAACCATGGATACCAAATCCGTGGATATGGCAGTTGGCCTGTTATTTGTCACCTGATGTGGGATGTTTGATTTATTACAGGAAATAGTTCTATTAGGATGTTTTTTGATTATATTAAATTTACAGAGATGGTTTGGAAAATGTCATGTTTATATATATATATATATATATATATGTCAGCAATAAGTCAGATTGATATATATGATAATACTGAGTTACTGAGTTATTTATTACCTGCCTGTCCCCTCAGGATCGGGGTGGGGTACATACATTGCAATATACACAGTAATACCGTACAGTTCACCACATACAATAGGAGATTAAAGGTACTTGTATATACATTTGGTTGGTGTCCAATCTGGAACAGTATATTATTAGAAGATGTATTATTTAGGTTAGAAAAAGAGGGGAGGTCGGCCTCATTTCAAACAACAAAGAATTTACTGTTTGAGATTTCTTATTATGATAAATTGCATGTAAAAGTGGATTTGGAGAGTTAGGATACTCCTTTGACTAATTATGCTAGCTGATAAAGATTAATAAGTCTAATAGTGTTGATTTGATAAAATTACTAACCCTTTATTGACTTTTGTAGGAAATAATTAGGTATTTTGCTAAGTTCTGATTTTGATTATCAGTAGGTAGACTTTATAGAGAGGAGGACAGCAGCTATTAGGTGAGAGAGGTATAAACTGATTATGTTTAAATAACTGCTGAAAAGAGGATGGGAAGTCATTTTTATTTTTCTTCATCTTTTCTTTGTTCTTTGCTTTATTTTCCTTATTCTCTTTTCCCTGCTTTTCTTTCTTTTCCTTTTTCTTTGTATACTTTTTAATGTATTTAGAAATCTTAAATAAAAACATATTAAATTTCAAAAAAATAAGACTTAGGGAGCTGCTTGTACAGTAGGACCCCTGTATCCGCTGGGGATTGGTTCTGAGGGCCTGCATGGATACTGAAAACCACGGATAACAGTGAATGCCATTGAAAAATAATGAGACTTCATGTTTAAAATACCATAGAGTTGCCTTGGACCTAGAAAATATCTAGAGAGGACACATTTTCTAGGAAGACTCTATGGTAGGTGTGCTGTTTTGCGTCACGTGGATAACTGAATCAGTGGATAATGAATCAGTGGATATGGGGGTCCTACTGTATGTGCTACCAGCATGCTGCCATGGAAACCAGCAACACCAGAGCCGAAGGGGTTCCCCTCAGTGGTTGAATGCCTGCTAACGCCTGCTTGCCACTTGCTTGCCTTCAGCCTTATTGTGTCATAGAATCATAGAATCATAGAATTGTAGAGTTGGAAGAGACCACAAGGGCAATCCAGTCCAACCCCCTGCCATGCAGGAATACACAATCAAAGCATCCCTGACAGATGGCCATCCACCCTCTGGCCCCATTCCCACTAGCCTATATCCACACCACTAAAGAAAGGTTTGAGATAGCTAGCCAGTCCTGAATATAACCATGTTCTGGAGCAGAAGGGAATTGGTGGCAATGGGCACAAGGTTTTAGAAAAGGTGGAAAGGGCTAACAGCTAGTCCTGAGCCTTTCATGGGCCCTCTTTCACACTACACAATTAAATTACTATGCTTCCATTTTAACTGCCATGGCTGTGTCCTATGTGTTCAGGGTTTTGTAGTCTGGGAGGCACTTGAGCTCTAAGCAGCAAATTTTAAATAACCCTCCCTAAAGTGCATATCTCAGGATTCCATAGGATGGAACCATGTAGTTAAAGTGGAATCATAATGCTATAATTGTGTAGCATGAACAGGCCTAAAAACTATCTTCTTGCAATATATATGCAGGGATTGTTACTACTATGTTGAAGATCTCCAAAGTGATAGTGACGCTTCTGGACATCTCAAATCATAATGGCCAGGCATACAAACAGCTACTATGAAGAAGTTGTGTAATATAATTCATTGCTAATCAAAATGGTGCTTCACGGACTGGTGCCAGTCCATAAACTGCCAGTCCCTAGAGATTTTTCATGGGGAAAAAAGAAGGAACTGCAGTCAGGGACTACAATGATGTTACTGGTCCCTTCCTTAATAGAAAAAAAAAATGAAACTAACTGCTGGTTCCTCACATAAAATAGCTTAACAAGCACTGATATAATTAATAAAATTAATGTGTTTTGTACTTTGGGAGATTATCAGATGCAGCAAAAAGTACCTTAGCAGAATGCCAGGATGACGTTACTCTACCGCGAATGGGATCTGGTTTCAGACGACAATGTCCTCCTGTGTTGCAGCAGTTAGTAAAGTGTTGCTTTTCATTGATGGGACCTTCCTGTCAATGAAAAATGACATCTTACTAACTGCTGCAGCACAGGAGCAGAACACAATGAGGACATCTGAAACAGGGTCCCGTTTGTAGGACAGAAACGCTTGTCCTGGCATTCTGCTAAGGTACTTTTTGGACGCATCTGATAATCTCCTTAGTATCTGGATAGAAACAGTTCCAGGAAAAAACCAAATGAAAACTGAAAGCTAGGACAGCAGTCTGTGTAGTAAGATTTGTTCCTATCATGACACCCAAAATTAGAATGGAGCTCACTTAACTTGGCTTAATTGTAGGGCTGGCTTTGTGGCCTATACTTTAAAAAAACACACACACAATCTTGTTATACTGGAGCTAATATTTTAAATACTGCTTTTAGCCTGTTTTTATCCTGTGTTTTTATCTTTATTCTGAATCCCCTTTTTACCTGTGCTGGTCTATGACCTTAATAAAGATTCTATTCTATTCTATTCTATTCTATTCACACACAAAAACCCCACCACACCAGCATGTTATGAACAATTTCTACTGTTTTAAGTTTGCTATAAGTCAGGCACAGAATACTGA
Source organism: Gambelia wislizenii (assembly GCA_030847615.1). NCBI lineage: Eukaryota > Metazoa > Chordata > Lepidosauria > Squamata > Crotaphytidae > Gambelia > Gambelia wislizenii. The sequence continues at coordinate 77,281,145 of JAUMIR010000006.1, read as the reverse complement.
AGTGGACATTTTTATCAGCAGGCTATGAGACCAGTATTACAACAAGGGCATGGGTCCCTTGTGGTTTTGTGGTTCCTACGTTTTAGGAACAACAGCTGCACTTGTTCACAGTTCTTGTGAGCGCTCAGTTGCTGGATTTATTTTTCTCGCTTCCTGACATCTCTTGGTTTTTCAGAATTATGAACAAAAGGTAAGAATGTTAAAATATCTTTAGCACTGGTATTATAGTTTTTCTTATCAAATATAAAAAAAAGTATTAAATTTTTTGTTTAGTGATCAACTGGCATTTGGAAGAGCGTAATGTTCCTTTCAAAAGAGAAGGTTTTAGGTGTATACAAGAAAAAAATACTGGAATAAGTAGCAAGCAACACTGAATTACACTTGTTAAGGACTTTTTTCTTCAGAATCCAGTGAAGCATTTGAGTTATTTCCCTCATTCTCATGGGAAGTGAGGAAGTGAATAAAAGTGATGAAATGTTGTTTTATGATTTCTCATATATCTTTGAAATTATCATTCTGCCACTTATATTCAAAAACCAAATATCCATTTGGTGAATTCCCAAATATCAATGGGTATTTCCATTTGAGTTGCTCTAAGAGCTCATTGTTTACTTTCCAGCTTAAGAGTTGTAATGTTTCTATGGAATCATGGCTGTAATTTAGAGTTTGGGCTGATGATTTCTTAATGTGCTCAATAAATTTGTAACCTTAGTAGACACATAGCTTAGAAATTGTCCTTTTCAGACTTCAGCTCTCACAATTCTCCAGCCAGCACTGGTTATGTTGACTGGGGAATTCTGGGAGTAGTCAAATTTCCAAGCATTGAGCATATACATACAGTAGCAGCAGGGGCAGCTAAAAATATGAATTGATAAAACACTGGTTCAAATGTTTCTTCAGCCACTAGTGGACTTAAGCAATCTGCTTTCTCTCCTTCAGCCCTTTCCTTAACTAGGGGAAAAGTAATCCTTACAATCACCTTGTAAGGTAAGTGAGTACTTTTATTGCTGTTTTTTTCACAGGTGGGCTTAGACCGAGAAGTAATGGCTTTCCTAAACCCATGGCTGAGGTAAGAACTGAACTGGGGACTTTTTGATGTGTAGTACATTCTTTCTCTTGGCAAGAAAAATCCCAACGCAGTCACAGGAGGTCATAGTAAGCTAGATCACATTTAACATGGCTATGTGCTATGTCTTTGAATTCCACATTTTAAAATGTTAGTGGTAGTCTATTCATTTAAAAGAGATAAAAAGAGCAATTAACTAGTAAGAATATTAAGGTGCTAAGACTGTGTAGGAGTGAACCCATATATACCGGCCTCATCCATCATATCGCTGTGTGTCTGGCTCCATCCACTTCAGACCTTTTGGTGCTTTCACACAGAAACCCATACACTTTATCAGGGGTTTTAAATCATGAAGAGATTTCCAAATACATACAAACCAAACAAGCTTTGAAAACCTCTTCCTATTTTCACACTGAATGTTCAAAGGCCTGAATAGAAGACTTGTGTGCTGAAGAATGCAACATGTGGGATTGTTCATTATTCTCCCTATTTGGCCAGCCTCCCCACCCCCAATGGATTTTAGCTGCCCTGTGTTAAGGCAAATCTTTCAAAGGGCTAAAGTGTGATCACCTGAATGCTTTAGTCTGCAAAATGATCTGATAAATGAAGCATACATTAAATGAGTAAAATAGGAACAGAACTTGTTAGGGTAGTAGACATTTTGTCATATTAATGGTTCATTGTTTGTCACACCTCAAATGGATAAGATGGCTCTGCACTACAATTTAGGAGATTTTCAGATGGGGTTTATACTGTGGGGCAGGCACGGAACAGGGTTAATAAAGGGGCTGTTGTTCAGACGACTTCGACCCCTTTCGTCCTGCTCCCGGGATATTCTATTCACGACGAAACATCGTGAATAGAACACCCCTTCCATGCCTGTCATGGAATCAGGGACATGGGAAACAGAGCCCCGTCCCTGTTCTGTGATGACAGACATGGGGGAGGAGCTCCATGGCAGGCACTTCCTGCCACGATCGGGACAGCAGGTAAGTGCCACCCTTCTGCCCCCCCTTCCCTGGGTTCCTTGTTTTATTTTAAATTTATTTTTTTATTTTTCCCCTGTTTCTTTTTGACAGCTGGGGAGGTTACTTTGAATTTCCCTCCTTCTCATTCTCTCACAAGAACGAGTGGGATTTCCCCTGGCTGGTTGTAAAAGCAGCCTTAAGATGACTGCATTTACAGCCGGCTGGAAAGGAGGAAGGACACCCGTTCCTGGGGCGGAATGGAGGTAAGTGTTTGAACATTTACCGCCATTCCATTGCAGGAACGGGAGAGGAGGTGGTGGGGCAGCAACGGGGCATTGGCCCCATCTGAAAATCTCCATAATCTCTATTAAGGATCTGGAAAATGAATATTAAAACTTATTTCCAATGGGGTAGATCCTAGAGGCAGTTGTACTTAGAACTTTATCAGACTGGGCAAATATGGCATCATAACAACACCTAATGAACGTGAAAGGGTGCGCATATTAAATGACATCATCCTTTTGCAATCATATCATGTCCAAACCTGTTCTTTTTTATTGATGGGCCAAGCCACCAATTGATCTCCTGTGGCAGTTTGTTGCCGCCATTGCTGGCTTTTGAAACTTTGCACCATTGTGTTCATGGGAATACAGTATCAATGACAGAACACTTCCAGGTGAGATCACAACAGCCAGGTAGGGGACACTCTTTTTATGAACCCCCTTACCGGTATACTTGGGACTTTTAAAGTGTGTTTCTGTGCTTGTGTGTATGTTGTATGTCTTGATTTTGCTTTAATTTTTAAATTTGCCACACTCACATCTTCTCGCAAGAATTGGCAAGATTTGGAACCCAGAAGTAAATGGAGCTCCATTCGTGCTCCGTTACTGCTGGGGCTGCCTTTCAGATGCTATTACAGGTAGATCTGGTAAAGGGGGTTCTTTTGCTAGCATAAAAAATGTTTCATAATAAGCCAGTAAAAGAATATTTCAAGAGAGTGGTCTGATAAAGTCCTTACACTAGACTTCCTGAAATCACTGGAGCTTAAGTAATGACTAACTTAAATAATGAGTAACTTAAATCCCATTGTAATAATTTCCAAGGGGTTGAGTGAGCTACCATGTTACGGTAAAAAGAAAAAAAAAGCTCTCCTTGCAAACCAATAAAAATATTTGTGGCAGCTTATAGATTAACCAGTGTTATGATGACATAAGTTTTCAAGCTAGTTAAAAGTGCCACAAGCTTCTTTGTTGTTTTAAAGTCCCATTGATTCCAGTGGGTCCACTCTGATCCAACAATGCTATCTTACCAACATCACAGTCTCAGTGAACAGCACTAAATTGTTGAATAGCATACCTTCAGCTAGCTGTAGATACACTTCTTGGAAAAGGGGAAGCCACGACTACAAAGCAGCATAATTACAGTTTGTGTGGTCAATTTGCAAAAAGCATGCTGGTCTGTGGGGTGCATAGGGTGCAAGATCTGGAGGCATCTGGTTGAGCATTTCTTCTGGACAATGAGAGGGTGATGGAGTTCCACGTATCTTTGTTTTTAAGAAGTGCAATAGTTGTATGACCAATTAAAAAGCAACATACAGTATTAAACAGATTGCCTCAATGCTACATGGTAGTCTAAACAAGCTTGTTTCACACACTTTTCCCAGCAGTAAGTTCCCTTTACAAAATTTAAGAATTTCATACAGCTGTCACAAGATATCAAGATGACAGATATATTGTGCCTGGCACAACTGTAGCTATAAGTACTGTTCATTTCTAGTGGCCACCAAACCACAGCTACTCAAGCAATAAAATTTAGATTTGTTTCATTTCCCCAAAAATATATAATTAGAAGTTCATTGCACTTGAACTGAGCTCTGTAGGAGCCACCTTTCCAGAAGCAACTGCATATACATCAGAAGTAGTAGACATAATGATCTATTACAGAATAATCAGCAAAATATACTTGCAAGAAATCTGCCTCTTGGATGCATCAGGGCTTTGGAAAGTTAGTTTTTTAGACTACAACTCCCATCAGCCAAGGTGGTTACACTAGCAGGAGATTCTGGAGTATTAGTCCAAAAAGTAAATAATATAAGCTGTATAATGATTATTTAGTGGGAAATATGTGTAGAATTTTCTTTGTTTGAGCCCCAAATATTGATTGATTGTGATATATTGTTAAACCTCAGTGTCCAAACAGGCAATGGGCATGCAGTGATGGTAAAGGAGGATTATACATTCTTTCCTTAAAGGGGAATGAAGAGAACTACTGTATATTCTTCCACTGTATATAGACATACATGTGGCATATGTATATTGTTATAAAAGAATTTTTTTTCAAAGTGCATTCCTTGTAATTGGCATCATTGTGCAAGAAATGTAAAATTAAAGAGCTTAGCCCAACATATCCTATTAATTTAAGAAATCTAGCACAATATTTTATAGGATTCATATAACATTGACATGCCTGATTATTTGCTGCTTATGAAGCTGTTTAATTTTTGCAGTGCTTGGTCTAGTGATACATTCCTAAGCTCTTCAGAATTGGGTAAGCTTATTGCACATGAGAAAAAGAGTAAGAATGCAGTACGTAGTAATTGCTAAATAATTCTTTCCCATTTCCTTGCATCACCTTCAAACAGAAAACTGAAGTGGTTGATGCCAATAGGATGGCTGCCCCAAATGGAGCTACTGAAAGACAAAATGTAGATGTTTGTGTATTCAGAGATCTCTGAGATTTGCAAAAGTAAAATTTAAAAAACAAAACAATAGGGCACTCCTATTCCACAAAATTAGCCCAGCATACTGAGCAGCCACAGAATGTACTTATAACTTGGAAAAGAAAAGGAACATAGGCTTGGGTTGGAGCAGACTGCCTTGCATGGAAGGAGTGGCTATCTGAACCCCTGAAAGAAGAAATTTTATGTTTTTTTAGGAAGGAATTACACAGCAACATTTTGTTGAGTAGCTCCACTTGTTTCTTTTTAAAAACTTTATCTTTTATTCATTCACAAGATAGCAGCTTACATTTATCATCGTATATACAGAGAATACAAAATAGAATAAAAGGGATCTTATATTTCATGACATATTTGATCTTATTCCATTGTGTTCATATCATTTGGAAATATAATTCAAATTCCTGTGTCCCTTTAGTGTGAATCTTCAATTCTAATTTCTGTTTCGTTTTTCTGGTCTGCTAGGATATTTCTTGCAAAATGTGAACTCAGACTTCGTATAAATTCACTTTTACACTGTTTGCTCCATTTATTACCAAAATATATTTTATATACCTTATATAATATACTTTCTATAACTACATTGTACTGTATCTTTTAAGATTAACTCGCTCAATTAAGTAGCCTTCAATTCCTCTCTCTTATTGTCTACTGTATCGTCAGATATCTGTGTGCCTCTTGGTCTTCTCAGTTCAAATGTTAATTTGTCCATACTGGCCATCTCAGCCAATTTCAGCAACCAGTCACCTAGTGTTGGTATATCTTTTCCTTTCCACCTTTGATCAATACAAAAGCCTAGCTGCTGAGACCACATATAACAATACTCTCCAATGTGTAGCTCCACTTGTTTCTAAAAAGAATTCAGATTGGAAAACTTTGCAGTTCCTCATTCCCCATACTTTTCTTAAAGTGTTGTTCACCGATGGCTTTGGGGGAAAGAGTGACTCAAGTGCAATGTCATATAGGTCAGGACTAGAGATGTGAAGGCTCAGGGAGGAAAAATGGAAAATTCAGGAAAAAAAGTTTCCCCCCAGCTTTTTTCTAAAGTCTTTTTGGGGGGGGTTTTCTGAAAAAAATGAAAACAAAATTGAAAAGGAAGAAAATCAATTATAGAATGTCCAATTCATGCTGCTGCAAATCTGTTGTGTCCAAGATTCAAAGGTGAAGATATAAGTGATGATAGCACTGCTAATACATTTGACTGGATTACAAAACAAGCATCACACTTAGGACTTGCTGTTAGGAAGGTACTTTCAAATGTTGCAGAATATAGAACATCTTCAGGGGTTTGGTCCAGGAATGCAGTCTGGGATCCTACCAAATATATCCCTCCTGCAACATGGTGGCAAGGTCTTTGCACAACACAGCCTCTGACTCCCCTTGCTTCTCGCCTTCTTCAGATGCCTGCATCTTCTGCAGCATGTGAAAGAATCTGGTCTATGTTTATAAACATTCACACTGAATCAAGAAATATATGAGACATGGGAAAGGGTAGAGAAGCTTGTTTCAGTCCAGGTAAACCTTCGGTTTTTAGAAGTCCATGATAACTGTGATGATGACAAACATAACAGCAGAAGGAGAGACTGAAACTGATACTGATAACTATAGCTGAGAAAATGAGTCTGATTAAATTTCATGCCTATTCATTGAATTTTAGTCCCTCCCTCATCCCTTCCACACACTCTCCCCTCAATTCTTTTTATGGGAATGGATGCTTTATGTCTATTTGATACTGTCAGGGCCAGTTTAAATGTACCGCCAAATCTGCATCTCTGGGGGGGGCACAGCCACAGGGGGCCCATCCTAACCCTCCTCCTGGCTTCTGCAAAAACAGGAGAGAGAGAGAGAGAGCGCACAAGCAAGAGAGCAGCCAAAAAAAACCTCCTGGCCTTTTTAAAAAGCAGGTCTCCTGTCTCTTCCATTCGTGCTTCCTCCCTCTGCTCTGTCCCCACCAAGCAGGACAAGCTGCAGGGGGCCCCCTCCTGCAAAAACAGGAGGGCGAAAGAGGAACAGAAAGAGAGAAAGAGCAAACAAGACTCCCAGGGCACCATCAAAAATGCAATCCAGGTGTGTGTTCCTATTTGTGTCAGAGAGGGTTGAGTGTGTGTGAGAGAGAGAGGGGGGAGGAAAGTGTGAGGGTCATCTCTTTCCCTCTCTTTCTCCCCTGCTCTCTCTTCAGAAAGGGCTTCTTTCTTCCCTTCCCTTCCCTTCCCTTCCCTTCCCTTCCCTTCCCTTCCCTTCCCTTCCCTTTCCTTCCTTCCTTCCTTCCTTCCTTCCTTCCTTCCTTCCTTCCTTCCTCTCTCTTGTCTGCTCTCTCTTCTCTCCTTCTCCTGCCTCTACGGGGAAGAAGGGTGCCCCCTCTTCTGCCCTCCAAGGGTCCCCATTGGACAGCCACACTCGACATATATCCCCTCTAGCCCATCTTTCCAGCTGCTCTTAAAATGTCCTGGGTTCTCTCCCCTTCCTCCCTCCCTCCCTTTCCCCCTTGGTCTTCAGATTCTTCCCCTTGCTGTCAACTGAGTTCAACCTGGAAAAGGAATTTGTGTGTTTTCCTATGGGCCTTCAAGTCATTTCTGACTAAAGCGAATCTACCATGGGGTTTTCTAGGCAAGGTTTGTTCAAAGGGGGTGTGCCTTTGACTTCCTTTGAGGCTGAGAGAGTGTGACTTGCCCAAGGTCAGCCAGTGGGTATTCATGGCTGAGTAAGAATTCAAACCCCGGTCTCCACAATCATAGTGCAATTCTGAAACTTCTACAACACTCTAGCTCTTTTAACAGAAGAATATAAAGAATATAAATAAAAATTTGGAGTAATATTACTGGGAACAATGGTTTTATTGTTGTCACTAAAACACACCAGTATTCCATTAGTGTTATGTGGGAGCCATTGGGCTAGAGCAGTGGTTCTTAACCTTTTCTTTACCAGGGACCCCCTTTAAATATCTTTTGTTGCCCTAAGAATTAACTCAAGATTCAAAGCCCTAATAATAATAGCTAATAATAATAGCTAACAACAACAACAATACAATTACACCATCCATTAAACTTTCCCTCAGAGGCACTCTTGCTTCTTCCTGCAAGTTTGTGGCTGGAGTGGATTGAATGGCAATGTGCAGGCCAAGCCAACCAGCCTTTGCCTTGGTTCATGTCATGTGGCTGCTCCACTACAGGGAGGAGGAGGGCCAAGCAGCCTTCAAGCCTTTGTGGACCCCCTGTGAGAACATTGCAGACCCCAAGTTAAGAACCACTGGGCTAGAGAATTCTAGAAAAGGAACAATGCAACCAGACCTTGAGAAGGGTGCTGGCAGGGGGATTCTGGGAGGTGTAATCTAAAAGTAACTTACACAGGTTCTGAATGCAGCCTAGAATCATAGAATCATAGGGCTGGAAGGGACCCCAACAGCCAGCCCATCTGATCGGCTTCTGCCCTGCAGGAACACACAATCAAAGCCCTCATGACAGATGGCCATCCAGCCTCTGCTTAAAAACCTTGAAAGAAGGAGACCCCACCACACTCCAAGGCAGTGTATTTCACAGCTCTTACTGTCAGGAAGTTTTTCCTGACGTTTAGCTGGAATCTCTTTTCCTGTAGTTTGAACCCACTGCTCCATGTCCTAGTCTCTGGAGCAGTAGAAAACAATTCTGCTCCATCCTCAGTATGACATTCCTTCAATATTTAAACATGGTTATCATGTCACTTCTCAACCTTCTCTTCTCCAGGCTAAACATACCCAGCTCCCTAAGCTAGTACTCATAGGGCATAGCTTCCAGACCTCCCACCATCCTTCTCAGTATCCTTCTTGAATTTTGGTGCCCAGAACTGGACACAGTATTCCAGTTGAGGTCTTACCAAAGCAGAATTGAGTGGCACTATTATTCCCTTGATCTAGACACTATACTCCTATTAATGCAGCCTAGAATCACATTGGCTTTTTTTGCTGCTGCATCACACTGCTAACTCATGTTCAGGTTGCAACTTCAGTCCACGCTTTCTTTTCTTTGAGGAAATCTACACCATTACGTTAATTGCTAATAAACAAAAAATATTATGTTAATGCCTATAATATAGTTTTTAAACTAAATTATAGGTGGCAAATTATGAAATATAGTAGGTCCCCTCTTATCTGCTGGGGATTGGTTCTGGGGGGGTCATGGATACTGAAAACCGTGGATAATAGTGAATGCCATTGAAAATAATGGGACTTCTGGTTTAAAAAACCATAGAGTTGCCTTGGAGGACCTAGAAAATGGCTAGAGAGGACACATTTTCTAGGAAGACTCTGTGGTAGGTGTGCTGTTTTGTGTCACATGGATAATGAATCTGTGGATACGGGGGTCCTACTGTAATCTGAACATCCTGTACTGTGAATAGGTTAGGTTACATTGACCTGAGATAAACATATGGGGCCCCCAAAATAAAGCATTGCAGGGCTCCCCAAAATTCCTTAACCTGGCCCTGGATACTGTGGAGAGGAAATATAAATAATTTTCTTTGATACTAATGTTGATGGTTTCTTCTGGTTTTTTCAAAATTGTCGTCGTCGTCCCCCCTCCGCTCCAAATAAACTAGCAAAACCAAAGAGGTTCCATACAGTTCAGGAGATTGTTGCTCCATTTGTTACAAATAAAAATAAAAAATAAATAAAAGTACATTCTGTTTGTAATAATTGTTTGAATACACTGTATTTTTAATATACCAATTGTGATAATTTTATGCCATATCAAATTGTACATAGTCATATTTTATGTCCCTAAAGTAACGGTGTGACTTCAACCTGTAAAAAGTGCTACTGTTGCTTCCCCCCCCCCGCCAATTTTTCCAAAAATTTCCATTTTATTTCAGAAGGAAAGGAGTACCCATTGGCCAAAGCAAACTGAGGAAATGAAAGAAGGCAGGGAGAAGGGACAGAACACTGGGAGCATGATGAGTAAAGAAGGTCGGAAGGTTTCACGTTCAGAGTTCTTTACTCTCTGGTATCTGACCTTATAGTTGTAAGGATTTTGCTTGCGATATTTACAAGAACTTGTAAAATATTTCTCTTGTATGTCAGCCTGTGTTGCATCACATACTGTAGCTGACAATTAGCCACCAGCCAGTTAAAGGCAATGGGTTGGATCCAAACTAAATTAGTTACTTTTAGTTCCCATTGAAAGCAGGGTGAGAAGTTCCATTGAACTGAGTGCAATCTCAGTGTTAATTAGCAGTGCAATAATATGTATATTTACTCAAAAGCAAGTCCCACTGTGTTTCATGTATTTTATTCCTAGGTGGGTGTGCAGTAGGATCACAACTTTAATTTGAAAGAACATTTTGCATAAAATGGGAACATTTTTAGAGACAAAGAAGAGCATGTAAAGTTGGACTTCCTTAGTTCTGAGTATTTTAGCAGTATCCTTCATAACAACAAATCTTTGTCCTTCTCATTTACTCTTTCTTGGATAATTATATCATCACCAGATAAAAATAAATAAATAACAGGAATGGCTGTACAAGATGACTGATAAAAAATTGCTTTCACATTAGTAGTGAAAAACTAGTAATGCTTGACAATTATGACCTTGCAAAAGGAGGTGATAATATTACATTGGTGACATCCATGTATAAATGTGCCATGATTAAAAAATAAATAAGCATACCTTCAAAAATATCAAAAAAGATAATTTCAGCTGCCCCACTGTTCAGATGATTTTGTATTCCTATATACTGTGAGGCCAAACCTTAACATCAATGTAGAATGTCAATTTATTTACAAATAGAAGGGCAGGATCGTTGCTTGTCTCTAAAATTAATATGTGCACACACAATTAGGAATCTTGCTTCCTTTGTAGGAATGGAATTTATAGGTGATTTCTATGACTTTAAGATTTTTCACTCTAAAGCAGGTATGGCAGTGGGCAGCAGCCCTTCCCACTGCATTCCATGCCATTCCTCACCGTTGGATGTGCTATCTAAGATTGCAGTCCAGCAACATCTGGAAAGCCACATGATACCCACCCTTGCTCTAAAAGAAGTAACGGGTACCATTTGTTCTCTTGGATTCAATTCAAGTTTCAAAGAGCAAAGTGTTCATTTTAACAACATTTTGAAAACTCACAAGCAGCAGAAGAAGTGTGTTTGATTTGAAGAGTCAATACCCAAACTAAAGCACCACACAATAAAACCAAATATAAATACATCAGAGCCATGTGAAGTCCAAGGCTTTCACAGCTGGCATCCATAGGTTTTTTGTGGGGGTTTTTTTTGGGGTTGTGAGGCTATGTTCTAGAAGAGTTTATTCCTGACATTTTGCCTGCATCTGTGGCTGACATCATCAGAGCATAGTGGCATGTGGGTGTGTGGGGTTTATATACAGTGAGTCCTTGCTGAAGAGGATTAGTATGTCAATTTGCATATTCAGTTGTTGGATGGTTCATTTGCATGTGTTGAGTTTTTAATTTTGGTGTTTTTCTGGACTGGCAGCCAACTTAGTTTACTGTAAGGGTTTCCTCTTTCCTATTGAAATTGTCCAAGTGTTTGTGGATTTCAATTGATGGACATATATACTAAACAAAAACTCCAATCATCACCCAGGACAAAAACGAAGCACAATAAAAACATTGGTAGACTGCGCAAAAAGGATCTGTGAACCCCACTACCTGGAGGATGAACTGAAACATCTAAACTGAGCTCACTTCTGAGATGTGCACTTTAAATCAGTGATTCTCATACTTTGAGTTCTGAAGCAATGGTTTTCACACTTTGGTCCTTCAGAAGTTTTGGATTTGAGCTCACAGAATCCCTGACCATTAGGTGAACTGGCTGGGGCTTTGGGGAGATGATGTTCAAAGCACCTGTGAGACAAAGGTACAGAGTGCTGGTTGCGCATGAATGCTTATATCAATGTGGATGGTAATTTCTCTAGAGTTGCCTGATAAGTGGTAATGCTGCAAAATGAAGACTGTTGAGGTGAGCCATAATTATTTTTGACTATCACCTCCCTCTTTCTCAGTCTCTCATTCTCTCTACTTTCTTGTTCTGTGCTTCTTCCAGAATAATTTGCCAATCTACAGATTTTAGAGTTTTTGCATGCCCAGGCTGGACAAAAGAAAATGTTTTTTGGAAATAGCACAAAAAGCATTCATGCACAAAAAGCATTCACACACATACACACTCACAAGAACCACACAAAGCTATCAAAGAGTTAAGGCAGAAAGGCGGGATAGAGGAACAGATTTGGGGAATAGGGCAATAGTTACCAGTCTTGGAGAGCCAAGATTTGAAGTATTCAGACAGGGTGGCGCTGGAAGTTCCAATCTAGGGGCACGTCAAGAAAGAGAGTAGCCAGTCTCATACACAGTGGCACACTTTACTATTGTTGGAGGATTAATATTTGTACCCTGCTTCATGTCCTGAAGGTGATATTTTGGCTAGAACAAAGCTTAGATGGGTTTCCCACCTAACAGACAAAGGAAAACAAAAATTTGGCTGATTGCGGATTATGGCTGGGAGATAGGAATTGATGGGTTTATGACATCTCACATTGTAGGACAGGATCCCAGCCTACTTGACTCCTTCGAAGTGTCCAGTATTTGCAATTATGAGATGTTATAGAGAGGGGGTAGTAGGGCATGCTAACAGAATTACCCACCAAAATGACTTTGACTGAGCACAAACCCTGCATAGGTATGAGCATACCACTGCATATAAATCTATATCTATATCTATATCTATTATGATTACAATCACTTGCCCTAGGGGTTGATACAATAGACTATACAGTTATATTACTGTGTTTCCACTTCAACTGCTGCATCCTATGGAATCCTGAAGTTTTCAGTTTAGGGAGCGGTGCTTAGAATTCCCAGCCAGCGGGCTCTATTGCTTCACCAAATTACAAACCTCAAAATTCCATTGGATGAAGTTAGGGCAGTTGAAGGGCAATCATAGTACCTTAATAGTTTGACCTCTGTTATAAATCTCAGTCAAATAAAATAGATCCTACATTAAGATATTTTCATCTCTTATTGTCCATATATCAGCACACAACTTCATACTTTCAGTAACTGGCCTACCATTGGAACTGAGCACTGATATTCATGTGGATGGAATTGAAGAAATTATCTGGATTTGCAGTCACTGCAAAGAGCAGCCATATAAAATGTGAGGGACCAGGGAAAAAAGCACATCTTACCAAGTTTTAATTTTGAGGGATGGACTGAGAAAATGGTTCTGTTCACCCAGTTCTTTCAGCTCTCTAAGCGTATAGAGCATAATGCCCTGTTTCTGTCAGGTTAGACAGTTTCTTGGGATAAATTGGCAGCCATTAATTTGGGAAACAGATTACTTATCTGGGAAGAAGTAATGTAATGGGTTAGCTTGTTGGACTTTGGCTGGATAGACCTTAGACTGCAGAACAGGAGAGAGAGGTGTGGACAACATCTCCAACATACACCATAAAGACATCAGTTCAAGATTTCCCTGGAGTTATTTTCCCAGCATCATTTGAAAAACACTTTATCTCAAAGCTAATAAGCCCATTCTTGGTGGTTTAATCTCCCCTAGAAGCAAATCTTTAGTAATGCTTATGGGTCTTAATCGGCCATGCAAGACCAACCCACCCCCCAAATATTTGGCATTATAGCAGGGTTAGTTCACAACAGCATATTGTTGCTGGCAAAATCCAGTCTTCCTTCCCACCTAACTGTGAGGATTTCTACTAAGTCCAGCAGATCCCATGGAAATCTGATGAGTGGGAGAAACTGTCATCATCCTTTTTGATTAAAAAGTTCTTGTGCTTCAATACTGTAAGCCCTTGATAAACCACACTCTTGGCCTCTGGGGCAATGCAGCATGGATCACCTTCAAATATTTTTGTGTATTCTACACAGTAGTTTTTATTAATGTCCTCAGGATAGTTATTGGAAGATTGAAGAAGGAAGAGAAAGAGTGTGACATGACAGGCTGCTAAAAATTTCACAGATGAAATCCACATTGAAATAACTACAACAAAGTATATTTTAAAGACATTTTTATGGCTATGAAAGTCTGCAATGAAACTTAAGAGAAGAATCATTTCCCCACCTCATCTCACTCCCTTACAAGAGGTGTCATCATATGTTCAAAGAGCTCTGGCTAATCCTGCTGTTTCTTGTTAAGAGCACCACTGAACAATGTGTACTTCACAATGTGTACTTCAGTTTGATTACTGTGACAGTGTATTGCGGCAATATGTGTCCTCTCCCCGCCCCCTCCATGCCATAAAAGCCAAATATAAAACAAACTACCTTGACCTAGAAAGACACTTTCTCATATTGGTAATACTCAAAAGGCATGTAATGAAAAGCATAGCATAACAATAAGGAAGATGACTGTTTATCTGATGGTGTGAAAGGGGAGGGGATATTAAACCAATTTTGAACAATGGTGAGCTTATGAAAAAAAATCAAGGGATGGAGTAGAGGGTTCATAGCTAAAAAAAAGAAGGGATCAGGAAGCTATGAAAGAAACTCACTACAGTACTACTTATTATATGTTTAATCAATTCCTTCACACAGTGAGAAAGTTATTAAACAAATATGACAAAGATATGAGACAAGTATACATCAATCAATGATGAAAATGGTTCTCTAGAGCCTACAGTCACTTTAAATATAGAAGTAGTGAATGAAGATGTGGCTGATGATGGGGAAAAGGCCATTGAGAAGATTGGAGGTGCCAGTCTAGGAAGATATAATGAAGAATTTACCCTATGGACAGGGCTAAGTTGGTTCCCATGGCACGGGAAAAAGTTGGGCAGTGTGGTGCCAGTCCCTACTTATAAACAAGTAAAATTTTGAACTAGAGTACAAAAATCAACCCTACTGATAGTGTAATATATGAAAATATTGGCCATGCCTATTATTTTCATGATTTTGTGGTGAAAGCAAATGTCTGTATGATTAATCCTTACAAACAATTAATTTTTCTTTACTTGTGACACTTGGCTTTTACTTCAGCTCTAATATCTAGTATTTTTCCTTATAACTGCAGGTAGAACCTCTAAATAGGAGGAAACTGCTTTTTCCAGCACTCGTTGTTTGAAAACAGGCCACGCTAGACCCAAAAGAATAAGAAGGAAACAGCATGGAAGCTGAGGAAGGCTCAGAATGAAAAAATATTCTGATTACTCACCATAAAAGATGTACAGGTAAAGGACTGCAAAGAAAGAATGATAAATCTAAGACAGGACTAAAACTTTTTCAGAACTTTTGACTGCAGTTAACTAAAAATAAGCAAAACAGAAGAGATGCCAGAGCAATACGAATGAACTTCTCACTTCAAATTTGTACGTAATCAAGTGTTAGCAGTTTCCAAACTACAACTGCAATCTATGCACACTTAACTTAGGAGACTATCAGACAGGAACAAAAAAAGGGTTCCCATCCCACAATCTCCTCTCCCACCCCCTCCCGTCCCCATCCCAGCACAGCAACAAAAAGTTTCACACCTACCTTTCCCACATGTCGTTCCCTCTCCACAGCAGCCCAGAAGTGAACGGAGCTCAAATGGAGCCCCATTCATTTCCTGGAATGGAAATCCCTGCCATTCTCACAAGAGGATGAGCATGCGGGAAATTCAAAAATAAAAAGCCAAATAAAATAGAAAAAGTGACAGTAAGCACAAGAACACACTTAAAAAAAAATACAAGTAACCCAGGAAGGTACAAAAAAGTGTGTCACTTACCTCGCTATCCTGATTGCACCCGGAAGTGTTCTGGCATGGATCTCCCACTGACACTGGCATCACGCCAGCATAATGGGACACTGTTTCAGAGGCATGTCATTCCATTACAGAAACAGAACCGAGGAGCTATTCACAACTTAGTCCGTGAATAAAGGAGCAGAATGGAAGCAGCATGGGAGCATAACAAGAGGGGAACAACATCTAAAAATGAAGCCCTTTCGCAATCTCCCAGTGTTTATGTAATGCCATATTTAGCCCATCTGCTAATCTCCTTAATAAAAATAAACAATAAAATAATAAATAATAAATTAAAATAAACATAATTGTCAGTAAATCTCTTTTAAGGCACTGAAGCATACCTCCAAGTTAGTCTGGTTAGGATTGGCTGCACATCTTGAGTGGCAGTGACAACATTTTGACTGCCAGCTTCATTACCGATATTATTTCTCTAATATTTCCCCAGTTCTGTTATTTTTCTATTGCACACCTTCCAGTTTCTAAATTCCTCCCCTGCCCCACAGATTCCCGTGGACTAGAGTTCTGATGAAATTACCCCCCTTCCACACCAATTTTTTTAAAAAGAAGAAAAACTTGACCTGTTTAATAATGACATGTTTACCATCGTTTGTCTACAGTGGTTGTGCTGTAAAGATGGCATAAGTCTGCTTGAAGTGTGGCCTCCTTGAACAGTAGTTAGACTACTGCTAATACAATCCAGGTACTGTATATAATTATACCTAGAAAAGAAACTCAAGTGTGAACATATTGTACAAAACTAGGATTAGGGTAGCTTTAATGTTGAATTCTAGAAAATGTGCACGCTTTGCATCACAGACTGAAAGAGAAAAAATGAAAGCAACACGGGATCCTTTGGCTCATTCAGACCTCAGGAAAATGTTGCTACCGGGAAGGCATCAAGAACAAAACAGTGTGGCAATCCAGGCTGAATATAATACTGTAGTTCCCTTTGACTTCAGCCACAGCAATATGTAGTTCTGGTTGTTTTCATGTCCAACTACATACAGAGCTCAGTAACCATATTTAGTCACTTATACCTTCCAGAATGCTATCCATACATTTGTAGACGTATACTTTTAAAGTATGCTTTGAAATAGAAATGGAATTGATTTATTTCTTTTTGTTTCTCCTAGGCCATGACAAAAGGAAAGTCTAGAACTATGGCTGAAAAGAATGGAACTTTTCTTAATATAAACTCAACCCAGTCTCCAATAACAGCTTCTTATCACGTTATTTGGAATCCTGTCTTGATCACAACATACACAATAGTGTTTATTGGTGGTGTGTGTGGAGCCATCAGAATGTCATTTTTGCTGGTGAAAATGAATACATTATCAGTGACCACAACAGCAATTATAAATTTGGTGGTGATCCACAGTCTCTTCCTTGTGACTGTGCCATTTCGGCTTTATTATTACACCACAGAGGACTGGATCTTTGGATCATTCTTTTGTAAACTTGTGAGCGTTATGGTACATTTACACATGTACCTCACCTTTCTATTCTATGTGACCATCTTGTTAATCAGGTGTCTTATTTTCTTTCAGTGGAAGGATAAGGTGGAATTCTACAGAAATTTGCATGCTGTTGCTATGAGCACAGCCATGTGGATTCTGGCTTTTGTTACTATAGCGCCAGTTATGTCTCTTTGGTATGGGCAAATGGGGAAATACGGCAGCAACAGATGTTTTACTTTTCACCAGGAGTTCAAGGCTGAATCAGTGAAAGTAGTGAACTACACTTTAATTGGCATAATGATTATTATAACATGTGCCATTTTGGGCTTGCATGTTTTCATGCTTCTAAAGGTAGTAAAGAAGCTATCAGGATCCATTTGGACACATCAGGAGTTTCGGGCCCAGCTAAAAAGCTTTTTTTTTGTTTTGGTCATCATTTTTTGCTTCCTTCCTCATCACTTATTCCGTATTTATTATATTCAGCATGTGAATGAGAAACAGTATTTTCACTTGGCTATATACAATGAAGTCTGTTTGAGCATAACTGCAATCAGTTGCCTTGATTTGTTTTCATTTGCGATTGGTGGAAGTAAAATCTTGAGGCAAAAAATCTTTGCACTTTCCTGCTGCTAAGGCTTTGTGTACTTACAGTATGTTAAGAAAATCACCCAACAAGATCAGCTGGACAGAGAAAAGGTTTATGACTTAAAAGTTTTTCAGAAGGAAAATATAGGCACTATATATACTATTTTGTATGTGTTTATATGTGTGCACCTGTGTAGATATGCATATATATTTACACCATAAGAGAAGCAGTTGAGAACTTCAACAGTGTGCCTATCTACATTCCTGGAATTAGGGTGGGAAACTGGAGTCTTTCCAGATGCTGGACTGCAAATCCCATCATCTCTCATAATAAGCTCTGCTAGCTAGTGCTCCTGAGAGTTGCACTCCTAACAACATCTGGAGGGCCAAACATCCCTCAAATCTGACTTCCTTGGTGCATAGCAATTCCAACAACTGCCTCATATTTACATACTATTGCTATTTTAACAGGAAAAAAATGTACAGGAAAAAATCTGTCTATAATAAAGAGTCAGTGAAAGAAAAAAAGATAAACAATGGGGAAAAAAACCATTAAAAGTCTCTGACCTGTATCTATATGTTTGCCACTATCTATATGTTTGCTTCTGTTGCTGTTTATTTCAAGTGTAAGGACTTAAGGATAACATTTAGAGCCTTTTAGATAGAAACATTGGAGTTTAGTGTAGCAAGCTACCCAGGGGGTACTTTCACACTATACAGTTATAGTGCTATGATTCCACTTTAGAATCCTGGGGCTTGTAGATTGGTGAGGCACTCAATCCCCTCCCTAACTGCAAATCCTAGAATTCCATAGGATGGAACCATGACCGTTAAAATGGATTCAAAGTGCTGTAATTATGTAGTGTGAAAAGGCCCCAGGACTGTAGGTGCTCCAACCTCAGAATCCCATTCAAACACTGAAGTGATGAGCATTCCACACTCACAACATTTCACAGATGAAAACCAGGACATGTGGCCAAGCAACATCAGTGTGTTCAAGATGGCAAAAGTTACTAATTAAGAACGCACAAGCCAGCAAAGGCTGCAGCAGCCTGCTTTTTCCTCAGCCTACCGGGAAAGGCAAAATTCCACTTCCTCCTCTCCCTCCTGCTGAACTAATTGAGTACAAACAACTTTTGCACCTGGAGTTCATTTTGTGCAATTGACAAAAAAGGGGGAAAGAGGGAGTAGGAGAGAGAAACAGGGACATTTTAAAAGCAACTGAAAAGTGGGACAACAAAGGATAAATTGAGACTGTCCCTGACAAACTGAGACTATTGAGGTATATGGCTGATTCTGAGACATCAGTTGCTACAATTGGATGCCAATACAGTATCCCCTCATGAATACAGGAGATATGTCCCTGGACTTACTGTGGATACCAGGAACTACAGATAATAGTGAACCTTATTAAAACGAATGACTTCTGGTTCAAGTATACCATAAATCATGCTGGAGGACCTCTCTAAGTATCTTCTAGGTGCTCCAACACAACTCTATGGTCAGCCTCTGGTGGAAGCTTACCATAGAATCATGCCGGAGCATCAAGAAGATACCTAGAGAAACCATATTTTTTCAGATATGGGTAAGTAAATGTGGATAAGTGAATTCATGGCTATGGGTCCGATGGATATGGGGTTAATACTGTACAGAGCTTCCAAATGGCATAGGCCAAGAATAAACAACAGGCACAACTTAGGACTTTATCAAATGAGGAAAATACGGTGTCATAAGGATACCACATAACTGCAAAAGGGCGCGTGGAGCAGACAACATCACACTTTCACAGTTATAAAGTGTAGGGTGGCCTGAAATTCCTAGGTTTTGGGAAAACCCAGATCAAAGAAAGGAATTTCATGCTTCCTTTCTTCCTGTCTTTCAATTAGGTAACAAAATGTCAAAAGGAAGTTTTGAGGAAAAACTCGGAAGTTAGCTTAACTTTTACATCCTAGCATTAGCCTGCTTTGATGTATTTTCACATCCCAGTGTTAGGTTGCTAGCTAAGGTTGCTAGCTATACCTTTGATCTTAGTTGTTGCCCGTATCACAGACAAATGGTTAGTTTTGCCTACGTGAATCTGCAACCCCTGAATGGGAGGGGAGGCAGCCTCCATTCTTTTCCTGGGAGATTTTCACATCGAGGAAATAACCCCTGTGGAGATTGGGAGAGAAACTGAGCTGTTCTGCTGCCAGTGCTCCATTTCGCATACCCCCTTCCTTCTTCTGATCTCCCGTCATCCTCCCTCTATCCTGCTTCCATTTTCCTTCTGATATTTTTCGCTATTTTTTACTAACAAAGAACTTTCGTTAGTAAAAAATATCAGAAGGAAAATGGAAACAGGATGGAGGGAGGATGACGGGAGATTGGGAGAGGGACGGGGGTGTACGAAATGGAGCACTGGCAGCGGAACAGCCCTGTTTCTGTCCCGATTTCTGCAGGTGTTATTTCCCCCCATGTGAAAATCTCCCTAATGTCTTTGTCTGAGATGCAACCTCTGTAGCAGCCTCCATTCTTTTCTAAATCTCTCTCTGTCAGCTATGCAACCTCTGAATAAAGTCTTTTAGGATTTTGCCTCTGGCATAAGAATGCTTTTTTTTTTTTTAATGCTGGCAAAAGAACGTTGAAAGAAGCTGTTTCTGCTAAAGTCCTTAGTCTTTTCCCTTTGAGCCCTTTCACTATACCCAATAACAGTACTATTATTCCACTTTAGTCATCATGGCAATATCCAATGGAATCCTGGGATTTGCAGTTTAAGGAAGGATGTTCAGAATTCTCAGACAGAGAGTTCTAGTGCCTCCCCAAACTGCAAACCCCAAGATTCCATAGGATGCAGCCATGGCAGTTAAAGTTGAATCATAGTGCTATAATGGTAAAGTGTGAAAGAACCCCTTATCATGTCAGTAAAACAGTATCGTCTGCTTGAGGCATTTGAGCCTCTATCTCAGGCCCATCCAATGTTTTCCCAAGTATTTCCATAAGGGGATACAGGGTGAATGCGGAGAGATGAGACCCTTTACCTCTGCTGAACATGGACTCCATACACAGAGGTGTCATTTGGCCTTCACAGAAGCCAGAAATGTTACAACTGTATTACTGTTCCCAGAATCCTCTAGCCAGGTTCTGAGAATTGTAAACACCTCCCAATAATACTTCCAACCCCTGCTTCAGCATAGTTTGTTATTGCAAAAAGGCTGTTACCACAGTATCCGTGACCCACACCCCCACGTATGTCAAGACAACAGGGAATGGACCCATTTGCCCAACTTCCCCAATCTGAAACAATTAGAGAAGCTCAAGATGGAAAGTTCCTTGATCTTAGATGAAAGAACTAGGTTTAACTCTTCTTGTTTCTCTAAAATGCAGCTGCTTTTTTTAAAAAAAAATAAAATAAGGAACAACATGTATCTTTCATTTTCTCCTCAAAAATGTTGCTTTGACACATCTCTCTCCATTGTCCACATTATGCCATGTTTGAAATATTGTGTTACCTTATGAGGGAGTCTTTCAATGAAAACTTAACCCATGATTTATTGTAGGCAGACTATCCTGCATCATGCTGAAATAGTCTTCAGTATTCTATAATGCTGAGAGAATACAGAGAGATTGATTAGTTCAGAGGGAAAGCCAGTCTTAATATCCTTGAATCACACACTCATGCAGTAAACAGAAAAGTCATTAAGTTTAGCCCTGCAGATCATTTGATTTTGATTACTCTCCAGGCTGTTATTTATACAACAGTTTGGTTCTTTCTTAAGGTCATCATATAGTCTCCAAGGCAACAACATTTTTCTTCATTCATGCTGGGTGCATTTTTATAGGCAAAATGTCCTTGTAATAAAATTCACTCCATAACATTAAAAATAAAAGGGGGGAAAAAAGGTCCTGTCTTCTACTGCCTTGGTCTAGTAGAGATCCCCAAACAGTGTGATTTTGTAAGTAGTTTAGCTCAGGAAGGAAGCAGTGAAGAAAGAAGCCTCAGCTTGACCAAGAGCAAGACCAAGGAAACAAACAACTTCTCTTAAAGTCAGTTAGGAGAGCAATTCATGTGGACAGCAGTGGTGGCCTAGATGTTTGTCCAGTTCACATTCTGAGAAGAACTTACCCAAATCCTCAAATTTCATCACAAATGGGATGATGAGAAATTGAATTTAAAATAATCATTTGCACATTGGAGAGCATGAGACTGACTTACCCACTCAGGCAGCAGGTTTCAAGTACTGGATTTTGAACATCTGGGTTTGAATCTTGTACATTCAAGTATGTGTGTGGCCCTATCATTGGACAGATTGAGGCAATTGCCTTAGGCAGACAATGGTGGGGAGCAGCAGCCTCCCCTTCCCCATTTCTCTTGAGGCCCTTGGTCCCCCTCTTCCTTTGAGGATAAAGCTGTGTGCTTGTCCTGCACCCTCTGTGCTAAGTTGCTGTCCTTGGGTGCTGTTCAGTGTTGATGTAATATTTAACTGTCTGTGTGTGGAGAGATCCCCTGGACCAGCTGAATTTACCTTCCTGTTCAGCCTCGCTGTCTCCCCACTTATGCTGCCACCTAACTTTCAGATTCCCCTTTATCTCTCCTTTCGACTAGGGTCTGACTTTCTGTGGATAATATCTGGTATTGTGCGGATTCAATTGGTAAGTGTGACTCCTAGCTGTCAGTGAGAGAAATAATTCACTAGGAGTCTGGTACTTATGAATAAAACACAAAAAAGTGTTTATTAATGGAATGGTGTCACATAAATGCTTCTATATTGTGCCTCCAACTTTGTTAACTGTTAAATTTCTCTTAGGACTTTATCAGACACAGAAAGCATAGCGTCTTAATGATGCCACATAACCACGAAAGGGTGCACAGATCAGATGCTGCTGCCCTTTCATGGTTAAAATCAGCCCCAAACCCGTACCTTTTTATTGACAGCTTACACTTACCCTGACAATGGCTGGACCAGCGCGAACACTTCCAGGTCAGATCGGGACATCCAGGTAAGTGATGTTTTGACCCGCCCTGGGTTACTTTGAGGTTTTTTAGTGTGTGTGTGGATGTGCGCTTAGTTTTACTTTTTGACATTTATTTTTGTTTTTATTTTTGAATTTCCTGCATGATGAAATCACACGGGATTTCAATATAGGAAGTAAACAGAGGTCTGTTCACTTCCTCTTTATTACCGGAAGAGCCTTTGCTGGGAAAGGAGGTAAGTGTGTGTGTGTGTGTTCTTTTGCCAGCATAAAAATTGATTTTGTTATGCCGGTAAAGGAATGTTTCCATGGGGACGTCTGATAAAGTCCTTAGTCTCATACTGCGGTGACTATTTCATAAAAACCAGGAACTTCCAGACTCAATCACTCCTTTTTATATTTTTAATTTCCACTAACTCTACAATCCATTCAGCCTTAACACTCTTTCAAGCACAGACCATACTTCATACAGCCATTTCTTAACTTCACTCAAAAGCGCCCGAATGGATTCAAACTCAGTCTTCAACTTAAAACTCTCAACTGCCAAACTCCTCTCTCCTTTCTCTCAACTGTCATACACACCTTTTTAAAGCTCTAGGAAAACCCCTCCCATCACAGTTTCCTGCACTGGGGCTGGCTCCCTCATACTCTCTTCCCATTCATTCATCTACATTCCATCAACTGCTCATCACACTGTCCATCCACTTCTGGACATTAAACAGAGAGGAGGCACCATTTTGTACTTTGCCTTATGCCACAAAATGTCTTGGGCCCACCCTATTGCCACCCCTCATTCTTTTTTCTGACAGGCTGCTCAACCTGAATCCAGAAAGGTGACAGTTAATAACTTCATGTCAGACAAATGCTACATTTGGTTTGCTTTGTTTTTTCTTTTCTTTTCTGGTTGTATTGATTTGTTGTTGCAATATATTGTTATAAATACATTTTAAAAAATGAAGCAAGTACAACATTGTCCTCTACATTTTAGGAGCAGCTGAACCTATTAAATTTGGCTGTGCAGACTGGTGACTATTTTGGTTGTGTGTTTTTTTAAGACTCAAACAGAAAAGGGATGAAAATAACTTGAGGCACTTTAATAAAACACACTTTTGAGAGAAAGCAAAACTGAAGATGCATCAGCAGTTATGGTCATTTTGATTCCTGTGTTCTGGCTTTCAATGAGAACATAAAGAGAAATTTGTTTGACTTGTTACCCAAATTGCATGGGGACCTTCTAATACCCTAATATTAATTTGGGGAATTTAATTAGCTCATCTTGACATATGAGAGACTGGGCAACTGAAGGATCTTTTAACCTATGTATACTGGTAGTAACGGAGGAGACTCTAAGTCAAAGGGTACAATTAAATGATCTTTATTGGAAATCAACAGCATTCACACAAATGCTCGGGCTCCAGACATTCACACAAGGCTATTGAAGATAGTTGGCAATATTTGGATAGAGGAATAGAATAAGGGGGTTGCAGGTTATACTGTACCGATCCTGCAGAGCTGAGATGCAAAGCACACTGACAGCGAGGAGGTCTGTGAGACAGGATGGCTATACAGTCTGACGTGAAGTCGAGCGGAAGAAGAACTGTGTGCCAGACTGACGTGGAGCCAATAGAAAGGGGTCTGTGCACACCTGGTGGTGTTTTAGGGTGATGTTTATATGAAATAATTCCCCTGAAGGGCTAGGATTTTGAGTGGGATACAATGTTTCTCAAAGGTTCCCAGGATTAGGCAATGGGTGCTCTGGAAGAATTAATGATAGTTAATGGGTGCTGTATTTGGAATTGAATAGGAGCAGGCAAGGTCTTTTGTTGGAAAGTGATGAGGAAGGAAGGACCCATTTTACAACCATCAAGGACCCTGCTATTGTTAGTGGATTAGTGAATGACTCACCTCCAGGTGTTAAGTTCTGGCCTGAGTATTTGGTTTCTGGGGAATTTCCAAAGGCCTGTCCCTTGGTTATACATGACTCCGGCCTTGGTATTCGGGGGTCCCTAGTTTACCTGCTAACCACGTGGATAGCCACATTAAGCCAAATTATTAACTATTGCCAATTATTTTATATTCCAAGATGGGGACTATCAGAGTAGGTAACAGTTTATAGACTCCAGATCCCTCTCTTCTCACCTGCAGACAATGACACTAACACGCCCACATACCCACACCCCTATAGGTTATTGGAATCCAGATGGAAAATGTAAAGTTTTAGAAATCCTTGCTTAATCCTCTCATTAAGAAGTTGGCTTGACAGATCCTGGCCTATCTGAAAAATTAACTTATTGTTTAAGATAGGCCAGAGCGAGACAAAGGAAGGTGGCTGTATATAAATCTTGTCTTAATTTTTTTCAGTGCTATAGGCCACCATGCTATTGACTTCAACATAATGGACTACCTGTAAATCAACTGGAGTTTTGGAACAGTATTAATTGGAGAGGAAACCTGACAATGCAGAATTTTACACTATGTTTCCAGTTTAACATGATTCCATCCTATAAAATTCTGGGATTTGTAGTTTTTGTTGTTCTATGCCTTCAGGTCATTTCTGCTTTATGGCAACCCTATCATGGGGTTTCCTTGGCAAGAACTGTTCCAAGGGCGTTTATTTTTGCCATCCTCTGAGGCTGAGAGAGTGTGACTTACCCAAGGTCACCCAATGGGTTTCCATGGCCAAGTGGGGATTCAAACCCTCTTCTTCAGAGTTGTAGTCCAATGCTCAAACCACTGCACCATGCTGGTTCTTTGTAGTTTAGGGAAGGTTATTTAAAATTCTCAGCAAAGGAGCTCCAGTGCCTTACCAAACTACATATCCCAAGATTCCATAGGATACAGCCATGGCAGTTAAAGTGGAAACATGGTGCTATAATTATGCAGTGTGAAGAGCGGTGCCTGAAGAAACATGCAAGGTGGAAGATGCGCAAGACTGATAGCTGACTGTACCATTAAGGGCAGGAGGATACACAGTAGTTTGTAATATTTAAAATCTAAAAATAAAGAATTAAACAAGCCAACAGAACAAAACAAGACTCCTAATGTCCTCATATAAATCAGGCATTTGCCTCCCTCACCATTCTTTTGCAGTTGGCTTCTTCAGCTGGATGTTCTTTGGTGACCATAGCAACAGAGATAACAGCTACCCTATCAGTCTCTCTACCGCCTTCTTTCCACACAGTTCTCATCACTTATGGAAGGAGTTACTGTGGATTAATTAACACAATTTCTATAAGTACTAAGAACATGTTCACAAGGTGATGTGCCATTACTGGTTTTATGGTTTAACTTGTTTCGTAGTGATTACTTTAATGATTTTATTTTTCAGTTTGTTTTTAATTATTGCTGTTAGTTACCTTGAACACTACTAGAAAGTCAGGTGAGAAATATATCATCATCATTGGATTTGAATTAATATGTTAACATGCTGTGGGGAGGGAGGAGAAGAGTTTCTATTCTTACTGAGAGATTTTAGTCTTGCTGTTGTGGGGGTCTCTCATCGTTAATGCAAAGAAATATATAAAAACTAGCTGGACCCGGCATACCATACGCCATTAAAAAACTCCCCCCAAAATGCCCAGGAGACTTCATGACAACCCTTTGAGGTAGGCTGGTGGGTTTAACTCGCCCACCTGCTGCTTGTTCTGTCCCCTGCCACCCCCACCACTCATTCTGCCCCTTGCCACCCCACTGCTTGTTCTGCCCCTGCTGCCCCCACCTCTTGTCCTGCCCCCTACACTCATTATGCCCCTCCCCACACTTGTTCTGCCCCCCACTTGTTCTGCCCGACCACTCATTCTGCCCCTCCCCCACTCATTCTGCCCCCACCACTCGTTCTGCCCTCCCCCACTCATTCTGCCCCCCACCTCTTGTCCTGTCCCCCTACCACTCGTTCTGTTCTCCCCCCTTGTTCTGCCCCCACCACTCATTCTGCCCCCCACTACTCATTCTTCCCCTCCCCCCACTCATTTTGCCCCTCCCACCACTTGTTCTGCCCCTCCCACCCCACCCCCTGCACTCCAGAACACACAGGCACACACCACATCCACCCTCATGTTACTCACTCTCCAGCTCTAGCCACCATGTTTGAGATCTACATGGTCCTGCCCTCAGTGTTCTGATTGGCTGCCCAACAGACTTGTGATTGGTTGGTCAGTTCCCTAAGCAGCCAATCAGCACACTGGAAATGGCAACATACCCAAGATAATTATATATATATAGATTGTGCAAAGTTGGGAAGAAGTTTGATTCATTAATAGCCTCCTCCAAGGAGGATGTTCACAGGGGCACAAGGAATTGTATTAAGTGCCCAATCCACCCCTATGTTACACCATGTTTTGTTGTTGTTAGATTTTTATCTTTTATTTCTATAGCACCATCAATGTACCTGGTGCTTTACAAGAAAAAGAACAACAAAACAGTTCCCTGCCCTCAAACGTACAGTCTAATAAAGACGTGATAGAAAAGGAAAGGGGTTTAAGAAGAGATGAGATGCTGTATCTCTAAAACCAGAGATTGCAAATGTTATTTTCAGCCTGCAACTCCCAGAATCCCTTAGCCAGCATGGCTAATAACTCTGTATTGATGAAATGTCTGTAGAGATGCTGCAATCAAGGGGGGTAAGATCAGGGTGAGGTCTGTATGGGTGTCCTCAGAATTGCAGTTTTACAATGTCTGCATAGGACTTGTGGGTTGTTTTTTCCTTTTTCAAACTTCAGTCTATTTGTAAAGTCTAGTGCTGGAAATCATGCAGCCCCCCAGTTGTTGGACTGCAAGTTCCAGCATAGTTAATGATAATAGGTAACACTGGGAGCTGTGGTTCAATAGCAGCTAGAGGATCACTCAAATCCCATTCCTGCAGTACACAGATCCTTATAAGATGACATCCTTTTGCCTGATGGGTCTTCTCATTTAGAGCGGCACTATTCAAAGACTTATCACATACCCAAGTAAAGTGGCAGGTGAGCTGGAACGTTTCATTTTCCATGCAGCCTTACCACATGATGTCATCATTCTTCCGGCGTTCTGCAGTCCTGGTCCCATGGGAGACAGAGGTAAAACCACACCTTTTTACTAACCAGAAAAATCAGTTAGCAAAAAACCCATGGTTTTACCTCCATCTCCCATGGGACTGGAACAGCAGAATACTGGAAGAACTACATCATGTGGTATGACAGCATGGAAAGTGAAACCTTCTGGCTGCCCTGCCACTTCACTGGGCATGCAATAAGCATCTCAAAGTGGTGCTCCCTGGACCTGTGCCAGTCTCTGGCAGTTTTCCAGGAAAGGACAAAACAGTTGTACCTGTGGGCACAAATATTGTGAGGGTCCCTGGCACATTAGGGAAAATAATCTTGGTCCCTCATGTCAGATAGCCTGAGAAGCACTGGTTTAGACTGTTTAATCAAAATGTTACTCCATTGATGACAAGCTGTTGGCCAGTTTCTATAATATGTAACACAAGAAAATGATTCCATGATAACATGCAGCATGATAATATGTATTTGCCCAACATAGTTACATTTACATCTCACTTTATCCTCACAACCATGCTGTGGTCAGGCTGAAAGACCGACCTAAAGTTTGTTTCCTGGGTCACTGAGGATGTGAACCTGGATCTGTCAAGTCCCAATGACTCTAAGAACTCCATCATACTGGCAAAGGCCACATCTGTCTGCCAGGATTTCCCAGTGCTAAGTGGTCCTTGGCCTATTTTTCCTTCTCCTGTCCACTTCCTCCAGGTTCACATAAGATTCAGCAATACCGCTGTATGACCAGAAAATGTAGGTTCTGCAAGTTAGTTTTGGGAGTGGGAAATCACGTGTATTCTATTTATTTGTCTGAGAATATAATACAAGGTTAATCTACAGTTTTAATTTTTTTTTAAAATGAAAAAGTTGTATCTAATATGAGTTTCTGGATTTTGTGGAATCTTACTCCTATTATAGCAAATCACTACTGTTTCAGTTCTCAGTATGAGTCGTTTCTACTCATCTCTGCCATGCTACTAACTCCCTCTGCTGGTATAAAATATTTATTCCAGTAAATGTTTTCAGATACTGTATTAAGGATTGTGGTGCCAGTATACTATGCAGGACTTCTGCTATTTAGTTGGTCTCTGATGAGTGCTGTAATAATTATCATATATTACATGTGGTAGAATAATAATAATAAGAGTTCAGCCTATTAGCACAGCAAGTGTTTTCTAATTTCTAGTTTCCGGTGAAGATCCATGCAACATCTTGTATCTTTCACAGTGATATTCTTGTGCACTGTAAACAATGACAAGGACAGAAGACAGATGATAGATTCATGTATGATTGTCATGTACTCGCTTCTTTAGACTTGGTAACCAGTAGCTTCAGAGTTAAACAGAAAGCTTTATTGCTACAGGAATCTAAAGAGCAAACTATATAAAATTGTTGCTTTGAATGAAGCACATAGGAAAAGCAGTAAAATTAAAAGTATTTGCAATCAGCCAAATCTGGTGGGCAACTTACCCATTGGTTACCCATTGGTTACTCATCATCCCCACTCCAAGTTCTCACCCAGAGTGGGCTCCACCTATCATTCCCACAGCCTTCCATAGGTGCAAGGCCCTTTAGCCCATTTCTAGACACATACTATCCTCCCCAGTCTCCCTCCAGCATATCAACTTGTTACAGTGTTCTTAAAGAATGCAAAACAACAAACAGTCAAGCATGAAAGCACACAATACGCTTGTAGACAGAAATATTGGCAGGAGAAGGTTGCTTTTACAGACCGATCCTGACAACAATAGACAAATAATATACCTTGTTATACATATGAATTTTATTGCTGTTGCTAATTTCAAAAACCTGAAAAATCTCACAGGCTTCTCCAGTCTCTACATGCATGTGTCTCCAGTCTCCCCTGATTGGCCATGGTGGCAGGACCAGTTTAAGGAATTTTGGGACCCCCTGCAGTGCTTTATTTTGGACTGCCCATATGTTTATCTCAGGTCAATGTAACCTAACTCAACCTAAGCTATTCACAGTACAGGACATTCAGATTATGACTAATAATGTTTTTGCAGAAGGAAGGTTACTATGGGGGCCCCCACAATGATGGGGCCCCCTGCGGATGCTGATGCCACTGGTGCCTTAAACCGGCCCTGCATGGTGGTTGGGTCTTATGGGACATTTTGCTGTTTAAAATATCTGAAAGGCATCAGGTTGGGGAAGACAGCTGTTAAAATATTTTCAGTGCCCTAAAAAATGACTGGCCTTGCTTATACCCATAATCTGCTTTTCAAACAGAAGCCTCAACCAGGAAGCTTAGTTCTGACTATAGTGTGTATGCCTCTGTCCATCAATTTATCTATATACACACACTTCTCTCTGTGTGTCTTTCATACATACACACATACAAGAGCTAAACACATTGCTAGAGGATTATACTCAGTTCTGACAAAATGAAGATGCTTTAAAAATTATCCTTAAATTTATTTTAACACATTTATTTAGATTGTTTCCATTGTCTATTGAACCTGTATACAGATATATGTGTTTGTTAATTACACTGGTTTAAGTGAACAATTTTTTTTACTGAACTAATAACAGTACAATAACAGTATTTTTCCTCAACTATTTCAGTTCAATATTTTAATATTTGCATAATTGTGAGAAATAAGATGACAAGCAAGAAGAAAGAAATTCAGCTACAGGTATAGATCTTATCCCCCCCCTAACTATTCAACAAGTCATTGGAATATCTAGCATCTGAGAGCTCACAAAATTCTATGTTTACTTTGTTTTAGGCAATAATAACCAATCAAACACAATGGGATGAGATGTTGCTGAATAAAGGTCTAACAGGTACCTTTCTTCTCCTTTTCCTCTTGCACACTATATATTGCACACACGTCATTTTGTGCATTTAAAGCTGCATGTACAATGTACTCACAGTAGCAGTAGAAGTAGTTACATGACTTTAGGTCACCTCCTATCATAGAGTTTTATCACAGAGATTAATCTGGTGGAAGTTTGTATTGCTTTGAGGCTGAGAGAGTATGGCTTGCCCAAGCTCACCCAGTGGGCATCTTATAGTGTCCAGGACTGAGTGGTCTTCCAGAATCCTGGTTCAATATTCAAATCATGACACCATGCTGGCTTTCTGCATGTACAATTCAGTGCAAAGATGCATTCAACATCATGTCTAGTCTGATCCTCAGCTTCAGTTGGAACAGCAACCAGTGTCTGTTATATGGTAGGACTCTTGGTCTGAAGTTTGACATCTTGCATACTTTAATATTAGCAGTGATACAGACTCAAGCCAATTGACTTGGACTCAAGTTGGACTCAGGTCACTTCAGTGATGTGACATGGACTTGACAATAAATGATGCACTGACTTGACCAGACTTGAGACTTGAATATTTTCAGCAACCGACTTGCTGGCCTTGTTCAGTAACATAACATGTTCATCCAGAAGAATTACAGAGCAGAAAACAGTTTTCCTTCTTTGAACAATGCTTCCATGCTCTCACTGCTTTTTGCTTACTGGTCACGTGGTGGACGAAGTAACAGCAAATGTGTTAGGGAAGAAGCTTGTGGTAGAAGGATACTTCTAAAGCTTTTCAAAAGCTTTAGAAGGCTCCTTCAATGTGCAGTCCTGCCTCAACCCCATTTCTGAGCAGCCATTAAGTCCTGCTTGAAGCCTATTTCCTAAGGCATTTGCTATGTTCCCCTCCGAGAAAAGCATCCCACACTCTGGGGGTGAGTCTTGCCTGCTGCTCTTAGGAAAGGGATAAGAGCAACAGGCAAGACTCTGCATTAGGCAATGGGCTTGAAGCAGGGGGTGAGGTCTGCTTAGCAGCCTGTCCCTTCTGCACATCAAAGGAGCCTTCTAAAGCAGCTTTAGAAGATTCCTCCAATGTGCAGAAGGGACAGGCTGCTAAGCAGACCTCAACCTCCATCTCAAGCCTATTGCTTAATGTGTTTGCTGATAATTTATTTTTTTAATCTGAATTTATGCATGTCTTCTCGATTTTCTAGTTGTTGAAACTACACACACACACACACACACACTCACTACCACATCATTTTTTTTCTGTTAAAGTTGGCTCTCCTACTTAAGACTTGACTTGAGACTTGACTTGAAAGTATCTTGCAAGGACTTGAGACTTGACTTAAGACTTGGAGTAAGAGACTTGAATACATCACTAAAAATCAGACTGCAAAGATCTCCATTAGTCAGCTGTCCACAAGCTGGAGTCCTCCAAGGGATTGTTCTATAATATTCCATCAGTTCCAGACAACATAGAGAAGGCCCCTGTTATCTTCAATCACCAAGCAGATAGTAGGACCATTCCTCACCTCCCATTCCACTTGTATCCCTAATGGTAGTTTGCAGTACATTGGCAAGGACTTCTGACTTGATGTTTTTAACAATAAGAGCAACAAAATGCCTCTCCTACGCATAGAAATTAGAATGCCAAAATGTATATTCTTGGGGAAAACAAGAGTGGGGGATTGTGCAGAAGATTTTAGTGCAGTCTAATTCCCACAGAAAATCCCTGAGCTCAGAATTCAATAATTCTGAGTCTCCCTCTGTCTTTTGCACCTGGCTCCTCATAATGGATCTCATGGTTTTAGAGAAAAACTAAGCAGGGGCTCAGCTAGATGGGAGAACTAATTGCAGAAAATAGTGCATTAATTCACCATCATAGCAGCGTTCATTTGTCTCCATGATCCATTCACAAGATCACTGGCATGGGAAGTTATTTTTGTTTGAAGTTCACACAGAGCATGCCCATGAGTAAAGATTGTGGCCGTGAGTGAATTACCGTATATGTGTTATTATTCCCACAAAGCTCCCTCTGTTTCCCTTCCCCCCTTGTTAAATCAGAGATACAGAAGAACAATCTTCCACTTTTTTTTTTTTTTTTTTTTTGCTCTGACACTCAAAAATAGCGCACAATCTCTTCCATGAAAATCAACAATGGCAGCTCCGGCCTCTGCACACATCCGACTAATTACAGTTTGACTTCCGGGATGTGCCCCAATTTGAATTGGTTGTTTAAATGGGCTGGAATGCACATCTCCACATATTTTTAAAATACTCCATGATAAACAGCAAAGGCTGTTATCACCAAGTACTTGGAATTTTTGCCTCCCCCCCACTTTTGAATATGGAGAATCCCTGCGGGAGCTCATCTGGACAAAAGGTATTCCCCTCACATTCAAAGAGGTTTTTTTTTTTTTTTTTCACCATCTAGATGACACCCAGGTCTTATGCTGAAAGAAGTTTGCCAATCTTCGTCAAACTCCTTGACCAGAGATTGAAAAAGTTGCCTTTTGGACGTCACCTTACCAAATCCCTCAGTTGGCATAGCGATTGTCATGCTGGCTGTGGATTCTGCAAGTCATAGTCCAAACAAGTAAATTGTCCAGACTAGTCTTAGTTAGTGAAGCTTGTCTCAGATTCTGGTACAAGTATCATTTTAAACACAGGGCCACATCATCTTCAAATTGTCTTTATTTATCTTCATACAACCATTGTATGTCACCCCACAACAAATGTCTTCAATGAATAGATTCAATACAGATTAGAATAGGAAATCATGCAACTCAAAGCAACGTAAAATAAGACAAAGCAAAACTCACAGCACCCCCAAAATGAAATATACTGAGTTTAAAACTGAAGGACTTAGAGCTTGTCTAGATGGACCAAATAAAATGGCTGCCACCCTGTTCCTGCACTCAGCAGTCTGGATGATATAGAGCTTTTGCCCCATTTCTAGTTCGAACTGTCCAGATGACTCTTGGTCAAGAATCTGGGACAAATTAAAACAGAGCAGATGCACATTAAAAGAATTCTCACTACTTGATCTGTTCCCCTCCCTGCAAAGAAAACTGCAAGTTCTATTACCACGACCGGGAGGGGGGGAGGATTTGCATTTCCTGGCTGGGTTGTACACACTGCATCTGCTGAGGTCAATATGAGGCACCCAGCCATGTGACCATGGCCAGGCACCTCGTTCCTGGCTTTGGAAGTTGCGACTGGCATGGGGAAAAGAAACACCAGTTTGTGCCTAGGCTGCAGGTGCGAGGACACCCCTCTATTGCTGTGATGGAAGGACAGGTGATGAGGGGAAAACATCATGGACATGGGGCTGGAATACTCTGGCCAGAACATGGAGTATTCTGACCAGTGTAGACAAGCATATAGGCTACTTGAATTACTTAAAAGACCTGGGTGAATAGATTAGTCTTTGACTAATGTCAAAAAATCTGCAAGGACTATGCCAACTGATATGGACCTCACTGGGAAATTTGTTCCTTAACTTGGGTGCTGGCCCTACTATTAGGCAAAGTGAAACAACTACTTCAAGCAGTAGATGTTGGGGGTAGTGGTGGCAGCCGCGTCTGCCCTTCATTTCCAGTGTATTAAGATTCAGCTTTCAGTCCAGATTGCTTCTCTGTGTAGAATGGGGAGGGTGGCCCTGATCCTTTGTCGCAAGCAATAACATGTTTTGATCTGGGCCTACTGGAATGTAGAAGTGGAAAAAAATATCATCCATTTGAAAAAGTGCATTTCATTTAGAAATATTCTTGTATCTGTATATTTTTCAGTGGTGGATGTTTATCAAGGTTGGTGTGGACCTTGCAAAGCAGTGGTGAACTTATTCAGAAAACTTAAAAATGAATATGGTGAAGATAATCTTCTACATTTTGCAGTGGTAAGGAAGGAGCTAAACAGTAAGACTTCTTGTGCTAGCTGCTTGGGGGAAGTAAATTTTTAGAAACAAAATTTTAAATTCAGAATTCAGTAAAACCCTGAAAACTACAAGCCTTCTTTTACTTATCTCAGCTGGTGGAGAAATTCTGTTATCAGATATTAACAATTGCTGCTTGGCCCTCATGCAGGATGGGACATTTTAGTCTTCCAGTCACATTTTGGTGCCAAAGACAACAAAAAAATAATTACAATGTAGGCATTCTACAACAGAGTCCCCACAGCTGCCCAAGTTCCAACCACTTCACATGTACAGCTGTTTTTTCCAGACAGAAAATGGGAAGGACAAAAATTGTCCAAACAAATCTATTGCTTTTTGACACCTTAGTGCTTCCCCGTGCTACTGGGGTAACAGACTGGGAGAAAAATAATACTCTGGCTGTCAATATGTTTGCCCCATTTGGGGAAAGGGTAAATGAGGATTTGCTGTGGATTAAAGAAATACAAGAAGTGTACATTAAAAGCTTCCACTAAATTAAACACAGACCCTCTCCCTACTGCTAACCTCAAGTACATTGGTTTCAGAAATACTCCACAACACACTCAAGTGTCTGTTGCATGAGTCTAGATGTGACACGTGAACAGTGGGAGGGAGAGGAGGAAGAAAAACACAAGGGACAGGGGAGCGAGAGAAACCTAGGATATCTGTAAAAGAGTTTGGATGCAAACCTGGGTACATGTGGGTAAAATCAAAACAAAAAGAACTGGAAACTCACAATACTTCCAGACACTTTTTCCCTTCTGAATTAGCCCTGAAAGATATGTGACTGCGCCATGTGTTTTTTAAAAAGGTTTTTAATATGTTTTTCATGGGTTTTTTTTCCTGGCTGTGAGGCCACGTTCTGGAAGAGTTTATTTCTGACATTTCGCCTGCATCTGTGGCTCGCATCTTCAGAGAATGGTTGGGTAGGAGTGTGTGTGAGGTAGCCAGATTTTGTTTACTTTAAGGGTTTCTTCTTTCCTGTCGAAGTTGTCCAGGTGTTTGTGGATTTCAATAGCTTCTCTGTGCATTCTGACCTGATAGTTGTTGGCCTGGTCCAGAATTTTGGTGTTTTAAAATAATATTTTGTGTCCAAGTTAGTTTATAACATGTTCTGCTACTGCTGATTTTTCTGGCTGGCCCAGTCTGCAGTGTCTCTCATGTTCCTTGATTTGTGTTTGCACACTGCATTTAGTGGTCCCTATGCAAACTTGTCCACCCTAAAAGTAAACAAAATCTGGCTACCAGTCTTGAAAAACACTAAATTAAAACTCAGCTCATGCAAATGAACTCCACCCAGAGACAGGAGGATTTCCAGCAGATAATGGACCATTAGCCAAACAGACACTAACCCTCCTTGCATATCTCCACCCAGAAACTAGCCATTCAAATACACAAATTTACATATCCTCTCCAACAGAGGTTCACAGTAAATAAACTCCACACACACTCCTACCCTATTCTCTGAAGATGCCAGCCACAGATGCAGGCAAAATGCCAGAAATAAACTCTTCCAGAACACGGCCTCACAGCCCAGAAAAAAACCCACAAAAAACCTATGGATGCTGGCCGTGAAAGCCTTCGATTTCACTTTTTAATATGCATTTTTTTCCTTGGTTTTTTAATGAAAAGTTTTTTTTAAATTATATATGTTGCTTTTATTCATTGTTTTAAGCTTCTGTTTGGCTTGTTTTAACTTGTTTATTCTGAAATTTGTTTAACATTTATTTATGATTTTATGAACTCATTTTATTAATATGGAATTATGTGTTGTATAAGCCACTTCCATCTTAAAAGGTGACTATTATTCTTCTGCTAATATTCTTCTTCCACTAATATTGGGAACCCTATGCTCACTGCTAAATAAACTTTCGATATCCAGAATTTCTACATATAGCATTAACAGTAGAAAACAGCATTTAATATAGTGTACAGTCAGGACACAGATGGGGAACATGTTGTTCTTCAAATGTTGCTGAACTGCAAGTGCCACCAGTACTATCCAGCCTAGCTTATCATGAGCAATGGTGGGAGTTACAGCCCAACAACTTCTTGAGGATGACATGTTTCACATTCCTGAGCTCATTCTGATTTAGCCAAAAATTTAAGTCCTGTTGATTTAACTGGGAAAAGTTAATCGTGTATAATTTCCCACTATTACTGGGATTTCAGAGTGCTGCTCATCTTTGGCTTGAACAGTGCTAATCATTTCCTCAGAGATGCATTTTTCAGTCACAATTACAACAGCCACAACTAGGATGAAGTGATATTCAGGACATTTATTTTGAATGGGATCTGACCTAGGAACCATAAGGGAAGAAATCGGCAGACTGCAAATCAAAACTGTCAGATGTAGTCTGGTCGGGCATTAGGAAAAGTAAATAAAATTAGTACATATGGAACAGGAGTATTCTAGTTCCACGCCTCACTTTTGTTTCCATTCTCTCTGTGCAAAAAGAGCAACTTTGTAAAGAGAAGCCTTCTCTATCTATTTGGGCTCCCAGTTGATCTGGAACCCTGAAAAGATCAGCATCATGGATCACATGAAGAGCCTCCATGAACAGAGGAAGCTGTAAACAAAGTTACTCTCATGTGATGAGATAGATTAAACTGATGTTGTGTGAGGAATTACAGTAGGGCACTTTTGCTCCTTACATGTTTAATTTACCTATCATTTATGGCTTTCAGAGAAGCCATATGAGTTTTGCTGCATATAGAATGTCTTACAGAGATAGGACATATTCAGATAGTACATACCGCGGGATCAGGTCCTGGGAGAGGAACGGCGCTCTTGCGTGGCAGGGGGTCCTTTTTGGATGCCACTGTCCCTCTTCCGGGATCATTCATGGCACGTCCATGAAGCTTTGGAAGCAGCCGCACTATATTTTAAGCACGAGCAAATTTAATGCTTAAAATATGGCATGGCTGCTTCCAAAGCTTCACGGATGTGCCACGAATGATCCCAGAAGAGGGACAGTGGCATCCAAAAAGGGCCCCCTGCCACACAAGAGTGCTGCTCCTCTCCCAGGACCTGATCCTGCGGTAAGTACTGTCTGAAAATGTCCATAGTGAAAGTAAGTGCTTACAAATAATTACTTGCAAGTAAGTCTTTTTTACAAAAACTAAGGCACAATGGAATAACATTATGACTGTAACATAGCAAGTGTAATAATTATAATTACAGTTGTCCCTTACTATTCGTGTCTTTGTCTTTTGCGGTTTTGCATATTCGTAGCTTCTGGACGGGGGTAGCAGTGATGGGGATGCTGTGAGGGGAGCAGTAGCAGCCCGAGCTTCCATGCTCGCTGTGCGGCTTGGCTGGGGGGTGGCGGACTGCTCTCAGACTGAGGTCCAAGGCTCTCTGCACAGATTGGCTGGGGGGAGGCAGGCCACTCTTGGCCCGAGCTTCCAGGCTCTCCAAGTGGCTTGGTTGGGGGGAGGTGGGCCACCAGCCCCCCTGGCCGAGCCGCTCTTGGCCCAAGCTTCCAGGCTTGCCATGCAGCTTGGACGGGGGAGGCAGGCCACCAGCCCCCAAGCTAAGCCACTCTCAGCCTGAGCTTGCAGGCTCCCTGCGTGGCATGCGTGCAGGGAGGTGGACCGCCAGCCCCCCAGCCAAGCTAATCTTGGCCTGAGCTTGCAGGCTCCCCACGCAGCTTGGCTGGAGGGAGATGGGCCGTCATTCCCCCAGCCAAGCTGCTCTCAGCCCGAGCTTGCAGGGTCCCCATGTGGCTTGGCTAGGGGGGAGGCAGGCTGCCAACCCCCCCTCAAGCCACGCTCCGCCCGAGAGCCATGGTGGCAGTGACAGGGTGTGTGGAAGCGGGGGCATGGTGGTGGTGACTGGGTGAGCGGCAATGGGGGTGGCGGCAGTGGCAGTCTAGGAGGTCTATTTTTATTTGTGTTTTTTTCACTTTTGTGGGGGTCTTGTACCCGTAAACCCTGTGAAAATAAAGGGACGACTGTACTTTTATACTAACAAGGAGTGTGAAGCATCTCTATTAACCATCTCAGGAGCCAATGTGATTCAACGAAGGCCAGCAAACAAGACTACATGTAAACTTACACCTTTCTACCCAACTCTTCTCCACAAAGTGTGCAATCTACATCTTTGGAGTTAGTCTCCCCAGTAGTGGTGTGTGTGAATCCATGCCATGTTTGGACCAGCTTTAAAGGAGCTATCCAAACTGCTGAAACTATTTCGAGTAGGGTTTAGCACCATGGAGAACTCCTTTAAAACCTTAATTAAAAGCTGGTGTGATCAATACCCACTGACACAGGGGCCATCAGCCACCATTGAGTTTACCTGCAGTCATAAAGGCCACAGCATGCGGCCAGCTTTCTTCCAATTCCATATCCTAAATCATACTGCTACTCCTAATTAAAATAGGTCCATTGAATCAACTGCTTAAATCAACACTTATGTAAATCTAGTTGATCCAGTTACTCTACTCTACTTGGAACTAGCAACTTTGTTTCTTCTCCCATTCCATATTTTTTGTGCCTGATGAAACTTGATGAAGAGAACTTGAAAGCTGACACATTTGGGGGCATTTTGGTTCATCCCACAGCTATTACAGATAGCCATCTGTATCCATGGATTTGGCATCCATGGATTTCACCATATACAGCTTGAAAATATTCAAAAACATTTCCAAGAAGCAAACCTTGATTTTGCCATTTTATATAAGGGAAACTATTTTACTATGCCTTTGTTTATGATAGGATTGAGCATCCATGGATTTTGGTATCCATTGGGGGTCCTGGAACCAAACTTCAGTGGATACCAAGGTCTCACCGTACCTGATTCTGATTTTTGTTTTTAATTATGGACTAGATAGCTACTTCTGACTTTTGTCACCACTGAAGTGTGCTTTGTGCCACAAACTAGCAGCATGTAGCATTTCTATGTTTTCAGGTACTGTAACTAAAGGATAGCTATTGTAGTTAATTTTAAATAATAAAAAAGGACAGTGTTATTTTAAAAAAATTGAAACTGCAACAAATTACTTTTGGGGCCTTAACACTCTAAGGAGATTTTCACACGGGGCCAAAATGCCCCGTTACTGCCCCACCACCTCCTCTCCCGTTCCTGCCACGGAATAACGTAAATCTTTCACACACTTACCTTAATTCCGCAGCAGGAACGGGCTTCCCCTCCCCTCGCTGACTGGCTGTAAATGCAGCCATCATAAGGCTGCTTTTATGACTGGCCGCCTGAAACGTTATCACATTATCACGTGATAATAGCTAGGCGGTAAATTTAAAAAATAAAACTCCCCCAAACATAAAATCAGTTCACTAAGCACAAAAACACACATTAAATCACACAATCAAAACAGGGAGGGTAAAATAAAGGGTGCCACTTACCTAGATGTCCAGATCGTACCAGGAAGTGCTCAGAATGGACCTCCCCTTCGTGGCTGTCATTTTGGAACAGGAACGGGGCTCCTGTTCGCACACCCATGACTGCGTGATAATGACAGAACGGGAGGTCTATTCACAATGAAAAATCATGATTACATTATTCCAGAACAGTCACGGGAGCAGGATGGATGCAGGACAGAACAGGGTCAACATCGTCCGAAAGGGAAAACCTTTCCCAACCCTGTTCTGTTCCTGCCATGGGATATATAGCCTGTGTGAAAATCTCCTAACTGTAACTGGTTATGTCTTAAAGTAACTGCCAAGCCATATTCTTGGCTGTATTTGAAAAAAATATGCTTATGTATCTGCATATTCTTCATTCAAGGCTGAAGCTGAAAGTGTTCTGACTCTGCTCCCATTTAAAGACAAATGTGAACCTGCTTTTATCTTCTGTGTGGTAAGTGTATAGTAGTTGATTTTTTGTTTGGTTTCTTTGCTAATTTGAAATCAATTTTTGGTTTGATAGCAAGAATATGACTGAAGTATTATTCATATTATTTAAAACATTTGATTGCAGTTGGTATGCACTAATAATATTTACTCTTATAAATGTATTCTTACTGCACTGATTCTCAGTTTCCACAACCAGCGAGCTCTCTAGATAGCTGCCATTTTTGGAAAACTACATTTCCTACAATCTTCAGCTGTCAGCCTGGAAGTTTTATCTACCATATAGCATGCAATAGTCTAAAAGTGGTAAGGTTTTAAACAAACAAAAAGTATATATTAATTGTTCAGCAATCTCTTATATATTTGGCTATAAAAATTGCATCACTTATTTCAGGGTGGGTGGGAAACATTTGGCCCAGCATGTTTTGGACTAGAATGCCTATCAGTCCCACTTAGTTTGGCCAACAGTACTTCTGGAGGGTCAAAGGTTTGACCAATTGATCAGAATCTTTGTTTGAAAAGGGTGCTTCCAATTAATTGGGGTGACTAATTTTTAAGTCTGAATATGGAGACAATACAGGTTATTTCAAAAATGAAAAAACCAATACACAAGCATCCTCATGGAGGACTAGCTGGTAATAATGCAATGTTCTTTTACAAGAAGGAGGTTGCCTCTTCTAAGATAATGCCAGTCGTCTGCTGCACGTTCCATGATGATACAGATGTGGAGCTAGAGACTAGTATCACAGCATCATGGTCTTTGTGCAGAGCCAGAGCTAGGCACCAGCATCAACAATGTTAATTGGCCACCCCAATTAATTGGCAGGCTCCATCATTTTTTTCCAAGCTCAGTTCCAAGAGTCAATGCTCTCCTTCACCGCCATCTCCATATAAGATTTCCAGTGTTTTCTCTCCATACTTCATGGATCCCCCTCAACTTTGCATGTGTTGGCATAGGATAGAAGCCAGTGGTGAGCCAAAAGGGGGGTGGAGTGTGTGCTCTGCCCCAGGTGCAAAACATAAAGGGGTGTAATGGCAGTTCCTCATTCCCCCCTCTCTCACTGGAGAACCAGAAAAGGGAAGCAGGTCTTGGCTGTGAGGAATGTGAATTGCAGCGTGCAAACTGGCAACAGGACAAAAATGATGCCATGTGATAAGGAACAGCCACAAATGCTATTATCCTTTTGTAGTCCTGCTGGTAAGTCTTGTGTGATAATCTCCTAAATCTGGAAGAGATAATATTCTTCAAAGTCAATTTAACATAACTGTGACATGTTCCTGATGATAGTGTTTAATTAGGCTTGTTTTTTATTTTTTTATTTTTTACAGAATGGCAAGATGATAGATCTGGTGAAAGGTGCAAATGGACCTCTTCTAACCAGAAAAGTCATAGAGCTCGTAGAACAGGAAAGAAAAATTGTAGCAGGAGAAATACCAAGACCAGAGGTTGCAGAGCCATGATTCAGCATAGGTTTATTTAAATTAAAAGACTGGAATTTTTACCCAGTTGTTGGGTTTACATTGTTGCCAAGTGTTATGCTGCTGGTTTCTCTTATCATTTGGATGAAACAAAGTGGCAATTTATAGAATCTTTAAAATTTGTTTCACATTGAGTTGTATACAAAATGGACCAAAAACAGCAATTTTCCAAAAAAGAAAAAACCCTGACATTCTGCCTATTGGCCATGAACTCATATAAAACTGGGATGTCAACCTAAATCTAAATTTTATGTTTGATTGAAATTGGCTCATAAATTTGAATTCTGTCTAAAGCAATACAGAAATTCTAAGTGTTTTTTTCAGGAGGCATCTGAAATAATATGTGAACTAGTAAGTCCCATTAGATAACCTACTATATAAATCTGTATACCATAACAGACAGACTAAATTATAGTACTGACACAATCACTTTCTTTTTCTTATGTGCCATATTTTGCTTAACTGCTCATAGACTACCCCCTTTTTTGTATGCATTGCTGTTTTCCTTAACTGTAAATTGCTGCCCATTGTTATTTATGTTTATTGCTGTAGCTGTTTGCCATCAAGTTAACTTCAACTTATGATGACCCTATGAATGAGAGACCTCTATGACCCCTCAGGTCTTGCAAACTCATGGCTTTCTTGATTGAATCAATCCATCTGTAATTAGGTCTCCCTTTTTTTCTCTTGCCTTTCACTTTACTAAGCATTGTCTTTTCCAATGAATCACATCAATTCCTCATATGCCCAAAATGACAGCCACAGTTTAGTAATCTTGGCTTCTACTCAGGCCTGATTTGCTCTAGGACCCATTCATTTGTCTTTTTAGCAATCCTTAACAGAACTATCTTCCAGCGCCACATTTCAACTGAGTCCAGCTTTCACACCCATATGTAGATATCCAAAATACCATGATACCCCCATTTTTTTCACTACCTATCTGTAATGGCAAGATTCTGTGCTCCAGTGAAGTAAGAGGCTATGCTGCTGGTAGCATTGCTGCTGGTAGGGTGTCCCAAGTCAGACAGGCTTTTGCTGAGGAGTCAGACAAAATGTGTTCAACAGCTACTGGGCAGCAGCAGTAATGGTGGATGACACTGGTGGAGGATCTTTCAGAGACACCACCAGGGGCACTTTAGCTAACTCTGAAGAAGTTGGCAGTGCAATGTATGTTCATATTCGTTGTTGTTAATTGCTGTCAAGTTGACTTTGATTTATGGTGACCTATGAATGAGAGACCTCCAACTCACCCTGTTAGCAACAGCTCTGCTCAGATCTTGCAGACTCAGGGCCATGGCTTCCTTGAGTCTATCCATCTGTAATAAGGTCTTCCTCTTTTCCTACTGCCTTTTACCTTCCCAAGCATTATTGTCATTTCTAGTGAGTCATGTCTTCTCATGATATGTCCTAGATACAACAGTCTCAGTTTGTTTATATTACATATAATAAAATAATCTTTACCCCAATCAGGGCCTTTCTCTGTTACAGATCACTTTGGAAATAAATGAGACCTAATACAAACAGAGTTTTCAAAACTAACTACTGTCCTTAAGAAGCCAAATGTGTGATTCACTCATAGCCCCCCATTCATTGTGCTAAAGGGGGAATCCCTACTGTAGGAGTAGGCAATATCTTAGGTTGGGGCCCACATTGCTCCCATGGAAGTGTGGGAGTCTACACTCTCCTGCTGTGACTAAAAATCTGCCAACAATGTTTTGCCATCCTCACTGCCCAAATCCCAGGGGTTCTGCTGGAAATACAGCATATGGATAGCATTTGACTTGTTTCCTAGAAATGTTGTTGTATTTTTATGTTGAGTGACACAAAGTGGAAGGGCTCAGTTTGGCCAGAAGGTATAAGAAACATGTTGTTCATATCTGCTTTAATGGGTTATGACCTAAAGCAGTTCTTTTATATACATACCGTATTCATCTGACTCATACATTAAATCACAGTAGGCTGCAGTTTTGATGATTACGGTTAATCAGAAAAATTGAATTAAAACATTAAAAATATTCATTTCTCTCTGAACACTATGGGGCATGAAGCATGATCTGAGGCATGTTTTCTTCCCTCACGTTCAGTGGGGTTTACTCCCAGGTGATTGTAGCCTTAAGCACAGTGTTAAATGAAGGCCCTGTACATGCCTAAAAGTAGAATCCCATGATGTCTGTTCAGATGTATGTCCC
Organism: Gambelia wislizenii; assembly: GCA_030847615.1. Lineage (NCBI taxonomy): Eukaryota > Metazoa > Chordata > Lepidosauria > Squamata > Crotaphytidae > Gambelia > Gambelia wislizenii. The sequence continues at coordinate 77,237,445 of JAUMIR010000006.1, read as the reverse complement.
ACAGAGTTCAATGAGACTTTCATCAAAGTAGATGAGTTTGAAGCCTCAGTCAATTTCAGTGGAGATTAAAGAATCTAAGCAGATGTGATGTGGGAAGGCCGTGATCTCTCAATATTTTAAAAAAGTGGAATGTAGCTACTGGGGGCTCATCTACATGAGCCATGATATGCTGGCTCCCTGCCAGTGTATCTTGGCCACAGATCAGGCCTGTTCCTCTCCTATTCCCTCCATTAAATGGGTGGAAGTCCTGATAGGCATGCTGGCCCATCACTGCAGCTGCTGTCACTGCCTTCTCCCTGGCTCTCCTGGAAGTGAGGACGCTGGCCCACAACATGTGACTAAAACCCTCTGCACGTGCCCAGCCTTGATCACATGCTGCAGGACCCCTTCCCTGCTTTGGAGAGAGCAAGGCAGACTGGCAGCTGGAGTGACAGGCCAGCCTGCCAGGATGGGCTCCTGCAGATCCATGGGCCTGACCTGTTCTTTCCCAGTGGGAACAGAGCCCTACCCCATCTTCCCCCCATCTGAGCCCCATATCTGACCCAAGGGTGATGAGGACTGCCTGGGGGTGGAATGGGGCAAAAGCCCTGTGTCATCAGGATTGCAGGACTCTAAGACAGGGGCAAGGTGGAGCACATTGCCTGGGAGTCCTTAATGACAGAATATCATATCATAAAGACCGAGTGTAGGGAGATTAACCCTTTCACCATCTTACATTACCTCAAAGCTGGTATTATTTGCATGAGGAGTAAAGAGAGGAAAAGCTGTGATAAAACCTGCTTTTTCCAGTTTAGGGCTAGGATTTATCTTGGAGAAACACTACACCTGCTGGGAAGTGGGATTAACCCATACTCCCCAGACTTGGTATCCTGATCCAGTTCTCTCTTCTCCCCTACCTGTTGTTTTTAAGTGATATAAATGTTGTGAAGTCAAAGACTTTCATGGCCGGCATCCGGAAAACCTATAGAAATATATGTTGTTGGAAATGCAACCTTCTGAATCACATCAATGTTGGCCACATGTTCACCTGATATAGTTATTAAAAACATTTTTACCTACCTCTCAGGGCAGCTAACTAAGATCAATAATAAGACAGCCTCTGCCACCCCTACCCCTACCCAGTTCACATTATAAAGGATAGGATAGAACACAAATGGAAACGGTTTTGGGAGAAAGGAGGAAAAAAGCAACCTGAATTTGGTATTCTCCAAACTGTGCTTTCCAGTTGTTTTGGAGAGCAATTCTGTAGTATGTGGGGAAATAATCATTGTAATGTAAAAGCAATCTTGTGTACCTCATTCACATCCTACGATAAGTCTAGGGTTTTTCCCTGCATGCCTTTTGATCTCCCAAGTTCCCTTTCTCTTATTTCACTGGGCACTTCCAGCCAACTGGAGTGCTGGGTCATTCAACAGATGACCTAATTTAAATTTTATTGCTCTGTGTAAGTTCTCTTTAAGTTTGAGTCTCCATGAGGCTGGAGCCATCTTGGACATCTTTAGCCATCTTAAGCTATACCTTCTTTCCTGTAACCATGCAATGATGTTTACCATGCAGCCTGTAGGCTGGGTGAGTTTTTCCTACCCTAAATACCATTAGTTAGTTAGGAACCTCTTTTTAAAGTTTGTTTTAGTATGTAGATTGAGATTGATATACCTTCAGTAAACTTTGATTTGCATTTTAAACTGACTCCTTTGTTTTTTAATGAGTTTAATTTAACTGGGTGATCCCAGACCTCTGAATACACTTTTCTTTTAAATGTTAATTGAGCTTTCAGTCAGCATTCTTAAGTTATCACTCTGCCTGAAGTTAAAAGTAAATGAATGATTTTTAACTCTCTTTTTTAAAGGAGATAATTCTTGTTGCTTTTTAAAAGGACTAGATCCTGGAATTTTTAATACAGTTTTATATTTTTAGACTCATTACTCCTACAAATTCACAGGATTCCTGACTTCCCAGCTTGTAGGAGTTGAAGTATAAAACACTGGAAGGGAAGCTCCACAAGTTCTTCATTATAAAGTTCTTAAATTAATGTGATTACATAAAAACAGTTGAAGGAGCGGAGCACAAAGTTCTCAGGTTCCCAGTAGAACCAAGTACAGGAATGCCTCAGTTAACAAAGCCTTTGACAGTGATGCTCCTTTTTACAAAACCTTTTTGCAGCCATTCTGCACTCCCTTTTCCTCATCCTCTGTCTAGATGGAAGGATGTATTTTAGTAGCATCAGCACTGGGATCATTGTGAAGGAAAACTAGTGAAACACAGTTGTTCATGTCAGGCTGCAGCAGCATGTCTGCACTAAACAATGCAATAAAGCCTGAGCTGGGAAAGAATGGGATTCTACTATAGCTGATCCTACTTTTGCTGTGTATCCCTGCTTACAGCAGGCAAGGTAAACAGCAGCTGCCTCTAGAATCCTTTACTGAGCATGTGTGAAGAGCAAAACAGAGGGGAAAGGAATGTGTTTTGGAAGAACCCTTCAAGTGGTCTCTAGAAAGTTAATTTTTTTTCTTTACTTATAGCTTATTTGAACTGGTTGCTCAGTTTCACTTTTTTCTCTATTTCACATATTTTGAGTTTTGAATAAAAAGTCTGCTGAAACATGTTGAACTGCTCTTCTTGTTTGTAATATAGAAAGGACCCTATCCCCCTTCTTTCTGTGTCATTTCTTCTTCTAGCACCAGATTTATTGTTAAAGCATAATGCACAGTAACCTATCAGCACTGTTAACTGAGGTATACCTGTAAATGGTCCTATTACTTCCCATCTCTCCTTCTTCAGTAGCTTGATGAAATGGCTGTTACTGATCAACAGTGGAAGGTAGAGAAAAGCTAAGGGAGTTGTCCCTGCTTCTCTTCTCTCCCTCTGCTGCAGCAACCAGATGGCATCTTGGGCCATCTGTTTGATACTGGATTATTTGCCATGGCTCCTTGGAATCCTGGGATTTGTAGTTTGGTGATGCACCAGCACACTTTGGCAGAGAAGGCTAAGGACTGTATAAAACTAAAAATCCCAGAATTCCATAGGAAGGAGCTGTGGCTAATAATCCAGTTTCAACCTGGATGATTTGTGTAGTATGGATTTGGCCTTGGTAGTGGTGGTGACTAGCATCCTCTGATGCAAGTCATTGATATAGGTATGGAAAATCTGTTAGAGATACTTCTTTCTATGTTGTTTGAAAACTTGTTTCACAGTTGCAGCTTTGGAGAGAATATGTTTTAATTTTGAGTCAGCATTAGAAATAGAAAATAGGAAAGCTCACTATGTAGAGTTCTCTCTGATAGCAGATAATTGAAACTTGACCATGAAAACCTTTCTTTTTAGCTGCAAGATCTTGTAATTATAGAAGAAAAAGACTCAGATGAAGAACCTGAAGAAGAAGAGGCTGTAGGTAAGTGTTACTGTGAAATTATTATATGCAATCTATTTTAGGTAGAGAATAAAACAGTGATATATTGTTGTTTGGAGATGGGAAATACAGGTCAAAAAGTTTGGGTACAGTGCTGCTTGAATCAGTACACAGGGACCAGTCTCTCTGGTAAAGAAGACATGAAGCATATTCTTTTCCACATGACTAGCCCTACTGTTAGATGGAGCCAGTGCTGCCTCAGGCACTAAATGCTAGAGTGTGGCGAACTACAGTAAAGCATAGGAAGACAGAGATGTATGCACCACTTGGCCTGCTCTGCTATCCCCTAAGATAGCCTGTTGTTTGTATATGCAGTGGAGGAAAGAAATTATCAGATGCACTAAATATGGTGTTATGAGGACACCAGGGAATCACTAAAGGGCTTACTTTTTAGATGACATCATCCTCATCCTGTGCTTGCTCCATGCTGCCCTCATTTATTTTTATTCATAGCTTAAGCTGTAAATAGTTCACCTGTTCCATTTCTATAATGGAACAATGGGCGAGTGAAAAGGTGCCTGTTATGCTGGCGTGATGCCAGTGTTAGTGGGAGGTCCGTGCCAGAACACTTGCGGGTGCAATTCTCCTCCAACCTACCTTTTGGGACCCTTGATCACTGCCAGATCACCCCCATCGCCCCCCATCACTGCCCGGTTTGCTTCCTGGATCGCCTTCCCATTGCTGCCTTGATTGCCCCCCCCCATCACCGCCTGATTGCCCTCCCATCGCTGCCTGGATCGTTCCCCTCATCGCCGCCTGGATCACTCCCTCCATCCCTGCCTGGCCTGCCCCCACATCCCTGCCTGGACCCCCCCCATCTCTGATCAGAACAAGGAGGTAAGTGACACTTTTTTTTAACCCTCCCCAGGTTACTTGGGGTTTTAAAAGTGTATTTTTGTGCTTGCTGTCACTTTTATCTTTTTGGTTTGCTTTTTCTTTTTGAATTTCCCATACGCTGTTTTCTCGTGAGAAAAGCCAGCAACTCAAACCAGGAAGTGAATGGGGTTCTGCTCGAGCTCCATTCACTCCTGGAGGCTGAGGGGAGGGGGCAGTCGCATTTTAAAGGTAGATCTGGAATGGGGGGGGGTATTGTGCAGCAATGGGGATGGGAGGGGGGTGGGACATTATATAGCAAGATGGGGATGCTTTTTAGGACCCTGTCAGATAATCTCCAAAGTGTTTAAATAAGATAAAACTGCTTGTCCAGTTGGCTCCAGTACACAGGAAGGGGTAGGTAGTTTCCATATTGTCCTTTGCCTCAAAATTTGGACCTGATATAGTTGCTTCTTTGCACTAACACTCCCAAGGCCTGTGTTGTTTTCTGAGGTGGACAAATTGTGCTCCAACACTCCCCCCCCCTCAAGTGATGGTATGCAAAGGGATCTTGTGGCACCTTTGAGACTGAGAGAAAGAAGTTGGTAGCATGAACTTTTATAGACTTAAGTCTAGTTCATCAAGCACATGGAGTGATGTGCCTAGGAACAGACCTTTATAGCTATGAATGAGTAGGCTGTGTGTATGAATAGCAGTTGAAATGCAAAACTCGTGGGTATGTTGGGTATGGTGATGAGGTAACAAGTCCCACGGGTTGCATGATAAAAGGTGCCCCCCCTTCCCAAAATCCCATGCCCGACACGATGTACATGTAAACAGCCAGTGCTCAACACTGATTCCTCCCACTACATTTTCATCGTGAAAACGACACCCAGGAAGATTTTTAGCTTCAAGAGTTTACTTAAAGGGAGCAAATGGGCTTTGATTCAGGCAGCAAACTGTCTGCATCTGTAGCAACTAAAAAATGAACTTGTCAAAGGTTTTCCTGTTATGCTAGCCATGGGTAAAGATTTTCTGTTGAATGAAAAATAAATAAAAATATACAAGATGGAACTTAATAGAATAGAATTTCAATATCCTGAGTTCTACTAATAGACAGAGGTGTTCTTTCAAACAGTGTTCTTTTTCCTGATTACCTTTCTGGTATTAACCTACCTGCATGAAAATGCCAATTGTGATCTTTCTATTGAAAAACAGGTTTTGGAGGTAATCTTCAATAGCTAGGACAGCAAACTCATGACCTTCAAAGCTTTTCACCCCAAAACAGACATATGAAAATGTGACTGTGTTCTTTTTAAAAAGAATGCTCAAAAGACCTCATGCTTATCAGTATCTTCTTCATAAAAACCCCCAAATGAAAATGTGATAGGTTCCTGTTTTTGATGGGGTTATTGACATCTACTTGAAGGAGATACAGCTACATAATTGTGATGAGGTGATCTGAATCATGATATCTCATTTTACTTGATCATTTCTCTCTCTCCTTCTCTGTGTGTGTGTGTGTGCCCGCACATGTATGCATGTAGGATATGCTTTGAGGTCATAGTGAAATACACTTTTCATCAATGGTGGCTGGTGGTTTCCATGTCTTGAGGTAGTGAATCCACTCTGGGTTTTAATCCAAATGTTAAAAGAGCTATCCAAAGTACTGGATGTATTTGGAGAATATGTTTTAGCACCTGGGACATTCCATTAACATTCAGATTAAAACCCAGGGTGGCTGGTGCATGTGAATTCCTGACAGCCTTGCTACCAAATAATCATTTTTCAGTCATCATCTGATTAGTACACCAAGCAAAAGTTTTGTGACTGATAAATGAGTGCACTGGTATCTTAATTTCCTATTTCTAGTTTCTAATTCAGCAGTAAAGTATTGCACTGATGTGTGTGTATGTGCCTTCAAGTTGCTTGTTGACTTATGGCAACCCCAAGAATTTCATAGGGTTTTCTTAGTCAAGGAATACTCAGAGGTAGTTTTGCCAGTACCTTCCTTTGAAATATAGCCAACAGCACCTAGTATTTATTGACAGCCTTCTATCCACTGATATCCCAGTTTAAATCTTCCAAGGATTTATGGCAGCACTATATATCCCCTCTATTGTATCCTTGCAAGACCAGTGGACTAAATCCAAAGTTGTGCTGGCAGCAATAGTAAAAAATAAAATAAAAATGTTCTCCTTCTCTCCCCCCTACATATATTTGTGTTGCTTGAAAACTGGTTCCAGAGGGTTTTCTAGACCGTTGGAGCCTGTTTGGGGGATATATTGGGGCTATAGTGTAGAAAGGGGAATCACTCCCTCTGGGTTCTGCTGTTTTGCCAGCAGAAGTCACTCATTACATTACATTCAGGGTGCTAGTATTGACCTACAAAGCCCTAAATGACTTGGGGGTCAGGATATCTGAAATACCACCTCCTCCCATATGATCCTGCCAGAAATTCGAGATCTTCAGAGGAGGCTCTACTGTGTGTCCCAACATCTTGTGGAGTTAGGTTGGTGGGTACAGCTAACAGGGCTTCCTCTGTAGCAGTGTCTTGACTGTGGAACTCCCTACCCAAGAAACTTAGGCTGACCCTATCTCTTTTAAACTTCTGGTGGGCAGCCAAAACAATGCCGTTTTGCATGGCATAGTGTTTCAAATTGCTGTTTTAACCATTTTAAAGCTGGATTCTAGGATTGTTTTTAGACTGCTTTTAGGAGTTTTATAAGAATATTAGCTGGACCTGGTGTGCCATATGCCATTAAAAAAACTCCCCCTAAAATGCCCAGGAGACCTCATGACAACCCTTTGAGGTAGGCTGGTGGGTTTAAATTGCCCTCCCGTTGCTCATCCTGCCTCCCCGTCATTCACCCTGCCCCCTGCTGGTGGTTCTGCCCCCCCTGCCACTAGTTCTGCCCCCCCCACTGGTTCTGCCCCCCCCGCCACTGGTTCTACTCCCCCCATTGCTGGTTCTGCCCCCCCTCTGCACTCCAGCACACACGCACACACCACATCCACCCCCATGGTACTCCCTCTCCCTCTCCAGCTGCCATGTTTGAGATTTACATGGTCCCGCCCCCAGTGTGCTGATTGGCTGCCCAACAGACCTGTGATTGGTTGGTCATTTCCCTAAGCTGCTAATCAGCACACTGGAAACGGCAACATACCCAAGAGAATTATATATATAGATTTTAATGTGTTTAAATATTTTTAAAAGTTTTTATCTCTGTATTGTTTTAATGGGAGCCAGCATGATGTACTGGTTTGAGCATTGAACTATGACTCTGGAGGCCAGAGTTCAAATCCTCACTTGGCCATGGAAACCTACTGGGCAAGACACACTCTCCCAGCCTCAGAGGAAGGCAAAGGGAACCCCCCTCTGAATAAATCTTGCCAAGAAAACTCCTGTGATAGGTTTGCCATAGGATCAGCATAAGTCAAAAAAAGATTGAAAGTACACAAGATTATTTCATTGCCTTGGGAGTCTTTGTGGGCTGGGAGGTGATATAGAAATACAATAAATAAATAAATAAATAAATAAATAAATAAATAAATAAATAAAATGTTGAAGCCATTCATAATGGAATAATTGCAAGAAAATGTTCTGGGCCCATGCCATTATAGTCATTCTTCTTAGGACTTTTTCGGACAAAGGAAAAATAACGCTAGCAGCCTCGCCAGGTTGCGAGGCTGCAGCGCTAGAGGGCGTCAGTTTCGCATGACGCCTCTTCCCAGCGGTACTGTTGCAGTACCGCTGGGAGATTTGACCGTCAGTTGACCGTCATATTTGGAAGATTTTTATTCACGATCAATGGTCAACTGACGGTCAAATCTCCCAGCGGTACTGCAACAGTACCGCTGGGAGAAGTGTCATGCGAAACTGACGCTCTCTAGCACTGCAGCCTCGCAACCTGGCGAGGCTGCTAGCGTTATTTTTCCTTTGTCCGAAAAAGTCCTTAAAAGTAACTGTGGAAAATTGTTTGCAATTATTACTGTTCATTCTTTTAAAACTCTTTTAATCTGTTTTTTTTAACCTATTAAGTTGCTTAATATGTTTTTTAGCCCTTTAAAATCATTTTTATTATTCACCTTATTGTAAATTTATCAGATCAGTTTTATTGTACACAGCCCTGAAATCTCTGAATAAAGGGCAGGATATAACTATTTTAATAAATAAACAAATTTCTCTCTCATAAGAGTTCTGTGTTACCTGTATATCCTATTCTTTCTTTAGGAAGTTCAGACCAATGACAATATTTTGTCAAATATTTTCCTTTTATGACAAATTAGTTTATTCTATCTATCTATCTATCTATCTATCTATCTGTTTATCTACTGTCTAGTGTCCCCCAAAAAATGTATACACCTTTTAACAGCTCATAGTAGCTATGGTGATTATTTGAAGGCTAAGTAAGTACATTTATATTGAAGAATGAATGTTATAATAATGATTTAATCAGAGATACAAATTCTATCTTAAATTACAATTTTATGTAATGTGTTCCAATTGTCCCTGCACAGTAATGCACTGATCACTTTGGAAAAACACAGAGGACATGATCAGATGCAGCAAAAAGTATCTTATCAAAATGGCAGGATGACGTTCCTGTCCCATGAATGGGATCTGGCTTCACATGACGTCGTGCTTCTTGCATTCTGCCCCTGTCCTGCAGCAGTTAGTAAGACAGCGCTTTTCATTGACGGGAGCTCCCTGTCAATGAAAAGCACTGCCTTACTAACTGCTGAAACACAGGGACAGAACACGATAAACATGACAAGCACGATGTCGTGTGAAACCAGGTCCTGTTCATGGGACAAGAACGTCGTCCTGGCATTCTTGTAAGGTGCTTTTTGGATACATCTGATAATTTCCAGAGTGGCAAACCTCACTTAAAGTTTCTCTCCAAAGTTTGTAAAACGTCTCTACTATTGTAATCTTTAATCCTGTTAAGGATGTATGCATATTTTTTGGGGGGTAAAAATCAGTTCTTCCCCCATAATTATAGAGTGTTAAGGGTGTATACAGTTGGGACATATATATATATAGTAATATCTAATATCCAAATGCTGGGGAAAATAATTACATTAAGTGAGTGTCATTCATAGATACCATAGATGCTAGTGCTCTCTTAGGGCAGCAAGCAGCCTACTATTAAAAGAGAGCTTTTGTACAAAAATATCTGGAAAGTTACTTAACATATAATCTTGTACATCCATATATACTGTAGTAAATTTTACGTGTGTTGCCATTTTTCTTTCAGAGGAGGAAAAATACACTGTTGTCATTATAAAACCTGATGCAGTTGCTGTTGGAAAAGTTGATGAAATTAAAGAAACGGTAAACAAATTGTTTGAAAAAACTTGTTGACCTTAAAGTCTAACTACTTGTATTATCAGATAAGCTCCCATGAATGACTTTTGGCACCTACAAAAGTAGGCTTTACTCCATAGAAATATATGTGGTAAACAAAAGTTAGTTTTTAATGTACCATAATGTTCCTTGTTGCTATTATACCTCTTTGCTTTTTTAAGAGAGGTATCCATTTTTGTATATGTGAATTTATTTTATTTAATTTAAATGTATTAATTGATTCATAGTTCAAAACAGAGAATTGATTAATTGAACATTCTTTAATCTATGTGACAACTTGAATATAGTCTAAACATAGCCTGATAACCTATTCTTTTCTTCTACAATGTGATGGCTAATCTACAACTGAAGATTACAGCAGCTGGCTTTATAATTCTTGCAGAAGATGAGAAGACATTAACTGATGAGCAAATTAGGGACTTTTATCAAAGCAAATCAGAAGAGGTAAAATGGGTTGCCACTCACATGAATTGGGCATTTCATGGTGAATACTTCAGGTAGTGTGATGAACTTGTGCCTAATCAGATCTGGGACTACAACTCCCATTATCCATTATGACTGGCCATACTGGCCAGGGCTAATGGAATTTGAAATGTAGCAACATCTGGAGGACCACAGGTTACCTATGTCTTATTTAAGGAGATACTTTAAGCTCTACCACTAAAAATGATCTGAATTCTGCCTTGTCAGACTCCTTTGCTTATGACACCTTCCCAACATTTACCTACATTCTGTAGCATATACTTCAATGTCACCTACTAACAATTTATCCATTAAAAGGGTGGAAGGGATGGATCAAAGTTCATGGTTAGACAATACTTTGGTTTGTACTGACCAAAATGCCCGTCAGATTTTACAGGCTAGGCTAGTTCAGGAGTGGGGAATATGCAGCATATCATCTTCCACTTTCTTTTTGTGCCTTCCCTAAGCCCCAGAGCCCTGTAATTAAAAAAAAATGTAATTAGTCAAAAAGTCCCAAATATCTCAAGACAGTGCTCAAAATGGGGGTTTCCCTTTTAATATCTCTGACCCCCCAACCCCTCTCCAAACCCCAAACTGCCCAAAAATTGTCCCCCAAACCAGAAAGTGAAAAATGGAGCAGGTTTCTGGCCACTTCCATGTCACAGTGTGATGTGGCAGCTAAAAAGGCCAATGCGATTTTGGGCTGCATTAATAGAAGTATAGTGTCTAGATCAAGGGAAGTAATAGTGCCACTCTATTCTGCCTTGGTCAGACCTCACCTAGAATACTGTGCCCAGTTCTGGGCACCACAATTCAAAAAGGATATTGACAAATTGAAGCATGTCCAGAGAAGGGCGACTAAAATGGTGTAAGGTCTGGAAACCATGCCTTATGAGGAGAGACTTAGGGAACTGGGTATGTTTAGCCTGGAAAAAAGATGGTTAAGAGGCAATATGATAGCCCTGTTTAAGTATTTGAAGGGATGTCACGCTGAGGATGGAGCAGGCTTGTTTTCTGCTTCTCCAGAGACTGGAACACGGAGCAATGGATGCAAGCTCCAGGAACAGAGATTCCACCTCAACATGAGGAGGAACTTTTTGACAGTAAGAGCTGTTCGGCAGTGGAACACACTCCCTCGGAGCGTGGTGGGGTCTCCTTCCTTGGAGGTCTTTAAACAGAGGCTGGATGGCCATCTGTCAGGGATGCTTTGATCAAGATTTCCTGCATGGCAGGGGGTTGGACTGGATGGCCCTCGTGGTCTCTTCCAACTCTGCAATTCTATAATGCTTTCATCAGTGCTGTATATACACATGTTGGGTTTATTTTCAGCTGGAAATGTGGTATTGTGGCCAGCCATGGGCATGTGGGAGTAAACGTTGTCCCCTGCTGCAGTTGCCAGGGCTAGGTGGGAGAAAAAAGTAAAAAGCAAGGAAAAACAAAAATAAAAAAATTATGTCAGATTTGTGGCTATGAGATCTGCTGCAGTTTAGACCTATGACTTTTTCAGACAGGACTTACCGCGCAAAAAGATTCCGGAACAGTTATGACACTGTCGCACGGCAGGGGGTCCGTTTCGGATGACGCCGTCCCCCTCTCAGCATCATCCATGACTGTTCTGGGTATGATTGAAGGCAGCTGTGCCATTTTTTACTCACAGAAGTTGACGCGGCTGCCTTCAATCATACCCGGAACAGTCACGGATGACTCCGAGAGACAGACGGTGGCATCCAAAATGGATCCCCTGCCACGTGACAGTGTCATAACTGTTCCGGAGTCTTCTTGCACAGTAAGTCCTGTCTGAAAAACTCCCTAGTCTAAAAATGAAGACTGAATGAATCAGTCCCTGGTTAGGTGTTAGAGGCCAAATTGTGTAGTATTATCTAGTGGTTGGAGAGGGCAATAAAATCCTCTCATTTCAGGTGGAAGAAATCCATCTTCCTGTTGTGGTAAGCTCTACTTTGAACTCCTCCTAGGTAACACATACTCTCCCCATGTAATGTCCTGAATACTCCTGCTTGCCTGCAGATCCAGAGAAGGGATTGTGCCATACAACCTCTGTCCACCAGTTCCTCCTAGATGGGTAAAATTCTTCTGATTATCACTCCTTCCACCTAACAGTCTTAGCATGTTGCTGCTCAAGACAGATTTCTGTTTTTATTCTAGAAGGGGTATAAAATGAAGAAGCTTAAGCTTTCTCCCACTATGAAGGCAGATGGAAGTGCTCTATACACTGCCTTTGATGTTAGGATTAATGGCTGGGGGAAATCACTAAAATAGGCAGAACTAGAATATTCTGGCCAAGGGGAAAGGCATGATTCCAAACTCTGGAAATTCAGAAAGCAAGATTTCCTTCATTTAGCTATCTTCCATGGAAAAGAGGGTCAAAGTCAAGGGAACAACAATTATATAGGGACAGCAAGAGGTATGGTTCAAAAATATTGCTGAATTCCAATTAGCATTCTGAATATCAGAAATACAATAGACATGGTGACATAGGAATCTGCCCTGTACACTGCTGTCCTGGTAAATTTTGAAGTTGAGGAAATCATTATGACAACCCCCCATAGCTATGCTGACAAGGTAAAAATTTAAACATCTTTGTTGATCCATATCAACAAACTGGTTCATTTTCATTCCATGAGAAGCAGGCCTTTTGTAAAAATTAATGGGTCTTAGCTGGCTATTCAAGAACAAGACACTTCAAAATAGTTTGTATTACAATAGGGCTAGCTCACAACAGTACACTGTTCCTTTCTTCTCCCATTATTATGAGAATTGCAGCTGCTCATAGCAGGAATGTGGAAGTCTTAAGGGGTCCCAGATAATATCACCATCCCTACTAATAAAAAAAAATGTCATGTGAGCCCTGGCTCCACTATATCACTATCGTACCAGGTCCATCTAATCCACTATGGCCAACTCTGAATGGCAGCAGTTCTCCAGGGTCTCAGTTAGGAAGAGTCTTTCCCATCATTTGCTACTTCATCTGTTTAAAATGGAAATACCAGAAACTGAACCAGAAACCTTCTAAATGCAAATCATGTCACTGAACTGCAATCTCTACTGATAGATCTTGTTAATATATACATTTCCCTTAACAGGGCAAAAATATACAGCTAAACTTAGTGTTAGATTCCATCTTTTCTCAAATGTAAACTCACATTGGATTTCGTTTAAATTCAGCATCTCATGTTTATACACTTGAAAAGATGGTTCTCAAAATGGAAATCAGCAATGGTGTGGTACACAAACAATGTTGCATGAATTAAATGTAAGCAATGACTCCACTGGGTTGGCTAGAAACTAAAATTGCTGCCCCAAATGCCTGGCTGCTATAGGGCCATTTGGAGACTGGAGGTGGTATGAGAAAAGAATTGATTATATTGCAGAGGCAAAGGAACAGAAATGTTAGGCTGATGTGAACTGGAGTAGCATGGAAAAATATTTGGGAACCATGCTGGTATAACCTAGTTTAGAAAAGGAAGGAAAGCAATTCTGGGAAGGAAGAAGCATTTTTTTCCCCCTATCAGAGCAGGCCCTGTCACCAAGGAGCTTGAGGCAACCATCTCAGGCAGCAGATCCTACAGGGGCAGAAAGTGACAGTGAGGTTTTCCTTGGTTTTTTTCCGGGCTGTGAGACTGTGTTCTGGAATAGTTTCTTTCTGACGTTTCACCTGCATCTGTGGCTGGCATCTTCAGAGAATGGTTGGGTAGGACTGTGTGTGGAGTTTATATGCTGTGTACCCCTGTTGGAGAGGATACGTAAATTTGCGTAATTGAATGGTTAGTTTCTGGGAATAGAAATGCAGGCTGATTAGTGTCTGTTTGGCTAATGGTTGGTTGATGGGCCATTATCTGCTGGAAATCCCCCTGTCCCTGGGTGGAATTCCTTTGTAAGTGTTGAGTTTTGATTCTATTGTTTTTCAAAACTGGCAGCCAGATTTTGTTTACTGTTAAGGTTTCTTCTTTCCTGTTGAATTTGTCCAGGTGTTTGTGGATTTCAATAGCTTCTCTGTGTATTCTGACATGATAGTTGTTGGCCTGGTCCAGAATTTCTGTGTTTTTTTAAACAACATTTTGTGTCCAGGTTAGTTTATAACATGTTCTGCTACTGCTTCATCTCTGGTTCATGGAAACCAGAAGTTCATCTAGCTCAGTCTGACTGATCAGAAGATGGAAGAGGATTGGAAGCATATACAGTCAGACCCCTGTATCCACAGAACCAATGTCTGCACTTTCAGTTATCCACAGGACATAAAGTATGGGACATATGCTAGTGTAATACTGGAAAATGCCTATAAAGGCATCCTCTCTAAGCATCTTCTAGGTCCTCCAATCCAACTCTATGGTATGTTTTTACCAGAAGTTCTACATTTTAATAGGGTACACTGCTCTCTGTGATTTCCAGTATCTACAGTAAGTCTGGGAAGCAAACCCCAGTGGATATGACTGTACTCCACTCCTGACATCGCAACACTGACTTTCCTTTCCACCTTACCACTGAGCAATCACCATATTACCCTGATCACATTTGATTTAAGAAACTAAGAAGGATCAAGCCTGGTTAGTACTTTGTTAGAAGACCACCAGGTAATCCCAGGGAGCTCCAGCAGGCACTGGGAATGAATCCTGAAAAACGTGGATAGTTGCTGCCAATTAGAGTTGACAATAGTAGGCTAAGGACTTTTTCAGACGCATGAAAAGTAACACAAGCGGCGTCGCCAGGTTGCGACGCTGCTGCACAAGAGGGCGTCCGTTTCGGACAACGCTCCTCCCAGTGGTACTGTTGCAGTACCGCTGGGACATTTGAGCGTGATTTTTTTCCTGCCCAGCGTCATATTTTACTCGCGATCAGCGATTGCGAGTAAAATATGACGCTGGGAATGAAAAAAATCACGCTCAAATATCCCAGCGGTACTGCAACAGTACCGCTGGGAGGAGCGTCATCCGAAACGGACGCCCTCTTGCGTTACTTTTCATGCGTCCGAAAAAGTCCTGTATGGACAAATAATCCAATTCAATAGAGTATAAGACATTTTTGTGATTTCTTTGTCCCCTTGTTGCTGGGGCAGGTCTGGAGCAAAACTGTAACCATGTTTGACTGAAAGCAATTATCAATGTTCACATGATCAGGAACCCTGCAGCATCAAGATTCCTGATCTCACAGAACTTTGTAGCCACATTTAGCTGAATACAGTTACAGTTTCGCCACAGACCCTCTCTGTTAACCCAAGGAAGGTGCCTGAATTGCCTGTTCTAAATGTCTGAATTGGGCTTTTGAGATACATTGATGCAGTGGAAGTAACTGCTATATATGTGAAATTGTTATATGTGAAATTACATAAGTTTGTTACCTTAGAATCTCAGATTTTAGTACTCAGTTTTCTCAGATGGAATTACTGAAAGATAACCTGCTAGTTACAATGATTTAGTATGCAATAGGTGCTTTTGTAAAACAGGGCAAAATGTATCATCAATTAAGTCAATGGACAATGAGGTCTACTATTTCTTTCTGTCTATTTAATGGCAAATTAAATGTTTTTCAGACTGATTTTGAGGACTTTGTTTCATTTATGCTCTCTGCACCAAGCTATATTCTGATAGTATCTGAAGGAAAGCAAGCACAGCACTTTATGCCTCTTGTACAAACATTGGAAGAAGAGGAGGAGGAGGAGGAAGAAGAGGAAGAGGAAGAGGAAGAGGAGGAAGGAGGGGAAATGAAAGAGGGGGAAGAAGCTACACCTGGAACAGAGATAACAAGTGAAAAACCAACAGGGTAGTTTGCAGCTGCGTTTGTGTGTATGCATGCATACATGTGTGTGTGTGATTTTGATGGTACATAATTAACAATTAATAGTACTGAGTTAGATTCACTTAGATCCCATCTATACGAGGGGGGGGAAATACAAACTTCTCTGAAGAAGTAGCCATTCACAGCACTGCAACCTGTATTAATGGTCAAATGGTGCGACCTGTATTAATGGCCCCCCTAATCATTGCATGCCCCCTAGCCAACAAGATGACAGCCACAAGTGATTTACTTGCACTTTTAATTCCGCCACCACCATTTAAAAAAAAAAAAACAGTTTACCATGGTGCGCACATGCAATATTTTGTATTTACAAAAAGGGGGAAAAAAGAGAGTAAAAGATCACTGTTTTATCGACCTGCTGGGATCATCACTTCGCAGAAAATCCAATATGGTGGCAGCAGGCATTTTCCCTGTTTGCTAGCCCCACCCCCATGCTCATCCAGCCAACCAGATTACGTTGCCTGGTCACAGCAATGCAAATGTGTCTGTCCTAACAATCGCACATTTGCATGCCATGTGAGCTTTTTTAAAAGTCTGGGAGAAGCCCTGGAGGCTTCCTACATGGAATTTAAGGTGGATTTGGCTGCCCCCCTTCTGAATGACACGTATTCATGCGCCTTCCATGCGATTGCCATTTGGATTATTTTCACCATATATACAAGCCCTTAGTCACACTTAGAACAGACCCATTTACATTAATGGAATTTAAATTATTCACAACTTTTACATTCCATTGATTATAATGGGTCTACTCTAATTCTAATTATTTTAATTCAACCTTGTGTTTCTTCTGCTTTGTTCCCAGTGCAATCAATAGGGTGAAGTAATGATTAACTTGTCCCAACAATTTTAGCTAACATTGGAACAAACTATGCTAAGCATGCAGCCTGCAGTAAAAGATCACTCTTTTCCTCAAAGGAAAGTACAGGGCCCAATCCAGAATTGGATCAGGGTTGGACAGTGGGGAAAATTTGAACCTTCTCTCATCTGGTTTGTATCCCAAAATTTGCTCTCCTCCCACAGAAAGGGGAATTTCAAAAGAGAAAAGTCCCTTCATTGGCACTAATGGAATCCCCAACCCTTTCTTCATGAAGTTGTTCATGAGTTGAGCGGGGTGAACCACTAAATAACAGCTAGGCTGGCCCCTCTCATTGGCACATTCTTGTCTGAATCCAAATCGGGGCCACACACCCCAACTTTAAAGTGCTTTTTGAGTTTACATTTAACCAGTGCTTGCATACACTACTGTTCATTTTCAGCCTGAAAGAAAGTAAAAGCAATAAAAAGAAGAAGAGAATTGATAATCATTTCTTGCAATTTTCCACTGCCATTCTAGAATCTAAAGAATTACTGGTAATGACTGTCCCTTTCACTGACTATCTGGATTTGAGGAAGGCCATAGGGAGCTCAGTCATGTTACCGTAGTTTTTGTGATGCCCCCCTCAAAGCTTGGAAATGATTACTTTTTTGGTCCACACCTTCTAGCATCTTTTGACGAATTCTGGGGTATACTTTAACAATGACCTTTACTAACCTCTGGTTCCCCTTGGCTACTATTTTTAGAAATCTACAGGAGAAAACTATTTGACTAAAACTGAGGTAAATCTGCAAATAGATTTTACAGATACTGTATTATTATTAAAGGTCATCTGATTAAGCTGCCCTCCCTTATTTAAGCAGTGGGTCCCTCATAAAGTAGAGCCTATATTACACATTCTTTGCCTCTGTAATTGTGTCTCTAGTTAAGAAAAAAATAATCTTGCTTAACACTAAAATTTATATTATTTTATTTCAAACCTATTTGGAAGATATGAAGTACTAATTGGTTTTAATGTTATTTAAAATCATTTTCTTTTTTATTAGTTTGAAAGGGGCCTTGGATAATCAGGACCTGTTACATTTATGTGACATTCAAGACAGTGTGGAAGAAGCAAGTAGGCAACTTGCCTTCTTCTTCCCTGATTTTTCCAAAATGAGGAAAGGCCCAGCTGTTGAAAGGACATTGGCTTTGATTAGACCTGCCCTCTTAAGGGAGAGAAGAGGTTAGTGAAGATCATCACCTTTTCTACCTACACCTTTCCCACCTGCATTATATTCCTTTAACTTTGTTAATAGATTAATAGATTGTTAATAGATTAGAACTAGAAATGTACCAACTCAGAGGTGAGGACTGTGGGTCCTATCAGATGCTGTTGGACTGCAGGTCCCAGCATTCCTCACCACTGGCTATGCTGGCTGGGGCTGCTGGGAGTTACAGTTCTGCAGCATCTGGAGGGCCACATAATTCCCATTCACTATGCTAGTGGAATAAATTCTGGCAGTGGTGCTGGTCAATGAAATGTTGTACAAGAGTAACAGAAGGCATTGTGTAAGGCTTTGTACAAGAGTTCTGGACTACAATTCCTGGCCTTCCTGACTTCCTGGCTTGTAGGAGTTGAAGTACAAAACATGGGAGGTGCCACATTCTTAGTTATAACGTTCTTATAATAATGAGAATGCATAGGAACAGTTGAAGGAGAGGAGCAGAAAGTTGCTAGGCTCTCAGGAGAGCCAATTAAATGGTCCCACTACTTCCCATCTCTCCCTTCTAAGCAGCTTGATGGAATGGCGGTTGCTGGAAAACAGTGAAAAGAGGGGAAAGGCAAAGGAAATTGGCTCTGCTTCTCCCCCCCCCCCCCCGTGCTGTAGCAACAAGAAGGAATCTTAGTAGTGGTGGCGACTAGCATCCTCTGATGTGACTCATTGATATAGATGTGGAATCTATGTTAGAATACAAGTATACTCCGGTTAATAAAGTAGATGTGCTCCTAGGCATTACTTCTTTAGCAAAAACTTTGGTACTAAAGGGAGAAATAATATGGGGTGGGGGGAATCTGTGGCATCACTAAGACTGGCATCTTCCCTTCCCCTGACAGTGTCACTTGGTGTGGTTCAGCCTCTCTGCAGTGATCCCTAGTGCCACCACTGGGAAAACATAAGGATAATTTCCTATACCACCAAAAAGAAGTACAGATCAACATGTTTCATCCAATTTTTCAGTCAAAACTGGCAGTAAGCACATATGAAATGAAACAACCAGGTCAGATATGCCTGGCATAAATAAACAAAAACATTTTGAACCTTCTATATCTTTATCCCAGGACACATCTTCCCAAATGTGTCCTGGGATAAATGTTGCTTTCACAAATCTCCACTTTTCTTATGATTTCCCTTTTGGTGGCCAAACCTACTGTGCTGTTGTTAACTGCCATCAAGTTGACTTATGGCGACCCTATGAATGAGAGACCTCCAAGTCACCCTATCA
Source organism: Gambelia wislizenii (assembly GCA_030847615.1). Classification (NCBI taxonomy): domain Eukaryota; kingdom Metazoa; phylum Chordata; class Lepidosauria; order Squamata; family Crotaphytidae; genus Gambelia; species Gambelia wislizenii. Next base: position 77,218,275 of record JAUMIR010000006.1, on the reverse strand, counting down.
TCAATAGCCTTGGTCAGGTCTTCCAGACTCGGGGATGTGGCTTCCTTGATTGAGACTATCCATCTGGAATGCAGCCTTCCTCTTTTCCTATTGCCTTCCACCTTCCCAAGCATTATTGTTTTTTCTAGTGAGTCATGTTTTCTCATGATATGGCCAAAGTATGACAGTCTCAGTTCAGTGATCTTGGCTTCTAAGGAGAGTTCAGGCGTGTTTTCCTCTAGGACCCATTTATTTGTCTTTTTAGCAGTCCATGGTATCCATATAACTCTTCTCCAGCACCGCATTTCAAATGAGCTGATGCTCTTCCTATTAGCTTTCTTCACTGTCCAGCTTTCACAGCCAGCCATACATAGAAATTGGAAATAGGACAATCCTATATTAGTTTTCAATGATATACCCTTACACTTCAGGATCTTGTCCATAGCTGCCCTTCAAATTCCTAGACTTCTTCTGATTTCTTAACTGCAGTCTCCATTCTGATTAATGATAGAGCCAAGGTATAGGAAATCTGTCATTATCTCAATGTTTTAATTGTCTACTTTAAAGTTCTGTAAATCATTTGTGGTCATTATTTTTGTTTTTGTAACGTTCAACTGTAAATCTGATTTTGCACTTTCTTCCTTGATGTTCTTCGGTAATCATTTCAGGTCTTTCTATTTTTTGCTAGTAGTATGCAGTGTAGATGTGTAAATTGCTATTGCTTAAAAAACAATTTGTAAGTTGCTCTGATAGCCTTCTGGCTGAAGAGCGGGGTATAAATAAATAAATAAATAAATAAATATCTGGCTTTTCTTCGCAAACGAAGATTCAGGAAGGACTCATTCTGCGCTTTCTGCAAGCGCGCTGATGACTAAAGAGGCCAATCCGAGATAAACAAGTCCGGTTGCAGAAAGCACAGCAGAAGGTCTCCTTGGGTGATGCTTTTGGGTTGTGATTCTTTCTGCGTTGTCGTTTCTCTTCGAGATTTGTTCGGCGTGAGTTCTCAAACAAGGCTGCAGTATTGTGGATAGTGCGTCTCCATGCCTTCTGATGTGAGGCCAGGGCGGACCACTGTTGGTGATCAATTTGGCTGAGCCTGAGATGTTGTTTCAGGGAGTCTTTGTATCACTTTTTTGGGGCGCCCCTCTTACGCTGACCCATGGCGAGTTCACCGTAGAGTAGTATTTTTGGGAGGCGATGGTCCTCCATCCTAGAAACATGTCCTGCCCAGCGCAGCTGTGTTCTCAATATCATGGTCTCAATACTGGTGATCCCTGCTTGCTCAAGGACAGCAACATTCGTCACATAGTCAGTCCAGTGTATATTTAGGATTGTGCGTAGACAGCGCTGATGAAAGCGCTCGAGGAGTCGTAGGTGGTGGTGATAGGTGACCCATGTTTCAGATCCATAAAGGAGGATAGACAGTACAATGGCTCTATACACACTGATTTTTGTATAGAGAATAAATAAATAAATAAATAAAAATATATAATATATAGTATGGTATCATCTGCATATCATAAATTGCCAATGTTCCTTCCTCCAATTTTCACACCTCCTGCTTCTGAGTCTAATTCTGCTTTATGTAAAGTATGTTCAGTGTACAAGTTAAACAGATAGGGTGATAAAATGCAGCCTTGCCTGACTCCCTTGCCAATTGGAAATTATTCTGTTTTTCTGTATTCTGTCCTAACAGTAGCTTGTTGCCTTCAGTACAGGTTACACATGCAGACAATCAAATGTTGTGGCATACCCATTTCTTTAAGAACAATCCATAGTTTAATGTGAAGTTGAAGGCTTTCATGGCTGGCACCCATAGGTTTTCTGTGGGTTTTTTCTGGGCTGTGAGGCTGTGTTCTGGAAGAGTTAGGGAGAAAGCGTGGGATACCAATGAAATGTTAACCAAAGTACTGTATAAAACTATTCTGGGAACTGAAAAGATTTGTGATAAGGCAGCAGCCAAGCATGATGATGCACAGCCGACTGATACTGATACTGCTGATACTGCTGGTCAGTGGCAGAGCTAAGTTCCCTGATTTTAATCCTACAAAGGATTGGAAACTGTGAATGTTCTTCCTTTGAAAGTACTGTATAGTTGTGACACTTAGTTGAAGATATGTGGCCATAGGGTATGGAAAAGCTGGCATTTGTTTCAAATGTGATGACATTAGGTAGAAGACTGAGAGCAAGCTGGACAGTTAGGGATTTGGTCTTTGAAACCAACTAGGGAATTCAGTTCAACTAATGCATATTTGCACTGGTTGTTGTTTTTTCTTGTTTATCAATATGGTGTTAAAGCACAGTTTAAGATCTGGGATCAACAAAAACTGAAAGCAGTGAGCTAGAAGAAAAAATCAACCAGGCAGAAAGAGACAAGTGATTTTAAGATTGTGAATGGACCTAGGATCAGTTTTTGTGATAGGGATAATAAAAATGCCAGAATTTGTCTTTTTAAAGGATTTTAGGGACTCGTGGTGAAAAACAGAAAGAGAATTGTGACAATTCAGGGCCAAACTACATTATATGAAATGTGTGGTTTGCTTGTGTCTGTCTGTGGAGATTATCACATAGCACTGTTGTAAATTTATTCCACTTTAACTGCTCTGGCTGCCTCCTGTGGAATCCTGGGATTTGCAGTTTAGAGAGTGGCATTTAGAACTCTCAGCCAGAGAGCTCTTAGGCCTCACTAAACTACAAAGCCCACAATTCCACAGGAGGTAGCCATAGCAATTAAAGTGGAATAATAGCACGATAACAGTATAGTGTGATTGTGTGTCTGTGTGTACACACATACGCAAATACATATACTAAAAAAATTGTAAGGATGGCTGACCTGGGGTCAGACCCAGATTTAATCCCTTTCCTCAACACCATGGTACTGATGAAAATTGTGTTTCCTCCCCAGCTACTATCAGAAATGCCTTTCTCTCCTCATGTAACTGCAGTTCCCATTCCTGTCACAGAATGCTCCATTCCGTCCCCCCTGTATGGGTGTATGAGCCTAAAATTAAAAATGTATTAAAGATTCCAGGGATCTAGCCCTTTTAAAAATAAAAATATCTTCCTAAAAAAAAACCCCTTTCTTTCAAAGTAGGTAGAGTAAAGGGATCCGAATGCAGACACAGCTCAATTAACATTTAAATGTGTGGTCTGATCACCCATTCAATTAGACTCATTAAACAACAAAGATTTAAAAATGCATATCAAAAGTTTACTGAGGATATATCAATCTACATATACAAAACAAATCTAAAGGTCCTTAACTAACTAAAAGGATTAGGTTAGGATAGTAACTCACCCAGTCTGAGAGTTGATTGCTGTTTCAAGAATGACACAACAGTTTCAAGAAAAGAGCATGAAACTCTTTTCCTCATGATTGTAAATTAGATGTATGCAATGAATGCAAGAAAAGGGAAAAGTGAGGGCAGCATCATGTTGAAGCTGCAAGAGGGTAAAAGGGTAAATGCAAGACTAAAGATGGCTACAGCCACATGGAGACAAGCTTAAAGAGGAAACTTACACAAAGCATAATAAAGTACAGTTGTCCCTCCACATTAGCGGGGGTTAGGTTCTTGAGACCCCCGCGAATGTGGAAAAACCGTGAATAACAGATGCTGCTCCCGCACCCCCCCCCAGAGGGAGGGAGGCAGTGGGAGGGTCTCGGCCAGCCTGGATGGCCTCTCCGCAGCCTTTCTGAGGGGACTCCAGGCCTTAGAAGCCTTGGACCCTGCTGAGAAAGGCCGGGGAAGGCAGCGTGTGGGCAGGGAGGAGGCTGCGCTGCCTCTCCCCGGCCTTTCTCAGCGGACTCCGGGGCCCCAAAGCCCCGGACCCCGCTGAGAAAGGCCGGGGAAGGCAGCGTGTGGACGGGGAGGGAAGGTGCCTTGCCTCTCCCCGGCCTTCCTGAGGGGACTCCGGGTCTTAGAAGCCTCATAGTCCCCTCAGGAAGGCTGGGGAAGGTGGAGGGAGAGAGGGAGAGAGGCTGCCCGCCCCACCCCCCTCCTTCCTCAGCAGACTCCGGGACTTTGAAGCCCCGGAGCCGCCTCTGGAAGGCCGGAGAAGGCGCAGGCAGGAGGTTGCCCTGCCTCTCGCCAGCCTTCCCTAAGTGGCTGGGGCTAAACCGCGAATAATCAAAACCGCGAGTGTGAAAGCCATGAATGTGAAGGGGCAACTGTATTTAAATTAGGAGGTCATGTGATGAATGACCCATTGCTCCAGTTGACTGAAGTTGCCTAGGGAAAGAAGAAGGGGGAGTGGAAAAAACTCATGCATGCAGGGAAATTCCTAAACTAACCTTAACATGGGATACACAAGATTGTAGTGCATTATAATTTCCCCACACCCTCATGGGTTCCAGGTTTTCTAAGGTATTTTCTTAAGCTGTTTTAGGAGGTTTCGCCCCAGTTTCTAGTTGAAACTGCCTGGACATTGTCCAGAGAGTTCGGATGAGAATCGGGGCCAAAACCCTGCATTGTCCAAATTGCCAGGAATGGGGGCAGGTCATTTCATTCAGTCCTTGCAGACAAGGCCATAGTTCTTCTGACGATCCTGCTTACAAACAATTTAATAAATAAATAAATTTGGGCATGTTAATTTCTCTCTCTCTCTCTCTCTCTCTCTCTCTCTCTCTCTCTCCTGATGCCTCAACAGATAATAATTCAGCATTTTGCATATATGTCTGTGTGATTAAGCAGCATAGACTTTGGAGAAGCTAGCATGGTGTATTTTGTGTTTTTCAGCTGGCCAGTAAAAATACTGCTCTTTTGTAGATTTTGGATTTTTTTATTATTATTTTATTTTGCTGCATGGGCAACATGGCTACCCCAGGTATGTTTCCTGAATTTGAAGATACTGAATTTTGCCCCAACAGGGGAAACATTAGCAAGAGGGAGCTAATGGACTGCAACATAACTCTTTGAGGTTTTTACCTTCAACAGAGGAAAAACTCTCATTTCAACTACAATAGCAAGTTGTAGTTGCTATTGCTATACAGCACCTAATTTTTTTTTTTCAGATGTCACTGTACAGGGACTTCTTGAGAAATTCTCTGCCTAAGAAAGGGGCTGTTAGCTTTGCACAAGGATTGCAATGGAAGTTACTTTGCTGCTGCTAATGGATTTGAAATTTTATCGCTTGTGTTTTATTGCCCTTTGTCCTTGGTCTTTACATGGCCAAGAAGAGGGGTGGCCTCTGCCTGCATTGACATCCCTCCAGACCATCTTAATTGACAACAGAAGAGACAAAATTTAGGTCTGGGACTCTGTCATCATCACATTTATTCTCCCATATGATTTTTAACATCTTTGATGAAGAAGCCAGTTAAACTTTGAAAGATTACATGATGTATTTTGTACATTTTAGTTGGCCAATAAAGGTATTGCTCTTTTGTGGATTTTTAGATTTTGTTGTATTTTACTATGGAGTAGAGGTTGAGACTATAGAAGTAGCTTGGCTTATTTTGGCACTAATGTGTGTGATTGCTGGTTGACCAGGTAACCGTTTTTAAAAGTGTAGAGTTCGTGTTCTCCTGTCTGTTTAAGAGAGACACAGAAGTGAGAAAACAGAAGAATAGGATTGGGCTGTTGTTGGATTAAGACTGTTGGGGAGACCAATGGTTTAGTGAGAAAGATTGGCAGAAGAGCCAAAGGGAGAAATTAATTCAGAAAATATAGGAGTCAACATTTTGGAAGAGAAGAATGGGAAGAATATTTTTTTGAAAGGAGGTCATATGTAGATGAAAATTTTTAAGGGGGCTCTGAAAGGGAAACAAATATTTGGGGAAGAAGTGTACTAAAAGGGAATTTAGTTGGAAATCCTAACTGAGGGAGATCAATGTGGAAATAGGTTGATTGAAGAGGAATTGGTTTGTGGAGGGTGATGTTTGAGGCTCAGAGCAAGGTTGTGCCTCAATCTAGGCCTCTTTTAAGTCCCAATATATTTTTAACAACCATGCAACAAATTATATATTAAATTTAACACATATGCACTGTCACCAAAGGTCATTGCAGGACTCTTCTGCCTTTGCTGCTCTGTAGATTTGCAGCATTTGGAACATCCCTTCCTTAGGGTTTCCCCACCCATTTGGTCAAAACAATAATTCATATGAATTACACAATCACGTCTGATAGGAGTGCAGAGCAGAAAATGATTGGATACTCAAAGCACAATAGGATCTAATAAGAGTGGCCTGACAAGGTTTTTGAGCTTTGTATCATCCCCCTTTTTGGGAGATCCACCAAGTTTGATCATGGTGAATCCAAAGTATACCAGGGCTGGGCCAAGACATTTTGCCATCAGAGGCAGAGCAGCAAATCCTGGTCCTGACAGCCCTCTTAAATTGTTAAGAGGGCTTAAATTGTTAAATCGTTAATAGCAGTTAGTTGAATAGTAAAGGGCAGCTAAATTATTTTGGCATATGAGGGCCTTTTTGGCATATGAGTGTCAGATGGCAACTCCCATCAGCCCTACCCATCCCAAGCAATTTGAGGGATGATGGGAGTTGCAGTCCAGCAACACCTAGAGGGTCACACCTTGTCCTTCCCTTGCCTAGTAGTATGGTCAGCCCTAAAGAATTCAATAGAGTTAAGTAGCTGTTGATTTTCTAACTTTCTCCTGCAGACTCTATTCTGAAAAGGATTGAGGAAGATGGCTTCGAAATAGCAATGGAAAAGGAAATAGTCCTAACGGAAGAACAAGCACGTGTGTTTTATAAAGAGCATGAAAATGAAGACTATTTCCCAGCTCTTCTAGGAGAAATGACCAGGTAATTTATTTTACACAGTACAGCAGTAGCTCTGAAATTTGCTCAAGGAATGAGAATAAAATATTAATCAGAAATACACACACACACACAGAGTAGGACCCTTGCATCTGCTGGGGATTGGTTTGGGGGGGGGGCGGGGATAACGAAAACCGCGAGTAATAGCAAACACCATTGAAAATAATGGGACTTCCAGTTTAAAATACTATAGAGTTGCCTTGGAGGACCTAGAAAATGGCTAGAGGGGGCACATTTTCTAGGAAGACTGTATGGCTGGTGTGCTGTTTTTTGTCCTGTGGATAATTGAATCAGTGGATAGCACCCACATTGATAAGAATTTTTCTGTGAGCTAAATTCTCAACAGGCATCCCCACCCCCACTGTTAAAATTCATTGTTTAACATCCAGAGTCATTATGAAATCCAAGTTAGAAAGTCTTACATGTGAGGATGGCATCACTGATGACATTGACAAGTCTTGTAGTAAGATTGTATTAGCTGGACGAAGTTGAGATCATGTCCAGATCTCTTTAGGGTTTGTTCCATTTTGGACAAACTTCTATGAATGAGTCCTGTAAATTAATAAATCTAAGCTCTTCTTTATCTTTTTAAAACAACTAAACAAGGTTTTCAAATTTAAAAAATACTAAAATGTTATGGATGTGTCACAAACTATGTTGTGGTTGAATTGAATATTTTTAAATTAAATTGTTTTAGTGGGTAAATGGTATTAAAAGTCTTTCTTTAAAAGCTCATTGATAGTTGTCATAGAATCATAGAATTGTAGAGTTGGAAGAGACCACAAGGGCCATCCAGTCCAACCCCCTGTCATGCAGGAAATTGCAATCAAAGCATCCCTGACAGATGGCCATCCAGCCTCTGTTTAAAGACCCCCAAGGAAGGAGACCCCACCACGCTCTGAGGGAGTGTGTTCCACTGCCGAACAGCTCTTACCATCAGAAAGTTCTTCCTAATGTTGAGGTGGAATCTCTGTTCCTGGAGCTTGCATCCATTGCTCCGTGTTCTAGTCTCTGGAGCAGCAGAAAACAAGCTTGCTCCATCCTCAATATGACACCCCTTCAAATACTTAAACAGGGCTATCATATCGCCCCTTAACCGTCTTTTTTTCCAGGCTAAACATACCCAGCTCCCTACGTCTTTCCTCATAAGGCGTGGTTTCCAGACCTTTCACCATTTTAGTTGCCCTCCTCTGGATACGCGCCAGTTTGTCAATATCCTTTTTGAATTGTGGTGCCCAGAACTGGACACAGTATTCTAGTTGAGGCCTGACCAAGGCAGAATAGAGTGGCACTATTACTTCCCTTGATCTAGACACTATACTTCTATTGATGCAGCCCAAAATCTCATTGGCCTTTTTAGCTGCTGAATCTGTGAAAGCCGTCCCTAGATTTCTGCTGCCTGAAGTCCAGGGTTGGCCCTTTTCCCAATTCCAAACCCAAGCGATTCCTCTTTGTTTCGCCACCACTCACTGACTTAATGGTTTTTTCTTGTCAAAGCAGTAAGATTTAGACAAGATGCATTAAAGAAACAATGATGTACTTTCCTTTCCTAAAGGAGTTTAAATAGCTGACCAGAACAGGCAATTCGAGGTAGGGTAGGAAATAACATAAAGCTTTATTTCAATTCTAGGAGTCTATGTTACTTGAGAAGGTAAAACATTTCCAGATTCAGCTTAAGGCTTATACATATGCATTCATCCAGAGCACTTACAAAATAAAACATATATCTAACACAATCTAACTACACATTCCCTAACTATTTCATGCAGTTAACTTACAGTCTCTGTTGATGGAATTTCATAGTTCCTTTTGGATCCTTTTTGAGGCCTCTGGATAGGATTGGCTCCCCTCCAACCCTTGTGGTATCACAGTTTGTAGCTGGTTGGTTATTCCATGACTCTGTTGGCTATATCTGGTCTCTCTGCCATGGAGCTCAGCCAAGAGGCTCTTAGGCCATCTTTAGCTCAGCTACTAGGCCATGTACTCAACCAGTGTGTCTCAGAACAAAGGAAAGATCAGAACTTTTAAAAGTCCTTCTTGTTGATTTCTGATTGGCTCTGCCAGTGCCCAGTCAGAGTGGCTAGCTAGTCAGGTGATGTGGCGTCATGTTTATTTAATGAGGTTCTCCCACCCACTTCCCATTTCCAAATAAGGAGTGGAAGTTTCCCATATAGTAAAATGTAGGTTATTGAAGTGAACTCCCCTAGTAAAATGTAGGTTGTTGAGGTGAGCTCCCATGATGGCAGAGCAGGCCATCATGACAGCATCACACTAAATTCCTCCTCATTTCCCTCTAATACCTTACTGAAGTTTTCACTTGAAAACCCCGACTTCAGCTTTTTGAATATTTAATATCCTTAGAATTGTTATGGAATGAACAAAATCTATGCAGTTTAAACCCAGTCATACATTTTCAAAAAAACTTCTGCTGTGTTTCTTTCAATAGTGGGCCAACTCTTGCACTTGCTCTGGTACGAGAAAATGCAATACAAAAATGGAGAAGCATGTTGGGCCCAAAGATAGTCGATGAAGCAAAGGAACAATGCCCAATGAGGTACTTTGGTGAAATAAGTATACAGTATAAATCTATCGAATCTTGATAAATGAAGCTGTGTTTGTACACCAAGCATGTAGGTCATGGTGTGTTGTAACTCATGTAACAATAGTGCCATCATCTGGACAGTATTCAATATTTCTTTAGCATGTTGTAGGAGGTTTTGGAGTAGTTACAATGTAAATGACTAGGCAAGAGTTTACAAGGGAACCTGTAGCAAAAAAATTATTTACTTGCATGGCCTACACGTAGCACAAGTGGGCATGCTATTATATCTCCTTAAAATGAGACTGCATTTAAAAAGCATATGCCAAAGGGCAGGGATGGGGAAGATGTGGCCTGTTGCAGCATGCAGTCCTGTGCCCCATTTTTTTTATATCAAAAACAAAACATAGTTGGGGGGATTTTTTAAAAACATTTTTTGCTATGTTGTGTCTCCCTCCCCAGAACCATCTTTAGCCTTGGAGAGGCCTTTTCCCAAATAGCCCCAGGAACACTCAGAAACAAGGTAAATTTGCATTCAGGCCCTGGAGGCTTGGGTCAGCTGCTGATAAATAAGGGTTTTAAAAATCAAAATCTCCCCTGTGGCCTTTAGAGGCCCCAGCAGGGAGGGTACAGCCCTCCAAAATCCCATGTTGGGGGCAGTGCAGCCTCTCAGAGTTGGCCATGTTTGCCATAGGGGATAAAACACAGCATATGCTACACATCATTTTAAGTCACTGCATTTTAGTGATCAGAGTATTACAAAACAATTGTGTTTCTTTCTTTTGTAATATTTTTAATTACCAATATCTTAATTAGCTGAAATTTCAATTTCTGAACGAGGATTGACACACCCCTTTGTCTACCCTGGGGAGGGCAAAATGAGACCCTCAAGATATCCAACAGCCCTAGTTAGCATAACCAATCATGAAGAATGCTGGGAGTTGCAGTCCAACAAGATCTAGAAGGTATATTACTGTGCTACCAGTGCTGGCTGTAGGGTGGGTTGCTGGGGAAAAGTATAATGTGTAGATATTTTCTCACACCTGTCAGAGGTACCTTAGGTTTCTGAAGATACAGTAAGACTCACCTCATTAAGTTAAGAGAATAAGAGCAAGACATGGGATCCCTTTTGCAAATTCCTCCCTTGTGTGAATTTACCTCTTAACAATGGCTAAGGGATATTATCACTAGCATTATTTGTAGTGAAGGTTAATCAGAGCCTTCACATTGCTCATCACCAGTTTGTGCTTCAACAGCAGACTAAGGCATAATCCTGTTAGTGACCTACACTGGTGTAAGCTGTCATTGTAGCAGCAAAAATACTTTTTTAGGCATTGCTCAAGGAGATCTCCAGTACATCCCAGACATTATATGGATACCTCTTTATCTAGTGTCTTTGTCCAAGGTATTCAAGGACAGTTGGGACTATATCAGACTGGCAGCTAATAATGCTATAATTCTGCAAATGAGGAAAGCGGAAACATAGTGGCATTATTACATTTATTATCGGACATTGCTGTAATTGCATGAAAGAACCGCCACAAAATTATCACACAATGACCATTAGCACTTTAAGAATGGGAGTTTAGTTCCTTGATTTACCATGGGTGAGATTTTGGTGGTTCGTGTGAGAAGATGCTAGCACACTTAAAAACACACACAAAAAAATATCTTTATTAACAAAGAAAATCAACACATAAACACTTAAACACACCTAAAAACATGCAAACAAAATGGGACAGTTCATACAAAAAGCATCCTGTGGATAGTTTTCACATTCTCACCCAGATGTTTTCCCACCAGGAACGGGGGGGGGGGGAGAGGACTGCCTATTCCCTCTGTAATCTCACAATTACAGCGGGATGTGTTTTTGCATATTCTTCAATACCATGAAAAGAGTGATATTGAAGGCTTTTAACGGCTTGTCCCATTAATGGAAAGTGATACCTTATTCACAGCTGGAGCACACAGTAAGCATAGGAGGACTACGATGTCATGCAATAGTGGATCTGTTCGCACTATCATGGAGTCATAATTGTGCAATTTTTGGTGCATCTAATAAAGTCCTTGGAGACTTCTGGTTACAAGTCTACCTCCTTCCCAGCCACTCATTGTTGTTGGTGTGTGCCCAGATGCTGCCCAGAAGTCCTTGAGTTCCTGAGGAAGAAGCAACAGCCTTGGCCCTTATCTGGGGGCAGAGGATGCTGCTTCTTCCCTGGGTCTGCAGGGGCACCTATGCAATGCCAGGGTGTGCTGTAATGGCCCATATGTGGGCAAGAAGGAGATGGAGCTGCACTCAGGACCCTCCAGTTGCCCTTGAACATCCAAAGAAGAAGCCTCCATCCTCAAACTGCCAGTATATGTATGCTGGTGGAGATATATGCTCTGCCGACAGTTCTATTAAGTTGTAGTAATTATTTGTTAGTTTGCATCTGCAAGTGTAAATTAGCATATGCACATTGTATATATCCTCTTTTATATTTCCTATTTTGTCCCCCTTTTTTGGATGATGTATAATATCTGAGGTGAAATCAGGTAGTAATTTAGGAACATGTGCACTCCCTCACCCACCCACACAGCCAAAAATGTTGCTTATCTTATTTTTTATAAAAGGATAGCCCTTCTGGTCCATGAAGAGAAAACAAAATCCAAAATTCACAGATGAATAGTATATTTGTGGAGACCAACTAGAATTGCATAAGAGTATGTAACCTTTGAAGTTCTTCAAAACTCTTCACTGGGCTATGTGGATTTTTAAAAGTAGAGGGTGGACTGAAGTATAGAAGTCTAAAAATTTGGCTAGATGTTTTAACCATAAGAGTTGCAGTTAAACTCTGACTTGCAATAGAAATCATAGAATCACTAGTAGGTGTTCAGAGATCAGATTACAACTATCAGTGCATACTTGTAGAATTTTAGTTGGTCCCAATAAAAAAATTGTGTTCCCCTATGGATTTTGCTAATCTTCTTGAAATGCCTAACTTTGTTTTGAATTCCCAAAGAATGACAGAACCTACAATGTTCCGTTCAGATTTAACTTAGGGAAAAATCCAGTGACTTCTCTGCTCCTGAGTAATACTCCCTTGAATCTTGCCTTCAGAGAAAAAGTTTGGCTCAGTGGAGGCTATGTTGCTATCTTTCCTTTCCTTATCACCCAGAGGAGTTTAAACTCAACAACTTGGTAGTTTCACCGGTACTGCACCACAAAAATCTACCATAGCAGTGTCCTCAAGCTGGCAAAGGATGGGAGAGTAGAAAATAATGAGAAACAAACACAAACATTTCCTCACAGCGCATGCAGACATGAACTTTATTTGTGTAGATATTTTTAAAATTAGATCATCCACTGAAGAGTTTTGACATTGTAACTTGAGAACATGAAAATTCCATGCCATATATCTCATTTTTCTAATTCCATTTCCATAGTTTACGTGCAGAGTTTGCAATTGACAGTGCACAAATCAATCAGCTGCATGGCAGCTCAAATCCTGAAGAAGCAGCAAAGGAATTAGAATTCTTTTTCCCTGTGGAAAACACTTTGGCTGTCATTAAGCCCTCTGCTCTTGAGGACCACAAAGGTAAATGCCATGAGAACTGTGTACACAGCTGTCTTCATACATGTATGAATGTATAAGCAAGGACAGGATTGCGCCTGCCAACCCTGCTCTTGATGCTGATGTGCCTGCTGACCAGCTGTTCTGGTAGTCAGGTCACATACAGAGTGTTCATGAGAGGGAACCCACTGAACATTCAGCCCTCTGCTCTTAATGCCAAACATTTGCTTTCCAGGAGCTGTAGCCAGAGGCTATGACTGTGATAGTCTTTGAGGGTGTGGCTTTTGGTGAGATCCTGTGATCTTCTCTGAACAACTGATGAAAATATGAAGGTCTTCTGTGCCTGAACATGTAGAGAAAGAGATGGACAATCAGTCCAAAAGATAGATGGACAATGTATCATTTTCACATATATGGTCTTTAATTAAAAGATCATGCCACATTATTATTGGACTGTATGATTATGACTTAGAAAACTCCTGTGGCAAGAAAATATGAAAGAGATATGGTGACATACTAGACCAGTGTCCAGTTGCTGATGGTCCTTCCACTTGACACAAAGCAAAAATATGAGCCTAATCAGAATTAGCAGGCAGGTAGTATTAATATTAGTATTAGTATTAGTTTGGGGATCTGGCTTTTTTTTAAATAGCAGATTACATGACTTCTCACAAGTTGCAGTGCCCGTTAGCTTAATACACAGAAGTGGTCAAGCAAAAATATGCAGCAGTATGAACAAGGCATCTTATGTCTGCTTTGAGGAACACAAAGGTAAATGTTCAAAGGTAAACCAGCCCAAACACAGATCCTATCATGGTGCTTGCCTGTAGCCATCTTATGGGTGGATCTGATGGGCCACTCCTTTTCCGGGAGACTGCTCAACAGCAAAGAGAGAGGCAGATCTATAACCAGAGAAGTTACTTTGGGGAGCTATAACTCCAAGGGCTAAGTTACACGGATGTTTTTATTGCGATAGTTTGTGCTTTAGCGCATTTTCGCACCAGTGCCGCATAGTTTACATGATTTAGTGTGAAATTGGTTGATCTGGTTAGTTTTCAGCTTTGTAGTACACACAGTCAATGGTGGGGGCGTGGCCTCCCAAGCACATCTGGGGGAAGTTGTTGGGAATCTGAGATGGAGGGATGGAGAGAGAGAGAGAACATTGGTACCTTTCCCTCTTCTTCCCAAAGTGAGAAGGGTGGGAGGAGGGAGCCTTTCAGCCACCGAGGAGCCATCCCCCATTGCTGAGAGCTGGCAGGAAGGAAGACAGGTCTTGGGGGTGGGGATGATCACCCAGCCACTACAAGCAATGGAGTCGCAGGCTCTCCCTTTGCCCTGCTTCCCTCAAGCCCCCCTTCCCCTCACCAACTCTCTCTCTCTCACACACACACAGCAGGGCGAGGGAGCGAACAGCTGGCAGAGCAGATCACTACTCAATCTCTCTCTCACTCTCACTCACACACACGCACACACACACTACACACAGAGGAACAGTAATTAGTGGGGATCCCTCAGCCGCAGCAGCCAAGCAAGTCGGGAGGCAGACAGCTGGGCAACAGGGAATAACACTGGTATAACAACAGTGGCTGGATCCTTTCGTTTGAGGTTCCTCGCATCTCTTGACAGTCTGCCCCCTCCACAGTCAGTCCAACCAATCACGGCTCAGCTCTGCCGTGGCTGTTTTGGGAAGATTGCTGGTAGTTCCCACAGACCTTTGCAAAATGGTAGTTCACACAATCGAAAGTGTGCTAAGTTGCACAACTTTTTTTTAAAAGCTGGGGGAAGTTGCAAAAGCCTGTATTACACTACTTTTGTGTTTTTTAGCTCCCCCCCCCTTCTGAATTTGGCGACTTTGTGGTGCAATGTGTGGGAAATATTAGGAGTCTTAGTGAATTCTTCATGGACTTATTTTGCCATGTAATCGACACCTAAGAATCTGCCAATCAGCATGGCAACTGACTGTGCTGGCTAGGGATTCTGTGAAGTGTAGTCCAAAAGGTAACTTTTCTATGCTCTCCCTGTAACGCTGTTCTACAGATAACGTCCCTGTGGCTTCAAAGTTTAGTGATGGTAAATCTAAGATGATTAAGGAAGTTGGCTATCTTCTAAGTGTGGATATTACTCAGACTTCAAACCTACCTCAAATCAAGCTGAGCCCTCTGCTTCCCAAACTGGCACAAACAATTTCCCACTTCTGAGGAGATTTTCAGAAGGGAACGAAAAAAGTGTTCCCATCCTGCAATCTCCTCTCCCGCCCATCTCCTGCCCCCATCCCAGTACAGTAACCAAAAGTTTCAAACCTACCTTTGCCACACTTGCCCAGCAGCCCCAGAGTGAATGGAGCTTGAATGGAGCTCCATTCACTTCCTGGTTTGAAATCCCGGCTGTTCTCACGAGAGGACAAGTACGGGGGAAATTCAAAATTAAAAGCAAAATAAAGTAAAAAAAAGTGATAGCAAGCACAAAAACACTGAAAACATAACAACTAACCTGGGGAGGGTAATAAAAAGTGTGTCACTTACCTTGATGTCCCAATCTCACTCGGAGGTGTTCTGGCATGGACCTCCCATTGACACTGGCATCACTCCATGGAAACTCCTCTTCACTTGCAGGGGGATAAATTCACAACTTAGCCCTTGAATAAAAAGAAGCACCAGCATAACAACAGCTGAGCAGGAGCATGACAACATGGGGATGACATCGTCTGAAAGGGAAGCCCCTTAGCAATCTTCTGGCATTGGTATCACACCACATTTAGCCTATCTTAAAATCTCCTGAGTCTCAGTTTCACAACCAGGATGGTCACAGTAACATAATTTCTCCCCTAATCACTACAGTTAAAACAATGGTATATATCTTGAGCTGTTCCTCCATTCAAGTAAGGAAGGGGTGATTATATCTAATTTCTCTCTACACACACAAAACACACACCTGCAGCCTCTATACTATTTCCCACACTATTCCTAAGGGGTCCCAACCTGTCGGTGGGACACAAGGAACTACAGGAGGGAGGGGATGGGGGAAAGCCACTCACACAGGGAAAATTAGATTCCAACTCAGTATCATTTCAAAAGTAAGTCAAAACAAAACAGTGATAGATATAGATATAGATATAGATATAGATATAGCATTATTTATATTTGCCAGTTTAAGATCTAAGATCTTCTGAAGTTCTCAGTTCTATATATTTTTAAAATAGTGAAACTTATTTCTACTTTTCTCTCCCAGATGCAATTATAAATAGAGTAAAAGATGCTGGATTTGTCATATCTGAAATGAAAGAAGTACAGATATCGCCTGAGATAGCAGCACAGTTTTATAAATCTAAGGAAGATGAACCATATTTTGATCAGCTTGTGGATAATATGACAAAGTAAGTGCCTGTGTTTTTTTGTTTTTAAAATGCTGTATGTTATAAGAGTATTAGTCATAATTCTGAACTCAGCAAGTAGACCAAAAGTGTCTGATACTTTCATAATGCTATTAGAAAGTTTTTGCCTTTTGGAAGGAGTGACACCTTAAGAAAATAAGAATATCCATGTTAGAGCACACTAAAGTTCTATCCAGTCCTGCAGTCTATTCCTACAATGAGCAATCCATAGGAAGCTCATGGGATGCTGTCTAGACAATGTTCTCACAGAGGATATAAGCACAACGGTATCAAATTCAGCTCGTTATCTTCAGTAAGTATTATTTAGAGGCATAAAATTCATCTCAGAACTTTAAAATCAAAAGAAAACTTTTAAAAATGCTAAAATGTCTCCAAGAGCACCAAATTCCCCCAAATAAATATGTGTTACAGATTATGCAACAAGCTTAACACTTACCTTGTGGTTGTAATATCTAAAGTGATGCATTTTAATATCATTACTTTTTGTTAAAGAAGTAATAAGTGAAGTTAAAAAAGTATTACTTTTAGCATGTTATTTCCATGCCCCTGCTTAAGATGACTGTTGAATCTAAAGATCATATTACCCAGTGGTATTTTGCTTGGGAACAGAGTAGGATCTCAGCAGTTCCTATAGGATGACATGAAAACTTTGTGAGGCAGTCCTCAGGATGGTGACAGAGAGTATTGTAGGCAATACAATGCAAGGAATGAATGGGCGGTGTCTTACAGCTGAGTCCTGAACAGAGGAAAATAATTTGTGTTGAGTTCTTGGGATGGGGGGAAGCAAATGAAGCCAAGGTTAGCATCAGTTGGCTTCATAGAACACTAGAGTAGAGAAGGCCCTCCCCATGTATCTAATAATGTATTGTTCCCACTTGTGGGATACAGAGAGGGCCCTCTCTGGCAGTGCTTAGGTAGGTGTTTATAAGGAAAGGCACTCCTTCTGATACTGAGGTTCCAGGCTCTTTGGGTCCTTGATATGTCACCACCAGCACCTTGAACTCAGACTGGAAGCGTATTGGCAACTGCAGTTCATTTAGAACAAGTTTCATGTTGTTCCTATAATATGTCAGCAATCAAGTTGCTACACATTGTGCTAATTGCAATCTCTGTACTGTATACAATGGCAGCAACATCTAGAGCACATTGCAATAGTCTATTTGGGGAAGTTACCAGAACATGGACTACAGTGGCCATGGACATACCTGTCCAAGGATAGCTGGTGGGCCAGCCAAAGCTTGCCTTGGCTTCATAGCTGGCCCCAGCTTCATAGGTGGAGTCTGCTTAGATGTCCAGGGGTAAAGAAAAGATTTGTAGCTTGGGAGTTCTCTAGGCTGAAGATAGAATCTACAAACTCTAAAGCTACAGATATTTTCTTTCAGGGTGAGTTGCAACCTCATCCAGGGCAGGTTGCTTACCCAGTTCTCAGACCTGGGAACCATCAATGCTCAGAGCCACCTCTGAGTTGGGATTCAGCTGCAGCTTGTTGGTCCTCTTTCTACTCTTTATAGCATCCACACACAAGATGAGCATATTCACAACCTCACCTGAAAATGACAGGCAGTGATGGCACCCAGCTTCAAAACTTTTGATAACCTCACCTGGTGTCTTCATATAGATATTGAAAAGCATGGTGATAGAATGGGAACCTATGGTACTCCACAGATTATTAGCCATGGGCTGAACAGACGTACCCTAATGTCAATCTCTGGAACTTTCTCATTGGTGTGAGTAGAACCACTGCAACACAGTACTTGTCCATCCCACATAGCCAATCCAATAGGATACCATTGTCAATGATATAAAAAGCTGCTGAGGGATCAAGGAAGATCATTAGGGTTGCAGTCCACCTTTCACCAAAAGGGGATATTTGTGATAGTGCAGTTGCTTTCACATACCACTGGGTCCAAGGAAGTCCTTTTTAAGGGAGGACATATTATTGCCTGTCTCCAAGCAACAGGCACCATTCCCTAACATAATGGGACATTTACCGCTCCCAGACCACCTGGTCATCCATCTCTGCTGGACCCTCTTAGCAAAGTTGGGTAAAAGTCAAGCTGAAATATGGCTGGATAGAGTGATTTAAGAATCTTTGTGTTCCAACTCTTGCTCTTT
The DNA here is from genome assembly GCA_030847615.1 of Gambelia wislizenii. Lineage (NCBI taxonomy): Eukaryota > Metazoa > Chordata > Lepidosauria > Squamata > Crotaphytidae > Gambelia > Gambelia wislizenii. Next base: position 77,199,922 of record JAUMIR010000006.1, on the reverse strand, counting down.
GGTCCTCACTCCTGGTTTCCCTTCCAAATCCTGATTGCTCTTCAGCTCTGACTTCCATTTCCCAGCTCCTGTCTCACTCCAGATTGCTACCTACAATCCAGCCCTGACACACATGGAATTTTTCTGGCCTTGAGCTTAAATGACACTACTGTCAATTTAGCATTTAAGGTCACCGTGCTTTTTACAGGGCTGTGATACTGCTAGCTCTATTCCTGTGTGGACACCTCTCCCACTCATTATTTTAAGACCCATTCCAGAAAAAAAGCTATAAACAAAGAGAGAAGATGTGATAGGAAGGCAGAAAATAGAGATGCCTGTTGGGGGGAAAAGAGCCTTTCCCGGGGCTAAAACATTTCAGACGGAGCCAAAAATATAGCCAAATTGCCCCTTGTGTTCCCTGGGAGGATTTTGGGGACAAAAAGTAGGGGGACGATGAGGGATTGGTCATTCAAACCATCTGGGAGGTAATGTAGCCCACTAATGCCTGACAGTTGCCCAAACTTGATATACAGTACAGTAGGACCCCCTTATCCACTGATTCAATTATCCACAGGACACAAAACAGCACACCTACCATAAAGTCTTCCTAGAAAATGTGTCCTCGCTAGCCATTTTCTAGGTCCTCCAAGGCAACTCTGGTATTTTAAACCGGAAGTCCCATTATTTTCAGTGGCTTTTGCTGTTATCCATGGTTTTCATTATCCACGGGAAGCCCCAGAACCAATCCCCAATGGATATGGGAGTCATACTGTAGATATTAAGTAGGAGTAGCAGGAAGTGTATGATTAACCTAAGCAATAAATGTGAACTTGGGGTGTATTCCTGGGACAGGTTTCCATCCTCTGTTCCTAGGTCTTTCAGAATACATGACTTAAGAAAAACAGCTTTCTCGTTTTTCTTACCTCACAGCTTTCTAGTGAGGTAAACAGTGAAAGTACCAGTGTTTTAAATTTCTTAGAAAATTGCATTTCATATTTCAGGCAGACATGGGCAACTTCTTACATTCATTATCCACTCCCCACCCCTTTGCAATATTTCCATTGTACCAGGTAATTTTACAGTGCTCAAACTACAGCTGTACAGGCATGACATATGTGGCTGTTATGACTCACCCAGTTTGCAAAGCAATCTTTCACACATGCATCAACTTACAGTTTGCTCTAGGCAAGAGTAAATTCCCTGTTTAATCTGTAAAACATATCAGCCAGAGGCTTTTAGTTACTTTATCTGGAAAACTATACCTTGTGCAACCCATCAGCAGTGCAACAGTATTGTAAAATAGTCCAAGGTTTAGGGGGAAATGGCACATCTATCTGCAGATGCAATAATGGTATAATGTAAAGGTTTTCTACACATGGAGATGGAGATAAATGGAGGATACTGCAAAACAAGAAGGAGGTGATGCTAAACAATTACCTACTTATGCAAGGGTAGTTGTCTACCAAGGAGTTTATTGCATATATCCCTGATGTCCTGCAGCATACCATTAGCATGGTCAGCATACCCAAACAGATTCCCTCAGAACATTACACTTAACAACAAATTCAGCAGAAATGATGGAGTCCTCAAAGGTACAGAGTAAGATTGCTTGCATTTCTTCAGTCATTGTATGTCTTGGTTTTCCAGTGGTCCATCCATGGTAATGATACTCACCAGAGAAAACGCTATAGAGGAATGGCGAAAACTAATGGGACCAGCAGACCCAGAGAAGGCAAAAGAAACTCATCCTGACTCATTGCGTGCTCAGTTTGCAAAAGATATTCTGCACAATGCTGTCCATGGAGCATCAAATGAAGAACATGCTATAAGAAACATTAATTTTGTTTTTGGCGATGTTGATTTGGACACCCTAAAACACAAATACGTTTTTGTATAATAATATTTCAAAAGTTATTTATTTCCAGCACCATAAACCATACCAATAAACAATGTTCCCTACAGCATATTATGTTTCTAATAAATATTGCCACCTTGGATTGTGCAAATTAAGAATGCTCTATCTCATTGATAGTAGTAAAAAAAAAAATTATGCACTTCAAAAGAAGGAAATAGTTTCCCCTAACAAAACATCTTGCATCATCATTATATTTCATGTACAAGAAAACTGTACATAACTAAACATTCAGAGCCAAAGAGAAATATGGTGCATAGGGTTCCTTCCAAATCTATAATACTATGGTTCCATCTATACGGGGGGGGGGGGATATGATCTCCTCTGAAGAAACAGCAGTTCACAGCACTGCAACCTGTCTTAATGGTCAAAAAGAGCCCCACTAAACTTTGCACGCCCCCTAGTCAAGATGGCAGCCATGAGTGATTTACTTGCCATTTTAAATCTGCCACTGCCATTTTTTTAATTGTTTACCATGGTGCACACAAGTGATACTTCATATTTTACAAAATAAAAAAATAAGAAAAGAGAGAGAAAGATCACTGGTTTATCCCCTTACTGATCTCTTGCTTAGCTGAAAATCCAACATGGTGGCAGCAAGTGCTTTCCCTGTTTACTAGCCCCACCCCCATACTTATCCAGCCAATCAGCTTATGCTGCCTCATTGCAGCAACATGAATGTGACTGTCCTAATGATTGCACATTCACATGCCCTACAGAGATTTTTAAAAACTCCAAAAAAAAAAAAGCTCTGAAGGCTTCCCTTTGGAGCTTTACAGTGGATTTGGCTACCCTCCCCGTTCTGAATGAGAAATATTGATGCAAATGTCTATTTAGACAGATCACCTTCTATGTGATCGCCATTTGGATTATTTTCACCATTTGGATGGGACCTATGTTTCTACTTTAGTTTAGGGATGAAAAGAATGTTCATAATTATCCATTCCCAGGTTTTAAAAAATGGATTTCCTGACAGTTAAAAAAAACATATCAGGAAGAAAGATCAGCAAGAATTCTGCACAAATTTCTTCTGGTATATGATGTCCCAAAGTGTTGCAATGGAAGTATTTTGCAGAGAAAAATGAGGCATTTGTGCAAAATTCCTATTTTCTGTGCAGAGATTGGGTTTTCTGTGCAACCCCCCATATTTTTCTATGCAGAACAATTCCACTGCTATACTTTAGGTGATTCAAATAGGGGGAGAATATTATGGAGGAATATTAGGTTTATCCCACAGTAGGGATAAAACTATTGTAATTATTTGTCCTTGCATGTGAGGTTGAAATGGGTGAGGTTTGACAAGTTGCTTTGCCATGATTTGGGGTTATGAAATAACCAAAGAACAATATTTTAACTACACACAGAAAATCACATAATATATGATACATATTTGAAAAATATCTATCTATATAATTATTTTGGGTATATTGCCTTTTCCAGTGTGCTGATTGGCCGCTTAGGAAACATACCCAATCACTCCCTCAGCCAATCACCCCCTACATGCAAATCCATATATTCCAATGTCATACTGGGAGTGACCAAACAATGTGTTACAGTGTTGGCTATATTTGCTAAGGCTGCAGGCCTTTTCAGTTCACCAGTGTCTCAGGGCTACACAATTCCCACTTATGAGCTAAGTCTACACAGTAATATATCTATTCCCACTGCAACAGGACCCAAGCGGTCAACTAGCAAAGGGAACTTGCTGCTGAGATAGGACCCAGGAAGTCAAGTGCCGATGGCAGTGGGAAGCCACTGCTGCTGCTGCAACAGGACCCAGGCAGTCAACTGGCAGTGGTGGCAGCAGGGCAACAGAGTGAGTCACCCTCAGCAATTCTGGGGAAAGTGTGGAACGCTGAGAAGGGGGAGGAGAAATTTGAATCCACTGGCCTACCTTACAGGTTGTCATGAGGTCTACCAGGCATGTTTTGGGGAGTTTCTTAATGGCGTATAGTACGCTGGGGCCAGCTTGTTGTCAATTAAAACACAATCATAATCCCTAGAGTGGTTCACAGTGGATAAGAATTGTGCTAGGTGTGAGGAAGATATCCACTTTGGAGACTCCAGTTACATTTGTGAATAATGCCACAAGTGTAATTCTGCTGCTGGCACTACTTTCACTTGATAAGATATATACATAGACAGATATATAGACAGACATGCATGGTATCTGGAATATTTCCAGAATAAACAAGGATACCTGAGAGGCACTTTTAAAAGCTGTGCTCTAAATTCATTCTCTCTCTCCTACCAGTGGCTCTGGCTCTATCATAAATTTAACTGTTAAAGTACAGTACAATGTTATTATGTTGTTGTTTGCTTAATTTGAGTTCTTCACAGAGAATCTTTTGGGCTAAAAAATTTGGGCAAAATCAGTATGGTTTGAAAAGACCTTCCTATGATTTCCTGACTTGTAACAACTATATTTATGCACTGACCTCTCCAAACAGTATTTTATATGTCTCTTCTTTTTGAGCCATGTTTTGTGATTCAAGCTTGTTTAGTGACAATCCATGAAATACTTTACTGTGTTCCTCTTCAACAATCTAATCTCTCTGTATATACAATTATCAAAAGCTTGTGAAAATTATTGTTATAGTGAATGGGTGGTGAGCAAAGAAACATTACATAAAAATTCTCATCCAAACCACTTGCTGTTCTTTTCTTATTCAGTCAAAACAGAAATGTAATATATTTAGGTTCAATCTTAGTCATTTGTCAAATTGGTCAAATTAGACTTAAGGTCTGATTAATTTCAATGGGTGTGCTCTAAGTATGAGTAAATCTGGATCCATCCTATTAGGTTGCATGGGAGCTACTATTCCATGGTTGAAATTTCTCTGTTTTCTCTTTCTTCACCTAGTAACTGTATCTTGTGTTTTGTGTGTTTTGCTTTTTTCAAGCTATTTTATTATTTGTTTTTGAGTTTTTTTATTTGTTTTATTTGCTAGTTTGGGAATGGAACCCTGGTTGTTTTTGGCTCCTGGGTCATCTGACTCAGGAGATTTTCAGACAGGCAAAAATCGCCCCTTGCCGCGCGAGCAGCCTCCCGAAACTGCTGCGCGGCAAGGGTCTTTTTCGGACGACGCTGTGCCTCTAGCGAAGCCGTCCGTGTCACTTCCGTGAAGCTTGGGACGGCTCCGCGTCATATTTCAATCACGGGCAGCCTCCGTGCTTGAAATATGACGCGGAGCCGTCCCAAGCTTCACGGAAGTGACACGGACGGCTTCGCTAGAGGCACAGCGTCGTCCGAAAAAGACCCTTGCCGCGCAGCAGTTTCGGGAGGCTGCTCGCGCGGCAAGGGGCGATTTTTGCCTGTCTGAAAATCTCCTCAGCCTGCTAATATAAAAGCCTCTGATTTTTGTGTCAGTCCATGGCTGGGGATGATCAGAACAGGTCAGCATTTTTGCAAAATTCTTTCCAGTTCTGGGTTCCACATTTTAGGAAGGACAATGGCAAATTAGAATACACCCAGAGAAGACTGATCATGAGGATGAAAAGTAAATTCTATAAGAAATGTCTGAAAGACCTAGGTATGTTTAGACAGAATAAGAGAAGACACGATAAACATTTTCCGATATCCTAAAGGGCTATCATGGAGAAGATGGAGCACTCTTGTTCTCTGCTGCTGTGGAGGATAGGACTAGAACCAATTTGTGGAAATTGCAGGGAAACAGATTTCATCTGAACAGATGACAGTGAATTCATTTCTCACAATGAGAGTTGTTTGGTAGTAGAATTGGCTTCCTTTGGAGTTATTGGGTTCTCCTTAGCTAGAGAGATTTAAACAGAGGATGGATGGGCATCTGGCAAGGAGACTTTAATTACATCTGCTTTGCAGAGCCTAACCTAACTTCCAAGGTCCTTTCCAGTTTTACTTGAGTTCTATGAAACACCTTGTACATTAAACCATAGGGCTGACTTATATAATATTTTGAAACCAGAGGCATTCACAGTGTGGCAGGGTGATCGTAGGCATTGTTCAAATTTGTCTTTCTTTCAGTCTATGTCAGAATGATGTCTTTCTGTTTAAGTAATAAGTAAAATCATATTTCTGCATGTGAGATTAGGGTTAACAACAATGTTCAGAAATGGAGTTTTTTGGGGGGGAAATTTGCAGTGTGGATAATGGCTCATTTATAATACTGAAATTTCAAAATGGAAAGTAAATAAAAATACAATGAGCTAAATAGAGTTTTAACATTTATTGTTCTGTACAGTAGAATGTCAATCATGCTTGCTTACATTATGAAGGAAAGGGTATAAATTCTATGCTGGCAATCATTTTACATTTGTTTCCCTTTAATTTTTTTAAAAAAGCAAATTATAAAATATGTATTATTTTCAGAGAAATAAAATACCAGAAACTAGCAGTGTTACAAATGGTTGCAGAAGTTTCAGTCAATCTATTAAATTTGCTAATAAGTATCATCAGAGCTAAAGGAGTTATTAAAATAGCAATGTAATGCTAGGATGACAATTAAAAAATTATCTGTATTATTAGTAACTTTTAGTCAGGGTGTACCATTGGAAACTTAAGAAGCAAGTGCCACTGCATTCTCAAAGTATACTTACTAACTTCTGGGTTTGCTGTTGTGTGCCTTCAAGTCATTTCCGACTTATGGAGACCTACCTTTTGCTTTCTGAGACTGAGCATACAAGGGTTTTGCTGTGGTTTTGAAGTAAAGATGACCTGAACAACATGAATTAGCTTACAGCTGTAAAAACTCCTCTCCCCTTTCCCAGAGCAGTTTTTCAAATGATTTTTTTTCTTTTTTCTTTAAAGGAACTGGGTCCCAAATGAAAAGATAACATTTGAATCACCTATCACATTTTGTGGCTAAAACAGCCCATGAGTATGACAGAAATACACATGGGATGGGAGAGGAGAAAGGATCGTACTCAACAATCAATCCATGCAAAGCACAGCTATCCAAGACACAATCACAATGTGCACAGCTGGATCTAAATGAAAAACTACAGAACAGGGGTGAGAAATCTGGCCCTCCAGATGTTTATAGATCACAAGTCCCATCAGCCATGGTGAGGAACTGGAGAAGCTGCAGCCCAAACACATCTGGAGGCCCCAGTTCCCTATCCCTGTAATACAGCCTTTCTCAACCTTTTTATCTTGGAGGTACCCTTGAAATAATTTTCAGGTCTCAGGGAACCCCTGCAGAAACATTATTCTATATACTGCTATTGCTTTCCCTTCACAATCACAATCCCTTGAGGAGCGCCTAGCAACCTCTTGGGGAACCCTTAGGGTTCCAGGGAACCCTGGCTGAGAAACACTGCTGTAATAGAAGCAGTAAGAGCAGGATGAAACAAGGCTTGTCTTTTTACCAGTATAAAAAGCTATGGTGGCTGCTACTTGCAGGTAGATAAATTCAAAAACAGGGACCAATATATTACGTTGCTTATCCCTGTACAAGAAAACTAGCTGATAATTATGTAAGATTATGAAATTGCTTTGTCAAAGACTTGCACTCTAATACTAAACACATCTAAAAATCCTCAACATCCTACTGTATATGCATGCATGGCCAGATATTCTGTTTACAGTTAAACTCAAGGGTTCCCATTGATGCAAGCAAAGATTACATTTTAAAACTCTCCAATGTTTAAAACATAGATGGTACACTGGCAATTTTCTTCTTGAATCCAACTAATTACATTCATGTAATCTCTTCTGCATTTGTCTCTGGATTACATTCATCATGTAGAATCACTGGAATGTACTTAATCCTGAAAACTGCATGTAAAACCAAGTCCCATTTTCAGATGTGGAAGGCAAAGGACCTGGGAGGGGGGGGGAAACCTCAAGGCTTCCTTAGCTTCTAAAAGGTTCACATCCATTTCCGTTAAGTGAACCAAGCCATGTGCACAATTGCTTTAAAAAAATATTTTAATTTTTGTATAATTTTAAAAATTGTGTAATTTTAAAAGAATTGTTTGCTAATTGGCTTCATTTATTGAAATGAATGGAATACCCCAAATGTGAAAAACACCCATTTATGTGTCTTAACACCAGGAGATCTGTGGATTAGGGTAAATATTTTCCTGATGAAAATATTAGCAACATCTAAAATGTGCTAAACTAAAATTTCAACATTTATTTAAAAAAAAAATATTGCAAAATGCCATGATGGATTTGCTATTTGTCATGATTTCAGTTTAGAGTTTTAAATATTTGCATTCTACATTTTAAAAATCTTTCATTTCTAATAAAGCTACTTGTGGCAAATATGCAAGCATCATTCTAAGCTTTCAGACTGGGTTCAGTTGTTTGTTGTAAGCAAAAATGGTGGGTTTTCAGCTAACATATTTATATACACCAATTAACATTCATTTAAAAAAAGCTGCCCCCCCAAAAAAATATTTAAAAATAAGTTTCTTTTACTACACAAGCACAGATATTGTTCAGCGGCAAAAGAACAACGGTGGAGTTCACCATGGAGAGGGAAATAACAGCGGACGCTCCTTTTAGAGCATATGTGCAATAGAGGTCTTAGTTGAGAGGCAAATTTCTCCCACGCTACTATGTGAAAATACAATCTTGTAACAGTAACTTGTTGTAAATAAGGTCTATTTGGAATAGAGCAATAAATGTTTACATTGATGGTTTCAGGAATACACATACACCACTTTGACCAGATTGTGAGCTATGTCACAGAGAAAACTCCATTCAATTCTTTTGGGAATTAATTTCTTTCTGTTCACTTCTGAGTTTAGTCATCTTCTTGGGACCAGCAGGGGCTGGATTGACCATCTTCAAGTTCTGCTTTTGTACCCCACTGCGAACAGAGTTTTTAGCATTCTGGTTTTTATTAGGGGCTGCTCGTAGCTTCTGTTCTTGGAGACGCTGTTCCCATCTCTATGAGAAATAATTAGAAAACAAACACATTAGTGTGGGGGCCAGGGGGAGGAAAAAATGCAAGAAAAGAAAATGAGAAAACCAGATGGGACAAATTGCAAACTGTGTGATGAACAGTGGCTTCTAGGTCAGCGGAGTGGTGGGTCCACTTTGGGTTTTAGTCCAAAGGGAAAAGAACCTGTCCTAAGCCAAAACAAAAGAAAACAAAACAAACCCACATAAAAGTATTAACTCTCTCCTCCACACAGCTAGGAGTGCTTCCAGAAGTGGGAGATTTAGCAGCACTTAGTTGTTGTTGTTGTTAGTCAGGCAGGAAGCTGATAAGAAACTCTGGATCCACACCCCTGAAATCTAAATAACACTTAATAGCTTAATGAACAGAAGAATACAGTGAGTAGAAAGGCAATGTTTAAAGGGATAGATTCCTGGAGAGGAAGGACATCATAAAGAAAACAATGGTGGCAGCAATTTATTTAAGCTATAGCTGTCCAAAAAAAGAGGAAAAAAGCCATTGAACAGCTGTTTGAGGGTACAGCTACACAGGAGTGTAGGAGGTACGGCTACACAGGGACTGCACAGCTTTTCAACTGTGTAAAAAAATAATCATTTTTTTTTAGCTCCAGGGAACAAGAATAAAGCTCAATGGGAAAAAACATGAGAAGGGGATGCTTTGCTCATTATATCATGTATATATCCCATAAAAATTAAATAAGCAAAGCATGGTAATTCCACAGTAAATGGCCAGTGTGGAAACAGTCCAGGACAGAAGAATCTGAACCATTATTTACAGAGACAGTGCGGTATACTGGTTACAGTGTTGAACATGAATTTAGGAGATCTAAGCTCAGGTCCCTACTGAGTCATGAAACTCCCTTGATAGCCTTGAACTGGTCAAACTTTCTCAACTTGACCTACCTCACAAAGGTGGTGTTGTGTGTATAGAGTGAGAGGAACAGAGGCATGCATGTGAGCTTGAACTCCTTGGAGAAAAAGGCAGATATAAGTATAACTAATGAATAAGCAATAAATAATACAGTGGGCCCTTGGTATCCACTGGGGTTTAATTCCAGGACACCCCCCCCATGGATACCAAAATCCATGGATGCTGAAATCCCATTATATACAATGGCATAGTAAAATGGTGTTCCTTATATAAAATGGTAATCAGCAAGGTTTGCTTTTTGGATTCCCCTTCCCTGCCGAATATTTTCAAGCCATGGCTGGTCAAATCAATGGATGCAGAACCCATTGAAATGGAGGGTTGGCTACACTCTCATGCAAGGGTAAAGTGTATTCAAAGTAGCCATAGGGTCACATCTTTAGCCATATTCCCAGTGTTGCATGGCAGCTATGGTATGCTTTCATGTGGTTGTATGAGGCAGGGATGCTTTGTCATGACGACCTGTCTCTCCATGTATGTAAGATCATGGGAAAGCTTCTCTGTCCTCAAATGTGTGGGCAATGGATTGATTGCCCTCAAATGTGTGGGCAATGGATGCAAACTTGTACAGAGCTGTATGATGTTAGCAGCATAACCAAAGGTGCAACCCTATTGTTCATTTGAACATAGTTTGTCCCTCCTTGGGGATAATACATGAAGGAGGCTTTTGTTGAACCTCAATCTGTTTTGGTCCCACCATTTTGCTCTCAACCTGATCTAGCACTGGAATAAAAATTCAATTTCCCCTCCAGTTAATCATTAAAATTGCTTTATTGATCCATCTCACCTAACCTAAGGACAGGAGGGGAGGAGCAGTGGGGGAGACAGCAATGCATAAGGACAGCAGTGCAATAAATTGTTATGTGTTAAAGCTAATGCCTCTCTGCTCAAAGCAAAACTGGCTCCTCTCTGTTTTTCTACCAAAAGACAGCCAAAGAAGTCTCAGAGGAAATTACAAGCAAGATAAATAATGGAAAGCAAAAATCCCCCAAAACAGTTTGGAAAAGGCTTTGATGAGCCTGCCAAGGAAGTGGTCATTTCAGTGTATCCTCCTGAAATCCTGTGGTGCAGAAGGATAACCCTTAGTATTGTATTCATGTAACAGCAGCTTGTTTATACACAGCTGGGCCTGATGTTAATGTGCTGCTGAATAGGGCTTCTTGAACATGTTGGCTGAATGGCTAGCCACAACAATAGCCATAGTTCTTGATTGTGCCACAACTCTCAGAAAGTTTCCCCTCCTGTACTCTAAGTTCAGTGGTGAATGTGGGCAAAATGTTTTATTTGAATTATATCTTGTTTACCTAAAACCTTTATCCCCTTGTTCCCTTTTATTCTTTTACTACTGACTGTAGGCCAATTTTCCTTTCTAGACAATGGAAAGGGCGGATGCATATCATCCTCTTCTAGAAGAGATCTTAGAAGTATCATATAAATGCTCTTACCTTAAACCTTTTGCTTAAAGGATCCTTCCATTTTTCAACAGAGCACCCATCAAGAAGCATCAACCTGAAATCATAGTAGAAACAAAAAGGGCACAAAAGAAAGATGTATTTCACACCCTGTTTGAAGAATAGGACATAAAACCTAGGTGTTGTTCCAGTCAAAATAAGCACGTCTAAGTTTTGTAGGTTCTAGTGTACTGAGGTATGTTTCAGGCTTCAAATATCGCCCTACTTACCTGGAAGTAAGATTCCACTAAACTCAATGTGACTTGCTTCTAAGTAGACATTATAGGATTTCACTGTGATTTTATTTCAGTGACGATCTGAATGTTTTAAAGTTTGCCTAGACTATGCCAAATTATACAGAGCAATCCTATGGTAGTGGAATGAAGAACAGATGGCATTGTTTTCACTGTTTCCTATGCCCTTCTGGTTTACTGGAGTAACAGCAGCTAGTAAGGCCACACTCATTAAAAAATCCTTTCTCATCCATGTCAATTGGGGATGAGATGAAGTATGCCATTTCCAAGTATTTTTCTTGGCTGCTTCATGTCCTTGTTGGGAAAACCACAAGCTATTAAACGTGCAGATCAAAGGCCACCTTTGATCCACTCTGCCACCTTTCCAGCACACCTTTAACTGTTCCTTTAATGTTTTGTTTTATCAAGTTTCTCAGTAGCCGAATATGAGAGGTGAAACAAAAATGCTTATACCATATAATCTAACTTTTAAAAGTCTCTTTATTTTCATATTGTGTCTTGGGATAATATCACTGATTAGCTGACATTATACTCCATATGTTAATATGTCATTAGTTGATATAATTATTAACTGTATGTAGATAGAAAATAATTTAAAATACCATACTTTGCTGTATGGATCAATAACCATCACATCCCCCTCAAATCTTTTTCAGGGGAAAAAATCTGGAATTAATTGATTCATGTATCTGCTCTCTCCTGGAAAACAGAAAATTAGTTTTGGATTGGGCCCCAGTGTGGTAATGGTAATGATATTATTCAGGAGATTCATTTTGGACTTGACTCTCCAAACAGTCTGTAGCTATGTTTAAATTCTCTGTAATCTGTCTAAAGATCCAGATTTTGTGGTACTTGTCAATATTTTTATATACCATGTGACCCTGACTTTGTCTGAGTTTGGAAGCTAAGCAGTATTGGGCCAGGTTACTACCTGGATGAGAGACCACCAGAGATCTTCAGGTAGGGCTAGGAAAGTATTCTGCTTGGACAGCTCTGCCAGTCAGAAATGGCCATGCTGGGTTAGATGGAGATGGAAGTCTAGACTAGACTTCCCAGGTCTGTCCTAGGTCTAGGCTAGCCTAATACTAGGCTAGTGAGACTGGTTAGGTCTCACTCCACATAAGGCAGCTTCCTATGATCCTATACTTTGCCCTAGACTACATCTTTCTCTCCATTCCTAGATACTGGTATCTGGTAGAAGAGATTTGCCACTGGTTATTATTTAGGTATCATAAAAACAAAGGGCACAATCTACCAAGAGATAATTGCACACAAGTTCCAGTTGGGCTTGCATACTTTCAAGTTGAATATGGCCATGATCTGGATAGCATGCCCTTTGTCCATCAGTGGGCTACTAGCATACTGCTGTTTTTTTATACCTGAGAGAAGGAGAAGAAATAACAATAAGACATGCAGAGTCTGGATGGCCATCTGTCGGGAATGATTTGATTGATTTGAATGTATATACCTGCATGGCAGGGGGTTGGACTAGATGGCCCTTGTGGTCTCTTCCAACTCTATGATTCTATGAAATACATGCAGAAGTCATCCCTATAGCTTTGCTGGTCCCAGCACTGTATCAGACTGAGCATTTGTGATGAGCTTTATTGTTATGGTCTTAATTCAACATAGACTTCCATGTCCTTTAATCCAACACTAAGGCCCACAATATAATCATAAAAATCATCCTGTGATAGAAACAAAAAAAAAAATGTGGTATTTATTTCAGCACTCTTCCAAGCAAGACCATTACTGCTGACATCTTTAAAAGCCACTGTAACTCAAACTCTGTTTATATATAACCAAGTTTAATGAGAAACACAATATTTTGTTTTGCTGTCTTTTTCAAACCCTTTAAAAAAGCATGTAAAATGAAAACCTCAATGACCTTTAGAAACATCATTGGCAAATTCTCATTCTTTTTTTAAAAATCCCAATTCTGAGCTTAATTTTTGAAAGCCTTTGTTCACATTGGATGCATTGTCACTCTAAAATATCTCAAGTTTAACCAAAATGTTGTTTCTTATATTGCACACTCCCTATGGGCCATCAAGTCCAACTCCCTGCTCAGTGCAAGATCTCCAGCTAGAACATTCCCAGCAGACCGTAATAAAGATTCTAATCTAATCTAACTCCCTCTCCATCTTTTTTGCCTTCCTATCCTAATTTTCTCAACTGGCTTCTCAAAGCCATCATATGCGGAAACTCAGATTTATCACTGTTATCATACAGGGTGTCTGAATATTATCTTTACAATTTCAATTCTTTGTACAATTGAAATCGTAACAATAATCTTCAGGCACCCTTTATATTCTAAGCAATGGTGTAATGGTAAGTTTTGAAGTGCAAGTCGTCATCATGACAGTCTTTATTAGCAATGCCACCATGCAGACACAAAACTGCAGATGGCTGTGTTGAACTATTGTTTCAAAAACATTTCTAGCATTTTACATCTCGATCAAAGCAGGTCTTTTGTA